>JAMXBD010000015.1:0-2400000 GCA_024138025.1 Combretum micranthum | reverse complement strand
AATCTATAAACCCATATAAACTAACTCATATTAAAAACAATTAAGATGGATTTTCATCTCTAAAGCTTTTGGCTTATCTTGAGTAGTAAAGAATAATTTTATCATTTGGCATCTCAACTGTAATGTGTTAAATTTATGGTCATTTACAACTCCTTACATGTCCATATTAAATATGGACATGTAAAGGCCTAGAACCTACTATTATCCACATTAAACATCATATTTAGCTCCAAATTCTCTCTTGCATCAATGACTTCAAAAGTATCAAAGTACTTACATAGATTCGTAAATGATCACATGAATACGTGTTACTATTCATATCAACTACTCATAACCTATTACATGCCATTTACTTCTCAACTGGAAAGTCTTTAATACTAGTGACATTCCCTAAACTCGTTAACTGATTGCGACTAGTGATACAATCTATTTATATGCTCATCACTTATGCTTGAAAAAGAAAAGAGTGAGCCGGAATCCAATATGGTATATCACAAACACATATAACTGACCAAGCAAACACACATTCATAAGAAGACCTATTGCTAAGGCAACAACCAACATTTTATTATCTTGATTTTAAGTCGAGCAAGCAACACTGGGATAACTCAATACCCTGTCAAAAATAAATGTAAAAATACTTATATACAATGTTGCGTAATCCTTAAATCCAAGATTCCAAAAGCTAAATATTAAGTACGCCTCAATATTCCTAAAACTAAAACACCTATATCTACCTACATCATTTCCATGCACAACTTCACTCTCGGATAACAACACATATAGATCATTGGGTTACTGTGATATTAGCGAAGAATCCCCTCCACCTATCACCAATGATAACCAACAAGCATATAATTATAGTCGGATAGTTAATTAGTCCATTTCAATTTCTAACCTAAAAACTACAAGCAACAAACAAAGTTTACACATACCTAGAATTTGTCTCATTCTAAAGAATATTATCTACTATTTGAATTACATACAAATGAATTGCTTAGAAACTTCTATATATCTAACTTACTCTTATTAAATTCCTATTATTCTCTATTCTACTTTGCTATTATCTAGGTTTCTACAAGCTCAAAGTCTATCTTAGTCTTTCAAAAAGAATTAAAGGAACCCTAAGGTTTTGAAGTGATTTTAAACCCTCATGAGTGGATTTGAACAAGTTCTAAAGGTCTTTGGCAAAGAAAACATAAGTTAAGAAGAAAAAACTGTTTAGTACATAAGTGCTAACACAACTTGTGTTGAAGGTCATGTACTTCTATATGGATCAATACATGACTCGTATACTCACTCATGTTGAGCTCAGAAGCAAGATTTTTATGAATTCCAAGTCTCTGTGTTTAACACAAGTCTCAACACGAGCCTCAAATAAGGTCTAAAGTGCTAATAGTTTTGCTACATATAACACTTAAGTATTATGCGCAAAGGCTATCCTTAACTAAATGAGTTTTTAACCCATTTTATATTAAAAAAAAAACTTTATTTATTTTTGTATATAACAAAAAATAATCTTTTAGTAATACATCAAAAACCTCACAATACAAAAACTAAACTCTCACATTAATGACAAGATAATATCTAATCCATCAAAATATCCAACTCGTCGAGTCTCTCACCCATATTCAACTCATAGTAGTCAAACCATCCATATAAGAATCATCATCATCACCTTGAAAAGAAAGGAATGAGCCAAAGCCCAATGCAATAGCAACACAAGCACACATGATATGATCACACATTCTAATGCTAATGCACATGCAACAACATCAATTTATATCTTTAATTTAAGTGGAGCAAATCAATAGTGAAGCACTCACATTCCAACAACACGACTAAAACCCTAAGGGTCTTGAGTAGTAACAACTGCTTTGAAGATTGATATAGGCAGTCTGAGTACCTATATCTCATGAAAAAAATTTTAAGCAAATAGCTTCGTTTAGGTTCACAACCATTACCCATCTCTACCTATCATAGTCTACAATATAATGCGGATCAATCGGTCTCATTAATGTTAAGTCACACTATATTACTTCTTTCCAATCTAGATATACATTACTCCGATACCATTTGCTTTATCACCTACCCGTCGAGTTACCTTAATGTAACATATATAAGTAAGGGTAGCCTAAGTTCCTAACTACCGTACTGGCACCGCCACACAAGGTTATCATTCTCTATACTGAATTAAACGACACAAGCATACTCAAGCAATTAATTAGGTCATCATTGAGTATTAATCCATTTTAATATATCTATCCTAGCAATTAACATCTAAGTCACTGCATACTTGTACTCAAGTAGGAATCCCGCTGCAAACAGATAATAGATAATCCACAGAATAAGAATCTATGTAAGGAAATCATCTCAAATAAGTTTAAATTTAAAACTCAATCATTTATTCTTATTAGATTACTTATTACTAAAGTCTCAAGTTACTAATACATATTACCTTTTCTAATATTATTCATAAATTAATATCAATTTCTAAAGAAATTTTAGTTTTAAAACATATATATATTAAAGTTCAACTATTTATCTTAACCATCTAAGCTTATCTATAGTGATTAATTTCTTAAAGTGATATACCTAATATTTATCAAATAAACTTTCATCAAGTAAAATAACTCATTTAACATATAATTAGTCCATCCATATCTTCTATATCTTAACATTACCCTAAATAAGCCATAAAACCTAAATTGGCTTCCTAATAAGCTTATTTCTTCTTATAAGTGATTATTTATATCTATTTTATTAAATAGATTCCTAAAATAAAAATAATTAATTATTCATCTCAATTCATATTTTAATATGAAAACATAGTATTTACAATTATTCTATATTATTTAAATTTGAATCAACTTCATGTAATGTCATCTTTAGTTTATATTTTATGAATTAAATCATGAATTAATAATTAAGAAATCATTAATTACACAAGTCTTTCATAAATTCTAGCATACATTCATCAACATAAACTAATATTATACATCATTCATTCCTAAATCATCCTAAACATGTTTATTTAATGTTGTTTCTTGTAATAATTTCTTAAATCTAAACTTTACAAATAAAAAATGAATTATTGGTTAAGAAATCATTAATTGCATTAGTTTTTACTAATTTCCAACACATAAACATCATTATAAACTAATATTAATCATTATTTATTCCTAAATCAATGGATCGAATGTCAAATTAATGATTTCATTATTCAATCATTAATCATAGCAATAGAACACATGAATACATAATTATAATTTAGATTACTTAGTATGATGAACAAAAACACATTAAAAATTACTACTACCAATCAAGGGATTGCTTATTGTGGAAGCTTCTTAAGCACACATCTTTCCTCTTCTTAATTCTTAATTATCCTAAGATAAAGTTGGTATTAGTATGTGATTAAAAGATTAGAAAATCTAGGAAATTATTCTTGAGTTTTTCTCTTGAATTTTCTTGTGTGGATCTCTAAATCCTTATAAAGAGAGTTTTGTTCATTTTGCTTCTAATAGAATTTAAAGTGAGAGTTTTTGAGGGAAAACTTCTAGAAAAAAATTTAAGAATGTGAATTACGAGAGAAAAAAGGAAACTAAGACTTTTATATGAGGGTAGGTACCTTAAACATATAACCATACATTTAAGATGGAAATTATTTACATGCCCTCATGTCTTGTATCGATTAAGTAAGTTACTACCTAAATTATCCTTTTTACCCCTTCTTACTTGTTCTATGACATGTAACACATATTAGTTATATTTTCCTTCTTAAATTATTTGCTCTCGTAATTATTATATTCCTAAGTTGTGTACTACTTTATTTATTCGTAAAACTTTCCTATTATATTTATTGAATACTATTATTACTTATTCATTATTTATCATTATATTTTTTCCAATATAATTATTATTGGCTATTAATAATGTTATATTTATTTACTTGTAAGAAATTTTCGAGATATTTCAACTGTGTACTCACTCATGTCGAATACAAAACCCTTTATTGCTTGAAATCACTTGTCACAAAGTTCTACATGTGCATGAACACGATATATGTACTAAGTTGTGTTGAACACAGAACCCAAGGATACGAAATAACGTGTTATAGTGTTCAACATGGGTAAGTACACGACCTAAATACTCAGTCATGTTAAATTCCAACATAAGGTATCTTGCAAAAAATTACAAAATTCCGACTTTTCTTCTTTACCAACATCAAACACAATAAAATATCAATCTTAGTTCTTCTTCATATGTCCATACACCCATTTCAACCAATCTTGCAAACAATGATTAAAACTTTTATAGAAAACCGTATATGAACTCAGTTAATTAACCGTTATTTCTTGTTTCTCTAATCTTCTCTCTCTTGTTTTGGAATTTCTTTCGCAATCACACTTACGTTTCTCACATTTGTCTTTCTTGTCAAATACAGAGCATTTTGAACAATTAAAAGTGTCTAT
This sequence comes from Combretum micranthum, assembly GCA_024138025.1. Lineage (NCBI taxonomy): Eukaryota > Viridiplantae > Streptophyta > Magnoliopsida > Myrtales > Combretaceae > Combretum > Combretum micranthum. Next base: position 2,395,525 of record JAMXBD010000015.1, on the reverse strand, counting down.
TAGAGAAACATCTTTCTATATATACAACAAAAATCCTACCTAAAAAAAGGAATATACAAAAGAGGAGATCTGTCAATCTCCTTAATTAGGTTGTCAACTCCTTTGATTTAGGTTTGACTATCTAATAAATTACATTAATTTACATAACTATCTACAAATTACATCAATTGTATATCAATTGCATTAACTAAATTAGCAAATTGACAACTAAATCTTTTGAGATCACCTCTCAAATTGATGCTGGTAAGTCTATAAGCATCAATTTGCCAATGAGAAAACTATGGCGTTGACATGTCATGGGTCTGGGGAAGATATCAGCAAGTTGTAGATTGGTACAAACATGAGGCAAAGCAATAACTTAATGGCATAGGCCTCTCGGATGAAATGACAATCAACCTCTATATGTTTGGTATGCTCATGGTAGATGAAATTGGCAGTAATTTGAATAGCACTAGTGTTGTCAACATGCAATGGAGTTGGTTGGAGTTGTGGAAAACCCAGTTCAATAAGAAGACCACGTAACCAAATGATCTCAGAACAAGCAGTAAACATGGCACGATATTCCGCTCAGTAGATGACTCGGATACACAATCTTGTTTCTTGCATTTCCAAGAGATAAGAGCATCACAAAGAAACATACACCAACCAGTAATGGATTTCCTTGTGTCTACGCAACCAACCCAGTCGGCATCACTATAGGCTTGCAAATTAAAGTAAAGAACCAATAAGAAAAAATAGGCCACGATTAGGTGCATCAAGGAGATACCGAATGATGCGTTGGATGGTAGATAGGGAAGATGTCGAGGAGACTACATGAACTTACTAATAATGTGAATAGCATAAGAAATGTCTGGTGGAGTAATGGTTAGATAAATAAGACTACCAACCAGCTTACGATATAAAGTAGGATCCTTAAGGAGCTCCCCTTCATCACATCGATATTTTACGATAAGTTCCATTGGAGTGTCAATAAAAGCACCGCTTTTAAGTCCTACCAACTGAACTAGATCTTGAATATATTTGTGTTGATTCAAGAAAATACCTGGAGGACAATGATGAACTTCTAACCCCAAGAAGTAGGTAAGTTAGCCAAGGTCTTTCGTGTAGAAAGTGAAGTGCAACATTTTTTTAAGCTTAGAGATGGCCTCTAAATCAAAACCAGTGATGATGATGTCATCCACATGAACAAGAAGAACAACCATGCCTTTGAATGTACGTTAGAGAAACATAGAAGAGTCATATTGGCTTTGAGTAAAGGAAAAACTAAGAAGAATGGATTTAAACTTTTCAAACCCTAGTGCTTGCTTTAAGCCATATAAGGAGCGTTTTAATTTGCAAATATCGTTTGGAGAGGAAGTAGGCATACCATATGGAAGTTTTATGTAGACTTCTTCCTTGAGATCACCATGTAGACACGCATTCTTAACATCCATTTGAAGTAAAGCCCATGATTCAAATGTTGCAAAAGCTAGGATGGTCTGCACTGTGGTCATTTTAGCTATTGGTGCAAAGGTCTCTTCGTATCAAAATGAAGTTTGACGGGAAACACAAATTTGCTGCCAAGTGGTTTGATAGATGGAGGTTGTGGTACAACATCTCAAGTTTGGTTTTCTTCAAGAGCAAAAAGTTCTGTTTCAATAGCTTTACACCAACACTCATGCTCCATTAACAAAGTACTTGTAATTAGCATGAGATATAATAGGTGCCATACCCCATAAATCACTATGTATCATTTCAAAAGGTTGGACAAGATTAAGTATGTAAGTAGGAAATGGCAAAGTTTTACTCTTACCAAGTTTACAAGAATCACAATCAAATTGAACATCATTAATAAAACATGCTTTTTATTCCCAATCAAACCAGAATTTAGCAATGTATGGAGTTCATTAGAGTTTAGATGTCCAAGACGTTTATGCCATGCTCAATAATCAACATGAGCGAGAATACAAGTGATAAAAGGAAACGAAAGACATGATGAAAAAGAAAATTGGAGAGGAAAAACACGTTCTACTTTAGGCCACCTTGCAATCATCTTCTTTAATTGTTGATCTCGTACAACACAACTAGATTTAGTAAATTCTACTATACAATTTTTATCAATCAATTGGCCAACTAAAACAAGATTAGTGGTACAGCTTGGAGAAACAAAAACATCAGTTAAAGAAGGGACATATCACCAGTGGTTGTAATGGTCAGTAAATTACCATTAGCAGTATAAATCTCAAGGTTTCTAGAATATTTCTTTACATTGGTTAGGATTTAATCATTATTTGTCATATGATTTGATGCCCCGAAATCACAAAACCAAGTGGGTAAAGTAGATGTAGGTTTATCTGAGAGTCCTACAGTAAAGAAGGTAGAGAGAATCATTTATTGAACCATCTCAGGTATTAGAGTTTGAGCAGGAGTAGAAGCATTTTGTGTTAACAGTGCAACGTCCACTAAACCACCAGTGTTAATGAGCCAATTGAGATAACAAATGCTCTTTCGGATCTCTTTGGAGGTCGGATTGGGCATTCCTTGATAATATGGCCATTTTTGCAATAGTTGCAAAATTTTTTTGGACAATTTCAGGCATAATGACCAAGTCCTTTGTAACAAAAAAAAAACATTGAACAACCTTCGTGTCCTTACCTTTTGGCTTTCCTATGCTGCATAAGCTGTTGGAACTAATTTGGATCTTCGTTTTTCCATGGTTACTTGAGTGAGAATTCATTGTTCCTCTCATAGTAGTTCATTAAGGCATATATCCAGGGAGGGAACAGGATCTCGGTTCATAAAACTGGACCTGGTACCCTCAAATTCAAATCTCGATTTCATGAGAAATTGATCCTTTTTTGCTATTTCATAAACATATTAGATAGTATCAAAACCTTAAAGAGGTAAGGTAGCATAGATTATATCAGTATATTCAACTCAAAGATTCATAAAGCTAGAATAAAAATCAGAATTTGAGAGATTCTCCTGATGAATCATGGATAATTCTTGTTCAAGCTGGAATCTACGAGCCACATTTTGCTGGCTGCAGATTTTCTTTAGGTGATTCCACATCTCAGCTGTAGGCTTAGAGGATCGGAGATTCAAAACAATGTTAAGTTCTACAAATCCCATAATCTATGTCATGATTTATGCATCCTTGACCTCCTACTTAGCATATTCATTTGTACCTTGCTTAGGAGCTAATTTGCTACCATCAATATGACCCCATAGATCTCTTCTTTTGACATATATCTTGGATTGGAATGCCCAGGCTAAGTAGTTTTTGCCATTAAAACGAATCAAAAAAGACTCCCTGTCTAAGAAGATGAGGCTACTATAAAACTAGGAACGAGGAACAAGAAATTGGGGAAAAAATTTAAAACTATGACTATGTATATAGCAAGGGCTTTGATACCATGTCTAATACAAAGGATTTTAAGCAATTAAAATCGTGTCTATTAGAGAAACATTTTTCTTTATATATATAGTAGAAATCCTACCTAAAAAAGGAATATACAAAAGAGCAGATCTGTCAATCCTTTTAATTAGGTTGTCAGCTCCTTTAATTTAGGTTTGACTATCTAATAACTTACATTAATTTTCATAACTATCTAATAACTTACATTAATTGTATATAAATTATATTAATTAAATTAACAGATTGATAACTAAATCTTCTGACATTTCCTTCCTTGTAAATTTGTTGCCAATATTAAACGTGTTGATTATCGTTGTTCGCTTACTCGAATCATAAAAAAAAAAAACAAACAAAACAAAACAAAAAGAACAAGGCAAAAGTGATTATTTGCCGTAGATGCCTATTGAAGATCTTCAAGATTTGATAGAGGTTGATGGGAGAGAGAAGGATGATATTCTGAATGGTATGGAAAAGAAAAGAGAGGGTAGTTATGTTTAGTTTTTAATATTTCTTGCAACTAGGTATCCTTTAAAAGATACGCTAATTATAAATATGCTTCCTTATTAACAGTATTAATTACTATTCTTCTACTTTTTATATTTATTTTATTTAGAATATTTCATCAACTTAGTACGTATAGTTCCCATGGAGCATTTCTACATTGTTACACGATGACACCTTGAGCATGTTGAGATCAAAGTTGTATGGCGGCAGCCGAGGCTTACAGAAAATCATCATGAGTAAATTCTTCTTATCTTTACCATTTTAATTTCTAGCTTATAATTATTACCAACGCTTGGACTATCAATAACAGTGTGTAAAGAAAATTCAAAGATTCCATTAGGCGATATTGACAAGGGTAATTCGTACAGTAAAATGTCGTGGTGACCAGACATCAGTTTGAAGTCACCGTGCATGAAAATTGGCGGAAACCAAAGGTTATCATTGTCAAACTAAATTTAATGCCGAAAATAATCTTTGACCAATTTGTAAATATTCTTTTTGTTTGGATAATTTTATAAATTTTATTTAAAATATACTACTACTTATCTACCGTAGGCTTGTACCATCCGCATAAAACTACTTTTCGTCAAGAGCGTTGCAAACATGTCTAATCAGTAGGAAGATGGGCAGCAGACGTAGCCACCTATTTATGAATACGTGAAATTAAACAATTCATTAAAAGTCACACCAAATGGATGGTCAAATATTTACATTAGGAATAGGTTGCAGCCAAATCGGACAGTGTTTGGGTTACATTCAATTCAAAAACTACTATGCACAATTATGTTGATTTGAAACAAAGTGCTAGTGCGCATGGTTTTTTTATAAATTATATTAATACATCATCGTTTTCAAAATATAATGAATGCATCCTTATTTACCTACATGGAAGCTCCCAAGCTATATATACGAAAATCATTAAAAAAATAATAATAATCTATTGAGATAGAAATTATGCGATAAAAAATTAATAAAAATTATATTTACATAAAAATAATTAACGATAATGATTTTTACATAGAAATCTAATCTTAAAGATAAAAATTTTATCTCTAAAACTCAATCATTGCTATACCATCACCTGAGTATTGTTTATAATTTTACATAAGTATAATAATTATATGATAATTAAAAAGATGTTTAAACTTCGTTTAAACAATGTTGATATATTCTATTGTATAGTAACTTAACACATAAGTTACCCTATTTTGCAAAGTTATGGAATGGTGATGAAATGAAAACATTGGAGAAAAAACAAAATGAGAAGAAATTTTTATATTATGTAGATATAAAAGGTAAAAATAGAAGGAAATGAAACGAAACAAACTAATAAATTGATGTCTATAAATATTTTTGTTTCATTCTCCTTTTAAGAGTATGTTAATAATTTAAGAAGTTTTACTTTCCTTCCCTTCCATTCCAATTTATAGTGAAAGACTTCAGTGAATTCATCTCATTTCCATCTCAATAAAAATACCCAAACATAAATATTTATCCTATTTTCAGCAAAAATAAATAAATAAACATTCATCCTATTTTCAATCATTTTATTATAAACGATCTAACAAACAATGGTAAAAACAAACAAAACAAAATGATAAAGTAAAGTACACATGAGATTTACATGGAAACCCTTGCGGAAAAAACCATAGGCCAAGGAAAGAGGAATTCACTATTGTTGAAAAACAGAGTACAGAGGATGTGTATACGAGTGATCTCACGATCTCAAATCTTACTAAACCCTAAAAACAACACAAAACCATATGTATATGTTGTAAGCCGACACAAAGATCGGCCTCTGAAAGGTCTTTAATTTTGTGGCCAACAGCTATGTATCTAACGCTAGCTACGTACCCAAAAAGGCCAGCAACTTTAAGCCAGCATTGAAAGTTCACAGAACCGAAATGTGTAAAGCTAGCTTTAAGGCTAGCTGGCTGTAGAAGATAGGTCGACAACCTAGGATCCAAGAATGGTAGCTTTGAGAGAATTGGAGTCACACATCCAACAATCTCCAACTTAACACAAATCCAAAAGCAAAAATACACAAACTCAATCTTCAACACAAAAACAAAAGATTCTCCTCCTCTTTCACAAACCCCATAATGGGACCAATCAGCAACAAACACTAATCAAGTCCAAAAAGCGCTCAAAATTAACTATAAGAAGTGTATTGTTCATCATATCAGTAGGGTTATCTTGAGTACTGACTTTTCTTATAGTAATATCACCTTTAGCAATCACATCACAAGAAGTTGATGCCTGACATCAATATGCTTTATCCTCTCATGAAACATTTGATCCTTAGTGAGATAGATTCTACTATGACTATCACAATAAACTGAAGCAGTCTTTGAGTCATCACTAAGTTTACTAAATAACCTTTTTAACCAAATAGCTTCTTTAAAAGCTTCCGTAATAGTCATATAATCAACTTTAGTAGTAGATAGAGTAACTATAGCTTGCAATATGGCTTTCCAATTGATAGCACAACCACCAAGAGTAAAAATACACCTTGCGAGAGATCTTATCTTATCCAAATCTCCTGTAAAATCATAATCAACAAACCCAACAATTATATCTCTAGTTCTATCAAATTGTAGACAAACATTAGTAGTACCTCTTAAGTATTTGAAAATCTACTAAAAAGCTCTTAAGTATTCCTTACCAAGATTTGCCATATACCTATTGGCAACACTTATAGCATATAACAAATCAAGGCATGTACAGACCATAGCCTACATAAGAGATCCTACAGCACCAGAATATGGAACCCTTAACATATAGTCAATCTCATCATCTGATTATGGAGACAAAACAGACAAAGTTTGAAATGAGCCGCTAAAGGAGTATTGATAAGCTTAGCATTCTTCATATTAAACCTATAAATGATTTTCACTATATACCCCTTCTGACTTAGTTGCAACAAACTTACTTTTCTATCTCTTATAATTTCCATTTCAAGTATCTTCTTTAATGCTCTTAAGTATTTTATCTCAAACTCTCTGCTCAACTAAAGTTTAATATTTTCAATCTCTCTTCTATCTTTGGCTGCTATCAACATATCATCAATGTACAAGAGTAATATACAAAAGACCCATCATCACATTTCTTAAAATAGGCACAACTATCATAATTGCTCTCCTAAAATCATGAGAAGTCACAAATGAATCAACCTCTTGTACCATTCTCTTGGTAACTACTTCAAGCCATAAAGAGATTTTTTTAACATGCAAATATAGTCCTCATTTTCTGAGACCACAAAGCCCTCTAGCTATTGCATATAGATATCTTCATCAAGCTCTCCATATAAGAAAGTTGTCATTACATCTAACTGTTCCATCTCAAGATCTTGCAAAGCTACAATACCCAACAATGCTCTAGCGAGCTACGTTTTACAACAAGAGAAAACACATTAGTAAAATCAATACTTAGTATCCGTTGTCCCTTTACAAAAAGTCTTACTTTGTATCTGGGTTCTTCAACTCTTAATGTTCCTTCTTTCTTCTTGAATACCCATTTACACTGAACGGTCTTCTTCCTTTTAGCAAACTTTACCAAATCACATGTACAATTCTTTTGAAGGGATACCATCTCCTCTTGCATAGCACTCATCTACTTACCAAAATCATCACAAGTAACAATCTCTAAGTAAGTAGATGGCTTCAAATTAGAATCTATGCCTCTGCAACATTCAAAGCATAAGCTACCAAATCAGCCTCTGCATATCTCTGAAGAGGTCTAATTTCTCTATTGGGTTTGTCTTTAGCAATAGAATAATATAGCTATGGTGGCGTAGTAACGGGCTAAGAAGTAGGCTTTGTTGTAGAACCTGAACCAATCTTAAACTTCACCTGCATACTTGATTTCTATTGTATTTTATCAGATGATGTATTAGAAGACAAGTCATGTAACATAGTTGTCTCATCAAAAATCAAATCTCTACTAACAATGACTTTCTTTAATTTAGGACACCACAACTTGTCTCTTGACACTAGTTTAAAACAAAGCAATATATATTTAAGAGATATAGGCTCAAGTTTCCCACTGTTAACATGAGCATATGCAAGATAGCCAAAAATTTTCAACTCAAAATAATTTGTAGGAGTACTAAACCATACCTCTTGTGGAGTCTTCTTCCTAATTGTAGTTGATGGAACCTATTAATCAAATAACATGCTATAGAAGCTATTTTAACCCATATGTCTTTGGTAATTAAGCATTAGAAAGCATACATCTAACTTTCTCCATAATAGTTCTATTCATCCGTTTTGTATCCTGTTTTGTTGAAGTGTACTGGGAACTATTAGATGCCTCACAATTCCCTCTAACTTACACAAAACATTAAACTTATTAGAACATAACTCTAAATTGTTATCAATGCAAAGACGCTCCACCTGTTTCCCAGTCTGTTTATCGATCATCGTCTTCTACTCTTTAAATGTGGGTAGAGCATCACTCTTATGGTTAAAGAAAAATACCTAAAGTCTTCAGAAGAAATCATCAATGATGGTCAGCATGCAAACAACACCCCTACTTGAAGGCACTCTAGATAGTCCTTAAAGATCAAAATGGAATGGATATAATCAAGAGTACCCTTTGTATTGTAAGTACATGTGGTGCTTCTACTCTCTTTTGCTTCCCAAAGACGCAATGATCACAAAACTATAATTTTCTAATGCCTTGCCCATCTACAAGTCCTCTTCCACTCAATTTAACCATACCGATTTTCACTCATATGTCCTAGATGCATATGCCAAAGTCTAGTAGCATCTTCATCTAACCGAGAAGAAGAAGTGATGGCTGCATCACCTACAACAACAGAACCCAGCAAAACATATAGATTAGTATTCTTTTTCTGTCCCTTCATCACCACAAAAGATCCTTAATTGATCTTTAAAACTCCACCTTCACCAATATATTTGTACCTTTTTGTCTCAAGAGTACTCAAAGAAATCAAATTTCTCTTCAAGTTAAGCACATGTCTCACATCACCTAAAGTCCTGACAACACCATCAAATATTTTTTATTTTAAAGATACTAATACCTATAATCCTACAAGAAGCATTATTACCTAACAGGACAACACCCATTGATACCTTTTCACATGTTGAAAACCAATCCCAATTGACACATATGAAAAGTACAACCAAAATCCACTCTCATTAGTCTAAAGATCATCATTAGAAGCAACAAGAAGTTCTCCACCACTAGTCTTCAGCTACATCAGCTTCAGCGTATTTTTCTGGTTGCTTCCCCTTTTGATTTTTAGTAGCTCTCTTATTTTTATTCCACAACTTATAGCGTTCAAATTTGATGTGTCCTTCTTTCTTGCAATACTTGCAAATCTTATCTATATTTATGATTTTGATCTTTCTCTTGAATTACCAGTAGAATTGCATTCTTGAATCTACAACAGCAACAAGACCCTCATTATGAGTCATTGATCTAATCATAAGATGTTTCATCTTCTCAAGAGAATCCAAAGCATCATAAGCTTCCTCCATAGTAAGAGAACCACGACTATACAAAAATTGTGTCTCTAAAATTCGAATAAGAAGGAGGTAGCAGAAACAATAAAATTAAAGCTAAATCCTCTTCATCATACTTAACCTCTAAAGTTTCAAATCAGAAAAAAAAAATTTCGTCAAAGATGGTCAAGTGATCTTTTAGAGGCTACCTTCAGTCAAATGTTGTGAATATAGTCGCTGCTTCAAATACAATTTAGTTGTCAAACTTTTTGTCATACATAACTGCTCCAATTTTAGCTATAACCTACCAGTTATCTTCTCCTTCAAAACATCCTGCAATATCTATTTGATAAATGAAGATGAATTTGAGAGAAGTCATTTTGATCTTGACATTGCTTTTCTTCTAGTGAACATGACACAGGCATTTTATCAAACCCTGGCAGAGCATTATCCAAATCCATCTATACGAGAACTGCTCACATCTTGAACTCCCACAAAGAAAATCTTGTGTTGCGATCTAACAATGGGATATCTTACTTCATTTTTACCATTGTAGAGAAAAGAAAACCAAACCTTTGGCTCTAATACCAATGTGTTATAAACAGATCTAAGAAACAATGGCAAAAACAAATAAAACAAAATGATAAAGTAAAGTACACATAAAATTTACATAGAAGCCATTGCTAGAAAATCAGGGGTAGAGGAAAGAGAAATTCACTAGTGTTGAAGAACGGAGTATAGAGGATGTGTATACAAGTGATCTCACGGATCTCAAATCTCATTAAACCCTAAAAACAATGCAAAAACATATGTATATTTGTAAGCTGACATAAAGATCAATAGCTGAAAGGTCATCAGTTTTGAACCAATGTCAACCAAAGGCCAGTGGCTTATGTATCAAACGCTGGTGGCGTACCCAATAAAGGCCAGTGGCTTTAAGCCGGCCTTGAAAGTTCACATAACAGAAATCTTTAAAGTTGGCTTCAAGGTAGCTGAGTACAAATGATAGGCCGGTGACCTAAGATCCAAGGCTGGCAATTTTGAGAGAATTTGAGTCACACATCCAACAAATTCCATCATATTTCACGAGATTTCCACTGTTCCCAAACATAGTGTTCATGTCATCATTCTTCCATCTTTCTTTCCAATCTGTCCATGGTAGTCTTTCTTTATAGTTGACAACCTAACTAACAGCATTGAGAAAACATGGTTTCATTATCACTAGAGAGTTTTTAAACTAAAAAGGTTATACTTATAACTTGATGGTTCTTTCATGGGTGCATTCATGCAGTATAATCCTATGTGGGTATTTCTTTCTTAAACCAAAAGTACACATTTCGGGTGTTAGAATTAGGTCAGAGCACCATAAGGTTCTTTATTTTTTATCTTTTCAAAGCATTATACTAAATTTATTTTGATGAAAGTTGAAACCTTAGTTTTGTCTATTGGAAGGTTAAATTGAAGTCTTCTATTCTTTTAATGGAAATAGTTATATTGGGTCAACAATATAGATTTTTTTAAAAAGATTAATGTTAGTATCTCAACTTTGGTAAAATGTGCAATTAGATACTTAAACTTTTAAATTGATCAATTTAGTAGCTAAACTTTAAAATTGATCTATTTGGTATTTGAAGGAACTTTTGGTACAGTCCAACAGTACCCCATCATATTCTTTTATATACCAAATTGATCAATTTTAAAGTTTTTCAGTCCCAAATTAATGAATTTCAAAGTTTAAGTGTTAAATTGATCAATTTCAAAGTTCATGTAACTAATTATATATTTTATCAAAGTTCAAATACCATTTATGATATTATCTCTTTTTTTAATTTTTTATCAATATTAGATTAATAGTGATTTTTGCATTTGTAGCTGACATGGTTGCTGGCTAAAGGCTTCAACGGTTTTTTTTTCGTTTTTTATTTTTAATTTTTTTTTTTTTTTTAATATAATAATATGTACGATAATGTTTGGGTGCTATATTTATAATGTTTTGAAAATATTGAATAATTTATGTTAGTTTTTTAATAGTCATTATTATTAACTAATATTCAAATAAAATTATTAGTTATGCTAATAAGATAGTGAAGTGGTAATGACAGATCAGTAATGATGTCACATCAGCATCTATGTAGATGAAAACATGGCGCATATGTTACATTTTTAAAAAGATAAATGTCACAAATGATATATAACTTTGATAAAATATGCAAATAAATATCTGAACTTTTAAATTGATCAATTTAGTACGAATTTTGAAATTGATCAATTTGATATCCAAACTTTGAAATTTATCAATTGAATATCTAAAAGAACTTTTCATATATGCTAGTTAATATCATGAAAGTACTATTTATATTGTCACACCCAAATGGCACCCTAATCGGATTATGTAATTGTGAACTAATGCCATCAATTTTTTATAAGACTTAGTTTTGGTCATCAAATTGATTCACTAGTACATAATTCAACTATCCTTTAGGGGAATTGTGACAAGCGGCAGGATGGTTTATTGTTTTGATGAGAAACAATGCATATATGCAAGAAACATACTTAAAGTAAATAGCATCATACTATATTGTCTGATGTTTATATATTACAACTATTATCATTTGAAATAACACTAAATGATATTTTTATTCAGGACTCTAGCTCTATTACTAGATCTTATCTCCTACCAAAGAAAACCTCCTTGATGGAGTGAGCGATACCACGACTCAGTGATGTAACTAGGTCATATCACACATCATGCAACAAACAAGTGATTTATTAAACATATGCAATGTAACAATAAAACATACGAGCAAATATAAGTTTAGACAACCAGAATCTAGGCAGGATGAAGATTTACGCCCTCTCATAAGGGTTGAAGGAACTATACCCTAAATGATCTGTGTTGCCTAGGAGAATCTAAGAACCAAGTTAGAAAGGTACCACAAAATAATTCAAAAACATTAATATTTCGAAATCTTGGAACTTAGAAATACCATTAAGTAATAGTCATTTCTTGTCGATTCCATGGGCGATATTCCTTCAAATACTAATTAGTTCTCGTGGAACCGATCGAAACAAAGGTACTCTTGTGTAAACTAAGAAAATGGCATCTAGAATACTAGGTGCATTACTAGAGATCTGAAATGCTAATACATAGCGAGCTATCATACTTTTCATGCAGTGATGCCAGTATGTTATGCATGACAAGTTATTTAAAGGCCTCAATAATTATTAATTCAATTACGAGTGATCAACAATACCAAACAGGTCATAACATAATTCACCCAATCATTATCAAGCAATATTATCATTTATTAACATACTGTTTCAACACAAGTGGCATCAATCAACACGCATCTACTCATTCCCCATTCAAATAGCAATTCTTTCTTGATTAATTAAGCGCACTAATGCTACAAACACATACTACATGATTGATCAAGGTTACTCAATGACTTGTCCATTTCCTTACCTATCGTAGTAATCAATGGATAAATCCAAAGATGACTCTGAAGATCCTAGTTGAATTAATAAGAATGCATTTATTACTAACAACATAGATTGGATACTAAACATAGCAATATTTATTAAACTTAATTTCAGTTTTACTGTTTTTATTACCATTCACTAGCCTGTTTTTAATGCATGAGAAGTCATTTCGAAGCTATTGAAGTCTACTATCTATTTCCCTTCTTATTTTGATGTTTCAAATAAGTTATGATAGGAAATTTGTCTTGCACAGATTCGGATTTCCAAAGATATAGCAAATTTTTTTTATCATAACTTTCGTTTCAACTCGGATTTCTTCAAATAAATAAGCGTTGGAAAGCTTATTTTCTACTTTTTAGATCTTAAATTTTATAGGGTACACGTGTTTTCCCTTTTTTTCTCAAGGAATCATATCAGTTCTTAAAGCTAAATTCCGAGTTATTCACTAAATACTTCATTCCTTTACTTATATAGTGATTTTTCTCCATAATTCTTAGTTTCATCGTGTTTCTCTTGTTTTGAAGCTAAGTTTATTCCATTGGTTAAAGCTTTTCCATCGATTCTTCTAAACTCATGTGGATGCTTCAAAAGTGTTAGACTCACAACATATGTTTGTTTGAATTTAAACGAACTTATATTACTTGAAATTACTTATGGAGATAAGGAACTTCATTACCCTACACGCATCTAAGCTTTATTATTTATGCTTTTATAGGATAGGTTGAGTTTAGCAAAAGAAGCCAACACATGAATCATTCTTATTATGACTTGATCCGATTAGCTCATTATATATAATCAATCATGGTTTATACTTAGTTTAATAATCTAATTTGATAAGTTTTAAGGTCAATTATAGCTATGGGTTGATGTATATTACTTTAACCAGTTGCATGCTATGTGTTCTTTAAGTGAAATATGGCCGCATGTCTTAGGTATGCTACACGGTCATGTACTCCTATTGATGTTCTCATGTTTGTTTGTTAAAGCTCAAAATGTGTACATCATGCTTGTGCATGTTGAGCATGAGTTAAACATAATATGATTTCCTAAGATATCAACTTAAATTCAAGAGAAATTTAGGATTGTACCTCGCTTCTTAGATTGCCAAGATCCCAAACAAAGGATATAGATTGGGTTAGTTAATGATTTTGATCAAGGATATTCGAATTGATGAACTGTGTCTAACCCTTGCTTGTGGAGTCCACGTGCATGTTGATCCTAGGGATTTATGTATGTGTCCGCTCCTAGCTTATGATTATGGGCGCATGGAGTAGCGTGGTAGGGTATGTAGGAGTAACTTGATAGTGCTATAGTTTTTGGAATTATGCTGCTATCACTAAGATCTTGTGGGATATAGGACGCACGGTTTTGGAAAAGAGATGGGACCACATTGACATTCCTTATATTTATAGAGCTTTAGGTCTTATGATGTGGTTGATGGGGCTTAAGGTCATGTACGGTTGATGCAAGTGGTTGGGGTAAACTTGTCCTATTGTCTAGGAGTTCTAACTACTCATAGGATGTCTTGCACATGACAAAGCTAGTTGCAAATAGTGCACATGACATTTAGCTTAAGGGTAGTCTTGTCCTCAAAATTGAATGGTGAGCTACTAAGCCTATGTGCTCATGATAAGATGTGGCTCCCTTGGTGATCAAGAAGTCTACTTACTATCTTTAGTAATGATTGCCATGGATTTAGTAGACAAGCTTGATAAGTTATGGTGTAAACACTCCTTTGTATGATAAGGTGATGTGATATTATGGTGGCTTATTCATCCTCCTTTGAGCTTACGGTTATGGGGATGTGCAATGGGAAGGTTTGTTTATTGTTTTCTCCATGTGAACTCACACACCTCCATGGTAAGCTACACATCCATAGGATAGGTTAGGTAGATATTATGTTGTCTTTTAGAATTGCTAAATGATAAGGCATTTGGAAGCTCCATGTGATGCATGGCTCCAAGCTTCTTCTTTTGTGGGTTTCTTCTAAGGTTTCTTGTGATGACATATGGCTTCTTGGGAGTTGACATATGGCCGCTTCTTGACTTGACATTTGGTGTTTCCCAAGCTTAATAAGTGGCGCTCCAAGCATCACCCATGTGGCACTCAAGTAGTACTCCATGTGTTACTCTAGGGGCACTCCATGTGACACTCCCATAGCGCTCCATCTGTCACTCCCATAGCACTCCATCTGTCACTCTTATAGTGCTTCACTCCCTATGTCATTGCCTTACTTAAATATGTGGTTCTACTTAAAACAACTTGTTATGATCTTGTAGAAATCCTTTAAACAAGTTTGATTGATGTGCTTATGAGGTGCTCAAGCCTTTTATTTTGTGTATTATTGATCTCCATTTGGTGCACCTCTCTTGTGTATAGTGACTTAGGGTTGTTGGGTGTTTTCAAGTCCTTACCATCAATATGTTCATGGTTTTGAGAAAGCCTAGCTCGTTATTAAGTTGAATCAAGAATATTACAAACATGAAATCTTGTCTTTGGTATCTTTAAATAACATGAGGAACCTCATTGCAAAACATAATGCTTTCACACTTTATTCCAAAGAGGAAGAAAATTTTAGGGGCTCACAGATATATACGAAAAGTTCTTTTAAATAACTTTGAAAAAATTATAATTAGGTACTTGAATTTTGAAATTGATCAATTAGTATTTGAAAGAATTTTGTGCACGTAAACAGTACCCTTATTAAGTTTTTTTCAGGTACTAACTTAATCAATTTTAAAATTCAGATACTTAATTGATCAATTTTAAAATTCAAGTATCTAATTACATATTTTATTAATGTTCTAATATCAATCGTGAGATTATCACTTATATTAATAGATGAGTGCAGCCCTTAAACTAAAACTCAAGAACTGGTCGAAATCAGAGTTTTGGGAATGATAAGCTCATCACAATATGGTTGTTGACACGTATTGGTCCATGCTTCTCGGTAGCCTTATAGAGGTTGATTGAGAGGAAGTAAAAGAAAGTATCGACATGATCTTTGGTTTTGACAGACAAGTCCAGTTTGTATAGGGACATATTGGACAGCTAATCCTAGATACTCTACTTTATGATAAGTTGAGGCGTTGATGGATGCCATTCTAGAATCAAAATCATCTCATTCATTCATTAAAATGGAAAAAAAAAAAAGTGTTTGCTTCTTTATGCACCTAAAAGAAGGGGAGGAATAGGAGTGAGTAGGTAATCTTATAACTAAAAGAAAAGGTATTTTTATTTTTCAGCCATTACAACAGGGAGGGTGGAATTGAACCTGAGACCTCTCACATGAAAAACTAGTAGAGATGTTACTAGACTATAAGGTCATTGGTAAAAGAAAAAGTATTCACATGTATCCTAATGAAACTTAAATGGTCTAATGGGGGATTGAGTTTCAAATAATTGTTATAAGTATAAAGCTTTTAGAATCTTTCTCTCTCTCTCTCTTTTGCCGATAATCTTTTATAATCTACTCTCATGACAATAACTGCAAGTATAGAGTATTTATATTTTAGGCATACCCTAAAGCATCTATTCTAATATATATATGATATTGAATTCAAAATACTAATACTAGCCATATAAAATCTTAGGGTAAATTATACCAAAAGTTCCAACTTTTTGGGATAAGTTCATTTGAGGTCTCAACGTCTCGAAATGCTCAAAAGAGGTCTCAATGTTTGAAGAAGTGAGTCAATTGAGATCTCTGTTAACACGTGTTAGCAGGAGAAACATGTAATTAAAACTCAAAAGACCCATCATGTTGTGACACGTATCAATAAAACCTTAATTGACCCACTTTTCTAAATGTTGAAACCTTTTTTGAATTACTTGAATCATTGGAACCTCAAATGACTTTACCCCTAAACGTTGGAACCTTTCAGTATAATTTACTCTAAAATCTTATCAAATAATATAAATAAATAAATAGTAGTACTATTATTTATGTACTACAAATTTTTCTTTTCTAGAGAAAAAAAGGAGCTTGTGTACCTATATTAAAAGCCCTTAATAGCGATCTAGTTATTTAAAACATCTCTAATATCATCGTTTCCTTTTTAGCCTTCTTCTCTTTTTAATTTTCTTCTTGACTTTGTGAACTATAATATGATCCACATTTTTCAACTATAGTATTACATGTTCTTCTATCGTATATACTTTTTTTCCCATCACGATTCTCCGGCTATATATACCATTTTTTTTCTTGCCATCCCGTTTATATATACTTTATCATCTAAGTTATATAGATGTGTTGTTATTTTTTAAGTCTAATAAATATAGTAGTTGTAATGCCCCAATCTAAAGGCGTTACAACCCGCCACGTGTCCTTACTATAGATGGACACACTAAGGCTATTATGATACTAATCCACATCATATAAATATCATCAAACTCTCATATAAAAGGGGTATTTGTTTAAAATATAAATCATACTTCTCCTAATAACAAAACTTCTTGATAACATAGTGGCATAAACCAAATCCAACATACTTCAAAACTTAAAACATTATAAATGAAGTTTTATAAAATCTTTCAAAACATAAACCATGAAAATATTCTTAAATTCTAATTTCCTTCTTTCACTTTATCTATAAATCAGCAGAAAGTCTAGTCTTCTATTGTCATCCCCATAATCTACATAAATCGTGGTCAGATAAGTCAAACACCACTGGATCCTCACCTATTCCTGAAAAAGATAAAGGAATGAGCACAAAGGCTAGTATGCTATACCACAAAACATATGCACATGAACAGGCATCATAACATTTCACATATAACCTAATGGCTAATGCAGCAAACACAAGATTATTATCTTCAATTAGTCAGACAAGCAACATAGTTCAAAACAATCTACAGTTCGTTCCAATCCCAGAGAGTAGCCCATGCCTCCGTAAAAACAACCAATATGAAAATAGGTAATATATAAATATACGGCGTTAGGAATCTCCCACACCAAAATATCGTAATCGTGCCACTTCCTAAATTACTAGAATCATTTCTGTGCACAACTCCACTCAAGATAATGCCATACATAGATCATTAGAGCACCGCGTTAATATCATAGTACTGCATGGTCTTTACTAACCGCGATCAAGCACAAGCAGCAAACAATTCAATTTTAAACCAGACAAAAATTAGATCAAGTTATAATTCTAAGCCTATAAGCACAAACAATAAGCAAGGTAAGGTTGTACCTAAAACCGCTTCAGGAACGGGAATCCTAATTTCACAAAAAACGCATGATCACATGACCAAAACTAATTCAAAACATATTTCTATAAAATAATCATATCTTATAATCATATAAACCCTAGTCTGAAAAGAACTATAAATCTAGGTTTGTATATACCTTTCTCTTTTAATTTGTGAAACCACAAAATCTCCAAACTCCACAAATTAGGGTTTCCTCTAATTCTCTAAGAACTCCCATCAAAAGATAAGGAAAATTAGAAAGGGTTTCACTTTTAAAATCACCAAAAGAATTGAGAAGAGTCACTTACCTATTCTTTGATTCTTATTCCACATTGATTGTAGAATATTAAATTCTTCAACAGACTTAGGATTTTTCTCCAAAACTCCCTTCAAAATCCAAAGGAAAACTTTAGGGAAAGATCATTCCCTTTAAATCTCTAAAGAATTGGAGAGGATTCACTCACCTTGATATTGATTCTTGATCTCTCTTGATGCTAAGACTACCTATAGAGAGGGCTTTAGAGAGAAATCTATGGTTTGGAATGGTTTTGGTGTAGGAGGAACTCTAGGTTATACAGAAGACTAGGAATAACACTTCAATAACGTCTCTTCATCTTCAATCATACGTTTGTCAACTGAAAAAATAATTAATTATACATTAGGGCTAACCATAAAACCATCTTATTTTATATGAAATGACACATTTGCCATTCATTGTAAATCACTTATTTGTCTATTACAGTTGTCTTAAAAGATCTTAATTAATGGGATTGGCTACAAGTTTCTCATTTTTGTTTGATATCAAATGAAAAGGTTTCATAGAGGTTTATAGTATAAGTATTAACTTCTATGTATATATTATTTTTCTAATATCATAAAAACAAATTCTACATAAAGAAAAATTTGTAATATTGGGAAAATAACTTTTAATTTGTTTCTGCAAGTGGTTTGGCTTAGTAAATATAAGATAGTAAGGTAGTCTTTCGTGTTGCACAAACCATATAAATTAGTTATAATATCAAATAGCTTGATAAATTTAAGGAAAGATTATATAAATTTTACAAGTATTAAACATTACGAGATACATAGTGGTTCTAACTTGTTATAAGGAAGACTTTAGGTACGAAGTTTATTGCTTTATACCTTATAAGGTAAGGTATATATAAGACTTCAATACCTTACCCCTCTTATATCGACTCCTCCCTCCTTAGAGATCTACGAAACAAACATTCATGATATATGTAAAATTAATTCATTTAATATATAGGAGTATGTATGCATGTTTGTTTGTGTGTGGAAAAGGTAGGCTACATTTCAAGAAAAAAGGAAAAAGATCCAAGTTTTTTCATAATTTTCTACTTTTTCATTTACATTAATTAAGTTTATTAATGTATAATCATGATTTTTAAATAAAATTATGAATAATGTTGACATGTTAATAAGGTAAAGATGACATGTCAACATTTACTTTTATCTATTGTATTTTTAAAAAAGTGATGCCGCAATACATTTAACAAAATTTATAAGGTAGTCAATATAATTTACTCTCATCTAACTAACTACTTCAAAGGACTCATGAGTATAAGCATGTATGTGTATATATATGCATACGTGGATAATTTAGATAGTATCTCTTTCACCATTTTTATTTAGATTATGTTTCTTAATTCATTTGCTTTCTTATTTTCCTCATTTGATAAATGGTAGTAACTAACCTTAGTTTACCAAAGTATCCTCTCTCCCAACCTTTACATTCCCCCCTCTTTCCCTCTCCTCTTCTCTTAGTCCACATGTTCAACATGTTTATCTCTACTTTTTCTATATCCCATAAATATAAAATAATAAAGATAGGTTTCTTTTTCTTTTTTTTTTAATGTCATGGGTTTTGCTACAAGTTTCATAGGTATGTTATTATGGGTTTCAGAAGTCTATATATGTAAAAAATTGTAATATCACGTTTCCACAAACACAAACGCGCACACCCACATGCAAACAAACACCCACATACACACCCACACACACATGTATAAATAGAAAAAACCTTTTCAGGTTTTGCAAGAAAAATATACAATTTCATGGTTGTTTATATCTATAGAGGAAAATTAATAAACAATGTAAGTGAATCTTGTGTTTTAAAAATAAATAAATAAATAAGAAAAACCCTATTTGTTCGTTATAATATTACCTTATTCATGGATTTCGGTCATTGAAATGATCACAGGAATTAGTATATCAAGTATTTCAAAAATAGATAGTATATAAAGTTAAGTTGTTCAATAACATTTTATGATAAAATGAATGAAATTATAGAATTTTTCATTTTATTAATTATGTTAAAGTTTTTTAGATCTAAATGTCCATTTTTACTTTCCTTTCTTTTCTTCTTTCTAAATTAATTGATTATATTGTTGGAATTGCTAATCTTGTACGTCGTGCTTCTACACAATAGTGATGTCTTACTTAAATAACCATTTTATAAAAAAATATTTACTTTTTTTACTCTCTCTCTCTCTTTCTTTTTTTTGTTTTTGGTTTTTATCTTTACGGAGCAAACATACATTAGATAGTGTAAGGTATTCACCTTACTATATAAGCATTTAGATGGACTTACAAACTAGATAAACCATAAGAATAATTCAAGAGACTTACAGCAAGTTGATGAGACATTAGATTTGAAAACGAATTACCAAAACTAAGATATCAATAATATGCCTTCAAATTTTCTTAAATCTCAATAATAGGTTGCATTTAGGGCTATATGTGTGTGTCCCTAGGGGTTTCTTTTTTCTTCATGGGCATTGAATAACGAGGAATGAAGTGTTATTGGACACGGAAGCACAGGATGGATAAGTAGCATTGGGTCCAAAAGTAGGCACCGTCTGTTATTGACATATGAAAGTGATAGAAAAAGAATGATTTATAGTATATAGGGCTCTTACGTTGTCTTTACATCCCCGCCTTGACTTCATGCATGGCATCTTGCTCTTCTTAAATTTAGTGGTCCTTTTGGCCTCAAGTTCTTATTCCCATCTTGACTTCCTAGAACGTTCTTTATTCAATACACAACAACCAATGAATTATTTTTCATGTGCCTTGTCATCCCAGAATTAACAGGTTTTACATATTTCATCATACATGGACTTTGTTTTAAAAGTTGTAAACAGTATTTAGAAAAAAAAAAAAAGAAACAAAACATTTTCTTTGGAAAAAGTGTCCTTTATTGTGGTACCTCTTAGAGCAATAATAATTAAATCAAAAGAAGGTGTTCATATATCTTACAAAATTTCAAATAAGTTTTTCTTTTCTTTTTCTTTTTTTTTTTTTTGTAATTTTGATCTAAGTCTGCACGTATTCCTTTACTTTCAAATAATGCAAACAAACTTTTGAATCTTGAATAAATTGGTAATATAAAAAGAGATGTTTTTAATATAAATTTTTTAATTTTTGATAAAATCACACTAATATAAAAGTACAGGGGTGTTACAATATATTTTGAAAATTTTGAAAGATAATAGCAAACTATAGTCAAAGTTTAAGAGATAATTTTTAATATATTTAAGGCTATTTGTCAATTTATCAAAGCTTAGAACAGTGATTTTCAACGTTTGAAATTTTAATGGTCTATCCACAGCAGGTAAAGTTTGTTTCGTATTTTCTACTTTAATTAATTCAAACCTGTACAACTGTACCACTCCACAGAAGGATGATTTTAATGCCATCAGGCATATGGGTTATCAGATATCCACAATAAAGGGTTTTCATTTTCAAGTTTTAAAGAATTATCAAAATATTACATGTGATATTTACTGGAGCATTAATTGTATTATTAATATGGAAAATACTTAGATTCAAGACAGCTACTGGAGAACTTCCGGAAAAAGTAAATAAAAATAAAAATCATGAAATGATGGGTGATGTTATTGAATGTGTTCTAATAAACCGTATATTAAAAAAACAAGAAAAAAAGATCTGTCTTGTAAAATGAAAAGATGGAAAACTGAGAAAAGAAAAGGGTAAAAGAAAAAACTGCCCCTATCCTATCGATAGGCGTTGTTTATGACTATTCAAACTTTAAGTCTCATCGGAAATTATATAAATTATCATTTGAATTATGGGAATGGTACCTGGACCATCGACAAATGACTTTCTGCCGGGTGGTGCAGATAATTAAGATACTGTACAACCCGCATATGATTTAGCTCCCGTTTGCCATAATTCGATCGCAGAAACGAGATTTTTTCATGAATTTCGCTCATGAGATCATGGGGAACTCCATGTTTGGTATTAGAAAAGAAAATAAATAAATGTTGATAAAAAGAAAGAAAAAAATCATTCCAACAGAACTAAGAGGATAGTACTCCTCTTCCGAACGTTTTATTCGTATAAATTTATGAAATTGGATTAGATAAAAATCTTAATCACTTATTTTGTTGTTATCACTATTGATCTTCTAGGGGACAATAAGCATTAAGAGAATTGGAAAGATCTAAAGAAAAATAGTACTATGCAAAAAATATGACAAACCTTTTCATTGGATATACGACAAATCTTTTTTCATTGAATAACTTAAATTAAGTGTACAATTCAAACTTTTATAATTTCTTAAGTTTATAATAAACAATTGACATAATAATATTTCTTATTTAGTACCATGCATATTAAAGATGATCCAAATAAATTATGCTGTGCAAGTACATCACGTACTATACAATCCAGTTTTTTATTTTCTATTTAGTTCTTAAAACTAAATACTAAATTTGGGTATATGGCATATTTGAAAACTAAATTTTTCTCTTTTTATAATTAGCAACTTAAAATTAGAAAGCATTGATATATTATTGCTTATAATTTTTGAGATCACTTCAACTATATAAATTATAAACTAACCTCGCTTAGATTATAAAAATAGATAGTATTTCAGGTAATTAATTATAAAAATGAATAAGATCCAAGTGAAACAACTTCAAATTTTAGGTGGTTAATCTAGGAAAAATATTTAAAATTTAGGTACCAACAAATATAGCATTTATATTTCTCTTTAAACAATGTTTTAATCAAATAAATAAATATAAGCATATAACTCCCTGAATCGAAAGTTTTAAAATTCAATTTCGGGATTTTACAATTAATCTTATTTCATCTTCACAATAATTTGTCCTCAAAGGAATGTGAGGAAACAAGATGCTTGTCTTTCGCAAGTGCGTGTACAGACATAAATTTGTTTGAAACACCATGCACCAAAAAGCCTGAATTTTTTTTTTGACTTTATGCTGTCGAAGAGGAAGAGCTTTAGAATATTCTAATCAATCGAGAAAAAGTGGAAAATTAAACGAATTCAGAATTCGTGCAACATGTGCGATGGTTCTGATGATAATTATTATTTTTTTTTTTTTCTTTTAGGGTATGGTCGCATGAGACATTTTATATGATCGGAAATAAAAGGTTCACAAATTATTAAAGTGCTTGTCAGAATTCTTGACTTTCTATATCAATATCAGTTTGTCACCAGAACACCAAATTTTATAGAGGAAATTCCTTTTAGTCATCTGGCATATTCCACGCCCTTAAACATTCCAAAGATTTCCGTTCATGAGTTTTGATAAATTTTATTATTAAGACTTTACATTATATTATTTCCTTGGCGTTGTTTCTACGTAATTTTTTTTCTTTATTCAATTTACTTTTTATTTAAGAGTGCCAACTTCCAACGAGGGTGACCGTTAAACGGGTACCGACATGGGAAAAAAAGAGTTCTTACCGGAAATGCATATCATTTTCACTTCCATTTTTATTTTTATTTTTTCAATTTAATCGTTTTCAATTTTTTAAGCATGGGAATATATACAATTAATGATTGGGACCATTAGAAAGAAAATAATCTCACAAGTCATAATACAATTTGAAAAACTAAACAATGTCAGCTGCTAATTTAAAAACAGATAAATTTGAGAAAATATGTGCCGTATAATTCCATTAAAAATATTTTATACTTGTAAATTGTGTTTCTATTACGGGCTCTCGAGAAAAGTAGGTCCCGTATCTCGATTTCCTAATCGTGCTTCTGGCCCCTAACTCACCGTCCTCTATGGTCTATCATCCCTTACGGTCATCGGTTTCCTAAGGATTTGATTCGAATGCCTAATACCTCGGAATTGATTTTTCCTCGGATTAAAGTTGATTTTATATAACTCCATATTTACACAATTGCCAAAGTCTTAAACTCACTCGCTTCCTATATATATAATGTACAATCATTATGAACGTTATTAAGGGATCAAATTTTCCTAACTCAAAATTGGTGTTTCGGTTATGTATCAATACATCAATGGTTCTATATAGGTTAATGATATTAACACCAATCTTTTAAAAAGAATGAATTCTCCCCATACATTGTAATGGTTAAAAAAAAAATTATGTATCTACAACAATCATAATTCAACTAGAAAATTAAACAATTTAAAATGAGCATTTGTTACCTAAGTTGTTAGATATTTAATCATTATTTTTCTAGCATACAAAGTGACGAAAAAGCAAAATGTAAGGATAATAAGCTATTATAATAATATTTCAAGTGAAACTAGAACTAAGCAAGTGCTTGAACTAGTTCTAGATTAGTCAGGATCCTTAGGTTCTAGATCCAACCTGGAAAGGCCCAAAAGCAGAATTAGAACTAACCCGACTATACCTAAGTTAAGTCGCTTACAGTCCAATTCATGGGTTGTTGAACCAACCATGTTAAAATTTAAAAAAAAAAGTAATTTAAAAGAAAAATTGTGAGGAAAAATTTATTAAAAGATAAAATAATAATCAATAAAAAAATAAAATAAAGATAAAATTTAAAAATAAAAGATAAATTCAAAATTAACAAAGACAAAATTTTAACTTGAAATAAAATTTGGCTTAAAAACAATAGTTTTTAACCTAGTTGTTAAAAGAATTTTAAAATATGCATTTATTTTTACACAAGTAGATCCATTTTTAGTTATAACATTAGCCATGTAGGATTTGAAGACACTCAAGATACAAACAACTCCCACAAAAGCAAAAATAAATCTCATGTTTTTGAAAAAAATCACTTTATAAATCTAACCGTACATCTTTTTAGCATATTTTTTACTTGTGTTATTAATAAGAATAAATATTTAATGTCATGAATAGTAATAAACATTTTCTTTTTATTTACATTTATCTTTTTGTTCCATTTTTCTTTTGTTTTCACTTTTTCTTTTTTTCTTTTCATTCCTAGCCTCTTGACTCAGATAGACCTGATGGATCAATAAGTTATAGGCCTTGAACTGACACTAACCAACCAACTCGCGAGGTTAACATATGAGTCATGACTTATACAATTGAGCCAAACCAATGGATGTAAGCATTCAATGGTGATTGAAACTGGGTCATGAGTCAAACCCGGCCAATGTCCATGTCCTTAGAATGCTCTTCGTTATTTTCACAACATATGGAGTTTATATGCAAGGAATGTGAGAGGTGGACGGTGTCACATTTTTCTATTTCATACATGAATTCTCCTAAAGTTTTCATTAAGAATTAAATTGGTTTCACAAAATTGGAGTCACATTTTTTCTATTTCATGCATGAATTCTCCTAAAGTTTTCATTAAGAATTAAATTGGTTTCACAAAATTCAATTTCAATAGAGGAAAAAAAAATGTAATTAATTGTTCAGATGACTAATGTATCAAATTTGTTTGCACGTTATTTTCATTTTTGTATTTAGTACACCTAGCCGCTATAATTATACAATTGCCCAGTTTAGACCATTAGATCTTAATCCTACCTTGAGTAGGGGTTGATTTAGTATTGCAGGTGAATAAGGCATAAATAGGACTTTTTTACATAAAATAAAATACATACATACTTACGTACACATATACATACATTAAAAAAAAAACAAGTATATTATAAATTATCATGGTCAAATAACTATGAATATAACTACTACATGCATTAGTATGTTTCTTCATCCGGCGTACTTCCTAGTTAGGGCATAATGCACCTAACAATTACTTATAAATTCCGACAATTATGAAGCTAGATATATAATAAAGAAATGTTAAAAAAAAAAAAAGGGGTTATATATCTTGGAACGGCAGCTATGTAGGTAATGTCTATTTGTTTACGTATTTACAAAAAGTCTATGGTCTTAGACCCGCACATATATATTATTCTTTTGTGTAAATATCAGTACGATATGGTCTTAGCCGCATTTAAACGTGATTTAGACCAAACCTATATCTTTTTGTTATCTTGTCATGAAGAACTTTCATCACTTTCTTCTCAATTCTCATCTCCCAAAGTCACAAATGAAGAGATCGTCTAAGCAAAACACCACCGTCCGTCAGTACAACAAATCCGACAATCCGCGTCTCCGGTGGACGCCCACGCTTCACGACCACTTTGTCGATGCCGTGGAACACCTAGGAGGGAAAAACGGTAAGTCTAAATAAGCCTTATTAGAACTTCGTAAAAATAAATTTTGATTTAGATCAATTAATTAGTTCTGGGTTTTAATTAATTTACGATAAACGATTAATTTATGATACAGAGAGAGATTTAATTGTATTAATTAGTGTTATATTTGGATTTTAATTTAGTTGCAACTCCAAAGAGGATTCTGCAGTTGATGAGTGTTGATGGACTCAGGATTTCTCACGTGAAAAGCCATCTTCAGGTATACACATAAACTTATCCTCTTTCTTAAAGACCTAATATTATATATATATATATATATATATATATTACCAACAAAACGTTGAGACAATTTCTTGTGTATATAAACTACATATACAATTACATACGTGTCTCGTACATTAAAAAAGCTGTGGAGTATGAATTATATATAGTTTCGAACCCTGTAAGCCCTACACGAGCTTTTTGTTCATAATTTAATCAGCATGTGTATTTCCTATTTTGACTACTTATTTTGATTTAAGAGTTAATTGAGTTTATATATTTTATTTCATGTGATATGAGGGGTCCGTTTAGCATCCAGCATCCAAAATATGGTAGACACTTATTTTTTTCAAACTTTTTTTAATAAATTATTTATTAAGAAGTATATAAAGATGAAAAATATATGTCAGTTTTTATAAAAACATCAAATAGATTAAATATAAATAAAATATAACTATAAATCAAATATATTTATACATAAAATTTAGATACAGATATAGATATCGAAAAAAAAAAACAATCAAATGAATCCGAAGGCTGAAGCCAACAAATGACGTCAAGTACTGCATTTATCAAAAATCTAAGCTTAGGCAGCAAAGGATCAGCTAGCTGAACAAGTTAGGGTCTTAGGGATGGACCGCTTGGAAGTTGGACAATTCATAATTTTCCCTTTTTTTTTTTTTTTTTTTTGTTGGTGGTATAAGATTAGATAAATTGAGGATGATGAATATCTAGGGGTCCTTCTTTTTGTGTTTCTTCCGAGTTTTGGTTTTGTCTTAAAAAGGCAAAAATTGTACAGGTTTTCGACGAAAGAGAGAGTTCTAACTTCTAAGGGTTAGAGATAGAAAAAATATGGCATTTGGTTAGCTCGTCTCTTTGTATTTCGTATGCGAAAAGGGAAAACAAATTAAACCTAGGTGTCACCTCCTTCAGGAAAGAAAGGGGCAAAAAAAAAGGAAGAAGAAAAGATTCATGGAAACATTTATGTGTTGGGTTTTACTTACTGAAATGAAAATACTATTTTGCTTTTCTTACTGCTGGATAGCCATTTTTTTTTTTTTTTTGTTTGGTTTATAAAAAATTATACCGTATGTATACCATTGAATAGATAAATTTTTTAAATTTTTTCCTGTTATAAGAGGAATTACTATTTCTTATATAATATAACTTATTATCTAAATATAAAATGACACCAAAAAACTTGTTTTTTTTTTTTTTGTGTTTAATTTTATTCTAATTAATCAAACATGAGTCAAACGATATGCAAAAAATATAAGTAGTTGCAATGTGGGGAAAGTATACAGTATGTAGGGAAAGACTTTATCGGATTTTGGTAACAAAAGCATCATTTTAGTTAGCTTTTAGCCTTGTCAATAAATATGCAGAGGCTGCAGGTTTGAGTTGGCATAAACAAAGGTCAGGCGCACGGGGTATTGGTAGTTTATACCCTAACGCTGTGTTTGTCAACTTTGTCCAAAATGAGAATGGAAACATTGTCCAAAATGAGAATGGATTAAAGTAGAATGAAAAAAAAAAAAGAGTAGAAATGAAAAGAAGTTGAATTTTTGTTTTATATTTGATAATTTACAAAAGAAATGAAAAAAAAATAAAGTTAATGATTGATAAAATTATTCTTATATCATTTTTATAAAATATTAGTAATGGGATAAGTTTATAAAAGTATTTTTGTCTATAGATAATATTCCCTTCCACTTTCCTTTTACTTTATCTCATTTCATCTCATTTCTTCATTAAAAAAAACTTATCAAATACAGACACATCATCTCATTTCACTTACCTTCTTTCCCTTTCAGCCCACTCCCTCCAATCCAAACACAGTGTAAGCCGTAAAGGCATTATTCCGTCCTATTTTTCATTTGGCTAGGGTACCTAGCAAGCTTTTGACACGTGAATAGACCTTAATTAATCCCTTAGACGGTAGAATCAACACATTTGAATTAGCCTATGAAACATAGATCTTTTATTATTCCAGTAAAATATCAACCTCTATATGGGAATACGTGCATAAGCACTCTTAAAAAGTCCAAATGTTAGGTACCATGAATCACGTCAAGACCAAAAGAATCATTCCTATATTACTAATTCTCCAGTCTTGATGACGGATCAACAGAATGACCAGGTCTTATTTTAATATCTAAGTAAATAAATGGTTCGTTTTTCCTTTTTTATTTTTAATTATGGAAGTTTCATTGTTCATACATTTTGATGACATATATTATAATTCGATAACACCGAATGAACATCAGTACGGGATAAGAAAGTTGTCGCGAAACATCATATGATTTTTTTATTTTTTTTTTTTTAGGAATGCATTCTAAGACTCGAAATGTGTGATTCTTTTTAAGCAATGAGGTAGGAAGTGAATTTACCTTTTGGGGGAATTTTGAAAAATAAATGATATAAAAATGTGCTCTCTAAATGTTAATGATGATCTGTCAATCACTTATCATCATATGGATTGACAATCTTTACCGAGAATAACATGGATTCCTGGACACAGATGTACCGCAATAACAACCATTGTGATAACGTAAATGCCCTAACGCCGCTGATGATGGATCAAACCAGTCATGGAGGACGTGAAGATAATCTTGGAAACTGGTTTCCTCATAGGTAGGGTCTCAATTCCCTCTATGAATAATTTTTAGTATATCTTTTCTCCCAATCATTTCTTTAATTTGCTCTCATAATCTCATTATTTTCAAACTTCATTAATTAGTTGATGTTGTTCAAAAGTTGTTGTCCTATCTAAGATAATGTTACGAAAAGTATCTGAAGTTTGGCAAAATATGTAATTAACTATATATATTTTAACTTGATCAATTTAATACATATTTTAATTTTTTGTATTTGCTTTTATTACCTCCATTAATTTTATTAACTTTGCTATCCTCACTGGTGTTATGCACGTATAAACAACTGACACATGGCAAAAAAAGTATTAAAAATATATTAATTGATTTTTCAACCAAAATGATCTGAAAATGAAAAAAAAAAAAAACTTTTCAAATCAGAAAAACAAATTAAAGTAGGAGCTTTAACCCATGTTAGCTTGAGTACAACGTGAAATTAAAGCAAGTGAAGGTTTAAAACCCTAAACCCCACCTTCGAACTAAATCTTTAATTTTGTAACCAAAATATAGATGTTTCATGGAATTATAATACTTAGGTTGCAATACTTGCTCCAAGTATCTAGGAAAAAAAAAAAAAGAAGCTAAAACTATGCGTAGATCCCATATGTCATAACCATCTCGTGCTATTATCATCTTCTACAAGTACCTTTTTCAATTACCCCTTCTTTTTCTACTCATTAAGTTGCTTATTGTTTTAGGTAGTGGCAAAAATTAAATAATTTTAGGGTTACAATTCATATAGTTTCAAACTTGCTGTGGTGATTGATATGGAGCGATGATGGCAAAGGCTGTTGACTTGGAGTTTGGTGGAGTTTTTTGAGTTTGACAGAGGTGGATCAGCGATTTTGGTTTTGGGTTATGATGTGTGGCCGTGTGGTTTGTGAGCTTGGTGGTTCAATAGATGGGTTTAGAAGTCGTGTAGTGATGGCTTTAGTTTGGTTGAAGTCTTGGTTTGCAACCTATAAGGGTGTTGATGGGTTTGAGTTTAGTGCAAGCCAAGTGTCTAGGTGCTTGAAAGCTAGAGAGACAATGTGTGTGAAGATTCTATAGAGAGAGAAAGGTGTGATGCAATGCAGAAGTGTAAAGAATAGAAATCAAATCACTGGATGATTTCTAGAACACAAAGTTTGCAAGAATTGTAACTTTCAAAGAAAACTTCTCTCAATTAAGGTTTCAAAAAGTATATGATGTTCTAAATCATAAAGATAAACCTAAAGACTATTTATACTTTTACATAGAGAATTCTAAAAGATAAAAAATTGAACGAATGAAAGCTAGCGGCCTAGAGTTAACACTAGCGATGCAAAACTCGAAAGACAAAACTGAGATGGTGTAGGCCGACTTCAAGGTTGGTGGCTTAAATGTCAAGGCCGACGATGTACATTGTAAAGGCTAGCAGCTTAGAGGCTGTGTAGATTTCCAAGGCTAATGCCGTTTAGGCAACCTAGTGCGCTTCCTCCTCTTCTTCTTGGATGACTTCCTCTTATTCAAACATTTGTCTTTTAGGTCATCCGCATCATTCTCTCCCACCTAAGAAGAATTCGATCTCGAGTTCTCTTATAGACATAAAGGTGTATCGTCTAGGTGGAAAGGGAATATATCAGCCTTTTTACTCATGGCATCAACTACTTTGTTCTATTCCCTTGACTTATGTGTCACTATGAGCGCGTGCACAACTCTAAACTTCCTTATGACCTCCCTCGTCTTTCTTTCTGAGTACATGATAGTTAGAAAAGAACATCCCTTTGCCTAGATGGTTTTGGGATGATTTGTTACCTTTAAAGGCAATAGAGTATATTTCTCGCCCCTTTTCTCTAATCTATATACATTCTCTTTTCCTGCATGTTGGGCATTCACATCATATTGCCAAGACCTTCCAAATAGCAAATGACACACATCCGTATCCACAATATCACAACAAATTTCATCTTTATACTTGCCTATAGAGAATGACACTCTACACCTCTCATTCACATCAATTCTTTCGGCTGTTTTAGTCCACCCTATAATGTATGGGTTAGGGTGTTTCTCCATTGGTGGTTGCAATTGCTTCACAATCTCTCTACCAATGATGTTTTCACAGCTTCAACCGTCAACTATTAGGTCACATACCTTCCCATCTATCGTACACCCAGTGCGAAACAACTAGTGTCGTTGGGTGTCCTCCTGCTTAGTTATCAACATCAACTTTCTAATAACGCATATTTGCTCAATCTCCTCCTCTTCCTTCACATAGTACTCATCATTTCCATCATGCTCCTAGCAGATCTCTTCATTTCTCTCAACAATATTCACACTTTTTCTATTAGGACAGTCGTTCGATCGGTGCCCAACTGGTTACAACGTCAAAATAGGCTTTGCATATGGATTGTTCTATCTAACATATCCTTTGTCTCTACTGGCTTCTTGCCCACTTTTTATCATTAGCTCCTCCTTGTATCTCTGAGGTGGTCTTATTCTCCTCAACCATATATCTACTTGAATTTTCAGCCCCAAATCTCCCAATACCACCATCAATTCGACTGTTCACCTCCTGTAACATCAATCCTACTCTAAGAGCCACGTTTTTAGCCTCATTCAAATTTTGAAGAACATGGACTCTGATTCTATCATGAATCTACAGTTTTAACACATCTATGTGTCTAGCCACTTGCTGACCTTCACTCTTTCTCTAGTCATTCCTCTCTATCAAATAAATTCTGCTATGTATTCATACACGATCCTCTGCCCCTGGCGACATCACTGATATTGTTGAAGGAGGATCTGCTCATAATCATAATCGAGAGGTAGGAAATCCCACTGTAGCAACTGCTTTATCCTATACCATGTTCTCATCGGTTGTCTGGCCTCATGATACCTCCTATTCTAGAGCCTCTTCTACCAGGTTGACACACCACCTCTCAACCAACATGCTACCAACCTAACCCTCCACTCCTTAGGAATCTCCATGTAATCGAAAAATCTATTTATTTTAGCCAGCCAATCTAAGAATTCTTCAATATTGAGATTACCATTAAAGTTAAGGATATCTACCTTTAGGTGAAAATCATTGTCGTCATCCTGGTCATGCCCATGATAATCCCTTCGATATCCGCCTCTACCTTCATTGCCTTGTCTTTGCGGTTGTCTCTCTTCATATAACGATTCATCCCCCTCATCAGAGTCTTCATCTAAAATCTATGCCCATCAATTTGCAACTACAAGTCCATTGATCAAACTGTTGTAAGTATCTCTTGCCCTTGGTCATCTCCCACCAATATCATTGTCTTTGTTTTGCATCTATTGCCATCATGTTGAAACGCTTAACCAAATCCTCAAGACGTTATCCTACTCATCGGATTTTTTTATCCATGGCATCGATTACTACCCTAGGAACCGATTGTTCAGTCATGGAGGACGTGAAGATATTAATGAATATCTTGGAAACTGGTTTCCTCATAGGTAGGGTCTCAATTCCCTTTATGAATAATTTTTAGTATATCTTTATTCCCAATCATTTCTTTAAATTGCTCTCATAATCTCATTATTTTCAAACTCCATTA
Organism: Combretum micranthum; assembly: GCA_024138025.1. Lineage (NCBI taxonomy): Eukaryota > Viridiplantae > Streptophyta > Magnoliopsida > Myrtales > Combretaceae > Combretum > Combretum micranthum. The sequence goes on along the minus strand of JAMXBD010000015.1, from coordinate 2,362,591 downwards.
ATTAGTTGATGTTGTTTAAAAGTTATTGTTCTATCTACGTTAATGTCACAAAAAAATACATGAAGTTTGGAAAAATATGTAACTAACTACATATATTTTAACTTGATCAACTTAATACATATTTCAACTTTTTGTAGTTGTTTTTATTACCTCCATTAACTTTGTTAACTTTGCTATCCCTACTAGCATTATGTACATACAAACAACTAACACATGAAAAAAAAAAGTATTAAAAAATATATTAATTGATTTTTAATCAAAATGATCTGAAAATGAAAAAAGATTCAAATTGGAAAAACAAATTAAAGTAGGAGCTTTAACCCATGTTAGCTTGAGTAAGAGGGTGAAATTAAAGCAAGTGAAGGTTTATAACCCTAACCTTCACCTTCGAACTAAATATTTAATTTTGTAACTCAAAAATGGATGTTCCATGGAACAATAATCCTTAGGTTGCAATACTTGTTGCAAATACCTAAAAAAAATGAAGCTAAAACTATGCATAGATCCCATGTCACAACCATCTTGTGCTATTATCATCTTCTGCAAACACCTTTTTTAATTACCCTTTCTTTTCTTACTCATTGAGTTGCTTAATGTAATAGGTAGTGACAAAAATCAATAATTTTAGGGTTACGATTCATATAGTTTCAAACTTTTTGCGGTGATTGATGTGGTGTGATGATGGCAGAGGCTATCGACTTGGAGTTTGGTGGAGTTTTTGAGTTCAATAGAGGTGGGTCAGCGATTTTGGTTTTGGGTTATGATGTGTAGCTGTATGGTTTCTGAGCTTAGTGGTTCGATAGATGGGTTTAGAAGTCGTGCAGTGATGGCTTCAATTTTGGTTTGGTTGAAGTCTTGGCTTGCAATGTGTAAAGGTGTTGATGGGTCTAAGTTTGGTGCAAGCCGAGTGTTTAGGTGCTTGAAAGCTAGAGAGAGCGAGAGAGAGAGAGAGAGAGAGAGAGAGAGAGAGATGTGTGAAGATTCTATAGAGAGATAAAGATGGATCCTAGAGAGAGAGAGAGTTCGTGAACCCAAGGGAGAAGATGAAGTCAATGGGAATAAGATGTCATGATTAGTGTTTCAATGGATGTTGGATGGCAAGTGGCAGTTGTGGTGTTGAGTTAGCTTGATATGGTCTTGGTGTTTCTCAAATGGAGGAGATGGCTTTTTGAGAGCGAGATGAAAAGTTGAAGGAAGAAGATGATTATGATCAAATTTGGAAAGTTATTTTTTTTTCCCCCCAAATCCATGTAATTTTGGTAAAAAAATCAACTAAAATATTTTTAATACTGTTTTTGCCATGTGTCATTTGTTTATAGGCCTATATTGCTAGTAAGGATAATGAAGTTAACAAAGTTAATGGAGGTAGTAAAAGCAAACACAAAAAGTTGAAATAGGTGTTAAATTGATCAAATTAAAGTATAAGTAGTTAATTGCATATTTTATAAACTTTAGGTACCTTTCGTGATTAATGCTTCTATCTAAGTGGTTGGACTTCACAGATGCTTTCTCCTTTGGATAGCTTGCATGAGGACCAAAATTAAGAGGTTGCTTACTCTAAAACCCAATTGTTTTAAGAAAATGTGTTTGGTTTTTTTCCCTAAAAAAATATATATTAAAAATATTTTTAATGTTTAAAATTAATTTTATGTAAAATATAGTGTAATGTATAAAACAAATAGGACCTGAATATTGAAAAATTATATCACAAAAATAATTTTGAGTTTTCAAGTTGTCCACTTTAGTTAAGTGGATTACATAATTTTGCTTATTATTAATATACATGATTCTCATCAATAATGTCTATTATTAATTTGATTCAAGGAAGATGATATATTCATTAATATAATAAGATATCACCTTGTATCCAACCAAATTGAGGAATTAGCAGCATCATTACTATAAGCAGAATATCAGACAAACTATCAAACTAAATAAGCATTCACCAAAGATTAACTCGAACTAAATCCCTGTTGGCTTCAAATATAATATAAATTCAATAAGCTATGTGATGTAATGTTTTGTTGCTAATCCTGTATTACAGGTCAAATTACAATTAAAAATCTACTTTATAAAGATCAACATTTGCAATTTTCTATCTCTTTCGCATGACAAAGTAATTGATAGTTTCCACCACGTGTATATACATAATGTGTATTACCTATTAAATATTTTGCAATGATGACGTGATATATATTATTCGTTGATACATTGTAAGTATAATTCATTCTCCACGCTTATTTTCACCTGAAAGTAAATGTGTGTCTTCTCTATTGTAATTTATCTTTCTAATGAACATATAGCAAGGTCTCTTCATATACTTCTATAATTAAAAGACGAGATCAAGAGCCACTCGCGATCATTATTTAACCTCTTGTTATTTTTTTAATAAGAATAAATAAACAAATCACAACAACAAATGAAGGATCGAAATTCATTACATGTATACCGGTGAATATAATCAATTTTGTTTTTTATGCTGGGAGAGTGGTCTTTTGCTGTGTTTTGTTGAAATTACATACAACTTGCAACATATGATTTCCTGCAGGACACAGGAAGAATATGGCCGTGAACTGCGGGAACGAACTTTTGAAAATGACATTCTTCGCAGAAAAAGAAAAGTGTTGGAGCAAATTGACGATGGCGAACTTGAGGTAACGTGTCTTCCCTTATCAGTAAAATCATTGGAGTTTAAAAGGGGCAAAAGAGATTTAGACTATGTTTGGATGGGCTATTTTTTATCTGTATTAGTATTTGTTTATCATCTATATCTTATGTTTGATTTTTTTATGAGTAAAATTGACTGTATATTATCTCATCTATATTTGATCTGTATCTGATCTATATCTAATTTGGTTATAATGTGTTTGTTGTCAATCAGACCCTTAATCTACTCCATGATGCAAACAAAATTTCTACCTGCTCAATAATGCTTGTGGGCACATTGATTGCGGCTGGTATCTTCACCAATCATGTTTTAAAAACAGGATAATATGAAAAATGTATTTAAATTTTTATAAAAAAGTTCAATTAGGTATCTTGGATTTGGTTTTAAATAATTTGGTTCAAAACTTCAAGTAGGAAAAATGTACACAAAAACTTGTTTCAAATACCAAGTTATTCAAAATCAAATTTTAAATATCTGATTAAATTTTTTACGAAAGTTCATGTACCATTTTTTATATTAACCCTTTAAAACAGACTAACACATATGTTTAGTATATCTATTGCAAAGATATCTTACTAGGATTGATAGATGACAAAAATGAGACTACCAATATAAATCTTGATTTGTTGATGTTGGTCTAACATCGGTATTAATGATTACCTAACAATTGATGAAAACTAACTTCAAGAAAATATGTTATACCTTTAGATGAGATGCAACTGCTCCGAGTCATACTCTGACTACAATAAGAGCATGCGAGACTGAAAAACTAACTGAATACCATAAATAAATTGCAATTTCATAAATCTTTACAATCTCTCAAATACGCATTTGTGCATATAACTCGTTAATTTTAATTGATTGCTCTAAGAGATGGCCTAATCGTATCCAATCCTAAAAGAACATCATATTAGGAATTCTATTACCACTTTATCAATGTCTAGCAGCTTCAAATTGACTTCATTACTTCTCATGGCTACTCGCACTATCACAATTGTCACTTTTCAAATGACTAGTCTAAATTCTCTAAGTATCCTTTTTGTTTGCATTTAAAATTTGAATCACCCATGCATGAGCCATAAACCCAATACGAAGTTATTGTGTGTGCATACACAAATGCAGCACTGCATGCATACCCAAACAAATATACTAAAACAACGAACAGCAATCACATGTATGATTTACAACTTTTCATGTAAAACATGATTGATAAGACCTTTTTACCTTAAACCAAATTCCTTTTTTGATTGGATTCGCTTATACTAAGACCATGTACCGAATCCAAAAATTTCAAGACCTCATATAATATTACAATTGTTGAAAATCCATCTTTCCTTTATGTCAAAATCAAACCTTTTCACCTCAAGTTTATCTTAATTAAAATGAATTCACGGTTGTTGAATTTATGACTGTTAATCCATAAAGTTACTGTCTTGATAAGTATTAAATCATTAATAATTCACATTAACTATGTCAGTTCATTCCCTTTCCTAAATTGTAAGTCCTTGATCTAGCACTTTTAATCAACTCCAGTAAACATAGCTCCATTCTAGTTCTTCCTTTAATTTATTGGTTAATGTTTGGGTCTATGATTACATCATACAATATATAATGTCTTTAGGAGGTATTATAACTATAGTGTTGACATATAACATGTATAATTGCATTTTACAATAATAGGAATCCCTAACATTTTATAAGATGCAAATTAAAACGAATTTTAAGAGTGGTGAAATCTCCTTTTAATATATAATGATGTTAAATAGTATATTATTTTATCAAATTATATTATGTATAATGACATGATATTTACAATTTATCCATGTAACTAGGTGATTTCCCCAAGTTCTTATCATTATTAATTAGCTTAACTTTAATCGTCTTCTATTTGTTTAAAAATGCATATTATGTAATGTTTTTCTCATTAAACTCATATTTGGCTTTCTTGTATTCTTATAAACCTCAAATTTGGCTTTCTCATAAAAACGCTTTTTTTCAATTACTTTATAAGTTACCATTAAGAAGAGTAGAAGATTTCTCAATAAATAATAATCAAATCCAAATCTCTCTTTTTCACCCTCCTGTCTTTCCCAAAAAAGCAAGAAAAAAGAAAAAAGATACTCATATTTATGAGAACTCTTTAACACATTCATCCTTGCAAGCCAACTATCTTCTTCATACGATCATTTTATTCATCACCATATCTTCCTACCCCTTCTATAGGTATTTTATCTAATTAGAAAATCAGCCCTTATTCTTTTAGTAAAACTCTTTAATTTAAGTGTTGCCAATATTGAGGTTTGCTATAAGATATATATAATTGCCTTAGTTTAGGCTTATGACCACATGTTTTTAGTGAATTTTCTTTGGGACTGAATGTCCTTGTTCTCATGTTTTATGAACAAATGATTTCTTATGAAAAATAAAAACTAAAAGGACTCTTTTTTCCCATCAAATGATAGAATTAATCTTATTTCTTTGTGTTATCCGTCTCCAGAATGCACATGGATCAGCAGAAGAAGATACAAATTGCTGGCAAAGTGAAAATTGTGAGCTCTCATTGTCCTTCAATTCAACAGTTTTGGTGCCCTTTGGAGAAGAGAAAGAGTCATCATGGCCTCCAACATCTAATCAAATTTTGCAATTTAGTTCCATAAGCAGCCATTCCACTGACAACAGCCAAATTAACTTAGAGTTAACCATTTAGAATTCTGTTCACGCCTGACTATTTTATTTGTCCCATAGAAAAATAATCCCTACCTCATCTAGGTTTCCCTTTTTTACCAATATATGTCTTCTTCCTAATCATATAAATTAAGAAAAGAAAAAAGTTTAGCTCTGGATGAGGGTGTATTAATGTATATCCTATGCTTTTTTGTTGATATGGTTTGAGAAATTTGTCACATAGAACTAAGTACTTGATGGGACTATACGTTATACTAATATGCAATCTCTAGTTAAAGAGTTAAATCGTTTAATGCGATTCTTACTTTCTTGATACATCATAGTCCATTTGTAAAGTGAATATTTTAAATTGTACAAATGGACATATCTAATCATGACATCAAAGATATAGACATGCAAAAGCTACAGAGGAATTCATTGCAGTACATTTTCTCTATGATATATTAACAACATTTATGTTCCAGGGATGCATTTCGGGCTTAAAAAAAAAAAGACCCATATACTTTGCTCTCTGTCTTTACATGTAAGTAGACCTCATTGGAGAGTTTGTTTCACTAAAAGATAGTGAGGTTGATCAATATTTAGGTAAATTACAACACAAGGTATCAAAGTTTGAGAATAAATTCATCTAAAATATTAACGTTTTAAATAATTAAAAAGTGGAATTAACGTTGGAAGATAAATTCATTTAAGATATCAATATCTCAAGTGGTTGAAAAAATATGTCAATAAATGAGTCAAATAAGATAATATTATCTGACCATTGATGAAAAATTATGAAACTTAATTGAAAAATAATTGAACTATTGATACCTTAAATGAACATTGTAAAACATTGATACCTCATTTGATTCACTTTGTGATATGTTGATTTGGCTTTTTAATCACGTAAAGCATTAGTACTTTAAATGAATTTAACCTCAAATATTGATACATCATGGTATAATTTACCCATTTTCATCATTAAATTGGCTTTTAGATAGAAAAAAAAAAAGGCAATGGTTTTTAACTTATTCGAATTAAATAGATATCACTTGTTAGATTTCTATGGATATTTTAAAAAATGTAAATTTTTATAACTTATATAAAATAGCTTTAAAAAATTATAGATCTTCTTACAACAATGTAAAAAACTTGAAATAGATAAAGAATTTAAGAAAATGAATAACTTAAGTTCTCTTTTTTCAAAATAACTCTAATTCCACAATATAACATACATAGAAGAAGAACATGTAGAGCCAAAACTAAATTGTTTTATATTATTTTATTTGAAAAGAGTTATGAATTAAAGGAAAATTAGATCTTTCATCTTATTTTAAATTCTTGATTATTTAAATTAAATCATAAACTATACGTGAACTATAACACCCTAATTTTTAAGGTCATCTACAATCCCCCTCATGTCCACATTTAGTGTAAACACATTAGGACTTAGAATATGTTAAATACCTAAATTATGATATATAATATCATAAACTCTCATTCACACACATAAGTCAGGAATCATCCATACATGATTTACATAAAATCTGTATAACATACCAAACTAAATATCCAACTACCATGATTAGAAACGATCCATAAAGGAGTCCGTCTATCACATGACAGATCATAAACAGGTAAGGAAAGTGGGTCTAGGCTCTAGTCAACAACTAATTACAACAAGCATATAGTAAAATAAGATAGACATAAGAAGTCTTTATCTCCAAAGCTCATTACATTGTCTACTTAACAATAGAATAGTCATCATCACTAATGCCTTCCCCATATTCCACAACCATGTCATATTTTGAGAGATCAAACATGATAGGATTACTACAGGAACCTAAAAAATAGAAAAGAGCGAATTAAAGTCTAGTACGATACTACCACAAGCACACACGCATGAGCAAATATAACCCATTCACATGATGAAGTTATCAACACAAAGACAAATCAATGTCCCAACAACACAAATTGTATATATGGAGTACATATGTATACAATGTTGGGTACTTTCCAACATTTATGAGTCCAAGAGTTAATCTAGAACTACTGTAATGATCTCCAAGTGCAACCCTATGTAAGGACAATGTCACACAAGATCATAGTGGTGTCGTGTTGACATCACCAGTACTCCTAGTCCTCTATTTATAGTTAAGCACGTACAGCATGCAATGACTAGTCAAATATATATAGTTAGTCAAGTTTTGAGTTTATCCTAACAAACATAATCATCAAACAAGGTAATACATGTACCTGGAATGTAGACTCATCGTGAAACTAGAACCATCTAAACTTGTGTTACCAGTAATCAAAGTATTTAGAATCATCTATTCTTCAAAATTCATCTATAGATTATTCTTCCTATAAGTGTCACTCCTACTTAAACGTTAACGACATTAATATACACATTTAGTTTAAAGATAAGAGTTTAATCATGAAACAAATGGATAATAGTTAATTAATTTTATAGTGTCTAGATTTTAAGGTTTTAAAGTGACTATAAACCCTTATGTGTGAATTTGAATAAGTCTAAAAGGTCTTTAATTAAAGAAGAAAAAACGCTAGTTTTGGAAAAAGTTGTTTTACGCACAAGTGCCAACATAACTTGGGTTGGAGGTCATGTAATACGTAAGTCCCAACATGACCTATGTACTCACTTGTGTTGAGCTTAAAAGTAAAATTTTCATAGATTCTAGGCTACTTTTTTCAACACAAGCCTCAACACGATTTGGGCACTCACTCATGTTAAACACAGAAACAACTATTACTTGAAAACAACACGTAATAGGGTTCATGTCATGCCCCAAAAAAAGGGCCTAGAAGGATCAACATGTAGTTATCATATCAAGTATGCATCAAAGATATAAGAACCGTGTTGCAAGTTAAATATTACAAAACTCTACTTAATATTTGCTACATAAGTTTTAATTCATACAAAATTTTTATAATTAAGGAAATATAGATTCCCACGGTCTTCCAGAACTACAGAGAATTAGTATCTCCTATCAAACAGTAAAATAAAATAGATCATATACATTTTTCAATGTCTCGAACTATTACACAAAAGCTCTAGTTCTTCTTCAGAGCCTATATCATACATTACACATTTGAAACTTAAACACTAAACATATAAATTACATTTCAAGCTAATCCTCCTGTCTTTAAGGACTTCACACTTTCTTAACCCATTTTTGACCTGAGATCTACCTGCACAAAACTATGGGGGTGTGAGCTCAACCATAGCTTAGTGAATAACATGATCAAATCACATAACAAACAATTATCAAACAAATTTTATTAACAAACATATACAATGCCACATTCAACCATATGTTATACATAGTTTAGAGCCAGATTCTAAACCAATGGAGATTTACATTTTCAATTAAGGTTAAAGGACCAGTTCAAGTCATTCGTGCCCAAGAGAACTATGAACTAAGATAGGATGTGCTTTCTCAATTTATAGCTTTCTCAGCTCATTGCTTTCACACACACACACATACACACACACACACACATATATATTACTAATATAACCTCAAACTTCCTCTTAGAAACAACTAAGAAGGGAGGATTTCCTTTAAAATCATTTTGTTGAAATATAACCTCTAACTTCTCCTTATAAAGAACGAAGGAGGGAGGACTTCCTTTGAAACTCATTTTGTTCTTGCATATATAAACATACACTGCCGACATAACCTTCATTTTACCTTAGAACCATAGAACTTCCCTAAGTACTAACATTCTACAACCAATATCTACACAGACGATGTCCTTTGATGCCTCTTCAGTTCCTGGGATACTAACAACCCTATGGTATCCAATTTGAGAAATAAATCCACTAACTTAGCCTAGGACTACTATAGAATTGAGATGTTAGTACGTAACATGAACACCATGCTCATGCAAGTATGTTGTCGTGTAATGTATGTTCATTTAATTATATGATCAAATAACATTAAGTCCATTTATTACGGTGATCAATCAATTAGCAAACACTCATCAACAACAACCATTCAACCAATACAAGCAATATGTGATCATTTTTATGTTCATAACTTACCAACTGAAGCAATCATCAAACAATAGTTGAATACCCAATCCCCACATATATTTAGTCATTTTTATCTTAGATTTAGGTGCAACTATATTACAACCACAAGCAAAGCGATAGGGTCAATGTTACCCACCTGACATCCAAACTAAGCCTTAACAAACCCTCTAGAAAAACTCATTCATCATACCCATCAACATTTCATCATCATCAACATCAAATCATCACCATCCTTCATATAGAATTCCAAACAAAAATAAAAGATTGGCTAGGACGATTTCAAAGACTATTCTAAAAATAAACATCTATTCATGGAAGTAAACTTATTTTAAGATTCAATTTGATCATTCAATGAGTAGGAACCCCGCCATGGCTGTGAAGATCGCCCTACCAAGATACGAACAATTTTCCATTATCTATCAAAGTATTTCTTTTCTCTTTGTTTATAATCTTTTTTTTTTTTTTTTACGAAAACATCATCAAAACATTCATATACAAAATACTCATTTCTTAAGCAAGCATACATTTAAAACAACATATTCCTTTTACTAAACATGGTCTAATCCATTATATTTCAATATACTATCACTAAGCCATTTACAAATTTTAAGTCTGTTAACTTAATTCAGCTAAATTGATTAAACTTAACCAATCTAATTCATTTTATCTTATCAAAGTATATTAAGTCAATTTTAGCTTCAATTAGTTAACTAACTCAAATTTATATCTAAGATTCATATTAACTTAACTCTATGTTAGTTTAATCTTAGCCAAGTTCATTAGACTTAATTAACTTAGTTCATTTAGATTTATTAAGCCAAAATGAGCTTGGATTATTAACTAGTTCTTTTAGATTTGGATATGTGGCAGTTTAAATAAAATATAATTTAGGTCTTGATACTTTTAAAATTTTCAAAAACTTAAGTCAAGAAAGTTATAGAGCTCTTTTTAAGCTTTTCTAGTAACCTTTCGAATCACCTCAATTGGAGTTCGGATGAGAAATGTATGATCAATATAAGTTGATTGGATAAGGAAAAGAAGAACAAGAGAAGTCCTAGTTCCATATGGGGCATATCAAGGGTGGTGGTAGCCACCAGGCCCCTTGCCATGCTCTATACGGGTTCAGCAAGGGGGATAGTGGCTACCATACCTTTTAACATGCTTCATATGGACCTAGATCACATTCCCTATTTCATTTTTCCATTTTTGCTAATTTTGTACTTTTTTTATTCATAAAACACCACCTACAACATCTTAGCAACATCATACAAGTTTAAAACCTTAACTCACAACATTTCTAAACATGTTTTTACCCCATATTTGATCAAATCATTTCATTTATCATTTAGCTTATTCATGCATAAAACACATATCTATTTTTCACCCATTTTATGACAAATCCAACATATATCTAATATCAACTACATATATATACATGCATAAACAACTAAAGCAAACTAAAAAGAAAAAACTTATCTTAGTAGACAACTCCAACTCCTTGATTTTCTTTATCACTACTTCATGGATGATTTCTAACTTCTTACTTGCCTTCTATTTTCATTTTCTTCTTTAATCTCTTTTCAAACTTAAGATTTTGAGGTTGATTTTTAAGGAAAAAGAAGAGAGGAAGAAGAGGATGATGATGATGGAACTATAAAAATGAAGAAAAGAAAAGAAAAATGGCAGCCAAAAGGAGGAAAAAAATAAATGGGATAAGGACAAAATAATTAAGGATATTTATGGGTATAAGGGTTCAGTTTAAATCCCTCAGATGATTTTCTTGGATATCAAAAGTAACTATAAAATAATTTTAGAATTTATAACATAGAAATCAATAGTTTTAATTGAAAATCTAGTTTGAGAATTTAAATTTGTAAAATTTTGATATTTGATATGAATTTAGCTTAAAACTAATGTTTTTAAATGAGTAGTTGAATTCGAAATTTATGAGGATTAAGTAAACAGAATGTAGGTTGAAAATAGCTTATTTAGGACATTTTATAAATTTGAATACTTGAACTTAAGAATTTTGAGTCATTTGCAAATTAAAAGAAAAGGGTCTAAATTATTAATTGTAAGAAATTGAATAAACCAATTTATGAAATAGACTAAAATTTGGAGTTTTCAAATTTATTAAAAATTGAAATTGAATTTTTCTAAAGGCTTAGAGATTTAAGATAAAAAGAAAAGACGTCTAGTTTGAAATTTATAAAGATAAAAAAGTTTGATTTGTTAAAAAGAATTGTTAAAACAAATAGGCTACATGAAGGGAATGTTTGAAATCTCAAATGTCAGTTAATTTATTTATTAATTACTAGTATTATATTTACATTATTTTGATATTTTATTACATTTATTTGATATTTCTTGCTATTACCACTTTCATGAAAGATATTGAAAATTTGTTATTGTTTAAGTTTGATATCATTTCTTTGTAATTATCTATTTACTCATCATTTATTTCTTCAATTTCATACTTTTAGGGTTTTTTATGTTTCTTTAACTTTGCACAACTATATTATATGTAATAGAAAATATATAAGCAATAAGAATTAATTTAGCGATTTCAACCTTCACTTACTCAATTTTTAAGAAGACAGATTAAGATAATAAAATACTAACGACTTGACTAAGCTCGACTTAACTCAACTCGACTTGTCTCTTGACTTGAGACAACATATGACGACACAATGAAGACTCACACGACATGACAAACTCAACAATTGAAGGTTGTAGACTTGCTTTTCTATTTTTATCTGGATATATAAAACAATGTGCATATAAAATATATAGTGTTCCTATTCTTTTAGCCATTAAGGTATTATGTTTTATAATTTTCAATAACATAAACATCTTGACAATTTTGAAACCAAGATGTCTCATTTTTTCTCTTTACATACATATCTAAATCATCCTTATCTTGTTAAAGTTAAAATTAGATATTTTATTATGTGATTGAATTGTTGTCAATTATTGATGGTGAAAAGCTATGGAAAATTGTATCGTAAAATTTTATTATTATTCATTCAAATTCTTAATCAACAATTAGATTGTTTGTATTTTTTTTTTAAACGAGAAAAATTAGGAGTGATTTTTGTGAATTTTCTCAAAACATTTCTAAAAACTTCACATTATTTACTTAATGATTTTATATTTGAGTTGTACTGTTTTGGGTTATTACAGTTCCATATGGATATAAACACGACCTATGTACTCAGTCATGTTGAGCATAGATCCTAAGTAATGTGAAATTACACTATAGTATTCAACATAAGTACATACACAACATGTGTACTCGGTTGTGTTGAACATTGACGTAAGATTTTTCATTAACTTCTGCAAGGTTCCAACATTTTCTTCATTACAAACATTAAAATACAATTAATCTCAAGCCCAACCCTTCTCTATATGTCCATTCACCTGTTTCAACCAATCTTGCAAACAAAAGGTTAAAACTTTCATAGAAAATCTTATTACATTGTTATGAATTTGGTTAATTGATCTTTATTCCTTTTTTGGGCTAATGTTATGAACGTTACCTGAACTTTGTCTAAATATTCAATTAACTACCTAAACTTTCGTTTAGTCAATTTATTTCGTTATTGTGCTCTTTGCATCCATAAATTCTACATCGATTATCTCCGTTAACATCGTCTACCATGTTGCGTTACTAACATATCTCCAGACAACACTTGTCCATGGCCCACTTTAACCATACGCCATGTAGATTATTCCTAAAAAATAAAAATAATTTTATATATCTAGCCCTAGTTAGATTAAAAAAAAATAGAAAACAATTGAGAAATACTAATCTATTTGCAAAAATTACAACATCATAAAGATGAAATTTGGAACCAATTGGAGATATTATTAGAAAACAATCCATGAATCACTCAAAGCCATTAATTGCAGTATTCCATCATCATGCTTAAGGTGTATCTGTTAATAGCTATGGCAATTGCTACTGCTTGGTCTTCATCGTGCGTTCCCTTATGTCACCAACTTTCTTCATTACAAATATTCTTATGTACATTATGGATAATAATACAGCATACAAGACCAATAGCACAGTTGCAACATATATCAAAAGTAGGGTGCGGCAATGCTCCTTGGTAAATCTTACAAAGTAACTTTTGATTGGGTTGTACTATGACTTTCTTCATCACGACAACTACTTCATCTTCAAGACTTAAGGTTGAGATTATGAGGCTTCGATGATGTAGAGTTTGATGATCGAATATATGATTTAGTGGCGAATTAGGTTTAGACTTAGGAGTTCTTTCATCAATTAGGGTTTTCATCTATGTTTAGATCCAAGAGTTGATTTCATTGTGTCCACGCTCTCTCCACTAAACAGATTAAATCTCCTTTTGTACCATTTCTATTTTTTTTTTAGGGTAACCAAGGTTAGATGTTTGAAATTATCTTTATTTTTTAGGAATAACCTTCGTAACGTGTAGTTAAAGTAGGCCATGGACATGTATCGTGGGAAGATAGTTTAGAACACTAGCTTGGCAAAACAGTGTTAATGGAGATAACCGATGTAATATTTATGGACGTGAAAAGTACAATCAGGTAGTAAATTGACTAAACGAAAGTTTAGGTATTTAATTGAATATTTAGTAAAAATTTAGATACCATTCATGACAATAGCCCTTTCTTTTTTCATAATCTTTTATCTCTCTTGTTCTAAGATTTCCTCTGCGATTACATTTGCATTTGCCATCCCTCCCTTTGAAAATCGCATAGATTTACATTGAAGATCATGAAGGTTTGATAAAGGTTGATGCAAGGGAGAAGGATGAAATTATGAAATGTAGGGAGAAGGGAAGGAAAGCAATTATGTTAGGCTTTTAAACGCTTCTTCCGACTAACATATCTTTTAAAAGATACAATAATTTATAGATATGTCCCTTTACCAACCGGACTAATTGCTATTCTGTCATTTCCTATAATTATTTTATTTTACATCATATTTAAGGTATTTCATGAACTTTGCAGCCAAAACTCAAACTTGAACAAAGGCTACAAATGTTGAACAGAAATGTTTGTGTGTGTGAGAGAGAGAGAGAGAGGAGAAGCATAATTGAAATGTGATAAGAAACAGAAGAAAGATGTAGCACTTTTGTAATTAATAGGCTCTTAAAAGTTTGGTTGTGTTTAACTATCTTTGCATGTTTCACTAGATTAGGTAGAATCAGTAAGTTTAGTTAAAAATGTAAGATTCTACTAAGTTAATGTATAGACTCAATTGAAGTCGTAAAATTCTACAATAAAACAATTATATACTCAAGTTAACTTGAAAGAGTTTCTTAAAATCATAAACCCATAGAATCATATGAGTAGATTCTCAATGTTGACAACTATAATTGAAGTCATTTATAAAATATTGAAAAGTTATAACAGATGACCTTTACTCTTATCAAAATTGAGGTGCAAACAACGACAATGATGAAATTTGCAATTTTAACAACTATAATTGAAGTTATTTATAGAATATTGAAAATTTATAACAGATGACCTTTACTCTTATCAAAATTGAGGTGCAAGCAATGACAATGATGAAAAACTTGAAAAGTAGACACTTCAATTTTAAGAAAGCATACTTTTGACATTTTTCATTGTTATTTTTTTTTAATACATTAGTATAAAATATTTTGTATCCAATGATAAATGTTAAATTTTGTAATTAAACTTTATACGAAAATTCAATTTGGTACCTAAAATTTGAAATAATCAATTTTTTTGTATCTATTTGTACTACATCCTTAGCATTGTATGCATTGTTCACTAACATTGAAGAGGCACTACATCCTTGTTTGCTAAAATTTATAGTCAATTTAATACTTAATCAAAATTTTTATAGCTATTTTTACTACTCCCTTAACATCATTTGCATTGTTTGCTAACATGGCAAAGGCATTATATCATTGAAATTTCACTACTTCTCCTAACTCCATTTACCACTAATAAGCTATCTCATCTATGTCAGGAAAAAGAGCAAAAGATGTTAGTGACGTGGCAAAAATGGTTATGAAAAGTGTAATTAGGCATGAAATTAACCCACTCAAAGTTTAAGTACCGAGTTGAGATTTTGTGCAATGTTTAGGTTCCAAATTTGACATTCTTACTTGTATTCAATCATGTGCACACATCATTTAGGAATTTCTTATACATGCATGCAAACATATGGTTCCAATGTCATGCCTTAAAGGATACCTTAGAAGTGACAGTTCACCACATACGGTATTAAAACTTAAAAATGACTTCCCGAAGTCATTCGAAAGCTTCAACACCATATGTAATGCGTCTATCACAACAATAGGAGACACCGATAGAATATATAGTTCGAGATAGCAAATATAGCATATAAGAAATTTAGATAAATATCTAACTTCAACATTATAGGAATATGGTCCTTACATCATCTTTGTGGCATTCCCCTGATAAATCTCTAAAGAACAAAATATCAACTTAGTCTTTTATATAAAGAAACAATACTAGAACCAAAAGATTCTAAGGGAAATCTATTCTAAGATCTTCAAAAGGATTTCCCTCAAAAGCTTCCCAAAACATAATTCCACTCGGATATATGAAATCCTTGGGTAAAAGAGATATTGATCCTGTGTCAACAAAATTCTAATGGGGTGTAGGCTTAACTAGCTTAGTGAGAATATTCCTGGATTAACGTACTCGTATCAATAAATTCAAACAAGTTACTAAACAAGAATATGAAATGCATCAAGCAAGTGAACAAGCAATACATATGATCTGTCAGAAATCATATGTTTGAATGGATTTAACCCTAAACTCTGGTTTAAGTGTTTCAAGCTCTTTAAAATCCATCTTGAAATCCAACTTTGTAGTTTATTTCAGGCTCCTACTCACCCATCCTAAAATAGTTCTTTCGAGCTCCTATTCATCCATCCTTAAATAGTTCTTCCAGGCTCTTATTCACCCATCTTGCAGACTTGTAGGTTCTTGCAAACCCCACTACTATACTCTTGTCCTATCGAGCATAGTAGCTAATGAAATGAGACTAACTACGTGGTATGCATGAATCAATTAATATAACTTGTTATATATGATTAAGGTTATTTAAAGGCGATCACAGAACTTGCATACACTCTAACATGATAATAATAAAACACAATTTAATTAACGACAATTCATGTATTGTTATGTTTAGTATTCATTGAACCAATATTATCATGCATAATCCATTTTCATCTTTTCCTACTTTTAGTGCCTCTAACTACAAACACAAACAAGTACGTAAAAGTAGGAGATAAACTCACTCGATCATCCTCGCCACAAATTCTTTACTCGTAATAGTCCTCCGAGTATGGATCCTCCCAAGCTTTGTTACCTAAAAAAAAGAAATACCTAAAATGAGTATTTTATGGAAGTTCTACTTGAACTTTCTAATTTTATTCTATTATTTGCATTAAAATTTGGATAGGAAGAAATTCCAACTTAAAATGGTCATAACTTACTCATTTTAACTTGGAATTTCGTATATTATATATCGTTTTTTACCTACTCGAAAAGATCTATCCATTTCTAAGGTTATTTTATAAAAATGATCATTTTGGTCCCAAAATGGAAGGGGACATAGTAGTGACGAAATTCCCAATTTTTTAAATTTAATTTTTCCAACTTTCCTTGATCCAAAAACCATTAAACAAATACATGGATATTTGTGTAGTTGAAAAATCTTTTGAACACACACACACACACACACATATACATATATACTGATATTGTATGCATGATTTTTGTAGTGCTATCTCAATATTGATTTTTTTCCCTTTTTTTTCACAAAGAATTTTTCTTTAAGAGTTTTAAAAGATAAAAACTTTGAAATTTTTCTTTTTAAATTGCTAGAAGGAACACTTAAAAATTCTTAGGTTTTTATAAGTGAGTGTTTTCCGAATATAATTTCATTTCCTAATTTTTCAAAGATAAAATTTAATTTTTCAAAAACTTGGTTTTCTTAAGATACCTACCAATTTTTATTTTCTAGTGGTTGAAAATTAAGGTTTTCGAAATTTTCTTAAGTCGTTGGTGTTATCTTATATTTGGAGTTGTATTAAATGTATGCTTTCCCCTCATTTCCATATTCTTCTACTTCTTTAGAAAATAAGTTTACCCTTTTAAAACTTCACTTTCTTGGCAAATTTTATTTTTTTAAGTTGATTTCTAAAATAGTAAATTGATTTTACCTTGATTTGAAAAACTTGCTTTATTCTTAATATTTATCAAGTGGTGGCATAATCCTTTTTAGATAAGTTTATAAGAAAAGCTTTCATAATAAATAATTATCAACATTAGAACTTAGCAAATTTTTCATTTTAACTTTGAAAAGAGAATAACAATATTAAAAATTATGTCTTGTAGAAGCTTACTTAGTAAGTGATTTTCAAAGTCTACGATAAACCTATTTAAGTTTTATAAAATATATGGTTGGGTTAAAATATTAAGTTTAATGCTAAAAATTATATTTTTATGAAGTATTTAGTTCTGATTTATAAAAGAAATGAGTTCCTCTTATTATTTAAAGAAATCTTCATTACTAATACTTTAAAATTTATGATTCGCTTGTTTAAGCTTTTGAAAGGAATTTATTAAAAACAATACTTAGATCTTTTGTTGAAAAATCATTTGTTAAGTGACAAAAAATTTAGTTTACTTTTCTTTATTAACAAAAGAACCCATTTTATTTTTATTAAGACAACAACATTCTAATCATGCATGAATATGATTATGTAGCAATAAAAAAAAGTAAGAGTAATACATGATAAGATAGAAAGAAATATAATAAGCAAATAAACAAAATAATATGGTCAAGTATTGGGAACCTTAGCTTCATCAAGATATCCCGATTAAGCATTAGGAGTCTTAGCTTCATCAAGGCTTTTCGGGACTAAGAACAGACTAGTCCCAAAAGGAAAAAGAAAAGAAAAAGCAATAATAAGAGCATGTTAATAATAGTTAGTGAGCATTTAGGCTCTAAGAAATATAGATATGCATATACTTAATAATATATATATATATATAAAGTTAGATTAAGAGCATAATAACAATATAATAATAATAATAATAATAATAATAATATAACAAAATAATATAATCGATATACTTAGCATGTGCAAGAACAAAATATGAACATGTTGTTGCTTTCATAACTCACATGAGCTTTAAGAAACAACACCATGGTCATGTTAAGTTACATGATGTTGAAAAATAAATATAGACAAGTTTTTACCTAAAAGTGTATGTGTTGAAGGTGCATGTAAGAATATGTGGGTAGTTAAAGAGAGGTTTTAGTAGTATGTGAGTGGATGAATTGTGGCAATTTGAAAAAGTGGAAAGAGATTTTTTGAGAGAGGATTTAAGAAGTGATTTTGGGAGGGTTTTGTTATGATAAATGAGTGTGTGAAAGAAGTGAAGGGAATGAGGTATTTATAGAATTTTGGAGTGGAAATTAGATGTAATAAAATAAATTGAATAAGAAAAACATTAGAGAAAAGAGTGAGGGGGATAGCACAAATTGAAGGGGAGAAAGAGAGAGAGAGAGAATTTTGTTTTGTTTTGTTTTGTTTTGTAATTTTTGTAATGAAAAAAAGTAATGTTTAAGGTGTGATGTGAATAAAGTTGCATTGGAAATGAAAAGGTGTAAGAGTAGGTGTGTAGATTGTAAGAAAAAATAGAGATAGTGCAATAGTAGTGAATAATAAAAATAGTACTATGAATAGTAAACTAGATAAATAAAATACCGGTAGTAATAAAAATATGCGTAAACGAGCTATATCTAATATTTTTAGTTACGAATAAATTACGAAACTGATATTTTTGAAGTCCTTATATAATAACGAGTCTTTTGGTGTTATTGGAATATTTTTACTATTTCAAGCACCACAGCACGTTTTTAAAGAACTGATCCCGTTCGGATTCAAAACGAATCGAATTTTGATAGATCTGATCTTTTTAAATTATCTTATATTATTCTGAACTATTATCCATAATTATCTCAATTTCGTTGCTTAGGGTTTAAGAGTGCAGGATTGCCGGATCTAAACACTAGGGTTTGTTGTAGACTTTATTGACTTTTGGGGTTTCGGTTTGACTTCCAGCTTTTTAGTTTATTCATAAGGTCATAAAAATTCAGGGTTTTTTATTGTGTTATATCTTTTGTTCAAAATTTACATTTTATTTTATTTTTTATGACTTATTTAATATTTTTCAGTTCTCAAGATTGTTTAACCGAGTTTAGGCTTATGGGTTGTTTCTGTTTGACTTTTGGTGATAATTGAAATTTTTTATTCTAATTTACCAAAGGATTTAAGATTTTGGTATGTT
Source organism: Combretum micranthum (assembly GCA_024138025.1). Classification (NCBI taxonomy): domain Eukaryota; kingdom Viridiplantae; phylum Streptophyta; class Magnoliopsida; order Myrtales; family Combretaceae; genus Combretum; species Combretum micranthum. The sequence goes on along the minus strand of JAMXBD010000015.1, from coordinate 2,342,837 downwards.
GTCATCGAATGTTATTTGGATATATCATCTTGATTTGTGTGTTAGGGATCAAATAGATGATTTGGTTGACATACAAATGTTGAATCAAATGATTATTGGTTTTTCCATTTTGTTTTGAAGGTCCTCTTTTTCCTAAGGTTAAGATTTTTCATATTTGATCTTATTTAGAATTCGGTTTGAACTTGGATCAATTTTCAGGGTTTTGGCTTTGGTTTTGTTATTTAACTCTAAAATTATTTTCTAAAAATTATGAAAAATTTCAAGGGTTTACATCCAAAGTATAACAGCTACACATATATGATACCTCTAAACTTAACCTTATAGTTTTAGTTAATTTTAGTGTTGGACTTTTATTTTATTATTTTTTTTTTCATTTATACATAGGCTTAAGCTAAGTTCAACCTGGATCCTACCAATGCTACTTCACACATCTTGCCATCTTTGACATCTACAAATTTATTCGACTTTACTTGATTGACCCTTGATTTGCCTCTTTTTGTTGTTTTCATCTAATCCCTTTAAAAATATCTAATTCAAATTCTAATTTTTCCCTAGACAAAAAAGAGAAAAGTATCAATATTAATGATTATAAAATATTTACCATTCCTAAATTTATGCCATTTACATTCATAGAACGAACAAATCCTACTTATTTTGAATTCAAAGAAGTGAATCATTCCTAAATTTGTACCATTTACTCTTCATATTTCTTTTCTCCTCTAATTTTATGAGTTAAGCGACCCATTTTGTCCAGTAAAAGAGTTAATTTTAGACTTTATGGCCATAAAATCTCTTTCCCTCCTTGAAAAAACTATTGTCCATTATGATATAATCATATATCACAACATTAATAAATAAAAGAAAAGGAAACATGAACTTCAAAGAGTTAAGGAAGAAAGGAAATCATAACTTGAGATGGAGCAAAGTATGCAATATCTTTTCCTTAGTCACTGAATATAATTTAATTATGATGATAGGTTAAAAGAAATTATAGCAAGAGCACTATTGTTAATACTCGTTTGCCAAAGCATATTACATTAATAAATTTAATTATGCTAGAAATAAATTAAAAAATAACAATAGCAAAATATTTGTCTTTGGAGTTTGAGAAATTCATAATATTCAATTACTACCATGCTAACAAGTCTTCAAATAGCCACTAATGAGCAAATTTATAAAGTAAGGAGCTTGAAGTGAAAATTACAACCAAATAATATAATTAAGGAAAAAGTTGTGCATTGCATGTATAAATATTAAGTTTCCAATTTTGTGCACAAAGAATTCATGATTTGGGAAAAATTACAAAAACATCTCCTAACTTTAAAAGTAATGCGGATTAAACACTCCCCCAACAACCCCCCCCCCCCCCCCCCCCCCCAAACAAACATAATTTTGAAAGCATGGTATTGTTAAAGTGTTTGATATCATATGATTCTTATGAGATTTGTTTAAGATTTATTGAAACCAGAAGTTAAGGGAAAGTGAAAACAAGAGGGAAAGAAAGTAAAGAGAAGAAGATGTGAAATCGAAAATGGACAAAGAATATATAATTTTTTTTTTTTTTTTACTATTGAATATCTCTAGATGAACATTATACAAGTGAGTCCTTATTTATGGAATAACATCAAAACTAGACTTAGGCTATTCATAATAATATATATATATATATATATAAGGCACAAATTCTCAAAGAGCCTTGATTTAATGACTAGTAAGTTTACATAAAAAGACCTATCTAAGTAAATTGTTAGTTAGCTATGTATCTTACTATAATTTTACCATTACTATGCCTTTGATGACACCAATTGCTTGGATTGAAATCATGACCTTGAAATCATAACCTTCTCCTTTCTAATACTTTCACTTTACCACTTATTTAACTTATCCGACTTACTAATCTTATGCAATAGGAATAATCATAAGTAGAGACTTGTAAAAATTGAATGATGATGGGAAAAAAAAGGTAATCAAATGATTATGTGATAAGATTTTCACCCTATAGTTTTTATTCAAAATTCTACAGTTCTTACTTGACAGTAAATATGTACAACACACACACACACACAGATTTGTGGAATTTATAAGTTTAGCAAGTCTTAGGCAATACTTGCATTCATAGCTCTCATATGTCAGCATGCTTGATAGGAATGCACTAGTCTTGTAATGCACTTGTAGTAGGCAACACTCTAAAGAATATATCCAATGCTCAAACTCCTTCGACCTCATTTGAAAGATTTTGGTTAAGGGGGCAAATATATAGACAAATAAAATTGATATTGGCCTTGAGCTCACTTGTAACTTAAACTTAAGTCATTAAGGTAAGAGAAAGGGTCTAAGGAGTCAAGCTTGTAGACTTAGGAGTTGGGATGAATTAAGAAGATTTAGCAAGATGAGCTTAGAACAACAACTCTTTGATCGACTCATTTACTCTCAACTATTCTTAAAGAAGCTCTTACATTTAAAAGACCATCCATAGATTTAGATTGAAGAGGAGCCCAAAGAGGGATCCATCAAGATGTTGCCTCATCTCTTTGTCAACCGTAAATCTTAAGGCTTTGTAAGAAAAATCAACCAAACCATGAACAATAATAAAATGAATTGAAATGAAAACTTGGTTTGTACAAACCAACAGTTCATGATTATATTTGAACGAAGAAATTTGGTTTTCAATATTGAACTAAACCAATTGGTTGAACCAAAAGACACTGTTCTATATGCCTTCTTAACTATGCCATGTGTGTAAGTTAATTACTAAATAACATTTGACCCAACGACTAAAGTCCATCTACTAATTATAAGTAAGATTAACAGATATTATTATTGTGAGCTATAGATAGTTGGTTTATCAACTTTTAAACTTTAATTTTCTAAGGGTTAATTACACCGGAAGGTCACAACATTTGAAGATAAGTTCATTTGAGGTCACAACATTTCGAGTGGTTAAAAAAAGGTCACAACTTTTAAAGAAGTAGGTCAGTTAAGGTTACTATTAATACATGTCGACAAAAGAAATATTTAAAATTAAAACTTAAAAGATCTAGCATGTTATAACACATGCCAATGGTAACCTTAGTTGAACCACTTTTTTAAATGTTGTGACCTTTTTTTAACCACTCATAATGTTGTAACCTCTTTTTAACTACTTGAAATATTGTGACATTAAATGAACTTATCCCTAAATGTTGTGACTGATAAGTTTATTTTACTCTATTCTATGCATAAGAATTTGGGCTTAATCCGATGCATTTTTAGGTAAATTTCTATGAATCTAGTCTTTTTATTTTTAAATGTTATTTTTCAGCTACTGGAATCAAAAGAAGCATAAAAAAAGCGATTTGAATCAGACTAGAGCAAAATAACATCAATTGTGCAAAACAAAACTGATCGAGCCCCGCAAAAGTGCCTGTCGATGCTTAAACAACAAGGCAAAATAATTTATCGTGCCTTACATCGAGCCCTCAACATTACTCTCAACATCTGTCTTGAGGTGATCGAGCCTTGGACTTCAAGAAACAACTTCGGTCACGCCATACTATCGAGCCTTAAATTCACCCTACCACCCAAGTTGAACAAAACTAGGCCTTTGCATAGAAGAAGCATAGCTTGAATTGAGTGCATGTCTCGAGCCCTCAACGCACTTGATTTACCCCGCGGTTGAACTTGGACAAAGACTCAAGCCCATTTTTATCATAATTACATAGCTTAGGTCAAGCCTTGATCTTCAAGCAACATTCGAGCACTCAACCTACCATACGAAAAGTGACCCTATGAGCTGGTATTTATGATGTGCGTATGAGAGTAAATAACAAATTCTATTATAAAAAATCTACCACGTTATCAAATAAAATCATCATGATTTCCTCTAGCCTATAAATAAACATATAAAGGCATGCGATAGACATGTGTAGCATATATAACGTGAAATAGCCATAATTTTAATATATATATATTAATGCATGCTAAATTTGATAATTATATGCGTGTATGCGTTTGAGTGGATTAGTGTGTTTGTAATGTTGGGTGTGTTATAACATATGTGATTAGATAATATACTATGGTAAATATATCTAGGTTGATAGTTTATTCATATTAGAAATTATCATGTTAGTGTTAATTGTTATTGTAATGAATTATATGTGTTGGATTTAAACTTGTTTTAGGCCTAATTTAGATCCTACACTTAGCAGATTTTTTTTAAAGCCCTCTTAAGCCCAAATTAAGTCCAACTCCAAACCCAAATAAGGCCCAAGCCTTCTCCAAATCTGCCTCCTCAAAAGTCAACAATATTAAGATAAACACAAAATTCTAATTGTATCATTAGACTCTCCAAAACAGAGCAAGGACAAAAGAAAATTCGTAACTCAAGAAGGCCAAAAATTTTCAAGACCCAAAACAAGTTTTCTTGGACTCAACACACCAAAAATCCTTCCCCAAGCCTTATAGATACATTGAGGTAAGTTTATTTAATGTTTGAGATGCTTTATTTCCCTCTTAATTCAAGAAATATGCATATGTGGTGTAATATAAGTAGTTGGTATGCTAAATTCTTGTTGGAATGTTGTAGAGTTGTTAGGAAAGCTTTAGAATGCTTGAGTTGTTGTAGATAGGTTGTAGAAGGCCCTCATGTGGTTTGGAATTGAAGTGTTGAAGTATGATAAGTATTAGAATTGTTTGAAGTGTACTAGGGTTGGTGAAGGTTGATGAAGAATTGTTTGATTTATGTAGAGTAGTGTTTGAACTTGTTTGAAGTTGAGGAGTGGAGATCACTCTTGTTTTATGTTGTTAAATATATAAGAAGTGTTGTATGAAGTTTGTATAAGGTTTAGGACATGTTAGGAGTTGAGAAAAGTAAGTTAAAAGTGTTAAAGTTTGAAAAAAATTTCGTAAAACTGTCAAATGCTGGTGCAAACGGCCCCATTTGGAGCAAACGGCCTCGCAAACGACCCCGTTTGCAAGGGTGTTGCGCTCGCGGATCAAAATTTCATTTTTCTTGAGTGCAAACGGTCCCCCAAACGGCCCCGTTTGTAAGAGTGTTACGCTCGTGGATCAAAATTTCATTTTCCCTGAGTGCAAACGGTCTCCCAAACAGCCCGTTTGCTAGGGCGTTTCGCTTTCGGATAGTTTTCCCTATTGCGACACTGTTTTGTAAATTAGTCATAACTTTTTCATCCGACCTCCGATTGAGGTGATTCAAATTGCGTTGGAAATATTAAAAAGAGATCTACAACTTTTATGTTTTAATTTTTCACAAATTTTAAAATTAAAAATGCTTAAATTTTAGTTCTTTTCAACTTATACACTTTCTAAACAAAGTTTAAAACTTATTGTTGGTTGTTAAAGGTTCCCCCAAGCTTGATAAATGATCATTTAAGTATTTGTTGAGTATTGTATGATAATATATGATATCTAAATGCTATGTTATGATGTTGTAATGATTTATTTTAATTTCTTTGGATGATTATACTTGAGAATTGATGAATATATATACTGGAACTAAGTGTGAGTTTGTAATTACTTTTTTACAATGAGTGATCCCCTTTCGGTTATTCCCATTGATTCTCGAGCTAGTACAGGTACACAATACTTTGATTAATTTTTTCTTAGGATAGGCATATATCAATTTAACCTTAATCAAAGATTAATGAAAAGATATTGAAATTGGTTGTACTCCGAATCCGGGGAGCGACAACCTTGTCATGATGCAATGGTACGGTAGTTTAGGCACTTAGTCCAATCCTATGTCATGATGCAATGACTCAAATCCATGATGCAATGGTTCACCATGATGCAATGGTGGTTTCTTTTATTGGCTAAGTGGGTAGCTAATAGGGTTAACTGTATCGATATATCCTCTACTTAGGCTCGGAAGGAAATAATATGTTTTAGTTCACGGGTATGGGACCGTTGAACTAATTGATATTATAGACCGGGATAAGTGGATTATATAAAGGAGTGTGAACCCTAGATGAAGCTATTGTTCTCTATCGGTTAGATATAGGAGATATAGGTATCCGGTCTATCTATATCAACCCCCTGAGCAGTTGCTGTTACTCAAGACCCCTAGAATTCCCAAGCTTGAGTCGGAGTTTGAATACTCCAGTGTTGTTTTATTCACTTAACTAAAAGATAATGAAGTTGTGGTGATTTATTGCATTGTTTTTAGTTAAGTGGGCATTGCATATGTATTTGTTTGCATTATTGTGTACTGGACCTTTGGCTCATGCTGCTATCTTGCAGGTGATTTTGATGATGAGCTCTATGACGATATAGGTTATGGGAATGATTGGGAAGACTCTATGGATGACTAGGAGAGAGGCCTAGTATATGCTTAGGATTCCTTTTGATGAAGATTTCTTTTTGAAGTGTTTAGGCTTATTTGTTAAGTCTTGGAATGTAATTTGTGTTGAATTGTATTTGTAATATAGTTGGGTTGTAAGTAGGACTTCTATGTTTATATGTTCCTTGAGAAGTTGTAATGTATAAATATATTAAGTATGGCTTATATATAGTTAATGACCCACTACCCATGTAGTGGTAATGTTTTAATTCAAAGCATATGAATGTTATATCTGTTTTAAACAGGTAGCCATTGCGAACATTTTTTTTTAAGATGACATTACGTATAATACTTGAATATTGTTCGTAGTATTTGGGTATTATGCGTGGTCGGGAGATTTGGCACACTTAATAATTGGGTTAAGTGGGCCGGGTCTTTACATAACGAATTCCTAACGTAATATAGAGAGAGAATTCTTTATCAAAAGAATTGTTTCTTTTCGTTGAGAAATCTTGAGTTTTCTCAGTAAAATCATTTTGACCCATTGTTTGTATTTTTGCAAGACTCTGAACTTAATTTGTAATATTCTTTAATAAGCATATTATTTCTTTAAAATTCGTTCTTGATGCTTACATTTATGAAGAAATAATCTCCTACAGCTTAGGGTTTGTAAATCCAAATCCTGATTCATGTGATTTCAAATGCACTTTCAAGTAAATATTAATTGTATATTTGTAATTAGTAGCTTAAATTTATTTTCATGAGTGTAAATGTATGGTGCATCTTTTAGATTCATGCCTGATTTTAATTGAATAGATTCATAGATCATTCTTTTGAATAGATCTGGACTACTAATGGAGTTGCTCATAATTGCCTTGAAAGGGGGATAGTGAAACTTTCTGCTATTAAAATCCATTAGGTTGGCTTTGAAACAAAAGATTCTTAAGCTTTATGTGGATCTAGATCGCTGATAACTTGTGAAGAGATTCCAGTGGTCTGGTCTAAATCTAGAGTCACTGACCTTGAGAGATGTTTTAACTTACTCTAGTGAACTTGACAGTGTAAATATACCAGCAAACAACTCTCTCTGAGTTTGTCAAGAAATCACATGATAATGAATTAGTGACACAAACCCTAGGCTTTCATCTTACATTTTTACAAACACATCCTTAATTTTGCCTTGAAAGCATGTGCATATCAACTAACCATAGCTTAGCTTATGTTTTTATCATGATCTTCTAAATTTTACTTGGCTAAATAATAGATGAAATGTGAATAAGATAGATGCCAAAAATCCCATGGAATAAGACCTAATATTTTTTATACTACTTTAGTAGGCACACTTGCCTGATGTCGGTAGTTGCTTTTGAAGTTGAAGAGAACCTATTAGTTTTATAAATTTTCGAAAACTGCAACTTCCTGTTCTTTCAAAATTGGTTTTAACCAACGAACTAATACCAAGCTTTCTAGCACCGTTGTTGGGGAAATCAGTATTGGATTCATAAAATTGAAGCTCAATAGGGTATTACCTGAAAGCATTAATTCTATTATTCTAGCTACTTTTGCATATAATCTTTTAGTTTAATTTTACTTTTTTTCTCTGTGATCTGCATTTTTGTTTTTGTTTTTGTTTATTTTAGTTAGAATGGAACAAGAAGTCCACTAAATAGCTTAGCAAATTGGGAAGATTTTGGGAGAACAACATATAAGAGGGGGATCTCTTTCATACCACCAACCCTCTTACTACAACTTACTAGAGATGATTGGTTAGAACATTTTGGCAACTCACCCTGAAACATGCTAGAGCCAACTGCAGCAGTGGAGTCCATACCATCCATATCAGAGTGTATAGCAAGGACATTTCCACTATGGTACTTATCAATAGAACTCCTGCATAAAGGAATTACTCTTGTCCTTCATCAAAAACTCTGAACACCACTATCAACAAACTGAACTGGTGATGCAAAGTATGTCAAGTCACACAAGAACTTGGAGATACAAATGAAAGATGTTGTAGATATGCTTAGAGAAAGAATTCGAGAAGGGTTACATGCTATTACGTTAAGGAGTGGTAGAGAATTGCAGAAGAAGGAGAAAGAAGAAAAAATAAGAGAGAACAAGAATAAGAGTATGAGGCTAAGAGGAGAAAAATCAAGTTGAAAAACAAAAGGAAATTGAGAAAAAGAGGGAGGAAAAAGAAAGGAGAGAAACGTTGCTTGTAAAACCTTATAAACCACCATTGCGTTATCCAGCCAGGGCCATTAGAAGAAGAGACGAGGAGCAATTCAATAAATTCCTTGAACTATTCAAGCAGTTACACATTAATCTACCTTTAGTGGACGCTCTTTCTCATATGCCAAAATATGTGAAATTCTTAAAGGAGTTGCTCTCAAACAAGAGAAAACTAGAAGAGATATTCATTTTTACCTTAGGAAAAGAATGATTAGTTGTTCTTCTCAATCAACTCGCTAAGAAGAAGAGAGGTCTAGGTAGCTTCACTATATTTGTCTGATAGGGAACTTGCCTATTGAAAAGGCTTTAGCAAATTTGGAAGCTAGCATAAATTTGATGTCTTATAGCATGTTTAAAAGGCTAGGATTGGGTGAACCAAAGGTCATTAGAATGAGTTTACAATTAGCTGACAAATCCACTAGATATCCTAGAAGAATTATTGAAAATGTGTTGGTAAAAGTGAAGGATTTCATTTTCCTTACTGATTTTGTCATTTTAGATATGGATAAGAATGTAGATGAAATAGCCTAATTTTCATGCATAATTAATTTAATATATACAAGTTGATTTAATTAAATTATGAATTTTGTTAAGTGTTTAGTTGAATAAAAATTGATGTGTTAGTATGAATTATTAATAGTATTGTATGGCATGTTAGTGTGTGAAAGTGTTGAATATGTTTGAGTTGCTTAAATTATATTTATTATGTACACATATGGTTGATAAGTTAGGAGTGTTAAAAATAAATATAATGTATTAGTGAGTTTTGATAATTATGTTGATAGTGGCTTAATGCATGTTAAATTCAAGTTTTCCTAAAATAAGCTTAACCCAATCCAAAGACCAAACATAGTAGATTTTTTTATCTCAAAAAATAAAACCAAAAGCAAGCCAAATAAAGCCTAAACCTAAGATTTTTCTTTCCTTTAGCAGTTACCCCAAAAGTCAAATAGATATACGATAATATCAACTTTCTTTTTGCAAAAAATTAAGACCCAAAACAGACATAAAAAATCGACATTTTTCACTTTGAAAAGCGAAACGAGTTTTCTTCATTTTCATCAAAAATTCTATTGTCACAACTCACTCAAGGCTTATTCTAGTGTTCTACATCAAGTTAAAGTTTCTTAAGGTTAGTTTACATGTTTTTATGGTTACCATTTTCTTTGTTATTATCATGAGAATGATTTATTACTCTAGTAGTTTCACAATAATTTGAATATTGTTTTGATGATTCATGTTAACTAATAGAGTTAAATGAGTTTTTGGAGTGTGTTGAATGAGCATATGGAAGTGTTGAAGTGTTTGGGAATGGATGAGTTGTGGTAGATAAAGTTATAGTATGTTTAGAAGTTTATATGAGTAGTAAATGAGTTGGTGATGATGATGAAGTTTCAAAAATGGATTAGGAAGTTGTTCGATGTTGAGAAGTGAAGTTCATACATGTTTTGAGTTGTTAAGAGCAAGTGGTATAGTGTATGATGCTTGTGAAGTGTTTTAGTTGAAGTAGGATATGAGTATAATGTGTAAAAATCAAGTTTAAAACAAGGGAAATTCGGAAAATATCAAAAACCCTATCAAACCACATGTTTGGAAAGGTGTATAGGTTATATACACTTGATACAGCATGTATGGCAGGGTGTTTTACTCTCTGAAGCTTCATACACATTTTGAAACATCATGTATGATAAGCCAATAAGGTGTTTCACTTTCTGGAGCTTTTCGTGCATTTCCTCTAGGTTCAAACGGCATATGATACAGCAAGTATGGCATCATGTTTCACTTTAGGATCTTTGTTGCAAATCTATCTCAGACTTGTATATCGCTGGCCTTCTCCTTCTACGTCGCCGACGTTGACGGCCCATACCGTCGACATTGAGCTGATGTACCCTGTAATAAAAAATAATAATAGTGATAATTTTTGTTTGTGATAATTTTATTACTTTATAGGTTTTTCCTTATTTGTTTCTTAGTTTTGTGATTAATGAAAAGCCTAAATAAACCTATTGTGAGTATAAATATTAAGTTGTGCTTTGATATGAATGTTATTTGAGTTTGATGAATGTTAAGCACTTAGCAACTAATTATGATTAATATTCAATTAAGAAATAGTGATGTTGATATGCGATTGTTTGAAATGTGATGGATATATATTATGTGTATGTATATAACTTAGTATATAATTGTGAATTAACCATGTTTTATATAAAATGGTTTCTTTGATAGATTCCCATACTCGATTGAGTTCAAATACCGATCTTTTGCCTAATAAACCTAGTTATCAAAGTATGCAGTAATGTGATCGTTGATTGTTAAATTATATATATATATATATATATATATTTCTAAACCAATTCTAACCAAAGAAGAATTAGAAAATTGTTTGAAATTGATTGTGTTTTTCGTCGTTGAATTTAGTCCAAGGAGTGACAACCTTGTTAACGAGGTTAACATGGTAGTTTAGATGCTTAAGCCACTTGTCATGATGCAATGAGTTCCATTAGTGGCTCGGTGGGTAATTGATAAGGGGTATAGTATCGGTGTAACATTTGCTTATTCTTAAAAGGATATGATATGATTTAGTTCACGTTTTATAGGGATAATTAAACTAGGTGATATTATTAATTAAGTTAAATAAAGTTGAGTGACGGCTATAAACCCTAGATGAAATTACTTTTTCTTTATGATGATATATCAAAGATATGAGTATTCAGGCTATTTATATCAATCCTCTAAACAGTTGCGGTTATTTAGGAACCCCTAGATTTCCCAAGCTTGAATTTGGAGTTTGAATACTCCAGTATTGTTTTGTTGACTTAAATAAAGAAAAATAATTTATTATTTTGCCTTGCATTATCTCAGGAGTGTATGCCACATCGTATTTGTTTGTATTAATATGTGATGGGCCTCTGGCTCACTTTTTCTCTTTCAGGTATTGATGAAGACAAGTTTTATGATTCCTTGGGTTATGGGATGGACTTTAAGAACTTTGTGGATGAGTGTGTCGATTAAGACTCTTGGACCGACCTGGTTATTTCCTTTGCCAAAGAGACCACATTGAGTTTTGTTGCTTTTAAAAATGTAATAGTATAGTCATGGCTTGTTTATAAGCCTAAGTTGTAATATAAAGTGTATTTTACATTTTCCTATATTGTATGTAATATACAATTTTGTAAACTTCGATACACCAAGTTATTGGCATCTATTTGTTATTGTATTATAGTATCTACTCCTTGATGAGTAGTTGTTGTTAAAGCTATGTATCTAAACAAGTTAAGCAGGCAATTCACATAAACATCTCTTTTTTCGGATAACCTTGCGTGTAATATATTCGTATATTATATGTGGTGGGGGACTTGACATGTCATAATTTAATATCATAAATGTTAGGTCTTTACAGTAGAAGTTCCTCTTATTTTAAGGAGACCTTTCTTAGCAACCGCAGGGGCGATTGTAGATGTGAAAGATAGGAAACTAGCATTGGGATTAAGGGATGATGAAATGATCATTAAGCTATCCTAGAGTATCAAACAAGGGAAAAATAATGATGGTGATTGTTTTGCTATGGAATCTTTAGATTCATAAGTAATTAGAATGACAAAAAACATTACTTGTGAAGATACTCTGGAAGTATGTCTAAGCAAAGGGAGTATTGAGAAATCAAAATCAACTCAGAAGTCAAAAATGATTATGCATATAAAAGAAAATGAAAAGACTATTAAGAATGAGAAGAAGAAGGAGATGAATATAGATTATGTAGAGAGATTGAAGCTTTCCATTGAAGATCCACCTAAATTTGAACTAAATGAATCACCGGACCATTTGGAATATGCTTTCCTTGAAAAAGATTGTAAGCTGTGTGTCATCATATCTTCAAAGCTAGATGATCAACAAAAGGAAATGTTGTTGAAGGTTTTGAGGGAACACAAGAGAGCAGTAGCTTGGAAAATTGCTTATATCAAGGGTATAAGCCCTCATATTGCACCCATAAAATCTTGATGGAAGATGATTTTAGGTCAATTGTGTAGCCATAAAGACGACTAAATCCAAACATAAAGGAACTAGTAAAGAAAGAGGTAGTGAAACTATTGGATGCTGGATTTATCTACCCAATTTCTAACAGTGCTTGGGTAAGCCTAACTCTTGTTATATCGAAGAAGGGCGAGATTACCATTGTACCAAATGAAAGGAATGAGTTGATACTAATGTGTACTAATATTGGCTGGCAAGTTTGCATTGATTATTGAAAACTTAATGATGCCATCAGGAATGATCATTTTCCATTACCTTTCATTGATCAAATGCTTGAAAGATTGTCTGGTCATGATTATTATTGCTTCCTTAATGGGATGTCTAGCTATTTTCAGATTCTCATAGCTCCTGAGAACCAAGAAAAGACAACTTTCACATGCCTTTATGGAACATTTTCCTACAAAAGAATGCCCTTTGGTCTTTATAACGCCCAACCAGTTTTCAAAGGTGCATGATGACCATCTTTGATGAGTATATTGAGGATATTATGGAGGTATTCATGGGTGATTTCTCTATTTTTGGGGATTCATATGAGAAATGTCTTTAGAATTTAGGAAAGGTTCTTTAGAATCGTGAAGATACCAATCTAGTTTTAAGCTAGGAAAAGTGTCACTTCATGGTTCAAGATGGAATAGTTCTTGGTCATAAGATCTCTAAGAAAGAGATAGAGGTGAATTTGGCCAAAATCGACGTTTTCACTAAACTCCCTCTACCAACGACAGTTAAGGCAATTGGGAGTTTTCTTGGCCATGCTGGGTTCTATGGAAGATTTATCAAGCATTTTTCAAAGATATCTCAACCATTGACTAAACTCCTAGAGAAGGATGCCCCATTTAATTTTGATAAAAGGTGTCTAGATGCTTTCAACATGTTAAAAGCTGAACTCACACTGTCACTCCCCAAAGCGTACCCTAAACGTGGCAGTCCACCGTACACAATATTAAAGCCTAGGAATGACCGCCTCAGTCATGCGAAGGCTTTCATACTATGTACAAAGCATCTAACACATAGAGGAGACACATCGGAGTGATACATTTTATATTGATACAACTTGAGTAACAATGTAAAGGAAATAAAATTCACTATACTTCAGATACAAGTCATTGTACTTCATATACAAATCACTATCCTTCAATTTCAATTCATCAAAAGATTTCACTACATAAAACTATTACAAAGAAATTCACAAGACCTAGCTAATATCTTCATGTATGTTTACTTCCTGCCGAAATCCCGAAGTCATATTCGGCTTTAACTATCTCGGACCCCAAGTAGCATTCTCCCGTCAACCTGTTTATTCAATCATTTATTGGGGTATAAGCTACACTAGCGTAGTGAGAGTTCCTTTAATTTCGTACCATAACAAGCAAGTTATAATTCATCCATATGCTATGCATGAACAAACACATAAGCAGACAAGCATATGACTTTCCGGTAGCCATATGTGAATGGATTTATACCCTTCATTTGGGCTGGGATGGTCCATAAAACATGCAACCATAATTCCAATCATGAGTGGGATGGTCCATAAGTCATGCAACCATAATCCCAATCTCTTTCTCTTAGTTATACAACCTCTGTTGTTTTATTGTAGTAGCTTTATGTGCCTACCCTACATCCGTTAACTTAAGCGATCTCGCATCTTTAATGTTAACAAGGCCCCCTCGCCTTCCACTAATATACTTTTGTCCCACTAAAGGTATATTAGCTAATGCAATGTGACTCAGTACGTGATATGCATGTACAATTTATTCATATAATTGTGCCATGTTAATTATGTGGGTTAAGAGCGATCATAGAGAATTTCAAATAATTCAAGTCTATGCTAACTCATAAAATGATTTTACAACAAGTCTCATGTCAATATACTTATCATTCATTCAACCAAGATTATATCACAACTCATTACAATTTTATCTTTTTATAATTCTAATGCAACTAGCTACAAGCACAATCAAGGTAACAAAAAAAGAGGAAAATTCACTCGGCCATTGGATCACCGGTCTCTTAGTAAAAATAATCCGGTGGTATAGAATCGTTGATTTCGGGGTCACCTAAAAAGAAGAAATACCCTAATAAGTATTTCAACTTAAAACTAATCCATTCTATCTCATACAAACTATCAAATTCGTAATTCTAGTCCTAAGCAAGAATTCCAACTTAGAACGGTCATAACTTGGTCGTTTTAACTCAGAATTTAGTAAATTATATATCGATTTCTATCTACTTCGAAATATCTATCTAATTCTAATATCATATTTAATTTTTGAAAACTTCAAAACTTTGAAAAGGTCTGATCAGTTCTAATCAGTAGCGAAATTTAATTCTGAAAAGTAGTTTTGTAAATGTTTGTAATGTTTCTAATATCCAAAGCGAGTATACATGCAATATGAACAAGTTACTACCATAAATGATATGTCATGAGATATATACACATATTCTTGATGATATTGAACAAAAGAAATTTTTAGAAAACTTTTTCTTTGTAAGACTTTATGAAAAATCAACTTAGAAAGGCTAGTCTTGTATTCTTGACAATCCCCACTTGTTTTTAGAAAAATTCCTTGATAAAATCTATTTATTCTTGTTAAAATTAAGCCTTCATTATGTATATTCTCTAAGGCCTTTGTTTTTCAATAAAAACTCCCATTTTACACTTTGTAAACATGTTTTAAAATTGGTTCATCCCAAAATCCGAATTTCGTAAAAATTGTTTTTGTGGTGATTTTTTAGTAAAAATCATTTGATACTTAGAAAATTAAGGCTCAACCATACCTGGCCACTAAGGACTCCATTTCTTTAATAAAACTTCTATTTTGAGTTTGAAAATTAGGAGTTTTCATACCATTACTCCATTATTACGAATTTCTTAAAATGACAAACAACTCAAATTTTTCTACTTTATTTCTACTCCTTGTTCTACATATTTTTCTTAGCAAATCCCATCTTAATTTATAAAAATCATTACTTGATGATACCTATGACCTAAGCTCTTCATTTTTCATATAAAACACAAGTTTTAGAATTGATAAATGGGTTTTTAAGGTATGGTTTTGAAACCATCCGAAGTTCCAAAATTTGGATAAAACTCAAATTTCATATTTTGTAATCTCTTTCTACTTTTTAGAATCTCTACTAGTAGATCTACCATTTACTTATCAAAAACATCTCCTATTGATACCTATTCCATAAGCCTTCCATTTTCTAAACAAAACTTTCATTTTGGTGTTGGAAAATGGGTTTTCAAAATTGGTCTTGGTTGAGATCCGAATTTACCAAATTTATTTTTGGACATATCTTTTGATAAAATCCATCTAAGCTTAGGAAATATCATCCTTTACATATATATCTTAAGAGTCTTCCATTTCTTAAATAAAAACTTCATTTTTGAGTTGGAAAACATGTTTTTAAACTATGCCTCGGCCTAAATTCGAAAATGAGATTTTTATTTTGAAAATAACTTTTGAAAATCACCTTTGATTCTTGTAAAAAGAAGTCTTGATGATATACATCCACTAAACCTTCATTTTCTCAACTAAAACTTCCATTTTGAGACTTGGAAAGTGGATTTTAAATATAAGTTTTGCCAAGATACGAATTTCACTATTTTTATTCAAGTTCAAAACCAAGATCTACACATAATAAGAACATGAAAATAAAAGAAATCCATGGTAGTAAACTATAAACTCATAGATCTAAACTTTACTCTTAAAAATCATTCATTTATGATATCTATTCCTTAAGCTCTTCATTTTAAATGAAAAATACACATTTTGAAGTTGAAAAATAACTTTTCTAAATATGGTTCCCTTTTTATCCGAATTTTCAAAAATAATTTTTGTTGAAACTAAAATAGATCTTGAGCTTTCTAAAACTTTTCTACTATCATCAAGCTATTACAAGTTATTTAAGAAAATAAATTAAAATTCTAATGCATTTATGAACCTAAAACAACTAGATCTAGTTTACTATACTAGTTATAAATGCATGAACACTAAAATAGTTGTGTGAATGGTGAATATATATATATAAATGATTAGCAATAACAAAATAATAACTCATATAACAAGATCTAAAACATAAACAAAATCAAAGCTACAAAAAAATTTAGATCTACAAAATATAACTACTTTTAGCAAGAAAATAATAAGGATATAAGAAAATAATCATGGACAAGAGGAGTATTTCATTTTGGCATCATCATCCTTAGCTTTTAAGCTAAGAGAAGTAGACATCATCATGGGTCGGTTCCGAACCGGGAACCGACCTGACCCGTCACCGGCGGTTCCTGAATCGGGAACCGGCCCGACAATGGCGGGTCTGAACCGGTAAAGGACCCGTCGGTTCTGACGAGTTCTTACGGTTCCATCCCTAAAAACCGTATGACCCGGCGGTTTTGGAACCATCGATTCAAGAACCGGCGGTTCTACACCATAGAAATTATAAAAAAAGTAAGAAAAAAAGAAAAGAAAATTATAAAAAATTGTAATTATAAAATAAATATTTAAAACTATTTTTGCATAAATAATAAAAAATCTATTTCCTATTCACAATATTTAATGTGTTATTATTAACAACATAAGTAATAATTACATTTGAAATCATATATTGTTAAATTTATGTAGACTTCTAATCAAAATAGACTTTCTTTCTTAACAATGTATGATTCATTTTTTGTTATTGAGAATTATTTATATCTTTGAATATTTTATAGTGTCACATTGCTAATATAACAACTAAAAAAGTGCAATTGATTGTATATAAATAAATACATAATTATAAAATTTCTTTTAACTAATACCATGAATAAGTATTGTTAGGCTCAATGTTATTTCAAGTTAAAAATTTATTTTATATTTTTTCTTAGTTAAATTAAGTAAATTATTTAATTAATTTTTTATTTTTTTTCATGGTTTCCGGTTCCTCTAGAACCAGAACCGAACCGTGAGAACCGGCGGTTCCTAAGAACCGAGAACCGGACCGGCTCCCACGGGTCTGGTTCCGGTTCCACCACTTTTGGAACCGAGAACCGGCGGTTCGGGTCCGGTTCCAGACCCGAACCGGACCGTGACGATGTCTAAAGGGAAGGTCATTTGCTGCATGAAACTCTCACTATACTTTACCTATATCATCTATGGAAGCTTAAGAAGAAGGTTTACTCAAAGGATCTTCAAGAATGGAGTGTGGAAGCAAGATTTAGAGATGGGGGCAGCTTGTATTCCTTGCAAGAACAAGGCTAAGAAAGTGAGGAAAAAGAGAGAATAAATGGTGTAGGGTTTCAAAGAAGGAAAGAGTGTAAATGAGAAGCATTAAATGGAGAGAGAGGGGTGTATTGATTGAAAAAAAATAAAATAATGGCAGATTTAGGGAGGAGGCTGCATGTGAATTTCCAAGGAGAGAGAGAGAAGTTTAATTGTCTTGTAACTTGAATTTTGAAAGTGTAACTTACGTTACTTAATTTGGTAACAAAATGAGACTTTAATTCATTAAATAAATCATTAAAATAAAAGAAAAGAGGCTATTATTAGGGGTGTGGTCAGCTGTCCAAGCATGGGAATGGAGTGTAAAATGAGTGAAAGAAAACTTGAATAATGTGTAGAAGTGACAATTGAAGTGTACTTAAAGTATGGGTTGAAAAGTACTTTTCATTAAGAAAATATATAAAATAAAATTAAGACAAAATATCTTTAAATGAATGGTATAATTTTCATAAATAAAATTAAATAATTATTTGAATTATTTTACTATTTCAACAAATATGTTACCGGTATGATAAAAATATGCGAATATGAGTTATAAATGATATTTTTGTAACACGAAAAATTCTAAAAAATTATTTTATGAAAATAAAAATATTTTTTAAATATTTTTCAATTATTAAATTAATTTATTTTATTTTTAGTATCGGGTCTTAAACAGAAACTAATCCCGTAAAAATCCGAAACGAACTAAATTTTGGAAAAACAAAATTTTCTATAATATATAAAATATTCATCTAAAAATATAAGGATTTATAAGGATAATAAAATTGTATAATGAATAGTAATGAATAGTACCAAAAGACTAGTTAATTACCAGTAGTAATGAAATACGAATATAATTATAAAATCAGATATTTCTAGTTATCAAAAAATTATATAAATGATATTTTTGAAATCCCTATGAAAATACGAGTCTAACGGTATTAATGGTATATTTTTTATATCTTGAGCCCCGGGACACGCTTTTCCAAGTATGTATCCGAATGGGTTTGAAATAGGTCAAAAATTTACCAATCTGATATTTTTAAGTGACCTTATATTACTACAAGCTATTCTACACACTTAAACTACACCTCGGCCTCTAGGACTAAGAACGCGAGTTTGCCGAACTTAAACTAGCGTAATTGTACTTAGGGTTTCTGGGTGATGTTCCGGTTTAGATCTTTGCCAATTTGAAAACTGACGTTTTATGTTTATACAACATATTTAGTTTGAGATAATTATTTTAAATTTTATTTTTGTAAGTATTTAATATCTCCTAACATTTTCGGAATTCTTAATTGAGTTTTATTTCCAATAGTTTATCGTTATTTACTTTTCAATAATTTGTTTTTTTTTTTTGTTCTATATTACCCGATTTTATAAGTCAGAGTTAAGTATGGAATTTGTCATACGTAGTGGTTTTAGATTTGAGGTATGTTGAGTTCTTATTTTATTTTTAATGATTCTTATTTTTCTCAAGATTAAGAAATTTCTAGGTTCGTTTGTGATTTAAGGCTAGTCGAAGTTCGATTTTAATTTGAAGTGATTTTTAGGGTTTATTTTTTAAGTTCATTTTGGAATTATTTACTGAAATTTTCCGGGCTTATGCACACAAGCTCCGATCATACTTGCTCCTGATTGGAATTTACATTTAAGCTTAAGTGTGATGTTAGAAATTCAATCGTAGGAGTAGTTTTAAGTTAAAGAAGAAATCGTCACTTCTAACCCATTCATTATGCCAGCAAGACTAACAACCACACAAGCAAAATACACTATAAGAGAAAGAGAGTTGTTAGTTGTCGTCTTTGCTTTCGAAAAATTCATGTCATATCTTATAATTTCTAAAGTCATTGTTTATACTGATTGTTCTGCCCTAAAGTATTTGTTTGCAAAAAATGATGCTAAATCGTGTGTGATCCAATGGATTTTATTGCTTCAAGAATTTGACTGAGAACTTAAGGATAAGAAAGGCTATGAAAATTTAGCTGTTGATCACTTGTCTAGACTTGCTCCCCTATGTTTAGATGAAATGAAGGAAGAGATTGACGATGCTTTCCCTAACGAAAAGTTATGCATTGTTTGCACCATAGATGATGAAATCGAACCTTAGTTTGCAAATATTGGTAATTATTTGGTCGACAAAAACCTTCCCACTAAACTCAATTATAATCAAGAGAAAAAATTCTTTTCAGATTTAAAACATTACTTTTCGAAAGATCCATTTCTTTTCCAAATCTACTCTGACCAAATAATAGGAAGGCCGAAAGATTTTATATCACTGTCATAATGGTCCAATAAGGGATCATTATAGTGCAAATAAAACATCCACAAAGTTTTGGAAGCAAGGTTCTATTGGCCCTCAATTTTTGAAGATGCTAAATTAATGGTTTCAAATCGTGACAGTTGGCAAAGGATAAGAAATATTTCAAAAAGGGATGAAATGCCTCAAAAATTTATTTTAGAATGCAAAATCTTTGATGTTTGAGGCATTGACTTTATGGGACCATTTTCCACTTCTTTTGGTAACAAATATATTTTGGTGGCAGTCAACTATGTGTCAAAATGGATGGAAGCTCAAGCTTCGCCTATTAATGATGCCAAGATTATCACAAGATTTTTAAAAAATTGTTTTCAAGATTCGGATGCGTAAGAGCTTTGATTAGTGATAAGGGTACCCACTTTATGATTTATATTCTTATTTGAAAAGCCTTGCCTATTTTTGAAATGATGTTTGGTTGAGGACAAGCATTAATTAGTGATAAGGGTATCCATTTAATACCCAAACTCCTTCGACCTCATTTGCAAGACTTTGGTTGAGGGGGTAAATATATAGACAAATAAAATTGATATTGAGCTTTGAGCTCATTCGTAACTTAAACTTGAGTCTTTAAGGTAAGAGAGAGGGTCTAAGGAGTCAAGCTTGTCGACTTAAGAGTCGGGATGGATTGAGGAGATTTGGCAATATGAGCTTAAAACAACAACTCTTTAATCAACTATTTACTCTCAACTATTCTTAAAGAAGTCTTACATTTAAAAAGACCCTCCATAGATTTAGATTGAAGAAGAGCCTAAAGAAGGATCCATCAAGAGGTTGACTCATCTCTTTATCAATTGTAAGTCTTAAGGCTTTGTAAGGAAAATCAACCAAACCATGAACTGTAATAAATTGAATTGAAATGAAAACTTGGTTTATAAAACCCAACAATTCATGATTTGATTTGAACGATGAAATTCAAATTTCAATATTGAACTAAACTAATTGGTTCAACCAAACCACACTGTTCTACATACCTTCTTAGTTATGCCATGTGTGTAAGTTAACTACTAGATAACATTTAGCCCAATGATCAAACTCCATCTATTAATTATAAGTAAGATTAATAGATATTATTGTCGTGAGCTATGGATAGTTAGTTTATCAAATTTTAAAATTTAATTTTTTAAGGGTTAATTATATCAGAAAGTCACAACTTTTGAGGGTAAGTTCATTTGAGCTCATGACATTTCGAGTAGTTAAAAAGAGGTCACAATGTTAAAAGAAGTGGATCAATTAAGATTACTATTAATATATATCAATAAAAAAAATATTTAAAATTAAAACTTAAAAGATTTGGCATGTTATGGCACGTACCAATGGTGATCTTAATTAACACACTTCTCTAAACATTTAACCTTTTTTTAACAACTCAAAACATTGTGACCTCTTTTTAACTAATCGAAATATCGTGACCTTAAATGAATTTATCCCCAAATGTTGTGACTGATAAGTCAATTTTACTCTATTCTATTCATAAGAATTTGGGCTTAATCCAATGCATTTTTAGGTAAATTCTTAGAATATGGTACTTTATAGTTTAAATGTTGTTTTTCAGCTCCTGGAATCAAAAGAAGCAGAAATAAAGTGATTTGAATCAGACTAGAGCAAAACCACATCAATTGTGCAAAACAGAATTGATCAAGCCCTGCAAAAGTGCCTATCGAGGCCTAAACAACAAGGCAAAATAATTTGTTGCACCCTACATCGAGCCCTTGAGATGACCCTCGACATCTATCTTGAGGTGATTGAGCCTTAGTGTCACGCCCCAAGGGGTACCCCAAATGTAACAGTCCGCCACACTCAATATTAAAGCTTAAGTATGACAACCTTAGCCACTCCCAAAAGCTTTGACATTAAGTGTAAGGCGTGCTCTCATAAATTTAGAGGACCATACATGGAATTATGAAGCTTAAGAAGATATAATAACATGTTAAGAAAAGAGGATTCATAAAATTCATTTATTTATAACAATGATCTTACAAACTTAGAGACATTTCCCTTATTCACTAATCTATTACAAGAATATTTGTACATCTTATCCAACACTAAACTTCATCTAGGAATTCTTATTCAAAAGAAAATACCTGACTGCAGGGTCCTCGTGGCCTCAACCATAGGCAAGGGAACTGCAAAAGATATCTATAGGGGTATAAGCTAATAGGCTTAGTGAGAACTATTTCCATAAACTTCTTGTAACAAAATTTCAAACAAGTTGATTAATCAAACAAATGGAATGCAACATACACGTGGGCAAACAAAGTATATAGTTTTCCGGGAACTATATGTTGAATGGATTTACGCTCTCCATTCGGGGTTTGGTGATACATAACCTTGAAACAAGTAGTTTTAGTTAAAAAGATTTATGCTTTCGACCAATATCACCAAGCATATGAAGTCTACTTGAATTGAGCCTTGCTTTCGAATCTTCCGCCAAACATTTTCTTAATGTCGCCAAGTAACCGCTTTCGGTCACTCCGCCAAGTATTGCTTTCGACCCGAGCTACAATGCTTCTCACCCAAGGATAATAACCCAATGTAATGTGACTCACTTCATGATATGCATGAATCCATTTATTTATGATATCATAACATTATTATTATCAGATTTAAGGTGATCAAGGAATTTCATACAAATCAAGTGTTATATTAAAACAAACATTAAATCAATTCCAGCCTCGATATTCTTAGGATTCTTTCAAAGAATTATTTTTACAAACATATCCATTTGTTTTTTCTTAATTCTAATGAAACTAAATTATAAGCATAAACAATTAAAGCTTTTTAAGGAAATAAACTCACGATGCCATGACGACGATTTCTCTAGTGGATGAGTCACTCACACACTCCACTTAATCGAAATAGTCTTCGGGATATAGGTATTCTTCCTCGGAATCACCTAACCAAAGAAAATACCCAAGATGAGTATTTCTTGATGATTTTCTTGAATTTTAACAAAACAATGTCATGAGAACGTTAAAGTTCGTATAAAAGAGAATTCCAATTTAAAACAGCCATAACTTGGTCATTTTAACTCGGAATTGCGCATATAATATATCGATTTCTACCTACTCAAAAAGATCTACCCATTTCTAAAACTATTTTTAACAAACAATATCATATAGGCTCCGAAAAAGTGGCGACAAAATTCACCACGAATTTTCCGACTCAAAATAATTTTGGGTTCAAATATTAAATCATTCAAAATTTATTTGATAAATATTAGTTATCTATATAGTTGAAAAATTCTCTTTTTATAGCTACTTAGTTCATATTTATTCATGCTCAAGTGTTTGTTGTCCATTTATGTTTTTTTTTTTTTTTGTAAAGTAAAACGATGTCAAATTAAAAATTTTAGAAAACTATAGTTTACAAGAAATTTATTTTTGTAGATCTTTTAAATGAATACTTTGTTTTCCAAAGAATCACTTCTTTATTTTTCTAGATGACCTTTTTCGAAAAGTAATTTTCTTCTTTCCTAAATTCTCTTCATTTGATGTTATGTTTCCTATTTATTTTCTATACAATTTTTTTCTTTATTCATTTGCTTGAAAAGATCTTTATTTGAAAATTTTTCATCCTTTCCTCATGTTATGTTTTTCATAGAAATCATTTTTGTACCAAAAATCATTTTCTTTTGAAAAATAAAGTGGGATAATAAATGATTTAAAAAGCTTTTCATAGCAAAAGTAGTTTCTAAAATTGTAGTGGGTTCTTTTAGTAACTTCGAAAGGAATGACTTTTTTTTTTTTTTTTTGTTAAACCATAGATTTTATATTTCATATAAACTTAATCCTAAGTGATAAAACCTTCTTTTTATCAATTATTTTTAAAACTTGAAAAATTTGAACAACAATCTTAATGAACATGATTTATGAGAATTAATAGCAAGCAATAACATAAATAATAAATAAATTCAAGTATTAGGAGTCTTAGCTTTTTCAAGACTCCCAGAACTAAGAAATAGACTAGTCTCAAAAGAAAAATTTGTTTTGATTTGATGAGGACAAGTCTAAGAGTAGAGACTAGTCTTAAAATAATAAGGAATAAATAAATTGCAATGGAATAAATAAATAAATTGCATGAAAATAAACAAAGTGTAAGTGAGCTTATATGCTCTAAAGAATATGTATATATATATAGATAATAATACTTAGATATAATAACAATAATATGAACAAAATCAGAAACATAAATAGATTTTTCATGAACAAGAACAATATATGAACATAGTGTAGCTTCCATAACACTTAGTTTTTGGAAACTCACACCATGGTCATGTAAAGTTATATGACATGAGAAGAAGAAAACAATAGGAAAAGTTTACCTAAAGAAAGCTTTGGTAGTGTTTTGTGATTATGGGTTTGTTGTAGGTAGAAAGTGGTTTTGTGATTATTTTGAGAGAGTTTGGGAGGATATTTGGAGAGAGTTTTGAGAGGAGAATTTGAGAGAGTTTTTGTAAGGAATTTGTGGGTAGTAATTGTGTGAAAGAAGTGAAAGAGGAGGGGGTATTTATAGGAAAATATGGAGTGATTTTTATGTGATTAAAATAAAAGAAAATTGAAACAAAATTGAGATAGATGAGATTGGGGGGGGGGGGGGGGGGCCGACTATGCCTTGTGTGGGGGGAGAGAGAGTTTTGTTTTGTATTTTTATTGATTAAATGAAGTAATAAGTAAGGTAGATGTGAAATAAAGTTATGGGAAAGGTAAAAAGTAAAGATTATAGGTTATGGTGTTTGTAAGAGTAGGTGTAAGAAAAAGTAGAGATAAAAGAATAATGTAGAATAGTAGTGAATAGTGTAATGTAAAGTAGATATGACTAATAAAGTATCGGTAGTAAGAAAATACGCGTATAATTGCGATATCTGTTATTTTTACTTACCAAAAAATTATAAAACTGATATTTTTGAAAACCTTATATTTTTACAAGCCTAACAGTATATTCGGAATATTTTTACTATTCCGAGCCCTAGGACACGTTTTTCAAGAACTGTGTCCGATCGGGTTCAAGACTATTTGCGGTTTTACTAATCTGATCTTTTTAAGCTTCCTTAGGTAATTACGCACTATTCTATATTCTAAACTCTTACTTACTTTCTCCGAGTTGCTTATTCGGGATTACCGGACTTAAGCTATTACGTCTAACTAGGGTTTTGTTGACTTTAGAGTTCTGGTTGACTTCCAGATTAGGGTTTTAGGCTAAACCGATTCCAAAAATTTAGGGGTTTACACTTATACTTCAAGAAACAACTTTGGTCATGCCATACTATCGAGCCTTAAATTCACCCTGCAATCAAAGGTAAATGAAATCAGGCCTTTGTTTAGAAGAAGCATAGCTTGAATCGAGCTCATGTCTCAAGCCCTCAATGCACTTGATTTAACCCACAGTTGAACTTGAACAAAGACTCAAGCCCATTTTCAGCAGAATTCCAAAACTTAGGTCGAGCCTTGATCTTCAAGCAACATTCGAGTGCTCGACCTTCCACATGAAAAGTGACCCTATGAGCTGGCATTTATGACACGCGTGTGAGAGTAAATAACGAATTCTATTATAAAGAATATGCCACATCAGCAAATAAAATCATCATGATTTATGTGTCTCTAGCCTATAAATAAACGTGCAAAGGCATGCGATAGACATATATAACATATGTAATAAATTCCTAACGTGATATAGGGAAAGGACTCTTTGGCAAAAGAATTTTTTCTTCTTATTAAGAAATCTTGAGTTTTCTAGATATATAGTGCACCTTTTAGATTCATGCCTAATTTCAATTGAATAGATTAAGAGAGATCATTCTTTTGAATAGATCTAGACTATTAATGGCGATAGTCATAATCACCTTGAGAGGAGAATGGTGAAACTTTCTGTCACTTTCTTTTGAAATTCATTATGTTGGCTTTGAAATAAAGGATTCTTAAGCTTTATACAATCTAGACCATTGATAACTTGTGAAGAGATTCTGGTGGTATAGTCTATACCTAGAGTTACTGACCTTGAGAGACGTTTTAACTTACTCTAGTGAATCCAACAGTGTAAATACACTAGCAAACAACTCTCTCTCTCTGAGTTTGTCAAGAAATCACATGATAATGAATTGGCGAAGTAAGTCCTAGGCATTCATCTTACATTTTTACAAACCCATCCTTAATTTTGCCCTAAGAGCATGAGCATATCAACTAACTATAGCTTAGCTTATGTTTTTATCATGATCTCCTAAATTTTCTTTGGCTAAATAATAGATAAAATGTGAGTAAAGTAAATGCTAATGATCCCCTAGGGTACGACTTAATATTTGCTATACTATTTCAATAAGTACACTTGCTTAATGTCGATAGTTGATTCCGAAGTTGAACAAAACGTACTAGTTTTATAAATTTTTGAAAACTTCAGCTTCGTGTTCTTTAAAAATTGGTTTTAACCCAACAAACCTATACCAGTCACCTTCTGGTATAATTTATCTAATTTTCTAATAACAATTCAATTTGAAATTAAACAAAAATATATGGAACTCAAACCTATAAAATTTGAAGCTATGGCTACATATGCTTATAGTTGTATGTCATAGAAGTTGTCAAGAAACATATTAATTCATCATAATTATCATGAAATTGTGTGAGTGTGTGTGTGTGGTGTATGTATCTTATTTATGAATTTCTAGCATAGTGCTCTAGAGCAAGTTCTCTTCATTGGACTATATATTCACACTACTCATTAAATCATGCTACATTGATTTCCAATGGTAATCTTTTTTTTTTTTTTTTTATCGGTACTTTTAGCACCTTTTATTGTATTTCATTCTTTAGAAGGTGATCCTTTTCGTTTTCTCCCAATCCCTCCTCCCCCAACCCACCTTTTGTTGTAATTAACTTCAATTATTGCTTGCACAATAATCATATTTCTCAAATATTCGTTTCCATGTTTTTTGTGAACTAATATTAACAAATTGAAGCAAGAAAGAAGTATTACTTTCAAAATTTTTGTTCACCTATAAAGGACAAGTCGACGTAGTAGCTTTTGAGAATTATCTTTTAAGAAAAAGTTGTTGACAAACGTAGCCTATAGCCATGCTAAGCATCATAGGCTTTGTGTCTTTTTTAGAGGATATTACTTGGACTATTTAAGGAGATGAAATAATGATGTATGCATGTATATTCTATGAAATGAGATGCTATAGAACATGTTGTGTAATAAATGTTAGCAATTGGCATGATTATAGGAAATTTACTTTAATATGGTTGTAGGAGATTAGTATTAAATCAGCTCATATTTGCATGTATAAATAGATATTGTATGCTTATAATAAAAAACATAATAAAGCACACGATTTTTCTATTATAGTTTGTGTTTTTTTAACTATTAATTTATCGCTCTTGAATCTTATGTTCTTATTTTCAGTGGTTTATGTTTATATATTTTTTAATCTTTTCTTTTACCTTTTTATATCATGAAGGAGTTTTATATTTTAAAACCTATTGTAACCGGTTTGACTAGCTCAAACTATAATCTTTGGGTTCAAGGAATAAAATGTTTTTTGATATATCGCAAGCTTTGGTGTATTTTTACCATGATATCACTAAGCTAACTAAAAGAAACCAATGCAAATTTTTTCTTTACTGTGAGAATTGGGATAGTAAAAATTATTAGGTCATCACATGGTTTCATTATACCTCTATCACATCCAATTTGCTAATTATGACTCTAAGAAAGAAATTTGAGATTTTTTTTACTAATCGATATCGAACCACTAGACTTGCCCACTATTATTAATCGTACACTACTCTTCGTGGCATGAATCAAGAATAAGGTCAATCTATAATTGATTTTCTTGCTCAAGTCCAACCAATTTGTAATTAAATATTTAAAGTTAAAATTACCACCAATCATCTTCATCCCATTCCAGTTCTCATGGTTCTTTGACCTAAATATGAAGTTAGTTTTAGCCTCATTGTCACATTGTAGTCCACTTCCATCATTTGATATTGCTATTTAAGAGATTATTTTTCAAGAGGCCCACCTTGATCTAGATAAAACTCCTCAGTTTGCAACAGCTCATGCAACTACTCAGTCCTTACATTAAAAACTTGGTAATCAATTTTGTAAGAATTGTAATCAAAGTCATAATTCTTTTACTACTTATTTTAATGTAAAATACAAATATTCTCATGGTTTTGGTCATACTCTTAATTAGTGTCCCACACCCTCCAATATTAAAAAGTGAGTCTTCCAAATCAAACAATGTCTCAAAGCTTGAATTTTCTTCTAGCATTATTTTTGCTACTATAAGGGTTCTGTTGTCATCACGATAAGTGATCTTGAGGCTTTATTCAAATAGATTATCTCTTTTGATTTCCATATTTCCATGTCTGCTACTTCAGGTAATTCTCATTGGTTTTTTAACTTTGCATGTTGTAATAATATGACCGCTCATAATAAACTCTAGTATTCTGCAACACCTAATTCTTGTTTTACCACAAATCCACACTACAAATGATATTAAAATTAATATCACTTACACTACTCATGTATCCATCTTCAATCTTAGTCTTCCTAACACTACAAATGATATTAAAATTGAGACATAATCTTATTTTCATTAGTTAGTTGTGTGAAAAACGACTAACCAGTAAATTTTCTCCTTTTGGTTTCGAAGTACAATCCGCAAATGGGATAGGTTCTTAGGTTGAGTCACAAAATAACTTGATTATTTGAGCTTACATCTCTTCATCTTCCTTAGAAACTTATGTCTACGACTAAAATTACCAATTCCTCCATTCAACAATGCATCTTCATCTTGGTCATGCCTCTGTTGGTAGAATTCAACCTTTAATTTTTCATTAATTGTTCAGATCCACAAAGTTTGAGTCGTTTAATTGCTTAAATTATTAACTTGCCAAACAACCTAAGTTCTCTTTTACTAATAATGATTCTATTTTAGAAAACCCTTTTATTTTAATTCTAATATTTAAGATCCTTCCCTATTTTCTTTGGTAAATGATTTCTATTATTTTATATTATCTATTGATGATTATTCTCGATTTACTTAGATATCTTTTTTTGGTAAATTACATTGAAAGATATTAGAATTTAAAGAGTAAATTCATTTAAGGTATCAACATTTTAAGTGGTTCAAAAGAGGAATCAACATTTGAAAATAAAATTATTAAAGGTATCAACATTTTAAATGGTCAAAAAGATGTATCAACGTTCTTCAAAGTGATTCAAATAAGGTATCAATAATTGACCATTAATGAAAATTTTAGAAACGTAATTGAAAATTAATTAAAACATTAATACTTTAAATGAATTTTGTGAAATGTTGATAATCCATTTGATTTACTTTGCAAAACATGGATATATTTTTTTAATCACTTGAAATGTCAATATCTTAAATGAACTTACCCTCAAACATTGATACCATTTAGTGTAATTTACCCTGTCTTTTTTATAATCGATTGGAATTATCATATTTTTAGATTATATTTGAACCATTAATTAACACACTTAACACACAAAAACAAGCACACAAAAGCTTAATCTCAAGAAATAATTGCTAATCTAATATTAGCAATCGAAACTCTTAGACAATGGTGCCAAAAACTTGACTCACTCTACTTTTTCTTAACACTTGTTTAGAAATAACTTCAACTACATGGTTTTTGTAAAAAACAATGAAAAGCAAGTGAAACCAGCAAGTGTACTAGGTCTTGCAAGCAGTAAAATGATGAGTCAAGGACTTACTCCACTCAGAGCTTGAGCTAAATACTAGATTTCGAATTTTCTCCTAGTTTAAGCAAATCGAATGTTTGGGTTTTCAAATTTTTAACTACTTAAACTACTTCTAAAACTTACCACTACAAATTATCACTAAATTAACACTATTAACTACACCAAATTAGAAAATTAGTATGAAAAGGTCCTTCAATTAAATATTATGGGATTATGTAATAATATGGCCTGGATTTTCATTCATTGTGTTGTAGTTATAATAGGATTCGTTCATTTAGATTTTGATTAAACCCATAAGAATTTGCTTCCCTTTCGAGTTACAAAATTTCGATTTTAACTTGGATATTCCTTTCGACTAATCCATTTATAATCAATAAGTAAATAACTTGTTCCTCTCACAAAGCATATTACTCTAATTAGATTTATGGTTTAAGCAATTGTCCATATCCTAAAACACAACTCCAAACGCATAAAGAGTGTAAGTTCTATGATTTTTAGACAAAATCACACTTATATATGTTGATTTTGAAATCATATTTTCTATTTCAATCGAGTTTTCAAATCCGCTTCAAGTATCTTAAAGCCTAATTCATAAGAGATTCATAAGCAAATTTATTTTAAGAACATTGAAATAGAAATAATCAAAGTTCTAAATTAACACAACCTGTTATAAGAAAACTAATCAACTACTCAACAACTCCATTAACCTATCACACAATCCCACTGAGACAATTTATTTCATAATCCAAAATATGGTTTCATTAATAATGATAATCTGAGCACAATTCATAGTCATAGATAATGGAGTGATTATACCTGAAAATATCGGAATGTCTTCCTCATAAATTATAGGTTCAACTCTGCAGTGAAAGCATAAAATGAATAGTGCCAGAGATGAGGTCCAATGGGGATGTAGGTGTATGGGTCAGGTGGATGGAAGGATATTATGTAGAGTGTTAGGGAATGTATCGGGAATGGTGTATGAAATTGGTGTATGTATGGATCTGTGTGTAGAAAAAATGGTAATGAATAGGGTGGATCTGGTTTTAATGGATGGATCCCTGCTAAAAAAGATGACAGAGGGCTTGTTATATGGTGTCAGTCGTGTGTAAAGCACGAGGAATCGGTTATGGTAGTATGTGGTTGGATATATTGTAAAGTGAAGTGGACCCTATTGTTTACAAAATATAAGAGAAAGAAATGTCTGTAGAAAATTGACAGGCTAGTAGAGAATATCAACAGAATTAATAAAATAAAGTATCGCTGAAGTGTTTGACAAGTCGGTAGAGAAAAGTAGCTCGACACTTGTGGTATAGCTTGAATTTAGAGGAAATTCAGACCTGGTTGGTAGCACTTGGATAACAGGTTGGTGCTCCATACAATACTGCTCGGACATCTGCTGGCTTAAATTTGATTAAGGTACTCAATACTTCGAAGCTCAAAGTTTCAGCACGACGTTTATGGTATGTGCAGGTCGGTTGCTTTAGATTGGTTCGCATTTGTTCACAGTAGCTCAATAGTGAAGCTTAGGTTGGGCGTTCGATGTTGATGCGATAGTACTAGCTTGGCATGTTGCTGCAGTGATCCTCATTGTAAGCTGAATAGCTCAGTTTGGTATGATAATCTGATCATGTTAGTGCACATGGATGCTTGATTTCTCGACCTTCAGACATATCTGATCAGCAATGGCAACTCAGCACAATTGATTCATTGCTCGGATTAAGATCACAACACTTCAGTTACTGTTGAATGTTGTTCAGCATGAGAGCTCGAGTTCTGGTGGTTGAGCGCTCCATTTTCTGGCCCTGAGTGTTCGATGGAGAGGCTGCTCGGTACTCAAGTCTTGTTCGCTCAACTTGGACGGTAAATCTATCAAAGACAACTCGGACTTGTGTTTACTCCAAACTGGCCAGCTCTGTACGTGCCATGAACTAGTTGACATAGGAAATCAACAAGTCAATGTGTTTCTATGAGGTGACTAACAGCTTGAGCTTCAGCTCAGTGTTGGTCATATGTGCAGGTTGGCTCCGTTTCTAACTTTAGCTCAAGTCAGCATCATGGATGGGGCTTGGTGCTGCGTTGTTCTCTTCGGCCAAGTCAAGGAATAACTTGATCCTGCATCTTCATGGTCGGGTTTGGCGCTTGGATATATATGCTCGGCAAATGTTAAATTCTAGCACTTTTGAAAACTTGATTTCTCATTTCATTTTAATCTGCACAGAAGAGAGAGGTATAAGCAATATTAATCTTAGAATGTAAATTAATTCAATCCAGGAAATTTGGTTCTATCATGGGTCCTTGCTGTCATGACAATTTGAATAGCAGCTTAGTTAAGATGTGTTTCGATTTAGGATATCCAGCAGTGATGCTGGCTCTTTTGTTAATAAGGAAGCTTGGTCTCGTGCTGCAACTTGGATTGTGTTATGCTCCACTCTGTCGTTGATTATGCAACTCGGGCACTTGACTTCCAACCGAATTTACTTTTCAATCCTAATCAGCAAAAACAATTCTTGGAATTCACTGCACCATTATCGCGTTGACAACTTGAATTTTTTTTCTCATTCAACAATTATGCTGTCCAATATGCTACAAATGAGTAAATTTAGTTGCACTTAGGAGAGTATTGAGAATACACTTAACCAAACAATTCGTTGTCATAATTCGATAAGTATCAAGCATAGATTCGGTGCGAGGAGGACGTGATGAATGATAGTCTATTTTGCCCCTTTTTCACAGCTTTTGACATGTTTAAATGCAATTAACCCAAGATCATGCTATTCATCAATTCATAGCAAGTTTTTGCCAAGAAAGTGCAAAATATATGCATGATAGTGTGTTAAACATATGAGATAAATATGTAAAAGTACACATTTATCGAGTATTAAAATTATTTGAATGGATAATGCAATAGAATATCAAGATTCTTCTTTATTTTAGTTTCTTAATCAACAAGGCATTTTTGTAGAACATTATTGTTCCATACATCCTAATAAAATGGACAAGCCAACTGCAAATATCATCATATTCTTGACTCTAGACAGGTTCTTCTTCTTTCCACCTCATGTCCAAAAAATTATGGGGAAAAGCAACTCTCAATGTTATCTATACCATCAGTTGACTTCATACCTTAATTCTTCATAATTTTTGCCCTTTCGAGAATTCGTTTGGTAAACCTTCGAACTATTCATCCCTTGAACCTTTTGGATATGCTTGTTTTGTTCTTTTATAAATGCATGAGCACATAAGGTTAAAATCCCATGCTCATCTAATTTGTTTTCTAGGTTACGACATCAAAGAAAAAGGGTATTGTTGTTAGAATCATATTTCAAATGCATTACACATCTTTCGTCATGTTACCTTTTAGGAAAATTCCTAGTTCTCTTCTTTTTTTGAATTCCATCAATCTATAAATAATAACTGTATTTTTCATCGATTCCTCAATTAAGCTGCTTCTAAGTCCTGATTCAAGCAATTTTGATGCACTCAATAATACAAGCCCTCCCTTACCTACTCCTATTGAACCTATACCAAATTTTGATGCTACACTTGTGCCTACATCCACTCTTGACATTATTCTTTATCGTTATACTTAGTTAAGAGAAACTTCTCGTTATCTTAATGATTTCACTGTTATTATACTATTGCAATCCTCCATAAGCCTTGTTCTTATCATGAGGCAAGTACTAATTAACCCTCTTTGGTAACAAGTTATGACTAAAGAACTTCAAGCTTTAGAGAAAACGCATACTTATGACTTTATTGATATTCTTACTAACAAGATCACTATTGGTTGAAAGTGGGTTTACAAAATCAAGACTTGTTCTCGTCCAACTATTGACCATTACAAAACTCTCTTAATAGCTAGAGGATACACTTAAGAGTATGGCATAAACTATAGAGAAACTTTTGCTCTAGTGGATCATTTAACATCTATCTGCAATCTCTTACTCATTTGTAAAATCTACAAATGGAAGCTTTTCCAAATGGATGTCAACAACGCTTTCCTCCATGGTGATCTAATGGAAGAGGTTTATATGCATCACTCTCCTAGTCATCATTCCCCTCATAAGGTTTGTAAGCTTCGCCGAGTCCTAAACAGATTAAAACAACTCTTAAAGCTTAATTTACTAGATTTAATTCTACTATTACACTATTTGGTTTTGTTTTTGTCCACATGATTCTCCTTTATTCATTCAACAAATGAATAATGGTATTTTCCTCATGTTATTTTATATTAAAAATATGATAAAAACAGGTAATGATGCATTTGGTATTATAGATTTGCAACATTTTCTTGGTTTTCTTCGCTATTTTTGGGGTCTTAAAGTTTCTCAAATTTCTTAAGGCTATTATCTCTCTCGAGCTAACTATGCATCCGACCTACTTACTCCTTTTGGCATCACTGATGGTAAAACAGTGTCAGCTCCCTTAAAACTCTATTGTAGACTTACACCTGTCAATAGCACTCCTTTTGATAATCCAACATTATACTAACAACTTGTAGGGAGTCTTATTTATCTCATTGTTACTTGACTTGAAATCTTATGTGTTGTTCATATAGTAAGTCAGTTTATATTTGCTCCTTTCCCATCCCATTTCTCTAAAATAGTTTAGATGCTTCGTTATATTAAAGGAACTCTTTTTCATAGTTTACACTTCTCTGCTTAGCCATCTTTGGTACTATCTTGCTATTTTGATTTCAACTAGGATGAAAATC
Organism: Combretum micranthum; assembly: GCA_024138025.1. Classification (NCBI taxonomy): domain Eukaryota; kingdom Viridiplantae; phylum Streptophyta; class Magnoliopsida; order Myrtales; family Combretaceae; genus Combretum; species Combretum micranthum. Next base: position 2,308,290 of record JAMXBD010000015.1, on the reverse strand, counting down.
CCACATACTATCACTTTATGACTGGTTATTATTTCTTTTTGGGCAATTCTTTCATCTTGGCATAGCAAAAAAGAAAACTTCCATTTCCTGCTTCAGCATAGAATGTAAATATAGTGCTCTTGTAGATGCTATATCTGAATGACTTTGTTTACGATGGTCATTAATTGGTATGGGCATCACAAATTCTTCTATCATTATGCTTCATTGTGATAATAAAAGCGTTATACAGATTTCTCATATTGATGTATTTCATGAACATACAAGACACATTGAAATTGATTGTTGCTTTGTACATCATTATGTTGCTAATGACACCGTAAACTTGGTTTCTATCTCCTCTGTTAATCAAATAGCTAATATTTTTACCAAAATGCATCCTCCCACTCACTTTCAAGATTTTTTAAGCACACTCAAGTTGAAACTACAATACTACCATGAGTTTAACTAAGGGGCGAGTGAGCATTAGCATGATTATAGGAAATTTGTCTAGATATGGTTAGAAGATATTTGCATGATCATAGGAAATTTGTCTAGTATAATTATAGTTATCATATCACTTTTGATTATTCTTATATTGTACCACTATAAACAAAATATAATAAAACGCTCAATTTTTCCATTATATTTTTGTGCTTCTATTTCTATTAATAATAAATAATAAATAGCAAACAAAATCTATCAAAGAACACAAATTATTCAAAATTAAGATGATGTAACTTTTAGAATTAATCATCTACATGCAACTTATGACCAATCCTAATGTTTAAACCATACCATGCTAGACTAGGTCCCTCTTATAGGTTCAAAAAATTATGAATCAAATAGTATAGTTAAGTTTGATTTTAAAAAATCATAATAATTGGGTTGGTTCAATTTAGTTCGGAGGACAGACTAGATCAAACAGCACCCAGCCTAGCCCTGGTCATGATAATTCAATAAAAGTGTTAACAACCAAAGAATATTCAAGAGATTTAGAAATTTGGAGAAATAGTGTCACACTACAGAACTATAATTCTAGAAGATTAACCATGACACAAAAAAGGAAAAAAAATTCCACTAGAAGGGATCAACTTTTAGAAGCAAGTTTGTATAAGAGATCAATGTTTTTAAGTCATTTAGAAAATAAGTTAGTATCATACAAAGTGGAGTAAATAATTGATCCATTACCATACCATCATACTTCTATTTGAAATATGTTGAAGTAGATGCTAACATGACTTCACTAAAACATGTCATATTAACATAGGAAACTTCCATTGTCTTATTAACGAGACCGTCCAGTCAATCATCTAACAATTAAAATAAGTATAATGATTGGTATCTCAAGTACTACAATCATGGTAAGATATAAACTTAAGCAATTAAAAGACGACAAGATCAATCCTATTAAAGATAAGACGAGACCATAGAATTTTCTCACATAATGCTTGTCAGCTCCCTATTTACAGTATTTTATATAATATTGATCCTAATCACTTAAAACATTAAATCCCTTTTTGGATTTACCCCAAATAGTGATTCCTTCTGATGTAATTTTCCTTAATAAGAACAATGGAATTAATATTGTACAACCCTTCATATGTTGCACATACATGTAGACTCCCTTTTATCACTTATCTTTCAGAGGCATCTTCATATTATAGTGTCACATTACTTCTTTGAGGTAAGATAAAGCATAAAACTCGCACTACTTCTATGTGATCATTGTAATCAAATCCCTCTATATGTGTTTATGTATGATATATATATGTATGTAAATAAATGGATAGACCCTACATAGAGAAACTCTGCCAAGTAAACCACTGACGTGCAGATCAATTTAGGTTAATTAGTGGGATGTTCTCATAGTATAAGCAACAGTTTCGGATCTGCTGAGTAAGCTTGAAGTTCTTCTTCTTCTTTTTCTTCTTCGTCCTTAGCACCATGCCATTTCTGTTCCGACATTTAATGCCGTACGATCAAATTTTGTTCCGAAATCCACCTATTATAGCATGGTATCATGAAGTTCCGCGTACACATATGCCATAAGTGCCAAACACCAAGTTTTATAATCACCATAAATACCAGGGCCTTTTGATAATATGACCAATACTCCCAACATGTGAAAGACATACTTAGTACACGATTGGTTTCAAGTTAAAACCCATACATCTTCAACATCACATCATATCACAGTAACTCCGTAATTGGGCAAGAGCAAAGTAATGTGAACTTTGAACATTGTCTGAAAAAAACTTGTAATTCACGATGCTACTGCAACGTTTAGGGAAGGATAAACGCACCTGAAAGTGCTAACATTCAGTTTCTTATCATTTAACGTCTGAACTTGTCTTATACAATTGCCATAATCTTTTAGAAATTTTATGATTACGTGTAGCATTATTGTGGCCAAACCCCAAATCAACGGTAAGTATGGACTTTTTCTAAATCATTTGGATAAAATTTCTCTTGCTAGTCCTTTTCAAAATTCATAAAAATTTCCAATTTCCAACATATAATTTTGTATTTATGCAATTCATATTTCTATCAATGCAATCACTTGTAAATTACTTGCAAGTTACTTGAAATCAGTTATGTTCAATCTCAATTTGTAAATGAGTCAAACCTACTCTCAACATCAAAACAATCTGAGCTCAAACACCTTACTTGTTTAGACAATGGCTCGGTTTATTAGACTTGTGCATGTTCACAAATAAGACCTATGTCTCACACACACACACACGCACATTAGAACCCTATATACAATTTAGCATTAAAATCAAAAACTAATTGTAATATTATACATAATCTATTTTTTCATCATTAATTATTCATCTATTTATATATTTATTTATTGTATTCCAATTCCTAGGTTTAGCATTATCTTATATGCAAAAGAATGATTCTAACTCAAAAGACAAAAATTATTCAAGCTTGACTCATTTGAGCAAACCAAACTTGAATTTGATATAACGCTTATTTAACAAAACAATTAAACTTAAGTCCGTTAATTCCAAGCTCAATCTCAAATTCGACAATTTTTTAAATAAGTAAGACCTAAACTTACAAAATCTATACTCATAAAAAAGTTCAAGTTCAATGAAAAATTCATTTGGCTAAACTAACCAATCTTAAACCTATGATTTCAAAATCAAATCTCAGATTCATAATATTTCAAATAAGTTGTGCATAAGCCTAAAACTTCAAAAACTCATTTCAACTCGTATGGTTTGCAATCCTATCAGTTAGGCAATTGTCCCAATAAGCCTCCATGTAACTATCACTCACCACAGGATCATTCCTGACCCAAGAACCAATCCGAACCATTAGCTTGAAAATAACTAAGTCCAAACTGGCCCAACATACACCAAACCGCACCATGGTGTCCTCTACATACGACCATCAATCGTAAGACTAGCACACTAAAAGCATCTTTAATTCGATGGTAATCAACACTTAGCCAACGAGCGATTAATAGCTCTGTCATCTACTTAGCCATGAATATTTGATTCGATCATGATTACAAACACAACTGACCTTTTCCAAGAATCTTTGGTGCAACTATTTTTCCCCCTATGAGCATAAGCCCAAGTTTGAGCTTCAAATATGCTCGACTTCAAGCTTGTGTTAGATTCAGGCCATAAACAGAATCATATACATTCTAAAGATAACCCAACCGAGCAGAAGCTCAAGCTCATCGACTAACACATTCAATTTAGAATACAACTCATGATACCGTTTAATGCAAGCTCGTCTTCAACCCCAATGAAGCCAACACAGGAGCAAGAACACCGCAATAAATATTTTTCTAGAAGATTGAGGTATGAGGGTTTGGGGAGGGGTCTCCCGCAACTTCTATTTACATGCATACAACTATTATACAAATTCAAGAACTCCCTGATCCATTAATGTCGATACAGCACCTAAGGACTTAGACCAGTCTATCTCCAACTATGCCCAATACTTACAAATTTTCACCCATTGATGATTCCATATATCTCGGAGGCAATTAGTTTAGTTACAGCAAATGCGGGAAGTAAATCCATGTACAAGAACAACAACTTTGGCAATTTCCATTTCCAATTTGAAATTGATGGCTGCTTAATCGTGATTTCATCACTTACTCTCCTTGAACTTTAATATAATGATGATATCAGGGACAGTGGATAGACTTCTCACCCATGGCCAATTTTTAAGTTGAAAATCTCACTGCCTCTTGGCTAATGTTTTCTTCAACCCCTTGATGATCTTCCAGAACCACATCAAGTTCATGAGAGTTAGAGCTGAGGGAACACCAAATACAAGTATCTTGCCAAAAGTGTGCAACTCCTCAACCTGCTTCGCAACAGAAAGCAAGCATAAATCACCAGCTAAAACCATCATTTTCCATCTCCAGGAACAAAACTATCATGAACACGGCATGAAATAAATGTAGCCCCATTCTAAAGTGCCAAAATAAACAGTTTTTTTAAATAATATTCATGTATGAAAGTTCTGGACGAAGCCATTACCTCCTCTAAGTGCAAGTACACGTGATAAAACAGGTAGATGAACAGGAGAATTCTTGCAACCTGCAGAATGATCACAATCCAACTTAAAATCTACTGACTAAAAAGAAAGCTGCATACTCAAGACACCTTGTTAATAAGCAATGAACAGAATTACATTTCTTAGATATTGAAACAAATAATCAGGATGCAAATACACTCACCAACCAAGCAAAAAACATCAAAGCCCCATTTATCAGATATGCTCTGGATCTCTTCATTCCAGCTGTGTCAAGATACCTAAATCAGACCAATACATGAGACACAATATCTATACAGGGGAAATTTTCTAACAGTCTAGCTTACAGGTAAGAGCAATTACCATCTTAAATTGATTCCTGGGGTGGTGGCCTCAGAGATAAGAACCATAAAGGTGTAGAGCTGTCCCTCCCCAGTCAACATAGCATATGATAATGATGCAAGAGAAAGAAGATGATGGGACACCTGTAAGAACAAGATAGTGAACACATCATACATACACAAACATTCCTCCAAACCCACATGCCATATATTGAGCCACGTTACTGGCTACAGTGGTAAAACTTCATTTGAATGGAAAACTAAGACAAAAACTTCACCAGGCCAGATACTAAATTTGGACAATATACTTACATACTCAAATCCACCAAGAGAAGGATAAAACCAAAAAATCATGGCAAGATCCGTAAGAAAGTAGCCGACAGAAACCTGTCAAAATTACAGAGAAAAAATGAGAAAGGAACCTGAAATCAAAGGATAGAAACATCAATATTGCTTGCTCCAATGAATATTAAAATCTGTCAAAAATGAAAAGGAAAAAGGAAGTCAACACATCATCATCAGCAACATGAAGGTGCTTAAATCTCCTATAATGACTCAACAAGAGGCCAAATAAATGTAGGAAATCCTCAACATCTCTATAACAGTAACAACCAAGTAGGTAGAAACTATAAGTATTTACTGTACTAAACAATCTCTACTTGTAGTGCTCAACTTTCTTGATTTTGTTCAAACTGAGGTATAAATTGCCAACAAGGAGCTACTGAGAACAGGTTGGCAAGGTGAATAAATGATAAACAACTGCCATAACTCATCTCCTCTGGACAAACAAACATTTACAGCAAAAAAAGAGGATGGGGCAAAGCAGCAAGACACCTGAAGTAAATTTACTCCCCATACCAAAAAACAATTAAAGAGAAAAACTCCATCTTTCAATTAAAGTGATACTTTTCTTATATGTTCCCATCCTGCAAGTCAAAATTTTCAACCACACGTATTGCATAAAATATATCCCATGCCTGTATGTTCTCAAGTTCCATTTCCAGGTCCTTCATACCAAACATATTTAAAGTAATTGCAAAACACAAAAAACCAAGGTCACTAACTTAAAGTTCAGACATTATATTAACTGATTATTTACAAAGTCAGAACCACCACACAGTTTGCATACATCTGGGACATCCTTTTCTTTTCCAGCTCTAGAAAAGAACCCTTTTCACACGTTTTTACCAGCTATAGACTGCATGCTGCACTCCTCTATTAACTTGCCTATCTTCTTAGAACTGAACTACAATTTTTTGTATTAACCACATAAAAAATCCATCACCACTGTGCCACAATATTCAATCCCAAAGAACACTTTTCAATATAAAAGTCCCCACATTTACCACTATCCCTTTGAAGAGGAGCAGAGATAATTGAGAACAAGACAGATAATAGTGTGGCATAAGCACATGACAACAAAACCATAAAGCTAGCTTCTACAGGAAAATACTCAAAAAAGAAATCACGAAAATACTGAAACCAGGCATCTCACCCCTAGAGCAAAGGTAGACACAGGAGAACTTCGATAGGTGATAGGAACTGGAAGGTGGTTACTTGTAAAGAAATCTGACCAGAAAACTAAATAAAGAGAGAGAGTTGTAATGAAGATGGCATGAATAGTTGATATGGCCCTGCATGCACAAATAAAACATGCCTCAAACTCTCTGCTCTGCATAATAAATAGGTGTTTGAGAAAAATTGGGTAAGAATGAAACTTAACCTGTTATTCCACTCAACACGTTTTGCGTTGGTTAGGTTTATGTAGCTTTTGGAGTATAGCATGCTAATCAACTGTGATAGGTCATACACCTGGTAAACAAAATTATTAAAGCACATTACTCTGATATGATTTGAGTACCAAAAAATTAAGTATCAGAAAACAGTTCAAATAAAGCATAAAAACCACAACAAAAGTAAATCACACTAACCATTTTGCAAGCAAGAATACCACCAACAACAGAAGTGTACGGGACAAGAGGATCTGCTAGTAAATACTCCTTCACCAATGACTCGGCCTGATCATGATAAGATTTTACCTCCATGTTATTTTTCTAAGAACTCGCGAAAAAGCCTTCACTTATAGAAGTCCTAACTAGCTTTGCAACTTGAATCTTCTTTATTTTCTTTCCCTGTCTTCCTCTACAAAGACAAAGTGACTATTAAGAAACCATGATAGGGACATAAGCATTAGAACAACAATCTTGACAATTACGAAACAAACATGCTAATCCCCATCCATTTTGAAATTCAATTCACAAGTGTTTTCATCAACTCATATCTTCCACTTTTACATCTAGCAGCTACTGTACATAGCAACTGCATTGAGTTTTGATCATAGAAGCCGGAACCAAAATCCATTCTGCAAATGATATACACTCATTTGCAATGAATGTATATTGAAAGATGTTCATTTCTTTTGTAATTACCACATATTATAAATTTATATGTATATAAAATAAATAAATAAATAAAAATAAAAACACTATTAGGCTTCTCATCCCAGAAAATCTCTAAATTGAAAAAGGACTTCTGCCCCACCATATGGATTTTTTCTTAACCAATATGCTTCTAGAGAATTCCCATAAAACACCTTCACAAATATGAGTCCAACTATATTTTTATGTTCTTCCATGCATTCAAACATGGGAAGCCGAAATGCAAATACAAGTTCCATAATTCAACTCCGAGTTGAAATACCTACTAAGACATGCACGGGGACCTGCCAATGATAAAATAACAGGACAGAAACTCATATACTACATTCATCATATGCAGGCTGTTTTAAATATTTATCAATAAAAAGCACCAACGACATTACAATCAACCGACAGGTTCATAATATCTCTTTACAACAAAAATCCTAGACATGGTTCTTGAGAAATCGAAAACTTGCTCAAACTATTCATCATTGGAAATCATATTCGCTTTAACATGATAGGATTCCAATCCTAAAAATTAATCTTCATTTGTTACGATGATATCATACATTCACAAAATTAAAACAACAAACAGAGCAATACTCCCATGTCGAGAAACGATTGATCGCTCCATCAAACTATATCAAACTTGTACACAGCTGGTATGCATGTACAAGGTACCATTTTTATGCATCCTCAAAGCATAACAAATACTTTCCTCAACCAAAAAAATAAAAAATCTTTAAAAATTTTAAAATAGAACAACATCCTGTACTAGAAAAACAAACAGTGTTTGGGACAATCTGTCCCTTTCAATACTGACATCGCACCTCTAAACCACCGGAAGGTGTAGGTTACACTATTTCCAACACTCGCCCATTACAAATACATGACTACAAAATCCAGGGTTAAACCCTGTATACATACATATGTGTAACAAAAAACCAAACTTTTTCTTGTCAAACAAGAAACCCAGTCCCAAACACCCCATAATAACGATAAAAACCATCATTTACATCATCCTTCAATGACAAAAGACCCATGAATATACAAGCAAAAAAAATAAAAAAGATAATATATTTTCGAGCAAAACCGGAGAGAGGATTGATATGTTATCTATCGTCAGTCACCTTACCTTAAAAGGAAGAAGAATCCAAAAATCCTCCTTAGAGAGAGAGAGAGAATATAAAGAAATGGAAGCTTCTCGTGTTGTGTTGTGGTGGTTACCGTGGTGGAGGTGGTAGATGTATTATGTTTCCTATTATTGTTTCGTTTTGTGACTTTAAAAGGGAGATTAGAATATTAGACAAGAAAAGAAAATTTTTGAAAAGATTGATTTAGGGGTCTAAGAGAGATTCCTACGCAACTCATAGCGTGTCTAAATCAAAATCAAAAATCAAATTTAGTTAATTTAAACCAATTAGTGGAAATAACTTTTTTATTTTTGTTTTGGGAAAAAAAAATCAAAAGTTGAAAAAGGAAATTCTTTTTTTTATATTAGTTTATCCAATTTATTTTTAAAAAAAGTATATAAAATTGTTAAAATCTTTCTTCATTTTATTAAAGCGTGCGGTTAGGGTTAGCATTTTCTAAACCTAAAACCAGGGAAACTGAAATTCACTGGAAATTAAATGCAATCATTAATCAATCAGGCAACAATTCAATACAAGATATACATTTGTCATGCATGCAATAATTATATAGTATATATATCTATATATTAATAAGCAAATTTGTTTACCGATTTTTTTTGGCCGAATTTGTTTATCGATTAAATAAAAAAATATTCACTTCTTTTTTTTTCATAAGAAAGCATTTTTAAATCAAATTAGATAAAAAAAATTTCATATTTTCGCATATTTCTATTTTATAAGAGTTTTTTATATTCATTTTAAAATTCTTATATCAGAAATAATCACTTAATTAGTAACCAACCATTCAAATATCATCCGATTACTTGCTCTTATGGCTTAGGAAATAAATTGAAGAAAAAAAACGCTTTTTTTATTTTATTTTATTATATTACCATCAATAATGTAAAACCATGTGGTCTAATTGTAATCTTATCAACTAATCCAGCTGCTAATCTTTTACAAAATCAATTTTGTTCTTCTTATCATTTTTTTTTTTTTTTGTTTTTATAAAATTTATAATCAACTTAAAAAGTGAGTTAAATTACCATTCTAGCCTTCACCTATTAACAAAAACCTCATAGAAATTATCGTCCGAAATAATAATAATAATTAAAATTTATTAAAGGTATGGACGTATTTATTTATGTATTAAGTTTTTTTTAATTAATTTTATTCGCTGTGTTGAAAATCATATTTGTTTTTTTTCTCTATTTTTAATAGCACGCATAAATGGAACACTTAGAAAATAATTATTTATTTTACCTGACCACAAAAAGATCTTCTTAGGTCATGAACGACAAAAGCGTGACCCGGCTCCAGTTTAATTCCCACACAAATTGGTCTTCCAAGTTCCAATCATGCACATGCACCTGCGCCCACAAGTTCGTGATGTCTTCCTATGAACTTTGAAAATGGCAAATGCACGACAAAAAAAGGGACGCGCTCCATTTGGTTCCCTTCAAACTTCAAAGTAAAGAATATCTTCAACCCAAGTTATACGGTTTTTGAATTCATTAATTTAATTGATTGTATGTATATATATATATATATATATATATTTTAGTAGTCTTGCAACCGATTGCATGTGTAAAAGTTAGATAAAATAATATAAAAGAAATTGTCAAAACATATTGAATCGAGTTAAATGTATATGTGATGATGAATAAAGAAAAAAACATAATGAAAATGTGTTGAAAATTATGATACCTGAACTTCAGCAAAATATGTAATTAGGTACCTAAACTTTAAAATTGATCAAATTAGTACATAAACTTTAAATTGATCAATTTAATATCTGAAAAACTCTGGAATTCATCAACCTAAAAGAATTTTATGGAGGTATAATTAAAGTGCATGAAAAGTTTTTTCAAGTATCAATTTCAAAGTTCGGATATTAAATTGATTAATTTTAAAATTTAGGTATTTAATTGCATATCTACATTAATTCAAAAAAGAAAAGAATTAATAGTAGTAAAATATCATAATTATTTATTCTAGAGTACATAAAAACTATTTTAATAGTAATTGTGTGTATGTATTGTCTAGAAAGCCATGTGCATGCAATGTCTGTATCTAAGAATCTAAATCAAATCAAATACTTTGAAAATAAATAAAGAAAGAGAGAGGGAAAGAGATTCCAACTTCATTGACATTTATACTTTGTTTGGGGTAATTAAAAGAAAAAATAAGTCAAAGAGAAGAATGAGAAGGAAGAAATTAGAAAGAAATTATTAACTTCCCCGCAATTGGTTAATGGGTGAAATTGTAAAGGAAAGAAATAAGGAAAAAAATAATCTCCTAAATAACACCAGTTTTTTGAAAACTAAGCAGAGTGATAAAAATTTATTAAATATCCTATTGTATTTATCTATTTTAGTTTTGTTGAGATATATCCACGTGTCTTTTATTTATTGTTTCTTTCTTTAAGTCTGGTTGTATAGGATCTTTTCCTTGTTCTGTTAGATTTCTTTTAATATCTTTGTTTTGTTAAACAGTACCATAATAAGTGAAATACTTTTCAGATTGCTTTTCTTCTTCCTTTCATGTTCTTCAAGCTCTGCTAGGGTTTCATCTCACTTTTCTCACATGGTATCATAGCAGGTCTAATTGATCAATCAGATCAATTTCTTATAAGTTTTCTTTATCTGTTCTTTTGTTATGGCGAATCTAGGCGACAATGTTCGTAATGAAAGTGTTATGTTTGATCTAATGACTTTATCAATTTCAGACAATCTTAATGTAGCTTTAGGAAGTATTCAGTTCAATGGTACTAACTTTGTTGCATGGAAGCTTTCTGGTGGAATGGCTCTCGGAGCTAAATCCAAGTTAGGGTTTCTTGATGGTTCTGTACCTAAACTTGAATGTACTTCTATTGATTTTAAGAAATGGAGTAAATGCGATTATATAGTTCATTGTTGGATTCTCAGTTCAATGAGTAGTGGGATATCACATAATTTTCTTTATAGTGATTCTTCGAAGGATTTATGGGAAGAAATTTTAGAAAAATATGAACAATGAAATGGTCCATTGATTTACCAACTTCAACAAGAGATTAGTAATTTGAAACAAGGAAAAGATCCTATACAACCAGACTTAAAGAAGGAAACAATAAATAAAAGACACGTGGATACATCTCGACACAAGGAAATATGGTTGTAGGTCAATATTATAATAAGTTTAAGAATGCTTGGGATGAATTACAAGCCATGAATGTTTATCCAACTTGTGTCTGTGGAAGATTGGAGTGTTGCACTTGCAATTTAAAAGAATGACTTTTTGATTTTGATGCACAATTGAAGATTGTGTAATTTTTTATGGGATTAAATGATTCGTATGAAAACATACGTAATCAAATCCTCTCTATGGAACCATTACCTGTAGTAAATAAAGCTTTCTATTTGGTTCAACAAATAGTAAAAGGCAAGTGACTATGACGATGGACGCGAATAGTATGGCTCTTGTGGCCATGAAAGAGAATGTAAAGTTACCTCTGGATAGAAAGAAAAGCAAAGTTAAGTTGTTATGCAAACACTACAAAAAATGAGGGATACATTATGGAAAATTGTTTCCAAATCATAGGCTATCCGGATTGGTATAAGGGAAGATGAATCAAGAATACTAAGATTGCTTTTCATACTGTCATGAGTGGGAAGGAGCATCAGGATTATGATACTCCTTTTGATCAGTTCCATGCTGGATTTTATGATCATTCTAGTACTGCAAGTTCTAACATCACGAGACATGATACTCGTGCCTTGCATGATGTTTTCCAAGAGATGTTGGAGCTCTTGAAACAAGGGAATGGCATACCAAAGCCCTCCACTTCTACTACAGCCATGTTGAATAACGCTCAATGTCTTTGATCTTCAGGTATTTTTCCTTTTCCTCACTCATGTTTTGTGGCAACGAATGATAAGACATGTTCATGGATAGTAGATAGTGGAGCTACTGATCGCATGACACCTTTTGCCCATCTATTCCTATTCGTCTACTAGATGGATCTTTTAGATATGTTTCTATAGGAAAGGTTCAACTTACACCACATTTACTCCTTGAGGATGTTTTTCATGCACCTGTGTTTACTCACAATTTATTATCCATGAGTAAAATTCTCAAACACTCCAATCTCATTGTTAGACTTACCCATGACTCTTATCAATTTCAAGACTCGAGAACTAGTACAGTTGTTGCAAAGGCAATGGAATTGTCTAGCTTGTATGTACTTCATTCAGCTAATAACAAACTAGTTACTTTTCCTTGTAATGAAATGTTTTCTATTTCTTCATGTAACAAAAATAGAATCTTGTAAGATTGCTTCATGATTGGTTAGGACACACTTCCTTGTTCAAGTTGAAACATTTGTTTTCTTGTAAAGATGTTGATGTGACTCAATTTGTTTGTGATGTGTATTCTCTTGCCAAGATGAAGTGTTTACCTTTTGAGAGAAGTACACATTGGTCACCTTTTGCTTTTCGTCTTTGTCTTATTTTGAAACTATAAAATATAAGGAATGGATTCATGCTATGAAGTTGGAAATTGATGCTTTAGAGAAAAATGATACATGGGAGCTAACCCCTTTGCTTAAGGGAAAGCGTGTTATTGGGTGTAAGTGGGTATATAAAACAAAATTCAAGCCAAATGGTAGTATGGATCAGTTTAAGGCACATTTAGTAGCTAAAGGATATACCCAAGTTGAGGGAATTGATTTTCATGATACTTTTTCACCAGTAGCAAAGTTGGGAACAATCCACATTGTTTTAGCTCTTGCTTGTTCCCTTGGTTGGCCTATTCATGAAATTGATGTCAATAATGTGTTTTCACATGGTCATATTGATGAGGAGATTTATATGACTCCACCTCTTGGTTATGTTGGGGCTTCTCAAGGCTTGGTTTGTTGATTAAAGAAATCTCTTTATAGCCTTAAACAGGCCTTCCGACAATGGAATTTAGAGTTGACTACATCTCTGTTGAAACTTGGTTTTCACCAATCTTTGAATGATTATTCCTTGTTCACTAAAGGAAATTCTACTAACTTTGTTGTTGCTTTAGTATACGTTGATGATATTTTGTTGATGGGTACAAACCTCAGTTTGACATCTGAGGTTAAGTCTCAACTTGTGTAAACCCCGAAAATTTTCACAATTATTAGAAAATAATCCAAGAAGTTAAATGCCAAACTCGAGACCCTAAAAAACCGACCCAAGTTAAAACAAAACTCTAAGTAAGATCAAACAAAAAAATTCTTAACCTTATGAAAATGAGAACCATCAAAATAAAATGGAGAATCCAACGATCGTTTAATTCAACATATGTATGCCAACTAAATCGGCTATTTAATCCCTAACACGCAAACCAAGATAATATATCCAAATAACGCTTGACAACAAAATGCTAAAACCTTAAATCCTTCAGTAAATTTTAGAATCAAAAATTCCAATTCCCACCAAAAGTCTAACGGAGTCAATCCATAACCCTAGACTCGGTTAAACAATCCCAAGAACTGAAAAATATGAATTAGATCACAATTAAAATAAAATAAAACATAAATCTTGAACCAAAAATATAGAACGGTCAAAAACCCCAAAATTATGTGATCTTACGATTAAGTCGACAAGTCGAAGTCAAATCGGAATCCTAAAAGTTAACAAAGTCTACAACAAACCTTAGTGATTAGATCCGACAATCACGTGCTCTTAAACCCTAAACAATGAAACTGAGGTAATTATTGATAATAGTCCGTAATAATATAGGGAAGCTTAAAAATATCATATTCGCAAATTTCTAGTGTCTTTCGAATCTGAACAGGATCAGTTCTGAAAATCGTGTCGTGATACACCGAACGATGAAAATATTCTGACAATACCAAGACTTGTAAAAATATAAGGCTTTTGAAAATATCAGTTTTAGAATTTTTTGGTAACTAAAAATAACATATGTAGGTCGTTTATAGGGCTATGCAAAAAAATCGACCGAGCTGTGAATCGAACTCAAATTTTGGTTCTTTTTTGTAACGGTTTTGTTCGCAGTTCAGTGAAGAGCAAATAGTTCCCTGTTCGGTTTGACCATGAACCAAACAGTTTTGTATATTAAAAAAATTTAAACATATTATTTTTACTCTTAATTATTTTATTAATGGTACATATATATGTCAAAATTTTTAAAATAAATTAAATAAATTTTTTTTTAAATTTTTTACTTAGATATGTGTTATTCATTAGAATAAAATTAGATTTTTCATAATATGTTTTAATTGTTATGTTATCTACAAGTAAGATAGATTTTAGAATTTAACCTATAATATTTTAACTTCTGCATATTTCTTTTTCATTTGTCTTACTAATTAACCTACTTCTATTAGTTAGTTACTTATTGATTTATATAATTGGTAATATGTTAGTTAGATGCATACAACGAATTACATTTTATATCTTATATTGAGATAAAGTCTAGTATACCATTATAGTTCAAGATGATTCAAAAAAAATGAGACTAGTCATAATTATAATTTTATAATGGATGAGATCTTTTCCTTCCTATAAGTTTTACATGTTTATTTGATAAATGATTAATTTAAAATATCGTTGTTTATATTTGAATTAGTGATAAGAAATATGTAATTAAAGTTTTTCCATAGAATATATTTTTTATTTTATGAAAAAACGGTTCGAACTATAAATCAAACTGTTTTTTTTTTTCAATTCGAAAAAATTATGAACCAAACCATATGGTTAGGTTCGAATTTAAAAAAAAAAAAATCGAACCATAAATAATGGTGTGGTTCGGTTCGAGGTGCAAATTGAACCGAACCAAACCGTGCACACCCTAGGTCATTTACGTGCATTTTCTTTACTACTTATATTTTAATTGTCTAGTCTACTATTCATAGTACTTTTTTTACTATTCATCTATCTCTACTTTTTCTTACTACCTATTTTACTACCCATACACCTATTTTCTTACTTTTTACTTTTTCAATACATCTTATATCAAATCATTTCTTATATATTAATTATTTTCATATAAAAATACAAATTTAATCTCTCTCTCTCCCCTTTTCTCGCAATGGTCAGCGCCTCCCCCTCCTCCCTTTGTACCATCTCCTATTTTTATTTTTTTTATTTTATTACACTTAATTTTCCTCCATTTTCAATTATAAATATCCCCTCTCCCTCCATTTCTTGCACACCTTCATTTCATATAACAAAACTCTCCCAAAATCACTCCCCAAACCCTCTCTACAAAACTCTTCACTATTAAAACTCTCTTTCACAAATTCCTCATAAAAAATCATTCTCTATACACAAACCATCTACTACATACTATAAAACCCATAAACCTACATTCATTATCCCCTTCCTACTACCAAAAATACTTTTAGGTGGAATTCTTCAAACCATTTATTTTACTCATGTCATGTAACTTAGCATGACCATAGTGTTGTTTGAAACTCATATGAGTTGTAAAAGCAACAACATGTAGAAGTAACAACATGTTCATGTTTTGTTTTTCCACATGAAATTCCTATATTATTATCTTGTTATTATGCTTTTATATATATTGTTATTAATGTTATTATTTTTATTATTATTGTTAATATTATGCCTCTAATCTAACTCTCTCTCTCTCTCTCTCTCTCTATATATATATATATATATATTACTAAATATATGTACATCTATGTATTTTAGAGCCTAATGCTCACTAAATCTTACTAACTTGCTTTTACTATTAACGCTCTTACTATTGCATTATTATTGCCTTGCCTTTTCCTTTCTTTTCTTCTCTTTTCTTTTCTTTTCTTTTTTTTTTTCTTTTTGAGACTAGTCTATTCTTAATCTCAGGTTGCCTTGATGAAACTAAGGCTGCCAATACTTGACCGGGTTACCTTGATGAAGCCAAGGTTCCTCACACTTGATATATTATCTTGGTTATTATATCTTTCTTATATTTTCTTCTTTTTATGCTACATTCTCATATACATGCATCATCATAGTGGTATTTTCTCAATAAACTCTAAAGTATAATTTTCTTTAATAAAAGAAATGAAACCAACCTTTCTTAATGTATATCTTTGTCACTAAATCAAGATTTTGTTATCACATCCATAGGAAAATTTTTCTTTTTCACCTTGTTTTCAAACTCATTAAGATTTTTCCTAAATAACAATAAAGATTATTTTCTCAAATAAGTTAACTAACATAATAAATATATTCTTTTACCATGATGAGTCACATAAAGTTATAAAACTTAGTATTAATAAGTTATGATATACAAGTTTTTCATAAAAAACTTAATACTGGAACCTCTCCAACTTCTTAATAAAAACTAAAAAGCAAACTAGTTTTTGAAGTTAAGATAAAATTAATCCACTAATTTATGAACTCATTAGAAAAATAAAGGTTTCCAAGTTTAAGTAATATATCCATTTTCAAAGAAATAAAAAGAATATAAACATGATAAATTTTGAAAAACAATAGTTATTATCAACAACGTAGGAAAATAATGAAACATGATTTTCCTTCCAAACAAAAGTGGTAAAAGACTTAAGATATCAAGTTTAGAAACAAAAATTTTTTTTAAAGGGATTAGGAAATGAAAATATAATAGGAAAAAGATTTGTTTATCAAATCATTTTCTTTTAAAAGGAGAAATATGAATAACTCAAATTTTATATGATATCAACAACTTAATAAAAATTTTAGAAATTTCAATCCTTAATACTAGAAGTAAAATTTTGTAGGAAATCAAAGTTAAGAAAAAATAAACTTATTTTAGAAAAGAAATTGGAAGACAAAATAAGAAATATATTCATTTACAGTAACCCAAGAATTTATGAAGTTCTTTCAAAACAACTAAAAAAGAAACTATTAAAAATTCAAGTTTTCAACACCGAAAGATGAATTGCTTTGTGAAAAATAATCGTTAAGATAATACCATTAAATTTTGCATACTATACGAGGCTATATATATATATATATATATATATGTTTCCAAAGAATTTTTCCATTATACAAATATCTACATTTTGATACAAGTATTTTCGGATAAAGAAAATTTTGCAAACTTAGTGTTTTGAAAACTACAATTTTCGCGATGAATCTGTATCCTACGGTTTCAAAACCTAAACGACCTTATATGACAAAAATAACCTTAGAAATGGATATACCTTTTTGAATAGGTAGAAAAAAGTATATTACATGCGAAATTCCGAGTTAAAATGAGCAAGTTATAACCATTTTAAGTTGGAATTTTATTCTATAAGATTTTTTTATGAACATAGTGAAATAGAATTAGAAAGTTTAATTAAAATTTCTACGAAATACTCATCATGGGTATTTCTTTTGTCTAGGTGATGTGGAATACGAGATTTCCTTTCCTGAGGATTACTACGACTAAGAAGATTGCGAAATGGACGAGTGAGTTATTCTTCTTAATTTCGTTACTTGCTTGTACTTATAAAATAGTGACATTAGTATACTAAGAAAAGATAAAAATGGACATGTATTAGGAATTCATGGATATGTATATATATGTGATTATATGCTTTATGTGATGAAATGAAAATTAAGAATATCGTAACTTCAAATTGTTTATTTAAGTATTTTGTCTACCTGCATTTATGCTTACTTAGAGTCTGCAAAATTGTTTGATCGCCCCTAAGAAGCCTTAATAAGTATAGCTTAAGAAAAATAAAACGATCACGAAAGGCTGCTATTCCTACTTGTAGAGTTGGATTGGTTATTATCGTGTTGGGACACGGGCCATGTTCTTTCCTAGAGAATTCAAATCGCTCGGGAAATGTGACTCTAGGTTTGGAGTCGAGCCAACCGAACGCTGTGGGCGGGGCCTAGAGACTAGCAATAGAAGGTTGATGATCTTCATCAACAATTCCTTAACCTTCGACATGGAGGGGTAAATCCATTCTGTATATGTTTTCGAATAATTATATATATTTGTGTAATCATGTGGTTGTTGCACAGCATGCATAGCATATGGTGAAAAATTAGATGAACTTGTGTGATATCACTATGCGAATGAAAGGAAATATCTGTAAGTCCTGGAAAATTTCAATAAATAATTCCAAAATAATCATCGAAAATGAACTCTAAAAATGACTCCAAATTAAAACCAAACTTCGACTAGTCCTAAATCACGAACGAATCCAGAAATTTCTTAATCTTGAGAAAATTAGATTCCTTAAAAATAAAATAAGAGCTCAATAGTCTTCAAATTCAAAACCACTACGTACGACAAATTCTATACGTAACTCTGACTTATAAAATCGGGTACTATAGAGCCCAAAAACAAATTATAAAAAAGTAAATAACGATTAACTTTCGGAGATAAAACCCAATTTAATAATTTCGAAAACGTTAAGAATATTAAATACTTACAAAAATAAAATTTAAAATAAATTTCTCTGATTAAATACGTTGTATAAATATAAAGCATCGGTTTCCAAATTGGCAAAGATCTAAACCAGAAAGTCAACCGGAAAACCTAAGTCAACAAATTCCTAAGAAACCCTAGTAGTTTAGATCCGGCAATTTCGTATTCCTAAACCAAGGAGTCGGAATATGAGTAAAGGGTGTAGTTTAGTTCGTAATAATATTAAGATGCTTCAAAAGATAAGATTAGCAAATTTTTGACCTATTTCGAATCCGATCGGGTACATACTTCGAAAAGCGTGCCTCGGGGCTCAAAATATTAAATATATGATATTAATACTGTTAGACTTGTATTTTCATAAGGATTTCAAAAATATCAGTTTTATAATTTTTTGATAACTAGAAATATCTGATTTTGCGATTATATTCGTATTTCATTATTACCGGTAATTAACTAGTCTTTTCCCCTATTTACTACTATTCATTACACAATTTTACTACTCTTATAAAACCTTATATTTTTAGATAAATATTTTATATATCATAGAAAATTTTGTTTTTCAAAAATTTAGTTCGTTTTTTGTTTTTACGGGATCAGTTTTTATTTAAGACCCGATACTAAAAATAAAATAAAATAATTTAATAATTGAAATATATTTTAAAAATATTTTTATTTTCATAAAATAATTTTTAAGAATTTTTCGGGTTATAAAAATACCATTTATAGCTCATATTCGCGTATTTTGATCATACTAGTAACTTATTTGATAATTCACTAAAATAAATAAATAAATTATCTTATTTTAATTATGAAAAATCTGCTACAAATATTTGGAATGAATTTTCTTTTTTATTTTTATTTTATTTTATTAAGAAAGTACTCTTACAACCCATATATTTAAATACACCTTTCACACATCACTTCTTTTTCACTGCAATCTTTCTATACTTCATTATCACTTCATGGCAGAAATTTTGACTCCTTTTGGCTGCCTTTTGTCCTTTGAAATACTCCAAATTGATTAAAATAAATCTCTTTCAACACTTCTTTAAGAAGCAACACTTACACATTAATTACATATTACATTTTCAAGTCAATGGCCAACCAAATTCTCTCTCTCTCTCTCCCAAAATTCACGCCTTCTATTGTAATGTATAGGCTACCATTTTTATTTTTTTTTACTTCATTTAATGTGTCTTTAACTCATTATATCTCTCTCTCTCATTTACACCTTCAACCCTTTACCATTCCTTACCTTTTTCTCTCTATTTTTCATCTCTTTCTCTCTTCATTTTCTCTTGTTCTTACAAGAAAACCTTGCTTCTTCTATTCAATAAATGAGCTCCCATACTTATTTCGTCAAGATCCTTTGATAAAACTCTTTTCCAAAGCTTCCATCAATGATATAGGTAAAGTATAGTGAGAGTTTCATGCATCAAATGACCTTCATAAGCTTAAAAGCTAAGGGTGATGATGCCAAAATGAAACACTCCTCTTATCCATGATTATTATCTTGTATTATTATTATTTTCTTGCCAAAAGTAGTTATATTTTGTAGATCTAACTTTTTTTGTAACTTTGACTTTGTTTATGTTTTAGATCTTACTATTTGAGTTATTTTACTATTATTTTGTTTTATTTTTAAGTTATATTGTTATTGCTAATGATTTGTGCATATATTCGTCATTCACATAACCATCATAGTGTTCATGCATTTATAACCAGTATAGTAAACTAGATCTAGTTATTTTAAGTTCATACATGCATTAGACTTTTGTTTTATGTTCTTAAATAACTTGTAATAGCTTGATGGTAGTAGGAAAGTATTAGAAAGCTCAAGATCTATTTTAGTTTCAACAAAAATCATTTTTGAAAATTCGGATAAAAAGGGAACCATATTTAGAAAAGCTATTTTTCAACTTCAAAATGTGTATTTTTCATTTAAAATGAAGGGCTTAGGGAATAGATATCATAAATGAATGATCTTGATGAGTAAAGTTTAGATCTATGAATTTATAGTTTACTACCATGGATTTCTTTTATATCTATGCTCATAGAAAGTATAGATCTTGGTTTTGAACTTAAACATAAATAGTGAAATTCATATCTAGGCAAGACCCATTTTTAAAAACCACTTTCTAAGCGTTAAAATGAAATTTTTACTTGAGATAATGAAGGCTTAATATATATATTTCATCAAGACTTCATTTTATATGGTTCAAAGGTGATTTTCAAATATTATTTTTCAACACAAAATTCTATTTTCAGATCTAGACAAAGGCATAACTTAAAAACATATTATCCAACTCAAAAGTGAAGTTTTTATTCAAGATATGGAAGGCTCTTAGGATAGGATATGTAAGTGATGAATTTTCATAAGTTTAGATGGATTTTATCAAAAGATATATCCAAAAACAAATTTTGTAAATTCGAATCTCAACTAAGACCAATTTTAGAAACCCGTTTTTCAACACCAAAATGAAGGATCTGTTTAAAAAATAAAAGGCTTATGGAATAGTATCAATAGGAGATTTTTTGAAAAGTAAATGGTAGATCTTCTAATAGAGATTCTCAAAATAGGAAGGGATTACAAAGTATAAATTTTGAGGTTTATCCTAACTTTGTGAAATTCGGATTGTTTCAAGACCATGCCTTAAAAACCATCTTATCAAGCAATGATTTTTATAAGTTGAGATGGGATTTGCTAAGAAAAACATGTAGAACAAGAAGTAGAAATAAAGTAGAAAAATTTGAGTTGTTTGTCATTTTAAGAAATTCGTAATAATGAGGTAATGGCATGAAAACACTTACTTTTCGAACTCAAAATAGGAGTTTTATTAAAGAAATGAAGTTCTTAGTGGCTAGGTATGGTTGAGCCTTAATTTTCTAAGTATCAAATGATTTTTACTTAAAGGAATCACCACAAAAACAATTTTTACAAAATTCGGATTTTGGGATGAACCAATTTTAAAAACATGTTTACAAAGTGTAAAATGGGAATTTTTATTGAAAAACAAAGGCCTTAGGGATTATACATAATGAAGGCTTAATTTTAACAAGAATAAATAAATTTTATCAAGGGAATTCTCTAAAAATAAGTGGGGATTGTCAATAATACAATATTAGCCTTTCTAAGTTGATTTTTCATAGTCTTACAAAGAAAAAGTTTTCTAAAAATTTCTTTTATTTAATATCATCAAGAACATGTATATATATCTCATGGCATATCATTTATGATAGTAATTTGTTCATATTACATGAATACTTGCTTTGGATAATAGAAACTTCATGAGCTTTCACAAAATCAATTTTCAAAAATTATTTTCGCTACTGATCTGATTTGATCAGATCTTTTCGAAGCTTCAAATTTTTCAAAACTTGAAAATAATATTATAATTAGATAGGTCTTTCGAAGTAGATAAAAATCGATATATAATTTGCTAAATTCCGAGTCAAAACGATCAAGTTATGACCATTTTAAGTTGGAATTCCCACGTAGGACGAGAATTACGAATTTTCTAGTTTTGTTATATATTTTGGATTAGTTAAGTGATGAAATACTTATTAGAGTATTTCTTCATTTTTAGGTGACCCCGAAATTGACGATTCCATACCACCGGATTACTTTCACTAAGAGACCGGTGATCTAATGGCAGAGTGAGTTTTCCTCTTTTTTTATTACCTTGTTTGTGCTTAAGCTAGTTGCATTAGAATTATAGGAATAAGATAAAAACCGATATGAATGGGATGGGATAGATGATGAGACTTTGATGTATGTATGCCAAAGAATACTAAAGCATATCGAAACCATGATTCGATTGGATAACTGCACTGTTCATATTATTTCTATTTATGTGTATGATATTGGTTGGTCACTCCAAAGAATGTATGAATAATTTGACCTAAGCAAAAACAAATTGGTCATGCATTGCATCGAACATATTGCATTTGGTAGCATGCTACTCCTATGCAGGTCAATCGGTATGGTCCGAGGACTCGTTTGGATAATGAGACCTAGTATCAGAGCTCATTCATAGGGAACTAAGGCGCACCGAGGATGCATTCTATGTGTGAACCTAGCCGAGTCAAGTGCTATGAGCCTAGGGGGCTTCGAGGACTAGTAACGGTCGTGTAGACTTTCAATACCATCCCTAACCCTTGATACAGAGGGCGTAAATCCATTCTATGTATGGGTTCCAGATACTCATACATAATTGTCTGCTCATGTGTTTGTTCATGCATAGCATATGAATGATCTATAACTTGCTTGTTATGGTACGAAATTAAGGGAATTCTCTCTAAGCTAGTGTAACTTATACCCCAATAGATGTTTAAATGAATAGATTAACTCAAGAAGGCTACGTGGGGACCGAGATTGTTGGAGCCGAATATGATTTAGGGATTCCGGTAGAAAGTAAGAATACTTGAAGATATTAGCTAGGTTTTGTGAACTGTCTTGTAATAGTTTGTGTAGCGAAATCTTTGATGAATTGTAATTTGAAGTATAGTGAATTGTATTTCCTTTACATTGTTACTCAAGTTGTACTAATATAAAATGTATTACTCCGATGTGTCTCCTCCATGTATTAGATGCCTTGTACATAGTATGGAAGCCTTCGCGTGACTAAGGCGGTCATTCCTAGGCTTTAGTATTGTGTACGGCAGATTGCCACGTTTAGGGTACCCTTCGGAGGGTGACAATATCTTACTAAATTAGTTGTAAGCTTATATCCCCATAGATTTTTGTTGAAATAGGTATACCCATGGCTTTATGGGAAGACCATGACATTAAGAAAGTCATTGATGGATCCTAAACTCTTATGGAAGCAATGGGAATATATGATGAAGTTATTTTGTGATTTCCTTATATGGAATGTATGCTATGTTAGTATTTTGGAGATTTCTAAAGAAATGTATTTATATAGATTAGGCGATTATAGCAGGGGTATGCCCCTAAGATTTGTAATCAACCATGTTTATATTTTATGATAAGTATTCTCCTTGCCTTGTTACTTAATCGTTATCAATGTAAATTGCGCTACTTCGATGCGTTCCTTTGATTGTGATGTACGCATTGTACATGATATGGAAGCCTTTGCGTGACTAAGATAGTCATTCTTAAGCTTTGGTATTGTGTATGGCAGACTATCACGTTTAGGGTACCCCTCGGGACGTGACAACTTGATCATGCTTTTACTATAAAATATTTAGGTAATGCTCGTTTCTTCTTAGGCCATAAGTTATGTAGGACATCTGCTACGTTGCTTGTTCATCAAAGGAAATACATTTTAGATTTACTTACTGATGCTGGTCTTACTGATTGTAAACTTGCCCATTTGCCTTTTCTGGATGCAAATTGGATAATGTTGCTAGTACTTTACTTCCTGATCCTTGTGTTTATAGATAGGCTGTTGGGCGTCTCTTATATCTAAATATGACTCGTCTGGATATTGCTTTTCTAGCTGCTCCCCATACCTCACATCATGATGCATTTGTTCACTTGCTTTGTTATTTCAAGGGCTTTATCCCTCTTAGTTTATGTTTCCCATTTTCTAATACTCTAGATCTTTGTGTTTATATTGATGCCGATTAGGCATCTTGTTCTATGGATTGAAAATCTATTTTATGGTTTTGTGTCTTACTTGGTGTTCCACCTATCTCCTGGAAATTGAAGAAGCAAGTAATAGTAGCCACTTCTACTGCTGAATCTGAATACCACAGCATGGCTTTTGCAGCTAAGGAAGTCCTATGGGTTCTTTATATCCTCAAAGATTTATTGCTTGAAGTTTCTCTCTTAGTTACTTTACTTTGTGACAATAAATCTGCACTCATGATAGCAGTTAATCCTTGTCAGCATAGCCTTACCAAGCATATTGAGGTTGATAGACATTTTATTAGAGACTATATTTCCAAGGCATTCTGTGCATAATGTTTGTTTCTTCCTTCCATCAACTAGCGGATGTCTTCACTAAATCTATTTCAGAAGTTGATCTCAGTTCTTTCATAATGCAATTTGGGGCTTATATAAGCACCAACTTGATAAAGAAGGGGTGGGGGGGGAGGAGGGGAAGGTGTTCAGATGTATCTGCATGTCTTGTATTTATTGTTTCTTTCTTTAAGTTTAGTTATGTAGGATCTTTTCCTTGTTCTGTTAGATTTCTTTTAATATCTTTGTTTTGTTAAACAATACCATAAGTGAAATACTTTTCAGATTACTTTTCTTCTTCCTTTCGTGTTCTTCAAGCTCTGGTAGGGTTTCATCTCATTTTCTCGCAAATTTTCCTTTTTATCCTTTTTTTTTTACAACTATTATTTGTAATGATTTAGAGTATATAAAAAATTCTACATTATACCTCATTTGGTTTTTAGTGATAATTCACACAGCCCTTATTTTCCTTTCTTTTATTACTTAATTACATTAAAACTTCCTTATCATTTCTTCTCATATTCTTTCATTCTTATTATTATCTCCATTCCAAATAAAGTTATAAGACTTGTTAAAAATTATTTTTTTCCTCCCTAAATAAAAGTACACACTCTATCACAAGCCTATACAACATTTTAGCTCAAAAGCTTGATAAAGAGTTTGTATAGATTCATGAATATCAAAAAATGAAAGCAAAAAAGTTTTTTTTTTATCCAGATGTTATACATAAAATTTGTGTTCATATAGATATTATTGCATCCCTTGTATTTCTAACAATTAAATTTTGCAATTTAGAACTTACCCCATATGTGTGTGTGTATGTGTGTGTGTGTGTAGGGTTTATGTCAAGAATGATACTTAAATTTTGAAATTGATCAATTTAGTATTTAAATTTTAAAATTGATCAATTTAACACATGTAAAAACTTTTCATGTACGCCAACCATACCTTTGTCGAGTTTTTTTAGATACTAAATTAACCAATTTCAAAGTTCGGATATTTAATTGCATGTTTTTTTCAAAATTCAAGTATCACCCGTAATATTATCTCACATATATAACTAATGATTTTATAAGTATAAACTAACACACAAATCATATTTAAAAAAAAAAGTGAAGCATATTTAATATATGTAACTAGTAATTGCATCTAAAATAAAATAACTACGATATCTCTTTTTTTTCATCAGCAAAAATTGTTTATGTTAATTATTAAGAATAATCTTTCACACTATTCTCTATCTCTACTAAGGAAAACTTATTTATCAAATCCATCTATGATATTGGGGTCTAAAATTACTAAAAAGGTTGATGTCACAAGTAGTGTCTGAATCTTAATAAAATATGCAATCAGATAATTGAACTTTGAAAATAATCAATTTAATGCGTGAACTTTGAAAATGATCAATTTAGTACTTAAAAAACTTCTTGTACACACCAACAATACCTCCATCAAGTTCTTTCAAATATCAAATTTATAATTTCAAAATTTTTGACATACCAAATTGATCAGTTTCAAAGTTCATATATTAAATTAATCAATTTCAAAGTTCAATTATATGATTGCATATTTTGCAAAAGTTCAAGTACCATTTATGATATTATTCCTTCTAAAAATATCTATAAAATGAAATAATCTTAAGAAAATTACATCATAAGGTTAACATTGTGAATGGTACATGAACTTAAACAAAACATGCAATTAAGTACTTCAACTTTAAAATTAATCAATTTAGTACTTGAACTTTTAAATTGATCAATTTAGTATCCAAAAGAATTTTTCATGCATAATTGTAGTACCTCTACGATATTGATTAGCGTACATAAAAAGTAATTTCAGGCACTACAATTTCAAAGTTTAGATACTATATTGATCACTTTCAAAATTTAGATATGTAATTACATATTTTGTCAAAATTCAGATACCATCCCCCATCATATTGCACTTCAATGTTATTTATAGAAAGGCAAATAGACAACATTAAAAGGAATGAAAATAAGTTCTCTATCACATTAATAGTTTGTTCACTTGACATGAATAGCTATTAATTCATTTCTCATTCGAGTAAAGCTGATATTACAGTGTTCACTTGAAAGGAATGATAATTCATAAAGAATTGCTATTACATAAAATGATGAATATCAATTCATGTCTTTAACCTATGAATTGCCATTCAATGATCTATTTTTCAACTTTGTCATAAATACCCCTATCTTGAAAATAACACCCATGCAATTATCCTCTTTCTGTAATAAATACAAGAAGCATTATAGATATTTTATTTTTTACTCCAAAAATTACTTATTTTACTTTTTACACCAAGTGAACATTTTAATAGCAATTATAACTTCATTACATTCCCTTTGAATTAAAATTTCATTCCCTCCTTATTCCATTCAGCAAAGTGAATGGGCTGTAAGCATAACTCAATCACTCACTTATTCACACAATATATCCTATAGTAGTGCACAAAAGTGCTTGAAATAAAAACCCAATGGCACTACCATTGCACTTTAAGAAGATAAAATCAAATTAAATGTAAGTGCCAATCTAATCAATATAATTAAATAATTTTGTTTGTATGTAAATAATCTGCTATTCTCTTTTATATAATCTACTAAAAAATTTATAATTTGGGATAATGTCATAAATGGTTCCTGAACTTTGGTATAATATGTAATTAAGTACCTGAACTTTGAAAATGATTAATTTGATACATGAATTTTGAAATTAATTAATTTAGTATCTGAAAGAATTTGATGTAGGTACTATTGACATGCATGAAAATTTTTTGTAGGTGCTAAATCGATCAATTTCAAAGTTTAGGTACTTAATTACATATTTTTTGTCAAAGTTTAGCTACCATTTGTGACATTAAACCTTTATACTTAAAACTTATTTATGCAAAGTAGACTTTAGCCAAATTGTGACATTTTCTCATCTCCAACAACTAATCAATTAACTTCTAAAAGCAACAGACTATCGTCCATATGTTACCTACAAAACTATAGCACAAAAAGTTGTAGAACATGTTGGTGTCCAGACACTAGTGCAACATACCATAATCAAAGACATCAGGATCATGTCAATCATGTCTAGTGTTTACACGCTAGTTGTATTTTACATAATCAAACTTTTGGCCATGCTAGCATCCAAACATCAAAATGCTCTAAAGCGATTTAGCGTTCAGATGTAGCTACAATGTAGTTAGATCCTGCCATTTTACTAACAAACACAAATACAAAACATACACTACACACACAAACATAAACTCATCATATCGCAAACACTAATTAAGTGTAACTTAACGCTATCAAATGAGTAATTGTGTAATGTATTTAGTCATCAAAATTCAACTTGAACCTCTGGGTTAAAAAATCTCCCCTTTTTTATAAAGACAGTCATTGCATAATTAAGTCTCCTTTAATAAAAACACTCCCCTTTAGTTAATCATTAGGGTTTAACAAAGAATTTGGCAAAATAAGTTCAAACTTTGATACCTAACTAAAGTGAGTACAAGTTACACTTAATAGGCCATATAATACACACACGTTAATTTGTGTAACCAAAATTTCTTCCTCTTTGGCATCATTAAAAAGACAAAAATACTCTAAGGCATTTGATTTAAAAACAAAGAAAGCATGTATAACATCAGCTACCATTCAGAAGCAACTAGTCAAGCATCTGAACGCTACTGGTCGAGCATTCGAACACTATTTAACATATCTATCCAATCACAATATAAACAAACTTATAATTAAATGCACACACTCTCAACATTAGATACTCAAAGTATGTTCATATTGCTATTTCAATACAATGTAGTCATGTCAAACATACATATTTCAATAAATTGCAAATTTGTGCAAATAATAGTAAAAAAAATGCAAGAATATTCTTCAAAGATGCTTAAATTTATAACAATAAAAAATAAACACGCATTTCACACACTTAATTTAGTTCCTATGCTTAAATATAGGCACTTCACAGTTATAGGTTAAGTTTGAATCAAGACCCAACCCATAGGGTCCAGTTCCAATTTTTTAGGACCTTTAACCACCTTAAATGATAAGAGGGTCCTTCAAACCCGTGTACCCGCTGGTTCAATGAGGCGGGTCTTGCGATTTGGACCCATTAAATTTTTTTAATTTCCATTTCATTAAATTTAAGAAAATCGCGAGAAAGGGAAAAAAAATATAATGATTGACATTTGCTTGCAAGGAATAAAATGATTATTTGTTGTATGCATTAAATAACTAGCACATCTATTTCTAAATATTTGCTTGTAGCGAACAATTATTATTGATTGATAGATAAAGTAATGCCCACTTGCCTTTTTTTTTTAATGGGTTGGGCCCTTGAGGACTCGTCAGGTCCACTAGGTCCGCCACCCGGACTCATGCAGGTCCTTTAGGCGAGTCTGAACTACCCTATGGAGGTGGATCTACCATAAGACTCGCCATGGCTAATCCAGGTTGGTTCTAATTCAGACCCGATTTGGAGAGATGTCTACTTAAATAGCCATAAATCACTTGAAAACACCTTAAAATTTCCAGACCTTACCTTATTATGAATCTTGTCAAGTTAATAGATCTTTTTCTTCTTCTAATACTTGCTCATTCTCCACATTTCTCAAAGTAAAATACATGATATAAGCTAGTTAATTTTAATCTCCTACTAATCTAGCTTAATTGATGCTAAACATGAGATTAGGATTTAATGTTTTAGGAAAAAATTACCTTAAGCTTAGAGGGTGGTTTCTACAAAAAGAAAGAGGTAGAAAAGGAAAAGGATATATACATGTGTGAGAGAGAGAGAAGACGGCAACTACTATGGTTTTAGAATGAAAAATAATGTCCTTTTTAGATCCTGTCATATGACAAAATCTCTTATTGTCCAATTTTTCTTTACGTAAAACTATGACTAGTTTAGGTTTTAAACTTTGATATGAGTCTAAGCTAGGGTAAGTTTCACTCACAGTACTTGTACTTTTTCGATTGCAACAGAAATATACTTAAAAACAAATTTGTTCCAAAGATACCTAAACTTTTTTAAAATTTAATTTAAAATACATTTGGATGGAAAACCGTTCAATTTTTCGTTTGATTGGTGACGTGTCATATGAGACATATTAAAATAATGTTTTTATGGCTTAGCTGGCAAAGTTTGACTAAGGTTAACATTTTTAATTTTTTTCTCTCTTACATAAATCTAGAGCCACTTAACAGTAGTTTATTTCCCCCAAAACAAAACCTTTTATTTTCATCAAAAGTCTTTAAACTTCTCTCTCTTTCCATTTACGAAGGAAAAGTCCAAGCCCTTGCACTTCAACTATACATCAATTTCAACATCAACATCTCCATCAACTTCATTCATGGATTTTGGTTTTTTGAGGCACCATCGTTCTTGCTCCCATCATGTGAAACTCCAAGAGGGTTCCTTCAAAATATAGCAAGTGTGCATGTATACTGTAGGGTCATGTAAAGTTTGTTTGTTTTTTGTTTTTCATGTTAGAATGATCTATACATTGATTCGGTTAAATTTTTTTCTATAAAAGATAAGTAGCAATTTGCTTGTGTATTTCTATGTTAGGTTACTTTATTGTTTTGGAAACCTTATTTTCATCTTATAGTTGTGTGTCACCATGTGCCTCTTTGATGTTTGTGTTTGTTTAGGCTAATACTCTCAGTTAGTTGGTGTGTTTAATATTCATATATATTGTGCTATCTTTGTTACCGGCAGCAAATCGTGACGGGCATTTCTCTATTAGATTGCATTATAATGGCGATATTGGTAACTAGGCATACTATAATAAGGATTTTCAAATTATTGATTGGTGCCATATTGACACAATGTCCATGGTCTATTTAGATAAGTGGGTGCAAAAGGCAGGTGTGACTAGTATGGTGATGTACTATAGGGTACTCCTTAGGATGGACTTCAATAGTGGCCTTCAACTATTGAAAATGATTTTGATGTTTTACATAAAAGTGTTGATGTGGACAAAAATAGGATGGTGGACATTTATGTGAGGCATTTGAATGCTAACGACTTACAAGAGATGACTAAAGTGTCAACTACAAGGCAGAAACAATGTAATGTTGTTATAAAAAAAATTGAAGACGAAGGAGATGGTGTAAGGGATAGTAATGGATTGGATCATGCTAATAGTAATGTTGCCTATAAGGATTTATGTTCCCTTGGTTGTGTTAACAGAAGAATAAGGTCATTAAATGATTCTCAAAGTATTGCAGCTAGAAGACTCTTATAAGGACATGAAGGAGGAAGCAACTTGCTCACTCCTTTCAATCATGATGTTGTTGGCAATACTACTTTCTAAGAAGATGGAAGTGAAGTCATGGACATGGTGGATGCGAGAAAAAAAGTTCATGGTAGTTAGGGCATTAATTTAGATGAAGATCAAGGTGATGAAAGACATGATAGATGCCAGTAAACAAGAATCTAGTGTCGGTGGTATTAATTTAGAAGCATATAGAGGAAAACAAACCAACAATGAAGATATTATTGTTGACATAAATAGAACATGCTTTGACATGGATGAAGGCCTTGTGATAAATGGTGGTTTAAAGGAGTATACATGTAACGAAGAAGACATAGAAGATATGACCATTATAAATGAAGCTTCAATCATTGATGAAGATAATAGCACTCATGCAACTGATATAGGACAAGGAGGCTTGGATAATCTAGGACAAGCTAATATTGATGAAGCTGGCATAGAATAAAGAGACCTGGATAATCTTGGATAAGTTGATATTGACGTAGTTAGCATTAGGCAATCTAAATTTAATTTTAGTAGGATTAGGAGAAAGTAAAGGGAATGATACAGATGCATTTGGAAACTCTTATTCAGAAGCTGAAGAAGGAAATGACCAAGATCAACATGATGATGATCTTGTTGAGTCTAATTATGACTTAGCAAATGATGATGAGGATTACCAAGAGGTGATAGCCCAACACATTCAAGGAAAAAGGAAGGGAAGACCACCAAGAACAAACACATGTCCAACACACACATCACACATGTTTTTCAAGGAAATGGGTGACTAAGATAGTGATTATGCACCATTTGACTCTAAAGATGATGAGGATGGGCCTCATAGGATACAGTATCTGAAATTTGATCAAGGAAGGGACATTAGAAACCCAAATCTTGTTATTGGGCTTAAGTTTAGTACATTTAGACAATTAAAAAATGCTTACAAGAATTGGTCCATTAGGAATAAATTTCAAGTACATTTCCCACAAAATGACAAATGGAGATGTGTGTATAAGTGCTATAGTGACTGATGCAACTTTAAAATCCATGACAGTAGAGTTTTAGAAATGGATCCCACAGTCCAAATCAAAACAGCTAACTTTGACCACACATATGGTATAGTATTAAATAATTTTCACATGACTTCCATGTGGTTGGTAATGCGTATATGGAGAGCTTTAAGGCGATCCATCTTGGAGTTTAGCTGGCTTCATTGCCATTATGAGAGGGGAACTTGGTTTCAACATTGGAAGAATGAAAGCTTAGCGTTCCAAAAATAAAGCCTTGACGTTTGTTGATGGATATGAGAAGTTGCAATACAACAAGCTTAGGAGCTATGCAATAGAGCTTATTCTTAAAAATCCAAGTACAACAATAACAATAGATGTGGGCATGGGTGTATTTAAGAGGATATATGTGTACTTGGGAGCACTAAAAGATGCTTTTAAGAGCGGCTGCAAACCTTTAATAAGCATTGATGGAACTTTCTTGAAGGGGATATATGGTGGCTAGCTATTGTGTGCAATAGGAATTGACTTAAACAATTGCATATTCCCATACAAAGAAACCATGGCTTACATCCCTCTTTGTATACACACACATGCTCGATCCCTAAACTAAAATGAGAAAAAAAAAGGAACAATAAATAAAAAATAAATAAATAACAACTTTGAGTGTGGCAGCTTATAATATAATGGTTATAACCTTAAAATCAACATCCAGGATTAGCATTAGTCTAGGAAGTCTTCAACTTAGCATTCACGCTATAGTGACAAATTGGAACGGCTTCCATCTTCATTAGATGACCTTCAATCAACTTGCTTTGTCAAACTTTGATGCTTTAGGCTTTCATCTTCACTTCATCCATATTCAACACTAATGCCATCACCTTCGAATGACCGAGGGAGGTTGGGTGTGGATGAAATAAGGAGGTTAGGAAGGAAGGGAGATGGTTAAGGAAAGAGAAATTACATCGATGAGTCAGAGGTTTTGTTTTGGGGGAAATAAACTATTATAAGCGGGTCTAGATCTATGTAGGAGAGAGAAATAAAATTAAAAATGTCAACCTTGGTCAAACTTTACCGGCTATGACATAAAAACATTATTTTAATATGTATTGTGAGTGAAACTTACCCATGTAACCTATAATATAATTATTCAACTAAACTTATTATTACCATTTTAACAAATTTTCCTATTTTCAATTTTTCGTGATTTCCTAGTTAAGTACAAAATGGTAATTTCCCAAAAAAAAAAAAGGATTTTAAAAGTATTGTTTGAATACAATCTAACTTTAGATTGAAAATTGAATTTCTTAATACATAATTGGCGTTTGGATCATTTCAATAATATTTAACCATTAAGATGCTTGAGGGAAAGAGATATTTTTCTTACTCCTTTAATTTGATCACTTTATCATCTATACTACATATTTGATGCTTTGACATTGATATGAAGTTTTATGCAAAAGAAACCAAAGGATTTAAGAATGTGGCTTAGAAATATATCTCATAAGCGTGTTTCTAATAAGTTTTTTTTTTCCTAAAATTATATATAACTGTTGACTTGCATTGAAGAAGAACTTAGAGCTAGGAACTTGGCCTTCCTTCATCTCCCTTGCTTGACACAAAGGAAAGAAATGGAAGTGGCATTTGACATAGAGCTTTGGAGAAGAAGAGAGGAAGAAAATGGAGAAGAGAAAAAGAAGAAGGATAATGAGATGAGAAAAAAGGAAGAAGAAGAAGAGGAACCCGAAGTGGATTAGAGATAGGAAGAGATGGAAATTGGAGAGTTTTTTATAGAATTAAAATGAGAGTAGAAGATAGAGAGTGAATGGCGTAAGGTGCTTAAATAGAGAGATTGTAGCCAATTTTAAGGGAAAGATTCAAAGGACAATGGCTTTAGTGTTTTTTTGTTGGTTTTTTTTTTTTTTTTTTTTTTTTTTTTTTGCACATAAGGATAATGATGAGTGAATGGTTTAGTTGCACTTGAAAGTATAATGACCATGCTTATGGGAAGAGATTGAGTGTGGTTCAAGAAAAAAGGTTAAAAGTGTGCATGAGGGGTTTGTGGGTGATCATGGCTAGCCATCAAAATAAGTAAAGTATATTATTTGATTATAATGAATTTGGTTCAAGTGGAACTAAGTAATTAAGGTGTAGTGAATTTTTTACTTGTGTTATTGATAGAGTTATAACTTAGCCAATATTTGAGTTGCATTGAAAATTTGATCTATATATACTTGAAATTATTGATATTATAGTTATTTAAAAGAATTGTTAAAGTCGGTCTTGATTTCTAAATTATTAAATTCATCTCCACTAATTTTCTTAGGTTCTGCCATTTATAAGATTATTGAAATTCTTGTTAGGCCCTAAATTATTCATTTAGGGTTTTTATTATGTTTATTAGGATTATGTTATAGTATCTCCAATTTATGTAGTTTGATTGTTAAGGGTTTTCAAAATATTTCTTTAGAAATCTCTAGTTGACTGCTTAAGATTATTTTGAAAGTTTTTGGAGTTTACATAACCACTACAATCCGATCTACCCACTACACTAACAATATAACAAAATAAACATATTATCCAAACAAATTATGGTTCTTATAATTTTGAGACATATTATGATTTGATCATATCATTATATCGCATATTTCTTTAATAAATGGGATATGGCATGATGCATAGCATATGTGTTATATATCAATAGTAAATATACATATAAATATGTTTTAATATATATAATGTATAATATTTTTCGAGCTTAGATTTTTCATTTTTTGATTTAATTTCTTTTGATTCAATTTATATCAAACCCCAACCCACTTGATATAAATCATCGACTGAAACTTAAAAGAAAGTTGCCTTTTTAAAAGATTTTAGGAGTCGTCACCCGATCAAAATCAGAAATAGTAAGTTAGAATGAGTTGGTAGGTTGATTCTAATTCAACTAATAGTTTGCAAAAGTAAAAATTGATTTAAGAACCAATTTTAAGAAATTAGAATTTTGATAGATTCATGATTTATCCTATTAAAACCAATTAATTACCACCTTAAACTCTTTAGGTAAATCTTATTCCTTTGATGTCCCAAAATATGTTGATATTTAAAATACTTATAGAGTGGAAATTTTTATACACAATTATCAGTTAAAGTATAAACTACAATTATATTACAACTATCAAATTTATTTATTTTACAAAGTGATATTAATCATGAACAATATGCTAATAAAATTACTATACAAAGGAAAAGTGTTTCATTTTTTAGGTTGCCTTGTGGGTGTCTGCGTGTTCTCTAGTCAGGATCAGACACTACGTAATTTTTTTTATAAGAAGTTTAGTACATTGATTTTTTATAAATTTCAAATTATTTCACTTTAAGTTTCTTAATATTTATGATTTTGGCAAAAGATTTATTTTTGGCAATATCGATCATATAAAACTATCACTTCCATTTTCATTTAGAAAAGTAGAATTTTTCTCGGTGTAAAAAATTATATATATTTATTGCATATATTCACATGTAATTATTTTTATTTATTAGAGATATACCTCCCTTTATCTATATATACATAAATATTTCCTTTTTATTTTTTATTTTTTAATTCATTTTCCTATTCTACCTAACCATATCTTTATTTATTTTCTTCAATTCCTTTTATTTTTCTTTTTCCCTTTTTATTATCTCTTTTTTTGTCTACTTTATCTTTCCTATTATTTTTATTATTATATTAATTAAATAAGATTAAAAAAACAAACTAACAAGAAACAGTAACTTAGCTACTGAACGAAGGAAACGGATTGGATCTGAAGGCTCCGACTGGTCGGTGTTGGTTCATGGCAAAAAAGGCCCGATGATGGCGTCTTTAGCTTCACTTAGCAGACGATGGTAGTAATGCGACGTCGATGGTGGCAGCCTCCCTAGCGTCGATTCTAGCTATCAACAAATCAATTTCTTTACCTAGAATCTTCCTATAATGATGGATTTCTTCAATATCACTTGTTCAAAGAAATTTTCTTGAAGCCCTAGA
Source organism: Combretum micranthum (assembly GCA_024138025.1). NCBI lineage: Eukaryota > Viridiplantae > Streptophyta > Magnoliopsida > Myrtales > Combretaceae > Combretum > Combretum micranthum. The sequence goes on along the minus strand of JAMXBD010000015.1, from coordinate 2,272,282 downwards.
TCTAAGAATTGACTGGAATTTGAGCTTTTTAGTGAATTTTTTTGTAATATTGATTAAACAAGTATGGGAGAGAGTTATTTATACTAATATAGCCTCAGTTTAAGCTTGGAAAATGCTAATTCATAAGAATCCAAATCTCGATAGAGAATGTCATAGATGATACCTACATTTTGACAAAATATGTAATCTAAACTTTAAAAATAATCAGTTTAGTACTTAAACTTTAAATTTGACTAATTTAGTACTTAAAAAACTTTAAAATTAATAAATTTAATATATAAAAAAACTTGATGAAAATACTGTTAACGCATACAAAAAATTTATCATTCTTAAAAACAATTAGAAGCTTTCAAGACCTTTCAAGTTATTCAGAAAATACAAATTTATGATCCTCTTATGCTTAGAGGAAGAACACCATGATGTGGGTCAATGAGAAGCTGCCACGTCACTGTCACCTACATGCCTAAAAAATAAAGTCCTTTGCTGCCTTTACTTAGATTTGAACCTCAAACTTCCTGTACGCGTTGTGAGACTTAGCCATCAGGCCATTGGCCTGCTTTTTTATTGATATTTGCATAAAAAATGATATTAAAGCTGAAAGCTACGTGACGGGCTATTTAATATGTAATAGACCAAATATATAATAAAAATATATCACATTCAACCTAAATAATTTTCTAAACCTTCTAAATATAATTCTTGTAATGATTGAATTGATATGTGATGGATTTGGGTTTAACATAATATTTTACTTTTATTATATATTAAAACATATATATAAGATTTATTTAGATAAAATTGGGATGTCTACATTGTTTGTAATTAATTTTTTTTAATACTTAATATGCAATATTTTTGAGTTAATGTGAAAATAAAAGTCATAAATAGAAAACACGGAGAAGGTTTGACTTTGGAAGGAAAAAAAAAAAAAAAAAAAAGACAAAGAACGATAGATAATAGAGGAAATTAATGGATGGATGAATAGCTCATATAGTATTTAATCTTAATCGTCGATATTTATCTATGGTGATATGCTATCAGATAATTTTAATGAGTCATATCTAAAATCCAAAACTCTATAAGACTTCAAAATAATGTACAAACCCTTTCAAAACCCTTTGAGATTTTACCTTATAGGGTTAGTCTTAGATCGATTTTAACAGGTTAGATAAATCATGTACCCCATCAAGGTCTGCCCAAGAAAAAGTAACTTTCCATATGAAAGATAATATATTTTATTATATTAACAAACATAGTCACATAAATGGCCAAAGAATGAGCACCATGGAAGCCAACTTGTTTGACCCTGCGCTGCTTGAATCTTCCTTCAAGACAGATCAAAACGTAAAGCATGGACAAGGGAAAATACCATCACATTGCTTTATAACAAAAAAAGTGCTTTACATATCACTATGCCACTAAAAGTACTATGCATATCATTTGGTCAAGGTTATGCTAAGAAAATAGACTCATGCGCCCCCCCTTCCTAAGAGGTTTTGGTATGTCACTCTTTTCTTTCATTTGACCAAAACAATAAAACTAAAAAAAAAACACAAAAAAAAAAAAAAAAAAACACTAAAAATCTCTCTCTCTCTCTCTCTCTCTCTCTATATATATATATATATATATAAGATAAAATAAAATAAGAAACGAAACTACAAGAAGAATGACTAGAGATTGTCAAGAAAGATGATTCCTGCCAAGTCATTTTTTCCTGATCTTATGAGTGTTAACCCTCTCCCTAGACTTTGGTGAAGAGGTGCAGGAGCTTGAACTTGAAGCCAAAGCTGAATGAATATTCTGAGCCATGTCTTTCATAAGTGCCTTTTGGATGTCGTCTTTGAGTTCCATGTACCGTCTCTTCTTGATGCTTTTCTCTTCTGTGGTACCCTTATCAAGATAGTAATCATCTGGCATTTCGTCTAAGAGCCTATCGATCAATGCTGAACAATGTGGAAAAAATCGCCGGCCCTTTTTAACTGCCATCATTAGCAACCACACACCAAGTTGTCAAAGGTTTTTAATAAAATTGATGGAATTAAGCTTGGCGTTTCGATCAAATGATTCATCAATCATGAAGATTAGTAGCTAGATCAAAAAAGAAAGGGGTAATTTATAAGACACCCCAAATTTGAAACATTCAACACTTGTATCTCCTGACAAAAACATAAGTCCCACAACTTTTGCTTAGTTGTTAGACAATTAGGCATGGAATACTTATCTTAGCAAGACCTTCATTAGGGTGTGATCATAAAAAAGCGTCCCACGTACGAACCTACATGCTAATACTATTTCTTCTATGTCACACACTCAATGAAGGGTCCTGCTAAAAATGAGTAGCCCAAAAGCCTACCTGTCTTTTACTCCATAATTAGATAAAAAGAAGGCTAATATTACTTACATGGAACCCAGGCTTTTGTCATCTGACAACTAAGTAAAAGCAATTAAACCAATGTTTCTATTAGGTATTGCAAATATTGCGTTTCGTAAATCTGAGGCGTCTCTATAGTATCCAAAGCACACCGTACCTCCATAATTTAGCTAAAAGAAAAACAGATAGGCCTACCATACCTGTTTCTTGAAGTGCCTGCATTTCCAACAGGATCCTATTTGGATGGAGAATTGGCTTTTCATTCAAATCAACCTCCTTCAGAAGAGCAGATGATCCTTTCGATGCTAAACCATACTGGGGAGTCCAGTCTGCATCTGCAGTCTCCATAGCTAGCTTGGCTTCTGCAGGAAACCACATACCAGCGAGGGCCACTGCGCAACAAAGATTGTGGTCGGATATACTTACATCCATGGGAATTCGACATAGGCCAGTGTACAGTACTTTAGTATAATTGCTGACAAATTCTAGGAATTAACAGCTTTAAGAACAAACTACCAATTTGCGAGTCAAATCTGAAGATCAAGCATTGAGAAGAAAGCTTCTAGCACAAAGCAAGCAAATTTGGTTTCAGTACATAAATTTATCTTAATATAATAACAATTATATAAGGCAAAGGAAGACTTTGTTTCTCATGCCTCATCTCAGTGTGTCTTCATTGTAACTTTTGTTCAATTTTTTGGAAACGTTATAACTAAAGGATTAATGTCACAAATGGTACCTGAATATTGGAAAATATGCAATTAGTTACCTGAACTTTGAAATTAATTAATTTAATACCTAAACTTTGAAATTGATTAATTTAATACTTAAAAGAACTTTTTGTACACGTCAATAGTGCCTCCATCAAGTTTTTTTAGGTACTAAATTGATCAAAACTACCTAATTGTATATTTCGGTAAAGTTCATGTACTTTGGTGACATTTTCTCTAACTAAAAACAAGTTGTAAATCAGCCATATCTATGTAAGAAATGAAGTAAAAAGTGCTAAAATTTTAGGAAAGTCTGCAGATCAATAGAGCATAATAAAATAACAGCGTGTCTGCATCAAGTATGCGTTTCACCTCTGCTCCGAAGATAGTCCAGCTTCACATTCAAGTCATCAGCTAACATCTCCGATGAATTAAACATGCTCCCTGGCATCCTGCTGGTCTCCGTATCAAGTACGCTAATGCAGATACTGTCCTTGTTAGATTCCTCCCCATGCTTTGTTTCCTGGTTGAAGTCTTTCGGCCTCGTCCTTCTCCGACATATTTCAGCAGCAGTTTGCCGTCTGTTGTACATTCCGACGCATCAGCACCCTTATCCAGCAATGGTATTAAAATCGATGGTTCCTTACGCCTTGCAGCTACGTGAAGAGCCGTATATCCCCTAGAGTCCTTACGGTTAAGATCACATGAGGAAAGACTTAGCACCTCCTTGAAAATCTTCGGATCACAGTAAGCGGCAGCATAGTGGAGAGCAAAAGCCTGATCTAAAGTGACAGTAGACTCAACTAATAGAAGCTTGAGCAATTCAATGTCATCAGAATCCAAAGCTTTGTAGATCTTCTTGATACTTTTTTCACATTCTTGGCCTACACAAGTGTCTAGCTGAAAGTTTTTACGCATAGTTCTTATTTCGTTTGACAGATCATAAGGAAGCTCCTTCTCCAAAACTATGCTGTCGAGATCAGACTCTGCTACTTTATGGATGCAGTGAGAAAGAAGAAGGTCTAATTTGCAGTGAGAAGCAACTACAAGGATTGGGATCATGTCCTCTACCAAAGCCTTCTCAACAAAATCAAAGAGATGGCGCTGCAAGAACACAGCAACTAGTGAGGATTGATGTGTTTGCATAACTATCTATACTAGTGAAACCTAACCTGCAGCCCTATTGATACAACAAAACACAAAAGAATGGTAACTGTTACGTTTAGCACCTGAAGATTACCAAATTTAGTAATTAACTGCTTAAAAGTATAAAAAGTATCAAATTAGTACTCGGACTTTGTCCATTTTCACAATTCGATACATGAACTTTATCTAGTTTTGCAATTAACAAACGAATTTTGCCTATTCTTACAAGCTACTTAATTCAAGTAATATGAATGACCATGATAAGTTTGTAGATAGTAAATAAACACTTTTAGACTTTAAGTAGTTTACGTACCAAATGAGATATTTACCCGAAACAACAATCATCAGACGAGGCACTACGACAAAAACACTTGGGAAATCATCTGAACAGAAATGCAAGTTAAAATGATTGATATGACAGTAAATTCAGCAAAATCTACTTCTAAAACAGCCAGGGGAGAGAAAAACAGGGCATCCAATTACAAGCAGTCACTGCAAATATCTGGCTTGTGATCATGATGTCTAAAACGTACCATCTCCAATTAATGAACTCAATATACCTGAACAAGCTTCACAAGCTCTTCTATTTGGAAAGTAGCCGAGGCATACATCAACTCCACAGCATAATCAATAGCGGGGCGACAGGCGGTATGAGGGCAAGCCACATCCACACATGTCGACACATCCGGAGGAGATGGCAATAGCTTCCCAGTGTACACATAAGTCAAGAAGAACTTAAAGGCCTCATATCCAACTTGTCCATGAGGCAACACTTCAGACATGAGGTACCTAGGTTTACCTTCTTTCTTCACATTTCCACCATTTTTTCCCTTAAAAAGCTTATGAAAGAACTGGCTTCGGGAGGCCAACAGACACCGGTGCACGCCGACCGGTATGTCATCAACGACGATTTCAGCATCACTATAGTCATAATCACTATCCTCTAATAGCTTTCCGAGAGTCGAACTGAGCTTTCTTAAGCTAACGTAATCAAGACTATGCTCCTGTTCCGAGCTGTCGGGACCCAAAACAGCTAAATTATGGTCATTGCTAGATTCATAGCTCAATGATGACAACAGATCATTGCCATTTTCCATTATCTCTTCAATTTCTACGCTCAATGACTAAGATTAACACTATATAGCCACTTTCATCAATCTGAATATCAAATAAGATAAAATCTTCAGGCACAAATTGAAAAAATGTCAACCAATTTCATAGTAAAAGAACAAGTACGGATATTTCTAACAACCAAGCTAAGTAATCCAAAAAAAATCAAAATCCAGAAATATTTTCTGTTCCGAACATCCAAATAAGGATTAAAGCATCATACTTTGAGATGAAACCTCCACATGTGAAGGAATATAAATCATTGGTTGAGGAAAAAGGAGAGGTCTTTCAGTTTCAGAGAGGATTAGAGTGAAGTCAACTCTTGATGGGTTGTCCGGAAGAAAATAAGATGTTTGGAATGAAAGGAAGGGTGAAATCAGGAAGAACAAAAGTTTCGGAAGAGAAGAAGGAATCAAACTCCTGGTTTCGGGTTACAGGTTGATAGACATAGCTTTTCTTTTCCGCTGTCGTTGTTCTTTCCCATTCCAAGTCTTGGTCTTCGGTACAACCCTTATGACTGATGAGCCAATCAAATTCATCTTTTGCTATTTATTTATTTATTAGTAATTATGAATCTTCGGAGAAAATCCAATGCCTGATTCTTTTGTCCTAACATTGTATTTTTCTTTTACTTTTAATATTTTATTATTATCATTTAAACAGATCATTTATTAATAAATATATATAAATAAAAAATAAATATTTATACTCATAAAAATATAATCAAACAGATTATATATTAATAAGATACTAATATCTAAGTATAGATAAAAATTAGATAATTCATATTCAATATTTGCATCTACTTGTAACTTGTGCAAATTTTAATATTTTATTTGTATGTATCTCCTTTTTTTTTCCTCTTATAAAAATATAAGTAAGGGAATCGATTAAGTCCATGTGATATCATGTCAATTTTAAATTTGAGCTTAACTCTAAATTTTAAAACACAAACTCCACTTAAATTGAATTAGATTTAGAATTTTAAACTTAAGTTCAACTTGAATTAATATCGAATAAAATTAAACTTTACCTAATTAAACTTATTCAGACTTCATTTATCTAAATGATTTATTTTATTTAAATTAAAATAATTTTAATATCTACACTTGATTGTGATTAGATCAATATTTAAATTCTTCTTAAACTTAATTAAAATAAAAAATAATAAATTAAATGTTACAAAACTTAAGTATATCCAGCAAACTATTTGAGTACATCAAACTAAAACTTGAATTAATAACCCTGGGGTTAAACTAGAGTTGATATCAAGTGGAAGTCAAATAAATCAGGAATAATTTAATTCATTTGCCCCAATACGTTTGCCTTCCAAATCGACAAGAAAAAACTCACGAAAAGACGAGCGAGACGATGGTGTCCCAAGATGGAGTGATAAATAGTAGGAATAGATAAAAAAATCAATCGAATCGGACTAATTCGTAATTGAACCAATTGAAGCTAAAAATATAAATTTTTTTAATGGTTTGATTTAAAAATTTTTCAATCTGTAAATTTATAGTTTGATTTGAAAGGTAAACTAAACCAATCCGTAAAATCGAACCAAACCATTTTAGAAAAATATAATAATATTTTATTATATATTCATATGATTTTATTTGATATTTATTATTTGGTAAATATAAAATAAAATCAACTTGTTCATTTTTCATTTTTTTGTAGGCTCATTATATATATTTTTTTGTTGATGATGAACTATTGTTTTTTTAATAGCTTTTAACTTTATAAAGTATGAAATTTATTTATTCAATTATAAACTCTTATCATGTATTAATTGTTTAATATATTTTATCGGTGGATCATTTTATTCATTGATGAATATGTTAATAGATGATTTTCTATTTTAACTAAATTTATTGGTAGATAATTGACTTGATGATTTTATTAAAAATCATAAATTATGACTTACTATGTATTGATTGGTGAATGCATTTTATTGGTGGATAATTGATTTCATAGAGAACTATAAATTAAAAATATGATGAATTTATAAAATATTTTTTCGTGGTTTATAATATAAACTTTTTAAAATAATAAAAATATTTAAGTATCTACACAAAAGTAAAAAAACTATAAACAAAATTTTAGTTAGAATTTTGATTTAATCTGTAATCCAAACCGAACCAAATTGTTATTTAATGGTTTAAGAAATTTCTAATTCGAACCAAACCGTTAAGATGGAAGAAAAATCAAACCGTAAATTATAATTTGATTTTTTATTTTAGGAAAAATCAAATCAAATCGATCCATGTCGACCCTTAATAAATAGTAAGAATAATAGGCAAAATAATGCCATTACGGTAGAAAAGAAAAATGAAAAAAGAGCAGCGAATATGAAGGAAACAAAGATATCGACAAGATCAAGTATATATATCCGAGTCGTTTAGTGCGCTTTATGGGAATTTTGTGTTATGTGTGTGTATATATATATTCTCAAAACTTTTAAAGTTAATGTTGTTACAGTTAATATTTTGATTGTTGATATTCATAGAAAATTATAATTATGATGTAAAATGAATACAATTTAATTGATAATATAGATACTTTTATGGCACGTTTGGTACACAAAAATGGACCGAAAAAAATCACGATTCCGGCTTCTATTCTCTTTACCAATATTTGAAAACGTTTTAGAAACCGGATTCGAGATTCCTTAGAATCGACGATTCTGGCTTTAATAGGAATTCGATTCCACCTTTAAGATGGTGGAGTCACGATTCTATTCAACTCTTATTAATTACACAACTGTAATTACTTTTTTATCCTATCATATAGTAATATTTTGCATTTATTATTAAAAACATTTTCGGCAATTATATTTTTAGTCATTCTGTTTCATGTAATCTTTCAAATATAGAAATACATTTGTCATATCCAAACTCATTTCATTCCAATCCATTCTATTTCAATCCATTCCATTCTAATTCATTCCATTCAATTCCAAATCATTCCTGCCTATCAAATATGACATTATAACATTTTGTATCATGGGACTACTAATGGTACTTTCAATATTTATAATTTATATGAAATATTGTGGTATTTAAAAAATTTTAAAATTCCTTAAATTATAGAAAGAGGAAGTCTTATACTGAAGATTGCATTAATGAGTCATGCAAACGTTGCAGGCTACTATAGATAGTAGCCCCTTCACTAAGAGTCAGCTTTTGTATTAATGATCCATGGCCAAGAAATGCATTTAGAAAAATATTTTTTAAAATGCAAAATGGTGTAAAGTGACAAAATAAAAATAAAAAAGTCTATATGGCCAAAAGATGTTAATGAATAATTACAAACAAAATTGCGAAAAAATCCTATTTTATTCGTTTCATATGTATTTAGCTTTATCTATAAAATTGATTATTCCACATGTAATTTTAATAGTATTATTAGACGATATTATATGTAATTCCACTTTGCCAATGGATAAAATATTTGGAATAAAGTACCAAAAGAAAAAAGAACATAAAATCACTAGGGCAACATGGCCACATTCGTAGCAATGTGTAGATTAAAGGAAAGAGAATTTGAAAGGAAAAGATTAGCTTTACCTTGATTGAAAAACATGGAAAGTTGAAAGGAATGAATTTATATGAAGCATTTTTTTTTTTTTAAATTTGAGACCAAAAAGAAAAAAAAACCATTTTTCACATGTTAAGAGAATTGGTAAAAACTTTAATAAATTGGTTTAAATAACACTGATGAAAAAGCCACTTACAAAATTCAAGACGATATGGAATTTTAATAAGTTCAAAACAATATTTAAGCGTAGATTATAAAAAGACTTATGTTTTTGAGATGACGTTTTAATAGTGAATGTTAATACTGAATAAGGGTTACGTATCGAGCTGTAAATGGTCAAATTAATTAATTAAGAATATGTATTATTAAATAAATTTATTAAAAATAATAAAGTTGTAGAAAAATTGCAAAAAAAAAAAAAAGAAGGGGAGTGGCCACTTGTAAACCCCCAAAAATTTCATAATTCTTAAAAATTATCCTAGAAGTCTAATATCAAAATTTAAAACCCGAAAATTGACTCAAGATAAAAACCCAATTCTAGACCAAGTCAAACACCGGAAACGAAACCTAAAAATCGAACCAAGTTAAAACTTAATTCCAAATAAGAACAAAAACGAGTTTTCTCAATCTTGAGAAAACGAGACCCTTAAAACTAAATATAAAGTCTAACTACCGGTTTAATCAACGTCCGTACATCAAATCAAATCACCTAACCGTTTCCTAACAAATCAAGACAATATATCCAAATAACGATCAATAGCAAAATCTTAAAACCTTCGATAAATTTCAGAAATCACAAATTTCAAATTTTCACCAAAAGTCAAACTGAGTCAACTCATAACCTAGACTCGGTTAAACAATCTCGAGAACTAGAAACTATTAAATAATCACAAATAAAGTAAGATAAAACGTAGATGTCGAGCTAAAAATATAAAACGATCAAAACTCGAAAATTATATGATCTTACGAACATCTCGATGAAACCGAAAGTCAAAACCGGAACCTAAAGTCAACAAAGCCTATAACAAACCCTAATGTTTAAGATCCGGCAATCCCGCGTTCTCAAACCCTAGAAAACGAAATTAAGCCAATAGCTTAAAATAGTTCGTAATAATATGGGGTAACCTAAAAATATCAGATTCGCGAATTTCGAGTATCATTCGGATCCAAACGAGATCAATGCTCGAAAAGCGTGACTGGAGCTCGGAATATTAAAAATATTCCGTTTATACCAATAGACTTGTAAAAATATAATGATTCCAAAAATATCAGTTTTAGAATTTTTCGTAGCTAAAAATTACAGATATCGCATTTTAGCGTATTTTTATTACTATCGGTACTTTAATTGTCTAGTCTACTATTCATAGTACTTTTCTACTATTCATTACTATTTCACTATCTCTACTTTTTCTTACACCTATTTCTTACCTATTTTCTTACTTTTATATTTCCAATACAACTTTAATCACATCAAACTTTACACATTACTTTTTATTACACAACAAATAAAAATAAAACAATTTCCCCCCTCCCCCACCCCCCCCTTCTAAAGCACCAAAACCGGTGCCCCCCTTCCTCTCTTCCAACAATTTATTTTTATTTTTCAAATTATTTATTACATCTAAAATTCACTCCAAAAATTCTATAAATACCCCCTTCCTCTTTTATTCTTTCACACAATTTCTTTCACTACCAAAACTCTCTCAAAATCTCTCACAAATTCTCTCTTCAAGAATTTTCCTACAAAAACTCTCTCAAACCAATTCCTCACAAAAATCATTCCTCATACATAAACTATCTACCACATATCACTACTCACATAATACCCATTTCATCTACCATCTTCATACCTCTTACATACTTTAGGTAAATATTTCTTCCATCTATTATTCATCCATGTCATGTAACTTAACATGACTATGGTGTTGTTTTGAAACTCATATAGTAGTAAAAACAACAACATGTTCATGTTTTGTTCTTGTACATAAGCTTCCTATTTTATTATGTTGTTATTATTGTTATTATTTGCTTCTAATCTAACTTATATATATATAGCATTATGTATATTATGTATTTATTTAGAGCATATAAGCTCATTTTTTATTTATTTACTTTCAAGTTATGCAATTTATTTATTTTATGCAATTATTAAGACTAGTCTTTCTAGTCTTAAAATTGTCCATATTAAGTCAAAACAATCTTTTGTTTATTTTCTTTAATCTTTCGGGACTAGTCCATTTTAGTCCTGGGATGCCTTGAATAAAGCTAAGGCTCCAATACTTGACCGGGATACCTTGATGAAGCTAAGGTTCCCAATACTTGATATTTTATTTTTCTTGCTTATTATTTATTTCTAGTATTTTCTTATGTTCTAATTACTTTATATGCTCACGATACTTGCATGTATATAATGTTAATGTCTCAGCTAATCTAAAAATAGAATTTTACTTTACTTAATGGACTCAAAGCTAAGTTTTCGATTATATGATTTATCACAAAAACATGAAGTTATTATCAACAACATAGAAATAGAGTTTTCTCAACGTTTTCATAAATAACAAAGATAGATTTCCAAGGAAACATAAGAAATAATATTTTCTTTGTATATTATGTTAACCTAAGTTTTTAGTAATATAATTTATTAATATTAAAAGTTTTTACAAAAAGCTAAAATTTAAACTCTTTTAAACTTCGAAATAAAACTAAGAAAACAAACTAGTTTTCAAAGTCAAGATAAAGATCAACTCATAAGGTGATGAACCCACTTAGGAAAATAATGATTTTCAAATTTCTAAAAAGAAGGAACTCATTTTCAAAAAATATAAATAAAGTAAGATTAACAATAATGGATTTTATCAATAAAGATGATTCTTTTCAAAAGAAATGAAAGAACAAGTTTTGGGAAACAAAAGCTTATATTTTAGAAATAAACATAAGAAGACAAGACTCATTTTCTAAAACCATCATAAATACAAGATTATGAAAAAGGGTTTTCATCAACTTAATATACTTTTGATAAAATTGATCTTTTATTACTAGAAGTGAAATTTATGAAAGACTAAAGTTAAAGGAAAATTTACTTGTTTTGGAAAAAGGAATGAAGGAAATAAAATAAGAATATATTCAATTATAATGAAAAGTTTCTTCCAAATACTTAAAAGAATTTATCAAGATAAGTTTTAACACTTTAAAAAATTGTTTTATGAAATAAATTGTTGAGACACTACCATTAGAAAATTTTGCATATAAAGTGAGTTATCTATATACTCAAAATATTTATCAAATAAATGATTCATAATTATATATATATATATATTTTTTTTTACAATGGATTTTTCTTTAAGGTAAAGATGAGTTAGAAAACGGATTTGCAAAAGTTTGGAAATTTTCGTTTTAAATCTGTACCCGATGTTTTCGGAACCCAAACGACCTTTTATGACAAAGATAAGTTTAGAAATGGGTAGATCTTTTCGAATAGGTAGAAAACGGTATATTATATGCGAAATTCCGCGTTAAAATGAGCAAGTTATAGCCATTTTAAATTGAAATTTCTTCTTATACGATTTTACCGCGATTTTAAGAAAAGTTTAGAATCTCAAGAATAGAAGCTCATGAAAGACTTATCCCGGTATTTCTTTTATCTAGGTGACGAAGGATACAAAAATACCCTACCCAAGGATTACTACTAAGACGATTGCAAAATGAACGAGTGAGTTATTCCTCTAATTTCATTACCTTGCTTGTGCTTGTAAAGTAGTAGCATTGGTATACTAAGAAAAGATAAAAACGGATATATTTGGGGAATTCGAGATTATGTGTATATATGTGATTCTATGTTTATGCGTGAAATGAGAATTAAGAATATCGCAACTTCGAACTGCTTATTTAAATAACTTTGTTTACTTACTTGTATGATTGTTTATTGTTTGCTAAATTGATTCATCACCCATAATAAATCATAATAAGGTTTGGCTTAAGAAAACTAAAACGCTTACGCATAGTATCCATCGAGTCACATCTATTTCGGAAGGCTGCTACTCCTACGAGTAGAGTTGGATTGGCTGTGATAGTGCGGTGCCACGGGCTATGTTCCTTCCTGGAGAATCCAAATCGCTCGGGAAAGCGACTCTAGGTTCAAAGCCGAGCCAACCGAACGCTATGGGTGAGGACCCAGAGACTAGCAGTAGAAGGTCGAGAACCTTCAACCCCGATTCCCTAACCTTTGATACGAAGGGGTAAATCCGTTCTATATATGGTTTCCGGATAACTACATATATTTGCGTAATCATGTGGTTGTTGCATTGATTGCATAACATTTGCGTGAAAATCTAAATGAACTTGTTTGATGGTGTAAATGAAAAGGAATATCTCACTAAACTAGTTGTAGCTCATACCCCTATAGATTTTGTTGAAACAGATATACTCGTGGATTAAATTGAGGATCATGACATTAAGGAAGTCATGGAAGGATGATTTAGGAAATGGAATCATACGATGAAGTATTTTTGTAAGGTTCTTTATATGTAATGACCTATATGATTAGTGATGCATATTTATTTGAAGATAATATAGGGATATGCCCCTAAGCATTGAAATGCAATATGTATGCTTTATGATGAGTATTCTCTCTGCCTTGTTACTTAATTATTATCAATGTAAATTGCACTACTTCGATGCGTTCCCTTGATTGTGATGTACATCTTGTACATGATATAAAAGCCTTTGCGTGACTAAGATAGTCATTCCTAAGCTTTAGTATTGTGTACGGCGGACTGCCACGTTTAAGGTACCCCTCGGGACGTGACACCATTAGCCAGCATTATTTTTCAATTTTATTTAATTTAATTTTCTGGTATTATATGAATAAATGTCTTCAATCATATTACTTTACTCAAATAATCTTTATTGAATAAAATGTTGACAAGTGTCCCTGTTTATTTTTAGTACAAAGTTGAATAACACTAATCAATTCTTTTTTTTTTTAATAAATTAAAGCACAAGTAACCTCCTCGTAAAATACTAAAAACACAGGTCGATTTTTTATAAGTTGCCAAAAAGTATAAAGAAGAGAAAAGCAAATTAGCAAATCATAGTAAAAAATTAGAAAAATCATCCCCTTTTAGTTCCTCCTATTTTATTAATTTATCCCCTTAATATATTGTTATGTCTTAGATTATAATAAAAGAATATAATATCAAAATGAATTTATAAGATATTTAAAAAAATTAGGTAATTTAAACTGCCAATTTATAGATTAAAAGAGATGAACAAAATACGAATATAAAGAACCAAATATGAAAATTACGGTTCAAGTCGCTTCCTTAATGTCGTTTTCAAACTTGACGTATTATATAATCAACTATGAAAGCATCAACTCAATAGCTAAGTTTTGTCAATTTTAACGAATTATACCATCTGCAATTGTCAATCAACGTTAAAATAAATAAAATAATTTATCTATTAATTATTTTAATAATACGATTAAAGTTGTATATGAGTCTAAAACTCCATATAGAAACAGACTGATCGTATTAAAATTAATAATTGGATCATATTATTTTCCCTATATCCTCATTGTTTGTTTTTATTTATTTTTCAATTAACTTTTTTAATTGATTAGTAAATTTATATTAATTTACGACTTCTTCCCATTGTAATAGGAGTTGTATGATTTCAATTTTTTATTTTCTCCCGCTTATCTTTATACTAAGTGAAGCTAGTTTAGGTACATTTGCAACATAGATGGCTTAAAAAATTTAAAGAAGTATTTCACAAAATGTTAAATATGATATTCCAATTATCAAAGCGCTGCTTACAGTAATGATTTGGAATAAGAGTACCACAAAATCAATCATGATAATTGGAAAATAACTCCTAGGGCTAATGGCTTTTAAGAAAGCAAAAGCAGCTGATGAAGACACTGTGTGTCGTATGATTCCAAAACTAATAGTACCTCAAAATCAGGAATTCCAATAAGGTCGTTGTAGGTGTTATCATGATAGCATACCAGCTGAAAGTAGGAAAACAAAGTGCCCCTATGTGCGGGGCACCCCTGGAGCTTCCACAGGAGTAATTCGGTCATAAAATATCAAAACACTAATAACTTAAATCTTTAATGAATAAATTATAGTTTATGATAACATATATTAAAGCTAGAAAATAAAAATCTTAAACAAAAGATTTTAAATATATCATAGTATTCAAAATATTTAATATAGTATGTATGTAATTTTTTTTCCAAAAATATTAACAAATATTAATTTATCATATGTGTCATATGGATCTGATTAATAGTATTATTACCCTTGTTCAGCACAAAAATTTTTCCCCGAGTTTGTGGCATCCACCTATTCTTAGGTCAAGTCGCTATTTTTTTTTTCCTTCTTTCATTCTCCTCTTTTTTTTCTTTTCCTTTATTTCTTTCTTCTCTTTTCTCTGCAACAGAAAACAAACTTTTATCAAAAACTTCAAAAATCTATATCTCTCTCACACATTAACGATTTTTAATTCCGAAAGCTGTGTTGTAATCATGGTGAGATGCTTTTTGATTTAAGACTAGACATGGCAAGGTTTCTCCCTCTCTAAAAGTCTCGCAAACATAATACCGAATGTAAAAGTTTTCATTACATTAAGCTGTGTTCAAAATATTCTCTTTTCACGAATTAAGAGGAATTGATTGGATGACCTAGACATTGATGGAACTATTAATTCCCTAAGAGAACTTACAAAATAAGAGGAATTGATTAGATGACCTAGACATTGATGGAACAATTAATTCCCTAACCTAAGGTCGGTTTGGGGGGTGGGGGTTATACCCTAAACTTCATGCTAGTTACTTAAAGACTGCATGCGATGATTATATTGCACACGCTTGATCATGCCGGTTACTAGATTGATTCCCATAGTTCTGTGCCATAAAAAATTTTTAAAAAAAAAAAGGAAACAAAAGAAAAGAAAATTATTAAAAAATTGTGATTAAAAAACCAAATATTTAAAACTATTTTCAAATGAATAATAAAAACTTATTTCCTATTCACAGCATTTAATGTATTGTTATTACCAATACAAATAATAAATATAGTTAAAATCATATGTTGTTGACTTTATATAAATTTCTAATAAAAGTGGACTTTTCTTTTTTAAAAATGTATGTATAACTTGTTTTTGTGTTGTTGTGACTTATTTGAATATTGAATATTTTATAATGCCACAATGCTAATAAGATAACAAAAAAAGTTGTAAGTGATTGCATATAAATAAATACATAACTGTAAAATTTCTTTTAACTAATAAATTATAAACAATTATTGTTACACTCAGTGTTATTTTAAGTTAAAATTTTATTTTGCTTTTTTTTGTTACTTAAATTAAGTAAATTATATATTTATTTTCATTTTTTTTATTTCACAGTTCTCAATTCCTACGGAACCGAATCGAACAATGGGAATCGATGGTTTGTAAGAACCAGGATCCGAATCAGCTTCTATGGGTCTATTTTCCGATTGTACTATTTTTAGAACCGAAACCGCTATTTGGATCCAATTATAGACCCGAACCGAACCGTGCAACTTCAAACGTCTAAATCCCGGCGTAGGACACGAGCAAGAACCTTTGTCTTTTTGCATCCAAAAGAATCGACTAGTGAAGTTAATGGGTCCAAATTCCAAATATTCCAAGAAACCGCGTCAACTGCACGTCTTACACAGAAAATATGGGTAGAGTGCCCAATCCGTAATCAAATAGATCTGTACTTAAAATGTTCCTATTACGGTGAAGAGGACATAGGTACTAAATTTTGCGCTCAAACTTACTTCTACTGGAATATATTAAGGATAAATTATAATTCTAGTATTTAAATTTTACATAAAAAATTAATTTAGTATCATAATTTTAAAATAATTATTTTAATACTCAATCAATTTTTTTTTTTATTATTGTTACTACTCCTCAATAAAGTTATCTCTGTTTACAGACATAAAAATGCAACAGCCAATACTTCTAACAACGTTTAGCACTAATTTTTCATGATAGAAAATAAACCAAATGAGGTAGTAAAAATAATCACGAAAATTATCATTAGATATTAAATTAATCATTTTAAAGTTTAGTACATTTCTGGATTATAATTAACTTTTCCTCTATAATAAATATATATTTTTTTGGTGGAAAAAAGATTTAATTAAGCTAAGAACGATAAGTACACGATAAGTTCATATGTGATATGTGATTGAGATAAGTACTCCATCCAAATGCATTATAGAACACATGCAATGCCATTTCCCATTTGGAAAACAGAGGATGCTATGACATTGGTGTAGCTTTAAAAACTTTTACCAAATATCAAATGGAATCATTATTATGAATGGAATTCCCTAGAATTGAATACCTTTAAAATTTGATTTTTTAATATTTATATTTAAATATTTCAGTAGTATAATTATAGTTGGCTATAAATTTAAATGGTTAAATATATAGGAAGACTGGTCTTGCTAAAAAAAGAGGAAAAAACCATATAATTTTCCTCTCATTAAAATGTTAGATGGGAAACATCCAAGACTATAAGTAGCACAAATTATATAGAACAATGAAATTAAATTTCTTCAACTTATCAAAATTTTCATTTAAATAAATATGAGTGGACTTATAAATCATTTAATTCATCAAATCCTAACCATAATTTTGATTAAAAAAATTCATAATTACAATAGTCTTTGAAAACACAAAAAAAAAAAAAAAAATTCTTTCGATAGGTTTTATATTTTGGATAAACGGACCGACAACCTAGTTTTCATCAATTTTGTCTTTTTTTTTTTTTGTATTCACATAAATATGAAATGAACATACAATAAACTAGTTCCACATATGCTTCCAATGTGTAACTTTTTTTTTAAATGTGTTACCATTCCAATAAAAGGTATTATTAAATAAAGGTACACCCGTAGTCTACTGAATTTTTATTTTTATATCTGTATACTAGCTTTAAAAAAAAAAAAAAGACTACAAACATGGTGTTGGGGATTTTTGACAATCCCACTGCATTAATTAAAAGAAATTTATACACCTCCCGAATCAATTTTTGAAAGAAAAATAATTAAACAGTATCAGAGAAATCAACAAGACAAGAATTTTCGTGAAAACTCTAAAGTAGAGAAATACCACTGGTGTTGTTGTCGATAGATAACAAAAAAAAATATTCACCATATAGAACATTATTATAACCACAACATATAAATACAATATTTTCCTCACATTCAAAAAACCTAAAAGAACACCAAACAATAACCCAAAGAATTTTTCTGGCTCTCAAACTCTCAAAATTCTCAATATTTTTAAGATTTAGAACCTCTCCAATACACACACCTAGGAAGACACACAAGACTCACAGACAAAATACCCACAACTTTCTCTATTTTCAATAGCAGCAAATGCCAATTTATAACCAAACTTTATAGCGCATGATGCCTAAGACAAAGCATATATAATTCATTTAGTAGCAATGCCTATTTATAGGCAAAATTTTCGTTACCATTCATGCCTATAAAAGTGGGTTTCAACCAACTAGAATTTTCTTGACCACAAAAAAAAATGTTTTCAACCTATGAAATCTCTTGAGTCTTGACCACAAAAAAATTATGTACATAACTTTTGTTTAGCCGCCACAAATTTGACCAACGCAAAATTGGCCATGAATTTGTTCTGCAAATGAATTCTTCAATTTCTTTATTCAAAGTTTCAGCGCGCAGGCCCTCATGTCTCTCAATTTTTTTTTAATCACACTCTTTAACGGATGGAATGATAGAACCTTCAACATCATGTTTCCAAATACCAAGTGAAATACTCAATTTTTGACAGAAATTATATTCCCAAACACACATACAAAAAAAAAAAAAAAAAGTCAGAACAATGGCAATTATAAGAGTACTCAAAAACTTTAATTGCACACATTAGCATTAGGCAACTCATTAAATATGTAGATTTTTTCCCTTTCTTTTTTATCTACATACTCTATTCAAGATAATGAGTCCTCTTGTCCATAGCATCTTTATCAAATGATATAATACAATGAAGTTTTAGAATTGATTAAACTGAAACAAAAAATAGTACCAAAAAAATAGAGTAAATTTTATAAATGTTATTTAAATTTTGATAAAATATGTAATCATGCATATGAATTTTAAAATTAATCATTTTAGTAACTGGACTTTAAGTTGATCAATTTAGTACCTAAAAGAATTTTTCATGTATGTCCATCATATTAGTTAAAAACACCATATAGGATGATGATGTTAATCAATTTAATAGAGGTATTATTGGCATTCACGAAATTTTTTTTCCTAATATTAAATTTCAAACTTTAACTGCTCGTTCACTCCGCTGTAATTGCAATTCCATTATAGCCTTATTTCTTAAAAATAGTTATTATGCCATTTAGTTCACTGAATAGCGATTCCACAATGAATCCATACTACATAAAACATTGAATAGTCATTCTTTATTCAAATTTATGAATACCAATTCAATGCTGAAATTGTCTTTTTTTTTTTTTTTTCAAAATGCTACCATTTAAATAAAAATGAAGAAAAATCCTATTACTACCGTATTCTATTCCTTCGTAATAGAAATTCCATTACAACCTTATTCATTCAACGAAGTGAACGAGCAGTAAATATCTAATTGCGTATTTTGTTAAAATTCAAATACCATTATAACATTAACCTCAAAAAGTATAAGAAATTATACCATAGGCATTAGGGAAATTATTGGTGCAAGTCGAGAGACGACGACCTAAATTTATGTCTTGATTGGGTAAACTGGTTATTACAAGTACTGTAATTACCAAAATTTATAGAACTTGAAAATAATAATCATTAAGAAATTAATATAAAAATTTTGAAGATGTTTTAAGAAAAGTCATGAAAAGCACTTCTAAATTTTCGTAGTCTAAGCATATTAAAATATAAATGAATTAATGATCATTTAAAATTTTGAATTATTATATTTCAAGATAAAATTCTTCCATAACTCCCTGATAAAATTCTACAAATATAACAAGGATAAAGTTAGAAATATATATATATATATAAACGAAAAATGAGATTCAATTAAGTGATAGTAATAACCAAAGTTATAAAATAAAACATTCCGGATAATTAAAGAAATACATGATGAGTAAACAAATAATTATAAAGGAAAGATACTAAATCTAAATAACTTGAATCTTAAGATGTTTTATAAAAACAAAAATATTAGAAAAAGCACCAAATCAATATAATAAGAAAAAATAAAACAATATAAATGAATTTGAATTAAGAAAGTAATTAGAAAATGATATTAAGTTTCAATACACTTTAAATAACAAAAAACAACACAAAATATCGAACAGACTTGATGACGAATTCTGAAATATAATATATAAACTCAATAAATAATTGATTATCAAATAATTCAAAATTACAATGAAAGTGAACATAATATCAAAATTTAATCTAAAATAATTAGAAGAGAATAATGAAATCATAAGTAAAAGAATAAATTTTAAAAATGATCAAGAGCTTCTTGATTTATAAAATTTAAGTTAATATATAATGTCAACTACCAATAAATAATTAATCTTATGTTTAGTTTAGAATGTAATTTAATAATTGAGCTTAGATAGTTTAATTAAAATAAGTAAATTGAATTATAGGTTATAAATGGATAGATTAACAAAATCTAATTAGTAAATAGACTTAATTGAAATTGAGAATTCAAATGCCCTTTTCAATATTTTATCTATTTCAATTATTCATTTCATGAACAAATTTTGTCGAATCTTCCTAGTTATCAAATCTAAACCCTATTTCCTTCAAATTATCTAATTACTTTATTTATTTTTCCAACAAATCAAATTTCACTATCATCTCAGCCAATTTTAATTTGAAAACTCATTTTGTTTAATCTACAAATTATCCAAAATTTCTAAATTTCAAATACTTAGATTTATAAAATATTCAAATATAGCCCCTTCAATCTAAACTCTATGCCTTCAAATCCCATGAATTTTGAGTTTATCTACTTAATTAAAAATATTAGTTTCTAAGCCCAAGCTCAACTAAATATTAAGTTTTACAAAATTAAATTTATAAACTAAATTCTCAATTTAAGTTATCAATTTCACTTATATGCATTCTAAAATTTCACCTATTTGTTTTTATTACTTGAGATAATTATTTAAAAAGCTTAAATCAAAACCCTTAATCATATATGGCCCAAAAAAAAAAAAAAAACCCTTAATAATAGATATCTTTAATTATCTTTGTCATTATCCTATTTAACTCCTTTTTCTTATCTTTCACTGCCATTTATTTCCCTCCTTTTCTCTTTGCTTCTCCTTTACATTTCTCTTCTTCCTATTAGTTTCTCTTCTTCTTCATTTCAAAACCCAACTCAAAGTCTCAAATTCAAAGAAGATTAAAGAGAAATAACGATAGAAAACAAGATAAAAGATGAAAACCAAGTTGGAAGAAGCTTCATCAAGCAAGAAGGAGTACTAATGAAGAACAAGATAATTAAATCTATCAAACATATAAGTATGTTTGTCTTTCTTGTTTTGATTGTTATAAGTGCATATCAATGATGTGTCAGTGTTAGTTATAAGTAAATTTTGAGATGAAACTTATAGACATATAGTATATAAGCTTGCACTTTAAAACCTATGTATATATGTTCATGAATGGATTAGATTATTGATGCGACGATTTGAGGAAATAAGATGTAATGACAAGTGTAGAGATGCTATAAGTTATGGTGTTGAGTTTGTAAGGTGATATTAAAGTGTCATAGATGGTGTTTGATGAATAAAACATGTAGACAAGTGGCTTGATGGAGTAAAGAAAAATAGGGGATGCGCTATGGGCTAATATACTCCTCTCCACAGGGCGTAGCAGCGGATGTGGTAGCCACTGTATTCATGTTTAGGGGGATACTTCTCTTGATATGAGACGTAGCAAGGGACATGGTAGCTTTTGCTTTCCAGTTCCTTCCAAGTTCATATGCCCCTTGATATGGGACATAGTGGATGCCGCCACCCTCGATACGCCTCATATGGGCCTAGATCTCTCTTGTTCTTCTATTTTTTGTCAAGATAACTTGATTTTATCATAACCTTCTCATCCAAACTCGGATTGAGGTGATTCAAAATGTTATGAGAAGCATAAAAAGAATTCTAAAAACATCAAGGCTTAAGATATATTTGTTTCAAATGATGTCATACGGGCATCAACAATAACAAAACAAAATAAGTCCGAACATAATCAAGTTTATTGAGCAATTGTTACATTAGTTATATATTTGTAGTCGAGTATTGCATTTCATGATTTCTTCAAAATCATTAGAATAAGGAGTTTGCAAAACAAGTTTAAAATTATTCGACATAAAATAAACTTAGTTAACAAATCTAAGTTTAACTTAATCTAACTTAGTAACTAAATTAGACTTAATGTGGCTTCCGTATATTGAGTGGACTAGTTAATAGACTTAAGTTAATATGATTCTTAGAAATAAAATGAGATAGCAATATAACTAGAGCCAACTTGACCTAATGAACTTCATTAAGATAAAATGAATTAGATAGGTTAAATTTAATCAATTTAACTAAGTTAAGCTAATAGACTTAAAATATGTAAATGGCTTAGAGATAGACATTACAATACGATGAATTAGACCATATTTACAAAAAGGAATATATTGTTTCAAATGTATGCTTGCTTAAAGAATAAGTGTTTTGTATATAAGTGTTTAGATGATGTTTTTTTAATAAATGTTAATAAACAAAGAGAAAAAAAAAATACTTTGACAAATAATAAAGAACTGTTTGTATCTTGGTGGAGTGATCTTCGCAATCATAGCGAGGTTCCTACTTATTGTCTAATCAAATAAGGATCTTAAAATGAGTTAAGTTCATAGATGATGTTTGCTTTTGTTATATATTTTTTGAAATGACCCTTGCCAATCTTCTATTTCTGTTTGGATTTCAATATGAAGGATGATGATGATTTGATGTTGATGATGATTGGATGAATGATGGGGATGATGCTTTGGTTTTCCTAGAGGGTTGTTATGACTTAACTTGGATGACAGGTAGGTAACATTGACTCTATTGTCTTATTTGTGCTTGTAACATAGTTATACCTAAATTTAAGATAAACATAATTGAATTTGCGTGAGGATTAGGGATGCAACCGGGGTGGGTCCTTAGAAGGTACTCGACCGCCCTCTCTGTTAAAAGCCCTATAGGGTTTTGGGTCGTGCTCATAAAAAAAAATAAAAATTTTATTTTAGGGAATCTACTTGTTCATTAGTTGAATAATGTTTTTCGTATAATCCTTTTGTTATTTATGTATTGAGTCACATGATATGATATAAATAAGTCTACTTACTCTCATAAGTAAGGATAATTAATTGATTTTTCTTTTTTTTTTAAAAAAATTATTTTTCCTAACATGTACAATTACTAATATCAGGTTCCTTAAAATCAGGTCGAGTCGGGTCGGTCGAGTTCTGGGACACTCTTCATACAATCGGGTCGAGTTCGGGTTTTGAATGACCCATCCTAGACCTGCCTTGTTTACATCCCTAGTTGGGATGAGGTATTTGACTGTTGTTTGATGATTGCTTTGGTTGATAAGACACTAACATAAAAATGATCACACATTGTTTATGATGGTTGGTTGGTTGTTGCTAATGAGTGTTTGTTAATTAATCACCCTAATAAATAGACTTAATACTATTTGACCATTTAATTAAATTAACATGCATTTCACAACAGCATACTTGCATTAGCATGGTGTTCATGTCACGTATTAATATTCATATTCTATAGTAGTGCTTTCGAGAGTCTAGTAAATCACGTTAAGACTACTATAAGGTTGTTGACTTCACGAGAACTAAGTAAGCACCAAAGGACGTCGCCCGTGTTGAATTCGGCTTTAAGGGTTAACGCTTAGGGAGGTTATGAGGTTTTACAGGAAGGGAACATTATGTTGGCAATATATACATATATAAGAACAAAATGAAGTCCTTTCTCCTTAGTTCTTTCTAAAGAGAAGTTAGAAGTTATGTTTCAACAAAATAAGTTTCAAAATGAAATCCTCCCTCCTTAGTAATGACTAAGGAAAAGTTTGAGGCTACGTTAGTAACATATGTACAAATGGCTATGGATTAAGAAAGCAATGAGTTGAGAAAACATCTCCTTCCTTAGTTCTTAGTTCTCCTGGGCGTGAATGACTTAAGTTAGTCCTTCAACCACCAAAAGAGAGCGTAAATCTCTATTAGTTTAGATTTTGGTCATCCAAACTATGCATATTATATGGTTGAGTGCCACATTGTATTTGTTTGTTAATAATACCTATTTGACATTTGTTTGTTGTGTGGTTTAGGTCATGTTATTCACTAAGCTATGTTTAGCTTACACCCTTGTAGTTTTGGTACATGAATAACTGAAGTATCGGAAATGGGCTGAGTCTGTGTGGAGGAGAATCCTTAAAGATAGAAGACAAGTTTAGAATAAGAAATAAATAGATAGTATAGTTTAGTGAGATTTCTTTTGATGTAAAACAAGTTTAGATTATGGATTAGATTTGTTGCGTTGTAGACTAAAATTTGTAAAACGTAGATGATTTATTCTATTTTACTATTTGGCAGGAGATATTGATTCCCTGCGTCTCTGGTGGACTGTAAGAAATCGAATTTCTTTTATTTATCACAAATGTAATTATATATAATAAGTTTACAAAGCAATCATTCAAGTAAAGATTTGCAAATTCTAACTTGCAAGACGATTCTCATATTGCGAGTGCACAAATGATATGATAACTTCAGGTTATCCTTCTAGGCCCTTTTCTAGGGTCGTGACAAGCACCTACCATAATCACACACGGATCTACCACAATTCGACAAAGATACCAAATACCAAAATGTGATGAACTTATCACAATGCAACAAGCTTACAATAATAGAAAAGGTTAGTATTTAAACTGTTTATCACAATAGGATGTACTTACCACAATACGACAAACTTATCATAATGCAATAAATCTAACACTTACCACAGCTAAACACACTTACCACAATTCAATGAACTTACAAGTATAGAAAAGTTTGTATAGAAACCACTTATCATAATACATTGAACTTACTATAATCCACAAAGCTATCACTTACTATAATTGAATGAACTTATGACTATGGAAAACTTAGTATGGCAATCACTTACCACAATATGATGAATTTACCATAATACAACAAAGCTACCATTTTAGCACAATCAAATGAACTTCCCGCAATGTGACAAACTAACCACTAGGAAAAGTAAGTAAAAAAGCCACTTACCACTACATGATGAACTTACCACAATTCAACAAAGTTACTACTTACCACAATCAAATAAACTTAGCACAATGCAATAACCTTACCACTAAAAAGTTGGTATAAAAACCACTTACCACAAAACCATGGATCACCACATTGCAATGAACTTATCACTATAAAAAAGCTGGTACAAAAACCACTTACGATAATATTACAGACTTAACATAATATGATAAATGTACCACCTACACGATCGAACAAACTTACTATAATACAATAAACTTATCACTATGAAAAGTTAGTATATAATCCACTTACCAAAATACGATAAACTCACCACAATTTGAAAAGGTTACCACTTACCACAATCGAATGAACTTAACCTCAAACGTTACGATATTTCGATGTAATTTTATCCAATTTATAAAATTTGCATAATGAAAACCCAGCATCACTCCTAAAATCACAATCAAACCTGCTAACGCTTTAAGAACAAGGTCCTCTTGAACTGAGTCCACCCTATGAATTAATTAGGTTTACCACTTGGGTCGAGGGTTTATTCACATTAACAACAGCCTAGAGACCTACCTGAACATCTTTCACCCTAATTTAGAATCCAACCAACTCTTACACCACCTGGTCAGACCTTACTAAACATCTCTTTGAATTTTCTCCTCAATCATACTTGGTAAGTTCATGGTATGTACCACTAACCGTGTTTCTTTTTTTACAAGCCTACTACCATTGAAGTACAAACTCAGATTCTCCATATCCATTCTTTACTAGATTCGGACTAGCAACAAGACCCTTCCCCTCTCCGCAGTAATATTTGAGAGTGAAAGATGTTAAACCTATGGTTTAATCTCAATTTTAAACATATGGATAAAAATGAAGTCTTTACATTTATCCTCCCTTGGAATCCCTATACTCATTTTTGTATTATAGCCCACTTTTCTCGAGGTAGGTGGTTGGTACTCAATTAATAACTTTTAAGTTATTGATTCAAGCTTTTCGTGATTATTTATATTATCTTACTAACATCGTTTACTTTATATCCTAACATGGAAGGAGTAACATATTTGTACGAGACAATATTGGAAAAAATAGTAAAAATTTAATGACAGACTGCATTTTCTATATCAAGAAATAAAACAAACGATATTAAAAAGAGAGTAAAAACAGTTATAAAATATTTAATTAAGTATTAAATTGACTATCTTAAAATTGAGCTATCGAATTGAATTTGTTGGTCCCAAAAGAATAATTAAAAGGGGGGTGAACTGGTTATTAATAAAAATTTTACTTCTCAAAATTTTAAACAAATTCACATCAATTAGTTACTTAAACTTTAATGGCTTTAAAATTTTCTTAAAAACAATAAAATTAATAAGTAAATTCTTTAAACAAAATTCGGATCAAAAGAGTTTACTTAAATTCACAAAAGATCAAACAATAATTTGAAAGTTAAACTCCCAGTTTTACTTTAACTTTCTGATTAACTCTTTACTTAAGAAAATATATTCCAGTTACTGTTTGATTTACTTTCTGAGCATATAACACAGCTAAGAAAAACACTTAATTATGCACGAAATAAAGAGAGAGAAGGGAGTAGAAAGCGTAAAATCGATTTATAGAGGTTTCGCCTTGAGCGTCAGTCCACTCTTCTAGCACCAAGCCAGGGACTCGGTATTCCACATCGGTATGTTTCACTATATCCAAGAATCAATCAAGTTACAAGTTGTCTTTGCCAAATTACTTAGCTTGATTCTCGAAGCTTTCCTTAAGCTAACAATCTATCTATTGAGCCTACTTGTAACTCTCAATCTCACACAAGGTGAATAAATCTAGATCAAAGGAAATTGATCGTAGATCCTCAAAATTTCGAACCAATAAGAACAAAATAAAATGACAGTAATTTGCACAAATGAAGAAGGAAATTCGTATTCTCTGTTTTCTCTTTGCTTTTTACGTTATTGTATATTTTCTTCTGTTTTGGGCGTGTATACTTATCCTTGTTACTTCCAACGGCTAGGACTTGAGATGGATAAGTTTGGTTCTTGATATTGTGCATGATTTTTGAATAAAATCAGCTTGTTTTGGTCTTCTTCAACTGCAAAATTTGAACGAGTTGTTGTTATCTCATGTTTGCTCCAATGGATAAGGTTGAATACCCAACAACTGATATGATAATCATAATCTTGAATTTTTGAATTTGATTTGAGAAGTTGTTGATGAATTGTAACTTATGGTACTATTCACATGAAGAAGAATTGTATCTTCTATAATTTTTGAATTCTTCATATGGACAAAATTTTCATCAGACAAATTCCTTGCATAGCTAGATCATGTCTTCCATATTTCCAAATAAAAAAATTGAATAACTTGTAGAGAAATCTTTATTGTAAATCACATGATTTTCCTTGCTATCAAAAACGCTAATTTTCCAAAAATAAATTGTAATCCAACAAAAATTTGAATCTTGATGGATATTTGAATCAACTTAATGGAACATAATTGAATATATTACCCAAATACACTTAACTTTGGAGTTGAGTCTTCAAAATAACAAATCAATCAAGAAAAAATCAGATCTGGAACTTATTGTTCGTATTTTGCATTTTTTACAAGTTTACAAGTGTAGTATCTGATTTACCTTCTAACTGTTTTTAAGAATTTTATAAACAAGCGGAATCCCTTCTGAGTAACTTTATAACTGTTCATTTGCTCTTGAAAAAACTTTCCAAACTTTCTGATATACGTTCTGAATTGAGTCTCTTTTGAAACACATTTTCATAAACCAATATTCAGCACACTTCAATAAATTTGTTAGTAAATATTAAATATTTTTTGTTATTATCAAAATCATTATTTGACAGAAATCAATAGAATTTTTATATAAAATTCAAGTATCAAATTTAACAATTACCTTATAATATTATAATGATAAGAGTTATAATACAATTGTATGATTATTGTCATTATGTCAAAAGAAAAAGAAAAAGAAAAAGAAAAGATTGAAGTTTGTCCTATTATTGATGTGAACCGTCATATGAATTAAATCCAAATAAAAAAGAAAAAAAGAATGAAAAAAGTTATATATAATAAGACAAATATCATGAATGATACTTGAAATTTGATGAAATATGAAATTAAATATTAGAATCTTCAAATTAATTAATTTAATATTTTAAAAAAATTTCGTATATAATAACTAGTGTCATGGACGTACTGTTGATATACACGAAAATTATTTTTAAGTACTAATTTAATCAATTTTAAAATTCATGTATTAAATTGATTAATTTTAAAATTTAAACAACATATTATACATTATATCAAAATTCAGATATCATTACTAATGTAGACAAAAATTATTTTGATAAAATCATATAGAGATGTATATCCAAATCAAAGGGAAAAAATGCTTTATAATTATTCTTTCTAGTGTATCAAATCTTGGGTCTGTTTGGATTGTCTGTTTTTCATCTATATCTGTATCTGTATCTTTTTTAAAATGATATATGCAAAATATATTCAATTTGCATCTAAATTTTATTTATATTTGTTCTATTTGATCTTTTGATGATAACTGTCAACTTTTTTTTATCTATATTTATTTCTTGATAAATAATTTATTAGAAAAAAGTTTGAAAAAGTGTCTGTATCTGCCGAAAAAAAGTCAAAACAAACAGACCCCTTATATAAAATTTAATCGAATAATTGCATATTTTTTTCAACAGCAATAACACGGTACAAAAAGTTATTAATAAGGTTTTATAAGATGTATAAAATAAATTATAACCATCTTGGGGGACTTGTAAAATGGAACAGTCGACTCTGAGTAAGGGAGGAAACGATACAAGGAAAGGAAAAAAAAAAAAAAAAAAAAAGGAAAGAAAAATCTAACGAACCTTATCCGCCATTACGTGTCTTCTTGCCACCTCAGCAAACCCATCGGCAAAAAGGTCATCACCACCATGCC
Organism: Combretum micranthum; assembly: GCA_024138025.1. NCBI lineage: Eukaryota > Viridiplantae > Streptophyta > Magnoliopsida > Myrtales > Combretaceae > Combretum > Combretum micranthum. Next base: position 2,243,076 of record JAMXBD010000015.1, on the reverse strand, counting down.
CAACCGCCGCAGCGATAAACTCGACCACCTCCTCAACCCCACCACCACTCTTAGCCGTCGTATCCACCACCATCCTGGGCACATCCCCAAGATCATATTCCGTACACCCACCATATCCTTCCAATAGCTTCTCCATATCTTCCCACGTGGAAGGCTTATGCCAGCTATCATTCCTTCCCTCCACCCTCTCCCGCCACGCGGCCACATCGGTCGGCTTGCACTCCACGACCACAAGCCGGGCGCCAGCTGAGCGGGCCAGCTGGAGAGGCGATCGAAGTGGGACCTACGGGAGAGAGGGGAGTCGATGATGACGCTGAGGCCGAGGCGGAGCTGGGTGGAGACGAGGTGCCAGATGGCAGTGTAGGAGAGGTCATTGAGGAGGGCCGAGGATGTGGCGGGTGAGGTTAGGGAAGAGAGAGTCTGTTGGATTGGTAACGTGGCGTTGCGGATGTCGTCTTTGTCGATGAGAGGGATTTGAAGGAGCGAGGCTAAGGAGTTGGCGAGTGTGGATTTGCCTGTACCTGGGTGTCCTTTCATGGCTATGATTATGGGTGTTTTGGTTTCTGATGGTTCCGTCTCTGTTTTTGCTGTCATCTTTGGTGTTTTTGGGTTCCTTCGGTCACTGCGATCTAGTTTCTTCTGTGTTTTATGCTTAAAGTACTTTGGGTATTTTTAATTCTAGACCACTAGCACGTGGCCCTGGTCCTGGTCCAGGCCAGGCCCAGGCCCAACCGATAGGAATTTTTCAAAATGGCAAGGAGCTCATGCCCCATGAATTAGATGAAGCTCATTGGAAGAATCTAATATCTGTAATATATAAGTAAATATTACATAAAGAAGTATAAAATTATTCATTGATATAAATTATAAAATTAAAATTATCAATAAAATCTAATTTTAACAAAATTTTGATCACACGACGAAAGATGAAATATCACAAATCCTTACATATATATTTTTTGTTATTTTCTCCAACAATACTCTAAACCTAGATTCTTATCCTCTGAAAGTTTATAGCCGCTAAAAAATTTAGAAGTTCAAATCAGGTGAGGATCCGATTATGTATGACATATCAGGATATGACATTTATGTAGATGAGGGAAATGATGCTAGTGGAGTAGACTATCCTGCTGACATTTAAGATATTATATATCTTAAAGATAGATTTGGAAGATAATATGAAAATTTATTTTTTTATAAATTTTGATATTGTTATAAGTTTTATTTGAGTTTTTGGATTATTAAGTATGTTGGCTTTGTTTATGCCAACAAAGTATTTTCTTCAAAAGATTTATTTTATGAGATAACTTAAATAAGCATAATTTATGAGAGTTTATGAAGTTTTATATTATGTATATTTATAGTTAAATTTTTAGCTTTTGTGTATTTCTAAAAGAGAAGAATACGTGATAAGTTGTTATGTCCTTATTTTAAGATGCTACGATATCCTTATAAATAAATTATTTTCTTTCCCACTTAAATAAAATAGGGTTAAGTGGTATAGGCATAAATTTAGACATACATAAATTCAGAAGTTATCCGTCTCAACAAATATATACTGGGTTTAGACTTGTTGCAATAAGCTCGATTTGGATTACTTTTTCTTTCCTTTTTATTTTATCTTTAATTTGAAGAAAACCACGTGTTTTGTCTCCAACTGGATATAACTTGAAATACAAAAGCGTATTTTAATTTCTTGAGTCGATTTAATTTGTTTAAAATTTACAGTTTGCAATTTTCAATATATATCATTGCTCGTCAATCATGCTGACGTAAACAATAAAGAGATGCATCCGAGTGGATAAGGTTGGCTTTTTGATGCCATCTTGACAATCCAGTCGGAGGTTGTAAAATATCAGCAATGACAAAACGAACGTGTATTCATAACTGTAACCAGGATAATGTCACTTTGAACTTTTAGTAAAAAAAAATTAAACTAGTATTTTAATTTTAAATTTGATTAATTTAGTATTTAAATTTTAAAATTTATTAACTTAAATATAAAAATTTTAAAATTAATTAATTTAATATTAAAAAAAATTGAAAATGATAGTATTGACATGTATAATTTTTTTTATATATTAAATTTATTAATTTTAAAATTTACAGATTGAATTAATTCATCTTAAAATATAGATAGCTATTTGTATAATTTATTAACGTTGAAATATCATTGGAGACATCAGTACAATTCCTTGGAGAATAGTGAAACAGGATATAAAAGGAGAGAAGACACTTAGTTATGTTATCTTTATTTATATATTTACGCATTATGAAATATGAACAAGGGAATATTCGATACATGATATCATCTCATCGACCTCGATTTTTTTAGTTTTTTTGGCCCAACAACAACTGGACCACTGCTAAGGATCCACTTATGTTCGTGTTCTTGAACATACATACATTAGGGAATTCACAATTAGTGAACTTCACGAGGGCTTTATGGGCTCTCAATGCAAATTCCACACCTGCACAGACATAGCAAAAAAGGAAAAATGAACAGAAGAGGGGATTTTGCCTCGACGTTTGACTTGGGCTAACGTTCTTAGCTCCAAAGCTCTCAGGGATGGAGTTGCCGATTGCATCAAATGATTCAATTTGCCTTGGAGGGCAGTGGGACGTACTTCCTGTACTCTGATAAAGCCCAAATAGGGAAGATATTTCTATATGCAGAGTAATGCAACATACAGTTCCTCATAAAAACTCCCATCAGTTCCTGCCAAAACAAAATCCCTCTCGGTTAACATAAAGGGTAGGAAATTAAATTTTTTCAAACTATTCTAAATTTTCCGCTATATTTGGTAGCTAATAGGCTATGGCTCATCATAAAAAATGTAAAGGGCTTGACAGGAATTTTCTAAAGTTCTAGTGTTAAACACTGATAATCCACCATCTAAGAAAGACAAAAAGGCTTATTCTTAGAGACACACCTGCTGTGGGAAATCTCCATCTTCTAATTGTCCATTGATTAATATCTTAGCACCACGGTGGAGTGGGGTCGGATCTCTTTCCGCCTGATTGAGAAGGTATGTTAGATCACAATTTTCCTTAATTATTCTGATAATTTAACAAGCAACAAAGATGAAAGCAGCCTACTTGTCCGGCGTGAATGAGACCCATCATAGCTAGTGAGGTATGGATCAGATTGGTATGGCCAAGAGGTGTGTAAACCTGTCGACAATAAAAGAGAAAAGGTTTCAGCTTTTCCATAGGTGCAAGCATCTTAGAATGTAGAATTTTTATCTGCAGATGCTCATTCCACGTGTTCATCACGAATATGTCAGTAGAACTATAAAAAGAGCTATCTGATTGTAGAGAAATGGCCAAAGCATTGCTGCTAACAGCTTATGGATACCGACCTTTGTAGGGCATGATAAGTAACTCTCTCCCCAACCTCCATCTTCATTCTGGGCTTTCAACAGAAATTGAACACCTCTACGAACGGCTTCACAATTATAGTAAGTCTTTCCCATAGCCTCTAGGGCAACAAGTGCAAACCATGTGCCATATATGAAGCAGATTCCCCAATTGCCATACCTTTGTAATGTCATTACATATATGTAAATTTTTTGGTATCATTGATTTCAAAAGATTCTTTGGTAAGTTTCACAAATGCAAAATTGTTGCAGGAAATTGCAAAAGTTCAAAGAAGAAAGAGGAAACTACCATGAACCATCAGGCTTTTGTATGTCTTGAATGTATTGAATTGCATTCACTAGGAACTTGTCAACTTCCTTCTTCCGGTGGCCAGGATATAATTTCCTAAACAGCAGCAGTGCTTGGATTGAAGATGAGGTGCATTCGACATACCTGAGTCACCATTTGAGCATTGTCAGCATATACTACATGAGTCATGAATAAATCACATAGTGATTAGGTCCCATCGACTTACTCATATTCGATGACAAGATCCTCAAGAAACTCTACAGGGTTGAGCAACTGAAACATAGAGGAAAAAGAGTACATCTTATGACTTTGTGGCTGATTATGTAAACTTCCCTTCCATTTAATTTGCATACTACTGATAAGTTAAAAAAGGCAAAACAAAATCTTTCGAATGGTCAAGTTGTACCTCCAACCAAGATCCAGCGCCCGATGGCTCCCAAGCAGATACACCACCATTTTTGCTCTACATTGAATTCCCGACTTAATTATCTTACCAATAGCAAAAAACATAAACCTACTTTATAATGAAGAAGCGGCCAAATGAAACCTAGTTTATGTCCATTCTATAGGCTATGAAAAATTCTAAACAAAGTATTGTTTACCTGTAAAGATAGAATAACATTGACAGCATCATATACTTTCTCTGGTTCCATTTGTTCCCCAACAATTTCCGATGGCATCATAGCAAACAATAGGCAACACTGAAAGTACAAATATGATTTGTAAGGAACAACTCTGTTGCATGTAATGATGTCAAAAAAACAAAATCAATTTACCTTCAGACTTTCTGCAGTGCAATCAGAAACTTGCCATCCATGATCTTTATCAGAGAAAGTCCAAGACCCTTTTGATATATGACGAAACATTTTCTTGTAATCTCCAGAGGGATTTCGATCAACCTTTGGGGTGATAAGGCTTAAAGTTTACTAAATAGCCAGTGTAATAAAGAGAAGGGGAAAAAAAAGGAAAAATAGGTGCATGTGGGCAATAGAAGAGGTATCAAGATTTATATATACCTGAGATTTTTTCAGGAAATCATGCCCTCTCTTGAGTAGAGGTCCAATTTCATCTAGGTTACTAGAAAGTAAAGCTTGAAGGCTGAGACCACAATCCCAAACCTGACTACCAAAACTCTGCATAGAAAAACACGTGCAAAACTCTTAGCAAAGAGAAGATATACGTACCAGAAGTCACCACAAAACCTTCTCTCTGTCTCTACTCTAATAATAATACAATCACCAACCTGCATCTTAATTCCATCTTCTCCAAGCCACACGTAATCAGCAACCCTAGAAAGGTGCTTCTTAAATGCATCCCCATTGGGGTCTTCAACCCAGCAACAGAGCATCATCAATGGCTATTCAGATGTACCATAGAATTAGAAAAAATGAACTGGTCACCAGCCATAATGACATACACAATTCCATCTTAACTGCTATTTACCTTCTCCACACAACCAATTGTGATGTATCTGCTATTCTCATCTTCATAGTGGATGTGCTCCATGGTCTTTTCAAGGGCTATTTCTCTTATTCTTTTGAATGGCCATCTAGCAAGAAGAGTCTCAGTCCCAAAATAAAGCGTGTCCCACATGAGAGTTTGTAATAGCGTATGAGGATAGTGTGCATCCTCCTGAAATAACAACCGTGATTGTCATAGGAACATTCGTTTTCTAATTGATGACAACAGAGCGTGACAAAAATTATGCATGATATAAGTGTCAAAAACTCACCTTTGCACATAAATGCCGCACTTTCCACCATTTAATTTGATCATAAGATTCATTATAGATTTCTTCTCTAATTTGTTTGATGAGTGGGGTGATTGGTCCAACAAATTTCTTCCCATACAAATAGGACATAGGCAAGTAAGTGAGCCGACAATAGCAGAACATTTCAGCTGCAAATATATCATAGCATACACACCAGGATCAGCAAAAGGAGGAAAGTTACTTTTACCACTATAGTCATAACATTTAGCATGCTGATTCCAGTTTGGGCCTTCTTAAAAAAGTTGATTGGAACTTACATGGTTTCATGAAAGAAGGAAATACCCAAAACTCTGGAGGCATCGGGTGACATCCATCCCAATCATAAAGGCCAGTAATCTACAAAGTCAAAGAAAATTCATTAAACCCATTAGGATTCAACTCAGTAGCCCAATGAAAACTGGAAAAAAAAAAAAAAAAAACACTTAGCCATTTACCGCAAGCCATGTTTTCCCCCAAGAGGCTGTGGCTATGGCAGCACCATGATCAAGAATCCATTTCCTTCCTCTTGCACAAGCATTGTCCAGACCTCCATCAGGTCCTTCACCAAGAAGACGCATACACACATAGTTAAGGACAGTACCAATCATGGTACTGTGTCCCTCAATGTGCAGTCCCCAGCCACCGTCTTCGTTCTACACAGAGGGAAACCGATAACAGCAAATTATTTTCACAAGCTATTTTCATGATAGGAAGTAGTTAGCAATTGCAAAACCTATAGTTTTCCTATTTTCCAGAAATTTTAATCAAACCAACCCCTTCTCTTTCATAATCAGTTTCTAACAAAACCACCAATACATTCTCTTTCCAAAAAATATAAAAATAAAAACCACCTTTCTGTTTTAAGCTCAACAAAGATTTCATGGCCATGCTAGAAAAACACTTCCCCACAACAGAATTAGTATTTACAGCTAACTTATGGATTAATCCTAGTTTTCTTTACATATATATTTATTAACTTAATTAGAAGTGAATACAGAATCTATTACAATCACTAGCTAAAAGTTTCATCTTTTTGCTTCTAAATAAATTAAATAACTAAAAGATTATACATAAATAAGCCCCAAATTTAGGTTTAGAACACCATTAATCTGTAATCACGCACACCTGGTGGTAGTAGATATAACGGAGAATCTCTCTGCGATGCTCTGCATGGAACACGGTGTTCAAATGCCCCGAAACATACAAGCTCATGACCTGCATTGCATTCATCGTCACATTCTTAATCTCAAAAGCCCTAACGGTGAGAATTTTCACTATGATCCGTGGGAGAGAGACTGACCAGTGGAGGAAAGTAGAAAGCAGGTCCAGCGTTCTCTGCCGGCCAGTGGCCATGATCGGACTGCAATGCGGACCAAAAGTTGACGCACCGCTTGACCGCGGCGGTGGCTTTCTCATAGGAGATTTCCTCGCCGTCTTCGATCTTCACCGGCGGGATTGTTTGCTTGAAGTTCTTCTCCCGAAGGAACTGTCATTCATTTTAATATTTAGCGGGAAAAAACATATAAAAAGAAAAATGGAGAGAAGGAGGGAAGAAAGAAAATCAGAACGTAACTGGGCCGGGCTGGGCCTGTGAATTTTTATTTTCTCTCTATTCTTTTTTTTTTTTCCTTTTTCAATTAAGTATGACAGCATTAAAATGTAATTACTATATCGATTTTGGCGAAAATAAAAAATAATTTCAATATCAATAAAAATATTTTTAGAAAAATTTACATACATATCTTGTCTATAAAATTTTAAGAATAGTGTTGTTAATAATAGAAAGAATTGAATCAAACCATGTGGAATCATTGACAACCCTATTTAAAATAAAGAGGAATTGTTATATGACATATGAAATCACCAAATCAATGTATTCTTTAAAAAAATTACTTAGTAAAATAATTATGTATTATATATTTTTGTTTAAGATTTTATCTAATGATCATTTTTTACTTTTCCTCAATGTTTATGTTTGCAATTAGTGTTAATTAGTAATACAAACTCAAATATTTACATTGTACAGAATTTTTATTTTAATTTGACGATGGTCGTACTGATCATATCCAGAAAACCACAATAAAGAATAATATTACGGCAGGAAGAAAGCAATAATCTAATCTTGCTCATTGCTTAACATGCACCGATGATGATGTTTACTAGATATTTGGAGAATGATTATTGAATTAAATAACTTTCATTTTTTTATGCATTTTTGTTACACAGTGCATAATTAGGATTCTACAAATCAGATGGATTATATGGATGAATTGATTTAGCCGAAAAGAAAAAAAGAGTTGATCTAGCTTTGTTTGAATGATCTATTTTTCAACAGTATCTATATTTGTATCGAAATAATATGAGTAAATATATTTGATTTGTATACATATTTTATCTTTTTATTATAACTGTCAATTTTTTTTATCTGTATCTATTCTTGATAAATAATTTGTTAGAAAAAAGTATCTATAACTGTCGAAAAAAGCTTACCAAAGAAATCCAAAACTTTAATTTGTATTTACCTATGATCTATTTTGCCCTGCCCTATGCAACGAGAAAGTTAAAGGAAGTCAATTTGCTGCTGGTTGGATTGGCTTGCAAATCCACATTAAAAAATATATATATTTTTTAATTTTAATTTTAATTTTGTTGTCATTTAGATAATGATTGATGATGACATATCAATACTTTTATAGTTAAGGTGTTCTTACATGCCATGATTTTTATATTTTATCGTCTAAATAATATATTTAAGTAATCAATTATTTAAGTGAAATTAAGATAAATACTTCAAGAAATAACAGAAACAAGAAACTTTTTTCCAGTAGGTAAATAAAACTTTTTTATTGTTATCAACGAATAACACATACTATAATTATATTGTAATATTAAATTTTTCAAGAATAAAAAAAATAGTGAGTTGGCAAATCTACAGGTCATTGAGCTTAACTCACCAATCCACACGATGGGTTGGACCAAAAATTATAATCCACATGACCTGGTTTAAAGTGGGGCTGAATAAGTTAGCCCATGCAGCTTGCTTGCCCAGCTCATACATCGGGAATAAAGCATGGGTACCTTAAAATATCCTATTAAACTTTAAAAACTTTCTTTGGTTTATCTAAAAAAAAAAAAACAAAAAGAAAAAAAAAGCCTTATAAACTCAAAACACTTAGGAGGAATTATTGCATTTAATTTTTTGTAAAATGAGTAGTTTGAATTTTGCTTGAAACTTAACATTGAGGACCATGGCAGGCGAAAATTAATTTGCAAGAAACAATAATTGAATGTGAAGATATATTAATCAAATCCCTTAGTCTACCATGAAAGGAAGTTATATTTTAGATATAATTATTTTAGTTAACCATTCTACATACCTTTTAGTAGATTTGGACGGCGGTGTTCACGCCATTGACTTAACAGAAACTCCAAGAAAGAAAGTCAAAGAAGGACGACACTCTTACATTGAAAAAAAAATAAAGTCAGAACTGAAATTATATGTATTTTTTTACATATTTTAAAATAAATAATCATCAGAATATGGAATTTGCTATTAGGATAGTGGTACTAGTTGATGGAATATAGGGACGTTAATTGAGACGGTTTTGAAGAAATAATTGTATTGTTCGTTGAGAAATAATATTTATCTTATAGAAAACTAAATATTTCTAAATAATTGCATAAGTGGTTTATTTTGGCACCCGAATACGTTATCCATTAGGATATTTGTGATGTAATATGGTATGAATGCAATGAAATTGAGTTGAAATATTACAATATTGATCTGCAGTTGAGCTCAACTCAAAATTTCACTGAAAGAAATTGAGTTTTAGATCTCTATCTTTAAACGTAAATTGCTATCATAAAAGTCATCGTTGCTTATTTTTTATAGAATAAAACTTTTTTTACTACTTTTACATCGTAGAACTTTTGTTTCTAATAGTTAATTTTCTTATAGTGTTTTAAAGTTTGAAATCGACCAAGCTTATTAATAAATTTGATGTTGACTCAAAATAATGATTCTATGCAAATCTAAGTTTAACTTGATTAAGCTTATATAGAACTAAATATTATGAAGCTCGAGCACAATTTGATAAACTATTCAACTAGCTTTAACTTCAGTTTAAGTTCAAGTTCAAGTTTTTTTTAAGCTCATCTTGAGTTTAAGTTTGATTGATCTAGTTTTGAATGGAACTTAAACAAAAATTAATATAAATTTAAATAATTTATGAATTGAATAGATCCATCTACATCTTTAGGTAGAGCTAACCCACACCCCCCTCCCCAACTTTATCAAACTATGCTCAACAAAATGCTTGGATATCTGTCAATTATTTTATATTTTCGTAATATGGTTTGGTGATTAATTAATTTTATATATTTTTTCTCTTATTTAAATGAGACTCCCACTAGCTAGATATTATATAATTTGACAGCACACATAAAAGACAAAAAGAGAGAAAGAGACCCCGATCAGGAGCATATGGGCCCTTTTCTTGATAATGGCGTTAAAAATCGTTTAATATGACATGCAAGTTCTATCATTCATAATGAAAATTTAAAACGACGTGCTTGTTGTGTGAAACCTAAAATATGTCTTCCTTGGACTATTCGTGGGAGTCAAAAAACCAAGGCTTATTATTTTTAAGAACTACCTGCCTTGTTTTTATGACAAAGTAAAATACATGTATACATACTTCGTCCAAATTTTGGGCATAAATTGAACTTTATTTTGTTATTAGCTGAAGTTCATAGAATTTGATCTTGTAAATTGACCTATCTACAGTAGTTCGACCGGCCTATATTAAGTAAAAATGTATACTGCAATAATTATAAGCAAATCTAACAAAATTTAGCTCAAAAAAGAGTTGTTATCGTCCCTAAAAGCCAATACTATACCTTGTTGCCCCTTAAAAGAACTGGAAAAACAAATTAAATCATTTTAGCATTAGATCTACTAGCGGACTATACACCTGCTACATAAGGGCTAAAAGACATATATAATTAAATTAGATGGAAAGAAATTGATAAAAGGGATTAATAAAAAAAAAGTGATCAATTGACATAAAAAATTGATAACAGTTAAATCACAGTTTTTTTTTAAGTTTAAAAATGTATATGGAAATTATAAGTAGTGGTATGGGGATACTGGGTAGTGGATAGAGAAAAAGTTTATAAGAAAAAAAAAAAATATACTAAGATGAAAAAATTAAAAATATATTAAGATGAAAAAATTTTATTTATAAATATAAAGTTTAAGTTTAAAATGTTTTGATTTTATAATAAGAGAATATGTAAAGGCTAATAAAAGATCATGTTTTGGCAATATCTATACTTTCTAATTTCTCACAGAAATTTAACTAAAAGTGACCATTAATGCGCGCCGCGAGCGCCCCCCCCCCCCCCAACAAAAGCCCCACCGAAACAATGTCCTTTTCTTCCAAACTTTTGACACCTGCGATGTTCTCTTCTTTCGTTGTATTACTATTATTGTGATGTTACACTCAACTGTTCCAACAAAACCAAGAAAGGAGAAACAAAACGCAAGAATGACATATTGACATGATTAACAACGTTTATGTACATATGGATTTAAGTTCACGGAAAATGCATTTTTCCATGCAATAATAATCCTGCACGAGTAATATGTTGGGTCATACGTACGGATAGGTAGATAAAAATTACCTAATGAATGGATGAATAATGGGAACGCTAAGAGCGTTTTTTCTTTTTTCTATTTTTTTTAAAATTTTGCTCGGTTTAGTTTAGGCTATTTTTGTAAAATAATTTTTGAGATTCTCTTAGTTTTAGTTTTAAGTTAATTATCGAAATAGTCTATCACATGTTGTATATGTGGTTTTCGTAAATAAAAAAAAAAAAAATCTATATGCAATTGTTATTTTAATTTTTTTTGAAAATCTCGTTTTTAAGATGGAAATTTATTAGGTTATTTTAATTATTGATTTTGATTCTATGGTATTTTTTATAATTTTTCTTTAACGAGATTAAACCAACAATAATCTCCACCAAGAGCTGCATTTCCACTAAATGATAAGCACTACTCGTTAAAAGAAAATATATATACTCTTTCTTTTGGAAACACATGCAGTTAGAACTCGCAATCATAAATTACAAACAAAAACCCTATATGCCAAGTTTTTTTTACTTAATTAATATGACTTTTATGTCTTTTCACAAGAATTGGTACTTGATCAATCTGTTTGCTCATCCAGCCACTAAAAATAAAAATAGTGGGAACATTTGCTGTGGATTGACAAGCTCATGTAGTTAATAATTCGTTAATTAAAATAAATATAATAAATGATATATTAAGTATTTTAGAGATCTTAAATTAAAAATTAATCCGATAAAAAAAACATTATAAGACAATTCAATTTTCCTAACTAACAGTGTTTTAAGTATTATAGATATGAGTGGTATATTTATTATATAAATAACCATAAAATAAAACATGGATTGTATAATTTATCCTTTTTCGTGTTTCCACTCTGAATATAGCTTTTCTGTCTTGATTGGATCAATTTGTGGTATGTCTATTCGAATTAAGAGACCGTTGAGCACACAATTTGAGTTTATAGCCTCTTAAATATATAGGAGAGACATATATTATCGTACGTTCCAAGGTTAAATTTGGGTTTGAACATGGATAAGCCGGTTGCGGGTGTTTGAATCGGAGGTGTATGTATGTATACCTGGTACCGCCACAGGAGGTCGGAGCTCGGCCGGACCTTAAAGCGGTTGTCGTAGAAATTCTGGCGAGCTGCCTCCACTTGGGCGCGTTCCTCAGGCGTTCCGGCCTCGGGATCATACTCCCATATTTGTCTCCCGACGTAGTTGTTGGTGCTAAACAAGTATGGGTCATTTTCTCCATCTCCTATCTTAAGCTTCCACATTTTTTTTTTTTTTTTGCTTTTTGGCACTTACCTGCATGTTAGCATATTTAAATGTAAAAAAACAACATACTCTTGGTGGAACTTTCCTTAAATAATGCATGCATAGAAATGTAAATATAAATATAGACCTTCGCTATATAAAAAATTTGCTGCACAAAGGGCGACAGGTTGAGTGGTTACTTTAAAGTAAAGCTATATATATATATGTATGTATATATGTATGTATAGGAGAGTGTTTCGTGTAGAGCTTGATTTGTTTATTCCTCCACACGGGAATTGGATGCTTGCAAATGAGAGAGGCCGATGCCAAGTTTTTATAGTTGATCTCAAGACGACATATTCCAACTTTGCTTTGACCAAACAAACGACAGCTATCCCAAATGTGTGATTACTAGGATAAATTGCAAATATACCATTTTTTTTATCTCAATATTCACTTAAATAATCAGCTTCCTATGAACATTTACAGCCCAAATCACTAAAAGGAAAAAAAAAAAAAATCTAAGTGCCCACTTTGCGCCCATAAAAGATTAAAAAAAAAAAAAAGTGCATTTGCATTTTATTTTTTTATTATGTTATTCAATTCAAAATAGTAATTCGATCATAGGTCTAAAACTATGGTTTTAAGGATTTAACAAGTTAAACGCTTTATGTGAAAAATGAAGAATTTAAGCACAAATAGAGTAAGCATGATAGGTTTGTCTTCTTTTTACTTAAATTATATTAGTAATATACTATATTATATGGCTGAAACAACAAGCCCAAATGCATAGAAATGGTGACGATTTTGTAATAATATCTATGAAACATAAAATGTTTCATTATATTACATAATATAGTCATATATTAAATATATTACAAATTTGATTAATTAAATGGTAGTATTATAGTAAATCAAATATTTAAATACAAATTGAAATAACCGAAATTTTAATTTAGGAATTAATAATAACAAGGAAAATAATAAAATAATGATAATATAATTAAATATTAGTCAAGTAATTTGGAATAATAAAATTCAAACAAAAATAATAAAGAATTTTTTAGAATAAATAAAATAATGTAACAATTGGAAATTCAATAAAATTACAGGGATAAACAATTAAAAAAAAAAAGAAATAGAGAGAGGATGATAATTAATAGACATTACATGTCATAAAATAAGGAAGGACAAAATAGACAATTTAGCTTATAAGTAATCAAACCATTACAAAATACATGGGCATGGAAGTCATTTCATTCCCAAACATAAAAATTATACATTTGATCCCCAAATCCTCATACAAAAGCTAATAATTTCTCTCTCCTCTCATTTTTTCCTTAGCAAGACTTCTTAAGGAAGTTATCACCTCACAAATCCTCTCTAATCTCTCTAATCTTCTTTAGGAAGAAAAAAAACTCTCCCTATCTCTCTCAAATTAGGATTTGATAAACTTACACCATAAGCTTTAAGAAAAAGATGTAAGAATCTTATCCTAATCCTCATAATTATTTAATCAACATCACTAATTGAAATATTCAAAAAAAATTTAATGCTTAATTAATTTGAATATACATGTAGTGCTTGCTTGAAATATAGAATTTATAGTGAATGATTAGATATTTGTAAAGACCCAACCCACTAAATCCCGAGATTTAGTGTACCGAGTCCCTAACCACATATAACATTTACACATTATATGTAAGGATTTTCTAAAACTAACAGTTTATGAAAATTGTTTAATTAAATCTACCAAAACTTTATAAACAATTTTAAACAAAAGAAGATTGATAACAAAAATAATCCATACATATACACATTATAATTATAAAGATTATTGTCAATATAAGACACTACAAAATTACAAGTTGTTCTTGATATAAAAAGGTAAACTAAAGAGACTTTAAAGTCTTTTACAACTCAGGCTTATTTAACAAGCCTCATATACAGAGAAATATGTTTTAAAGCAAAAACTTCTCAAACCAAGGGCATTCGAGTCCTATTCGTCCCACTCGTCCATGAATTTCTCAAAATCTAACCCGTATCCCGGATCATCATATAATTCATCTTCAATACCTGCAACGCAGTACAAATGAGCCAAAGGCTCAGTACGCAGTAACAAATTCAAAAGCAAAGTGACAAGCGAACTTAGTTCCAATGCAATGCATCAACTATTAAGTCATTATCTTGCTAAATGTCCTTTTAACAAAACAACAGTGGGGTGTTCAAACCCTGGGATCACACTCTAGAATTTAGGGGTCCTGAGTAATAGCAGCTGCTTAGGGGGATGATATAAGCAGTCCGAATACTTATATCCTCTATATTTATCCCATAAAGAAAATAGCTTTATCTAGGGTTCAAAGCCATTGCCCAACTCTACTTAAACTCAGTCCACAACATAAATTTAGTTCACAAGTCCTCGTAAACTTTGAACCAAATCATAGTATTTCCCCTTAAGTTTAAGATTCTCCCCATTAGCTACCCGCTTAACTATATACAAATCACTATTGCATCATAGTGTACCATTGCATTATGGTAAGGTCACTGCATCATGACTAGGTCACTGCATCATGACTTTGGTTAAAGCACCTAAATAACATGTCATTGCATCATGACAGGTTTGCTGCTCCTCGAACTAGATTAAACAGCGTAATAGACATCCAGTTCATCAAAGTATTAAGTCGACTTGAATTAAGTCAAATTTAGTAATGCCTATTCCTATCATACAACAAACAAGTTAATGCGTACCTATACACAGTAGGGTATCACTACATCTACTTAGAGGGAAATCAATCGAAGAATCTTGATAAGATACTTGTTGTATTTGACATGTCATTACCTCGGTCGATTGAGAATGTCTAAAGGTTCATCAGAAGAATTGTTAGCTTGAATAGGTTTGTGTCTACAAGTGTAGACTACTACTCGATGTTCTTCAAGATACTGAAGAACCCAACCTATTTTGAGTGGACAAAGTAATGTGAAGCTGCTTTTAATGAAATGAAGAAGTTCCTAACCTATTGGCCTATCTTCTCTAAACTCGTCACTAGGGAAGGCTTGTATCTGTACCACTTAGAAGGAAAAGAGCACCGACCAACATCTACGCTAACAACATCCTTCAAGGACCTAAGGTAAGATACACCAAAGTAGAAGAGTTTAGTCTGGTGTTGATTATTTTAGTGTGGTACGTAAGATTATACTTTGAAGCCAACCATGTGATGATCCTCATCGACCAATCATTTTGCAACATTCTCTACAAACTAAATCCTTTAGGGAGAATGATAAAATATACAATAAAGCTCAACACATTTGACATATAGTACAAGCTACACAGAGACATCAAAGCATAAGTATTAATAAACTCTATTGCTAAATATGCTTGAGAAGAAGGTATTGTTAGGAACCAAAGGAAAGCTCGAATGGATGACTTATGGAGATAAATTGTCCGCATAAACTCTATTGCTAAATATGCTTGAGAAGAAGGTATTGTTAGGAACCAAAGGAAAGCTCGAATGGATGACTTATGGAGATAAATTGTCCGCATAAGATGGAAGTAGAGCAAAGTTGGTTTTAGAAGGCCTAAAGTCTGTTATACATTAAACTTTGGATTTGAGGCCAACATCAAGTGGGGTATGCGACTTTCATCACCGCATTAAAGCTACCTAAAGAGATTGAGATTGAGAACCTTAAGATATACTTAAGCTATCTTCAAATGCATGGCTATTGTCAAAGAATTAGCTACTAATTTCCCCTCCCAAAGCATTCATATAATCTCAAAGGCTAACAACTTTAAGCCAAAGAAGCTATCTGAATTCATTGCAGCTATGGTACCCAATCCCGATCAAGTAGATGAAAAGATTTTCGTAGAATTCCTCTTAAAGCAGAGCATCAACCAATAGAAGATAGAGATATTAGAAAAGAGGTGCTAAAAGGTATCAATGTTTGAGGGTAAGTGTATTTAATGTATCAACGTTTTGAGTGGTTAAAATGAGAAATCAACATTTTATAAAATTATTCAAATGAGATATCAATGTTTGAATTAGTCTTGAATTAATTTTTCCTTACTTTTCTTAATGTTTTATTATGAATACCTTATTTAACTCAATTTGCAAAACACTTATTCCTCTTTTTTATCACTTAAAACGTTGATATCTTAAATGAATTTAGTACTAAATGTTGATTTTTTTTCAACCACTAAAAACATTAATATCTTAAATAAACTTACCCTCCAAAATCAAAAGAATGCTAATGCTTACCGTTCTCTCTTAAAAGAAGCATGATCACGCCTTAGGTCACATATGATTTGATAGCTTCATAACTTTAGAATTTCCACAAGGAGCATGTTCTTCCCTCCCTCACGTCCCCCACACTCTTAAAGCACAACTAGATTCATGCCTTTTTATAAAACAAAACTTACTGTACTGCATAAATCACACAACAACCTTCTCATGATGAATTAAACAAAGACAACTCAAACACATTCTTCTTCTCTCTCTCTCTAAAAAAAAAAACCTTACAACCTTCCTTATTCGACCATCTTCCTCGTACCACCACATCAATGGTGTTCTCGGAGTTTCAATCATTGGATGAGAAGTCAATCGTGGAGTACATAAAGTCTACTCCATCTCTCTCTTTGATTCTCAATAACAAATTCGATGACTTGACGCTAAAAGAAGTTGGCGATGGTAATCTCAATTTCATCTATATTGTCATTGGCTCTTCTAGTGAAACAAACAATGAAATGATAGAGAGATACAAAACCTTACATAGAGAGTGAATACCTAGCTTAACCACCTACAAACAGCGTTTTAGGGTTGGATAATGCGATTAAAGCAAGCTTCTTCTCCAGTTTGTGGGATTGAGGTTTCAATCAAAGGCTAAGGGGTTAGCGTTTTCCATATGTGTGTTTTTGGAAAGAGGAAGTGAAGGTTAGTGTTGTTTTCTAATTTCGGGAGAAGAAAGAGAATGTGGGTCTTTTAAAAACAAAAAAGGCACGTGACAAACAAAGTCATTACTAATGGATATTTTTGACGAGACAAAACAGACTATTTCACAGGTCAATAATTTATTTAAAGAAATAAAATAAAATAAAATAACTCAGGTCAAATAATTGCAATAAAGCTAAAATACATGTTAGTTTTTGGCAATTAACCCCTTCTTCTTTGAAAAGAAAGGAACATTCGTGTCCCTTTGCATAGGATTAGTCTAGCCACTAAATGGACCTTCCCTTGTTCATGTAGATAATGTTCTTTTCTTTCTTCCATTTAAAATTTATATAAATTCTAAACCTACCAACTTCCCCTAGAGGCCTCCCAATGGCAAAAGAACCCTATAGAGTAGTTATTACTTAAAGTGTACATATGTATATATATGTATATATATATATTGAATTTAAAAGGCAAATACTGATTATTCGATAAGACATCTCCTTGGGACGAGTCAGATCTGACCTGTGACTTGACCCATCAATTTCGAATCCAAAATGGGGACCTGGACTCACTTCGGGGAGGGGATAGGATAGGTCCAACCCTTCCCCTTTCAATTATTATTTTTTAAATTTTCAATTATTTAAAGAGAGGACCTGCATGGACGCATAGACAGGATGGGTTCCTCTTCACGAGTAAGACTCGCCCCGCTCGGTTAGGTCCATATAGGTCAAATCCGTGGCTGGGTTTGGTTAGGTCCCGGTTCGGATCAGATCCAGGAGAGATGTCTACTCGATGTTTTCATTAGTTAATAATAAAATTTTCATTATGACCGTGGATTGTGTCTTGTGATTGCAATGTTCTATATATTTCTTTCCAATCCTTAGAGGGATGGATCTACAAAAGCGATAGGAAGCTAGCCTTTCAAGAAAAAAAATTAATTATTATAATACATTTAATATCTTCACCCATTTTAATAAAAAATAACTTAATACTCAATCATATGATTCTACATGTATCCCTACCTCCAACCATGATGGGCTGAAAATTTCAATGTTCTATCCGGAAAAAGAATATATATTTTCCGTGAGGTGTTCTACAAAAATTATTATTCAACGGATGACGTCAAAAGAATCTTAAGAGCAAGAGCATCTCATAATGCAGCGGAACAGTTATAACTCAAATTAGAATATTATAATTTTTGAGATGGGCTGATTATTTTTTTAATTCAACCAAATACCACAAACATTAATACAACACGATTAAAAACATGATCATAAAGGGCAAAAATATATAAAAAAAGACATGACACGTTTAATAAAAAACAAGATTATAGTACTAATAACCATTATTGCATTATAAATTAATATATGTTTTATTTATCTCCATTTGATTTGATGCATTCTGATAAAGGTATGATTTTGACATACATTAAAAATATCGTACAATTTGTCAACACACATGGCATATTGCAAAATGGGAAGATATTATAGGGTCTGTTTGTTTTGGCTTTTTCCGGCAGATACAGACATTTTTCAAACTTTTTTCTAACAAATTATTTATCAAGAAATATATATAGATAAAAAAAAGTTGACAGTTCTCATCAAAAGATCAAATAGAACAAATATAGATAAAATTTAGATGCAAATCGGATATATTTACACATATCATTTTAAAAAAGATATAGATACAGATGAAAAACAGACAATCCAAACAGACCTAATGGAGGTAGACAATCTCTTTCTGTCTCTCTCCCTTATAATTTATAGGATTTATATTTCTAGTCAACCTATAAATTTGTATTTATTTGACGCAGGAATAAACAGGGCTCTAAAACTTATTGACAGTGACATTATCATTGTCACTTATATTGATACATGTACAATTAGTTTCAAAAGCAAATGGGGTGCGGAGAAATGACTCTGAACACATCATATAAATTCCCATTGCCATATAAGAATCAGAAAAAATATGATATACAAGGATCTGACTAGATCGTTGGACTTTTATATTCATCATATTTTTATATAATCGATTATATTATATATGTATCGTATATTATATCTGTATCTGAAATTTATTTATATTATATATGTATCGTATCTATTTAGTTAGTTTATGAGTAAAATTTTTAGTTTTTCATTAATATTCACTAGTAAAAAAATGAGCTTAAGAGGCGAAATATTTCGCCTCAGTAGCTTAGAATTTCGCCTCAATAGTGCTATTGAGGCGAAAAATTCGCCTCATCCTCCAAATATACCAGACCCGTATTTTTAATAACATTTTTTAATTATTCATATATAATTTCAGAATTTATTTATTAATATTTTAATTAAGATTTAATTATAATATATTATTTCAGAATTTTAAAAAAATGCAACACATATTATAAAAATTATATAATTAATATTACAAATTTATTGTTATTAATATTTGACTTAAAATTTATTAATTAATTAATATATTTTTTCAGAATTTATAAATAATAAATACAAATTGTATTGGAATAATTTAAAAAAAACGTATAATTAATATTACAAATATATTTATATTTTACTTAAAATATTGTATGTAAGTTTGTTATCGCAAACATTTGAAATAATAAACGTATTATGATATTATAAATATATTTATATTGATATAAATGTTATAAAATAAAAGGTAGTAAAATTTGGAAAAATTGTAAAAAATTTGTAAATATTATACCTTATATTATATTTGATTTTAATATTGTTGAACTTGTAATGAGAAAAATAAAATCCTGCAAAAATAAATCCAAATAAATAATTATAAATAAAAATTAAATATAAAAATTAAGTAAATAAAAAAAAATTGAAGATGAATTACCGTAGTAGAGGAGCGAATGTGAGAGAGGGAAGAAATATGAGGGAGCAGAGAGAGAAGGGGGGTATATATAGGCAGTGACTGGGCTGATGAGGCGAATTTCGCCTCATATGTTGAATCTGAGGGGAATTTCGCCTCATGAGTTGGGGAATGAGGCGAAATTCGCCTCAGATTTTAAAATGAGGGGAATTTCGCCTCATAATGAAAAATTCCAAACTCCCGCGCGCTATTTTTCTCCGCGTCGTCCCGCTAAAACTTTTACTCGTAAATTTCGCATATATTTTTTAAATTAATTACTAAAAATATTTATTAATTTATCAACTTATATATTATTAAATAAGATTAAAAATTCATCTTATTTAATTGGGTGATGTACTTTTATAATTAAAAAGTTAATTATAAAAAATTTATATATAGATAAAAGATTAATTAATCAAATTATATTTTTATTAATCATTTCATTTAATAGTAAATAAGATTAAAAATTTCTTATTCAATTGTGTGATGTGCTTATTTTGATTAAAAAAGAATCATAAAAAATATTTATATAAATAAATTTTTAATAATTGAAATTACATATTTATTAATCAATTTATTTACTAATATATAAGATTAAAAGTAAATATTATTCAATTGAGTTATGTACTTACATTTATAATAATTTAAATAAACAAATATTTGTATAGATTAAATTTGTATTATAAAAAAATATATATTTATTAGTGAATTTACTTATAGTAAATAAGAATTAAAGTCATTGTTATTCAATTAGGTAATGTACTTTTATTTATTAAAAGTTAATTATAAATAATATGTACATACATTAAATATTTATATAGATTAAATATTTCATATTTAAATTATATAGTTATTAATCAATTTATTCACTAGTAGATAAGATTAAAAATTAATCTTATTCAATAGGGTGGTGTACTTTTATTAATTAAAAATTAAATCTTTCAATTATTTATATAGATTAAATATGTAATAATAAAAATATACATATTTATTAATCCATATATTTATTAGTAGATAAGATTAAAGGTAAATCTTATGCAATTAAGTAATGTACTTTTATTCATTAAAAATTAATACTAAAATATTTTTATATATTAATTTTTTCATAAAATATATATTCTAATCAATTTATTTACTAGTAGATAAGACTGGTGAGTTATAATTATAAAGAAATGTTTTCATAGATTTAATAATAATTATAAAAATATTTATTTGTCAATCAATTGATTTACTAGTACATGAGATTAAAAATTAATCTTATTCAGTTGGATATTTATTTTTGTAAAAATATTTATTTGTTCGACATTTTGTATATTGAGAATATTTTTAATATTATTAAACATATAAAAGAAGATTTGGACTTTGTACGAAAATATAAAATTAACATATATTAATTTCAATACCGTCAATTATTTCATATGGATTGTGATAATTATACATTTATCGTATTCGTTATGAAATTGTTAGTACAAACATAAATTTTTACAATAAAAGTATATAATTAATATTACAATTTTTAGAATTAATAAGTAAGTTGGTTTTGAGATTTGAAATTGATATAACCTCTAAAAATCCTCTAAAATAGTTTAGAGGATTCATCAACGCTTGATTTTTAACCTAAACATTAATTCCTAAATCTTACTAGAATTTGAGTTCATTTGTTTGAATAAAAATATTAGTTCTTAAACCCGAACTCACATTAAATATGTTTGTATCCAAATTAAATTCCTAAATTAAGTCCTTATTTTAAGATGTTAATTTATAACCTATCGTATTTTAAGATCTTCAATTCCCAAATTAATCCCAGTTTCTCAGCCTCTTCGTATTTTGGCCATAATTTTTTAATCCGATCTCTGATTGAGGCGACTTCAGTTGCGTTGGAAAGATAAGAAAGAGATATACAACTTTCATGTATTGAGATTTTGCAAATGCTGAAATTATCAGTGCTTAAATTTCATTTCTTTTCAACTGATACATTTTCCATGCAAAGTTAACAACTTGTTTTTCTTTGTTTTATGTGTTTTTTGCTTACAGAGTGGATATTTTTTAGCTATAATGAGATGGATAAGTGATGCTTGATGTGTTATGTTGACTGGTTCATATAATTAAATATGAGTTTAGTACATTTACAGATTTAACAAATAATTAGATTAAATGTAAAAGTTAATTAACAAAAGAATTTAGTTAACAAACCGAGGTTCAACTTGATTAAATAGACTTCAATGAGTTAAAATGAATTAGATTGAGATAGTTTAACCATCTATGACTTATATTTTCATTTAAATGATTAAGGTTAAGTTAACCATCTTTGACTTAGTTTAAGTTAAGGTGAGTTCAAGTTAACATATATCCTACATGTATGACACATTAAATAATATATTTAATATACTGCGGGTTGGTTGAATGGTTTTTAAATAAATTAGATGTGCATGGTACTCGTCGTATGAAATAACAGTACTAAGGGACAAAATATGACGGTAATCATAATCAATAGCATGACATACAAGGTGCGAAACAAGTAATGCAATAAAACGTGAACATCATGTCCGGAATAATAAAAAACGATGAGGAAATAAAAAACACGATAGCAGCTACTGTCGCTGATCCTGTCGGAGTCGAGCACGACCAGATCCTCTCACAGATGTCCTCTGTGATACTGTATGGGGGGGAGTCGAAGCCGGTGTCGACTGAACAGCTGCGGGCTGAGTCGGAGTATGCGGAGGCTGCTGAGAGGCAGGAGGATGTGAAGACGAAGGAGCCCCAGGAAAAGCATACGATCCAAACGCTGACGGCTGTGACGCAAACGGCGCAAAACCGGGACCCCCGGCCCATGGGATGAACCCCTGAGGATGTGGTCCTCTCTGCTGTGCGGAGCTGCCTGGTGGATCCTGTGTCGGATCGTGTGGAGGATGCGTGAACATGGATGGATGGCTCGGCATCCCATAAAACCCATGGTATGGATACGGAGGAGGTGGGACTGGTGTGAATGGCGTAAAGCCAGGCTGACTAGGATCAGGGCCATAAGTGGAAGTCCCCATCTGTGGTGCTGCGTGCTGGTATGGAGGGTACTGCCCGGAGGAAGATGTAGTAGGGGGACGGACGTAGTTCATCAGCAAATCGATCTTCTCAATCTTGGCCTCCTGGCTGGTCCTATCATACTCAGAGTGGACCAAATTCTCCTCACGTGGCTGCTCATAATAATCAACCCTATGTTGATCTATTGGCATGCCGTAACCGAAGCCACGTCGGTAGGCAGATCGGTGGCCCAAAACCTCCTCCATGATGACCTTATCCTCCTTAGGTCGCTGACCTGACGCAGCAGCAATGTCATCCTCATGCTTTCTTTTTTCCACCATTCGTTCCTATTGAAACAACATGAGCACAAGGTGATTATAATCATACAAACAGATGGATATGAATACTACAAAAAAATTATATATAAGAATCGAAAATACTAACATAATTCTGCATGGAGACCTCCGACTCCCATCGATCTGTTAACTGCCCTTTCTGTCTCCTTAGGTGGGTATGTCGGTAGTTTTGTATTGGCGTGAGATCCTGTAATACATTATTAAAAAAAGTCAGTACAAGAACATAGCATTTAAACCCACATTCATTGTAATTGGAATACCTACATTTGTGAGTGCATGCTGGAGCATGGATTTTGTACCACCTGTATGAACTGACAGTTGCTTCTTCCTGTTCTCCGCATTCACCGTGGATCGCAACTACACGTTTCGAGAAGAAGTGAACAATTGAACTATACTTATGCATATGTAATTTACTACATGGAGAAGCGTACCTTATAATCTTGATCTGTCTCTAGGAAGTGGACGAATGCCCTCCATTCGTCTAACCTGTGCTCGAAACCCGGTGGTGGCTTACTAGCAGCTGCATCGCCTCCACCCTTGGCTATGACATAACGTTTAAGCCTGTATCGAAGCTGACTATATGACTTGCTTGCAAGAAAGTCCAGTGCCACCCACCATTTGTGAATTGTCCGCCAATTTTCGGGTAGTTCGAACTTGTTCTGCAAATTTGAACCAAAAAAATTAAGTGTTAAAGGAAGGTGACAGGAGCCAAAAATTGATTTTTCGTATATGTTTACATTTAGAATTAACTTACCATTACACGGCGGATGATGCCATGTCGATAGGCCTCGGGAAATGCTGACCATGCCTTTCCTCGACCTCCAGGGACAAACAACTTCGTCGAAGCTCTGTGATGGAGTAAGAACTCCAACCTAACCATCCCCGGAGATGAGCATATGAGACCCATAAACCCATCAGGCATAGTGATAGTCGGTCTACGGCCTGTCCTCCTATACTCCTCCTCCGCCCGGTAACCTCTATACATACCCCGGCGCCTATCTGTCACCGTGATGTTTGCCTCCTCATGCTGAGCGCCACAGCGGCCTCCTCCCGCTCCACTGCTGCGGCCTGTGGGTCATCTGGGTCAACCTGAGCAGGCATATCATCCGGGAGGTCGTACAACACCTCTTCCCCGATCCCCAGCTCATTTACCCATCCCGGCTGTGGCTCAGCCGCCTGACCCGACTGGTCATCGGGATGTCGGACCTGCCGATCAGTAAGTAAGGCAGTAAACGATCCTCCTGTATGACAAAATAAGAAAATGAAACGCATGAGTCCAAAATTGATATAATATTGCTATGACAGATAAAACATTTACAAATGAAGCTGTAAATCCCACCAGTGTACTGCTCCG
The DNA here is from genome assembly GCA_024138025.1 of Combretum micranthum. NCBI lineage: Eukaryota > Viridiplantae > Streptophyta > Magnoliopsida > Myrtales > Combretaceae > Combretum > Combretum micranthum. The sequence goes on along the minus strand of JAMXBD010000015.1, from coordinate 2,218,254 downwards.
GATGTGCCTCAGAGTCGTCCAAAAGCTGATCCATGAAATCGGAGCTACTCATCCTGCAAGTTCAAAAAATAACACCGGTTACTTAAATATTTCCTGGAGATTATTACGCAAACAAAGTACATGTGATAGATAATAATTATATAAATAAACGTATCCGTACAATCTATTCGTCCAAATCGTAATCGCCTATGCTACTGCATCCCACACTCGGGTCGGGTAAGCGTGTAAGGTTTCCTAGATCAACAAATATGCGATTGATTGGAATTGTCCATGGCCTCTGCACTGTCTGTTGCATTGCCTCCTCTATTGGAGGTGGCTCGAACGATTCAACATCTTCTATACTCTCGGTTTGGAAGAGAGCACGTGTGAACATATGACGGTGTACAACTTTCTGGACAATCTTCCAATTGCCATTTCGCTTGCTTGGGTCTTTTAGGTAAAATACTTGTTGTGCTTGGTCGGCAAGGATGTACGGGTCGTTATCGTACCATGACCTTGCAGTGTTGATGGAGATGAGGTCTCCGTCGATAATTTCTGGTTTATCCTCTCCGTATCAAACCACCTGCATTTGAATAAAAACACTTTCTTCGACCCCACATAATTTAGTTGTATAACTTCGGTGAGAACGCCATAAAATGTAAGTTGTTGCCCTCCATCTGCACCGATGACATATACACCGCTATTCTGTGATCTTAAGCCAACCTCCTTGGCTTCTGTGTTGTATCGGATACCATTCACGATACAAGCATTGAAGCTATATCGATGAATTTCAGGGCCCCAAGCTAACGCTTCAAGATCTTCTGGCATCTGATGTCCATGGACAGCCGTTTGCTCCATAATCTACATACCAAGTCAACAATTAAAGTTGCATGAAGATATCGATGAATTAATGGTATTGAAGTCTTCAACAAGTTTTTACCTTATTTCTAAACCACTCGGCAAAATGTTTACATACTATTCCTCCGACATTGCGTGCTCCACGTGCAGTTAGTTCGTTCTCAAACTCCCTGTAGATATTTCATTAGAAGTCCATCTTCAATCTTGGTGAACATCTCTTCTTTTCAAGTCATAAATGAATGAAAAGACATGACATACCTTATAAAGGGTTGCACTTCCTCGCAATTATTCAACACTGTCCAATGCATCCTGTTGAGTTCTACATCCGAGCCTGTTATAGTGCATGCACCTATTGAACGTATGGGTTGTGTGAATACTCGAAACGATGATGATGGACATTCATCCAGCGGTTCGTCCCACTGTCGGTGGGGTCTATTTATTCTTGAGTCCATGTTATCAAAATATAAGGAGCAAAATTGAGTGCTCTCCCGCACAACGTACGACTCCGTAATTGAACCTTCCGGTCTTGCCCTATTCCGCAAATCTGCTTTTAGAACTCCCATGTACCTCTCAACAGGATACATCCACCGGTACTGGACCGGACCACATATGCGTGCTTCATTTGGAAGGTGGACGGCTAAATGTATCATAATATCGAAAAATGCAGGAGGAAATATCATCTCTAACTTGCAAAGAGTTAGGATTATTTTTTTTCCAAAGACTCCAAAAGATTTACACGGAGTTCTTTAGCAGTCAATTCCCTGAAAAAACGACATACATCACATACAACATCGTAAATGCGATTATCCAACACCCACGAATGACAACCGGGAGAATACGTTGCAGCAAGACATGACAATCGTGACTCTTAAGACCTCTCAAACTAACTTCATCAGCGCCTAAGCAGGATGATATATTTGAAGCATATCCATTAGGCATCTTCACATCCCTTATTGAATTACACACCTCTCTCATTTGCCTAGTCGATAGTGTATATGCAGCTGGTGGTTTGAAAATGCGTCCACCACGTTGCTGCAGGTGTAGCTCGGAACGAATACCCATTTCTTGGAGTGTCAGTCTCGCCTTCTCTGTGTCTTTTGACTTGCCCTTAAGACCAAAAATAGTTCCCACTAGGTTATCGCATATATTCTTTTCGATATGCATCACGTCAAGATTATGTCGAATGTGCAATTCACTCCAATATGGCAATCGGAATAGCAAACTCTTCTTACACCAATTTGTCCCGTCTTCATTCCTCCGACGGCATAGGCGCTCTTGCAATTTCCCTAAAATGACATGCTCGTATCGACTCAATTGATCGATGATGTCTGAACCAGAGAAATCCCTTGGTCGTGCCCGTGTTTCCGTGGTGCCGTCAAAACTTACCCTGTCATGGCGCCACCTATGTCTCAAAGGCAAGAACCGTCTATGGCCCATATAGTGGAACTTACTATTTGAATGGCCACTTGTGCAGTCAACGTTACATATTGGACATGCTTTATAACCCTTCGTCGTCCATCCTGAAATGTCACCGTATGCCGGGAAATCGTTAATAGTCCATAATAATGCAGCATGCAGTCGAAATACCCGTCCTTCGACTACATCTAGTGTTTTTACCCCACTTGTCCAAAGTTCTTGTAGCTCATCTATCAATGGTTGTAAGTACACATCAATATCTTTACCTGGTGATTTCGGCCCCGGTATTAAGAGAGACATCATCATATATGGCTCCTTCATACATCTCCATGGTGGAACATTGTATACAAACATAATAACTGGCCACACACTGTATGTCGTGCTCATGTTTGCATACGGATTAAACCCATCAGTGGCAAGTCCTAATCGTACACTTCGGGGGTCCGATGCGAACACGGATATTTGTTATCCAATCCTTTCCACTGTTCGGAATCCACCGGATGCCTCAGCACACCATCTACAGATATATACTTTTCCTTGTGCCATCTCATCTCTGGAGCCGTCTTCCGGCACATAAATAGCCTTTGTAATCTTGGAACTAATGGGAAATGTCGCAACACCTTAACCGGTACAGTTTTTTGTTTCCTTGTATGAAGCTTCCATCTTCCTTCCCCACACACTGGGCATGTATCAAGATTTTTGAATTCTTTTCGAAACAAAACACAATCATTTTTACAAGCATGAATCATGTTTGCATCCATGCCTAACTGCTTCAAAAACTTCCGTGCTTCGTAATATGATGTAGGTAACAAATTGTCGGCAGGTAACAAACTTTTTATTAAGTCAAGCCAATTGTTAAATGACTTCACAGACTGCTTCCCATCAATCTTTAGATTTATCATTTGCACTACTGCTGATAATAATGAAAACTTTGTACATCCCGGATACACTGGACTCTTTGCTTTTTCAAACATTCCAGTCCACCCATCTCCATTAAACCCACTACTTTCATCTTCGCTGTCAATATCATCGCCATCGCCATCGCCATCGCCATCACCATCACTTATATTAACAGCAATATCTTCCAAAAGTTTTTGATCTGCCTCATCTTCAAAGTGCGTGTCGTCAAGTGGATTGCTCCCTTCATCCATAACAACATTATCATGTACCTCGTATTCATCTACATCCTCACCATGATAAATCCAAGGGGAGTAGGTCCAAGCCATTCCCCTCCTGAGGAGGTGATACTCAATAATCTGAATAGATTGCCATGCACCATTAAGGCAATCTCTACAAGGGCATCTAATCAGTCCATCTGCCCGCTTATGGTTTACAGCAGCTTCTAAAAACTCTCTAACCCCATTTCTATATTGCGTTGTTGTCAAATCACGTGTCATATGCCAACTTCGTTCAGACATCCTAAATTGACCTTAATTAATTACCACATTTAACTCACATCGGATAACTCTCTTATAACTATGCAAGCATCTAATATTGAAACACTAATGTTTGATTTACTTATTATTTAACCCTATATGTGTCATGCAATTACAGATAATATGTATAGTTTTATCGAACCTCTAAGAATAAATACATTACTACAAATTTCACATAAATTAATTCACAAACATATCAATAGGAGCATTTACTACTGTACACATATTACATACATTTATGAAGTTAAACATATTACACATGTATTAAACATTAATATATAATTATTATATTGTAACTATATATGATTTTTGTTCACATACAATTATAGTATTTAAATAATTGTATTTACACTATGTATCATAAAAGAAAACACAATACACATATATTAGACAATTATATGCCATCACTAGATCGTAAATACATATAATATTTTTACCTTACTTATAATAAATATATAAGTATACATATAATATACAGGAAATACTACATATGTAAGTAGTATTATTTCAATACTTACACTTATTTTATGTCTTATTAATCTAAACATATAAAACAAGCTTCGAATAATATATAAATATTTGATCCTAAGTATATACATAGTTTTTTCAATTTCTAACAATAAATACATAACTATATATTGAACATTCATTAATCAATATACATGAAAATATTAACATCTCAGTATTTATATTTAATCTATGTGACATGATATTAAACATAATAAACATAGATTGAATAATAACATGTAATCATATCCTATAAATCTATAATTTCTTCAACTACACACTAATATACATAACTATAAATTAAATATATATTACTACTACTATTTAAATAAATGAATTAAAAATTTCATAACAAATTGAACTAACCTAAATAAAAAATAAAAACTTACCGTATAATTAAATTTACTTAATCGAAAATATTTTTTTTTTTCTGATGTGTGTGCGTGAGGGTATGTGCGTTTTTGGGTGGGTGGGTGTGTGTGTGTGCGTCGGTGAGCTAGTATGTGAGTCGGTGTGTGGGTCCGTGTGTGTGTGTGGGTCTGTGGGTGTGGGTGTGTGTGTGTGTGGGTGTGCGGGTGTGTGGGTGTGGATGTGTGTGTGGGTGTGTGGGTCTGTGTGTGTGGGTGTGCGCGCGTGGGTCGGTGTGTGTGCGTGAGTGCGAGAGAGATGTGCGAGAGAGAGAACGTGAGAGGGGCGAGTAAAAGAAGGGGGGGTGGGGCGGTATATATAGGAGGATGATGAGGCGAATTTCGCCTCATCAAACAAAGGCGAATTTCGCCTCATCCTAGTCAGCATGAGGCGAATTTCGCCTCATCCTAGTCAGCATTTGAGGCGAAATTCGCCTCTGACTAGGCTAGTGAGGCGAAATTCGCCTCATAATCCTAGTCAGAGGCGAATTTCGCCTCAAATGCTGACTAGGATGAGGCGAAATTCGCCTCTTTTGTTAAAATGAGGCGAAATTCGCCTCAGATACTTTAAGAGGCGAATTTCGCCTCTTAGTTTTTCGCCTCCCCTACCAACTTTTCTACTAGTGATTTATTTTTTAATATATATCTGTTTGAAAACGATAAAAATATAATGTCAAAATGATCAAAATATGTAAAACCAACATATCCATAGTTTTATAAAATTATGTAATACTTTTATTATTTGTCTTAAAAAAACCATTGATGCTTGCTTGTTGTCTATCTATACAAGTATTCATACTACATATTGGTTAATTAAGTAAACGGAAAAGTAGGTTTTTCACTATTTTTCAATTTGAGTTATAAATCTATTTTTTTTATTCGACTCCTTAACATTTGCATAAACTTATAAAAAAGGACTTTCTTAACATCATTAGTTTTTTTCATTAAGATTTAATACTTCGCATATTTTTATTCGTTGAAAATTATTTATTGATTTAAATTAATAAATAACTAAATTAAGATAAATTTAATAAAATAATTAAAAAAACCAGTATTCAAAAATTAATTTACAACTGTAAAAATTAAAAAGTGGAAAATTCTATAAAAAAAAATAGTATCATAATATATTTGACAAACAACCACCACCACCGGTGGTTTTGATCCTACCTCTTTGCTTTCCTCCCATTGCCACTCGCAAGGACCATTACATCAAATTAAAAATTAAAATAAAGGAAAAAACCCAGAAAACGGGGGGAAACTTTGACAAACTATCATTTAAAAATTAAAAGCAACATTCAAAGAGGGAGCTCACGTTTGAAAGCATCAATCTTTTTCACTTTCTCTTATAATTTTTTGATTAAATTATCAGCTCAGATAATCTAAGAAAGCATCACCGATCTTTACGACTTCAAAGGTGAAATCGGTGATGGTTTTGGGATAAAAAGAAGTCGGTTGTGGCCTATGGTCTGGGCTAAGTTCAGCTAAAATCGAGCCCATTTTGTCTTTTTACTTGATCTCGACGTGGTAGTATTGTTGACACAAAACACAAGGCTTGCGGTCTTAATTCTATTTATTTATTGCTAGGGAGAGAGAGAGAGAGAGAGAGGGAGAAAGAGGATCTTTGCCAGCAGCAAATGAGGGAATTCGAAGAATTATGAGACCATAATCACCTATCGTAGCGGTTATTTGTAAAAAAATATCCTCATCCTATTTGTTTTTTTATAGAATTTTCTATTTTTAATTTTCTTGTTTTAAATTAATTTTTGAAACTTTTAGATATTTTAACTATTTCATTAAATTTATCCAAGTTTAGTTATTTTATTTGTTTAGATTAATAATTTCCACCGAATGACAGGTGCCAAGTATCAAAATTAAATGGAAAAAATTAACAGCCTAACAAAGTCCTTGTTTGTAAGTCTTTATAAATGTTAAGGATTGAAATTAAAAAAAAAAAGGATTTAGGACCCAAATGAAAAAAAAGAGTGAAACATTAAGGACTAAAAACATAAATAAATTACCTATAAGTCTAAAATTTAAGTATAATCAAATGAATTCGATGCAATACAAGACTTCAACATGATTCATCAAATCCAATCTTGTTTTTAATGAATTGGTCTATTTTTAATTAGAATCCCGTATTTTGTGCAGAATTCTAAAAACCATTTATAAATATATAATATATCTTGAAATTTCTATGGATGTTGATGGATATATAAAATATTATAATATTTAAAATAATACATAATTCTTTGAGCTATGATAATATATTGATAAAAGTTAATCATCTACATTTAATTACGCAGTAATGAAAACTTTTTTATTAGCCATATTTTACATATAAAGATATTATTTTAAGTAATGAAAAAAGTATGCAAATAATTAAAAATTTTGGAAACAAATAAAAATATTTTAAAAAATAAAATAAAAATTAAGAATATTGTTTTAGATTTATATGATATTAAAAGATAGCATTAATGTGGTACTTTTCATTTATGAATAAAATGGTTCCTTTTATGAAATATAAGAATATGAAAGATAATTATATCGAAGAGATACAACTAAAAAGAAAGAAAGAAAAAAAAACTCAATGGTTTTTATTTAAGATTGGGAAAGTTAATATCAAAGAGTATAATAGCAAAAACTATTGAAACTATGCATTATAATTATAACCTATATTTATATTATAGTATAATGGATTATTATAATAAATCGTATATATTATGGCTATGAAAAATATAAGTTAGATGGTTACTAATTTTCTTTTATTTCATAAGTTTTAAATAGTGAAGATAGGATTAAAGTGATATGACTTTTCATGAAATGTAGCAAAACCAAAAGAACTATTATGAGTCTATATGGATTATTTGATTTTTATTTGTATGTTATTTGGATCTTATTTACATCTATATCTAATTTATTTGATCTGCTTATAAATAAAAATATATGTTTTTTTATTTATATTTATTTATTATCAAATAATCTATTCGAAAACGATAAAAATAAGATGTTAAAACTACTAAAATAAAATAAACCAAATAGATGTATTAGTATGAAAAAGTAATAATTCATTAAACGTAATAATAATCCCTAGAGCATTTAATTGTTGACCTTAGCATGTGTCTTTGTCAATCCACATATTATTGAGGAGTATTTTGTTGACTCCTCTAAAAAGTAAAAACCCTTGATTGTGTTCATCTCAACATAATTATAGGAAAACCCGAAGCCCTTTTTTGACCGCTAAAAAGCTAAAAGCTAAAAGCTAAAAACTAATAAATAGATATGCCAATGGTCAAGTTCTGCTTCAGCATCTTTAATCACCGACACCTCAGTCCACAATCATATACTTGACTCGAGCAATAGAGTATCCACTTGACCTTAAACGAAGAGCATTTACATCCGATGTCTTTGATACAAATTTCTAGTAAGGCCTTATTGATAGAAGATTTTTTTACTTTTTAGTATCCTCTGCAAATTATTTTAAAATTAAGTTTCTTTGAAATATTATATTATTATTTTATAAAAACGATGTATTATGTAAAGATATATGAATCACAAAAATATAAAAAAAATAAATGAACTTAACATGAAAACCTTATGAATAAAATGAAAAAGCCCATTCAAAATAAAAATTTTTTAAATACTGATATGATATTTTAAAAATCTTCCGACGAGCATAATATGAATGCTCTACAGTTTGACTATTACTCATGTATCCACTTGCAACCGTGAGTGACACGTAGAGCATATCAATAAATATGGTGGTCCTTTTTTCATTGTGAGATGCTAGATTTTTATTTGTCGTTTTGTTTACCAACAACGATGGTAGCACCATTATGGATTTCGTTGAAAAACTGAGGCCATTCTCTTTCCTATTTATTTATATTTTATTTTCCCGATAGGAAAAGGTCCTGCTCATGGAATTTAAGGCAGTTAGATGCCGACTATTGACTTCGCAAACAGCCTGCCATGGGTTGTCTAGTGGGTCCATCGTCCATGCTTTTGTTTGGTTCGTTGTTGGCTGATGTCGTGATATTATTTCAGATAAGGCTGTTAATTAATAACGTAAATAAATATTTTTATTTATAAATAAATTAAACATCCCATAACAAACAGTAAAATTTAGTGAGAGGAACAAAAAATAGCAAATTCTCCTCATTTATTCTCCGGACTTGTCCTTAGTTGTAGTGTAATTTCATAGGATTACATAAATACAACTCTTATTTAATCAAAGTATAATTCCTATTTTAGTGAAGTAAAACTCTGTCTTTTTTTTTTTTTTTTTCACTTAATTATATACTCGTTAAGTAGTAAACCGGACTTGAATTCAGCTTCACCAATTGACATGTGAGATGCTTGCGTGTCATCATTTCAATTCAGTGGATGACAAACTTAAACTAGGTTTGCAACAACAATCATTCTCGTGGAATATACGATAGGAATATCCTTAAAAGACAAGTTTTTGTACGGAAATACCTCTGCTTTTAAAAATAAATATGAAAATATGATATTAAAATAATTAAAATATAAGAGTCAAGGTGCAGGTAGTACACGAGCATTTAACCAAACTTTATTTTTATTTAGAGTCTGTTTGTTTAGTTTTTTGTGAACAGATATAGACATTTTTTTCGAATGCTTTTCTAACAAATTGTTTTTTAAGATATAGATATAGATAAAAAAGAGTTGACAGTTTTCATGAAATAAATAGATCAAATATAGATAAAATATAAATACAAATTAAATATATTTACTCATATTATTTTGATACATATACAGATACAGATGAAAAACAGACCATCCAAATATACCCTTAATTAAGAGAGGGCATGTGATAGATGCGCCCTCTTTGTTTTGTGAAGAGGGCGCATATGGCACCCATGGCCTCCTCATTTTGTAAAGAAGGTATGTGTGCCACATGTACCCTCTTTGCACACACACATATATAAAAATTTTGGCTGATATCACTCGCTTCATTCACACTTTGAAAATATACACACATTTGCTCTCACATAGTGCTCTAGAGGCAGGGCATATCCAATCCATTCACTTCTTAGCTTTGGATGTTCGATTGTGAAAGTAAACATCTATTTTCCTTGTACTATTTTTCTTATTTTACTTTACATTTGTGTCATTCTGGTCAAAACCATACTTGAAATCCTAGGTTTTTCCTTTGAACTAGATTAGTCAAATTTTATGACTTTTGTTCGTAATCTCCCTTAATAATATGTTAGATGGTACTAATTGTAGTAGTATGCTTAAATAAGTGTAAAGATTCGATGGTTGAAATAGTTACTTAATTCATGTATATCAAGTGTTCAGAGAAATATCAAGTAGAAAGTGATGGAGAATTGTATGAAGGTGCAGTAATGTGTGGGAAAAACTAAGAAGTCATAGAAAAAGTTTAAGAAAAAACGAAAATAGTGTCACACATTTAATCTTCATTTTTCAATTCTTATTGTTATTTAATTGCAAGCATTGACTCTTTAGGTTTGCAATGGCGGATTTTGTTCACTTTATGGTGTATGCCCATGGAAACATTATGATTGGTTCGCATGGGCTGGAGTATGATAGGCCTCCATTAAGAAAAGTTCAAATGAGGATGTTAGTTTTAAATAGTTTGTTAGCTAGATATGTCCAAGTGTTGGCATGGATCCAAGTATTGGAGGCATTGAAATAATACACAAGCACCTTTATTACATGCTAAGCTGACCTACTTATGTGCTTGTATTAATCGTTGATCACAGAAGTGTAATATATGAATAATCAATCTCTAATGAAGGGTAAAGTTGCTATATAATGTTATTTAAGAGGGTATTTTTGTCCCTAAACAGGCGGATTTTGACTTGAAGAAGTTGTTCGCGAAGAGCGAGAAGAGGAGGACTTAGGCCGGCTATAAGTCGCCAGCTTTGACATGTAAGGCCGCTAGCTTTTATGAGAACACCGATGGCTTTATGCCAGCTTTAATGCTTTAGAAAATTTGCAAGAAAATTTGTAAAAGATGGCAGCGTATGAGGAAAGCCAGACCAAGGCCGCCGACTATATATCAAAGCTGTCGGTTTTCATAGTGAAAGTCGCCGGCTTTCTGCCATCTTATGTGGTAATGTTGCTTGATTCATGTTTAAGCCGCCCTTGAGCCGCCAGCTTATCCTCCAGCATATATCTGACGAAAAATAATCTCCTTTCTTTTGTGCAAGTGTTTCCCAATCTCTATATATATCCCTTAGGTCTTTTGTTTCTTCCCCACATATCTTCCTAAGCATAAACCCTAGGTAAGTGGGTTCTTCCCTTGTCCTTTCAATTAATCTTTTAGTGTGATCCTTCTCATAAAGGTTGTTTCTTTGGTTTGAGGAATCAAGTTTGTGGAGACAGTTTCATTGGAGAAAAGAACCTTAAGTTGTGTTGGTGATTTGGTTCTACAATCAAGAAAGCATGAGATCTAAAAGTTTTACGTAAGTACGAATCCATTCAAGCTTTGTAATTTTGAAGAAGTAATCTTTTCTAATAGTTTGATTTATTGATTTAGAATTTTAGGAATTGAAGGAATTATGGAGAAACTTTGTATTTGGGGATTCCGTTGTCTTGTGAATAAGAGAACATAGGTATGTGAATCTATTATCTTAGATTTTATGATTTGGATTGTGGATTTTAGGATTTATGGTTTAATTATGTGTTGGAAAATAGATTCTAATTTAAGATGTGTTGATGATCAGGAATTTTGGTGAAATTAGGGTTTCTAATCTTTTAAAAGGTTTAGTTGGTAAAATTGGAGTTTTGAAAGCGAATCTAGCTACGACCATACCATGTTATTGATTGTGTTTTAGGATTAGATTTGTAAAACTTGACCTAATTTTATTAAACTTTAATTGAATTACGTGTTGCTTGTGATTCGCTGCGGTTAATAAAGGCCACATAAAGTGTAATATTAACGTTGGTAACCTGATGATCCTTATGTGGTGCTGTCCCAAGGAGTTACACCTAGAGATAATTCTAGTAGTATAGGAATAGATGAGTATGGCACCCTAGGTGTATGGGAGATTTCCAACACCATAAATGTATGTAATTACCTATATTTTATATTAGATGTTTTAAGGAGTCATGAGATCCTCCAGGTTTGGGACTAGTATAGAATAGTTCAGGATTGTGTTGGTTGCAGGCTAATTAAAGATAAAAAAATTTATGATTATTACATTAGTTATTAAGTCGTATGTTATATTGCTTATTGCTTATTCATATGCATGTAGTTTTGGTTTAGCGTACTGGGCGTTTTTCGCTCAATCCTTATTCTTTTTTAGGAACAGGTGAAGATCCAATTGTGTATGATCTGATCGGTTATGATGTATTCGTGGACTATGGGGAGAGCGATAGTGGATTTGACCATCCTGCCAATAATTAGATTGGTTGGAATAAAGATAGTGATTTGAGGTGAAAATACTATATTTTGATTAGCTTTGTTTGAGCCTTTTAATATTTTAAGGATTTTCTTATTATGTTAAAGTTACGTTAAAGTTTGGATTTTTAGTTCATGATGTAGGTGAATTGAGGAAGTTTTATTTCTTTATAGTATTAAAGTATTTAGGGTAACCTTATTGTGAGCAACATGTGATATATGGTATATATATTTGTGGATTATAGTGACTTATAGCCTTAGCGTGTTTATCTTTGGTAAGGATATGTGGTGGGTTGATAATGCCTTCAGGTTAGGGTGTTACAGCTCAGGTGGTATCAGAGTAGTTCACTATTCGGAAGTGGAGGAGTGTATCCTCATTGCCTAGTGTGGTTCTCGACCTGTATAATGAAACTGATAAGGACGTCAGTTCTATAAGTGGGAAAGTATGTAATACCCCTCAAATATAGGTTGTGGAACTCTAATCACAGAGGTACCTTTTGATATAGTAGCTTAGAGTTGGTTAGAACTCTAAAATTAAGCGTGCTCTGTGTAGAACAATCCCAGGATGGGTGGCCCCATAGGAAGCACTAGCACCAGAAGAATAAGACCGTACGACGTGTGGCCAAAGTGGACAATACCTCAGTGGGCGGAGTTTCGGGGCATTATAGGTATCAGAGCAATAGGTTTTGATCTCATTAGATTTAGGTTATGAACTCGTTAAGACGATGAGCATTGATTTGGGGGGGAGGGGTAGAAAATAGTTGGGGATGTTTATTTAGTAAGTTATGTTGTCATCCTATAGTTTTCTTTAGTGTTATGATCTTTTAATGTTTTATCTAATCTCATAGATGCTATGTTATTCTTGTTAATATGCCTCCATGAAGAAGAGCCCCAGATGCTGGTTCCTCCAGGACCGGTGAGGAGGAAGAATCACCTTTGAACTAGCCACCTTTGAATCAGGTGCATGAGAATTTACCCCCACTACCGCTATAACTAGCCCCACCTATAGGACAACCTGTGCCTATGGATGTTGCTCAATTGATGCAGGTTGTGAATACTCTCTTGGGAGTAGTTACTCAATAGAAGCAGAACATGAGGAATGATATGCAAGTGATTCAAGCTAATGTTGAAGCTTGGAGAAAGGAGACTAAGAGGTTGAATGGCAATGGAGCCAGGTACGCTGATGTATTGAGTCTGAACAAATTTGTGGACTTTGTGTACAAGTTTAAGCTGATACCTGAAAGACCCTTAGATGCATAGTTGTGGATGGAAAAGGTAGAGAAAACTTTTGTTGCCTTAGATATTCTAGAGCATAAGAAGATGTATGCCTACTACTTGTTGATTGGGAAGGCAAACAACTGGTGGTTGAGCACTAACAGGCATATGCCTGGAGTGATCACTTGGGATAGGTTCCAATAGGTGTTCTATAAGGAGTTTTTCCCTTATAGTGTCAAGCAACAGATGCTGCAAGAGTACTGTACCTTGTAGCAAGGTAAGATGACAGTCGAGGAGTATGAAGCAAGATTAAATATGCTAATGAGGTTTCTTCCCAATCCTTTGAAGGAGAGCAAGGATGCTAAGATGAGTAGGTTCATTACTGGTTTGGAACCCGAGATTTAATATCAAGCGAATTTGATGGAATTGACTAACTACTCATTTGTGGTTAACATGGCAAAATTAGTTGAGCAAGGATTGGATAAAATTAAGGGAAGGGTCAAATAGAAAAGCTAGGTTTATTTGGGCAAGAGACTAGCCACTTCTGTGACTGCTCAGGATAGGGACAAGAGGCTTGTTACTCAACAAGTAAGATCAATCGTTCCGAGTTCTGATAAGAAGTGCTTTAGGTATCAGGGACCTTATGATGTCAAAAAGTGCAAGTGGCCCGAAAATGCATACTTCACTTGTGGAAAAGTTGGACATAGTTAGAGATTCTGCACACAAAGAGTTGTTGTTCCACATGTTTTTTGTTTTGCATGTGGACAAAGAGGGCATAAGGCTATAGATTGTAAGGAGCTTAGAAGACAGGTGATTTCAGGAGCTCAAGTGGGCAGACTTCAGGGTCAAGGATAAAGAGCACCAGCCAAGATTTATGCTCTTCAGCATAGGGACACCTCCAGCATAGATACTATGGCAGCTATGCTGTCTATACTCCGGCATAATGCTTATGTGTTGTTTGATACTGGTGCCTATTTTTCGTGTATATCTGAGTTGTTTGCATCTATTTTTTGTGTGTATGTTGAGCATATGTCTGAATGTTTATCACTAAATACTCCTTTAGGGAGTGGAGCCTTGTTGAATAGGATTTGTAGGGATGTACATATGGAAGTAGAAGGTAGACATTTACCTGGAAATATGATAGTGATGGATATGAGACTTTGATGTAGTCAATAGACTAGTTGATGAAACATCATGGTGTAATTGATTGTCAAAATCTAGTTGTGGAGTTTAGTTTACCATATAGACGTCGATTTGTGCATAAGCTTAAGGTGCAAAGACCTTTAATGTTACCTACATATGAGTTGTGGGAAAAGTTGGTGTTAACAATAGTACCTTTGACATTAGGAGATGAATCAAAGACTAATCCTACAAGGATACTAGTTGTGAGAGAATATTTGGATGTTTTTCCAAAAGATCTACCAGGGTTTACACCTAAAAGAGAGGTAGAGTTTTGTATTGATTTTGTGCTTGGTGCCTTGCTTAAGTCTAAACCACCATATCGTATGGCTCCAATAGAACTGGTGGAGTTAAAGGTTCAACTAGAAGATTTGCTTAAAAAGAAGGTCATTAGACCAAGCGTATCACCCTGGGGAGCTCTAGTGTTATTTGTGAAGAAAAAGGATGGGAGTGTGAGGTTATGTATTGATTATAGAGAGTTGAACTAGGTGACGATCAAGAATAAGTACCTATTGCCTAGGATAGATGATTTGCTTGATCAACTGGCAGGAGTATAAGTATTTTCCAAGATTGATTTGAGGTCAGGATATCACCGGCCGTGGGTTATAGCAGAGGACATTTAGAAGATAGCCTTTAGGACCAGGTACAAGTATGAGTTCGTGGTTGTGCCTTTCGGTCTTACAAATGCACTAGCTGTTTTTATGGATCTTATGAACCAAGTCTTTAGAGATTATATAGACTCATTTGTAGTAGTGTTCATCGATGATGTTTTGGTGTATTCTAAGACTAAGGAAGAACATGAAGAACATCTGTTTTTAGTCCTAAGTAGATTACAAGAAGATAAGTTGTATGCCAAGTTCACAAAATATGAGTTTTGGTTGGAATAAGTGTCTTTCTTAGGACATATTGTGGATGGAAATAGGATTTCAGTGGATCTTGAGAAGGTGAAAGCAGTGGTGGAATGACCAACTCCTAAGAATGTGTCGGAAATAAGAAGTTATTTGGGGATGATAGGATGTTATAGGAGATTTGTAGAGGATTTATCCAAAATTGCTAATCCTTTGACAAGATTGACACAGAAAGGGGTGAAGTATGTGTGGGATGAGAATTGTGAGCACAGCTTCCAACTGTTAAAGGAAAAGTTAGTGTCTACACCGGTATTAGCTTTGCCAGTGCGTGGTGAGGAGTACACTATTTATAGTGATGCTTCTATACAAGGATTAGGTTATGTTTTGATGCAAGGAAGCATGATTATGCATCTAGACAACTAAAACCTTATGAAGAAATTATCCTACCCATGATTTAGATCTGGCAGCAGTAGTTCATGCTTTAAAGTTGTGGAGATACTATTTGTATGGAGAAAGATGCAAAATATTCACGGACCACAAGAGTTTGAAGTATATATTTACCCAGAGAGAGATGAACATGATATAAAGGAGGTAGTTGGAACTGATAAAGGACTATGATGTGGATATTCAATATCACTTAGGAAAGGCGAATGTTGTAGCAGATACCTTGAGTAGAACAAGGAATAAGAATTTAACGACTTTGATCACCTCCGAGTGTCATTTGTTAGATGATATGAGAAAATTGGAATTGGAAATAGTGACTAAAAAGTGAGTGCAAAATTGGCAAATTTGCAGATTCAGCCTACTTTGGTTGAAAGGATCAAAGTAGGGTAAGTGGATGATCCAAATGTACAAGAGATAAGGAGAAGAATGGAAGTTGGTAGAGCACCTGAATTCCATATTAATGAAGAAAGTGCCGTGAAATACAAAGGAAGATTGTGTGTGTCAGAACAAGGAGAACTTAAAAGAGAGTTATTTAAAGAAGCGCATTATTCGAGTTATTCTATCCATTCCGGAGGCGACAAGATGTATCACGATTTAAAGAAGTTGTATTGGTAGAATAACATGAAGAAGGAGATCGTTGAATATGTATCTAAGTGTCACATTTGTCCAATGATCAACATTGAGCATAGAAGACCAGCCGGTGAATTAAGGCCTTTGTCTATACCTCAATGGAAGTGGGAACACATAAATATGGATTTTGTCACGGCTCTAACTAGAACTAAGGGAAAGTTAAACTCGGTATGGGTAATTGTGGATAGACTTACAAAGGTAACGCGATTTGTACCTATCAAGACTAAGTTTGTAGGAAGATTCTGGAAAAGCTTGCATAGATCTTTGGGTACTAAAGTGGTTTTCAGTACTGCTTATCACCCTCAGACAGATGGGTAGTCTGAACGGACCATTCGGCATGTTGAGAGCTTATGTCTTGGACTTTAAAGGTAGCTGGGATGAATATTTTCCTTTTGTGGAGTTTGTGTATAACAACAATTATCAAGCATCAATTAGGATATCATCTTATGAAGCTTTGTATAGTAGGAAATGCCGATCACCTATTCATTAGAATGAAGTAGGTGATAAACATATTTTAGGACTAGAATTGGTGCAAGGTGCTATTGACAAGGTTAAAACGATTAGACAGAAATTGTGAGTTGCTCAAAGCCGTCAGAAAAGTTATGCGGATAAATGGAGAAGGCCATTAGAATTTCAAGTGGGGGAGCATGTATTGCTTAAAATATCATCGACTAAAGGTGTTGTCAGATTTGGTATGAGAGGCAAATTGAACACCGGATATGTTGGACCATTTGAAATTATGGAAAGGATAAGCGATATGGCTTACCGATTAGCATTGCCGCCAATTTTGGAAGGAGTACACAACATATTTCATGTGTCAATGTTGAGGAAGTATGTGCAAGATCCTGAACAAATTGTAGCTTTGAAGCCATTAGAAGTTCAAGCTAATCTCATTACAATCGAAAAGCCAATAAGGATTTTGGATACAAAAGAAAAGATCTTAAGGAGATGCATGATCAAGTATGTGAAGGTGCAATGGATAAATGAAACAGAATGAGAAGCGACCTAGGAGTTAGAAGAGGAATTGCAAGCCAAGTACCCCAAACTTTTCGACGATTTAGGTAACTTTCAAGGACAAAAGTTTCTTTCATGAGGGGAGAAATGTAATATATGAATAATTAAACTATAATAAAGGGTAAGTTGTAATATAATGTTGTTTAAGAGGGTATTTTTGTCCTTAAACAAATTGATTTGGACTCGAAGAAGTTGTTCGTGAAGAATAAGAAGGGGAGGACTTAGGCTGGCTATAAGCCTCCAGCTTTTATGGGAAGATCGTCGGCTTTTATGCCAACTTTGAAACTTCAGAAAATTTGCAAGAAAATTTGTAAAAGATGGCAACGTATGAGGAAAGTCAGACTAAGGCTGCCATCGTATACATCAAGGTCACTAGTGTTTACGGTGAAAGCCGCTGGCTTTCTGCCATTTTATGTGGTAATGTTTCTTGATTCGTGTTTAAACCGCCCCTGAGCTGCCAGCTTACCCTCCAGCCTATATCTGACGAAAAATAATCTCCTTTCTTTTGTGCAAGGGTTTCCTAATCTCTATATATATCCCCTAGGTCTTTTGTTTCTTCGCCACATCTCTTCCTAAGAATCAACCCTAGGTAAGTGGGTTCTTCCCTTATCCTTTCAATTAATCTTTTAGTGTGATCCTTCTCATAAAGGTTGTTTCTTTGGTTTGAGGAATCAAGTTTGTGGAGACAGTTTCATTGGAAAAAAGAACCTTAAGTTGTGTTGGTGATTTGGTTCTACAATCAAGAAAGCATGAGATCTAAAAGTTTTACGTAAGTACGAATCCATTCAAGCTTTGTAATTATAAAGAAGTAATATTTTCTAATAGTTTGATTTATTGATTTAAAATTTTAGGAATTGAAGGAATTATGGAGAAAATTTATATTTTGGGGATTCCGTTGTCTTGTGAATAAGAGAACATAGGTGTGTGAATCCGTTATCTTAGATTTTATGATTTGGATTGTGGATTTTGGGATTTATGGTTTAATTATGTGTTGGAAAACGGATTCTGATTTGAGATGTGTTGATGATCACGAATTATGGTGAAATTAGGGTTTCTAATCTTTTAAAAGGTTTTATTGGTGAAATTGGAGTTCTGAAAGCAAATCCAGCTACGACCATACCATGTCTGTTGATTGTGCTTGTAGGATTAGATTTATAAAACTTGACCTAATTCTATTAGACTTTAATTGAATTGAGTATTGCTTGTGATTGGTTGCGGTCAGTGAAGACCACGTAGAGTGTGATATTAACGCTGGCAACCTGATGATCCTTATGTGGCACTGTCCCAAGTGGAGCTACACCTAGAGATGATTCCGGTAGTTTAGGAGTAGTGCGAGTATGATACCCTAGGTGTATGGGAGATTCCCAACACCATATATGTATGTAATTACCTATTTTCCATATTAGATGTTTTAGGGAGTCATGAGATCCTCCAGGTTTGGGACTAGTGTACAATAGTTCTGGACTGTGTTGGTTGTAGGCTAATTATAGATAAAAATTTTATTATTGTTGCATTAGTTATTAAGTCGTATATGATATTGCTTATTGCTTATTCATATGCATGTGGTTTCGGTTTGGCGTACTGGGCATTTTTCGCTCGATCCTTATTCTTTTTTAGGAACAGGTGAAGATCCAATTGTGTATGATCTGATCGGTTATTATGTATTTGTAGACTACGGGGAGAGCGATAGTGGATTTGACCATCCTGCCAATAATTAGATTGGTTGGAATAAAGATAGTGATCTGAGGTGAAAATACTATATTTTGATTAGCTTTGTTTGAGCCTTTTAATATTTTAAGGATTTTCTTATTATGTTAAAGTTTGGATTTTTAGTTCATGATGTAGGTGAATTGAGGAAGTTTTATTTCTTTATAGTATTAAAGTTTTTAATGTAACCTTATTGTGAGCAACAGGTGATACATGGTTTATATATTTGTGGATTATAGTGACTTATAGCCTTAGTGTGTCTATCTTTGGTAAGGGCACGTGGTGAACCAATAATGCTTTTAGGTTAGGGCATTACAAAGAGTGTGGAAGATCTATTGGGGTAAGCGAAGGAGTTAGGTGCTGACTTCATACAAGAGTTGTTTGTGCAAATATGTGACCCATCAAGTGCATTGCATGTGAGTCCGTCCTCACGGACTGGTTTGAACTTACAAGTGTACCCATCAACTAATGCATGAGTCAAGGTCGATGTAGGCATCCAAGCACATGAGGAGCCACCTATTGGGCATGTCCACTTGGTTCTTCCATGTCTAAGTGCATATGCGCCCCCACCAATGTCCTATTTGCCAGTGCCAGTTAAGGAATACCCACATCCGATGAATGAGTCATTGGCACAACTGGAAAATAGAATATAGAAAGAGGTCATGCCAGTACTCAGCCTTAGATTTACTGATGAAAATTGGGATGATACTTGCTATATTGATTAGAATGGGGATCCCATTAAAGATAAGCAGAGTGACAGTGAGGATAATGATGTGACTGAAGAGCGTAGTCAATCAATCGAAAATAGCTCCATTGAATTACCAACAGCACAACCAACTAGTTCTATGAGTACACAAAGTGGTATTGGTCCATCTCAAATGGCTGCAGTAAGAGATGAAATTCCATATTTCAATGTTGGTTGCGATGGTGGATATATTACTTTTGAGGAAAATCTCAAAATTATGTGTAATAACATTCAGAGTGATGATTTAGAGAAAGATATGTTGTTTAACACAAATGCCGACCTAATTCACCATGTGAAATCTTTTCATGTGAAAAACCATTGCAATTTCCGAGTGCATGAATCTGCTAATAACCTATGGTTGGCCTATTGCATTTAGCGAGAAGACGGTTGTTTATGGAGGCTTCTTACTTGTAAGAAAAAGCTAGAAGGTCTCTTTGTCATCACTAAGTTGGAGGGGCTTCACTCATGTGTTAATGCCATGGTAGGTCAGGACCACTCATAGATAGATTCAAATGATATGGTAAGAGAGTTTTAAACTTTGTGAAGAATGAGCTAGATATGAAGACTAGGACATTAGAGTCTCATGCGGAGATGGTGTTCGGGTATAAAGTATCACGTAAAAGAGTCTGGGAGGGAAAGCAAAAGGGAATTGCATAGGTTTATAGTGATTTGAAGAAGTCAAACAACGATCTTTCAAAGCTATTCACTGCTATCAAAGTGCCAAATCCATGAACTCAAGTTGAGTGGGATGGGATAAGATCATCTATACCTAGAGAGTCAATCCTCAAATGGGTCATCTGGACATTTGGTCCATGTGTGGAAGCTTTCAAGCACTATAGGCTTATTGTATGTGTGGATGGGACGTTTCTTTACTGAAAATACAAAGGTGTTCTACTCATTACTTGTGGCATTGATGGAGCAAACTGAATCATCCCATTAGGATTTTGCTTGGCATGGAAAGGATCAAAGGAATCTTAGAGTTGGTTTTTAAGAAAATTGAAGCGTCGTGTACTGGGGAAAAGAGACAGTATGCCTACTATTTGATAGGATGAAGGGAAATATTCAAGCATTAAAGGATTCATCAAATAGCTAGCTTCTACCTTTCGTAGTCCATTATTTCTGCATTTGTCATGTAGCGAGTAATTTCATTAAGGTGTACAAGAATTATCTAATGAGGAATATAGTGACTTATAATGTGTTCAAGGGGTAAGCCTCACAAGTTTGAGAATTTCATGCAACTACTAGTGAACATAAAAAGAAGAGGTAGTTGAGTGGTCTAACTGGATAGAACATGATAGCTCTTTATGTTTACAAAAAGAGCAATAGACACTCACATACAATGGTTTCTAACACTTTAGGTATATGGCAAGTAATATTGTTGAAGCCTATAATTCTATACCAGTTAGTACTATGGGCTTACCAGTAGCTGCACTTGTTAAATTTTTTTTCTAGAATTGTGTTATGAATTGGGAGAATGGGCATGTTGAGGCCATGGAGGGTATTCAAAAGAAAGAATTTTTCATTACATATGCAATGAAAATGCTGAACAAATGGAGTGGTAGGGTTAGTGGACATCAGGTGATATGCTCTCATCGCAACACATGGCTCTTTGAAATTTATATAGGAAGCTAACGTGTGGCATGTTTTCTAAAAGATGGTAGGTGGACTCAAAAGGTTGTTATTGTCAATCATACATATGCTGCAACATATGACAGATGTATCAAATTCCTTGCTCATATGCTTTAGTTGCAAGTGCTCGTGTTAGGATAGATGGTAACTTATTTATTGAGCATCGACATAGGTGGTCCAATCAATTGTAGGTTTATAATGCCCATTTCTTTCTGCTTGGTGATGAACTAGAATGGCATACTCTTGCCAGCTTCTCAATTTTAGTACCTGATCAAAATTTTGCACGTGGAAAGGGTGAGCTAAGGAGTAAGTGATACGAGATGGAAATGGATCTTCATGGTCAGCCTGATAGGCTCAATTGCAATGTGTGTAGGGAAGAGGGTCATAATCATAAGACATGCCCAAGTAGAAATATACAGGCTTAGGTGTTTATAATTACAACATATATTGGAAAAAAATAATCTTATAGTGTTAAAAATATGATTGTCGATGTCATTGTGATAATCTATGTTAGTACTGACATATTTTACTCTCATTATGAAGGGTAGATGCATCTTAAACCGTTGGATGATTCCATATTATCATACTAGGACACCCATCATTTAGATTGCACAGGTACATGTCAACACTCACACCTCGTTTATAATTTTCAAGGGACAATGACTAATTCTCTGCATTTCTAACTTTCACAAGATGAAGAAGATTGGAGTACATGCCACCAAGTGATGACTGTGTAGCATCGTGAGTTATAGCTATGTTGCGATGATGGAGGAAATCATGTAGATCCATGCATGATTCAATATATGTAGATGGCTGGTTTCTATTCATTCAGCTAGCTACTATATATTAATCTTGATTAACATCTCATCATTGCACTCGTTGAGCGATGTAAGCCTGAGACTCCATTTTCACATGCCCTCTAGAGAGGTCACTATCGCTCTAGGACATGGAGGTATAGCTTAAATTATGGGTTGATAGGCGACCTATCACTGTTAGCACCAACATCACCTGGACCAATTTGAGATTGGAATTACTTGGGATGGCTCTTGGAGATATTAGTGCGAGAGGAGGCCACATTAATATGAATTGGTTATCTAACAATTTTTGCGAGCTGCCCATTAATGCAGATGAGGTAACCATCATGCAACATACTTGAGCATACATATTATTGATGATAGGGGGGTTCCTCTTTGCTGAAAAGTCTGGGAACCTAGTCCATGTGATGTTCCACCCATTGTTTATGTGCACTGCCAATGAGTATAGCTAGGGATCTGGTGTCTTAGGCTGGATGTACAAGCAACCTTGTTATACCTCTAGAAAGGGGGCTAAAGAGATTGGTGGTTCAGCAATACTTCGTTAGATTTGGGCTTGGGACAGATTCCTACGTGTCACACAACTTCCTAGGTTTGGGATGTATGTTCTTATCGATAACCCCTTGGCAGTTAGATGGAGGCTCCATCGCGACACTACACAACATCTCACATTTGTTGTGTCAGCCTATCGTGATGCACTTGATAGACAGGTAGCAAATAAGGTAAGGGTGTTTTCTTTACTTCTTATCTTTACTACTTTACTATAGGACTTCCCCTTATATTGTGTTTATCATGATCGTAAATAGAGTGGGAGCTATATCCTAATGGCCTATTATGAAGCCTTCCTTACTTTTGCCATGCAGGCTAACACATATGGTGGTCGTGAGTGCCTTTTATTTGCTTTTGGATTGTTGAGTGGCACTTCCTAAATCAATTGCTTCGACAATTTAGTGGCTACTAGGGCATTCCACCAGAAGCTAATACCAATGTACAACTTCATGCCATTAACCTGTGTGGCACATTTGACACGAATTGGGCAAAATGACATGGAAGCTCCATGCAACTATGTAATGATCAAATGAATGATGTAGTCCCTGTAAAGTTAGGTAGAGGGGTACATCCAGATTTCCTCGACTAGTATCGACTCATCACACGTTGATACATAGGTCAGTCTGAGGCTGTATTCGGCCAAATGGTGGTACAATTTTTAGTCGATTTATTGTATCAACTTATGGCCATTTCACATAAATCTGATATGATGGCTCTCTTTTTGATAGATGTAAGACTTCGAGAAGATAACTTTGGCTGGTAAAGCATCTTGCATGGTTCGCATTGCTCAAAGAGCCATGCGATATCAAGACCAGCATGGAGCATCAAGGCTATTTGCCCATGTTCAACGTGGCTATGCTGTTGGGGATGATGAGGAAGAAGATGATATCGATAAAACTGAGCTTGCAATACCCCATATAGTAGAATAGGAGAAGAGAGTTACTCGGCACCGTACGTAGCGATCATGAAGACTCCATCATGGTTAGCATACCACTTCTTCTATTCCTTAAGAGGTGGTACCTTTACTGCCAATATACTCTGGATGCATCTACCCATACCATATAATCCTATGATATTAGTTGTGGTAGTGAATTGTTCCAAGATACGAGATCAGAACAAATTTATGGTATATTCCCTTTTAGCAGTTGCTATCCAAGTGATATTGTTGGCAGCTCAAGGCGTACATAGTCCCTATTACACATCGGACCTTGGGTATAATATTAGTCTAATCTAGACACCTCCAGCGCCGCATAGAGAGCAGGAACATGAAGGACATGAAATAGATATGGGTGAGGGGGTGATTCAACTAACTTAGGTTCATCAAACATATCGGTATAGTCCATTAGCCCCACATGACTTCATACATTGACCTGAAGAAGAAGAACAAAGTGCCAGGGAAGAGCAAGAAACACGTGAAGAGTAATTAAGCAGAAGTCTTAGGTC
Organism: Combretum micranthum; assembly: GCA_024138025.1. Classification (NCBI taxonomy): domain Eukaryota; kingdom Viridiplantae; phylum Streptophyta; class Magnoliopsida; order Myrtales; family Combretaceae; genus Combretum; species Combretum micranthum. Next base: position 2,194,052 of record JAMXBD010000015.1, on the reverse strand, counting down.
TTAGCATGCTTTGGTCGGGTTGTTTTCAAAAGGAAAGATAGGAAGAGGAGAGAATAGATTATATAGATTGTAATTGTTTCAGAGTTGACGATGTTATATTTGTTGAAACATTTTCAAGCATATTGTTTTTAGTGTTACTGTACCTTTGATTGTAATCAACTGTTGTTTCATTGAGTAATTGTTCTATGGGGTAGAAATTTGTTAGTAGAATAATGTCTTGGCTGAATAGAATGATATTGTTTTAAGTTGTAATAAATTTACATATTGTTCTATATTTAGGGGACTTATGAATTGTTGTCTATGTTACAGGCATTGGCATAAAGGAAAGAGGGCACAGTTGGCACTTGTGCCCTCTTAATTAAATAAAAAAATTCAGTTGGGTCAAAGGCATAATATTTGGATTTTTTTGGTGCCATATTTCCTTATTTATTTTAAAAAATAAGAGCATTTTTATACAGAGGCCTTAACGTCACAAAGTTGCTTCTACAATGGATATGGTTGATGAACAAAAAAGGAAGCTATGGTGAAGGGGACAAAGGCATGGGGAGTATCTATACTATCATTTTTTAGCAATTTGATGCCCAGTATTTGATTTTGGGTAAAAAATTCTTTGTACTTTACTGATGTCATTTTAGGGCCTCCATTATCTTAACATGTTACCAATCAAACTTTGGGTAGCAAATTGCCAAAAAACGACAATACAAGCACTCCCATGCCTTTATCTCATGATGAAGTTATCCAAAAATTATGAGACCCAATGGATAACAATCATTGGAGGTTAATACAATGATAATCTTCGTATGTAATTACTAGCATTTTCTATTTTAGACATGGTGATTTTAACCAAATGGATAATACATTATAAATGGATGGCATTCATTAGTGGTGGATACAATGGTGATCTTCGTACATGATTACTAGTGTTTTCAATTTTGGACATGGTGATAATCCCTGTAAACCTTATTATTCCTTATAAAAGTTTAACCAATTATTTAAAAACCTGAAACTTATTATGTGATATCTCTCAAATATGAAGTAGTCGAAGTTTAACAATTGAGGTGTTGTTTAATATAAGCGCTTGAAGCACTTTGGAATTCTAGAGTTAGGCATACTTAGTAGAAAGCACTCCTAGAATAGGTGATTTCCTAAGAAGCAGCTGGTACTAAGGACAAGACCATATGGTATTTCACTAAAGCGAACAACACCTTAGTGAAAATTAACAAGGACTTCAGTTCTGTAAGTGGGAGAGAATACGATATCCCTCAATACTAGGTGGTGAAACTTTAATCATCGAGACATTGTTTGGTATAATGGTTGGAATTCATAAGAACTTTAAATTTAAGCATGCTTAGTGGAGAGTAGTTCCTGCATGATGATCTCCTATGAAGCAACTAGCTTTAAGAATAAAATCATGTGACATTTTGCTAAAATAGATAATACCTTAGTGGGTGGACATTTTCAGTTGTTACATTTTGAAATAACCTACTTAATTTAACTTTTTGTAATCTACTTGAATAGGTTACACAATGAACTATCATTGTGAAACCTCATAAGTTTATAATAATTGAAATATGTGATAAGGTAATTAAAAGATACCTTAGCATGAAATTAGGCTTAAAATATTAGAAACCTTAATTCTTTTACCCTTAAACCCTAAAATTATAACAAATTGGAGCACATAATAAAATTGGAAATCAAGTCCCTTTAATGACAATTTCCAAGTGTAGGATAGTATCCAAGACATTCAATTTACCAAGTCTGTAGATTATCAACTAAAAATATTATAAGCCATGTAATTACAATAGGTCACCACTTGATGTGCCGATTGCCCCCAAGTAATCAAAATTATCCACTGCCTTTATGCCCAAACAAATCAAATCAATAGTAAAATTTAATGAAACTTTTCAGGCTACTGATCTTTCACTTCCAATTCCTAGAAAACCTTTGCTTATAGGAATAACTCAATCAATGAACTCCATAACTCCTCCAGTCTTCACAAATCCACATCTCTCCCAATTTTCAAAACTAGAAGTTGCATTGAGATCATGGCTTCACATTTTACAAAAAAAAAAAAAAAAGAGCAATCTTAATAAAGTTTCATTCGAATCTAGTCTCGTACAAACTCAGACATCGGAAAACTCTATCAGAGCATAAATTTGATTTGTTTGCGTCACGTAGACTTTTAGTTCAAGCTTACATAATTGTACTCCTTAAGCTTAAAGAAACATTTTTTGATGTGTTTTAGGTGAAAATTTTGACTTATTGAGCCAACCATCAAATTATTTTAAAAAGGATGATATAAGGCCATGGTGAGTGAGGATTTCAATGATTTACTATCCTTTTTGTGTGTTTGGAATGTTGCAATCCTATTCATTTATTATCTATACCTAGTCGACTTCTCTTTACTGTCCAGTTGGTTCAATCTTCATCATGCGACTACTCTTCCCTTAATGTCTACTAGTTTGGCCTTAAGCATCCAATTGGCCTTCGATTACCATTTTGCTAGTAAGCGATGTCTAAATATTTGCCCTATCATAGTTTAGTCAATATCCAACCGGTCCAATCTTAGACCGGCTACCTAAATTGACTAGTAGCTTCTTGATTTCTAAATAAAAATAAATTGAATCATTTATTTTAATTAGTTAAACTAATATGAATAGTAAGTACCGCTTGAATCAAGTGATGGGCATAATCAAGAGCTGAATTTTAAACAGTAATTGGTATTTGAAGAGACACGACTATCAGATCAAGAATTATGATCGATTGGCACGTTGTTTGGTAAAAAAGTGATACTGATGAGAAACTCTCAATAATGATCCTAAGAGTTACACTATGGTCTCTTTGCCAATCATCGTAGACATTTAAAGAACTATTGATAATGCTCTTTCTGTATTCACTAAATTCACTATTAACTCGAAGAAATAATAACCAAAGTTGTGTTTAGTGTTTGAGATTAAATTACTTGACTAGGCACCTATATATAAATTGTATCTCTTTGCATGATCTTTTTTGGGTTGAATTATATATTAATTGATCACCCTTAAATCTATTAAAAACTATTGGATTATAACTAAAACTGGACACACATTGCATGAAAATTGCATACTTGAATTATCTTTTACCTATTTTAGCTTTTGGCTTCATGCAACAAACTAAAAGATCAGAGGGAGTAGTGGACTTTGAAGTCATATATGGACCATCATTTTAGGTATCATCATAAGTATTTTGAGGTCTCAACCCAAGATTGCGTTTAAGGTATCTAATGCCACTTCCAGAGTGCAGTGCATGTATTTGTAGGTAAGAGAATTAATTGGATGATCGAACCTTGAATTGCATTTAAGGTATCCTAAAAAAGGTTATATCAAAGGTACCCTGGGGCTTATGGTGTAAGTGAATTGATATCAGGCGATTGGACACTAATAATATATCAAGTGTGGAAGTAGATTACCATCTCTATTGACAAATAAGAGGTTTTAACTTCACATTAGTTACCACCATGTGCGATAAATGCATTCCATATGGTTGTTCCTGTGTTCATATGTGTGAGAACTTGCTAAGTAACATGCAATCCTATCTCACCGAGTCATGGCTCTTAGCCATTACCTACAATGTAATTCACTTTACAGGTACATAATGGCAAATTTATAACCTAGCCTTTTCACTTTATTGTAGTTATGGAAACTTTCAATAAGTTGTACTTAACCTTCCATTATCATATGTGGCTTCCCTAGAGCTAGACTCAAAGTATTTTGTATAAAGATTCTCGAAATGCCACTAAATTAGTTAAAATAAATATTTAACTATAAAGTAGATTGTCTGTTATACACTATACGAGTGTTTATGTGGGTTGAATAAGCATTTGTGGTAGGTAATCACAACCAAGGTACCCTATGAGGTGTGACAATCATCACCTTAAATAATTTCGAGACATGACATTAACTATACAAAAGGCATATACATTGAATGTGCCTTCAATATAATTTAATTGAAGGTGCATATAAGTGAAATTGAAGGTAGAAACTTCCATGTAGTGCATGTATAATTATTGTGCAGATAGTGTATAATATTAGTTTTTGTCCTTGTATATGGGCCATTCTTTTAGGAAAAATAAGAGATCCTGTAAGATTTTTCAAATTAGTGTTCAACTTTTAATCAAATGCTGTAATGACTTCCCTAAAGAAAGGGATATGCCGATTTCTCGATAAGATAACAAGTTTAACCAATTAATAATAAAATATGCTTTCACATTTATTGGAGAAAAGGAATCACTCTTGTAATTATGTTTCTAAAAGGTATTGACCCAATCATTTAATGAAAACTAGTGGATTATGATATTTTTAGTTATGTGAAATTGGTAAATAAAGGTCATCAACTATAAGATAATACATACAAGATGCATGGTCTATTATTAAGGTGAGAAACCCATAGGTATGTGGATGGAAATAATTTCCAATGGGTTAATTTCTCTCATGGTACCTGACCTTTTCGATTTAATAGAATTACACCTAAACAAAATTTTGTTACTAGAAAATACTTAATTAACTTTTTAAATGTTTCACTCACGGTACCTATGGACGAAATCTATCTATTTTTCCGTCTGAGTGATGATGTGGTGAATTAAATTAATTAAAACATCATTTTTCCCACGTTAGCAATTTATTTATTTTACATTTTCCCTTCTCTCTCTTCTCTCTTCTTCTTTTTCTTCTAACTCCAACCCCAAATTAAAAAAAATATGAAAATTTTACCAACTAGATCACAAAACATTTGCATCTAGAATTAGATTATCGATCTTTCCTCTCTCTCTTCCTCTGCCTTACACTCTCTCTGATCTCTCAACTATGGCAACCCCACCCACACACCACAACACCCCCCCACCCCCCCTTCTCTTCGTTCTCTCTCTAATCAAGATGAAGTGGAGGGATTTGCAAATGGCTTCATGTCTCCTTTTCAAATCTATGTTAGAATTAAGGTTGAAATGCATGATTTTCCAAGGATGATAGTTTAACATAAATGCATTTGTAAATTTTTCTAATCAATAGACAAAAATCCCATTATTCAAATTGAATAATATGGCCATTTGGAATTTGTATCAGATTTTCCATCCTCAAATAGGTTTTCTTCTATAATTCTCATACTCTAATTCCATCCCATCTCATCTATTCTTCATTGAAAATAGATCAGATTGGTTTAAAAGGATTCATCTTATTTTGTAAATTCCAACCACTACAGTACATTATGCTAATAAAATACATTTGTGTTCTTCTCATTTCATAGCTTGAATTTCAAGGGGATAAAAAATTGAATGGAAAACATTAATTTCACTAAGAAAATGGAAGACATTGATTATTGTTTTCACCGAATAATGCATTGATGGGAATCTCACTAGAAAGTGGAAAACATTGATTTCATTGAGATCAGTTACTAGGTTAAAATACATAAGTTACGATAGCTATGCTATCACTGAATAATGCAGTGAAAATTGGTGTAGTTTTGGGAAAAGTGATTAAAGTTGATGATGCGAAAGGCATCCATAAATTACTTACAAGTACAAATTAATTTCAACGTGGAAAAACATTTAGTGGATGTAATCATAATCAGAAACTCCAAATGAAACCAAATTGAAGACTAAATTCAAATATGAGACGTTGGGTGATTTTTGTTATATCAGCAGAATGATAGGTCATCTTGAAAATAAATGTACCAAATTAAGAGAAAAAAATTTTAGATCAAGAATTCTTGGTCAATGGTTAAAGGAATCAATAGATTTGAACACAAGAAAGGAGGGGATTAATGAAGGGATGATGAAAATGCATGACCAACTTAAAAGGTAATCAAATGTAAAAAAGAATGACATATTTAGGAAGTGGTAATAACTGAGCCTAACCTTTGGAGAATGTTGATGATGAGGGATTTAAACCAAACCAACTTCCACACACTGTCCAGGAACTTACAAGCCCCCCTAAACACCAAGATACACAATTAAAGATGTTTATACCCTTAAACACTCCCTGAAAGGAAAAAAAAAATTGCCAATGTGGAAAAAAAAAAAAGTACCAATGGTTTTGTAGCCTAGTAGTATCTAATTTAGGTTCTCCTTTTTTAGGTACCGAGTTCGATTTCTCACGTTAGCATTATAATGGCCCTATATAACCATATTGTAATAGCCCTTATGGCCCATCGAAAAAAAAATATTTTATTAATTTAATCCACCACATCATCACTCAGATGATAAATGAACAGATTCCGTCCAGAGGTACTGTGAGTGAAACTTTTAAAAAGTTTAAGTATTTTCTTGTAATAAAATTTTGTTTAGGTATAATTCTATTAAGATTGAAAAAGTTTAGATACTGTGAGTGAAATTAACCCAATTTCCAATAGATCATTTGAGGGGCCAAGATGCTTTAATAAGTGAAAGTGCTCATAACCTTAAGAAAGAATAACTTCAAAGATTCCAAGAGAGGAAACTTTTAGGACTAAAGAGGAAAGTTATGTGTTAATTATGGAGAGGGATACGATGCCAAATATTACTTGTATGTGGCAAATAAGTTATTGTAGAATATGGGTTAGTGTCATGAATTGTACTTGAATTTTGATAAGATATGTAATTGTGTATCTGAACTTGAAATTAATTAATTTAGTACATAAAAGAATTTTTCATGCATGCTAATACTATCTCTGTCAAGTTTCTTTAGGTACTAAATGGATCGATTTAAAAGTTTTTCAAGTATTAAATTGATTAATTTCAAAGTTGAGATACTGAGTTGTTCAATTTCAAAGTTCATGTGCTTAATTATTTATTTTGCCGAAGTTTTAGATACCATTCTTGGCATTATCTTGTAGAATATTTGGGTACCCTATTTAGATTTATTGTAAACCCCTAATTTTTAGGGTAATATCAAGTTCAAACCCTAAACTAGAAAGCCCATCGGAAACCTTAAGTCAACAAATTCCCAAGAAACCCTAGCAGTTTAGATTCGGCAACCCTGCATTCCTAAACCAAGAAGTCGAAATATGAGTGAAGAGTGTAGTTTGGTTCTTAATAATATTAATGTGCTTAAAAAGATTAGATTAGCTAATTTTCGACCTATTTCGAACCCGATCGGATACAGACTTTGAAAAGCATATCCCAGGGCTCGAGATATTAAATATATATTATTAATACCGTTAGACTTGTAATTTCATAAGATTTCAAAATATATCAGTTGTATAATTTTTCTGGTTATAAAAGTTACAGTTATAACATTTTTATCGTATTTTCTTTACTACTGATACTTTAATTGTTTAATCTACTTTTTGATTTCTAATATACTATTCACAAGTACAACCACCCATACTCTACTTCTTATATCCTTATAACCTATTCTTATAATCATTCATCATTTTCCTTACAATTTACTTTTCCAATACAACTTTTATTACTTAAATTACTTATTTAATTTTGAAAATTACTCAACACACATCTCTCTCTCTCCCTACATCTAAAACCGGCGCCCCCTCCCTCTATTCCCTCTCTTCAATTTTGTTTTGTTTTCCTTTGTTTAATTAAAGCAACCCCTAATCCACTTTTCTATATATACCCCTTTTATACCAACTTCATTTCACTTTTCCACTTTTCATCTAAACAAACTCTTGCAAATTTTTCTCTTCTCTCCTCCTCTCCTCCTTGCAAAACCGCGACCTCCCCCCATACACACACACTTCATATTTTCTTCGAATTTCTTACTTTACACATCTATAGGTAATAGATCTACACTTTATCCTCTTAGAAACATGTAATGGCAAGATCATTCATATGTGATTCTACTAAAAAATTCCCATGAGCTTTAAGCTAGGGATATGGAAACATTTGAACATGAGATCCTTGCCATCACAATGATATAGATCTTGTTATTTAAGATTATTTTGCTATTACTTTGTTTTATTATTAAGCTATGTTGTTATTATTGATGTTTTGTGCATGTATTCATCATCTAGTCATATCCACATAATGATCATAGTGTTCATACATTTATGACTAATATAGTAAACTAGATCTAGTGGTTTTGAGTTCATAAATGCCTTAGGTTTTTGTTTTATGTACACACATAACTTGTAATAGCATGATAATAGTGGGAAAATGTTAGAAAGCTTAAGATCTATTTTAGTTTCAACAAAAATGGACTTTTGAAATTCGGATCTAAAAAAAGCCATATTTAGAAAAGCTATTTTTCAACTTCAAAATATATATTTTACATTAAAAATAAAGGGCTTAGGGAATAGATATCATAAATGGGTGATCTTGATGAGAAAAGCTTAAATCTACTAAGGAATATTTCCAAAACAAGGAAAAGTTTACACTAATTATGTTTCAATCTCAATAACAAGTTTTACATTCGTAATAAGGGAAGCTTGAAGTGTAAACACCTATTTTTCAACCCCAAAACAAGATTTTTATTAAAGAAATGGAAGCCTTAAGGAGTAGGTTTGATTAGGGAATAGTTTTTGAAAGATTAAATGAGTTTTACAAAGGAAACAATCTCAAATGAAACTTTCAAAATTCGGATTTGAAAATGGCCACTATTTAAACACCTATTTTCAAATGCTAAAATGCTGATTTTTATGGAAAATGGAAGTCCTAGGGAATATATGTAATAAAGACCTAGTTTTGACAAGGATAAGTGAAATTTATTAAAGTATATTCCTAAAACAAGGAAAGTTTTTCAAAGATAGATTAAACAATGTTTTCATTCCTTAAAAATGTTGTAAAATTCGTATCTAGGTAAACCCCCTATGTAAACACCTATTTTCCAACTCCAAAACAAAGAATTCCATTAACGTAAAGAAGGTGATAGACATATAGGTTATTAAGGAAAAGTTTTGGTAAGAACAAGTGTGATTTTGCAAGAAATAAAAGTAGTTTTCTTAAGTTTTGAAATTTCAAAAGTTTTGCAAAACAAAAGTTTTCTAAAAGATTTTTTGATATCATATCATTAAGAATATACATATAGATAGTTCATTTCATGACATTCATGATAATAACTTATCGGTTTTGCATGTACACATAATGCGCTTGGTAGAAACAAAGTTAGGAAAATAGTGTCTTACACATCAGATCAAGCATTATCTAAGTACATGAGGAAATAGCTTTACCAATATCCATGAATCATGCATCATATTGAGTTATATATATATCTATATATATGTATATATATAATAGAGTCTTACAAGATATAATGATAGCTAAGTATCTATCGAAGCTTAAGTATGATGCTTGGTTTGAAATTAGGAGTTGAATTATGGAATGAGAAATTCGTATAGTATTCTGTACTTTACTGTTCATGGATCAAACGACCTTGTTTGTTGGAAATAACTCTAGAAATAGATATCTCTCGCTGAATAGGTAGAAATTGATATATAATATGCAAAATTTCGAATTAAAAGGACCAAGTTATGGTCGTTTTAAGTTATAATTTCCTCTTAGACTTATTAAAATAGAACTTATAAGTTCATTTAAAGTTCATAGAAATACTCACTAGAGTTATTTCTTTTGATTAGGAGACTTGGGAGACGGACTAGACCTTCCCGAGGACTATTACGATTAAGTGGATTTTCACTATGACAAAGTAAGTTCACTATCTTTAAATTATATGATTGTGATTGTGCTTATGCTTGTGCTTGTAACATTAGTGGCATTAGAATTAGGGCAAGATAAAAATTTGATTGTTTATATGTGAGTTCTACTTGGGTGAATCTATGATAAGAATATCAAAATGAGCTTGTTGTAAATATTTGTATGATTTAGTATAGAATTGAAGTGTCTGCAATATCTATGATCACCCATAAATTATTAATTAATATGTCATGATCTTATAATCAAATTGACCATACATCCTATATGTGAGTCACATTGCATAGGTTATTATACATTTGTGGGAAGAAGGCATAATAGCTAGGTAACGAAGGGTTTGTAAACTCAAATGTTGGCATAATGGCCAGAATTGAAAACGTGTGTGGGTAAGCACCTGTATCAACCACAATATAAATGAGAAAAATTGAAATCTATGGTCGTATGGGCTTGAAACACCTAACCCCGAATGGAGGGCGTAAATACATTCAACATAAGATTTTCAAAAAGTCTTATGTATTGTATGCTCACGTGCTTGTGCATTTTATATGGTTGTTAATATAACTTGCCTGATATATATATTGTTTGTTGAGTATTTAATTTTGGAAGTGAAACTCACTAAACTCGTAAGCTTATACCCCTATAGTTTCCTGTTGCAGTATGAATATTTGTGGTTATCTTCGAGAAGCCACTTTCCTCAGGTATAGCTTTTGGATCTTAATGAGCTTTATGAAGAAGTCGAGACCTAGATCTAGGCATAGACTTCTAGTTGAACCTCCTAAATCTATATATATAATAGTTGATGTAAGAGGCTTTTGTGGACCTAAGGACTCTTAATATTTTGATTGGGGTATGCCCCTTAGATCATGTAATAGATTATTCTTGTTATAACTATTATGATTTACATTCTTATTGCTATGTATATCTCCTTAAGCTATTTTGATTCAAAGTATGGTTCCCTATATGTTGAATGTGAGCCTTACACCTGGTGTTTAAACTCATAGAGTGACTAAGGTTGTCATACTTGAGTTTACATATCGAGTGTGGCAGACTGTCGCATCAAGGGTACCCTTTGGGGCGTGACACTTACCTTTATTTCAAGTTGGCTTTGTGTTATTATTCCTATAAGTTGGGACATATGATATGAAATCATTCCATGATAGCTTAAGGAGCAACGATTACAAAAAGGTAGAGCAAAGAATGCACCAATATGAATTAAAATACATGGATCAAAAGACCAACTTAAGCAAGGGTATTTGCTATGTAAGGAGCGAAAATGTCTCCAAGGTAAGGCAAATATATAAAAGAAGAAGAAGAATCTAACTAATGGCCAAAAGAAAAAAAAAAAAAAAAAAGAGAAGAAGAATCTAACCTCACATATGTAATGATATTTGAAGGGCATCAATGCAATAAGAACATAGGTACATAAAACCTTACTCCCTATAGTTTAAACTCTATAGAACTTGCAAGCTATCATAATTACAAGTAGATACTACTTACGGCTTTTAACCATACGCATAGGAAAAACCTAACTTAATTTTAGGATAGTGGTAATAAAAAATTGGACTAACTAAAAGTTATTTAATGGTGGGAACCAAACAATAAAAGGTCATGCTACTGTTTATTGGGGCCTAGGCATTCCTTAATAAGCATAAACCTATTAAATGGATGCTGCATTGGACATAGAAATTGACAAAATGGTCCTTGAATGTGGACGCCCATCGATGTGAAAAATGTTAACTCTAAGAAAAGATTTAGAATGCCAAAATATAAACAACCATGTTATTATGCTAATAGCTTTCATAGTATTGCTAAAGCACAGATATGATTTATTAACAAGTATGAATTGATGATGAAATTTAAACTCGAAAATAGTGTTTTTAGATGATAATAATTTCTTTATAAATCTCATTTGTTATTTTAAAGGGTTTAGGATCTCTTTCCATTGGTGATTTTCCATTCTGGTTAATCTCATGTACATATATTAGTAAATCCTCAAGTTGTTATCTTCATAAATCTCATTTGTTATTTTAAGAAGTTTAGGTTCTCTTTCCATTAGTGACTTATTTCACTTTGGTGATTAGCATGCACATATATTAGTGAATCCACAAGTTCGTTTTACGTACATATATTAGGAAATTCTGATGCTCTCACATATTCAAAAGTGAAAAGTACATTACATACTAAGTAGATGGTAAATATTTTTCTAAACACTATAAAAAAGAAAAAAGAGAAAAGAAAGAAATTCCTATACATGTAAAATATCATATGAACATTTTATTGCCCGAATGACTCAGTTATGAAAGCGTTAAGTGCTTGACATAGTTTAATTTGCCTTAGAGGGTAATGGGACAAATTTGCGATATTCTGATAAAGCCCAGACTGGAAAGATGTTTCTGTATGCAGAATAGTGTAACATGCAGTTCCTCATAAACACTCCCATTAGTTCCTGTCATTATAAAAAAACTTTCTTTAGTCCACTTAGAGTAAATAATGTAAATATATATAATTAATTTCTTACTATAATTTTTAGGAGATAATATGATGGTATATGTTTTTATTAACTAAGAAATGAAGGCTTACTAAAAGATTGCAAGAATAATGAAGATTAAAAATCATATGCAATTCTACCATATAAAAGATGTAGAAAATTTTATTTAAACGCACCTGTTGAGGGAAATCTCCATCTTCTAGTTGACCATTAATTAATATCTTTGCTCCACGATGGAGAGGGGTTGGGTCTCTTTCCACCTAATAAGAGAAGTACATCAATTTTCAGATTCTTTCTTATGTTATGATTCTATTACATTAACAATGAACATAAGAACAACTTACTTGTCCTGAATGAATGAGACCCATCATAGCAAATGAGGTTTGGATTAGATTGGTACGACCAAGAGGAGTGTAAACCTACCAACAAGAAAAGGTAAAAGTTAAAACATTTAGACAAGCAGAAGCACCTTAAAGCTATGATTTACTATTTGTTTTAATACACTATATATTAGTGTTGTTAGACCCGAATTGATCAATCTAGTTCAATCTAATGGACCTAACCTCTTCTTAAAATCGGTATAGTTCAATTGTGGTTCAACATGATTTCACTAATTGACCTTTAGCCCCTAGTATGTTAGGGTCAAATCCCAGTTCAGACAACATTGCTATATATTGTAAGACAATTCCAACATAATAATGAAAATGTTAGTCCATTTGATGTGAGGGAAATGACACAAAGAACAATGTTAACGTAAACAAGATACTAACCTTGGTCGGGCATGACAAATAACTCTCTCCCCAGCCACCATCTTCATTTTGTGTTTTCAGTATAAATTCAACACCTCTACGAACAGCCTCACAATTGTAGTAAGTCTTTCCCATAGCTTCCAGTGCAACAAGTGCAAACCAAGTGCCATATAGAAAACAAATTCCCCAATTGCCATACCTATAAGATATTATATTTTACATCATTAAATAATTTTAATTTTTATTTAATTTTAAAAAGATAAATTTAATATTGTTATTGGAGATATCGAGAATTTAAAAGAAAGAAATCTACCATGAACCATCTGGCTTTTGTATGTCTAGAAGGAATTGAGTTGCATTCACAAGGAACTTGTCAACTTCCTTCTTTCTATGTCCGGGATATAATTTTCTAAACAATAGTAGTGCTTGGATTGAAGATGAGGTACACTCCACATACCTAATTTACCATGTTAAAACCTTATCAATACGTACAATGTCATTTAAGGAACACGTATGAATATCTTTTTGCTACTTACTCATATTCAATGACAAGATCCTCAAGAAACTCTACAGGATTAAGCAACTGTAGCAAAAAGAAAAAGACATACTTCAATCTCATTATCACATCAAAACAGACCTATAATGATGAAAAACTTCCTTCTTCTTGATATAGTACCTCTAACCATGATCCTGCACCAGATGGCTCCCATGCAGATAAACCTCCATTTTTGCTCTGTGGTGATTTACAAATTTAAGCATCTTATGAGAGGACTGACATAAACCTACTAGATAACCCATAAGAAAAAATAGGCTAAAATCAAGGTTTTTTATGTGTGGTACATGATATGGGAAATCAAAAAACAAGGTAACAGTTACCTGTAAAGATAGAATGACATTTACAGCATCATATACTTTCTCAGGTTCCAGTTGTTCTCCAACAATTTCAGGTGGCATCATAGCAAATAACAAACAACACTAAAGAAAATAATAGGCTTAGTTAGAAATACCTATTTGCATGTAAAGGTCAAGACTTGGACAATAATGTACATAAACTTTAGCTAATTACCTTCAAATTTTCGGCTGTGCAATCTGAAACTTGCCACCCATGATCTTTATCAGAGAAAGTCCATGACCCTTTAGATGTGTGACGAAACATTTTCTTGTAGTCTCCAAAGGGATTGTGATCAACCTTTTGATTTATAGAGGTTACGCTTAGTTAGTTCTAGGATAAAGGAAAGAAACATATAGATAATAGTTCATAAGTAAAAGAAGAGGAATTAAGATTTGTATTACCTGGGATTCCTTTAAGAAATCATGCCCTTTCTTGAGTACGGGTCCAATTTCATCAGTTAAGTTGCTAGCAAGCAATGCTTGAAGGCTTAAACCACAATCCCAAGCTTGACTTCCGAAACTCTACATTAAATTTTAAAGTATTAAACACGGAATTAGTCCTACCATGTATATTTAGGGATGAATTGTGAACTACACTATGTATCTCCTCTCTTTATACCTAATAATGTAATAAATACTAACCTGCATCTTAATTCCATCTTCCCCAACCCACACGTAATCTGCAACCCTTGAAAGATGCTTCTTAAAAGCATCCCCATCGGGGTCTTCAACCCAGCAACAGAGCATCATCAAGGGCTTTTCATTAATGTGAGAAGATAAGGTTAGAAACATTAAAAATATAATATATATATATATTATTAGGATAATAATATATAGTTCTCACTTCTTATTTACCTTTTCTACACAACCGATTGTTATATATCTACTGGTCTCATCTTCATAATGAACGTGCTCCATAGTCTTTAAAAGAGCTGTCTCTCTTATCTTCTTGAAGGGCCATCTCGCAAGAAGAGTCTCAGTGCCAAAATAAAGAGTATCCCACATGAGAGTTTGTAATAATGTATGAGGATAGTGCGCATCCTCCTGAAACAACATCAATATCCTCTTAGTCTTAGGAACAACTCTCCTCTTCAAATCTAGAACATAACAATGATAATATAAATTATGGAAGAGACTAAGATTGTCAGACAATAAATCACCTTTGCACATAAATGTCGTACTTTCCACCATGTTATTTGGTCATATCTTTCATTGTAAATTTCTTCCCTGATTTGCTTAATTAGTGGGGTAATTGGCCCCACAAATTTCCTCCCATACAAATAGGACATGGGCAGGTAAGTGAGTCGGCAATAACAAAACATTTCGGCTGCAATTTGGTGTATATTGTACAGGTATAAGCACATGAAAGCTAATTCAATTCAATTCACATTTTTTGAGGTAAAGAAACTAGTTTGTGTGCTTACTTGGGTCCATGAAGGAAGGGAACACCCAAAATTCTGGAGGCATTGGATGGCATCCATTCCAATCATAAAGGCCGGTTATCTACCATGTAAAACAACAAAGTTCAATAAAATTCATGAAAGCCATATTGAGATTTCAACTCAAAAAGTCAAATGGTTTACCGCAAGCCATGTTTTCCCCCAAGATGAAGTGGCTATTGCACCACCATGTTCAAGAATCCACTTCCTCCCTCTTGCACAAGCATTGTCCAAACCTCCATCAGGTCCCTCACCTAAAAGACGCATACATACATAGTTAAGGACGGTACCGATCATGGTACTATGTCCTTCAATGTGCAACCCCCAGCCACCATCTTCATTCTACACAGATGAAAACCCTTTTGATTAAGTTATGGACAACATATGATCTTGGAACATACTTATCAATAATTACACACCTGGTGATAGTAAATGTAACGGAGAATTTCTCGGCGATGCTCAGCATGGAAGACAGTATCCAAATGGCCAGAAACATATAGGCTCATAACCTGCACTCATCAAATTTGTAATCTTAAAACTTTTAATGGCAAGACACTTTAGCTAAAGTAAATGTATAAGTATGTAGAGTGAGACCAACCAGCGGGGGAAAGTAAAAAGCAGGTCCGGCATTCTCAGCCGGCCAGTGGCCATGATCTGATTGTAAAGCTGCCCAGAAATTGACACATCGCTTGACAGCAGCCGTGGCTTTCTCATAGGTGATTTCCTCGCCGTCTTCAATCTTCACCGGAGGGATTGTTTGCTTGAAATTTTTCTCTTGCAGGAACTGTAATGAATTTTTAACAGTTGATTAATCAAAATCACTATTAGCAATTGAAAATATTAAATATCAGCCGAGTCGAATCTATCAATCTAACCTATCCTCCACCTTTTCATTTATCGTTTTGGTATAAATATATCGCATGGAGCTGTTGGGCGATTTCATGATTATCATCTAAATATTAGATATTCGATCAATTATCATGTCTTTTGTCTAATTTAGATCCTTATGGTTTGTATGTAAAATTCATAATGGATGAATTATAAAGCAATATGTGACAACATTTCAAGTAGTTCATTTGAAAACATAAAGTTTAGAGAAATGGACTAATTAATATTACCATCGATATGTATTATAATACAGATTTTTTGATTTTTAATTAATTTTTTTATCATGTTAACACATATGTATAGTGATTTCAATTAGCCGATTCTTCTAAATTTTGTGATCTCAAATGAATATCTTAAAATATTATGACTTCAAATGAATTTACTCGTAAAATTTATAACATTCTATGTAATTTATCGAATTTATAATGTTACTACATACTTGCAAAATTCGGTTGTTTTATATCTCTATCATTCTAAATTACTATTATTCATATTATATCGAACATGGAATTACTTTTACTATATCAAATGGTTCCTTGGATTGTCTCGCTTTAATTGCTTTTAATAAAGGAGTAAAATATGATCTCCTTTAAGCTGCCGTTGATTAAATCGTAAGAGAATAGGAATTAAATATAGTTCATGGTCAAGTGTGCAAATGTTGAATCGACGTCTTTGTCGTGACATATTAATACCAACCAAATCAATATAAAAAGCATGAAAAATCATATTAGAATGCCCCCGCCGCCCGCGCTAAGTTCATCTGTTTAATAATTCCTTTCTTGATGGCAACGTCACTCTCACTCCTTTGTGCTCCTTTGTGCTTTTCATTAGATTTCTTCTTCTTTTTTTTAATAAAAAAATAGTAATAAGTAATAACAATAATACTTAATTAGTCAAATTCGTACAATCTTAAGAATTTGTCATAGGACCACGATGTAAACGACAACCAAAGGATCCACTCATAAGGTTTATCGATTTTTGTGGGTATTTTTAAGGTTACATCCAATCATTAAGCTTTTATATGTAACCCTATAATAATTATAAAGGTTGCTATAACTTAAAATAAATATTTTAATATTTAACCGATTAACTAAAAATCGTAAAAATAAGATTATAGAAGCACTCAAATTTGTGATGGCTTTTATAGTTTCAAAAACTTTAGAAATATCCATATGTAATTCCATTACTGTTGATATAAAAGGGGTTTAAAAATTCTAAAATTTGAACCTCAGTGCCATAACACAGAGTACTTGGCTAGAAAGATTAAAATAAGAAAATAAAAAATGAAAAGAAAACAATGAAGTGGCTATATTATATCGAATGTTAAACGTAAAGTTCAAGGACAATAATTACCTTTCTGAATTAGAAATAAGATTAAATTAATCTATACTGACTGCCTTTGCACAGGCTTGAGAGAGACTATTTATTTATTTATTTTATTGATTGGGCAAAGAGAACCGTGAAAAACGTGAAGGCCGCCGAGGTCCTGCCACTGCAATGGTGGTTGTTTTGGTAGAGATGGATGGGTTTCTATTTTGATATTTTCTAAGGTTGTAATAGATAGTACTTATATATATATATATATATATAAATGGATTCTTTTTATTTAATTTATTTTTAAAATTTTTATAATTTATTTTATTCTGTTATGCATAATTAATGATTAAAATTATAAAAAATAATAACGTTATAAGATATTTTAAATAATAAAATAACTCTAATAATTGATTTATAAATAAAAAAAAATCTAAAACTATAAAAATGAAGGGGGAAAAAATCCAAACCCAAAAGAATACCACCGTTTTTTACGGCCTATAGTACCATAAATAAATAAATAAATAAATAAAGTTATTCAAAAGAGTCCGCCGTTGCCGTCGGCTTCTCTTGCTCATCTGCACCAGCTTCCTCTCTCTTTCTCTCTGGCCTTTCGTTGCCTTATTCTTGCTTTTGCAAAAACAAGTCAACTAATATAATTTTTTTTGTTATTAATTTTCTTTTCACTCTTAATAATCCCTGCGGCTGAGCAGTAATTTTTTAAATGGAACGTACCATATGACATGCCAAAAATTCATCACAGAATCATCTATACGGGATAGGATAGAGGAACCTGAATATCTATAGAACTTGTAAAAAATTATATTATATTTATACAATATAATTTCTTTTTCTTTTTAAGAAAAAAAAGTTGTCCAACCATTGATTTTTTTTTCCTTCACAATATTGTAATTAGCACTCCAAGTAAACTAGGATTTATAAACAAAAATTCTATCTTTAAACGTAAATTTTTATCATAAAAATCATTGTTACTAATTCAATTTATAAAAACATAACTTCTTTTATTAATTTTTCATCACAAAATTTCTATCTCTAAAGATCTATTTTCTTATAGTGTAGTATCTTTTAAGATTTTTCAATTTAATAGTAGACAAATAGGTACAGGCCTTAAGCATGTGTTTAGATAAGTGTATTATATTTTGTAATTTTTATGTTTAATATTAGTAAGTAAGAATTTTAACAAGATGATGAATTCAATCTAATTATATAGTTCCTATACCTTATAATCTTAAAATATAGATTTGAGGATATATATACAAGATATAGAGATATTGTCATTTGTATCCATCTCGCGTGAAACCGGACTCATTCTTACCCATTGATTCATTTTGATTTTTTTTTTTTTTTAGATTTATATAAATTCTTCTGCCCATATTTTTTACTAATTTTTCCGTTAGTAATATATATCAGGGCCACTCCATACTGACATATAAAAAGAAAGAGAAAAAGAAAAAAAATGTAACAACTCTTGTTTGCTCCTGCACTTGGGAGAAGGTAAAAAAAAAATTTCCTATTGTTGACGTGATACCGGCCCACAAAGCACCAGGTAACAACATAATAGTAACGATATTGTCAATATACATATATAAAATAAAGGTAAAACGCCAGCACGTCTTAAAGAACGAAGAAACTTTACATTTCCGAAATAGCATACTTATATCCTATAAATATACGTTTATATACTTATTTTTTATGATATAAATTACACTGGAAGTCTCAGCACTTGGGCATAAGCTTAATTACGATTCTAATATTTCCAGAGATAAGTCAATTGAGATTTTTAATGATATGTGTTAATAGAGGAAGAGTTTTTTAAGTCTTAATTAAATATTTTTCTATCGACATATATCAATAAAGATCTTAATTAACTTACTTTTCTAAACGTTTGGATCTTTTTGAACCATTCCACTTGGAAGAACCTCAATGAACTTACCACCAAAAATTTAAGAGGCCTTTGCTAACTTAATAGACAAGTTACATGATTTTTTTTTTGTGCTTTATGTGTACCAATAATGATGAAATTTGTGTTACTTTTATTATATACACATTTATAAAACTTTTGTTGGGTTGACGGGAAAAAAGATGAAATCGGTACTTACATAACAAGGGTATCTCAAAATGATAATTATTTATGATTTGCACACTTGAATGTGTTAAAATTTATTTAATGGTTACCCACTATTATATATTTGATACATGGTGACGATTAATATCCATTGAAACCTTTTTCGCTAAATGAGGATGTTTTCGATTTAATATCAGGAAATACATACCTGATACCGCCATAGTAGGTCGGAGCTTGGCCGGACCTTGAAGCGGTTGTTGTAGAAATTCTGGCGAGCTGCCTCAACCTGGGCACGCTCTTCGGGCGTTCCAGCATCAGGATCATACTCCCATGTTTGCCTTCCAACATAGTTGTTGGTGCTAAACAAGTAGGGGTCGTTTTCACCTTCTCCAAGCTTAAGCTTCCACATGTTCGTAACAACAACAAAGTTATTATTACGACTTAATATAAGTGATAACTGGTTTTAGAAGATGAAAGAAGAAGATTAAGGAGAGTTCCGTGGGAACAGCTTGATTTGTGTCTCCACGATGAAATGCTTGCTGAGACAAGGTTGGAGAAGATGGCTTCTATATATAGTCCATGAGAGGAACCGTAACCCCAACTGTGTAGCACATACCTCCAATGTGGCAGCTCGTAAGATATAATATAAAAAGATTAAAAAATAAAATATAAAAAGAGGCCCCGCCACATGCAACATGCAATGATTTAGGAAAAAAATGCAAAATGTTTCTTAATCTTTGAGGTTGGTACCAATAAGTCTCCTAAATTTTCAAATATTATGAATTAATCTCTTCAATTTTTATAAATTAGCATATAAAGTTTAAAATAGCCGCTTAAACTTTCGTCTTGGGTGTTTAAACAGTCCTTAAATTTATAAAATAAAATTTAGTTTTGTTTAGCAGTCCCCCTAAACTTAATTTGTTCTTGTTGTATCTTTATTAAATTAAACAATCGAATATCATTAATGTTATCAATTTAACTTATTATAAATTAAAGTGTTAATCAAATTATAGTTCCCGGATTACTCATTGCAAACTACTCAAAATACCGTGTGACCATTAGGTAAGCAATAATTTTACCATACCTTATTTTCAATACTATATTCAATCATATTGATCTCACGTCAATATTAAAAATATCTGGATAACTTTTAAATAATAGAATCCCAAAACCTACTTTCATTAAGTAGGGTATGGGTACAATATGTCCATATATGGTAGAGTGTCCAAGATATATTCTACCCGTTTGTAATAGTTTGAACAAAAAATAATGGATTAAAAACAATATTATACTTTTACTTGCACATTTTGAAATCTATAACGACAAAAAAATATATGAAGATAAAAACAGCGAAAAATAAAAGACTAATACTATTGTGATTATTAATTTAATGTGTGCATATAAAAGTGTGTGTATGAAGTTGAAATGTACCCCACCAAGTAAAAATATGCACTTATAAGTGTACTAAATCTCGTATAAAAATTGCTTTTTAAAACTATTATGATACATTAATAGGTTTATACTATCGAAAATTTACCTTAAAATTATAACATTATAAAAATTTAGTAAAATAATTTATAGATTCTAAAGAGCACTACACACCTTATAGATTTTATACAGAATGAGATTAGGGTGCATATTTTGATATAAAAAGAATCTCATACCCTACTTATTCTAAACCTTGTACTGTTCTAATTGCCTTGTTGAAGCCCTTCCTAAGGAAGAAAAAAGTTCCATGGCAAATATATAGAATGTTATGTATAGATTGATACAAAACTGGAATACCAATTTTTATATAAGGCATTATATTAATATTTGATGAAGTTCTAAAGCATTTTATTGCAGTATTCAAATCCTAAAACTTCATAGGCTACATATACGTTAATATTGAATACCAGGTGGCATGCAACAAGACGCAGAGGCGGCATCCTTGTACGAAGCCAATTTTGCAATTTATCAGTCCAAATAAATTCAAAAGAACTTTAAGGAAAAATATACAAAATTCTTAAAATTTTCAATTATGTAGCATTCCATCCAGCATTGCTGGAAGGAGAACAGCCTACAATCCAAAGATGCTAGTCTACGAAAAGAACGGGAGGAACGACCCATAATACGGGATAAATGTTACTGTTTATCGTGGATTTATTAAGGTAAGATGCAAAAGGTAACTACCTCTTAATAGGACGAAAATAGGAATTCCCTCATCAATGAATGGCCAATTTGTGCCTAGGAAAAAAAAGTTATCAACATAAGTCGTTATAATAAATGAATAACATCGTTGTTACAATTAGACTTTCCTATAGAGGCTATTACGCTGCAAACAAGTCGAACTACGTAATTCTGTTAGTTTCAATTTCAACCCAGATTAGCTTATTTAGTTAAATAAGTTAAGCCCAAACTTTTCTTCAGGTTCATATGCCTGCTCGTAAACAAACTCACTAAAGAGTTGTGAACAAGTTCGTTAACGGCTCATTTGATATATTAATATATATTGTATATAATTATTATATATTAATTTAATATTATAAATATAATTATATAAGTAAATGAGCCCGGAGCTTTAATAGGCTCAATTATGCTCGAGAGCCTAGCTCGACTTGAACCTGTTAACTTACTAAATGAGCTAAGCCCAACTCGACAAAAGCCTTCATCAACCCGACTCATCTATATCCTTACAGGCTGTTAATAATAAGCTGTATATATATATATATATATATATATATATTAGACATACTTATATATATAAATAAACTGGGTAGATTATACTAACATTGACACAAAGTAGTAAAGTTGGTCCACTCAATTACCTTATAACAATATCATTTCCACTAGACCATATAAACTTTTGCTTCTCTATCTCCTTAACCTAATCTCATGACACTTCTTCCCTGCATGATATGAAAGATATGAGACTCTAACCCTAGTTCTATATATCTTTTACTATGTTGTTAATGTCTCTTTCACTAATTTGTGCTTGTATGTGTTTTACATGAATGTAAGTGAAATGCTCAATGCAATATTTGGCTACATTAAGTTATTAAATGAGCCGAGCACGAACCAACAAAAGTTGAGCTAGCTCGACCTAGATCGTTTGCACCCTTACATGCTATTACATAACAAGTTGAATATATACTATACATATTAGTATATAAAAATAAATTGGGTAGATTATATTAATGTTGGTATAACCTAGTAAAATCGGTCCACCTAATTACTTTGCTACGACCTCATTTCCACTAGACTGTATAAACTCTTGCTTCTCTCTCTTTTCAATCGAGTCTCTTGACACTTCTTCTTTACACGATATGAAACCATAACCCTAGTTCTATTTATCTTTTACAATGTTGTTAATGTCACTTTCACAAATTTATGTTTGTATGTGTTTTTCGAAAATGTAGGTGAATTGCTCAATGCAATTTTTGGTTATTTTCAGCTATCTAAACATAATGTAATTTTCAATTCCCTTTTGAATTCTTTCTTTTCTATATTTGTAGACATCTACAGATAAGTTATATTTAGTTATGGAATTATCTACTTGTAATTACTTTGTAAATATTTCACAATTGAGTTTAATTTACAAAATTACTCATTATCATTTGTAAACTAGATATCGTAATCTTAGCCTATGTTTAGAAAAAAAAAAAAAGGGAAAAAAAGGAGATTATTAGATATATGCTACAAGACATTAGCGAAATAACAAACAACATGATTGGTGACTTATAAACATTTTCACTTAATTATAGCAAGGCCACTTTTCACATGACACTATTTTTATTACCGACACTTTCTAAAGATATTTTCTTCTATCCAATCAACATTAATATCATACTTCTAGTAAAATACTCAATATACTACTAACCTGACAAGTTTCAATTACAGTCATAGTAATCATTGATATAATAAAACAACATACCAACCAAAATTTAATTCTAGAAATAAGTTCTTCCATAAAAAGTAAGTTGCTCCAAATACATATGCCAAAGTATGATATGTCTCAAATCCTTTGTTTGGATTAAAGACATAATATTTAATACATAATCAATATAAAATTAAATTGATGAATTTTTTAAGATTTATGTAATAAAAGAGGAAAAATGCTAGTGGTTTTTTTGTTGATGGAACCAAAAATAAAAGGATATGAATAATTGATTGTAATAGATATGATTCAATTCTATAATTTATTGAAGGACTAGATTAAAAGATTATTGTACAAATTATGATATCTAATAATTAAGGAAATGTTTGTCATAGTCTATGAATAATAATAAAAAAAAGAGTTAGTGGAGAAATAACTCAAGTAAGAAAAGTTAATGATAAGTATCACGTAATTAAGTGAAAAATAGTTATCAAAGATAAGTTAGTAACATAACTAAAATATAAATATTTGTTCGATGTTTTTAGCAACTCAAATGATTCTAATTTAATAACATATGATTGACAACTTCAAATCCACATGGCTACTCAAATGACCTTCTTGTCGACCTTCAAGTTAGTGAATGATTCTAGAGAGTGGAAAATATAACACCAACTAAAAGAAAATGTATATGGAAAGTAAAAGTTATCATAATACTTCTATGGAAAGGTTAAGAAAAGAAAGTCTTTTGACTCTTACATATTGGGCACTATATGTGAGGGAGTTTTGCCTTCTAGAAGAGACACGTTCCTTGAATTTATTGATTTCATCGGGTATGGTTGACAAGTGTCACAGTGGGGAAAAAGAGATCTTTAGATAGGAAATAGTTTTCCCTTAATCTCTTGTAGGAAGGAATGAGCATCCTTTGGGCTAAGAGGCATGCTTGAAAAATTACATCAATTTTTCCCCCACCTACATTGTTGAGTGGCTATCCAATGAGAGGTTACTTGTTTAGGCCTTTTAAGGTTCGAGCATGGGTAAAGGCTCAAGTAGCAACTTGAATGCTTAGCCATTATTAGGGAGTTATAAAGAGAGGTGGTTGACTTATTAAAGGTTGTTTGAGTAACCTTACATAATGTCTAGTTAGAAAGTGGCAATAGTTATTAAGTTAGATTCATGAAGTACTTTGTAAGAGTGTACTTTACCAAGTAAGCTTATCACGACCTGCCACCCTAGGCCTTTAGGCCACCCTGGGTAGGGATCGTGATGCCAGGTACACTGGCCTTCCCAGCATACCCTTAGGCATAACCAAGACACCACAGATACTGTGTAACAACTCGGAACTCTACCTACCAAGGTATTATCTGCTTTGGCCACATATCGCACGGTTTTGTCCTTTTGGTGGCAGTGCTTCCTAAGGGATCACTCATCTTGGAATTGCTTTGCCCAGAGTATGCTTAACTTTGGAATTCTGACAAAACTCTAAACCATTACACCAAAAAGGCACCTTTGTGATTAGAGTTCCACCATCTATATTTGAGAGATATTATATACTCTCCACTTATAAAACTAACGTGCCCGTCAGTTTCGTTACACAGGTCCAGAACTACTGTTTTGATACCATTTGTCATGACCTACCACCCCAGACTCTATTGCAGCGAATGGGCGCCCTTAGGCTCTCAGGCCACCTTGGGTAGGGATCATGATGCAGGTACCCTGTCTCTCTCAGCATACCCTCAGGTATAATTAGAACACTAGAGATATTGTGTAACGACTCAAAACCTATCCATCGAGGTATTATTTGCTTTAACCATATGCCACTTGTCCTTTTGGTGCCAGCACTTCTCACAGGGGTCACCCATCCTAGAATTGCTCTGCTCAAAGCACACTTAACTTTGGAGTTCTAACAAACTTCAAGCCATTACACCGAAAAAGTACCTTTATGATTAGAGTCCCACCATCTGCATTTATGGGTATTACAAAGGTCTTAGTTGAGTCTTGAATAGTAGTGTTAAATTCAATCAAGTTGTTTAGCTGAAGTAGGTGAATTAGCAGTTTAGTTGAGTTTACTTACGTAAGAACCAAATTCTTGGACATTGATGGTGTCCTTGTTGAGAAGAATCACTAGGCCTTTAGATATATGATTTAAAAGTGTAGCTTCTGTGGAAACAATCTAGATCTACTAGCGTTATTACTTTAGAGATCACTAATAGAATCAAGTCATGATGAGTTAGTTCACATCAGCTCCACATGAGATTAAGTAATTCATTAAGATGAGCTCACCATTTTAGGTCTCCTTATGTTTATATGTGGTAGCATATTTTGGTAAGTTATGCCACAAGGATCTTTGTGCCTTGATGGTTAGGGAGCTTTCCTTGATAAGTAAGATTGAGTGAAGACTTTCATCAAGACTTACAAAGTTAAGTGGTTAGAAATGGTGAGGCATTTTAAAGTTCTACGGTGTAGCGTAATGAGAAGGTTGATTGTTGGAAATTTGATTCATATTAGGCTTTTGTCAAGCTACATTTGTTTTAAAAGAACTTCTTAAGTTGGGTTTAATTCCTTAATGACTACTGTGACATGTGGAGTGGTATATTGATGCGAATTAGATAGTAATGTCTTTATTGAGTCAAATATGATCTTGAAGAAGCTTGTTGGGGTAAGTTAGATTCTGGTAGGTCCTTGCCAAGCCATGATTGATCTTTGAGGGGATCATTAGATCTTGTTGGTCTTTGAGCTCACTATTCAAAATTGTCATACTTAGAGAGTCCCAATGAAAGGTAAGTTAGAGCAAATTGAACCTTAGCCTTATTTTGGTGTAAGGTAATGTGTCGGATAAAATGATTCTATTGCCTCCTTGTCTTGATGAAGCATGTAAACATTTGATAGAACGGTCATTAAATAATTGACTTTTTCACCTTCCTATTTTCAGAGGCTCTTGAAAAGGAAATTCATTCTTTTAACTTGCATACTATAACATATTTAACGCTTCCTATACATGTAGTAAAAGCAGGGAGGATATGGGGATTGTGCGGGGCTCCATACAGATTTTAACTTTGATATGCAACGTTTACATTAATTTGGTCAACAAATATTTATCTTATAACACACAGATGATTTTTTTATGAGAAAATGCATATCATGACTTGGGACATCTTAGGTAGCATCCCTTTGTCTTCTAAGGCTTTATTAAGCCCCTACTTACATAAAGCTTTTAAGGCCCAAACTCATCTTTCATACATTGCATTTGCATTTCTTTTCTCAAGATTCATTTTGATTTTCAAAAGATTATTTAAAGAAGCTTTGTTGTTTTTAAGCCTTTATAAATAAGTAAGAGAGTGGAATTATCCCTAGCCTTACTCCCCACTTAGAGTTAGCAATGGAACTAATGACATTTGTAATTAGCTTACTAGCCACTTCAATAGTTAAGGTATGTGGTATTGCACCAAATGAAGATGATCCTCCTATTCTTGTTGTAGCTGGTATTATCAAGAGTGAGGGAAGAGGATTAGGTGAAAGAGGTTCCTTTACCTCTGATACATCCTAGAAAAGGCAAGTTGTTGGAGGCATAAGGGATTAAATGGACTATTCTTAATCTAGGAGACATAGTTGAAAAATGATCGTATGCAATTTTTTAAAAGAAGCATATAGACCAAAATAGCTCCTCTTTAATATTACATTTATACACTATTCCTTATTTTAAAGAGAGAATATATACCAGAATCCTATATAACCATTTTATACTTTATTTTATGTTTTTTTTAATCATTTTATTCCATGAAAAATAGGCTAATAGCATACAAAAGAACTCTTTCCAATATTTAGAGTATAAAAACTCATTTTCAAGATAGAGAAAGTATACATTAAGTAAACATAAGAGGATATAGATGTAATTGACTCGTAATATTATAAATGATGCTATTTATGATTGTACAAATATTTAGCATTTACTTTACAAAACTTTTTGTAATAACATAAGTATGCTACTGGGAGTATCACACAATAATCTTAATGTTTCTTTTTTCCCCATCTTCTTCCAGAACAAATTTTTAGGCTAGGATAAGGCAAAGTCTCTCAAAAAACTCAAAATTTGTTCTTCTTTCTATTACCACCCGAACCACCATTATAGCCATATTCTAGACAACCGTCACCACTATACTACTAACACATACTATTGCATTACCACCACATCATCTTTTGCAGTAGTTTGTGACTACACTATTATGAATTATGATTAAGTGATGACACCAAGTCATGACAATCCCTAAGTAATGATGTGGGGATTTTTTTTTTAATTTAATATTATTAAGCAATGATACTTGCTGCTTAGATATAAGGAAAGACCACCCATTTATCATGGTACATAATGTGTCTCACCATGTGATTTGCCTTTATTGTGCTATCCATGGCAACTTCTTCCACTCCTTATGACTAATCTCTCTTTACCTTATGTGCACGACCATTGAGTAGCCACTCATAATAGCAATATTTGTCTAAATGCCCTGCATATTATTTTTAGGGCCTTGTTGCCTCGTGAATAGCTCTCTTAGTAGACTAGCTATCCAAGCACTAGTAGCCACGTAGATCATATATATGGCCTCCTCCTACACCATGTGTCACTTCTCCGAGCACTTAGCCTTCCCTGTATCAATATCATTAATATCAACCTTTTTGCAATCATCTTGTGCCACCACCATTTGTAAGTATTTTAACATTATTTGTAACTGCTTCACAACAAGTCAAGATACCCACTAGAGTTTATTGATCACATTTTCTTCTCCTCTTTTATATTAGACTTGATTATTTCTCCTTACATTGATCCTGTTATCATTTATTGTGTTAGGCTTAGTTTTAAATTTTATGTAAATTAATTCTAACTTTGTAGATCACTCGTTATATCCAATGTTATTATTCCATTGAATATTTTTTTGCAAAAATTTCATTTATATATTATCAATTTAATTGTAAAAATAATAAGAAATAATTTTACCATATAATCATATATATTAATTTGTAATATATCGGGTTTTTTGAAAAGAAAAAATAATTAACTAACTCACCACTTACTTAACTATATAGCGATGCTGGATTAAGACAAATCATCAACAAAGAATCCATGCGACAGGTTTGATCATCGCTTATGTGATTTCGTGTTAACTTTTGGGTTTCAATCAATGATTTAATCGTTGGTAAAGCACATATATGTAGTAGTGTGGCACTATCTCTAATACACTATCATTGCGGACTCTAAAACTCATAAATGACTGCCACCACCACCACTCTACTATATTATTATAATCACAACCAGTATAACCTCAACTTCGGTTGTATTGCTATTATCATCACCATCAACCATAGTTGTGACCAACATATTACCACTATTACCCTGTCCTCTACTACCATTGCTACCACCACATTACCATTGTCCCATACCACTAGTTGTAATACCACACCGCAACAACCATCATTATTTACACATTCACTATTAATGTAAACGAGTCAAACTACTTATGAGTTACTCAAACTCGAATAGATATTTACGTGTGCTCAAGCTTAGGAGCTCCAACTACTTGAATGATTTATTAAGTGAGCTTGAGTTTTTCATTATTTGGATCAATTAATTTGCGAGCCTAATCAAACTTGAGTTGAGTATTGATGTTCATCAAGTTCAAGCCATTTTAAATATTAATATTATTTTAATTAAAATAAAAAATATATTTTAATAAACAAAACCTAAAGAAAGTTCGATTGAGTATAGTTTGAATTTGTTTTATGCCACTTTGAATTTAGTTAGAGTTCAAAATTTTAAACAATTTCAATCTTGATCAAGATTACTTTTCCACAAATGTCATGTTATTAGGGCCTGTTTGTTTCATTATTATTTTATCGTTTTGACTTTACCTTTTTATCGTTTTCAAACAAACTATTTGTTAAAAATATATACTAATAAAAAATAGATATTTTTACTTATAAATTGATCAAACAAACCTAATACTAATATGAAACAGATATTGATGAAAAATAGACCATCCAAACAAACCCCTTATTGTTTGTTCAATGCCTATCATGGTGGGAAATTATAGGTGTTAACTTCAGTTAACATCGAATAGTTAAATAGAGAATATGCAAAATAATATGTTAAACTTTAACCTCAATATGGAGATATTGTTTTCAACATTCAAATGTCACAAATAATCCTATTCAAATATTGGTAAATTGATAAATTATCCCTAAAAGTTCAAAATAATTCCTATAAATCTTGATTTCCGTGTGAAAAGTCCATTTAATCTTATCAAATTATGACTTAATGTTCCTTAATTTTTTTTTTTAATCTCTGTAGTTCCAATGAAATTGAAAAACCAAATATCTTTTAAGTTACCAATTTATTAAAATTCTTTAAAAAAATTATTTGTAAGATTTAAAAGTTTGAAAGGTCTATTCATACTTAAATCAACATTTAAAGATTCTTGCAATTTTTGCCGAAGAAAAATACATCTCGCTGCATTTAGGCTATTACGGTAGCTTGTTTTTGCGCACTGTAAGTTTATAATATGCGTGGCTTTCTTAACTTTATTATATAAGCTGGAAGATTTACTGAAGATTTGATCCTACCTACTTCTTGCTGAGTACACACCTTACGTCAAAAAAGCCTCATGCATTAACTATGCTGTAGGACGGTGGAAAGGCAAGCCTAGAAAATTGCCATCCACAGGAGATATGACCAAGAACCGACTCCATGCATGTTACATTTTGTAGACGTCGTCACGGTTCGGTTTGGGTTTGGAACTGGACTCCAACTGCGGTTCTCAGCTCTAAAAGTGGTGGAATCGGAATCAGATCCGTGAGAGCTAGTCCGATTCCCATTCTTAGGAACCGTCGGTTCCCACGATTCGGTTCTAGTTTTGGTTCCGGTTCTAGAAAAACCGAAAACCATGAAAAAAATAAAAAACCAATTAAATAATTTACTTAATTTAACTAAGAAAAAATGCAAAATAAATTTTTAACTTGAAATAACATTAAGCCTAATAATAATTATTCATAGCATTAGTTAAAAGAAATTCTATAATTATGTATTTATTTATATACAATCACTTACACTTTTTTAGTTGTTATATTAGCAATGTGACACTATAAAATATTCAAGATACAAATAATTCTTAATAACAAAAAACGAATCACACATTATTAAAAAAGAAAGTCTAGTTTGGCTAGAAGTCTGCATAAATTTAACAATATATGATTTCAAATGCATTTATTACTTGTGTTGTTAATAAGAACACATTAAATATTATGAATAGGAAATAAATTTTTTATTAAT
The DNA here is from genome assembly GCA_024138025.1 of Combretum micranthum. Lineage (NCBI taxonomy): Eukaryota > Viridiplantae > Streptophyta > Magnoliopsida > Myrtales > Combretaceae > Combretum > Combretum micranthum. The sequence continues at coordinate 2,163,416 of JAMXBD010000015.1, read as the reverse complement.
TATGCGAAAGTAGTTTTAAATATTTATTTTATAATTATAATTTTTTATAATTTTTTTCTTTTTTTTTACTTTTTTTATAATTTTTATGGTGTAAAACTGCCGGTTTTTGAATCAGTAGTTCCAAAACCACCAGGTCATGTGGTTTTTAGGGATGGAATCGTAAGAACTCGTCAGAACAATGGTCATTTATCGGTTTAGATCCGTCATTCTTAAACCGGTTCTCAGTTCAAGAATCAAGAACGAGTCAGGTTGGTTCTTGATTCGAAATCGACCTGTGATGGTATGTAACGCTTTGATCACACCGCATCTTCACTGTGTTCCAACAGGTCGATGAACGAGACAAATATGTCCTTCTTCTTGGGGACGCCGGGGGCTGGATTATAAAATTTCGAAAAAGTGATTAGAAAGCGAACCATGAAATTTTTTCCCATTTAATATTTTCTATCTCTGATTAAGTTCTATATCCTATAAATGTTACCTTAAAATAAAGTTTCTTAAAAGAATGCTACTCGCAGCAAGTAATAATATCTATTCTTAAAATTTCTAAGAGTAGATAATGTGTTATGTGAAAAATAATAGTTTATATATGTGTGTGTGTGTCAGTTTTTCCAGTACCCGTGGTACCCTTTAACACAATTATTATAAAGAGGATAATCCTTGATTAATTCCTTAACTACACAAGAAAAAAATAGGCATATTGATAATCCATTAACTTAGTCGATGAAATGAGCATCGGTCCACATATCACTATGGGAAAAAAATTTTAAAAAGAAAAAGATGAAGAGTTATTACTTATTAGGATCATAAATTAGTAACGATTTATCAATAATAATTATAGTAAACGGTTTATTATAGCAGTTTTATATTTAATAAGTAATTACTATAGTTTTTTTTTCCAATTTATAATAACAAACAGTGTATTTAGATATAATTAAAATCATAGCAAAAGGTTTATTATAGCAGTTTTATATTTAATAAGTAATTACTATAGTTTTTTTTTCCAATTTATAATAACAAAGTGTATTTAGATATTATTAAAATTTTACAATATAAAAATACTGGCGTAAAGTGTCTTTACTGTTTTAGCGTTACCAGCACTTTCTGACCATAAGTCAGCACTTAAAACCATGGGCAAATACTAGGCATAATCCAGCAGTATAGTTTGTAAATTTAAAAAGCGCCACTAATATTCCGGTTATTGATACAATATTAAAAAGATTTGTTACAATAAGTGTCTGATGAAAACTGAATTACTATATAAAGCTGTTATTTATAAACTATCACTATTCAAAGTGCAAATTTCATTTTTCTTATAGTGGAAACTTAAAGTTTAGATACATCGTCTCGTTTAGGGATGAGCAGCAATCATTTCAAACAAGGTATTTGTCCGATCCTAAACAACTGGATAAGGTCCGGGGGGTATTAAGAGTCATAAGATAGGTAAGAATACATATATTTTGGAAGTTGCTTTTACAAGATAGGATATAGATTGACGTCTTCATACTTTGTACCCACCTTAGAACCTATACTCTACTATAAAGCTATAGGTTTGAAGGTATCATGTAATACCTTATTAAATATTATATAATAATGTAAATGTATAATAAATAATAATATTGCATTGTTTATTTTGCGATTACTTGTATTCAACATTATTATTTGTAAATTACCTCTCGAAAAGTTTTATCATAGGAGGATTTATATATTTTATTTTGGAATGACTTATTATTTTTATTTTAGAAGAACTATGGTTGTATGTACGTACTTGAACTTCCAAATTATATAAAGATATTATTTATCTTCTAAGACTAATTAATAGAGAAGTAGCTCTAAAGTTTTTAATTTTGGAATTCGATGCAACTTTTATAATTTTGTTTGATATCACATAAATAGGTTCAATATGTATTTATTATATGTTTTAACTTTCACACATAAACAAATTCTGTATATTGCAAAACTTGTGGTGTTAACAAATTTCTTTTTTTAAATTTCTTTGCACATCTTTTTTATTTTGAATATATGAAAATAAGATAGTATTATATATTAAATGAAATTATAGAAATATATATATACATATATATATAGATAGAGAGAGAGAAAGATTTTGTAAAAGATTCTATAAATTTCATATGATACCCTGTACTCTATATATTTTGAAGGTATTACAAGGTATAAGGTGCTATAAGGTAGTTTTGAATACAAAATTCAATTCCATGTACCTGCTCACCTCTAGTCTCATTTTCTTATAGTAGAATTTTGCAATTTTAAATTTTCAAATAAAACATGAATTTTATCTAAAGTAAAGTTTTAGTCTTTTTTTTTTTTTTTTAAATATGTAGGCAATTGGAGCACACAATTGTTCTAATAGAGTGATGTAAATGCTGTCAAACTCCCTACGAATTCTAGAATCTTTTATATATATAATTTGTTAATATTTTATCAGTTATACAATTAATTGATGAAATTTTTTTGGCTATATAGTTATCTTTTTGTTTTATTTTTACTTAATTATTAGTAATACCAATTAGCACTTCATAATTTTTCTTTTTCATCATTTATATCTTTTTGTTACTAATATCTTACGGTGGTTAATACTATCTTATTTTCAATATGTATCCAAAAGAGATATCATCTACGTAAAAAACTTGCTCTTATAGTGCAGTTGCAACTTTTACATAACTTAATGATGTTGTATATTAATAATTAAAAGGAATATCAGCATACTCTAAGTAGCATGACATCTATTAGTCATTTTGGAAGATCTTTCAATAGGGCATATCCTTTTATAAGGCTCTAACCTGAAGGCATTACAACCCTTCACTTATCCTTACTTGAGATGGATATGCTAAGACTATTATTTCATTAAACCACAAATATAGATATCATCTTCAATACTCACATAAAGGTTACATATTTTAAAATATTTCATTAAACAAAATTTCTAATTTACTTTGTTGGTATAAACCAAAGCCAACTTAAATTAAACTTAAAACATTCAATGGAAACTCTCATAACATTTCAGAACTTATATAAGAGATATAAATCTTCTTATAGTTTTCAAATGGCCCTAATCTTTAGTCCAAAGCAATTCTAAAAGTTAGCAGATAATCAGGTCCGCTATTGTCCTCTTCATAATCCACATAGACATTTTGGTTCGATAGATCAAAACTACTGGATCTTCACTTATTCTCGAAAAAGATAAAGGAATTAGCACAAAGGCCCAATACGCCATACCACGAACATATGCACATGAGCATATAACATACAAATTCATATGCAACCTAGTAACTAATGCAACAACCACAAGTTATCATCTTTGAATAGCTAGCAAATAACACGGTTTACAACCATTTTCAAATAGTTCTAATCCCGGAGTAACTCATGACTCCGTAAAAATAACCAATATTGAAAATAGGTAATATATACATATATGGTGTTAAGTACCATAATCGTACCACTTCCTAAACTAGCGGAATCATTTTTGTGCACAATTCCACTCGGGACAACACCATACACAGATCATCAAGGCGCCGCATTAGTATCACAGTACTTTTTGGTCTTTACTAACCACAGCCAAGCACAAGCAGCAAAAAATCAATTTTAAACCAAATAAAAATTAGGTCAAGTTATAATTTTAAGCCTACAAGCACAAACAAAAAGTAAGGTAAGGTCACCTGTAATCACTTTAGGAACAGAAAAATCCTAATTCCACAAAACACCTGTTCATAACCAATTACTCAATAAGAACGTGTTTTCATAAGATAATCATAATCTCAACATCATCTAAAACCCTAAACTAAAAAGAATTACAAACCCTACAAACCCTAAATTACACACTTTTCTCCTATGATGAAAAGAAAATTAGAATCTCCGAAAGAACACTATTTCTCCAAAAAATCCTTCTAAAATTATGACTTCCTTCAATCATCAACAATAATTTCAGAAAATTATATTTTAGATCACTAAAAGAAAAGAAAAGAAAAGATTAAACTTACCTATTCTTTGATTCTTGTTCCTTCTTGATTGCAGTTAAGGTTTTTCTCTAAAACTCCCTTCAAAATCCGAAGGAAAACTTTAGGAAAAGATCATGATCTTGATTCTTGATCTCCCTTGATGCTAAGAGGTTTTAGAGAAAAATCTATGTTTTGAAATGGTTTTGGTGTAAGAGGAAGCATCAGTTATATATAAAAGACAAGTATTATTCTTTATCTTTAATAACGTCTCTTAATGTCTCTTCATTTTTAAAACGTCCCTTCATCTTTAATAACTTCCTTTCATTTTTAATAACGCCTTCTTCATCTTTAATAATGTCTTTTCATCTTTAATCACGTGTCTGCCAAACGACAAAGCATTTAATTATACATTAGGATGACTATAAAATCCTCTTATTTTATATCAAATGACATATTTACCCTTCATTTTAAATATTTATTTGTATATTACACCTTTTAAGTACGGAAAAAAGTAAGAATTATAACCTCAATACAAAATGATAGAATTTTAGGTGTTTGCAAAGAGTTGTAACTCATCCAAATTGCTTTTAATTTTATATAAAAACATAGAAAACCACAATGATGATATATAACCAACATGTTTCAAAAAAAAAAAAAAAAAAAGAGAGAAAAAAATCCCATGTTCTTTGAGTAACAAATGGCAAGATCTTGTACGATCAGTTGATATAAATTAACATAAATTTATGTATTTACAAAGAGCTGTAACTCTTCTAAATTATAGTGCTTCGTATAAAAATTGTGGAAAGACTATCAATGACCATATAAAACCAATATTTTAAATTAGAAAATTATAGTAATTATGTCACATTTTAAAAAATTTATAGACATATATGATTAATAGTTAATTGTAATAAACATTTTAGTAAATGAATTATTTTCATAATATAAATAATAAATAATGAATAAATAAATATCCACCACCCATGTCCCTAAACTTTTACTAGTTTCATATAAATGTGAAAACCACCACAATATTTACATGATTGAATTAATGTACTTATACCATATATAATGTAACACCTTGATTTCATTGGTTGCAAATTATTAGCAAATCAATATTAAGGCATCTAATTTGACAACTATAAACTAAATTAATGATATAATAAGAAAAGAAAGTAACAAAACTATAATAACCCTAAGAATAAAAGGAAATCATTTAAACAGATGACCTAATTAAGCTAAAACAAGGAATAATATAAAAACTACTCTAGAATTTAAACTCATGAAATTCAATTTTGATAAAAAAAATAATAATAGTAATAATAAAAGGTAAAATAGTAATAGTAAGTAATAAATGGTTAAGAAGGTATGAAAAGTAACTAGTAAATATAAAAAGTAAATATAAAATATAGAATTAGCATATAATACAATAATTAATGTAGATTTTTCGAATAAGGATACTTTAACTTATGGAATTACTAAAATGCCCATTTAAATTCACAAAAATTGCAAAACTAACACAAAAAAATAATTTAAATGGAAAAAAAATCCTTAAATACTCCAGAAAAATCAGGAATAATTCGGAAAAAATTAGGAAAATTCGAAATATGTAGAAAATATCCTGTAAATTTCTCAAAATTGTGTCAAAATGCATGTAAAATTCACCAAAAATTCGCCAGCTGTCCAAAAATTTTGACACCTCACCAGGACACGTGTTTTAATTACATGTGACCAGCTAAAAAGTTTCATGCAAGAATAATGACATTTGGCATTTTTAATACGTGATAAACCGCTATAAATACCGTGTTCCAACATAGAAAAATTCACACAGCTCGTTTCGAGCATCCTAAAAACACCAAATTTTGCAGTTTATTACTAAAAATTATGCTCTATACTACCGACAAATCTATGGTGGTAGGAGATGGCCGGAGATGGTTGTTTTGGCCGTGGTTGGGCGGAAATTGCGGAAATTTTCGTGAAGTCATTACAGCTCCTTTCTTAAAGATATTTTATAGGTAAACTCCTAATAATATTAGGTACTCTCATAAAAATTTCGTAATTTTCTTGGTCATTTACTATTTTTAATAATTAATCTAAGATTCTGCCAGTATAAATAACATTAATTAGTGCCTATTTTATATGTTGAAATATAGTAAAATGATTCTATTATACATAAAACTTTTTAACCACTTTCTAAATGCTCATTATAAAGCTTAGATGTTAACTTTATGAAGTTATAGCATATACTACTATTTTTCTATAATTACACGATTTATTATAAACTAATTACCTTATAAATGGCTATGTATAACTCAAATCTATAACTAAACTACCCTAAGTTATTTACTACTTTTTAAATATATTATCAAATAACTTATAACAAATACTTAAGAAATAATAACCCTTAGATTTGCTTAAACTAATTATCTCATTTAAAGATTTATTAATCTAGTTAGGCTTAGTATCAAGAAAATGACAAAATAATTATATTGTCAATATCAAAATCTATAAAGCTTATATTTAACTATACTTAATCTTTTAACTATTGCTTCTATAGTACATATTATGTAGGAATAATTATACTAAATAATTAGATCCTACATTAGCCTAAAATGAATTAATATTTAGTATTATACAACTCAGTTAATAAATATTTACTTATTCTCAAATTCTAATTATTAATAGGGTATTTTGAAGGGAAGTAAAATCTAGATAATTTTATCAATATTTCATAATTTTCCTAGAATTATCATCACAGCTCGCTTAATAAATTTTCTAATATTCTAAAATTAAGGAAATTAATCATCATAAAGTTAAATTGGTATAAAATATCTAAACTCTATTAGCTCAATTTAAACTTTTAAATTTTCTAAGTTTAGATGTTGACCTTACTAATAAAACCTTAATTATAAGTTACTTATCCAATAAAAGCCAATGTAAAACTATGCTTTATTTAAACCCTATTAAAATACATCATAATATCTTTAATAATTGCAATTCATTCCCAATTAGCTAAATTAGAAATTATTACCCCTACAAATTACATCAAGAAAAAGAAGGACAATGATTAAATGACCAGCCAACCTCTATATGAAACTGTAGATACTCATAACTATTCCTTGTTGGATATTATTAGGTGTTCGAGGGGAACGCTGGTAAATCGCAATTTCTGTAAGTTTCATTTATATGGTAATTGTAAAAAGGGATATTATTTACATTATAATTGTTTGCTTGTAAATTAGCTATAAACCGTGTGTGGTTGATTGATTTATTTGATATTGGATTTTACTTATCCTATTGTTTTGGTGTGAGATACTTGTTTGATCACCCAAGAATGTATTATTAAGAATATAGTGAAATAATAACCGATCATGCATAGCATAACACATTCGCATCCTTGCATCCATAAAACCGACCGTCCAGTGAGAATGGATTTCTTCTTTTAACCTTTATTGAACTAAGTGACAAGAGAGGAGGTCGCAGTAAAGGTTACAAGCTATCCGAGGGATAGTCCTGAACGGTTTTTGGGAGGACAGGAGACCCATTGCACATTCCCGGTTTTGGAAAATGATTTGTGTTAACTCCTCGAAACCCAGATTAAGTGGGGTTAATTTCTCTAATCTCGTGATGAACCGGTCAACATCACGCATGGCATCCCGATTGACTGCACAATTCACTCTAATAATAACAATGATTGTGATTGTCCTATAATGTTTATAATTACCCTTTTTATATCCACTTACTGAGCACGTGGTTTTATGCTCATACCCCTATAGATCTTTTTACAGAGATACAAGATTCCCCAAGGATATCAAAATTGGTTTCAGTAGAATGGAAGATGAGAATATTATGAATTATGTAAGGAGAGTTGAGATTATATTACGGAAAGGTATGTATAAAGGGTATTTCTTCAGATTTTTTTTGTATTTCTGTGTGTTGGCCATCACTTGAGAGTTGTCAATACATTGGTTTAATGAGATAACCTGTATATTCTACTTGCTAATGATGGTTAAGGCCACCAACTATCATTTTCATTTAGAAGTACGGCGGGACTGTCTTGGTTAAACTATTGGGATGTGACATATAAGATAATTTTTTAACATACATTATTAATATATTAACGATTAACCGTGGAAATCTTCTGAATAAATAAAACAAAATTTTTGCATAGTGCTTTTACTTCAATGATTAACGTAACAGAAAAAGGCGTAGACGATAGAAATAAATAAAATAGATACAGGGAACTGCTTGATATAACGATCTAAAGCTTTATATTAATTATATATCGTCTCCACTTTCACTTTTTATTATTATGAGATTTGCAATTCCCATCACAATATGAAACCACAATATAAATTCAAACTCCATCTAATTTATGGGTCTAATTGGATTGTTTGATCTATCTGATCTATGCCTATATCTGTATATTATCTATATTTCGTTTCTTTGATCTGTTTACAAGTAAAAATATTTATTATATATATGTATCTATTTTTATAAATAATCTGTTTAAAAATAATAAAAATAAGATATTAAAACGACTTAAAAACGGCGAAGAAAACAGACTCATAATATATCAAGTATCAACATATCATGGAACCACTGTTTCCCAATTCCAGTTTTGAAACTACAGAACCATCTTTCTAAAAAAAATAAAAAATAAATTTTAATTTTAATAAAATAAATTTTTTAACTCAAAATAATTATTGGATCTAAAAGTATTAAATTATTTAACCAAAATTTTTAATAAAAAGTGATAAATTTTTTAAGTCAAAATTTTTATTAAATTATTTTAAGTTATGTTTATTTGTGTTGTTTATAATAACATATTAAATATTTGTATAAGTAATAAATTCTACTATTTATATGAAATAATTTATATAATAAATAATTATATATTTAGTTTTTTTTATTTTTTTTCAATGGATCCGAATGGAACTGATAAGCCAAAAAATTGTTTAGAAACCGTGAAACCAGCGTTTCCATAATAGGTTTTAGAACTAGCTAACCCTGGTTTCCGGTTCTGGAACCGCCGATGACGGTTTCAGTTCTAAATCGAACCATGTCTATATCTACATATATATATATATATATACATAAATACATTATATGACCTGAAATTAATACTATATAAAATTTCTACTCCAACATATCATGATAGAAACAATTCAAATTAATTAACATATAGCCCAAGCGAGTTGGTCCATAGATCCAGCCTACTTTCCCTTAAGACGAAACAACAAACTAAAAAAATAGAAAATAAAAATAAGAAGAGGTCCAGTTTGACTGGTTCCACGTTTGGGAACCGTGGAACTGTAGAAACTTGGATTTTACTTTAGCGTGGACGGGTTACAAATTTTCAGTTTTTAAAAGGACAAATTATAAAAATCACATTTCTAAAAGTTCAACTATTAAAAAAAGAGAAAAAAAAAAAAAAATATTCTGAAGCTGGGAAGTGAAAAAGAGACTCTGTCCCACTAAACGGTGTACTTCTTCCTTTATCCAACTAAACCAATTCCAACTTCTAAAATTGTAAAAGCAACCCGTAGGCTGATCGTTAACTGAATTATCTTTTCCTTCTATCCAATATGAAAATTGGGTCTGTTTGACTAACTTTTCTCGATAGATCTAGATAATTTAAAAAAATATTTTAATAAATTATTTATTAAAAAATAAATATAGAAAAAAAATTAATAGCTCTGATGAAAAGATTAAATGTAAATAAAATATAAATACAAATTAGATATATTTACACATATAGTTTCAATATAAATACAGATACAAATAAAAAATAGATCAACCAAACATACTCATAGCATAGCTTTAGAGTAACAATTTTTCAAATTTAGTTAAGGAGAAGCTATAAAAGTCACAATATGGTTCCTCCTCATCAGCCCAGGTAAATCGTTTGTGATTTTTGAACCATTTTACCATCATCATGAATTCTCTTCCTTCCAGCTCCATCCAAAATGCATACATTATAGCTTTAGGGTTTTGTCGATTAACTTGACAAGAAAAGTGACTTTCCAAAACCAGACCTTGACTTCGGACTTCTACCATCACTAACCATGTTTGTCTGTTTCAATTGACAATTAAAAAAAAAAACAAGAAAAGAAAATAGTGATGGTCATGTGGGACACAAAATTATTTATTTCCACGTTTAACGTCGAAGTGCGTGTTTCGCTTCTTGTCAAATTTGGATGGCGCATTAAATTCAACCCTTCTTTTTCTCCAGTGGAGTGACAGGTGGGTTTGCTTAATTATTAATGTAGGCAATAATAACGCTGGTTTTACCCAGTTAAAATTGCTCCCTCTTTTCAAAGACACAAACAAAGATAAATATTGCCACAATTCTTGTCATGCTTAACATCGGGTTTAGAACGTTATTAGTTTCATCACGTGTAACACTTAAATATTATACTCAAAGCTATTATTAACTTTGTGAGTTTCTAACTAATTTTAAATTAAGAAATTTTTATTTAATTTTCATAATTAAGAGTGAATAATCTCTCGATAATACATTAGAAACCTCATAATATAAATATCAAACTCTCATATTAATAATAAAATAATATCCAATGCATTTAACGTCTAGCTTATGTAGTCTCTCACCTTTCAACCTATAACCTAAGTAGTAACAGCATCCATATTAGCATCATCATCATCACCTAAAAAATAAATGAATAAACCAGAGCCCTATATAACAACAATACAAGTACACACAATATGATCACACATTCCTATGCTAATACACATGCAACAACCATCAATTTATATCTTTAATTCAGGTGGATCAAATCAATAGTGGAGTATTCACACTTTAGCAATACAACGGAGAAACTGAGGGTCCTAAGTAGTAGCAACTGTTTAGAGGGTTGATATAAGCAGTATGAATACTATATCTCCTAACTTTATATCAATAAGTAGCCTTTTTTAGGGGTTATAGTCATTACTCGTCTCTACCTATTATAATCCATAATTTAATGAGACTCAATTGGTCCTATAAACGTGAGTCATACTATATTACTTCTCTTTGATATAGAGAGACATTACCTTACTACCGTTCATCCTATCAGTTACCCATCTACCTACCGATGATGGCTTAAATGCCTAACTACCGTACTAGCATCATTATGTAAGGTCGTCACTTCCTGAACCGGATCTCAAAAAATGACAAAAGCACACTCAAGCAATTAATTAGGACATATTCAAATATTAGTTTATTTTGTGATGTCTATCTTAACAAGCAACACCCAAGTTACAGTGTACCTATATATAAATAAAAATCCCACCATGAGACTCAAGATAGGAAATTCAATGGACAAGAATCTGCATAAAGAATTATTTCAAATAAGTTTAAAGCTGTCAATTCAATCATTTATCCTTATTAGGTTACTATTACTAAAGTCTTAAGTTATTTATATGTTTTACCTTTTCTAGCTTGAGATTTCACTAAATTCCTTTCTTAAAACATTATTCATAGATTAATATCGATTTCTAAATAAATTTTTAGATTTAAACCATTCTATATATTAAAGTTCATTAACTACTTATCTTAACAATCTAAGCTTATTTATAGAAATCAATTCCTTATGATGATATTCTTAATAACATATATTATAACTAATCAAATAAACTTCTATCACGTAGAATAACTCATTTGAGATATAATTAGTCCATCATATCATTAATAATTTAACTTTACTCTTAAGTGTGTTAAGGATCTCAAATTAGCTTCCTAATAGGTTATTATCATCTTATAAGTCATTATTTATACTTATTTTATTAATAAATTTTCGAAAATCAAAATAGTTAATTATTCATCTTAAAACTCATATTATAATATAAAAATATATTATTTACATTTATTCCATATTCATTGGAGAAGAATTAATTTCCTTTCAATTCCAATATTTCACTTTATATAGAATATTAGTGCATACTCTAGTTTAATTAGATCGAAATTCACTAACTTCTACACTGATTCTTAAGTCTAAATTTTTATGTAAACTTTATAACTCATTACTTTACATGTTTCTAAGTTGATTCAACCCAATTGAACTAGTTTAATATGATTTAAAAATAAAAAACTTCAAATCTAGTTGGAACAGGGAAACAACATTAATAACCAAATGGTTTTCGTGAAATTGAGGATATTCGCAACTAGTTTTTGGCATGTTCTTTACACCATATTAAATAGTCTTCTTACGCTTTCAAGCCATTATACTCGCACCCTAAAAGAAGAAGAAAAAAGTCACTGGCTCATCCATATACTTCACCATCATTATGCTGTTCAAAACTCTATTTTGCTTTGTTTTTACTATTTTGTAATTTAATTTTTAAAATAGTAAATATATTTCAAAATAACAAAAATTTGCAATTCAAATATAGACACATTAAACTACCGTTCCTTTCGGCAAAAAAAAAAAAAAAAAACTACCATTCCTAAAAATTTCATCCAAAAATAATTTTTTTTATATTTTATTTAGATTTTATATCTTAATGATTTCCATGAATTTCTAGCTTTTGTTCACATAAACATCCATAATAACTTATCACCTAATCATAATTTCATAGATCTATAAATATAATCTTTCATTACATCATAAAATCATTTATCCTAAATTATCGTTAACATGTTTATTTGATGTTGTTTTGCCTAGTTTATCCTTAGATCTTTAATTTACAAATCAAATCATCATCATCTACACCATTTCACATATTCATCAATATAAACTATAATCATTCATCATCCATTCCTAAATCTATAGATCTAATAATATAATTTATGATTTCAATATTAAATTATTGATCACATAATCAAAATCAAGGATTTAAAGATAAGATTACTTACTTATAATGAAGAAAAACACAAATCACAAACTAGTATAACTAATCAAGGCTTGCTTGTTGAAGTAGATTCTTAAGCACTCCTTCTTTTTCCTTTTGATCCTTAACTATCCTAAGATTAATTTTTGTATTAGTCCTGTTAATATAACAATTAGAGAGATTAGGATGTTGTTCTTACCTTTTTTTCTCTCAAATCTGCTTATATAAGTCTTTTAATCCTAAAAGAGAGTGAAATTAAGTTTTTTTTCCTAGTGAAGATTAGAGAGAGTTTGAGAAGATGGCTTCTTCAAGAAATCTTGTAATGTGAATAATGAGAGAAAAAAGAAAACTAAGGTATTAATATAAGGTTGGGATGCCTTAAATATAAAAATTATACGTTTGAGATGAAAATTACCTCCATGCCTTCGTCTTGTATTGATTAAGTTAGCTATCACTAAAATTATCCATTTTACTTCTCTTTACTTATTCTACGACGTGGTGCATATTAATTATTATTCTCCTTCTAATTATTTGTTCTCGAAATTTTTATAGAGTTTCTTATCGTTATATTATATTATTTATTATTAATAATTCCCTATTATATTTACTAAACATTATTATTACCATTATTGATTTTTAATTTATATTTCAATATGATTTGTTATTGTCTATTGATATTATTAACTTTGCTATTGTTATTATTTCGTTACATAAATTTTTAGGATATTTCAATTATTGTGGTGATATCCTTTTCCTTATGTGTGTTTGTGTGAATCCTTTCTTTAAAATACTATTGATACATTAATTTCAGGTCTAATCATCCCAATTTGAATTAACTAGATCTTCACACATAAACATAAACTCATGAAAGTGAAAAGGCATTATTGATGGACATGGTATAATTTCAGGTCTAATCGTCACAAGTTGTTGTTAAGGCCATATCCAACTTTGAGATGTGTGATTTCTCTTTAGTTAAGTGAGAAGTGAATGTGTGTGCAAATTGGGTTGTGACTCGAGTTAGGAAGGAGATGAGTTGTAGTAATAGAGTGCCTTCATCCCATCTATTTAATATTATAGCCTGATAGTATATTCTTGGTCTCTTAAGTGAGAGGTTTTAAGTATGAATCACTTCTTTCCCATTGTAATAGCAAAAAAAAAAAAAAAAAAACTCATTTAAATTATATTACCATTCAGTTGATAGAATCGGGCGATAAAATATGAATTTGTTGTTCGATGGATTGCTAAAGAGCTCATTTTTACGACCATTGTTAGTTTGTTTAATCAAATAAAGTTTAGTCAACCATATGTAGTGAAATGTAAATGTTTAACTTGTTGAATTACAAGATCTGTACACGTATCCCCGCACTTTAAATGAGAACTCAATAAAATGTCATATCATTTATGGACGGAGAAATGGAATGTAATTTTATTTTTCAAATTTGTGTAGCAGTTCGCGTTTGCCAATATGATTATAAGCTCATTGTTGTTATAATGGTTGAATTGCATCAAATGCGCCACCATATCACCTAATATGAAATAGAGGTACATAGGTCATCAACTAAATGATTACCCACCACAGCCATAGCACATTAAGATGCTGGACATGGGTGCACCTTCATACTGGTATTGTAACCACAGGCTTATGATTCCAAGTTGGTTCGAAGAATCGGCAAGTTACAGTTTCGACTTTCGAATCTTATTTATATATACACAAATATATTTTGGATTAATGTCATAAATGATACTTAAACTTTGATAAAATTTATAATTAAGTATATCAATTTTGAAATTGATAGATTTAATACTGAAACTTTGAAATTGATTAATTTAGTATCTGAAAAAGCTTTTCATGTATATCAATAGTGCATCTGTCAACTTTTTTGAGATACTAAATTAATCAACTTCAAAATTTTTTAGATACCAAATTGATAATTTCAAAGTTAGATCATTTTCAAAATCCAAGTATTTAAATACATATTTTGTCAAAGTTTTGGATATTATTTATGACATTATCCCATATATATATTTTTTCAATTTTGCAATTTTTATTAATTTATTGTTTAAATAAAATAGTGAAAACTGACGCAAATTTTTACTTATATGAATTAAATTTACTAATATTAGAAAGAGACACGAAAACTTACCTTTGTCACATGAAACACAATTTGAAGGAATGAAGATAAATAATTTTGGCGGATTTTTTTTCATCTTTTAAAGTCGTCATGACATGTCTTTTCATATGCTAATCGGAATTGACGCACCATATTTTGCTTTCGGTTTTATAAAATATCTAGTGTATGAATTAACTTTATTTAATAAGCCAAATTTACGTATTTAACCCTATTTTAAAAATAAATAAATAAATAAAACGTAATTTGAGTTGTTAAATTGAAAAAATCCTACTTGTTGAAAAATGCTAAATTAATTTGTTTGTTTTTACAGAGATACTCACCTGAGTATTCTTACTACTATGCAATTTATAGTAAGTAATTTTATAAAAATTATACACGATTCTCATAACTTATTTAAAACACATTATTAAGTGCGATACTCATATAAACATAACGTATAACGCATACCGAATCTTTTTTTTTTATTCCATTAGACATGTGAAAACCATTTCAAGCTAAAAATTAGTATTCGATAATAAGGATTACCAAACTTAATTGTTATTTATATAACCAATATTCTCATATATCGAATAATTAGAATATATATATATATTTTTTTTTAATTTTCTGCCATACACATCACTGTTGTGTTCCTTTAGTACATATATATAGGAGCAAACTTTATATAAATAAATTTTATTCTTTATCACGTATATAGAAACTATGGAAAATTAGTTTGCGTCAAAAATTGATGGCGGATTGTGATTATTTAGTCCAAAGTCTTGCATGTAGTGGGAGCAGGTCAGGGTCAAATTTTAAATGCTTGATATGATGTGCATGTAGAGTTGGAACGCATGTCAGCTTATAATTGTAGAATTTTATACCATGTTTTTTTTTTTGGTCACCTGAGTTTGACAGACTTATTTTCTTTAAAAAAAAATAATAATAGCATTTAGCAAGTTTTTAAAACTATATTGTATGATGCTAAGGTATGGATACTGTACACGGATGCCAGATGGAAACATAACATGGTTCATCCATGAATTGGTAAGGTTATAATAAATTTTTTTTATGGGCGAATAAAATAAAGTTGTAATAAGATTTTTTATTAATTCTTTCTTTAAATGGTGATATTTTGAGAAAAAAATAATTTTGATATTAAATTAATATTTATAGATTTGAATAAAAAATAATTATTTAATATTTTATATAATAAAAATTTATAATAGAATTCAGTAAATTAAATATCATAATAAAAATTGAATTACAGGAGCAGGATATGTTATGTTAGGAGGTACAAATTTAAGTTGATAGTTCTTTTGTATTCAACAATAATCAACATTCTCGTATAACAGACCATGAGATATCATAGTTTGTGTCAAAATTTGACGGCGGATTGTGATCATTTGGTCCAAAAACTATATATGAAGACATGATCATTAAATAACTTCGTGGAATAATAGTCAATCGAAAGGGTTGACAAACATTATGTAACTAAACCGATCGTGTTCTTCCGCGAATGAATGGAATATCAAACCAAAAAAAAAAAGAAAACCCATATGTTACAATTTTTTTTTTCACTCATTTTGGTAAGTGTGTATGTATATTTATAATTGTATACACAATCCAATACGTTATCGGATCAAATTTCCGTTTAACAAATCTGTGTCTGATTGCCTTTCTCTTATTATGTGCTAGTTCATATTAGGAGTGTGCAAAAAAATCGAATTTTTAGGATAATCGATTCAAAATGAAAAAAACCAATTTAAAAAAAGATTAACTGATGTATCAATTTTTATTAGGATTGGACTTTTTTTTTTAGGTTTCGGTTTCAGTTTATAGAATAAAAAACTGACAGTTTCGGTTAACCGCTCCGTATTTATATTATATATATAATTTATAATATACTTATATAATTATTTTGTAAAAAATATAAATAGTCAGATATTATGACTTGATGGGCGTACTTGTGTTGAGGTAAATACATCTTCTTTTGGTTTGACATGAAACCAAATTGACCAAAAAAAAAGTATATAATCACCAAATTGACAAAAAAATATGTACAAACCAATTGTATGATGAGCTAAGAAGATGTCAACAAACTTATATCTCTTTTTGTGGAAGGAGGGAGTATTTATATGGATGAATACGTGGTCTTGCCAAGGAAATTTGATATTAAAATAATATATAATATACTTATATAATTATTTTATTTAAAATATAAATAATAGGATATTGAAGGTTTCAAACCCTAAACTTTATTTCATTCTCCGCAAACTGCACCACTATGTTAAATAGTTAAAAACAAAAATGAATTATTTTGGTTAGGATCAAAAAATAAAACCACAGACCAATTAACCAAACCATGAACATCCCTAGCTCATATGCCACAATTTCAATATTATTATTATGTGTTTTATAGACTAAGAAAATCAACAAGATAATGTGATTTCAAAATTTTTTCCACCCAAAATATTATGCTTCTCATCTCAAAAAAATTTGTAATTTTCTCCACTTTAACAATTTTTTAAATCTTTTTCTATTATTTATTCCCCCATCTTCCTTAAAATTTATACAATTTTCTGCTTTTGCCTTCTTTTATTATTTTTTGGGTTGTTCTCTTTAAAATTGTTTTCCACTTTGTATTATTTTTTAATGATTTTTCATTTTTTTTACTATAAAATATCACAAAGGAAAATTCAAAATAAAAATCAATGAACAAGAATTGAATATTTACACCACTTAGCTCTTCACTCCTAACAATAAGTTAAGATAATATCATAAGATAAAGATGAGTGAAACCAATATCAACCATTAAGCCTTCAAGTTATTGATCAAACTATTAGATACTCATTGTACTTAAGCTATTTTAGATCTCAACAACTAAAATGTTGGTGCTTGCAAGTTGCACTATCTATAAAAAAATGCATAATCTAGTTGGTTCGTATTCCTTCTTCTAAACTCTTTTTACCACTCTATGAATGACCTAAATGCAGACTAGCAAAACTAATATTCCTTCTTCTTAAACTCTCTTTACCACTCTATGAATGACTTAAATACAGGCTAACCAAACTAATATCCCTTCTTCTTAAACTCTCTTTACCACTTTGTAAATGACCTAAAATGCAGGCTAACCAAGCTAATATTTAATGCTCTATGAATGAGCTAAATGAAGGCTAACCAAACTAAAATTAAAAAATAAGAACTACAATATTAAAACTCCAAATCTATTAAAGGCCTATATGTATGAGGATTTGAAAACATTTTCTACCCAAAATATTATGCTTCTCACCTCGAAAAAATTTGTAATTTTCTCTATTTTATAATTTTTTTTTATCTTTTTCTATATTTTATTATTCCATCTTTCTTAAAGTTTATACAATTTTTTTTTGCCTTCTTTATTATTTTTTGGGTTCTTCTCTTTACAATTTTTTTTTTATTTTGTATTATTTTTAAATGATTTTTTTTTTATTATATAACATCTCAAAAGAAAATTCAGAATAAAAATTAATGAACAAAAATGGAATGTTTACACCCTTCACTCTTCACTGTTAAGAATAAGTCAAGAAAAAATAATACCATAAGATAAAGATGAGTGAAACAAGTATCAACCATTAAACCTTTGAGTTATGGATTAAACATTAAATACTACTTGCGCTCAAGCTGTTTTAGATCTCAACAACTAAAATATTGGTGCTTTCAAGATGCATTGTCTATAAAAAAAAAATGCATAATATGGCAAGCTCCTATTCCTTCTTCTTAAACTCTCTTTAATGCTCTATGAATGAGTTAAATGTAGGCTAACCAAGCTAAAATAGGTAAATAAGAACTACAATATTAAAACTCTCAATCCATTGAAAGCTTATATGTAGGAGGATTTGAAAATTTTTTCTGCCTAAACCTCAAAAAAATTTGTAATTTTCTCCACTTTATCATTTTTTTCTAATCTTTTTCTATTATTTATTTAATGCAGCGGTGGAATCTCAATTAAAGCCAGTATTTATTACTAATAGTTTCAACTTTTGGGTTTTGAAACTGTCAATATTAATTATAGGCTATTAGCTTTTATTTTCAGCATTAATTATTTGTTACACTATTTATTTATATTTATTATTTGCCATTTTAGATCTTGTCTTTTAGAATTCCTCATGTAATAGTATAAATAGGCATTTAAGCTTGTCTTTGTATTAAAAAATATTTGATATTTGATACTTGATATCTTTAAAACCTCAATTGTTGAATTGATTTCTGTTATTCAACACTTTCACGCTACATCAAATTGGTATCAGAGCGAGTAAAATCCTGTGGAGATGTCGATAAACTTCAAAATAGAAGGCGGTTGTATTCCTGACAGTGTTCGGGGTATGAATGTAAGCCCCGGAAAATTTCAGTAAATAATTCCAAGATGAACTTTGAAAATAAACCCTAAAAATCACTCCAAATTAAAACCGAACTTCGAACGAGTCCTAATATATAAAACGAAAGTAAGAATTCATTAGTCTTGAGAAAATCTAAAAATAAAATAAGGACTACAAAAGTCCTTAAGTCCAAAAACCATTACGTAAGATAAACTGCTTACCTAATCTATAATTCATAAAAATCGGGATAAAAATAAAACACAGTGATAATTTGCTAAAAGGCAAGTTAATCCATAACATGACAATTTGAAGGATCAGGAAGTCACCAAAGGCCAATTCCATAATTAGGCTTTGGCACGATTAAGAAAACTTTATCTGCCAATAATAAAATATAGACTTTGGAAATTTCCCCAAACGACCAGACTAATAATCCTAAGAGACGGAAATCACAATAAAGCCCTAACGATCAAATCAAACTTCCAAGAATCATAGAACGAGTTAGAAATTGAAATCTCGTAATCTTAAGAAGGAAGAATTCAAGAAACAAAATAACAAATTAGATAATCCTTAAGTTAACCAATTGTTCATAAAACCTTAAATCGAAGCAAAAATAAATTCGAAAACAAAACACTATGAAGATCCTTTTTCAAAGCAAATTATAAAAATTAAGATTTCCCCAAAATCATTCCAAAAATAGATATTTGATTCAAACTCAAGAAAATCATATCCGGTAACCATTACCGATATAACTCCGGATATAATAATTCAACTCAAGATTTCCGAAAGCAATAAGAGATATTAAATACTTATAAAAAATAAAATTTAAAATAAATTTCTCAAACTAAATACGTTGTATAAACAGAAAATCTCAGTTTCCAAATTGGCAAAGGTCTAAACCGGAAAATCATCCGGAAACCCTAACCGGAATACAATAGTGTAAGTCCGGCAATCTAGCGCCCCTAACTCTAGAGGCCGAAAGATAGTTTAAATATGTAGAATAGCTCGTAGCAATATAATTTTATTTAAAAACATAAGATTGGTAAATTTTTGACCTATTTTGAACCCGTTCGGATACAGACTTTGAAAAGCGTATCCCAGGACTTGAGATATAAAAAATATACCATTAGTACCGTTAGACTCGTAATTCCACGAGATTTCTAAATATATCAGTTATATAATTTTTCGGGTTATAAAAGTTACAATTATAACCTTTTTACCGTATTTTCAATTCTACTGGTAATTGATTATTCATTTGCACTATTCATTTTAATTCATTACACAATTTTATTATTTTTATAATGTATACCCGGATTTCCTAGTAATCAAGTAAACTTCGAAAACCAGAAATTAAAACCCTAAACCGGTTTAGTTCAAAGCGTTATGAGAAAGACTCAGAAACCCTAATTCCGGCTTTTCCTCGGTTTCCAATTAAGAAACTTTTCTAAGAAATTTAATTTTGAATATAGTTCTTGATTATATTTCAAACCAAGAAAATATCAGATTTTAAGAAAATCTCAATTCCGGGTCATCCCGAGACCCATTATAGAAAAACGTGCCCGGAACTAGAATTTCAAAAATTTACTTATGAGTACTCATTTGAACCGAAATAAAATAAGGATTTCAAAAATTTTTCATAATTTTTCGGCTTACGAAAAATACAGTTATAGCCTTTTTATTCGTATTCCATTACTAGGAATTTAAATTGTCTTGTCAACTATTCACTACTATTCAAAAAGTACCACCTATACTACCTAGTCTACCTATTAGCACACTCTACCATTTCAAACCCTTACCATCACTCAAATCACTCTCTTTTCTCTTCACTTTTTGTCCCTTAACTTTTACACAAATTATGACAAGTCAAATATCAAGTTAAATCAATCAAACTAAAGTAAAAATCAAACTTTGTTCCCCCTCCCCCCCCCCCCCCCCACCCCTTAATAGTGACCGACGTGAATAGTTCCCCATCCATGCTCCATTTGAAAATTTTTTTTTCTTCTTTAACCTAAATCTACTTCATATATAAGCTATCTTTCTCTCTTCTCTCTTAACTTCAAAGTAAGAAAGCTCTCAAAATCTCTCTCTTTTTTCCTCTTGGCCGAAACTTCCCAAGCCCCACACACACACACAACTTCCATTTTCTTTCCATTCCTATTTTACTTCAAGTAAGTAAGCTTTTACCTCCTTCCACCTTTAGATCTTTGTTATGGCTAAGTGATTCTTGGATATTTCCAACCAAAGGACCCCATGAGCTTTTGCTAGGGTCAAGGAAAGATCAAAACAAGAATACCGAACCATTACAAAGTAGATCTACCATTTAAAGGAGCTTTCATGCCAAAAGCTTTATGTTCTCATCAAAAAGTATTTTGAACAAAAGATCTTTTATAAAAATATAGTTTTTATGTTTTCAAAACATTTAAGCATATATAGTAGATCTATCATTTTACTACTCATATTCATGTAGGCATTTAAGATCTCATCATTATTTTGTGTTTATGTGCATTAATAGTCTTTAATGCTTTTGTCTTTAGTAAATAACCTTCCTAGTATAGATCTATGGTTAGATAAGTTAATAAAGTCAAAAAGGAAAACACTTTTCAAAATATGAACTTGTGTAAATTCGGATGACTTTAGAAACCTAGGTTAAAAACACTTTTATCAACTTCTAAACATGTATTTTACAAGAGAAATGAAGCCTATGGGTAATAGATAATGTTTGGTAGTATTTTTCATGAGTCTAAATGAGATTTTTCTAAAGAAAATGTTGGAAACAAGAAATGAAGTCCAATAGAAGTTTTGAACTAAAAGTCATATAGATGAAATTCGTAATAATGGATGTATGGTTAGAAAACACTATTTTTCCAACTTCAAAAATGGTATTTTCTTAAATAAATGAAGTCCTTAGGGTATAGTATAATAAATACTTAAAGTTTTGAGTATAAAATTATTTTTCTCAAAGGAATCAACTTGAAATGGAATTTTCTAAATTCGGATTTTTGGAAACCCCATAGTAAAAGACCCACTTAAAAGTTTATAAATGAGATTTTTTAAAGAAATAAAGGCCTTAGGATATAACTAATATGAGGGTCAAAATTCTTTAAGCAAAATAGAGTTTTCCTAAAAGAAAATCCTTGTAATATGTAGGTGTGACTAAGTGTAGTAAACTCACTTGTTAAACATTAATATGAAATGGTTTTCTAAGAAAAGTTTATGTAAATTCTTTAAACCTAAAGAGCTATAAGAACTTAGGCTCATTAGAGTTCATATCATGACATTCATGATAGGGAAAATCATTACCATTGCATTTAGTTTCATTTTACACTTAGGAATCTCAAGTGCATTCATGAAAACCGCATTTTCGGAATCTATGTTACCGCTGTACAGATCTGATCCCTCGTTTCCGAGGCTTAGATATTTTCAAAACTTGATTTAAACTTCGTATTTAGAAAGCTCTTCCGAAGTAGATAGAAATCGATATAAAATTTGCGAGATTCCGAGTTAAAATGACCAAGTTATGGCCGTTTTAAGTTGGAATTCCCGCTTAGGACGCGAATTACGAATTTGATAAGTTCGTATGAAGTCGTTGGATTAGTTTGAGTTGAAATACTGATTAGAGTATTTCTTCCTTTTTAGGTTATCCCGAGTTCGACGATTCCCTACCACCGGATTATTATTACTAGAAGACCGGTGATCCAATGGCTGAGTGAGTTTTCTCCTTGTTTTGTTACCTTGATTGTGCTTGTAATTAGTCGCATTAGAATTTTAGGAACAAGATAAAAATCGATATGAATGGGGATGGGATATATGATGAGACTGTGATGAATGTATGCCAAGGAATACTAAAGCATATCGAAACCACGATTTGATTGGATAACTGCAC
This sequence comes from Combretum micranthum, assembly GCA_024138025.1. Taxonomy (NCBI): domain Eukaryota; kingdom Viridiplantae; phylum Streptophyta; class Magnoliopsida; order Myrtales; family Combretaceae; genus Combretum; species Combretum micranthum. The sequence goes on along the minus strand of JAMXBD010000015.1, from coordinate 2,140,285 downwards.
GGTTCATATTATTTATGTGTATGATATTGCCTGGTCACTCTAAAGAATGTATAAATATTTTGACCTAAGCAAAAAGTAAATTGATCATGCATCGCATCAGACATATTGCATTTGGTAGCGTGCTACTCCTACGCAGGTCGATCGGTATGGTCCGAGGACTCGTTTGAGTAATGAGACCCGGTATCAGAGCTCATTCTAGGGTACTAAGGCGCATGTGGATGCATCCTTGGATGAGCCTAGCCGAGTCGAGTGCTAAGAGCCAGGGCTTGGGGACTAGCAGCGGTCGTGTAGACTCAATACCATTCCTAACCCAAGATACGGAGGGCGTAAATCCGTTCTGTGTGTGGGTTCCGGTTACCCATGCATAATTGCTTGCTCACGTGTTTGTTCATGCATAGCATATGATTGATTAATAACTTGTTTGTTATGGTACGGAATTAAGGGAATTCTCACTAAGCTAGTGTAGCTTATACCCCAATAGTTGTTTAAATGAGCAGGTTATTCCAAGAATGCTAAGTGGGGACCGAGATGGTTGAAGTCGAGAATGACTTCGGGATTCCGGCAAGATATAAGAATGCTTGAAGTTTTTGGCTAAGCTTTACGATTTGCCTTGTAATAGTTTTATGTAGTGAAGTCTTGGGATGAATGTAATTGAAGTTTGATGAACTGTATTTTGAAGTATAGTGTTTTGTATTTGGAGTATAGTGGATTGTATTTCCTTTACATTGTTACTCAATTGTATCAATATAAAATGTATCATTCCGATTTGTCTCCTTTATGTGTTAGACGCCTTATACATAGTATGGAAGCCTTCGCGTGACTGAGGTGGTCATTCTTAGGCTTTAATATTGTGTACGGCGGACTGCCACGTTTAGGGTACCATTCGGGGCGTGACAATGAAAGTCCTACATTATGGGCAAGTGGTACAAAGGACAATAGAGGATAACATCGGTCAGAAAATTTGGCGAAAAGAACAGTGCCATGAAGCCCTAATCTATCGATCCAATACCAATAGTGGCAGGCAAGATTATTGGAGACGATCAAAAGACGATCCAAGGATCAATTTGCTACTTATGATACTGATGATGAAGATGGGTTTTTTGAAAGGCAGCCACGAAGATAGGGTTATAATGGCATATCTGAAAAATGTAAGACCTATGGACAATGTAATTTTGATAATTATTACAAACTTAGGAATGAAAATGGAAGGAATGATTTTAAGCTAGAGATAGAAATTCCATATTTTATGGGAGATTTAAGGGTTGGAAATTTTATTGATTGGATTTCTAAGATTGAACGGATATTTGAATATATAAAGATTCCTAAAGAGAAAATGGTGAAGTTGGTGGTTTGTAGATTGAAACGTTATAATTACACTTAGTGGGAGAAATTACACAAAAAGTTAAGTCGTGAAGGAAAAACACCTATTAAGATATGGTTTAGGATGAAGATATTAGTAGAGGATGAATTTCTTCCTCTTGATTATGAGGAAATCATATCTCAACAGGACCAAAGATGTCATCACGAAAAGAAATTGATGCATGAATATCTTATATAGTTTTTGGCATCGACGCGAGGTAATGATTTGAAAAAGGAAGATGTTCTTAATCCAAAGAAATGGAAAAGAATACATAGAAGAGACTCCTACAGTAGAAAGAAAACCTATGGATAAGAAAATTGAACATCCACCAGTTATTTCCACTGAACTTAGTAAAAAGGAATTAGTTCCTAATGTACCATTGCAATAGTTATAGAAGATACCAAGACTCCTGAAGTCGTTGAAAGCAAATCTATGAAAACATCGGTGCAAGAGGGGAAACTAAGTGAAACAATTGTTGTTGAGCCAAAAAAGAAGGCCAATCTTCTAGTGACTTTAGATACTGAGGTTGTAGATGGTTCAAGGAGCTTGAGGGTGGATATACTTCAAGTTTCCAATATAGTCGATATATTTTACTTTATACCTCTTAACATTTGTCGAGCTTAGATTTTTCGTTTCTAGTTTTATTTCTTTTAATCTGATCCGTATTAAACTCGAACCCATTGAATACGAATCGACTAAGAATTAAAATAAATTTAATTTTTGAAAACATTTTTGGAGTCGCCACCAGATTGGAATCGGGAAAAATTATAAGTTTGCATCAATGGGTTGGATAATTCTAACTTAGCTACAAATTTGCGAAAAATTTGATTTAGAAACCAAACTTTATAATCATAAATTTTAGATTCGGGGGCTAACCTATTAAAACCATATGGTTATCACTTAAAATTCATAATTTAAAATTTATCCTTTTAATGCTCAAAGATCTACTAATTTAAAAAAAAATTATTTACAAATTATAATACCCACAAATAATAAAAAATTTGATCATTATTCACATTAATATTTACAAATAAATACAAACAACATTGATATTTACAATTTACCATGAAAGCTTACAATATTTATAATGAATAATGAATTAATTCAAAATAGAAATAACAGACCAAAAAGGGTTTTTTTTTTTTCATTTTTTATGTCGCCATAGAGGTACCTACGTACCCGCTAATCGAGATTAGACAACACGTAGTTTTTTTAGAAAAATTTAGTTGGTTGATTATTTTTAGAAAATTTAAAATCTTATTGCTTTAAATTCATTAAATTTTGATAATTTTATGAAAATTGACTTTTTATTGTGAACCCTAAATCTATCAAGTTAGGTTTTTGCAACTTTACAAAAAATTAATTTTTCTCTAAGTGACAAAGGATTTTTGAGTAATGGATCATGCATGCTAGTTCATCTATATATCAAGATTATGGTTTTTATCAATACAAAGTGTTCTATTTATTTTAATTCTAATTAGACAAGCTCGCATGGCAAGTTTCAATTTATGCTATTATGAATATACATACACACACCTGTAATCAAGTATTTACAAGGTTTTTCAAAAAGATCATGGACAATGAGGTGTCATATATTCATTGCTAGTTTTAATCGAATGAGAACACATTGTACGTCAATATTAATAAGTTATTTAATATATATATATATATAGATCTTAAAAAAAAGAACTCATAAACATACAAACATACATATTTATTACCATGGCTAAAAATTACCAGAAGGCAAATCAGTGGGCATATAGAATTACTACACTTATATATAAATACTAATCATACTATCATTATTAAAACCTATTACACTACACGTACCTACGATATTATATTTTTATACCAGATTTTCTATTTCTACTAGCTCATTTTTTTTAAAATATGTATTATGATTATATGATTATTATTTCTTATCAGTTATTACTATTGTAGATGCAGGGTTCTTGATGATAGTGGTCACGTACGCGTCACATGGATTTCGCGCCTGGCACCTGACTTCAGAATGCTGTTGAGGAAATGACACTTGATGGGGGATGGCTTGGAGAGAATGATAAGGGAGGAGGAACAGGTAGTCTCAGATCTCAAATACACAAGTGACAGATAATGGAGCTTGAGTAGGTTCGCACGTCAACCTTACGGTTCTTGAGCAGTTGGAGTAGAAAGCGCTTGAGTTGCTTTGTTTGATCTTCCTGAATAGAACCTCCTTTACAGACTATTGTTCGTCTTCTCTCTCCAAAAGTTCTTCATGAGGAAGGAGGAGTGACTGAATATTTATAGGTACTTGGCGTAAATGACGACCATCAGATCACCTCAGTGATTGACGGATGAGATGGAGTAAGATTAATTCATGCTTATCATGAATGAGCTCCCATGGACCAAGGCCTATAGTCATCTACCGTGTATGCATGAGCCTAACTGAGAAAGGTTGGATACAGCGGACCGGCCCAACGATCCCTATTCCAAGCCCACCAAGCCACATCTCCCCAAGCCATCCCAATAATTAAACTGGACTCGTCAGGCCTTATCACCTAGTCCACCAGTCAAGCCCAAATAAATAAATAATATTTTTATTTTTATTTTTAATGTCCCACTACATTTTGCCCCCTGACCAAAGTTCTTGGACAGAGTTCAAGTATTTTGGACATTGCTTGCATTCATGTGTAGCTTGAGAAATATTCGATGCATGATGCTGTGAAGAGATTTCACAGAGTTGAAATTTCTAGTTGTCATGAATGAGTTATTGAATATAAGTCAAATGCCATCGTTGCAACTAACTCCATTGCATATAGCTGTAATATAGTGTGCAAACTTGTAATGCCACTCTAGTTACATGCGACACATTATGTTTCTCTGAATGACTTTGCCTCCATGAAACCATACGATATCTCTATCAAGCCATGAAACCATTTGATATTCATATTGTGAATATATGGCTCTTTAGATGCTTATTGAGTCTCATTATAATAGTAGAATAGTCAAGAGTACGCATTGGAGTAGTACTCTTGCTTGCAAGAAACAATATTATTATTATTAGGGTAATAGATCGATCGCGCTTGGAGCGGCGATAGTATTATGTGCCTAATAAGCTTGCTACCCTACTAGTCGAGGTTAATTGGTTAAGAGGGTATTGCCCAATACTTAACCATTCGTTGCATATTTCTAAAATATTTGCACTATATTAGGTATGATAGCATATTATCATGCGCTTAGGAGACAATGCTTCTACTAGTCAGCATGCCATATTCATATCGTCGCGCACTTAGGAGACTATGCTCTTACTAAGTGGCAGCAACATATATAAGTAATGCTTTTATTTTTGTCGTATTAACTAATCTTTGTGCGCTAAGGAGATATATCTCTAACTTTGCAGCAACAAAAAAACAAAAGAAAATTAATAGAGTAATAAAAGAGAGAGATAGAGAAGACATGATAAGAAGGGCTTTGATAACGCGAGCCTTAATTTTATTCAATAATGTATTCAATGTACATCTATTGTATTAATATATGAAATTTCTTAACATATTGAAAATTGATAAGTGTTGTGACCTTGTCATTTGTTGGATTCAAAAGTTTGCAATAGCCACTATCATGCACTTCATGAATGATGAAGGGACCTTCCCATTTTTGCGTAAACTTGGGCACCGGAATACCACGCCGCACATGCTTTGCTGTGCGAAGTATAACGTCACCTTGTTGGAATGAGCGCTTCCTAACCAAGCGGTCATATGCAATACTAAGCAGTTGTTGATAATTAGCGAAGTTACGCTTGACAATGTCTCACCTTTCTTCTAATGCTTCTAAGTCTAACACACGTAGGGTATCTGGTTCTAAATTTGCGTTGACAGCTAAGCGTGCAAATGGAACCAAGATCTCTATGGGCATCACTGCCTCCGACCCATATATGAGGGAGAACGGTGTTGCTTGTGTAGGACTGCGCTTGGATGTCCTATAGGCCCATAATGCTAGGGGAAGCTTGTCATGCCATTCTTTATAATTGTCGTGCACCGTACGACTGAGTATCTTCAAAAGTGTCTTGTTAGTAGCTTCTGCTTGTCCATTTCCCTTAGGATAGTAGGGTGTGGACTTCACATGATCAACATTATAGGAGGTCAACAATTGCCGGACATGTGAGTTGACAAAAGGCGTCCCATTATCCAAGAGAACGCGTTTTGGGATTCCAACGCGACAGATGACATGTTCTTTCATGAAAGTCGCTACCATTGGTCCAGTAGCTTTCTTCAATGGGATTGCTTCTACCCATTTAGTAAAATACTCTGTCCCTACTAAAATCCAAATATACCCCTTCGATAGTGGATGGATCGGACCAATCAAATCACATGCCCAAGTATGGAATGGCCATGGAGTAGTTAAGTTGTGAAGTGCGATAACAGGAGCATGGATTGCATGGCCATGTTTCTGATAAGCAACACACTTCTTTGCAAAGTTAAAGGCGTCAGTCTCCATGGTAGGCCAATAATATCCTAGATCCAACAAATGATAGTATAACTTCCTTCCTCCTTGATGCTCGCCACCAACTCCAGAGTGAGTTTCGGCTAATATAGTATCTATTTCAGGAGGAGCGATACACCTAAGAGGTTTTCCCATGAATGATACCCTATACAGCTCATCTTCATGTATGATGTATTTCCTTGCCTTGTGTTTGACTAGCCACGCGTCCGTGCTATTTGTGGGTAGGATGTTATTCTTCAGATAATCAATATATGGTCGTCGCCAATCACCAACGCTTGCTATAAAGTTGCATTCACCATAATCAGGTAGTTCAGAACATTTTGGGCAACTCATCTGCAACTGAGAAGCATCTTTGGACATGGTTGGCCAATAAATACCGCGCGCTGAATGCAACGATATAGGGGTAGTCCTTTCTCCATGCCAAAGTGTATGGTATTTATCCAACTTAAGATGAGCTTGCTTTGCACAGATGCAACGTGCTAGGATGCCATCTGGCCCTTTGAAGTAGAGGACATTGTTGATGCGAGTAAAATTTTTCAAAGTTGACACAGAAGCCGTGTTGGGTTGTGCTAGCTACGTCTTGATGGGCATACGCCAATCATCTTGAGCTTCCTTTTCTTCAGCCACTAAGTTTAAAGTTGTATAGGGGATAGATTTCTTGATAACCTGTACGTTCAGGTAGTCTTCCTTAGTCTCCATGGGTACCTTAGAAGCCACTATTGCCAATGCATCTGCATAACGATTACTCGATCGCTTGGTGTGCTCATATCTTACCATATTGAACTTTCCAATGAAAGCTTGCATTGCAGCCCTGTAAGGCGCAAGTGTTGGCTCTTTGAGGGCGAACTAGCCATTTGCTTGCTTTATTATCAGATTTGAGTCACCACGGATGCATAGGTGTGATGCTCTGGCATTCTGAGCAAAAATGAGTCCGAGAAGGAGCGCCTCATACTCAGCCTCATTGTTGGTGCAATGAAAGTCTAACTTGAATGCTAAAGGTATCTCCTAACCTGTTGGAGATGTCAAAACTACTCCAGCTCCCCGTCCAATACTACTAGAGGAGCCGTCAAATTGTACTTGCCATTCTCTATCCGAATCTACCATCATCAAGTCTTCATGAAATTCTGTCAGGATCTGGCTCTTAGCATGAGTTCCATCTATAGTGGGAAATTGTGCCAAGAGATCAGCTAAGGCTTGAGACTTAATTACCTTAGGTGGTATGATAGTGATGTCAAATTCTAACAACAAAAGCAACCATTTAGCAATCTTACCTGATAAGGTCGGTCGTGACAGCAAATATTTGATGGGATCGGAGTTTGTGACGAGGTTAAATTTATGTGCCAAAAAGTAGTGGCGGAGTTTCTATGTTGTGAATACCAACGCGAGACAGGTTTCTCGCATGTTGAGTAATTGATCTCGTTCCTTGAAGGGAGCGACTCAAGTAGTACACTGGACGCTCGATACCATCAAGTTCTTGAGCCAATAAGGGCCAATGGATCTATCTGTGATGTTAGATAGAGGATCATTGGCAAGCTTTTACTAGCATGGTCATTGTCTGGGGGGAAGTAAGTTTCCCTTAATCTTTTGCATTGCCTCTCCTAAGGCTGCCCCACTGAAATGAAGTTCCCTTCTTCATGAGGTGTTGCAGCCGCGATATGAAATTTCTGCAATGCAGGTATGGATCGCTGATGTAAGAAACTTTCCCTAAGAATGTCTTCAATTCCTTTGGATTGGTTGGTGAAGGCATGGACCTTTGGCCTGTATCTTAGTTGGATCGACATCAATCCCTTGTCTATGAACAACGAATCCAAGGAATTTTCCTGATGAGACTCCGAACATGCACTTTAGTGGGTTCATACATAGCCTATACAGTCTACATCTTTCAAATACCTTATGGAGGTGAATCAAATGATCAGGTGCCTTCCTGGATTTGATGACTATGTCATCAACATAATCTTCAATGAAATCATGCATCATGTCATGAAAGAGTGCGGTCATTGCTCTCTGATAAGTGGCGCCCACATTCTTAAGCCCAAAAGGCATGACGGTGTAGTAAAAGTTTCCTACTGGTGTTATAAAAGCAGTACGTTCAGTGTCTCCAACAGCTATCTTGATTTGATTGTACCCACTAAAACCATCCATGAATGAAAAATAGCTCGTGGCTAGCTGTGGCGTCTACTCATGTGTCTATGTTGGGAAGTTGGAAATCATCATTTGGGCATGCCTTGTTGAGATCACAAAAGTCGACACAAACACATATCTGTCCATTCTTTTTCTTTATGGCACTATATTAGCTAGCATATAGGGTGATCGATTGGCTTGATGAAGCCGGCTCGAAGTAGCTTTTCAATTTCCTCCTTTATGTGGAGTTCAACCTCTAGACGAAAGATACGTAGTGTTTGCTTGACAGGTTTAACCTCAGGTGCGATGTTCAATCTGTGCATCACTAGCATAGGATCTAGTCTAGGCATTTCATCATATGTCCATGCAAATACATCTCTATAATTCTTCAATAATCCTACTAAATTGACCTTAATCTCCGGCAAAAGGCTTTTGCTAACGAAGATAGGTCATAGGGCTTCTCCTAGTCCTGCTAGGTCCAACTCTTCAACCTCCTCTACTTGAGGTTTCATCTGGTCTTGCAACTGTGGGGAGGCGGATTGGGTTTCTTGTATCATCATGGGATCTGAAGATGACATGAAAGCTTCTTCAGATCCCATAGACCATCATAAGTAATATACCCTTTTCCCGTCGGATCGAATGAAACTTTCAACCTCGGTAACTTGCTTTTGCTTCTTCCTACCACCATGGGAGCTACGTCTCCTCTTTTTATTTTGTTTCTCTTGAGTCTCCTCCCAAGTAGGTAGTGGTGTCACGCCCCAAGAGGTACCCTAAACGTAACAGTCCACAACACTCAACATTAAAGCTTAAGTATGACAACCTTAGCCATTCTCAAAAGCTTTGATATTAAATGTAAGGCGTGCTTTCACAAATTTAGAGAACCATACATGGAATTATGAAGCTTAAGAAGATATAATACTATATTAAGAAAAGAGGATTCATAATATTCATTTATTCATAGCAATAATCTTACAAAACTTAGGGACATTTCCCTTACTCACAAATTTATTACAAGAGTATTTCTACAACCTATCCAACACTAACTTTATCTTGAAATTTTTTAACTAAAAAGGAAATACCTGGCTGCAGGGTCCACGTGCTCAACCACAAATATGTGAATTGCAAAAGATATCTATAGGGTATAAGCTAATAGGCTTAGTGAAAACTATTTTTTATAAATAACTTCTTGTAACAAAAATTCAAATAAGTTGTTTAAGCAATCAAATGAGATACAAAATACACATGGACAAACAAGGCATATAGTTTTCCAGGAACTATATGTTGAATGGATTTACGCCCTCCATTCGGGGTTTGGTGATACGTAACCTCAAAACAAGTAGTTTTAATTAAAAAGATTTATGCTTTCGATCATTATCGCCAAGCGTATGAAGTCTATTTGAATTGAGCCTTGCTCTCGGATCTTCCACCAAGCATTTCCTTCATGTCGCCAAGCAATCGCTTTCGGTCACTCCGCCAAGTGTTGCTTTCGACCTGAGCTACAATCCTTCTCACCCAAGGATAATAATCCAATGCAATGTGACTCACTTCATGGTATGCATGAATCCATTTACTTACGATATCATAACATTATTATTATCTTATTTAAGGTGATTAAGGAATCTCATACAAATCAAGTGTTATACTAAAACAAACATTAAATCAATTCCAGCCTTGATATTCTTAGAATTCCTTTAAAGAATTATTTTACATACATACCATTTGGCTTTTTTTCTTAATTCTAATGCAACTAAATTACAAGTAAAAACAAGTAAAGCATTTTAAGAAATAAACTTACGATGCCATGTCGACTATTCTCCTACACGGATGAGTTGCTCACACAATCCTCTTAATCAAAATAGTCCTCGGGGTATAAATACCCAAGATGAGTATTTCTTGATAATTTTCTTGAATTTTGACAAAACAATGTCATGAAAACATCAAAGTTCGTATAAAGAAGAATTCCATTTTAAAATGGCCATAACTTGGTCATTTTAACTCGGAATTACGCATATAACATACCGATTTCTACCTACTCAAAAAGATCTGTCCATTTCTAAAACTATTTTTATCAAACTAAACCATTTAGGCCCTGAAACAGTGGTGATCAGATTCACCACGAATTTCCCAACTCAAAAATAATTTTGTTTCAAACTTTAAATCATTCAAAATTTGTTTGATAAATACTTAGTTATCTATACAGTTGAAAAATCTTGTTTTTATAGTTACTTAGCTCATATTTATTCATACTCAAATGTTTGTTGTCCAATCATGTCTCTTGAGTAAAATAATGTCAATTTGGAGTTTTAGGAAAATATAGTTTATAAGAATTCATTTTGTAAATATTTTGAAATGAATATCTTGTTTCTTTTGTTTTCAAAGGATACTTTATGTTTGCCTTATTATTTTTCCTAGATAACTTGTCGAAAATAAATTTTCTTCTTTCTAAGTTCTCTATATTAGTGCTATTTTGAGAGAGTTTTAAGAGGATATTTGGAGAGCGTTTTGAGAGGAGAATTTGAGAGAGTTTTTGCAGAGAAATTTGTGAGTAGTAATTATGTGAAAAAAGTGAAAGAGGATAGGGTATTTATAGGAAAGTGTGGAGTGATTTTTTAGTGATTTGAATAAAAGAAAAATAAAACAAAATGAGAGAGATATAGAGGGAGGGGGCACCGACCATGTGAGAATGAGAGAGAGAGAGATTTATTTTTTTGTATTTTTGTTGATTAAATGAAGTAATAAGTAAGGTAGATGTGAAATAAAGTTATGGAAAGGTAAAAAATAAAGGTTATAGGTTATGGTGTTTGTTAGAGCAGGTGTAAGAAAAAGTAGAGATAAAATAATAGTATAGAATAGTAATGAATAGTGTAATATAAAGTGGATATGACTAATAAAGTACCGGTAGTAAGAAAATACGTATATAACTGCGATATCTGTTATTTGTACTTACCAAAAAATTATAAAACTGATATTTTTGATATCCTTACATTTTTACGAGTCTAATGGTACATTCGGAATATCTTTATATTTTGAGTATCGGGACAAGTTTTGCAAGAATTGTGTCCGATCGAGTTCAAAACGATTCGGTTTACTAATCTGATCTTTTTAAGCTTCCTTAGGGAATTACGCACTATTCTATATACTAAACTCTTACTTACTTTCTCTGAGTTGCTTATTTAGGATTGGCGGACTTAAGCTATTACGTCTAATTTAGGGTTTTGTTGACTTTAGGGTTCCAGTTGACTTCCAGATTAGGGTTTTAAGCTAAACCAATTCCAAAAATTTGGGGGTTTACAAGTGGTATGCCAGAGGGCTTCACTATAGCTGTCTCTCCTTCCTCAGCATACTCATCGAAGAAGCTGGCTTCAACAAAATATGATTCATTTTACTCAAAAGGATTCTTTGCGGCGAGAATGAATACATCTTTCCCTTTCCAATTACCTTTCATACACTGATGCAGTGTTGAAGGTATAAGGTTGTGATCATGCAGCCACTTCCCTCCAATAAGCAAATGGTAGGATACGGGCGCATCAATCACATGGGATCGCATGGAGCTTTGGATTGGTCCAACCTTGAAATCAACATTGACGTATCCCATTGTATTTGTGGTCAAGTCAGTAAAACTATTAACGGCAATAGGTTGCTTCACGAGCCACCTCATGCCTATATTTGCAGCCTTGAATGTAGACATTGGCATGATATTTATAGAGGCGCCATTGTCGATGAATGTCCTCTTGACATGATGTCCGTTGAGTGTGCTTTCAATGTATAATGGGCGGCTGTGGTCGGGATTCCTTACGCACATGTCTACTTCTGTAAATAAAATTGCATTCTCATGTGCGTGTGCCATTCTTCGTATAGGTTGTGCTACACTACACTCCCCGTATTGTCTTTTAGAAATCTGGGTAAGTGCAGTTGCTGCTGCAATCCGTGCTTCTTCATCAAACCCTAACAAGTCAAAGAACTTCTTGAAGTTGGCAGTTTTTAACAATGCAGTAGCCACTGTAGAATCTACACCTTGATCATCATTTATTAGTATTTCCTTTCCTTCTCGTGCCTCGGTCTGTGGCATTTCTTCCTTTTCAGTCCTTAGATCATGATTAACAGTGCTTGTCGCACCCCGTTGAGCATTGTGTGTAGGGAGTGGTTTGTTGCGTACATCATTACCCTCAATGATGAGTTGTCCATTGTTGACTTGCTCATTAAATATCTTCTTGAGTGTCCAACATTCCTTAGTGGGATGACCCACAGTCCTGTGAAATCTACAGAACTTAAGATCACTCTTTTCAGTTGCATTAGAAAGACGCTTAACCCTTGGGATCTTGATGTTTCCATCTCTAACCATTGGTCAATTACAGTATGAACCTTTCCCATGGGACAAGAGAACGAGAGCACCGGTGGAGCGCTCCTTGACTTATCGTTCCTTGGCTTCTTGGTATCTCTGGAACATTCTCCCTGGATTGAGCTAACATTTGTAGCTCTCTTTCCAAACCTTCCACCTTCTCCACGTAGTCTGGATACGGAGTTATTAGTCCTTCGCACATTCTCAACGAGAGCAGCAAATGAGCATAGATTGAGATTCTCAAGGTGAATGGCATATTCAGTAAACATCCCTTGGATGCAGATCTTCACTAGTTCTTTCTCATCACAGATGTCTTGAATATCTAATGAACGTTCCCTAAACGCTTGATGCAGTCCATAAGATCTTCTTTGGCTTCCATCGTGTTCTTCCCATTCAGTGATGGTGACCCGCTCTTGAGTAGAGAAGAATTTCCAAGAACATCTTGCACATGGTTTCCATTAATCAACTGACCCTAGGAGATTGACATACCAAGTGTATGCCTTCTCGGTTAAAGACTTAGAGAATTCTTTTAGCTTTAAGTCATCCAAACCCATAGACTTCCAATGTTTCAATGAATTTGAGCAGGTGTTCTTTAGCACTCCCCTTTGCATCGAACAAATAATATTTAGGACTAAATAATCCTTTGGATAGGGCTTCGTGACAATCTGGTGATGGTATGGAAGCTTTGAGTCCAGTACTCTGCAGAGGATTTAGTTTGAATTTCTTTTAGATAAAATGTCCGAGTCTTCCTTAGTTATAAAGATCCCTTGGCACAAATACTAATGGTATAGCTGGGGCAGTTGGCATAACTGGTGCAACAGGTGGAGTCATTGCAGTCGGTGCAATCGATGCCACTGGTACAACTGGAGGAGTTGATGCATGAGGAAGATTAGAATTACGCAAGGGAGCGGTCTCACTCAGACTAGCACGAGAGTGCACATGTGAGGATGATGACCTACCAAGTTAAGCTCTTATGTTATCTGCTTCAGGGACTAGTGGCTGCTCAACTATAACTTGTGGTGATGGGGTTCGCACATTCACCCCTTGAGGCATATTTGCCTGAATAGTAAGATCAGTGGCAGGCTGGGATAAGGAGGGGGCGCTTTGCTGCACAATTAGGGTGGGTCTTGGTAAGGCTGCACCTTAGAGTCCATCAGCATTAGCAGCCATTCTCGGTATGAGACAGGTGAGTGCAATCAAGAACTGGTTTAGCGCTCGCGGTGTTCTCTTGAATGATTTGTGTCATCTTGATTGCTTTCCTGTATAGCACGTATTACTTATGCATTGTCGACAATAATGCCTTGCTAATCGGCAGCAAGATTAGCGTTGACATTAGCGTTGGCATCTTTTAATGCCAGCATGTCTGGATCAATAGTGTCCTGATTCACGTTGTCATCAATGTTACTTAGCTTTCTTCTTGGAGGTGCCATCACGACTTTGTCAAAGTCCTCAATCCAATGGAGTCGCCAAAATGTGGATGTAGGGTTCTTGATGATAGAGGCATGCAAGCACGCACGACGTGGATTTCGTGCCTGGCACGTGACTTCAAAATGCTGCTGAGGAAATGACACTTGATGACGGGATTAGCTTGGGAGAATGACAAGGGAGAAGGAACAAGAAGTCTTAGTATCTCAAATGCACAAGTGATAAATAAGGGAGCTTGAGTAGACCTCACGCGTCAACCTTACAGTTCTTGAGCAGTTGAGTAGAAATCACTTGAGTTGCCTTGTTTGATCTTCGAATACACCTCCTTACAGAATATTGTTCGTCTTCTCTCTCCAAAAGTTCATATGGAAGGAGGAGTGACTAAATATTTATAGGCAACTTGGCGTAGATGAGACCGTATGATCACCTCAGTGATTGACGGATGAGATGGAGTAAGATCAATTCATGCTTATTATGATGAGCTCTCATGGACAAGGCTTGTAGTCATCTACTGTGTATGCATGAGCCTAACTGAGAAAGGTTGGATACGGCGGACCGGCCCAATGATCCTGTTCCAAGCCCACCAACCCAATCTCCCCAAGCCATCTAATATTGAGTTGAATCATCAGGCCCTATCACTTAGTCACAGTAAGCCAAATAAATAAATAATATTTATTTTTTTATTTTTAAAGTCCCATTACACTATTATCCTATTATTATATTTATTATATTAAAAAAGAAAGGAAAAGGAGACATGCCTGTTTGAATGCCTGGAGCGTGCACAGATGAAGAGTCGAGGAATGGCTGGACTTCGAATCTAAAACGGGAAATCGGACCATAATTGATTTAAAAAAAAAAGATAAGTTAAACCAATGTTCAGACTTAACCAAGCTAAAACGAGTATTATGCACCCCCAGGAACTTCGAAATCAAATTTTTTATTTCAAAACCTTAATTCTAAAATCACTTTGATTTGAGCTTTTTGTGTATTTTCTATATTTGTGATTTGTTTGGACTTCTTTTTCTTGTTCTTTTTTCCTTTTGGCTTTTTTTTTCTTTTTCTTGTTGTTCTTTTCATTAATACATACCTGGTATTTATAGATGCTCAACCCACTCACCTAACGGTCATTTACCACTCACCTACCTGCTTGCTGACACGTGCGCTTACCTCAACTGGCAGCTCACTGACACGTGTGCTTACCTCATCCAGCCAATAAGAGTATGTAGAAAAAATAAGGAGAAAAAAAAAAAGATAATTTGCCTCCTCATGGAATCGAACCCATGTCTCTTTTTGCATACCAATGACTTATCATATAGGTTGTTAGCATGTGATTATTCTAGTTTGTATAAAAATTGTATTTTACGCTTTAAAAATGGACCCAATTAAATAGACCAGTTTACATGAGCTATTTAATTGAGTCTAAAAAATTATAATAAAAATTAGTATTATCTCAAGCCAAAAAATATTTTTTTAATTATTATTTTTTTTATACATTTGTAATGACTTTTTTTCTTTTTTTTTTTTGTTTTCTTTTTTTAATCTTTTTTTTTTTTGGTAATTTGCAGGCTTAATATAATGTTAATTCTTACTATAATTTGAAGTCTTAAATGGATAAAATTAGGTGCCTACAAATTCATTTTTGCATATTCATATTTGATCTTGAATACTTATTTTATCTTTGTCATTCGTTGGTAAAGAAAATAAAAAACTGTATCAGAAGAGAACTCGAGGTCGAGTTCTTTGCAGGTGGGAGAGAATAATGCAGCGCTAGAATCTCAATTAAAGCAGGCATTTATTATGATAGTTTCAACTTTTGGGTTTTGAAACCGCCAATATTAATTATAGATCGCTAGCTTTTATTTTCAATATTAATTGTCGATTACACTATTTTTTATATTTATTATTTGCCTTTTTAGATTTGTCTTTTATAATTCCTCATGTAATAGTATAAATATGCATTTAGGCTTGTAAAGAACATTTGATATTTGATACTTTTAAAACCTTATTGAGAGAGTTTTTATATGTGAAATTCCAATTGTTTAACAATTGTGTGATTAAATTCACGTTTTAAAATCAATTGTTGAATTGGTTTCTATTATTTAATGCTTTCACGTTGCCTCATTATTCCTCTGTCTTTATTAAAATTTTATACAATTTTTTTGCTTTTGCCTTCTTTATTATTTTTTGGGTTATTTCTTTTACAATTTTTTTGTATTAATTTAATGATTTTACATTTTTTTAACTATAAAATATCCAATGAAAATTCAAAATAAAAATCAATGAACAAGAATTGAATGTTTACACCATCTAGCTCTTCACTCCTGACAATAAGTTAAGAAAAGATAATATCATAAGATAAAGACGAGTGAAACAAATATCACCCATTAAGCCTTCAAGTTATTGATCAAACCATTAGATATCCCTTGTACTCAAGCTATTTTAGATCTCCATAACTAAATGTTGGTGCTTTCAAGTTGCACTATCTATAAAAAGGCACATAATCTAGCTGGCTACTATTCCTTCTTCTAAAACTTTACTAATCTATGAATGACCTAAATGCAAACTAGCAAAAACTAATATTCATTCACTTAAACTCTCTACCACTCTATGAATGACCTCAATATAGACTAACTAAACTAAAGTTCCTTCTTTGTAGACTCTCTTTATCACTCTATAAATGACCTAAATGGAGGCTAACCAAATAATATTAATGCTCTATGTATGAGCTAAATGCAGGCTAACCAAGCTAAAATTAATAAATAAGAACTACAATATTAAAACTCCAAATCCATTAAAGGCTATGTGAGGATTTGAAAACTTTTCTACCCAAAAATATTATGCTTCTCATTCCGAAAAAATTTGTATTTTCTCCATTTTATCATTTTTTTAATCTTTTTCTATATTTTATTATTCCATCTTTCTTAAAGTTTATATTATTTTTTTTTGTTCTTGCCTTTTTTTTTTTTTTAGGTTCTTCTCTTTATAATTTTTTTTTATTTTTTATTATTTTTAAATGATTTTTCACTTTTTTTTATATATAATCTCTCAAATGAAATTTCAAAATAAAAATTAATGAACAAAAATGGAATGTTTACACCCCCTTACTCTTCGCTATTAAGAATAAGTTAAGAAAAAATAATACCATAAGATAAAGATGAGTGAAACAAGTATCAACCATTAAGCCTTTGAGTTATGGATTAAACAATTAGATACTACTTGCGTTCAAGCTGTTTTAGATCTCAACAACTAAAATATTGGTGCTTTCAAGTTGCATTGTTTATAGGGAAAAAAAAAAAAAAAGCACAATCTAGCAAGCTCTTATTCATTCTTCTTAAACTCTCCTTAACGCTCTGTGAATAAGCTAAATGTAGGCTTACCAAGCTAAAATAGATAAATAAGAATTACAACATTAAAACTCCCAATCCATTAAAGGCTTATATATAGGAGGATTTGAAACTTTTTTCTACGCAAAATATTATGCTACTCAACTAAAAAAAATTTGAAATTTTCTCTACTTTATCATTTTTTTTCTAATTTTTTCTATTATTTATTCTTCCATCTTTCTTATAATTTATGAAATATTTTTTCTTTTTCCTTCTTTTATTATTTTTTGGGTTGTTCTCTTCACAATTTTTTTTTATTTTTAATGATTTTTCATTTTTTTTTACTATAAGATATCCCAAATGAAAATTCAAAATAAAAATCAATGAACAAGAATTGAATGTTTACACCATTTAGCTCTTCACTCCTAATGTAAAGACCCGCTATCACCCCTATAATTAAAATAGGTGATAACAGCTCCCCAACCATATATAACCTGTAAAATTATATGTAAGGTTGTTCAAAAAGAAGTGTTTGAGGAATTGTTTATCTTATTGCACATAATTAACATAATTGAAACCATAATTTTTCAAAACTTTTAGCAAAACATAACTACACTATCAACATATTTCACAAGAGAAATAAACCCAAGTCATACATAGCTAAGTGTGTATATATATTAAAACCAAAGGCTTCTTACAAGCCTTAACAAAATCAGAAATATAATCTAACTAGAACTTTAAATACAACCACAAAAACTATCATAACTAGTCTATTACAAAATATGGATTCCATCAAATCTAAGGTCATCTCTAGTCCTCCAAACCATCAAGAAAATCCTCGAAATCGGTTCCATACTCCATATTCGTATAAAACTCATCGGATTCATCACCTAAAATGGTTAAAATATAAGCCAAAGGCCCAATACACAAGTAACGAATACAAATACAAAGTGATTCACACAAGCTTAAGCTAAATGCAAAATGCAACAACCGATTATTTATTATTCAATCTTTAGTTAGTTATACATCGTGGGAGTATTCAAACTCCAGGCAACAAAGATTTCTGAGGGAATCTGAGTAACGATCACGACGTTGAGGGGGTCGATATAAGTAGCTCGGATACTCATACCATTCTAGATAAATTTATCCATAACGATAAAGTAATCTCATCTAGGGTTTGTAGCTATTTCTCGACTTTACTTAACTCAATCCATAATATCACATAATTCAAGTATTCCCATAAACATTGAATTAAACCATATTACATCCTTTCAAGAAAAAGCAAATGTTA
This sequence comes from Combretum micranthum, assembly GCA_024138025.1. NCBI lineage: Eukaryota > Viridiplantae > Streptophyta > Magnoliopsida > Myrtales > Combretaceae > Combretum > Combretum micranthum. The sequence continues at coordinate 2,121,947 of JAMXBD010000015.1, read as the reverse complement.
TACCGATACCAAATTCCCCATCGATTACCCGCTGGATCACTTATGAAAGTCATATCAAAATGACAATGGTGGTCTAAGCGCCTAAAACTACCATGCCCCCCATCTGAGCAAGATTACTGCTCTCGAATCATATTCAATGGTAAAATAGACACTCAACAAACAATTATTAAATTTCTTAATTTAGAGTAACTTTAAATAATGCTTATCCGAGCAAAAAAACAAGCAAGTTACCACATACCTGTACTAGCTCGGGAATTAATGGGGTAGTCGAGCGAGGATCAATAACTGTTTAATCAAATTATCACAATGTCACACTTGGTTCAAGCTCAATATCAACTAATCTCATACATAACTATTCAAAGAAATTCAAATAAGTCATCACAAGATCTTAAAAAGAAATCATATATGCAATATAACTAGTTTTAGCTTAAGACTCATAGAAAATCAATAATTTGTTAAATCTACAAATATACTTAAATCATGCTTAATTATATCACTCAATCATCATGACATATCAAATATCATTAATCTATCTTATTTTAGCTTAAAAAGATTCATTTCATAAGTTAAAACACATTTAACAAACCAAGACAAGTTTTTAACTTTGTTTTGGAAAGTGTAGCAGTTGGAAAGAATCAAAATTTATGCATTTATATTTTTAAAATTTGTAAAAAGTTAAAACATGAAAGTTGTAGATCTCTTTTTAAGCTTTTCAAGTCAACTTGAATCACTTCAAACGGAGGTCGAATAAAAAAGTTACAATCAAATTACAAAACAACATCGCAACAGGGGAGAGATCAGAAATTGAAACACCTTCATATGAGGCCATTGGGAGGCCATTTCAACCCAATGACATTATACTTTTCCATCTGAGAGTGATACACCCTTGCATATGGGGCCATTTTTTCCATACACCCCCACCCACAACCCCCCCTCACCCCCCCCATATAAGGCCGTTTCAACTCAAAGAAAGTGCATTTTCAAAATCAAAGGGTGAAACACCCTTCCATAAGGGCTGTATGATAGAGTGTTTCAAAATTTTTCGCCTTCCCCTATTTTGAACACAAAATTTTGTAAACTTTTACCCTTTCAAACCTTCTTTAAACTCATCCTAAGCTTCCCAAAACTTGTTATATGATCAAAAATACCATTCAACACACAAACTCCACTTCCAATCATTAAACACCCAACTATAACATCAAACACCAATTACACTTCAATCAGTCCTTCAATTTTAGGTCATCCAACTATATGTATTTGCCACCACTTGTATAATACACATATAACTAACTTATATAGCAATAAAACACTCTTCAAGTCATCAACAAAGCATAAGAACCATCAATCACAAATTTAGCATACAACCGTAATATCATGAAACAATAAACTCTAATATATGTAAAGCTAAAAGAAAATACTTACCAAGAGAACTTTATACTCTTGTTTTGGGGTCCTAAAACAACCTTTTGATGGTGAAAAAGTATGGGAAATGATGACCTTAACCTTATGCTACCATAGGAGGACTTTTGAGAGAGTGAAGAGAGTGCTTTAAAGCTTAGAGGAGGGTTTACTTTAGTTTGAAAATTTTGGCCGAAAATTGCACTATTTGGGTTTGATATTATCTTTTGCCTTGACTTTTAAGGCAACCCCAAGTAAGGCTTTTAATGATTTAGCATTTGGTTAATTAATTAGGCTTGTTTTTAGCTAATAACTTGTGGTTAAGGATTAAAAATAAGTGCAAAATTTCTGCTATGTGTAAGTTAATTTGTATGCATAATTTAACTTGTTCTAAACTTATTCAACACATTCTAATGCAATTAAAATTTTATGAACTCATCATATAATTAATTCTAGGATATTTAAATATTTTCAACACATTAGCACAACATATAACTCATCAAATATAACAATCACATTGAACATATATCAAAGCATGCATTATATCAATAATATACATGTAAAATATGATTTAGGAATTTATGGCTATTTCACCTAACAATAAGTTAAGAAAAGATAATATCATAAGATAAAGATGAGTGAAACAAATATCAACCATTAAGCCTTCGAGTTATTGATCAAACCATTAGATACTCATTATATTCAAGCTATTTTAGATCTCCACAACTAAAATGTTGGTGCTTTCAAGTTGCACTGTCTAGAAAAAACGTATAATCTAGCTGGCTCCTATTCCATCTTCTAAACTCTCTTTACCAATCTATGAATGGCCTAAATATAGAATAGTAAAACTAATATTCCTTCTTCTTAAACTCTCTTTACCACTCTATGAATGACCTAAACGCAGACTAACCAAATTAATATTCCTTCTTCTTAAACTCTCTTTTCCACTCTATCAATGACCTAAATGCAGGCTAACCAAGCTAATATTTAATGCCCTATGAATGAGCTAAATGCAGGCTAATTAAGCTAAAATTAATAAATAAGAACTACAATATTTAAACTCCAAATCCATTAAAGGCCTATATGTACGAGGACTTGAAAGCTTTTTCTACCCAAAATATTATGCTTCTCACCTCAAAAAAGTTTGTAATTTTCTTTGTTTTGTCATTTTTTTATCTTTGTCTATATTTTATTATTCCATCTTTTTTAAAGTTAATATAACTTTTTTTTTTTTGCCTTCTTTTATCATTTCTTTGGGTTCTTCTCTTTACAATTTTTTTTTATTTTATATTATTTTTAAATGCGTTTTCCTTTTTTTTTACTATATAATATCTCAAATGAAAATTCAAAATAAAAATTAATAAACAAAAATGGAATGTTTACACCCCCCTCACTCTTCACTGTTAAGAATAAGTTAAGAAAAATAATACCGTAAGACAAAGATGAGTGAAACAAGTATCAACCATTAAGCCTTTGAGTTATGGGTCAAATCATTAGATTACTTGCGCTCAAGCTGTTTTAGATCTCAACAACTAAAACGTTGGTGCTTTCAAGTTGCATTGTTTATAAAAAAAAAAAAAAAAAATACATAATGTAACTGGCTCATATTCCTTCTTATTAAACTCTCTTTACCACTTTATGAATGAGCTAAATGCAGGCTAACTAAGCTAAAATAGATAAATAAGAACTAATACATTAAAACTTTAAATCGATGAAAGGGCTATATGTGCGAGGATTTGAAAATTTTTTCTACCCAAAATATTATACTTCTCACCTCGAAAAAATTTGTAATTTCCTACTCTTTATCATTTTTCAATCTTTTTCTATATTTTATCCTCCATTTTTCTTAAATTTATGCAATTTTTTTTTTTTGCCTTCTTTTATTATTTTGTTGGTTTTTTTTATTTGTATTATTTTTACAAAAATTCAAAATAAAAATTAATGAATAAAAATTGAATGTTTACAACCCCTGACTCTTTAGTCCTTAGAATAAGTCAAGAAAAGATAATATCATAAGATAAAGATGAGTGAAACAAATCAACCCTTAAGCCTTTGAGTTATGGGTCAAACCATTAGATACTCCTTACAGTCAAACTATTTTAGATTTCAACAACTAAAATGTTGGTACTTTCAAGTTGCACTATCTAAAAAAAAAAAAAAAAAAACGCATAATTTAGCTAGCTTCTATTTCTTCTTCTTGAACTCTCTGTTCCACTCTATGAATGACCAAAATGTGGGTAAACTAAACTAATATTTAATGCTCTATGAATGAGCTAAATGCAGCTAACTAAGCTAAAATAGATAAATAGGAACTACAACATTAAAACTACAAACCCATTCAAGGCCTGTGTACAAGGATTTGAAAACTTTTTCTACCGAAAATATTATTCTTCTCACCTTGAAAAAATTTCTAATTTTCTCCCTTTTATCAGTTTTTTGCTATTTTTTTCTATATTTTATTCCTTCATCTTTCTTAAAATTCACACAATTTTTTTTTTTTTTTTTTGCTATTGCCTTCTTTGATTATTTTTTGAGTTCTTCTCTTTACAATTTTTTAATTTTTTATTATTATTAAATGATTTTTCATTTTTTTACTATAAAATATCTCAAATGAAAATTCAAAATAAAAATTAATGAACAAAAATGAAATGTTTACACCTTTGGCTCTTCACTCCTAAGAATAAGACAAGAAAAGAAAACATCATAAGATAAAAACGAGTGAAACACGTATCAACCATTAAGCCTTTAAACTATAGATCGAACCATTAGGTACTCTTTACACTCATGTTGTTGTAGATCTCAACAATTAAAATGTTGGTGCTTCAAGTTGCACTATCTATAAAAAATGCATGATCTGGTTGAATCTTATTCCTTCTTCTTAAACTCTCTTTACCACTCTATGAATGAGCTAAATCAAGGCTAACCAAGCTAAAATTGATAAATAAGAACTACAACATTAAAACTCCAAATCTACAAGCGCCTATATGTGTGAGGATTTGAAAAGCTTTTCTACCCAAAATATTATGCTTCTCAGCTCGAAAAAATTTATAATTTTCTCTGTTTTATCATTTCTATATTTTATTCTTCCATCTTTCTTAAAATTTATATATATACATATATTTTTTTTTTTTTTGCTTTTGCCTTCTTTTACTATTTTTTGGGTTCTTCTCTTTAAATTTTCTTTTATCTTATATTATTTTTCAATGATTTTCCATTTTTTTTTACTATAAAATATCTCAAATGAAAATTCAAAATAAAAATTAATGAACAAAAATGGAATGTTTACACCCCTTAGCTCTTTACTCCTAATAAAAGTCAAGAAAAGATCATATTGTAAGATAAAGACGAGTGAAACAAGTATCAACCATTAAGCTTTTGAGTTATGGATCAAACCATTAGATACTCCTTGCACTCAAGTTGTTTTAGATCTCAACAACTAAAATTTTGGTACTTTCAAGTTGCATTATCTATACAAGATGCATAATCTAGTTGAATCCTTCTCCTTCTTAAAATTTTTTATACTACTTTATGAATGAGCTAAATGTAGGCCTATGGTGTATGACGATGAAACTTTTTTCTACCTAAAATACCTGCTTTATCATTCTTCTTATCTTTTTTCCATATTTTATTCTTCCATCTTTCTTAAAAATTTATACTTTTTTTTCTTTGCTTTTGCCTACTTTTATTATTTTTTGGGTTCTTCTCTTTATAATTTTTTTTATATTTTGCATTTTTTTCAAATGATTTTCATTGTTTTACTATAAAATATCCCAAATGAAAATTCAAAAAAAAATTAATGAGCAAAAATGGAATGTTTACACCCCGTGCTCTTCACTCCTAAGAATAAGTCAAGCAAAGATAATACCATAAGATAAAGATAAGTGATATAAGTATCAATCATTAAACCTTTGAGTTATGGATCAAACCATTAGATAGTCCTTGCACTCAAGTTGTTTTAGATCTCAACAATTAAAATGTTGGTGCTTTCAAGTTGCACTGCCTTTAAAAAAATGCACAAGCTAGTTGACTTCTATTCCTTCTTCTTAAACTCTCTTTACCACTCTATGAATGAGCTATATGCAAGCAAACGAAACTAAAATCAATAAGGGTTAATGTTAAATTGCGTACCTGAACTTTGCCAAAAAGTTCAATTAGGTACCTTAATTTTCAAATGTTCAATTTCAATACCTAATTGAACTTTTTCAAGGCCAAAATTAGTACCTCAGTTAATTTTGTTAGATCTATTAGTCTGCGTAGCCTTTTTAGCCAATAAAAACACGATACGTGTAATTTCACTTTAAAAAAAGACAAAGAGGGAAAAATCCCAAAGAAAAAGAAAGGAAAAGAAAAAACGCATGGGTTCAATGCCCCTAGTCCCCTACCTTCCTTAATCAAACCTAAAAGTTGAACACCATTCTTGCCAATCTTCTTAAATTTTTTTTTCATCTTCTCTTTCTCTCGATCTTCTCCTTCAACTTCTCTTCTCTCTCTCTCTCTCTCTCTCTCTCTCTCTCGAAACTGAGAACCACTAATCCATGAGCCCAAGCACCACCCTTACCGCACAAACACACATGACCCAGAACAACCATCCTAATCCTTCGATAACCTCAAACCTAAACGAGGACCCCCACCCTCACCAACCATTTAACTCCATCAGTTATCTAGAAAATACAACTACTACACAAACAACATCAACAACCATTATTACCAATTGAACAATTGCCAACACAAAACTCAGATCTAAAACCCTATGCTTAATCCTAAATCATATACCAACAATAGCAGAATCGACAAACACATGCCACAACTTTCGAATACACTTATATCAAAACCACCTCCGAAAACCATTTCCCTATGCCAAACCAATCACTACTAGATGACCATAAACAGACCAACCAAAAACACAATTGAAAATAAACATGAAAAAAGCACAACACAACCCCACGACTCCTACTAGATACCAAACCAAACTATGCCTAGAACTAAGCCTGCCATAGCCACGAACACTAAACAAAACACAAATCTAACACAACTTACACACACATCGAGCCAAGAAAAACCAAAAACCTACATTGGTACGTTGGACTTTTGCCGTGGTGGTAAGTGTTTGATTTAGAGTGGTTAAGCATGTACATGGCGGTTTTGGTTTTAGGTGTTCATCTTCTAGGTTTGGTTATTGGAAACTAAGAGGGAGAGAAAGGGTGCGAGTTGTGGAAGGAAGAAAGTTAAGGTGAGAGTAGTGAGAGATAGGAGGAAGAAGGAAGATCGAGGGCTAGGGTAAGGGATAAGGGGCTTGGAACCTATGTTGTTTTTTTTTTTTTTTTACCTCTCTTTTTTTTCCCGGATCTCTCTCTCTCTCTCTCTCTCTCTCTCTCTCTCTCTCTCTCTCTCTCAAGTGAAACTACACGTGTTGTGTTCTTATTGGCAAAAAAGCAATGTAGACTAACAGATCTAATGATGTTAACAAAGGTATAAATTTTGACCTTGAAAAGTTTTATTGTGTACTAAAATTGAACTTTTGAAAGCTTAGGTATCTAATTGAACTTTTTAGTAAAATTCAAGTATCAAATTCAACATTAACCGAATAGATAAATAAGAACTACTACATTAAAACTCCAAATACAGTAAAGGCCCCCAAGTACAAGGATTTAAAATTTTTTCTACCTAAAATAGTATACTTCTGACATTGAAAAAATTTGTAATTTTCACCACTTTATCATTTTTATTTATCTTTTTCTATATTTTATTCCTCCAACTTTCTTAAAGTTTATACAATTTATTTGCTTTTTGCCCTCTTTTTTTTTTATTTTTCAAGTTCTCTTTACAATTCATTTTATTTTGAATTGTTTTTTAATGATTTTTCATTTTTTTTACTATAAAATATCCAAAAAGAAAATTCAAAATAAAAATTAATGACCAAAAATGAAATGTTTACACCCCGTTGCTCTTCACTCCTAAGAATAGGTCAAAAAAGATAATATCATGAGATAAAGAAGAGCAAAATAAGTATCAAAAAAGATAATATTATAAGATAAAGACGAGCAAAATAAGTATCAACCTTTAAGCCTTTGAATAATGGATCAAACCATTAAATACTCTATACGCTCAAGCTATTTTAGATCTCAGCAACTAAGATGTTGGTCCTTTCAACTTGCATTATCAATAGAAAAATGCATGATCTAGCTGGCTCTTATTTCTTCTGCTTAAACTCTCTTTACTTAATGTTATTTGACCTTATCATCTCAAGCCACATCACTTCTTAGAATTCACCTTAAGTATACGACAAAGGTTGTATGCATATAACATATATTCAATGAACTTCTGCATTTGATAGGTCTGTTGTGATTTCATATTTACCTTTTAATTGGTTTAATTAATTACCTACTTTAATATATATATATATATATATATATATATCTTCCTTTCCTTGTTTAAATAAGATATATGTATTATTGCTTTCTAATTAACTTCGAAGTATTCCTTTTGTCCTCTATTATTATGAATGGGTCCAATAATTTATACTTACGTCTGAACCAAAGAAAGTCGTCTCACGATGTACACTTGTTACCTATAAGCCTGCAACGAATCCCGTGCGTTCATGTGCGATTGTTTGTATGGTATGATATATTTGTTAAAAATGTTCTTAACAAAAAATATAGATTTAGCACAATTTCGCCAGACCAAATCGAATTCTGCCTTCAAAACCAATCGCGATTCCGGCATCATATGCGGAAAAAAAAAAAAGGGAAAGGTACTAGTATTGCTATTCTAAACTTGGCACAAGTTTATTTACCGTTACTTATTTCCAACAACAAAGCATAATTAATTAAAAGTGAAAAGCAACTTATTGTTGCCTAATTATATAATTACACCAATGTAGATCGAAGGCTTACATTGGGTCTGGCAAGAGTTGTACTATAATTTGTTCACTTCGTATGAATAGTTATACATTCCCTCTTTGTTCTATACAAAGTTAATATTAAATTTTCACTTAAAAGGGAATGACAGTTCACAATGAATTACTACTATATAAAATAATAAATAGCAATTCATGTCACAGTACACACAGGTGAATTACGATTTAATGGTTTTTTTTCTAACTTTATTATGAAGACCTCTATCTTCAAAATATCATCTATATAATTATTTTATCTTTGTAATAAAGCTATAGAGTATTATATATATTTTATTTTTTACTCTAATAATTACTTATTTTATTTTTTACATCAAGTAAATATTCTAATATTACAATAATATTAAATTAAAATTTTATTTACCTCTTATTCTATACGGTAAAGTAAACGACCCATTAGTCTTCAAAAGACTCCGGACTACTTTGGAGGAATAAAATAGACATCATCATCAATCATCTCAAAAGTCTTCCTTGTGCATTTTGACGGAGACTGGGCATCCGCAATTGTATAGAGGTTTTGATTTTCATATGAATCTTACCTGTATCTGAATTTTTATTTATATTTGATTTTTTTAATTTTATTTATAAGTAAAATATATGTTTTTTTATTTATATTTATTTTTTAATAAATATTTATTAAAAAAAATAATATATCAGACTGACAAGAAAAAGAGCTTTCCTTCGGGAATGCATCGATTTTATAGTCCACTGGTGTTGCCCATACTGCCCATGAAGCGTCAAGATATTTGTATAATTACATTGGATGATGAAGCACAGTAGCTAAACATTCTAGATTATTCTTCGTTTTCTAAATGGGACCCCTTCGTTACTTTTTAAACCTTCATATTTTTGCAATTTTTACTTTTTCCTTACGTATAATCATGTTCGAATTGACCAGCTACTTTAACCGGTTTATGGGATATAGACATGAAATTGTTCTAAATTACTCTTTCGACTCTCCTTGACAAGGAATCAGGAAGAATAAACTAGCTTCGTTTTTATTTTTTATTTTCTCTTAAGCGAATGCACCGATTTATTAAAAAAGAATAAACTTGAATAAATTTGTTAATGAGATTATGTTTGACCAAGTTCTTAACTCCCTCGATCCTCGAACCATGACACACAAAAATGGTGTTATAGACATTTTATTTTACTTTTCAAATGAGCTTACGTTCAAAAATGTCGGGCAGGAGAGGTGCCTGGATATGCATATCTTATGATGTTTACGATCTTCGATAAGTACAAGCTATATAGGAGCCAAAGTTGACAAATTATTAGTCATGATATTAGATTATTAGATAATTTCTTGGAGATATCTTTGGGGGCAAAATTAAAAAGAAAAGGACTTGATGATTGGGGTCTTGACTGTTTAGTCAAGCCAGGACTTTCTAACATAAGATTTTTTTTCTCCTCCCAAACAAATTAAAAAATGCAGTCGTTTAAGAACATAAAAGTTAAAACATATTTGCATGTTTATTATTTTATTTATACATCTTATATCTACATCTTTATCTTTTACATTGTAGATACATGGTATTGATGTTGCAAATAAACATTTCAAATCCATGTGATGAGATAAATGATGCAGCGGATTTTTAAAAAGAAAAGATAAAATCATAATTCGTTGATTCCATGAATATCTGGATAACGATCTTCTACACGTCTTTTGATTATAAGAATACTCGAACAATATAAGCATCCAAAATTCAAAATTAATCCAATAAATCAATATTCAAGGAGAAAAAGAGCAACAACATGGCTCAAAATAATATTAATGATCTACCAAAACTATTTTTTGCCCTAAGGTATACATGATATATAAAAAATTCTAAATTTATCAAAAAGGAAAAGTTCTTAAAAAGCTTATAGATACAAAGTAATTAAAAGGAAAAAATAAATAACGCAAATTGCACAAAAACAGACTTTCCTTTAAAAAGCTCTAATATTGTTAAATATCTACTGTTTTAAAAGCTCAAATGATTGAATTTACTCAAAAAAAAAAAAAAACAATGTACATCAGGAGTGAAATTCATTTTATATCAAAATAGGGTCATAGAGACTTTAAAACCGTTGGTATTAAACACCTATCATAGACTACTTTCTATACCATTTTTTCGGATGAAAGACATGTCTAATATTTTTTAGAAAAAAATTACACAAATACAAATTGAAGAAAAAAGTTATAAAACTATTATTGCTATGTTGCATGTTGAACATGTGACATAAAAATTTACATAAATATCGCATTTCAAACATGCGATATAGTAACTTGCTTGAGTAAACTTGTGAAAATAGGTGTATCACATAACATACGATATAAGTTTAATTGTATATTGCATGTTGGTCATATGATACACATTTAATAATTACATAAACATGTGATGCTCGTACAATTTAAAAAAAATGTATCGCAGTTTCAAAATGAGATACAGCGATACTATTCATTTTTTTTTATAATTTAGTTTTGTATAATTTTTTTTAAAAATTATACATGTAATATTCTCTTATTTTTCCATATATCTATAGTCTAACTCTTCCACCTCATCATAAAATATATCCAAAACTTTTGGACTAGGAAAAAAATTAATCCAAATTTTGGGATCCAAATTGGAAAAGGATATATATATACATATATATATATCGGTACGAACCACGTTTTAAGGGGAAATATTTCGGCCGGTGGAAAAAAGCGAAACGAGAAGGGAAATGGAGACAGACGAACAGAGAGAAGGTCAAAGGGGAAGGGGTAAAAATCCACATGCAGGGAAGGTGACGAGAAAGTCGCCGCATAGCACGTGTCCGGTGGTAATTGCAGCTGGGAAAGCCTTATTTTATCGGCAATTTTTAATTGTCACTTGAAACAAACCCATACAAAGCGATTTGTAGTGATTGTAATGAAAAAAGATATAAGGGGAAAAAAAATAACATAACATAACATTGCTACAAGAAAGGGATAAGGGAAAAAATAATATTTTAAAGAAAATTTATAACAATTACCACTTAATCAAGAATAATTTTAAAAAATAAAAAAATTAAACTTGTCTTTATAAGAGATGATTTTAAATTGTAATAAAATCATCTTTTGAAAAAACGAGTTTAATGTAGTTATAATAAACCCATCTCTTCATGTGTTAACTTGTCTCCATATGAGTTCAAGTCAACTCTATTGAACTTATTTTTATGACTAACAAATTCAAGAGGACTCCATTAAACTCATCTTTTGAATTAGTATTATTGGGATTGTTTTTCCAATCCTGCACCATTTTAATAACTTTTTTTCAATGTATATTTTTTTTTATTTAACCCCCTTCGAGACACTTGTGAAGTAACTAAAAGAAAGGGAAATTATATGGATGGGACCGGTTCTGTCATCTAACCGTGATGGAACCACTAAAATAATTAATATTTTAATTATTATATTTATTTTAATGGTTAGATAGTTGGCTAGACGATTCTATCGATGAAACCGTAGAAGAAAAAAAAATAAAAAACACTCAAATCACTTTTTCGCATAATTGTCTTTTTTATATAATGGACAATCTCGGCTGAAAAGTCCAAAATACTATCTATTAATCTTCGAACGAATGTCCTGGGGCATTCTTTAACAGAAGCACTATAAAAAATATTATGTATAAACTGAAGCACACTAGTTTTTTTCCCATGCATATAGTCAATATTTTACTTTAAAAACTTCAAAAATTTTCCTCATGGGTAATATTACTATTACGTTCTAGTCTAGGTGCGTACAAAATGATTATTTGTGAAATCCACAATATTAATATTGCTAGCACTTATTTGGTGTCTTTCTTTTTCGTATTTTTATCATTATAAAGCAATAATGCCATATAAAAATTCACACTATCACCAAACCTATCTTTCACACCCGCAGCCCTATAAATTCCATGTGACTTCTATATTTTTCAGCATCACCCCATGCAACTTGCAATTTTAGGTGAGAAGTGTATATATATGTGTTGGTCAAAAATTAAACAACTGTTTGTTCAATCGTATTTTAATCATTTTAAAATCATATAAAATATATGCTTATTAAGAAACAAATATCAATGAAAAACCAATAGTTTTACTCATAAATTAATCAAACAAACATAACATAGATATAATATAGATAATTTACAAATACAAATCAAATCCAGATATAATAAAGATAAAAATCCTACGATCCAAACAGGTCCTAAAGTTGCATCAAACTCGGTTGCTGGAAAATTCAGATACCAATAAAAAGTCGAAGCTTTCAAAATAAGCAAAATAGGAACCAAAGGATCTATCCTTAACTTCTGTGTAGAAAAAAAAAAAAAAAACATTATTAATTGAGGACAATGAGTCTTTGGCATATGGCATGTGCAACTGCAAACCGCAAATAATAATGTCATTCGTCCTGCTATAGCACATTATATATATATTTTTTTTTTAATTTCAGATTCTTGGGCACGATATATTATTTATAGTTTAATAACATGTGAAATAAGGGCATCAAATTAATAGCAGTATTGAAGGTTTGACTGCTGCAGAATATATATATTGCAGGTCAGGAATATGAATATCTTCCATGATTTATCGTGCTAGTCTAGGCTGTTTTTTTCCCCTCCTTTTTTGTTTTTAGAGAGTAACTCATTTTTTACAATAAAGTACTAAGTCCGTTGCATACGGATTTAATCTATTTTTAATTACAACGATCAAAGTGATATAGGACAAAGAAAGCAAATTAATTTAAATTGATAGAAAATCATAGGTAAACTCGAAATCGATAAGAAAATGGTAGTCTCTACTCTCTAGTGCTAAGAAATAATTATTAAATAAATAAAATATGTTTTTTTATTAAAAGAAAATATAGAACCTGAAAAGATATATATATATAGCTTCGTGCTATTAAATTTAAATCAGTCCCACACCATACTATGATATATAATGGAATCATACTAATAAAGAGAAGAAAAAACATCATGTCAATTTAATGAGAGGATTATTATTTTTTGTTCAATCATTTATACATAACATATTATAACTCGTAAATATATTATATACATTTTTATAGGTATATTAAAATCCAGTACTCTTGGAAACAAATGTAAAATGAAATTAGAAAATAATATATATAAATACTAGCTTGAAAAATGGGTATCAATATAATAAAGTCCTAAAACAAAGAAACCAAATTTAATCATATATAGGATGATGACAAAATCATATTTAACCAAACTGTATTAAAAAAAAAAAAAGAGAAATTGTCATCCCATATCGAGCTTCTCTTTCTTGTTCCGCATCGTATATACAAATTGTTTATAATTGATTTTTTTATAACAATAATCAAAGTCATATGCATAAACTATATAACCCCACACCAAACAAAATTTTTTAGTTCCACCAACCCTTCAATTGATCAATGAAAAAATGCTAAGACGTACAAGGATCGAGCATCGATCACCAGCCTCACCATGACACGACACCACACAAGGAACATGTTGGACAAAGCATCGATCGATCAAGAAAACGAATTTAAGATTACAAATCTGAATCGATTGAGTGTTGATATAATATTGATATTTAAAAATAACACATACAACCACAAGATGTACCCCTAAAAACCCTGGGTTATTGCTCAGAGATGTTTGATAAACTCAAGATGATACCCTTTGCTCAATCTTATTAAATGGCTCTCATCTACAAAGATATATTCATAAGCCAAAAATAGCGGATGATCCAAACCTTAACCGATCGATCCCACATATCGTCCTCTGTGCTTTTTTTTTTTTTTTTTTTTTTGGGAATAAAAGGATGAGTAAATAAAAAATATAGCAACATATAAAGAAAAGATAATGAGGTGGACCATACTGAAAAATATTTTTGCATTTTATTATTAAACGATTATATGATTCCAAAATAAGCATCGGTGGCCCGTTCACCTAATTGATATTAATTATAGATGTCATTTAGCTCAATCTTGGTATATCTCATCATATTTTGAATTTTTTTTATTTGAGTATTGTATATGTGTGTGTATATATATATCACATGTTTGGCCTTGTCAAGCTAATGTCACAGGGTAAGCCCACTTCACTTAACTATAATAATAATTTTATTATAGTCTTACCTTTTTTATATGTATAGTTACTATAGTATTTAGTTGATCACAATAATAATTTTATAGGCGATCTCTATAAAAAAAATATCGAATAACTATTTAGTAACTTGAAGTTATAAATAAAAATCTAATGTTAGAATAGATTATTTCTTTAAAATATCCTTACATAAATAAATTTATCAAATAAAAATTTTATTACAATTTTATATCATTCCTTATATATAGTAGCTCTATTAATTAATTCAATTTAACAAAGTCAATGCGCGTTAATATTTGCCAATTTCCGCATTAGAACTCGAATGCATGTCTGGAAAAGGTTTCAGACTTGCTACCAAAAGTCAAAAGTAGTAATACTCGATCATAGTTTAAATACTCAATCACGGGAACTACGACAGCTTTCAAAACTTTAAATTTATATTATATGACGCAATGCGAAAGCGTTTAAAATAGAAATTCGATAACAATGATTAATTTTAATCATAAATTTAATTACACAATTGTTAAGATAATTGCAATTTCAAAGAATTTCTCTCAGAATAGAGTTTCAAAATTCAATAATATTCAAAGTCTTCTTTATAAAGATAAACCTAAATGAATATTTATAGCATTACAAAAAAATTCAAATGACGGAATCCTAAAAGACAGATAATAAATGCAAATAAAGAATAATAATAAATCCTTATAGGTTTTAAATCCGTGTCGGTTTCAACGTTTTGGCATTGAAGGCTGACTTTAATGCTTCTGCGTTATTCTCTCCCACTTAGAAAGAACTCGACCCCAAATTCTCATCTGGAGATAAATGTGTATCGTCAAGATAAAATGATATAAATCCGCAACATTGAAAGTCCTTAAAATAGCCATAGTCATAGGAAGATGAACAACATAAGCATTGTCATTGATCTTTTGAACAATCTTGTAAGGCCTTGTCATTGATCTTTTGAACAATCTTGTAAAGCCCATACTTCTTTGGTTGCAACTTATTGTAGGTACTCATGGGAATCTTCTCTTTCCTCAGAAAAACCATTACTTGATCCTCTACCTCAAATAGTTGTTGCTTCCTTCGCCTATCTGCAATCTCCTTGTACTTAGCATTGGTTTGCTCAATCTTTGCCTTGACTTCATTTGTAGTATTCTGCTAATGTTCTGCCAAGTGTTTAGCTAGTATACTATACTCAGTCATCTTGGGAAGCTTCACTAGATCCAAAGCATGTTGTGGTACTTTAGTGTAGATAATAGAGAATGGAGATCTTCTCATGGTGCGATGGACGAAATTGTTGTAGGCGAACTCTGCTTGAGCTAAGGATAAGTCTCACTGCCTTGGCTTCTCTCCACAAATGCACCTAATCAGTTGCCAAGAGTCCTATTGGTAACTTCTATTTGTCCATCTGTCTACGGATGGGCAGTGCTGCTATAATTCAGGGATGAATCAAACATATACCAGAGAGTCTTCCAAAAATAGTTGAGAAATTTACTATCTCTGTCAGAAGTGATGGACTTGGGTACTCCATGCAATCGCACTACCTCCCTAAAAACAGTTTGGAAATAGCATGGGCATCTAATGTTTTCCTACAACGAATAAAGTGAGTCATCTTCGAAAACCAGTCAACAATCACAAACATAGAGTCAGCACCCTGTTGGATACGAGGTAGACCAAGAACAAAATCCATGGAGAGGTCCTCCCAAATGGACTCAGGCACTGGTAAAGGTGTATATAACCCAGTACTCTAAGAATGCCCCTTAGAAATCTGGCAGGTATAACACTTATGCACAATCTTCCCTACATTCTTCCTAAACCGAGGCCAATAATACTAGTCACCACAGATGCAATGGTCTTATCTCTGTTGAACTTTATGTTCATGAATTATTTTGATGAGAGTAATTATTACACAATTAATTATTTAAATATCATTAATTGTTTAAATACTTAAAATATATATATATATATATGCTTTTTATTTGTTCTGCTGTTGTTTAAGTTTTAACAAGACAAAAAGTTGAAGAAAAGTCAAGATAAAGCTATCGAGCCCAGTAGAAGAAAGGTGGAGGCATTATTCATCAGATAAACACAAAAGACTAAGCTTTGGGCAAAACTTACAAAATCAAGTATTGAAGTTTTGGGCAAAACTATGAAGTCAAGAGCTAGAGTTTTGAGCAAAATTGTAAAGTCAAGAGCTGGAGTTTTAAAAAAAATTTATAAAGTCAAAAGCTGAAGTTTAGGCCTCGACTTCAGAAAATTTGCCCTCGGCATTTTTTTTATAATAAAAAAAATAAAAATTTGGGCTCAACTTGTTCTTAAGCATGACAGTAAAAGTATTTTTTAATTATTTATTATTTAATAATATAATAAATAAGTAAAAAGGAAAAAGAAAAGAGCTGTTGGAATGCATTTAATGCATGTGTTAGACACATTTAATACTCTTTTAATTCTTTTGAACATTTATATGTTATTAAAACTTTAAGTACATTAAACACAAGTCTGGGTTATCAGAAACTTTTTCATAACGGGCAAATTTCTTATCAAGAGCTATAAATAAAATTTTTTCTTCTCTTTGAAAGAGAAAAAAATATACTAGATTTTTTTAACGCACAGTAAAAACGAAAACAACGTTTTGTAAAGTTTTTTTAGTTGTGTTTTTGTTTTCATTCTCGTTAATTTGTAAATTTTTTTTAAGAGAACAATTAGTGCTCTGCTTCAAAATTTACTGATACACTCTAAACGAGAGTTTTTAACACTGTTTAAGATTTATAAAAGTTGTTTATCTGCCCGTTTAAGGAGCTCAGTTTGTAAAAGGAATTTGAAAAATTCCTGAAGTATTTTCTGTTGTAAATTTGCTCAAGTAGGAGTGTTTCTTTGTAAAGAAAATTTGTATATTTCCTTAAGAGTTTTTTAGTTTATAAATCTGCTCATATATGAGTTGTTTGTAAAAAAATCCTTAGTAGAGGCAAAGTGAAGTCCTCATGTGAAGCATTGAGAAAAGTCCTCAGTTGGAGGCATTTGAAGTCTGGTTTGGAGTTACAAGCATCGTCCTAATTGCGATTAGACGGGAAATCTTTCATGGAAGGCAAAGAGAAGTCCTCAGTAGGAGGCATTTGAAGTCTGGTCTAGAATTACCAGCATCGTCCTAATCAAGATTAGGCAAGAAGTCCTTCGTGGAAAGCAAAGAGAAGTCTGGTCGTGTGTTACCAGCACAACACTTGATTTATCAAGTGAAAGTCCTTTGTGAAAGGCAATTGTAAAAATCTCATTGTGATAGGCTTTGTTGTAATTCCTCGTCTAAGAGGTGTATTGATTTTGGAATAATCAATATAGTGGTAAAAGTCCTCTTTGAGGCATTTGCACCATGGAGAGTAGGCAGTAGGCCGAACTCCACGTTAAATCCTTGTGTTGCTTCTCCTTCTCTCTCTATGTACTTCTTTATCTTTGCTTATTTGTTAATTAGTTTTAATTAGTTTATTCTGCTATATTTGTTTATTTAATTTAACTATTGTTTTATCTTAGTTAATTAATCTAGTTTGATAAAATCGAAAATTTTGTAATACTTAATTCCTCTTCCCCCCCCCTCCACCTTAAGTATTCCTTATGTATTATTATTTCTAACAATCTCCCCAGATCTCCGACCAAGCGCCCTCCATGCAAGTCTCCAATTAACTTCTCCCTCAAAGATGATTGTGGAATACATAAATGATTGCCTTTCATTAAATACCCCTCAAGCACATGGTAATCACCACAGGGCTCTCTACTACTGCACTTGTCCCAAATCTCACTGAAATCATCATCCTCGGCATAAAGTTCCTTCATTTGTTCAAACCCGACAACCTTAGCACTCATTACAGCTAAAACATCCGCCATCCTGCTCAAAGCGTCAGCATATGTTTTGAACCCCAGATTTATGCATTAATTTAAAGGGTAACCTCTGAAAAAACTTTATCCACCTAGCATGCATGTCTTTACTAATCTTGTTCTGACTACTCAAGTATTTTAGTGCTCTACAATCAGAATACAAAACAATTCCTTCCCTACGAGGTAATGCTCCCACACCCTTAATGCTCTCACCACAGAGTAAAATTCTTTGTCATATGTAGACCAAGCTCTTCTAGAATCACAGAGTTTTTCATTATAGAAAGCTACTGGTCTCTTCTCCTGTGAATGTACCGCCCCAACTCCTACACCACGAGCATCACAATCAACTTCAAATAATTTATCAAAGTCAGGTAATGCCAAAATAGGAGCACTACACAACTTTTCTTTTAATATAGCAAACCCAGCTTCAGCCTCCTCACTCCAATTGAACTTCCCTTTCTTCAAGCATTCAGTCAGTAGAGCTGCAATAGTACTAAAGTGCCTGATAAAATGCCTGTAGAAACTGGCTAACCCCAGGAAGCTCCTCAACTCTGTTACGGTCTTAGGAATATGCCATTCCCTAATGGCTCTCGCTTGTTCATCATCCATAGTTATTCCATCTCCATTCACCACAAACCCTAGAAATAATAACTTTCTTGACATAAATATACACTTCTTCATATTAGCCTATAATTTATGTTCTTTCAACACAGCTAATACATTCCTCAAGTGATCTATATGCTCATCTTTAGACTTACTATAAATCAATATGTCATCAAAGTATACTGCCACAAATTTACCAATAAAAGGTATGATTACCTGGTTCATGACGCGCATGAATGTACTGGGTGCATTGCTAAAACCAAATGGCATCACTAACCATTCATATAACCCCTCCTTTGTCTTGAATGCAGTTTTCCACTCATCCCCTAGTCTCACCCTAATTTGATGATAACCACTCCTCAAGTCAATTTTGGAAAAAATGATTGCCCCACTCAACCGGTCAAGCATGTTCTCAATACGAGGTATTGGGAACTTATAACCAATGGTGATCCTGTTGATAGCTCTACTATCAACACACATCCTCGAACTCCCATCTTTCTTAGGAGTTAACAATGCAGGCATGCACAAGGGCTCAAACTATCCCGATGAATCCCTTATCTAATAACTCTTGAACCTTTCCTGCAGGATCTCTGTTTCCTTAAGACCCATCTTATAATGTGGCAAATTAGGAAGACTAGCCCTAGGCAACAAATCAATTTGGTGCTAAATATCTCTCAAAGGAGGAAGCCCCTCTGGCAAAACATCAAGCACCACATTCTTGAACTCCTCCAATACCTGTTTCACCTCTACTGAGACCTCAGCACTACCTTCCTCCTCCACCTTTAACACACTCTTCAACACTAAAGCCTGCACTTCTTTAGATTCTTTTATGGTCGCGTCCATCTCCTTCTCATATTGAGTAATAGAAAAAAAGGAAAGTCCTTCAAGCTTAGAGCCTTTGGGACGCAAGACTACCTTAAGGGGTAGCAAGCTGTACTTCACACCATCTTTCTCTAACCTGTACGTATTTTCCTTCCGGCATGTTGTGCATCAACATAGAATTGCCATGGCCGCCCAAATAATAGATGACAAGCATCCATGTCCACCATATCACAGTAGACTTCATCTTTGTACTTGCCAATAGAGAATGGCACTCTACACCTCTCATGTACATCAATCCGCTCAGCAGCCTTAATCCACCCAATGGTGTATGGATTAAGATGCTTCTCAACGGGCCACTGTAATTGTTTAACAACCTATCTACCAATTATATTCTCACTACTCCTACTGTCCACTATCAAATCAAATACTCTCTCACCAATCATACACCTGGTATGAAATAACTGGTGCCTTTGACTATCTCCTTCCTGCCTAGGTGCTAACATAAGCCTTTTGATAACATATGAAGGTTCATAGTCCTCACAGTCTTCTCCATAATAGTCATCATCCCCATCAGGCTCGCATCATACCAATCCATTCTCTTCTCTCTCTACAATATTAATAGACCGCCTATTGGGACACTCATTGGATCGGTGGCCAGGTTGATTACAGTGGTAGCACTTACCCAAGATTGGCCTAGCATATGGATTGCTTAGCTTCCAGGCCTCTTTAGATTCCATAGGTCGCTTCTCCAATGCCTTTTCACTCCTCTTCTCTCCACTACTAGTAGGTTTTTCTATAGCATTCTTTTCTTTATCATCAACAACTTTACTAGTCCTTACACGCTCAACTCTCTCACCTCCATATCTTCGATTACCACCATCAAACTTAGTGTTCCTCTCATGCAACATGAGTTCAGCCATCAACGCTATATTCTAAGCCTCACTCATATTCCTTACAACAGTCTTACCAATCTTATCTTTAATTTGTAATTTTAAATCATCTACATACCTAGCCACTTGCTGCCTTTCACTTTCCCTGAGATCATTGTGCTCCGCCAATCTCATGAATTCGATTGTGTATTCATGAATGGTTCGTGGCCCCTGACGGCAACGTTGATACTGCTGAATATAATATATGCTCATAATTAAGCGATAAAACCCCCCCTTCAATAGCTGCTTCATACGGATCCATGTCTATACCGGTTGTATTCTTTCCCTCAATCACCTACTCTGCACTCTCTCCTACCAGGCAAAAGCACCACCCTTCAATCTACAAGCCACCGTCTTTACCCTTCGCTCCTCCAGAACATCCTTATAATCCAAGAATCTCTCCACCTCTGCCAACCAATTAAGAAACTCTTCAATATTGAATGTACCATTAAAGTAAGGGAGATCTACCTTTAGGTGAAAGTCTCCACCATTCGATTAATCGTAATCGTCGTAATCCCGGTAACCTCTTCGGTTCCTGCCTCCACCATAACCACCCCTCATAGGTGGTTGTTTTCTCCCATACACAAATTCATCTTCCTCTAGATCATCGTCAGAGATTTGTGCTCTCTATCTGCATGGATGGGTGGATCAATTGGATTACCATAATCATCTCTTGCCCTAAGCCGTTTCCCACCATCAATCCTACCCCTATTAGCATCAACTCCCATGGTGTCAAATCGCTCGATCAAAGTCTCAACAAGCTACTCTACCCGCCGTAATCTCTGATCCATGTCATCCACCACTGCCCTTGGAACCGATTGCTTAGCCCCTTGGACTTCCGCATCATTAACACTTTCATGAGTTCAACCGCCTTCAACATCGTTGCCAGAAGACATCTTGCAGGATCTCACCTTGCTCTAATACCAATCTGACGCAGAGTGAAAGCGTTTAAAACAAAAACCGATAGCAACGATCAATTTTAAACTTGAATTTACTCACACAATTGTTAAGACAATTGCAATTTTTGAGAATTTCTCTCATAATAGAGTTTCAAAATTCAATATTTAAAGTCTTCTTTACAAAAATAAATCTAAATGACTATTTATAGCATTACAAAGGAAATTCAAAAGACGAAATCTAAAAAACAGATAATAAATACAAATAAAAACTAATAATAAATCCTTATCGGTTTTAAATCCTTGTCAGTTTCAAATATTAACTGACATTAAATACAATTAAATCCGTGTCGATTTCAACGTTTTGGCATTGAAAGTCGACTTTAATGCTTCTATATTATTATCCCTTTTTTTTTTTTTAAGACAAAGGTTTCTCATATATATTGGAATGATGTTTGAGTGAAAAGTCGGGGTTTGCATCCGAGAAGAGGACTTTCTGAAAGTGAAATTGTATGTATATTATAATAAAGAAAGAAGGACCTTGAAAACACGTGTTTTTCTTCTTCTTCTTTTTGTTATATCGAGAAGGAGGAATTGGAATTGAAATTGAAATCGATACTGCTCACTTGAAAGGTTATAAGATCATTGGCTTAAAACACGCATTGAAATGTTAAATGAAACAGTTTATCGTATTTTTTTTTAATTTAATGTACATAAGAGTTTATCATATTTTGATTTAGTTTTTTTTTTATAATTTAATGTACATAAGAATTAAAACTTTTCTAATTAGTTTTCCGACAGATGTCCTAAGGCAATCTCAAACTGACTGTAGAGAAATATTGTGTGATAATTAAAGCACAAATATTCATTTCTCAGGGTCTCTCTTGGCAGGATTCTGGAGGATCTTATTAATGTTATCATTAGAAAATACTTTGAACTAACTCCTCGTGGATCACATGATAATATTAAGATTATAGGCAATTGGTGTCGGTGGGCTTTGCAGGATTTTATACTTCTTTAATCCTATATATATATATATATATGGACAGATTAGGTGAAAGTGCACGTTTAATCCGGAAATTAAAATATGGTTTCATGAAACCCAGTGGACTAGCTAGAAATTAAATTGCAGTTACCAACGAAAATCGATGGTTTCAAAAAATTAAGGATCTCCATCCTTAACTTCTGTACAAAAAAATTAGAAATAACATAATTAAGGAGATGGAATCTTTGGCATGTGCAAATTGAAGAGATCGAATATATCATTCGTCACCACAACTTTTTGTCTTCTCTCAGCTGCGCGATCCTTCTTGGATATTATGCTTTCTTCTTTAGTTTCATTATTTGAAATCATGATCGCTAATACTAAGTTATATGTCGTTGCATCAAACTCAATTACACGTGTAACGTGCATCAATTTATTAACAGGACCGAAGAGGTGTCTGCTGGTGATGGGTTTCTATAATAATTTGCCATATTATTCTAAGCCTTGTTTTTCAAACAGCGAAAGATCGTTATTTACGCTATAGACATATGTTTTATAATCAAATATTGTAGGATGAGGAAATTTAGTGACTTTACAGATTAGTTTTGCTCGATATCATTAAGGAATTGGCAGTAACAATTGGAAATAGGAATGTTAAGATTACTATATTACATTATATGAAATTTTCATACTACACATCCATACTCATCCATGTCATTAATTGTATTGATATATATAATCATTGATGGATTTAGCTACCATAAATGGGACAAAGATCTCTTTGTTCCTATATTAATAAGATTGATGGACCGAATTTGTTAAAGATGATTTTTTTTTCTTTTAATAATATCAATTTTGGGTTCATAAGGTTTACCGTAAGATATAATTATGGTATAGATGTAGTCGAAGTGATGATTGTTGGAATTTTTATGAACTTACGTATATATCAGTAATTACATGTCGTGAGCTATTATAAAGTTTGATCTAAATCTAAAAGTTATCTAATAAGGTTTGGGTAAATGAGTCTAAATCGTCTAATAAAGTATGGGCTATTATATGTGTATATGCCCGAGTGTCATATTTCTAACTTATGATAGGCAAATTAAGAGAAACACACATAACAACGCAGGGACGAATCTAGTGGGGGCGAGCGGGGGCCTGGGCCTCGGCTTCTCCAAGAATTTTCTGTATAGTGTAAATAGTGTAATGAAAAGAAACAATAATAAAATAATTTAAATATTAAACACCTAAGATCCAAAACATAGTGGTAAGTGTTTTTTTGCACGTCTTGTGTCGTTGGATTGAATCCTTGCAGCCCTGCTTCCGCACTTTTTTTTTTTTTTTTGCCAAATTTTGCACTTTTGTTTATTGAGCAATAAACATCAATTGTTTAGATCCCCGCTTCCTAAGGGTGCTCACGGATTGGTCAACTGGTCCGTGGCCCTATTTTTTTAACCTAATCGTAACAATCGGTTTTTTAATATCGTGATCCTTAACTGGTACATTATAAATGGTTAACTGCCTTAACAGTTAACCGTTTTGTTCGGTTAATTTTTTCTATTTTCATTTTTAACCATTTAATGTAATGGTTTCAATAAATCAAATTGATAATTTCAACAAACCTTTTTTTTATCTTTTATCATAGAGTTTTTCTTTGAATTATTATATATATTACAATAGCTAAAAAAAAGAAAATCAAATTAAGGAAAATGAGAAAAACAAGCCTTTTAATATATCATCATCAGGCAAAATCAAATCAATCAATTACCACATCAACTCCCATCAAACATAGCACAATGGTACTTTAATCAAAATCCAAAGGATATTAACATATGTAAATTATATGTATATGTAAATCATATGTGTATATATATATTTTTAAAAAATAATTATATATATGTAAATTATACATATAAGATATTTATAAATATTGAAATCGGTTAACCATTAACCATCGGTTTTTTATGGTTACAAATCGAAACCGAAACCGAAAACTGGAAAAAATAAAAACCGTGATCTTAAACCGAAACTGATGGACTGGTTAACCATATTTTTTGGATTGATTTTTTTATTTCAGTTCGATTTTTAAGTTTCATCATTTTTTTTGCACGCCTCTACTTATTCCACTTTTGTCTTTTCATTTACTATGTAAGTTGTCTTTTTACTTACTATACAAGTGTGCATGGAGCAACGGCTTTTAATTTTTATTTACTGTGTTTTTAGTTGTCATTGAGAGGCATTTAACTGTAGATAATTTTCTTATAAAACTAATTTATAATTTATTAGAATAGAAAAAAAGGAAATGCTATCTAGATAATATATACTCTTATATATTACTTATAATATGATTAATATTATTAAATATTACTTATTAATTTATGAGAGGCTAAACACTAAAGAACCTTAATCCCTCACACTTATTTTCAGTGTTCAATAAGTTGATATTTAAAACGTTAATTAGTTTTCTCATTGAAACAATAGAATTTTTAAAATATTAGTAATGAAATATCTCATACATTATAAAAAAAAAAAATTCAAACACTTTGTTAGGTTAATTTTTTAAATGTTTACAAATCTCCTATAATTATTATCACATGTGCAATGTATTTTATAATATTTCACATTTTACATTTTACATTCTAATGAGAGCAAAGTTACTGGCGTCTAAAATAATACCAAAAAGTTTTCAAATCGTAATTAAAAATTTATCATGACTTGAATCCAACCTTGTGTAGAAATGATATTAAATATAGATAATTATGACCAATTGTCTCATACAAATATTGACTTCATTTTTATCACATCTAATAAATTAAATTTTTTATACAATATTCTATTGAGTTTTTAAACACTCATGAAATTATATCATTTTACGTAATCAAGATTTTAATAATTATTTTTCATGTGTTGTGTTTTTCTCTTCTTCTTTTTTTAATTTTTATTTCATTTCAACCAAATAAATTAATAAATAATGTTTCATGATACGTACTATAATTACAAAAATAAATGACTTTGTAATATGGATAAATCCAATATGGAGCTAAAAAAGAAAATAGGGCCCTCCCCTTAATAGCAAGTTTGCGTCTGTCCCTGATACAACGAATGATGGTCCCAAAGAGTACGTATAGTTTTCTTTTCTTACTCTCCATCGTCAAAAAACATTAAATACATATCTCTTGAAAGGCACAAAGCAAAGCCAAAAAAATCCAATGACGTCTATGACAAAATGGATTCAAGTACGTTTTCATTATTATTTTCATTTAACAATGCCCTAATTTCATATATGAGATCCTAGATGTGAAAAAGTGACTTATATATGAGCAAGGAAACGTACAACTTGACTAGTAGGGTGATGGGAAAATTTCAAAAAGATGGACTTCTTTAAAAGGAGTCGTGGAATGGAGCTAAAGAGATACACAAAGCTACTAAGTAGAAGCATATGGAAATTGACTCGAGCGGCAACTTGAAGTGGATTTGGGAAATTTTTAGCCATCTGAAAATTAAGATTTCATTTAAAAAGCTCTTCATAATGTTATTCTAGTGAGAATGAATTTAGTTAAGAGAGGCATGTACTTGGAAACAAAATGTCCACTATGCAGAAAAGGGGAGAAAAACAATAAAGCATATATTGAGGGATTGTAAAGTAACTCAAGTTTGGTGGAGCCAAGTGAATGTTCTGCTATTTTCTAAACCATGTTCCAACTAAATCACAATAACTAGATTAAGATGAATATCAAATATGCAATAAAGTGTCTAAATAATCAAAAGTGATCATGGTAATGCTTATTTGTGTTCATGCTTTAGGTAATCTAGTTGCAGTGAAATAGGAGAATATATAGGAATAATAGTGAAAGCTAAACAAACAATTTAAAAGCACAAGTAACAGAATGGTGGGCCAATTTTGTAAGAACTCAAAGCAAAAAAGACAAACTCAATAGAACATTGTTTGGGAAAGACTAAAGTCACCTTGGGTAAACTTTTATTGTGATGTAGCAATTAAGGCAGAAGAACCAAAAGCAACAATTGGCAGCATCTTTTGTGACAATAATGGAAAGGTCTTTGTTGGTTCCCTCTAGAAGAATTGTCCCAATGTTATCCCTTCAAATGGAGCTATTAAGCATCCTGAAAGCATTAAAAATAATGCTAACGAATGTGTTGATAGAGTATAATTATTTTATGGTGATAAAGGCCATTAATGAGCTAAAAGTGAATAATCTATATTCTTTTAACCTTATTGTTCTATGCAGGAATAATATGACGATTTTTAAGACATTAAGATATGTTACGTCCTTAAGGAAGAAAAAATTTTATTGGATCTATTAAAGAAAGGCTTGGAATGAAACCTACAAGCTAATCTAAGCCAAGGAAATGCAGAAGTACTAAGTTTACATATATAAGAAGTTTATTATCAATTTTTATCAAGGACTCGAGGTTACATTTTTTTTTATGCTTGGTCGAATGAGGATATGCACTAATGTTTCTTGTTGTTGAAAGTCTGTTTTGCTTTTGAATGAATGACTTTTTATTATTGAAAAAAATTAAAATTTCCAACAAAAGGAACCTCCAAAAAAAAAACAAAATATTAGCTAAAGGTAATTTAAATTTTGCTGGCATGACATTGCAATATTCCAAAAGCATCCATAAGCCAAAAGGTTAGATAACATAATCTGCTTTACACATTCAGGTGTGTTATCAAAAAAACATTTCCTCCTCCTCCAAGTCTCTTGCAATAGTTGCTAAAGCATTAACTACTTGGTTCATCTCCCTATATTGGCAAAACATTTTGTATCATTGAAGTTGATAGATCTTTTCCCTACATAAGCTTAAAACTGTCATGCCCCAACTAGGGTCTAGAGCACTAACAGTTCCACTATGTATACACGTAAGTATTATACGCAAAAGCTATCCTTAACTAAATGAGTTTCTAACCAATTTTAGAATAAGAAAACTTAATCTAAGTTTTATCAATAAAAGTAAATAATTTCTCAATATTACATCAAAAACCTCTCGATACAAATATAAAAAACACAGATTAATAACATAATAATATCCAACACATTTAACCGTTCAGCTCATCGAGTCTCACAAAATTCACCCATTGTTTAAGTAGTTAAGGTATCCATATCAGCATCAACATCATCACCTAAAAAGAAAGAAATGAGCCGAAACCCCACACAACAACAACATAAGCACATACGATATGACCACACGTTCCTATGCCAATGTATATGCAACCATCTTTAATTTTGGTGGAGCAAATCAATAATGAAGCACCCACTCTTTAGAAACATACTGTGGGAATCGTCGTAAGTAGCCATAACTGTTCAAGGGGTTAATATAAGCAACCTAGATACCTATACCTCCGAAAAGAAATTATAATTAGGTAGTCTCATCTGAGGATCACAGCCATTACTTAACTCTACCTATCAATATAATGTGGCTCAGCTGGTTCCATTAACGTGAGTCATGCTATATTACTTCTCTTTGCTCTAGCAAAAAAGATACGGTAGACCCCATTCTGTATAACCTTAAAACTATAAATAATCATATCCCCTAAGGGAAAAGGAAAGTTATCTTGCCTTTACATAAGTGAAGACTCTTGGAGAAAAGAAGACCCACGGACTAACTTAAACAATGGTGTGGCTTCGTCAAGCAACCCTTCAGCACACCTCTAACCGCTTTTTTGTGTTTGCAGGAGCCTAACTCAATCGATGAAATCAACTCATGCAACACATCAATAAGGCAAAGAGTTTTTCTAGTACAATCAAGGTTGCTCCTGCGATTTGATGTTGTAAAATGTTGCCCTTACCTAATGCCATAGGGCTCTATTAGGTGACTAAATCAGCCTTCAATACAACATGCATGCACTTAGGTTTCACCATATGTGATCATAGCTAAACCTATGAGAAGAATACGTCAATTTCCACCAATGGTGCCAAATGTTGCAAACAGATTTTGGCTTGTATTCTTTGAGTCTCTTAGAACTACATTCTAACCCATTACAAGCTACATGAGCCCTCAAGACTAGTGATCCTTAGGCCCTCAAGACAAATCGGTTAGTGGGCATCGGGGTGTTCCCAATACATCTACTCCGATACTTAAGTCAATAAGTGAACAAATATGGTAATTGCTAAGTAAGTTCAAGGAGTGGAGAGAGTGAACCTGTCACGCCCCGAGAGGTACCCTAAATGTGGCAGTCTATCATACACAATACTAAAGTC
Source organism: Combretum micranthum (assembly GCA_024138025.1). NCBI lineage: Eukaryota > Viridiplantae > Streptophyta > Magnoliopsida > Myrtales > Combretaceae > Combretum > Combretum micranthum. The sequence continues at coordinate 2,093,239 of JAMXBD010000015.1, read as the reverse complement.
TAAGAATGACTATCTTAGTCACGTAAAGGTTTCCATATTATATACAAGACGTACATCACAACCAAGGGAACGCATCGAAGTAGTGCAATTTATATTGATAATGATTAAGTAACAAGACATGGAGAACACTTATCATAAAACTTAAACATGGTTGATTACAATTCTCAAGGGCATACCCAACTATTGTCTTCAAGTCACTATAAATACACTTCTTAGAAATTTCCAAAAAATTAACATAGCATACATTACATATAAGGATTCTTACAAGGTAGCTTCATCCTATGATCTCAGTACCTTCATAAAAGTTTAACATCCTTCCATGACTTCCTTAATGTCATGATCTTCGATTAAAGCCACGGGTATACCTGTTTTAATAAAAATCTATAGGGGTAGAAGCTTACAACTAGCTTAGTGAGGTATTCATTTTCATTCGCACCATAATTTCAAACAAGTTCATTTAAATTTATACGCATATGTTATGCATACAATACAATAATCGTGTAATTACACAAATATATATAGTTATCTGGAAACCATATATAGAAAGGATTTACCCCTTTATATCGAAGATTAGGGAATTGTTGATGAAGATCCTCGACCTTCTACTGCTAGTCCCCAGGCCCCCGCCCAAAACATTCGGTTGGCTCAGCTTCGAACCTAGAGTCGTATACCCCGAGCAATTTAGATTCTCTACGAAGGAACATGGCCCATGTCCCAGCATAATAACGGTCAATCGAACTCTACACATAGGAGTAGCAGCCTTACGAAATAAATGTGACTCGATGGATGCTATGCGTGAACGTCTTATTTTTGTTAAGCCAAATCTTATTAAGGTTTCTTAAGGGCGATCAAATAATTTTGAAAACAATAAGCAAGCATAAATGCAAGTGGATAACATACTTAAATAAACAATTCGAAGTTACGATATTCTTAATTCTCATTTCATCACATGAGCATAGAAACATATATATAAATATCCTCGAATTCCACGTACATATCCATTTTATCTTTTCGTAGCTTTCTAGTGCCACTATTCTACAAGCACAAGCAAGTAACGAAATTAAGAGGAATAACTCACTCGTCAATTTCGCAATCCTCTTAGTTTTAGTAATCCTCGGGAAGAGAAATCTCGTATCCTTCATCACCTAGACAAAATAAATACCCAGGATGAGTATTTCGCAGAAGTTCTACTTAAACTTTCTAATTCTATTTCACTATGTTCTTCAAAATCGCATAAAATGAAATTCCAACTTAAAATGATCATAACTTGCTCATTTTAACTCTGAATTTCATATATAATATACCGTTTTCTATCTATTCAAAAAGATCTATCCATTTCCAAGGTTATTTTGGTCATAAAAGGTTGTTTGGATTCCAAAACCGTAGGGTACAGATTCATTACGAAAATTATAGTTTTCAAAACACAAGTTTGCAAACTTTTCTTTATCCGAAAATACTTATATCAAAATGTAAGTATTTGCATAGTTGAAAAAATCCTTTGAATATATATATAAACTTATATTGTATGCAAGATTCTAATGTGTTGTCTCAACGATTATATTTCGTAAAACAATATCTTGCGGTGTTGAAGACTTGTATCTTAACAATTTCTTTCCTAAGAATTTCATAATTTCTTGAGTTATTATAAGTATATTCTTATTTTGTTTTTTAATTTCTTTTCAAAAATAAATTTTTCTCTTAGCTCTGGTCTTTTACAAATGCTACTTTTAGTGATAAAAATGAAGTTTTTCAAGAGTTTTATTAAGTTGTTGATAACTTATAATAATTTGAGTTGTGTATATTTTCTTTTAAAGAAACGAATTTGATAAACAAGTCTTTTATATTTTCATTCTCCAATCTTATTTCAAAATAACTTTATTTATAAAACTTGGTCTTTTAACTCTTTTGTAAATCTTGCTTGGAAGAAAATCATATTTCAATATTTTATTAAGTTTTTATAATATCCATTGTTTTGAAACATCTACTATTTATATTCATTTATTTCTTTGAAAATGAGTTTATCATTTAGAAACATTGGCAAACTTTTATTTTTCTAAGTGGGTTTATAATTTAGTGAGTTGATTTTATCTTAATTTATAAAACTTGTTTAGGTATTACTTTTGATGAAAATTCCTATAAGTAAGCTTTTTGAGAAAAATTTATTTATCAAATAACTCTTATTACTGAGTTTTAATAAACTTTATGTGACTTATCATAAAAAAAAAATATTTATTTTGTTAGTTAACCTCTTTGAGAAAATCATTTTTATTGTTATCTAAGAAAAATTTTAGTGAGTTTGAAAAGAAGGTGAAAAAGAAAAATTTTCCTATGGATATGATACAAAGTCTTGATTTGGTGACATATATATATACGAGGCTGGTTTCATTTTCTTTATTAAAGAAAATTCTACTTTAGATTTTTGTTGAGACAATATCATTATGGTTATGCATGTACATGAGCATGTAAAATAATAAGAATATGAGAAAAATACCAGAAGCAAATAATAATAAGTAAGATAATAAAAATATCAAGTATTGAGAACTTTAGCTTCATCAATACATCCCAAGACTAAGAATAGACTAGTCCCAAAAAGAATAAAGAAAAGGAAAAAAAAGGTTGTTTTGACTTGATAAGGACAAGTCTAAGACTAGAAAGACTAATCTTAAAATAGCATGAAATGAATATATTGTAAAGCATGAAAATAAAAAAGTAACAAGTGAGCTTATATTCTCTAAAGATTATATATAAATACATAAATATATTTAGTAAAATATGAATAAGAAGTTAGCATAATAACAATAATAATATGAGTAAAATATAATAATCAACATAAAAATATAGAAATGGATGTTCATGAACAAGAACAATACATGAACATAGTGTAGCTTCTATAACATTAAGTTTAGAAAACTCACACCATGGTCATGTAAAGTTACATGACATGGTAGTAAAGATATGAAAAGGATTTTTACCTAAATAGAGGTTGAGAGTATTATGAGTAAATGGGTTTTATGTATGAAAAAGAAGAAAACTTGGGAGTGTTTTGAGAGAGTAATGGGGAGAGTATTTGAGAGGAGATTTTGAGAGAGTTTTAGTAGTAAAATGAGCTGTGTGAAAGAATTAAGGAGGAAAGAGGTATTTATAAAGTTTTTGACTGAAAATTAGATGTAATTAAATTAATTGAAAAAGAAAATAATTGGAGAGTGAAGAGAGAGAGGGGTGGACGGCATGTAAGGGAGGAGAGAGAGAGAGAGAAGTGATTAAAAATTAATTTTAGAAAAAAATATAAGAGAAGTTTAGTAATATATGGTATATAATTTTTATGGGAAAAGAAAATTATAAGAAATAGGTATGTGGGTTGTAAGAATAGGTAGTTGAAAAAGATAGAGATAGATGAATAGTAATTAATAGTAAAATAGGACAATGAATAGTAGCTAGACAAATAAAATATCGATAGTAATAAAAATACGCGTATAAATACGATATCTGAATTTTTAGTTACCAAAAAATTCTAAAACTAATATTTTTGGAAACCTTATATTTTTACAAGTCTATTGATATTGTCTGAATATTTTTTCCATCCAGTGTACCAGAGCATGATTTTCGAAAACTGATCCCGTTCCGATCCGAAGGATACTAGAAATTTTTGAATCCGATACTTTTAAGCTTCCCTATATTATTACGAACTATTATCAACAATTATTTCCATTCCGTTGTTTAGGGTTTAAGAGAGCAGAATTGCTAGATATTAAACAGTAGGGTTTGTTGTAAGCTTTGTTTACTTTTAGGGTTTTGATTTGACTTCTGGCTTGTTAATTTTATTCGTATGATTATAAAATTTTGGGGTTTTGTCTGTATTATATTTTTAGTTCAACATCTATGGTTTATGTCATTTTATTTGTGATTATTTAATATTTTTCAATTCTCGGGATCATTTAACCGAGTCTAGAGTTATGGGTTGACTCATTTTGACTTTTGGTGAAATTGAAAATTTTGATTCTAAAATTCACCAAAGGATTTAAGGTCTTAGTATTTTGTTGTCAAGCGTTATTTGGATATATCATCTTGATTTACGTGTTAGGAGTTGGATAGAGGATTTGATTGGTGTACGGATGTTGAATCAATCGGTTGTTGGATTTTCTATTTTTGTTTTGAGAGTTCTCTTCTTATTAAGGTTAAGGATTTTCGTATTGGTCTTATTTAGAATTTGGTTTTAACTTAGGTCGATTTACGATTTTGGTTTTTTTTTTTTTTTTTAGTTTCTGACTTCTATGATTATTTTCTAATAATTATGAAAATTTCAGGGGCTTACAAAACCGGGTTTCATAGTTGGTTAGGTTGAGCTTATATAATCTTGTACCCTTTTCCCTTTAGAAAAATGGATGTGCCTAAAATAGGAAATTGCCTCTTGTTTATTCAATAAAGTGCTTACATAAATTTTGGGCAAGTACTAATTATTTAATAATCCTTCTAAAAACATGCTTCTCTTTAGAAAAGTATCAACAGTAATTGTCCTCCTTGCCTAAAAAATAGCAAGAAGGTTAAGTCATATTACTCCCTTTTAAAAGGGGGAACTATCAAGAAAAGACTTGCAAATCCTCAAAGAGTTAAATATCTTACTAAGCCAATCAACTCGTATGGAAATGAAGTTGTATTAAGCTTAGGAGGCCCATGACAAAAACTGGATATCAAGAATGTATATACACACTAAATTGGCTTCATTAATTCATTAACCAAAGTTATAGTAATTTAGGTTTGAGTCCTAAGACCAGTGACCGAGTACAATAAGTTAGATTTATGTCGTAGGATTATCTAGAAAGATTTGAATTTCTAAGACTAAAATAGGGCATATTGAGATTATTCCATCTACTTTCAACTTTTCTCAAATAAGCTCATTCACTTAAAGAAACTCTCCATAATCTCATATCAAAACCCATGGAAGAATCCATCAAGTGAGCAATCTATCTTAGTCACTAACTATAAAAAATTCTCCTCATTTAAACATATTTAAGAGACAAGTAAAATGGTATTCTCCCATTGGAATTCTACTCTCAAAGATGAAAGAGTTGCATGGACGAAGAACAACCTCAACTAATTAAGACTACATAATTAAGGTTTTAATCTTTGTGTCTATCACTTGTGCATTCCTGTCCCTTATACTGCCCACCCCTTCTCCCTCTCTATCTCTCTTATCCCTATCATCCTTCCTAGTGTCATTCCTAAATCATTGATTCAATGTTGCATGGAGTGTGAGATGAATGACACATACACGTAACAACATCAATCTAATCGACTCACCTGCGTTTTTGTGACCCTATAGAGACAATGCAAAGTAATAATGGGGTGATGGTAACCTTAAGGTAGAGAATGAATGGTCGAGTTGAAGAGACATTACAAGAAGAAAAAAGTTAATGTCATAGAAACTTAACAAAGCATTGTGTTAGAAGAGAACATTAAGTAAGACAATATATTTCAGGATGGTTCTTTGGACATCATAGTATCAGAAATTACTATGGTCTTAAGCCAATCCATGACAATGTTTTCACAACTTATTTAAAAATTGGCTATTATTGCTACTACGCAGCAAGGCATGTCTTCACCGAATCCAATTGTTGTATGCAGCAAGTGCTGCCCAATTAACTAATCCTCTTACCATGAATGTAGACATCCTTAAGAAAATGATAAGTAAGCCCCCTGCACCAAGGATCTTAGCCATACAACATAGTATTTCTAGCATGGAACATGTGATAGCTCTACTTAGAGGTTTGTCAACCTTGTGACCCATTCCTCATACGACGCTTAAGTGAATCTACTAACCACTATAACTTCACATATGTTGCCTGGCAGAGACAATTATCTTTACTCTAGGTCTTCCTTGGTCATAAGGGAATACTTAGACATGTACATGAGAGAATAATAAAGCCAAGTCATCTATTGAAGTGTTGGACTTAAAGTTTTTCACTACCAACATGGTTATAAACTCATATCCTAAAAAGTATACAATTCTAAAGTTCATAAGGTTCAACAACAAGAAAGGAAGTCCCAAGAAACACAAACTCAAATCCATTGAGACATTGGAAGTGTACTACTTGGTATATGACTAGAAGCTTTAAGAACTTTGCAAGTCCCTAACTAAGAAAGTGTATACCCAGTATATGACTAAACTTATGCAAGTGTAATGTATTGGAAGTTCTTCAAGAAATTATTTGCCATTGAAACATATGTTACAATAACAACCCACATAAAAGAGAATTTAATAAAAGTCATAGGAATACCATAAGGACTACATGAAGTAGTTCAGAGAATGCTCTATAAATGTCCAGGATGTCCACAATGAGAAATTGATGACAATATGCATCAAATCAATGTTCTAAAGAATGCAATATATCTACATAACCTTTGTCTGGTTCTTTCTTTGTGTACGTAGAAAACACGAGAAGAAAGAAGTACTTTATTGCAAGGAAATCAAGAGAAAATAATAAGCTCAAGAAACGAAAAATATTTATGAAACCAATTCATGAAAGCAAATTTATGTGCAACAAAATGCCAAAGAATGATGCATAAGGAAACTTTATAAAAGTTCCCCCATTTCCATCCTCAATGAGCAAAGTACATGCTACCCCAATTGTTAGCTACAAGATAACATCAAATTGCCAATAGTTGACAACTAACCTATGACAAATGAAAAGAAATATCCAAGCTTTATCGACATCATAGAGAAGTAGAACACCTTATTAAAAAATTTTGAAGTTCAAATAATTATATGAAAGGATTTAAATCTAGGAGCTTATCATTAAAGATAATAGAATTAGAAGCAACTATTGGAATTCAAGGATCCAAAATCAAAGTTTACAATAGGAATATTTTTTTAAAATTAATAGAATCCATAAATCACCAATGCGATCCATAGGTTCATCAAATTGATAAGGATGAGGATTTTATCTTATGCAAATCTTAATCATGTTGGTAAAGCGAATCCATAAGCATTGCAATCTCGTGAGCTCCCTCTTTGGTATCCATATGAATGAAAATACCAAATGGATTATATGTGCTAGCACTCTCTATAACTCTTCTAGATTAGTATAGGAATTACTCACAAAAAAGAAAAAAGCTCTTGTGTTTTCCTTTTGTAGGTATGCAAAGTTTCTCTGCGGATTTGATGTGATGGCCAACGTACCCTAGACAAGTGCTATAGTATCCTTTTTATATTGATAATGATATCCTCATGAATAAGGATATTGACGTAAATAGATCCCTGATCCAATTAGGGTTTCCTTTAAAACACATGCCCTTTTAATCATCTTATTCAAAATAGTGACGATTATTATTTATTACTCTTAACCAGTTAAGATTAATAAATAAATATTAGATAATTCCTGCTAGCTTATTTAAATTAAACCAATGACTCATTTGATTCATTCTTTGTGTATAGCCTAGTAGGTTCACTTAATATTGGCAGTAGACCCAAAACCTTTTCTGGCCCACAAGACATAAGTTCCCTCTATCCAAATGAAGTGAAGATCGATGATCCGACTTTTTTCGGTAAATAGTCAATTATTTAGTCCCTTTATCACACAATATCTAATAATTAAACAATATACCATTTAATCACAAGTTTTTCTTGAATCTATAGTGTGACTAAATAAACCAAATGTTATTGATAACCCTTTATCAATTCATTTGGGCACAGTTATGAATATTTCTCAGTCTCACTCTTCAAAGGGGCCTAAAAGATATCTCTCTCAAATTAATGAGAGGGACAAATTCATTCACAAACACTTATATCCCTCAACATAATTTATTACATATCCAATCATAACCTTATGATCATCTAGTTGAAGGTGATAAAGAACCAAATAAAAACATGAAAATCATTATGTAGGGATCTATACTATCATCAGGTTAAAGGACTAATAATAACAACATTAGGAACAAAAGCACTCATAACAAAGATCTATATGATACTCTAATGATGGGTTGATCCAATACAACGTACTCCTACATACATCTACGTGTTGACATGATATCTCATATCTACGATTAGTAAAACGTGATCATCAATTAGTCAACATACAAGTCTTACGTCATTATCGTTTTATATAATGAGTGTAACCCCTACTCCAAAAATCTACTAAAATTAGTAAATATATTTCATTTATTTTAATTAAGATAATAAAACTCAAATAGTTCAATTTATGACTAAATTGGACAATTATTGTCCAACCATAAAAAAAAAAATGTTCATCTTAAAGGTATTATAAATGTTTATTATTACTAAAATTGAAATAAGTTCTACTCAACTTCAAGTTGTTTCTCAGATATAAGAAAAAGGGGTCAAAACTCCTAACTCAACGTGATGTACTTGACCCAACTAATAGAAATAACAAGCGAGCTCTCACTTCCAAAATGGGTAAATCATCACTTTCTTTCTCCTGAAAAAAAAATGGCAAAAGATGAGCTGCCTACTCAATAAAGATAGCTAATTACATATATATATATATATATATCACACATATAATTACATAAGAGGACATTAAATTTTTAACCCCATAAGCTTTCAATCTTTACATATCAAGAATTAAGAAAAACAAGTCACCATATATAATTAACTTATTATCGGCCCTTGCTTAACCTATCTGAGATATATCCAATGGTTTTTTCATCTTTCTCAGTCGTAATCATAGTACCAATTTCATTTCTCATATCAGCACTGGATAACCCCCTATAACTAGGTATCCCAACACTACCTCAATGTCTACCATAACAGCATAGGATATTCCCCGCTACCCAAAATATCCCGCCACCCTTATATAGGGGTGCCTAGCAAATCACATATCATATCTCATTTTCCTTTTCATCACATCTCAAAAACCATTGGATATGTCTAGTCTTAGGTAAGCTATCAATTCAAATTCGCTTCGCTACAATAACAATTCCATCCATCAATATCAATACACAACTAAATAAATATGTTTACTGAAAAATACTCATCGGAATCACATCTCCAAACATATTGCCACACAAACATAGAATGTTATAAATACTTTATAATGCAACAAATCACAAGACATTCAACTAGCAATTTTTTACGTCATTAATACGACAATTACACCTCTAAACAAACAAACAATATACACACATACTCACATAGATATACTTATATATAATATATATATATAATATATTGACTAAACTTATCTCAACACCAAAATATAGTCTAGCTAGCTCAAGATTCCACTTGAGCCTCTATTCTATCTACTGGGCCTAAAATAATTTATAATTCATAAAATCAATGTATCTAAGGATACTATAAATTGTAATTATAATTATAATTACTTCCGTCTATAAGACTTAATTAAAAGGTTGCTTGCATTGAACTTCAAAGGAGGTTAGAAGGTTGTACACGACCTTGTACACAACCTATATAGGGTGCTTGTGTACATAATTAGAAAAGGTTAGAAAGTTATACACGACCTTGTACACAAGATATGTAAGGTGCTTGTGTAAAACACTAAAAAATGTCGGAAAGTTCTACACAACCTCGTACACAAGCTGTGTAGGGCACTTGTGTAGAACTTTCGAGAAAAATCTTCACCTCTGATTTTAGCACTTCTTTCAACACAAAATTTTTTATTTACAAATTGTTTGAAGCGTATGAACCTAGACATCCTAAGCTTTTAAGTCATATATAATTTGCCTATTAAATAACAAATTTTAAATGTCAAAATCTTTGTTTTATTCTAGCCTACCAATTTCTTCAAGCAATTTGAGCCAAAATCTTATCAAAAATAATATCTCTTGTGCTCATCATATATAGAAAAAAGTTAACCGTTTTTCAACAACTATATCATGAAATCACTGTGGTTTGGAATCTATTGTATGTCAAATATGCGGACCAAAAACCTAAAAGCATAGATATGTAAATTAACATAATGGGCTAGAAATAGTACCTTTTTGGAGAAGGATAGCATAGACAAGACAAGGATTTAACAAAGTTGAAGAGAAGAAGAATTGGAAGTTCTTTTCTTTTAATATTAGCTAGGGTTTTCTTTTTAAAGAAAATAAGGGGTCGTTTTCTTTTTAATTATTGATTTGGATATTCCTCCAAAGAGAATGAAGGGTTCTTTCTTTTTAATGAAAATAAAGAGACTTGAGGTTATAATATTTTTGTCTAAAAAAAATTAAATCTCCTTACTACTACTACTACGACGGGTATTATAATGAGTTACTAGAGATAATTTAGAATATTATTTTTATCATCTTATAGTTTTACTATTGAAGTCATGTACTTTAATGATATAAGAAAGAATAAATTATTCAAGAAAATAACATGATAAATTAAATGGTTTATTAAATAAAAATAAAGGTACAAATAACATTAAATATCGTAAATGCCTAAAGTACATCACTAGCAACAACTTGCTTCAAGGTTGCAATAGCCAATTGTGGCACATGTGCCTACTAATATCAATTAATAAATCATTAGATAGGAAAGAGGAACAACTTGTGTCATTCCTTTTGAAAAAGAAAGGACAATTTCACTATCTAATAACAAAATTTTCCTTTATTCATTCCCTTATGATAGTTTGCTTCTTTTAAGCTTAGGTAGCATCCTGCCATCTCAGTTCCAATGCATTAAAGCAAAGCAACACCCTAGAATCTAAGCTTCCATGCTTCAAGCCCATGTAATACCCTATCGTCTTAACTTCAACATTTTAAGCCTAAGCAACAACTTAACATCTTAACTTTCACACTTTGAGTCAAAGTAACACTCTAACATCCTAGCGTTTATGCCTTAAGCCGACATAGCATATTGGCACCATGAGTTTTACATGTGAAGCCTATGTAATGACCTAGCATCATAGTCTTATATTTCAAAGTAAGAAATGTCATAGCTTCTCAATTTTTATTCTTTAAATCTAGGTAATGCCATGGTACCAAAACGTTATGCTTTAAGAATAGTATCACAAATGGTACCTAAACTTTAGTTTAGTATGCAATTAGATGCTTGAACTTTGAAATTTATTAATTTAGTTCTTGAAAAACTTTGAAATTAATCAATTCAGTCCCTGTAGAGATAGATCCTTGTGAGTTCTGGCAGATGCCTCCAATTAAAGCTTGCTTGAGTTTGGTGGAACAGCGAGCGTCATAATTAAATTTGCTCCAGCTTAGGGTAGAGGTAAGCGATTATGCACGGGGTTTTCTTGACTATAGGAGGCAGTGCGTTTAAGATGTAGAGCCCACCATTCTAAAGCTTTGGCTCAGGCGAAGCTTTTCCAGTCTGAATATGGCTTAGAGAAAACCTTTTTATTCATGTTTAGGCAAATCTCCCCAATGTAAAAGGTAAAGAAACACTACCAAGGGGTAGTGCTGTCTCTAGTTTGTTTCATGTTTAGACTAACATTTTGTTTAACCCAGTCCTAAAAGCTATTGTTGAAAGATGCTAGGAATACCAGGGGGGTGAAGCTTTATTAGGTTGTTCTTTACATGTATAGACGTTCTTGATGCATGTAGGTGAATCTTTAATAGATTGCTATTTTGTTACATGATTTATTTGTTAAAATAAAAGAGAACATTACTAATCTATTTTGTTTTATATGCATCGCATTAATAGTACTAAAGCAGTTTTTTATTTATTTAGTTAAGTATCAAGAATGCAAAAGCATATATATCTTTTAATTAATAATTAATTTTAAAAATTAATTATTTTGAATTGATCAAAGAGGTGGCAAATGACAACCTCAATGGAATGCTAGCAAAAGGATTGAATTTAGTATATGAATTTTCCCAGAGGAGTATGATACCAAAAGGATCTTATTTTCTTTAACATTATAGATTATAAAATTATTGAATTTAGTAGATTAATTTTACTATTTTTTTTAATTACTAGCTAAATTTTCAAAATATCAACTCACTATCTAATAAAAAATTATCTAAGTTATTTAGACTAATTCCATCCGTTGGCGTTAGTATACGAGGATTTCCAACCAATAAGAGTATGCCATGCGGCAATTAATATTAATTTTAAAGAAATAAAAACTATATACGATGGTACCCACCATTGTTCACTCATTATTAAAAATTGAAGAGCACACATAATTATATTCAACCAATTGCTGTAGGCGTGGGGTCGGGGACTGGGTGTGATTTCATTTGTCATTTTCGCTTGGTGCAAGATAGAGTCTTTTGAAGAATATAATAGTCAAAAGGGGCATGCTAGCATGCCGACATGAACGCTGTTCTTGATGTGCCATGCTTAAATAATTACCAATAATTATTAATAGCACATTTTCCATTAATTACCTCGTGAAGCATACCTTATTGTGACATGACATCATTCATATGCTTATCATTGTTTATTATGGTACACTATAAACGATTATATATGAGTTATAAATATATATATATATGTGTGTCTATCATCAAGATGCAACAAAAAAATGATTTAAAATTCTTGTTTTTTTAATTTGATAATTTTTAATTAATGTAAATTAAGAGAACAAAAATAAACACGATCATTTCGAAGTGAAAAGGCTTATTCCTTTTTTTTCAATCTTTCATTGGGTTGATAAGTTGGAAAAATAGGGGGAAGGACATAATTGCATCGGAACCGCTAAAACTAATATTCTGCAAGAAAAAAAAAAAAAGTGGCCAAAGGAGCAGTATGTGAAGAAAAAGATGCTCTTTAATCATAGTTATTTAAAAGTTACGTAATATACTTAGCATATCAAAAAATATTTCTACTAAGTAATTTATTATTTTATGAGTTACTAAAAAATTACTTAACATGATTTTTTTTATTTTTATGGTCACATATTACATAATTTACACAACTAACATCAAAATAAAAATATATAAATATAAATCTACAATCCAATAAAATAAAGCAACTCAAATAAAGTATTAAGCAACTCATAATGGACTTGCTTAGTTTTAATTCTCATACCATACAACTCCAATAAAGTTGTTATAGGATCTATTTGGATTGTCGTTTTGGCATCATTTTCAAATCAATCGATACTAAACCGATACAGATATAATACCGATAAAAAACAATAATTTTATTCATAAACTGACCAAATAAAATTGATAATAAACGATACTAATATGATAAAGATGAAAAAACTAACACCAAACACACGTATAGGCTACCCATCCTTTTAATTGCTCAAGTAATCATTGGCGGACAAAACTTAGTAGAAACGTGGCATGAATGGGGCACTATAAAATTATATGAATGCAGTCTGGCAACATGGACCTGTCTATCTGATAAAATATGCATCACTTGTAAAATACTTTAATATGCCCTTTTGTAAATGATTGTTTCGTTAAGGTACCTTGACCTCACTATTCTTTTAAAGCATAATCCTAATTTTTCATGTTGCATATAGAACTTATAAATATTCAAAGCCCAACTCTTGTCTTTTTAGCCTTAAGCCAAATTGAAACCTTACGTCATAATATTATTTAATATTTTTTTATTTATTCAAACACTAAAATATCATAAACTATATCAAAACACTCCACTAGTATGTCACACGATTAAATTATGATCAAACGTTTATATAATATTAAATTTCAACTCTTATTCCTTTAAATACTGCTAAAATATCATAATCCATAAAATAAAATCGGTGCTAGCAAGTACTAAAACATCACTTGCGTACATATGGGGGAAACGGTCTTTCCAGCCCCCCTATGACTTGTTGGATGTGTATTACCATGGTTATTATATGGATGGCTATTCTATGGGGCAAAATAATTCTAATAAGTAGGGCAAAATTATTCCTTTCCATGATCCTATGAACCAAATATTCATTTCAACAGTGCCTTTCTTTACCCCTATGCTCTTCCTCAAGTTAGTAGCTCTCCAAACGTTGTTGCTTAAAGCTTTGTGATCATTCTTGGAGAAAACTTTAACATGAAAGGCTTCATTTCCTTTTTCCCTTTCCCTTTTTTTTTTATCAATAGATTTCATGTGTGTGTGTGCGCGACCACACATGTATTGATACATAGGAGTAGATATGTCTAAATGTAATCAGTAATTATCAATCTAGAAGAAGGGAATTTTGAGATATGTAAATGTTTACCAAATTACAATAGAAACTAACAAACTTTAAAAAATGTAAATCAAATAGCTCTATTAGTAATAAGTAAATCTCCCTCAAGTTAAGTGATAAGTATCCATTATTACTAATTTACTTAGAGTTGAACCATCCAATAGTATAAATAATGACTTTGTAAGATTGTCTACCACTAACCTGATCAAAACACATCAACTGTACCCTCCGGCATCAATGTCAAATTTAATAAAGTTTTAATCTGCTTTTACATACTTCATCCACTCATGTTGAATAGCACTCTTTACAATCTTGAGAGCCAACTTACTATTATTATTCACATATGTGGATAGTGAAGACATGATGAGGAAGTCCTTTAGTACTCTTCGTACTTAAATTAACTTGCAAATTCCTTATACAATAGCATAAAATTCAACTTCTACACCCATCCAGCCACAACCATTTGCTTCTTACTCCTCCATGTGAACAAATCATCCCATCATTTTGTATGACATCTAATGTTGATTTATGATCCTTAACATCACCCCTCAAATCATCATAAATGAACCTTAAGTTTTTAATTTTCTAATTTAACAAATAGTTTCCTTTTCTTAATGTTCCCTTCAAGTATTTAAGAATATTATTCACAGCTTCTAATGATGTTTTATGAACAAATGCACTCTTTAACTTACAACACTTGCAAGTCACAACATAGATAAATCACGATGTGTAACAAACAAATAAACTAGGGTCATTTACCAATAATGAGACCGTAAAAGAGTAACTATTGATTTGCTCCCAATTTTACCAATCTTAATGACATGATCAAGCACATATTCTCATCAAGATAATAATATTCCCTTCTTGCTTTGATCCATCTCCATTACTAACTATCCCTAGAGCTTTCACCTCAAATTATGCCTTTCAATTTTTCTCTTCAAAGCTCCAATTTCTAATAAGATATCATTAGTAGTTATAATGTCATCAACACACATTCTTAAAATAGTCTTCTTTTCATTCCTTTTAACTTTTGTAAAGATAATGTGATTAGTTTATCCAAGTGATTACCTAAAGCGAGTAAGCGAAACATTTACTAGCTATTGCCTATTCACTTCGTTTTAAAACTAATTTTATTATAATCTCATTCCTTATGAAAAGCCATTATGACATTTCCTTAATTGTAACAGTGATCTTATAAGAAATCTCTATTACAAAAAAAAAATATTGAATAGACATTCATTACTCAAACATATGAATAATAATTCCATGTGAAATTAATTTATTCCTAAAACACCCTCATTTAAATAAAAAATTAATAAATAAAAGTCATATTACAGCTCCATTTTGTTCCTAATGATAGCAATTCCACTATAGTCCTATCCATTCAACTAGGTAAATGAGTATTTAATCGTTAAATTAAGTCCTTGGATATTACATCAGACACTAGATGGATTTATAAGTCTACCCACTTTTTCCTCTCCATTTTTGTAATAAAACCTTAATGAGATATCTTCTTCCAAGTCACCACTTAAGAATGTATTTTTACATTTGAATAATATACTTACCACTCTATTTTGGCTACCAAAAACAAAAGAATTCAGATCAAGTTAAGTTTTATAAATGAAGTGAAGGTCATTTCATAATTTGTACCATATGGTTAGGTATGTACTTGAGCCATGAACCTATCCTTCTATCTTTAAACACTCCCAGCAATTCTATGCTTCACCTTGGACACTTATTTACCCTTACATAAAAGGTAAATAGGAAGTAATATGTATCTCAATGTTTCTCTTAACTTTGATTCTTCCAAAGAAATAAACATAATAATAGGAAAGAAAGTAACATTATATGGGATAAATAACTTTCTTATAGAATGATAATCACGGTTAAAATCAAATATAACAATAAAACAAAACGGACATCAAATCTAATGCCATAGCAATAAAAGAGTACCATAATAACAATTAAAGTATATAGAGGGTCATTTCGGCAATTAAGCTTTTATCCCAATTTAATGCCACAAGCTGGTCTTCTAGGCCAATGACAAGGCCTGAAAGACTGAGTCCAATAAGGGATGTCGTAGGGAGATTTGGTTTGGTAGGCTCGAAACAAGAATAATCAGATCGGTTTATTTCACTATCGGCCTAATTTGGTTTTCTCGTGCGTGAAATGTAGGCTATAAAAATATCTCATCGAGTTAACTTGGGCTTTATTTGAATAAAATATGGCTTATATGGACTAAAATAGGCCTTTATCCTTTTTATGGGTTTTTTTTATATAATAAAAGGTATCAAGCTCATTTACAGCCCATCCTACTATTATAAGAAAAAAAGACTTCAATATTAGCCGCCGGATCATTATAAAATGATGCAATAGTCACCAGCAACACTTAATCTCAACCATTTATCTAGAAGTCATCCAACAACTACCATCAGCCTTCAATATATATAAATAAGAGGCTTCTCCTCTCGTTTGGGGGATATTCTGCGTATTGCTAAGATTAAGAGCAATTTCGAAACTCTTCTAAAATATTTCTAAGAAAGATCAAAGCACTTATTCTATGAAGAACAAGTCAATAACGATTCAAGTCTACTTAGTTTGATCTTCTATCATACCTAAGCACTTGAGAAACTGGGTTTGTTTGTTCTTCCTCCCACACCTCTCTCTCTGCGACATCTTACAAGTGTCATCATTTCAAAATTACTCTCAGGTCGATCGACTTGCCCATTTCATGTGATCGACGAACTATAGCAACCCCACCATACAAAGTGTAAGACGATGATTATCTTTTCATTTAGAGTTTTTAAGTTGTTTTGAATTACTAGTGAATTTTACTATTCAAGATTTAACTAAACGCATCACAACCCACCTACCTTTCAAAGTAGAGAAATTTTAATTATAATATGAATTATATCATCAAGCCAATTTATTTATAGTTATCTATAATTGTCATGTAACAGTAATCCGCTCACAACAAAATTACTTTTCTAGTTGGAATAATTGATTAAACACGTCCCCATCATCTAAACCCATACTTCTAGTTACATTGAGGGTGTGAGTTCATAAGTTTCATCAAAACACACATATTTTTGTTTTTTTTTTCAAAAACGCATTCTATTTTTTTTTTACGGCCAAAGAAAATTATTTATCACCAAGACAAGTTAAGAAGCAACAATCGATCAAAGCTATCATCAAAGTCTTGAAAAATACATAATATATCTCAAAATAAAACTCCCAAATTTACCAATACATATACATAAAAATGGATAAGAAAATTAAAAACACCTATAAAAGAAAACCCTATTCAATATCTTTAAGGGAAATTCTATATTCCCATTATTAATTTTGACTCAATCGGTTCTATCACTATCCAACGGTTTACATCATACGTTAACATGATCGAACCATTAAAATAATTAATATTTCAATTATTATATTTATCTTAATAATTAAATGATTGATCAAATAATCTAGCCGATAGAACTGTAGAAATCGTCTTCCTAATAAAAGCAGCCGGTCGTGACGATTTGGAGGCTTCCAAAATGCTCCTTTAATATTCCATGACAAGGAGATTTTATGTCCTAAAGCAAATGATAACATCAAGAAAATAAATAAATAAATAAACTGCTGACTACTCAAAAGGCTTACCTAATTTCCATCTTTGTGTCCTCCTAAAATGAAAATGAATAACATGTATGTATACATACATACATATATATATCTCGTTAGGTCTCCTTGATTCCGTCGCACGTGTCCTCTCTGGACTCCGCGAGAGGATGGTGTTCCTTTTTTTACTTTTTCTTTATTATTATTTTTTTTTTTAACTCGTCTGCCATTTTGAAATTGAATATATCACTTCTTCAATCAATTAATTCCACTGCTTCACAACAAAAATGGAAAGGGAATGCAGTTGCATTAGGGTGTGTAGCATTTGGGGGATGTGAAAAAAGCAAAATATTATGAGTCTCTCTATTTTTATGTGTGTGAAATTGAAAATGAAATGGAGATGATATATAATGTTTACCAACTCTAGAAAATCACATTTAAGGTTTGCCCATTTGGTTTTAATTAAAAAAAAAAAAAAGATTACATGATTACTATGTAACTTACTATAAATAAAAAGTAAAATCGTATTTTTAATATAATAATTTAATATAAATAGAAAGTTTCATTATTTTTATAAAAATCACAAAATGACAATGTAAAGCATGCAATATTCATAAAATTGCATCTTTTATGTGCAATTTTGTATCTGTATTTTAATAATTGTTTATATATAATTAATATTTACGTAAATAATATTTTGATATATCGATAAACTGATAATTTTCTTTACCCCATAATAAAAAAAAATGAAAATTAAAGCAATATTTTGTTATGGTGTAAAGTTTTAGTTCTCAGTTCTCAATTCCAATCAAAGGTAGATAGTCTCTCTCCATCTCCCATGTTGACGCGAAAAAGTAAAGTAAATGTGAAAAAAAAAATGAAAATGAATCAAAAACAATCTGGCATATGTGACGACTCAAAGCCCTGGGAATGGAAATGTGGAACTCGTTCCAGCTTCCTCTTTGCATGCACACATTATTTGACCTATTTAAGCCATTTTTTTATTCCTTTTCTCACTGTTTATGCCACTGATTCAAGATTCAACTTTTATTATTTTAAAAAAAGAATTTCACGTAAAAGCACATATACATGAATGAGTATTTATTTTTAGCGTGGATAAAATGAGGATAAAGTGTAATTTTTAAGAAAGTGCGAGACTAAAGTAAGATTTTAAGAATGTGAGAAATTGATGGGCGTGTACGCAACGTCGGTCCCGGGAAAATAGGGAAGCGGTCTATGGTCACGGAACCATCAATTTTTTTTTATTATTTTTTAAATTAAAATTTAACATAAATGAATTTTAGTTTTTGATAAGGTAATTTTAAATTTAAAATAATAAGTGGATCTAAGATTTTAAAGTATTTAACCAATTTTTTTTTAATTTGTTTAGGATGTGTGCTTATTTATATATAAACTTATCCAACTTTAATTTTGATATATGTAATGTGATTTTATAAAATACTTTAAAGGTTAAAAAGAAAGTCATAATACAAAAGTTAGTCTCATATTATTAAGAAATTAAATTTTACTTGTAAAAAAGTTTATATAAACTAAACTATATATGCTTTTAAGTTTATTTATTTATTTATTGTGTTGTTAAATATTATGAATAAGTAATGAATTTTACTAGTTGAATGAAATAGGTTAAATGTTAATATTTATATATTTAATATTATCTTTTTAATGTTTTCTCTATTTTTTTTCTTTTTGATAGAATCAATTAGAACGGCTGATTCTATCCGGTTCTGGATCGAAAATACCATCTAAGAATTGAAAATCTAGCGATTCCCAGACTGATTGGTACTGAAATCGGCCAACCAATCCAATTCCATTATAGGAACCGTTGATAGTAGTTCCGGTTCAAAACCGAACGTGGACAATGTCTATAAGCGTGACTTGATGGGATAAAAGAGAGCGAGAATCCATTTTAGCACAAACGCTAGGGTACATAATATAAAATGATGGAGGAGTAGCGGCCTTGAGAACCGGAGATTGGGAACTGAGTTTCTTTTTTCTTTTGCTCTTATTGGCATTTAAAAGTCAAAGACTACCACTTATTTTTATATTTTCTTTTTTTTTTTTCCTAATAATTAAGCAGTAGAGTTCAATCAATTCAGTTCAATTCAATCCCCAAGGCCAAAATGTAAACATTTTAAGTCCCCTCAAACCAAACTCTTACACTAAAGGGGTAATTACAAAAACATGATTTGTATTTTAGTATTTTTACAAATAAATATTTGAGTTTAAAATTTTAACAAATACATTACATATGTTTTAATATTTTAATAATAAAGTGACCTAAGTTTTATTTTTAACAAATAGATGACGATATTTTGTGTTTTTGCAAATAAGTTACTTAAATTTTTATTTTTGACAAATACATTATCTGTATTTTTTATATGCCTCTTATATATTATTAATATAAAATGAAAAAAATAGAGATAATGTATTTGTCAAAAATAAAATTTACATCATTGAAAAAGTATAAAACTCTTGTCAAAAGTATAACTTATGTCACTTATCTACCAAAATGTCAAAATAGAGATCATGTATTTATTAAAAAGCAAAACTTCGATCACTTGTTTGTAAATGTACAAAAACATAAGTAATGCTTTATAATTTTTCCTATACTAAAATATGAAAGTATTGCATTGTGTGGTACCACCTTCTGTCATCATATTTAAAATGTGTGTGTGTGTGTAACTCAAACTAGCACTAACAATTCATGTTCATGAATCAAATATATGTCTTTATTTAATGTCATTTGTATCAATGCCAAAAGTACGTAGAATTTATTATATATTTACAAACAGTTAAGTTATAATGAGTAATCACATTATCCATCTCACAACTGACGTCATCACATCAATATGTTGTATCATGTATCATCTTGCCTCTGTAATCTTGTTTCAACTCGTTTCGAACCGTGTCTCATGTTATCGATTTTTATTTTTTTTCATTTTTTTTAATGGTCAGTAGTAACTTCAACTCTCACTAAAATCTCAAAACCGTTGAATAAAGATGATTTTAAAATTGAAATAAGATTTTAAGGATGTTTGTATATTTTCAAAAGCATATTGATTGCATAATCAAAAAGCACCATGTAAAATTGATGCACGGAATACAGGATGGTGCAAACACAAGTACGCAGCGTCGAAAGAGTACAAAATAGACAATATCTATTTCAGTTTTGTCATGACAATCTAAAAGAAATGTTTGTTATCCCGAGGTTTTTGTGATCTTTCGTGAATGATAAAGGACAAATTTTAGCTTTAGTTGACTACTGCATTTTGATTTAGCATCACTTGATCATTTAGTCTACAATTCAACAAACAAAACGGTATGATTAAACGATGAAGCAATAAGATTGCTATGCAGCTATGGATTAGGGAAGATGAAGCACTTGTTTTGTCTCTTACAACTCTTTTCTACCTTGGACATCTTGCAAGATTAAATAGTAAGCAATCCAAAGGTCGTGTGTATCCTTCAACAAATAGGACATCCAAGGGTTAGAGTTGAGACCAAGAATTGAATAGCTTGCTATGCACTATAAGCCCAGATGCTTCATGAACCGTAGTCTAGCGAAATTTGCCAAGTGCTGGGACCAAAACAACCATATCATTTCAAAGTAGCACTGATCAAACTTCCACAACCTTGAGGGAACTCAACAATGGCTGCATCTAGATCCCAATCAAATACATGACCAAGATTACTGCATGGTTTGCATAAAACTTCATGCAGCTGGGACTTTTCGGTAGACTGCTGGTGATTGGTTAAACTTTAGATGCAACAAATCTTTGTATCTGGGGATGTTTAACAGGAACAGTCTAGCATATAGCCATTTCCATTGTCAAAGAGTAGCACACCACCATAATCAAGGCTACTGTAGGCAGCCGATCAACTTATCCTAAGCATTCCATCTCATAAACATCGCATAGCAAGCCTGCCAACAGTCATTCTATCTAGAGCCATTCTCACGATACCTCTTGAGAGAATCGACCCTTGGACCATAAGGTCCATATAGGCTGGAACCATATCCAACCAAAGTGGTCACTGGAGGTGGAGGTCTGAAATTACATTCAACTAAGGTGGTGCTTTGAGGAGGAGGTCCCCGGCGTGGTCTCCTGCCATTATCATTTTGTTTCACCTGGGAGAGAGGTGCCTTCACTTTGCGACCATGATCACCAGATCCATGGTTCCTCTGGTCAACTGGTTGATGGTTTTTCACAGGTTGCATAAGTGATTGAAGAAACTCACTGGGACCTTCCGTTGTTGCTACAGAAGGTTTGTCAATTTCAGTTGAGTCCAAACAGCAAACAGGTTTCTTCGGAGGAGACAAAATTCCCAATAAACCATCATAGGATAGAATACAAGCTGTTGCATACACATAAGCTCCAAGGACTGGAGGAAGAAGTTCACGAGGATGCATGACCTAAAAGGAACAGCACTAACGGTTAGAATCCATAAACTAAAATTCCATATTTGTTTTCACTTCAAAATATGCAATCTTACCTTGAATAAGATAGCTGCTGATAACTGCTCCCTTAAACAATATATCTGAGCAATGTCGAGTGCAGTTAGGTGAAAAGGAAGCCACCGATCCACAACCACATTAACAGAATCATCCGGGGCCGACAAGATGTTTTTCTTGACATCTGCACTTGACTCATTATCCATCTCCATTCCGTCCTCATCACTTTCATATTCATCATCACCACCAGTTTCACCAGAAGCAACAGCAATCTCAGCTGCCAGTAACAGCACTGAAAGTGGCCCAACAATAGTGCACTTTTTTATGTGTGTGCTCGCATCTCCACGAACAATCTCATCAAAAACAATCAAGGGTCGATCCTCTGTTTTCAATAGCGATAAACCAAAGTTGATAGAATGAGGATGCAGACGAACTTTATCCCCACTGGCAGTTTCCATATAACGCCTTCCACTTTTGTGGCGTGGCCGCAATCTCCCCACCCGAGGATACAACCCAGCTACAACAACAGCATGAAGTATTCCTGGATCACGTGCATTCATACTGCAACTCGAAATGTCCTCAGGAATAAATCCATTACGAACCAATTCTGACTGAAGTTGTTTACGCATGCCAAACAACATGCGCATGGTGTTTGAAGAAACAAAATACTCAGAACAAAAACGTTTTACTTGACCATGTTCCTTAGCTTTCGTCCAATACTCAAATGCTGCTATTACTGCTAACTGGTCACTATGCGCCTCATACAATGAAGCAAGCTCCGCTTTAGCAGCAGCAGCTTTAATCTTCTCATGGGGCAACATAGGTAGATAAAATGGCTCTTTGTAGTCCAAAGCACATGCAAGAGTTAGAGCAGGTTCAAGGCAGTTCATTAGTATTGCAAAGAAAAGCATCCTGCCAGTAAATGGATGAACAGGTAGAACGCCTAACTTCTCCCCAAGGTCTGTTATTTTTTCATCAAGAGAAAGAGCACCAATGTCCTGGAGTACTAAAATTGCATTGCGTATTGTTTCAGAAACTGGAGGATCCAGCAATTTATTCAAGAAGTCTTCAAGTATGCAATTTGGATCAAGCAACTTCAACTGCACAAAAGGATAAATAAAATGGAAGTTGTTCAAGTGAGCAAGACCATCTGATATACATAACAATTATTCTTTCAGCTGAAAAATCAGGCAGGCACAAAAAATTACCTGCAAACACAGCTCTTCAATCGGCATTCTCTTGATCTCAGGAACTTGGAAATCAGGCAAAGCCGATGCTTGAAATTTTGAGTAAAGATGGTAACAAATTCCAGGCTGACAGCGTCCAGCACGGCCTTCTCGCTGCTTTGCACTTGCTTTGGAAACCCATGAAGACTGAAGAGTTGATACATTGTTATAAGGATCATAACTTTTTTGCTTCATTCGACCACTGTCCACAACATAAACAACGTCATCAATGGTAACTGCAGTCTCAGCAATATTAGTTGATAAAATGATTTTGCGGCAACCAGGAGGAGGGCGTTTAAAGACTTTCTTCTGATCCTCCGAAGGGATCATTGAGTGAAGAGCTAATACGATAAATTTGGAATCATCTTTGAAGAAGGTAGAAGCAAGCAATCTATCCCTAGTCTTATTAATATCTTCCCACCCTGGAAGAAAAACAAGAATAGCTCCATCTTGAGAGTCAGTACAAATCTTCCTTAATAGCTTCTCTATCAGGATAACATCAACAAGATTAGAATTAGCTGTTGACATGTATTTATCAAGTAATTGTTTTTCCTCAACCCCACAGGAAAAGACACTTTCCATGTGTTTTTTAATCATTGCAGCAGCTTCATGCTGATTCTCACGCTCAGCTAACTCCAGTGCAGTTGATCCATCATTTGCCTTTATGTGGCAATCCACACCAAACGACAGCAGCATGCTAACTTCATTTACTCTACCTTTCCCAGCAAACACCATCAATGGTGTCATTCCTGTAACAGAATGCTGAAAATTATGGATTTCAGGGACCTCTTCCAAAGAAATCAAATCAAGGAGTGGGTCAAAATCATCATCTGACACGGCTAAATTGATGGCATCATCTAAAGCAAGCCTATCCTCCTCCATCAAATTCTCATCGTTATCAGCAATACGTGTCATAGAAGCCGTCCGATCATTCTGCCCAGGTTTTACTAATGAAAGTACATCCTCCAAGAAGAAAGTCTCCACCTGATTATAAAATTAAAAATAAATTAATAATAAAAAAGACATGCATATGTTGATAGCATAATATAGCGACAAAATCGCGCACAAACAAAATGACAATATTTAATACATAGATATGCTGTTTGTTACCGGATAAGTGAAACCAGGAACATGAATTATTGGGCAACCACCAAAATATCCAGAAAAACGCTCAGCATCAAGAGTTGCACTCATTAATATCTATTAAAAACAAATGAAGAAAAAGTAGGTAAGGTACAAGAATAAGACTAAGGAGGTCCAACAACGTGATAGCAATATTGTCTAAATTAAGAAATTAGCCATTGTCACATCAAAAGTATAACAATGTAATCCTGGTAGTCAGATTTCTATTTAGATTATCTGATAGCAGATAGTCAATCATAAAATTTTGAGATTCATTTGTCCATCCCGAAATTTTCATATTATTATCTAGCATTAGGAATTAACAATATTACCCAATTAGAGTGATCATCAAAAAATAACCCAAAACTGTAAAATTAATATGCACTCACCAGACGCAGATGTGGATAACATGAAAGCACATCTCTGCAAAGAAGTTACATGAAGGAAAAGTTGAAATTAACCATTTGAAAGTAACCATACAAAAACAGAGAGGTAAAAGAAACAAATATTCTTCATTCATAACCACAAAAATTTTTGTGAATTAAAATTCTCCCATGTCTTATTGGAGCTTTATATTGTAAATATGTCATAAGATTGCTGATCCACTACATCAACTCAGATAAGGAAGGAGAAGCAGCATGTCCAGATATATGGAATACACAGTTCAACACGAATGGCAGGCCACAAGTTGAAACAGAGGACACTGCAACAGTGTCCTGTCAAATTTTATCAAAAGTAGAATCAGCACAGGAAGCATCAAAGCTATTATTGAGAAGCAGAAACAAGCCGTGAAGTCAGTGCTGCTTGGCTTTTTATCCAAAGTAATAACAAGTCAGATTTCACAAAGCTTTTCGTGGATACTATAATTTTCTAAAACTTAGATCACCACAGAAAAAGACCAAAAACAAAAAGGGAGAGTATAGGGATTACGATAGAGCTTTATGTCAAGGTTTTCCAGAGAGACAACATGAAAATTCGGGAAGCTCTCATGCCACTATTGCAAAGTAGAAAGAATGCATAAAATGATTCCCTAATGCTCTTTTAGAGAAAATAACAAAGTCAGGTTTCATAAAGATTTTCTGTGGATAAGACACTAATTTTCTAAAATTTAGTTGACCAAAGGAGAGGTCAAGAAAACAAAAAAGGAAAGCAGGTATTAGGATTAACTCATAGTAGCATTTGATAGCATCAACTATGACCAAAGAGTGTTTCCATGTGGTGCAAAAGTAAAATGGTAGTATATATATATATAGGGTTCATCATGGTGGGGGAGTAAGTCAAAGTAGAAAAATCCACATTTTCATTTTCTCTTGTAGAGTTTGTAAAAGCTTTAAGCTCTATGTCATAGAACAATTTGCTCTGTGCTTGAGGATACTTAGCAATGGTTCCTTCATATTAGGGTTTATAACCATTTCATATCAGATATAATCAATATTTGAATTTGGATTCATATCAATTGGTCCAAACTGCTGGACCCTGAAGTAAGAAGAAAAAAGAAAAGATAGACCAAAAATATAAGTTACCAATATCACAAAGATTGAGGAGCAAAGAAAGAAAAGGTACTGCAATTACTAAGCATTAAAAATAATTTTCAAAAATCTCAGCTTTCTTTTTTCCTTTCCCTGGCCAAAAAGAAAGGATAGAAGAGAGAGACCACAGCCAAAAGAAGAGAGAAAAAATAAATACAATAGACAAACGAAGTCCCCCCCACTTTCAGCACAAGAACCTCCAAACCCAGCTGACACTGGAGGTAGCAGAATGCAGCAACACCAGGTGTTCTTCTTCCCTTTCCCTGTTTTTTCCAACTTATGTCTTCTTCTCTTACTTTTCTTCCCCCACCCCCGTCTCTTCCTTCAAAATCCACCATCAGACCCAAAACCTACCTCCTACTGAGGAGACCTACCAACCAAATGCTGTTGAGCCACCACAAATGCAGACCATGAACTCCATTTCTACCACCACAAGCAACCATGAACACACCACCACCACTAAGAATGCAAACACTCCACAAACCATAAACACAAAACCTGATTTAGTGACTCAGCTCTCCTTTGATTCTTCTTTTATTTTTACTCACAAAAAATATTTCCCAAAACCAAAGAGGACTTAATGGAATGACAAACTTGGAGAATAGAGTAGAATTATTAAAGAGGAAAATGTCTGCAGTAGCACATAAGATTCAAGGATTTCATAATGATCAACAGCAGCAGGTACACAAGCTTAACCAGACTCGCACTCGGAGGAACAGTTCAACTTCATGATTTGAAACACCTCATGGTGAAACCAATAAAGTAGCTTGATGAGGAGCAATTCAGTTTGCCTATATTCAATCCACTCACTCAAAGGATAGCAAAGATTGGGCGGGTTAGTGGCTCAAGAAATTCCAAAGGCAGAATCCTAAATGGATGTAAACACAAATGATACCTTCAGTTGCATTGAATTCCATGAACGCCTACAAGTTTCAAAGAACCCTCAAGAGAGTTCCTACTCTGGAAGATCTGGTGCAATCAAATGAAGAAGTCTATGGGAAGCAATCTAAAGGAAGTCAGTTTGTGAATGCAAATATTTTCTTGGGGGGGAAGGGGTCCGATATTAGCAAAAGGAAGCCTACGAATGTGATTGAGGAGGATGAAGATGCTACTTACAAGCCAAAGAAAAAGTTCGTTAAAAATGAGCTTCCTAAGTCAGAAATTGAGAAGGAGAATCTGATAAAGCCCAATACCACATCAGCATTGGATACTTGTGTGCAACATATACCATCACCTGAAAGTTTTAAGACACTAGGGGAGTTGTCACCAAAAGAAAGTGCATATCATTTTATCAAAATGGAATTAATGCGCATCAAATTCACCCCCGAAGCAAATGTGCAGGTTCCTAGGGAAATGTTTGAAAGGTGTCGTTAGGTCGAGCTGAAAGATAACAAATTGATACATAGGTTTTATGTGACAAACCCCATAAAGTTATATAAAGTGCAAAGGAGAAATGGTGATGCTGAAGAGTGTACAAGGAATAAGCTGGGGATTTGTTCTTATGGCTACTGGACTTTCTCAACTTGTCTCTAATCCATCCATGACGAATGACAGCTAGCTGAAGCCATCACTTGAAAATTTGCAATTGTTCAAGGTGATTTTTAGGGGGTGGCATTGTTAGGCATATTTTGTAGAAGTTATTGATGGTATTAGATATGACCAATAAAGTGTCACCATCTGGCACAAAAGTAGAACAGTAGTAGTATAAACTATATACAAGCATGAATAGTTATGAGAAGGGCATTCACCATTTCTCATTTTCTACAGTAGAGGTTGTAGGAGTTTTTACCTGTGTCCTGGAGCAATTTGTTCCATGTTTGAGTGTATTATTTTCTTAGATTAGGTGTGCAATCATTTTATGCCAATATGATCAATATTTGCATTTGGGTTCATATCAACAGGAAACTAGGGTTAAGCAGCATTCTATCAACTATTCTTAGAAACTAGCTCCATATTTGGAGTGCTCTCATGTGACTATAAAAAAGCGGAAGGAATGTGTAGAGCCGGTGCTTGGCTCTCAATGATAGTAATAAAGTCAAGATTCCTAAAGCAATTTTATGGATTATAAGTTTGCAGAATTGCAATTCAATGAAAAAATCAGCCCAAAGAAGAAGTCATTCAATTGTGTAATTTTTCATTAGCACATTGAATCAAGTATGTGAAAGAATTACGATAGTGAGCAACTCCTCCACTACCTTGCAATATTTCAGGTTAAATTAACTGAGAAATCAAATATAAGAGTGATTATGTGATTTTTTATCTGTGAATCAAATTAAGTATGTGAAAAAAAAAATGATAATGATAATCATTATGACTCCACGATATATGTAGCTTGCAATGATTTCAATAAGCGTAACCAAAATATATTATTTAGTGGCACTTGCAACATGACCCCTCAGCTATATGCCATTACCCCAAAGAAAAAGGTAGGTTTACTCCACCTAAACTTCGAAACTAATAACATTCCCAAATTTCATGAAAAGGTGCAGTTACCCCTCTAAACTTCAAAAAAAGAAAAGGTCATTTTACCCAGGATTTTAGATTGTCATATATGATCGAAAATTTTTATTCGATGTAGTAACTTTCAACAATTCAAGCGACAGAGTTTACTTTGTACTGGGTTTTTGAAGAGTAAATCACTCTTTCATAAAGCCTACTGAGGTAATTGCACCTTCACGAGTTTTGTTGTATCAACTAGACAACTAAATATTACCAACAAAAGGAAAAACAGAGGATTCCCATCAAATGAAAAGCACCTCAAAATTGCCAACATAACATCTGAGTAACGATCCCTTTCATGAACTTCATCCTGCAAAACACAGAAAGAATGAACAGGCCTGTTGACCGAAGAAGAAAAGGAATAAAAAATAAACCACAAAAATTCCTTCTTATTATTTGTAAAGGAAAGGCAACGATTATCTTCCTTTTGCAATCTCAATATCACTGAAGCTACACATGCACATGAAAAGAATGTTAACATGCAAAAGGCATCAATGATTAGAATCAATATTGGCTTAGCGTCATATAATAACCATGAAAGTTCACAAAATATAAAACACTGCTTACACAAATTAATGGAGTATTAAGCATTGAGGATCTATCTATAAAAGTACAAAAATAATGAGGTAGACAAACTTGTCAACGTGGTAAGTTTGCATATTCTCCGAAGCAACAGAACTACAAAAGAACGATGTTAACATGCAAAAGGCATCAATAGATTAGAATCAATATTGGCTTAGCGTCATATAATAACCATGAAAGTTCACAAAATATAAAACACTGCTTACACAAATTAATGGAGTATTAAGCATTGAGGATCTATCTATAAAAGAACAAAAATAATGAGGTAGACCAACTTGTCAAGTGGTTAGTTTGCATATTCTCCGAAGCAACAGAACTATAAAAGAACGTACCAACTTTTCTACCAGAATTTCCTGCTGAATATAACTAATCCCAACTTCCAAACCGAAAGCAAGTATCAGCATCGTATTCCATGTTATCAAAATTCATGTTATAGCCAGCTTTCAACAACAGTTCTGCTATTCAGAGTTGGTTCATTTTCCAGAACATGACATTAGTCACTCTAAACCAAGAAAACTAAACATGCACAGTGGTTTGCAAAATGTTGACAATAGTGTATTCCACCGAGATCATTTAGACAATAAGTTTCCATGTCACTAAACCATTGATCTTTCGTTATTCACAAATTATTGTGATGCAATACTCTACATATCAATCATCAAGAATACTCAGTTACATGTTCATCCATAAATCTGTACAGAAACAAAAACTTAAGAGAGATGGGTCTTTCTATAACGAACAGCCAACACAATACCACAATTATGTGAGTTATGTCAGAAACAGGGCCCTTTGACTGTTCATTTGAAGCTCCTCCCTTTGATCCAGGAATACCTTCAGCAACCAGAACCCGCAGTAGGATTCCATTAGTGCAGAACACAACTGATGAGTGCCTGCCTCCCTTACTTTCTAACCGTATCTATCAGTGCAGTAATTGTATTAGTAGCAATGGAACTATATGAAATATCTACACAGGAAACCTCAAGAAAGAAAAGCTGCTTATATGTGCCATAAGTAGTCAATGAACAAATTCTATTTGATAAATAAAAACATATGTTTTTATATGGCGTTATCGAAAATACTCAGTAATGGCATTAAGCAATTGACTTAGAATTCTAGTAGATCATTATGCATCTTAGAAAATAAATATCATAATGCAGAAGAATCCAACAAGAAAAAGTAGCTAGTAAAATGACAATAACAAAGGGAAAATAGTTCCACGAATAGTGAACCAATCTAGGTAATTAAGCAACAAGTTTAAGCTGAAAAGATCAAATCTATAATGATTTGCCCATTTGTTGAGCAGATAAAAAGTAGGTATTCTTATGGGCATTGGCCTAATCACTTGCAGGGCCTTGTACAAGTCCAGAGACACCAACTTACAACTTTCACAGCAAACAGAAATCTAAAGGAAAAAAGAAAAAAAAAAATAGCAAGCTACATAATAAATAGCATTCGTATCAATATTAGCTACATGATAGGACGAGAGGGAAGGAAGAGAGAGATAAAAAAAAGGAGGGAGGGTGGGTGGGTGGTGGATTTTTTTACACCTTGGTCAACAAAGAGAAGGGTTACAGAATAATGAATAATACATAAAATCATTAAAGCAATGGAATGGTCGTGCATATCACATTAGCTCAAATAATACAAACTTAAGTTTACCTTGTACCCAATATTTTCTCCAGGCATTTCCCCTCTTTCAAAAGATACACGTTCAGAAACTAAACATGAAATCAAATGTTATTCGCATGAAAGAATTATCAGTCACAATATAACAGAGCAATATAATGCACAAACCTGATACTGCTGATATCCGCCGAGGTTGAGTGCATACAATCTTGCATGTCTCCCCCTTAGCCCACATAGAGTCCAAAATAAATTGGGGGACCTGAATCATACATCAAAAACAAAATAACTTTAATACGGCCTAATCACACAGCCTGTCATCATTTTGCAAAAAGAATAAAAACTTAAAAAATTTAAAATATGAATAATGAGATCTCATTTAACTGGGAAAAGCTTGTTATGCAAGAATGCAAAAATCAAAACGTAGAATGGCATTAATGAAATTTCTGCTTCATAAAAAGGAACAAATTTAAGGAACCCATCATCCTATTTGGAAGAGGGATGACTTATGCATAATGAACTTCAACAAATTTGTATTAACAGGTTAGAAAGATTATTTTGACAATGAATGTATCTTGCTTCATGCACTGGTATCTCTGCTACTATATTACATTCTAATTTTAGCTAGGGTTTGTTTGGCTAGTCTGTTTTTCATCTGTATCTGTATTTTTTTTAAAATGATATGTATAAATATATTCAATTTACATTTATATTTTATCTATATATGATCAATTTGATTTTTTAATGAAAACTGCTAACTTTTTTTATCTGTATCTAATTCTTTATAAATAATTTGATAAAAAAAAATTAAAAAAGTGTATGTATCTGTAATTTGCCAACAAACAAACAGACCCCTAGTTTAATCAATCTAGACATCTAGTAAATTACCAATAAACCTGAATATCAAATAGCACATGAAGCCATAAAGGACAAAGTCATTGATAGTAACATACTGAATGGTTGCATAAATAGAAGCTTCATATCAAACAGATATGTAAATCATGAGTAACCCAAGCAAAAGAATTAGTAACCTGAGTCGTCTTCCCGCATCCAGTCTCACCCGAAACCAAAACAACCTGTCAGAGTTACCAAATAAAACATTGAGCCTTGAATTTTACACCAAAAAATAGCATGTGTGATTGGATGACATTTGAATCAACCATCAAGAAAAAATAATGCTTGATCATAAAATATAGAAAGCAACCTGATTAGAATCTACAGCTGATAAGATCTCATCCCTGAATGATGCAATTGGAAGCTTACTCCTCTGTTCTGTAATCTGCACAAAATGACAATAAAATAAATATGAAATAGATAAGAACCATTTTAAAAGGTAATCAAACAGAAAGGAACAGAAGATAGATCCAAAAGAAAACATTTAGGAAATATATAGTGGAAAATGGAGAACCTTTCTCAAGTCTGTATCCGCCTGCATTCTATGAGAAATTATATCCACCCTCCTTGCAATCTCTACCTTGTTCATAGAAGGCTTAAGAAACATATCATCTCTGAGCTTTTTCTTTTTACATTTCTTATCTTTAAAATTTAAATGTATTCCTTCACTTGTCACACCATCGCCTGGTGGATATCTTGCAAATACTTCACGCAGAACCTCCTTCGAGTCATTTGACAATGCAAAGAAGGGCACATCATCTTTCTCATTCTTATTGTCTTCCTTTTTATATTTAAAAACAGAAACTTGCCTCTTACTTCCACGCCTAAATAATAAACACATACAACATAGGGAAAGTATAAGCAATTGCACAAACCATATCAGCAAAAAAACCTAATTCTATAGCCCATGACACCCAGAAACATGAACACCCTCAGAAATACCAGGAATGAAAGAAAATGTACTCCATGAGACATTTAAATATAAAGATGCTAAAAGATTATCATCTAGCACTCACCCAGAACTTCTGGACTTCATACCCATCTTCCTGCTTAATTCATGCACAACAGCTCTTTGATGATTGGATAGGCTTGCATCAAATGTGTACACTGCATATAACAGCAAAAGCTAGTAAATCTTGTGTGAACATCCATCTGAACAGTATACTTATCTCCTGGCTGAACCTTTAAGTTGATACCCTTAAAGGCAAATACATCAAAAAACCAAACAATTTGCTTGTGTCATTTACGGAAGATGTAAGATCCATCCTAGAAGTATATTCATACACCCGGTGGTGGTGGGGGAGGAGAAGTAAAAAAGAAAGGAAAAAAGATGCAATAGAAGATGCAACTCCATATGGAAATGCCTCCAAATGCAGAACCACATGCATTGAACTGCAACAAAAAATCACTGTGTGAGACATAAAAGGGACTATGAACTACAGAGTCAAATAGGCAAAGAGCACCACAACACTGGTACTTTTCTATTGCAAACAGACAATTCGTTCTCTGTTATAAAATGACAGAAACACCTTTATATTTTTAGAATAGACAGATTAAACATTAATGACCCATCTTCATATGGAAATAAGGGGGTAAAAAGGAGAAAAAGAAGCATGGTCTGTAAAGTGCAAACTTTAAGCATTTGATGGTAAGCTCATATTGAGGATAAAAATCTTTCAATGTGTTTAGTATGCATGTTTTGCAAAGTGGTGTACAAAACATAGTCATAGGTACTTGCACAAATTCCAAGGAAAAAATTTGAATTTATAATAAAGATGCAATAGCACTCATTGACATAAAAACAAAGGAAGCATAATTGAGAGATGGCTTCCAAGGGCATCTGCTTGGTGTTATGACACTCTTAGAGTCTATCCACAGAGTGAGAAATACAACCAGAAAACATTTTGATGAAAACAATTGGCAAAAGACATAACATGCTTGGGTGGAACGGATAGGAAATCCAGTGGAGTCTGATAGATCCATATAGCTGCCTAGCTTAAGTATAGTTCAATTTCTACAGAGCCTTATGGCCTCTTCCAAAGAGCAGGTTGAATATAGCAACTGTACCAATCTGCAAGATCTATCACGGAAAGAAAAACTAAAGCAATAAAAAGAAAATGCCCAACCAAACAGGGGGCCTCGGGATCATGAATACACTATAAGTATATTTGAATTATAACATGAAACACCATAAAAAATGATGCCAAATCATTTGCCATATTCAATCATCCTTAAATATGGGTACAGAAAATTGAAACAAATCACTCAGTTCCCTAGGCACCGTATTCGGCTAACTACAACAAGATTCACTAGTGACCCACATTTACAAATGCCATAAAGACTAAACCTTCACATAACGAAAATGCAATAACTGAAATACCTCATACACATGGATATGCAAAAAACCATTTACAAACGAGAAAGGAAATCACTAAATTCGAAAGCATTTGGCTCCGACCCACAATTCAGCAATACCATAAATATTAAAAAACAACAATGAAAAGTTACCTTGTTCATTGGATTGAAGAAACCCCTCTAGAATTGCAGATATCTCGGCCCGTGTAGTTTCAGCGACGGCTCTTTTAATCTCTTTGGCCGCCTTTTTCTTATCCTTTTTCTTCTTTTGCTGTGGTTGTTGTTGCTCTTCATGGTTCGGTTTCTGTTGCTGTTGTGGCTGCTGTTGCTCTTGTTGTTGTTGTTGTTGTTCTACTCCTCCTCCTCCGGCAGTTGCTGCTCCTGCTTTTCTGTGTTTCTTTTTTCCCATGTTTGTGGTTTTCTACGTTGTTGTTGTTGTTGTTGTTGTTGTTGTTGTTGTTGTGGGGTTATATGTTATGTTCAATTCAAATTGAAGTATGAAAAAAGTTAAAAAGAGGGTGGTTCACAGAGAGAGAGGGAGAGAGGGAAGCGTGCGTCTGTTGTGTTGTGAGTATTTATAAAACCCTCTAACCCTCCACTGGGTGCAGCCCAATTCAATTCAATTCAATTCAATTCAATCAATCGAATTCAATCGGGCATTTTGGCTTTACGATTAACCTCCACCCTCACGCCACTTCATGTTTTCCCAACTTTTCTAGTTGCTTTCCCATGTGAGAAGGAGAAAAAAAAAAACACACACACACACCCACCCTAATGCCTTGCGTTGCCATTGATTTTTTATTTTTATTTTTATTCCCAATATATTTTGCCCTTTTTTTCCTTTTTTCGCCAGTCATATATGTTGCCCTTAGGGTTTGCTATTTGTGTCCTGTCCTCCCTAAGGAAATGGTAGTTTAAACTTTAAATCCATTACATAGCTGCCATCAAAACGTTATTGAATTATTTGGGAAAAAAAAGATTTTATTAAATTGAATTTCATTGGAAAAATGTTTTTATAATTAGCTAAATGCTATGTCAAGAAGTTTTGAAAGCTAGCCCAATACCATTTTCAATGGCCATTATAACAATGGATGCAACCTCCTAAAATTTTAATTCTTTGCTTAGATCCAAGTACTCCTTCTTATATTTATATATATATATATATATAAGCTAATCCAATGGATTAAGGACCAATAATAACAATGGCAAAGGAGTAGGTTAAACATTAGTTAAATAAGTGGAAGGACCCAATAGACCTATTTAGCTTGAAGCATATTTTATGGATCTTGAACAAAAAGAAGTAAAGATGCTAGAACTAAACATGGAAGAGATGAACAAGTAAAGGATAATTAGGTCTTACAAGACTTGACGTGTAAATCCTATAGGAAATAGGATAGAACCATAAGGGAAGCTACCATGTTTATTATTATAATGAATGCAGTTCTAACATTGTTTCTTTAGTAATTCAATTAAGATCTATTGTTATGGATCATGTAATACATGAAAAAGATGAACAAATAAGTGATAGTGATTAAATCAAAAAATGTAAGACTTGAAGTAGAAAACCTAAAAGAATTAGGGTAAACCCATAGGCAAAACTACAACATCCACCATTAAACTAGGATTATGTATTTTGTGAATATTGCATATTGTACTCTTACAATGGTAGATCACTAGTCACTACAAACCTTGGAACATAAACCTTGGCACTAATATCGCCACTTGCTCAATACCAACTAGCAAATACATCTTGTCAATGGGTATGCTTTAGAGCGTTAGGTTCTCGTTTCCGCTAGGCTTACTTTATGAAGCACTTTGGTTAAGTAAAATGAATCCTTTCAATACATTATCTAACAATTGACCATTTCCATCGGGGTGCATTTAGTTGTCTTAAATGAGACTCAAGAGATTCCTACTCCATGGCATTGTACCCTTCGCTCATCCATCCTGCTTGCATGTCTAGATGCGACTCCTTTTTTTTCCATTATCATCTACCGCTCTTTCTTTCCTCCCGGTTATTCATGCATGAGGATTGTTGTGTGTATGCTTGACTTTAGTTGACGGTGCTATAGGTAAGAGTACATTATAGCATAATCAATCACCCAAACAAACTAACCCTTCTCTAAGAATAGTTACACCAGCAAAAGGATTCTTACCCTAAGATCAATATCCATTGAACCCACCCTCCCCCTTCCTCCACCCAAGCCCCCCCACATACTCCATTAGGAATCATTAGCCTTTTGCTAAAGGAACGAGTTATATACTTCCAACTACTTTTAATGTTCTCGATGGGACATCATCTACTATATTATAGCAACTAGCACAATTAGTCAAACCAAGATATAAAGTAATGCTAAACAATCCTAGCATACACCTCACATATTACACAATAAACTACCCATCATGTAATCTAAATATAATCTCATTTATACAAGCAATTATTTACCAAGAAAAAGGATATTAGTAATTTCTAACTTACGCAATTGCCATCAAACACAAAACAATCTACACAATCATGTAGATTTAGAAAAAATCTCCTCATGGCATATAACAACACACCAATTGACCTTACTTGTACATTAGGAACAAGTAACAACTCGTGATCCTTTTCCCAATTATCGTTACATCACCATTTACTTCTCTCACTAGTTTTATCCAATATAACTCCCTTGCTTACAAGGAAAGCAAAGTGTAACGCCCTAAATTAAAGGCATTACAACTTGTCATGTGTCATCTCTTCAAAGGCACACGCAAAGGCTATAAATATCTAAACCACAATATATATATCATCTCATAACTCCATAACTCACATAAAGAATACTCAGTATGAAAATCTAGATGATATAACTTCAATAACATTTATGTTGGCATAAACCAAGCCAATTGATAAAAATCCTTATAAGAAACATAAAACTAATAACTCATAAAATCTTTACAGCTGGAAATCTAACAACTCGATACGATCAATAAAACTCCACTCTAGCCTCTACATATCAGCTGGGTAATCAAGTCCACTATCGTCCTCCCTAGCTCTATGAATACATCAAAGCCAGATAAATCATACACTATCTAATCTTCACCTGTTCCTGAAAAATAAAAAGGAATAAGCACAAAGGCCCAGTACATCCAAACCGAAAACACAAACGTATGATCATACATCAAAAGTTCACACACAACTTAGTATCCAATGCAGCAAGCACCAATTATTATATTTTTATTAATCCAGCATACAACAGAGTTCAAGATCATCTGCAACTAATCCCAAACTTGGAGTAACTCAAACTACTTAAAAACAAGCAGTATAGGAAAATAAGTAATATAATACATATATGGTGTCGGGATTCTCCCACACACCCAGGTGCCGTACTCGCACTACTCTTAAACTACCGAAATCATCTCTATGTACGAGTCCACTCGGGACAACCTCACACATAAATCATCAGGTTGCTAGCGTTAGTATCACATTCTGCGTGGTCTTTACTAACCATAGCCACTCATAACTAACACTCAATTCAATTAAAGTCAGATATAATTAGGTCAGATTTATAACCTAATCCTACAAGCACAAACAAACAAGCATGGTAAGGATGAATCTGTTTCACTTAAGAAATCGAAATCCTATTCTCAAATGAACACCTTAACAAAGAATCATCCGTTCCACTAATCAATTTACAACGTCGATAATAACATAAGAAATATAAACCCTAAACCCTAATTCATCAATCTAGAATCTCCAACATAACTTTCTCCTGTGAAACCATATAATCACCAGATCTTCCAACACCACGAAATAACGAAACCATAATTCATACGAATACCTATTCACCATTGTTTATACATTCACAAATCATCCTCAACAACAAATATGATTGAATTCTCCTAAAAACTTAAGATCTATGAATTATAGTTCCAAATTGACTCTTACATGCTTCAATTGATTATAGATCTGAAAATCCCCAATTTCTACACTTAGGGTTTTCCTTCAATTTTCACCAACGGTCAATTCTCCTTCACAAAACAACAACACAATCTTAGAAAGAAAACATCCTAGAACGAACTAAAGGATTATGAGAGGTTACTTATCCAATTCCTTGATAAAATCCACCTTGGAGATTGCTGGCTAGGGTTTCTATATGTTTAAGAGAGGTTATGAGGGTTAGGATAGGTTATAGGACGTATTTATAGAGTTAAATCTCGAAGGGACATAGCTAGATGTGTGGGAAACAAAGCTGGCGACTTAAAACTCTCGGTTTGCAAAATAAAATCCAAGGCCACCGCTTAGGTCAGCGGCCTTCTTTGGTACATTGGTGGCCTACCTTTGTAAGCCGGCGGCCTAAAGATCCGTAGGGCTAATTTTCCCATTTCGCATAATTTTTCCTCCGAAGCTCCAAGCTGGCGTTTTAGATCGTCATCCATTGTATTTAGGCTGGCGGCTTAGAATTATAGGCGGCGGCCTATATGTCAGCCTACTCCAAAATCGTCCAATCATTCGCGTACGTCTTCGTCAGGTCCAAATTTATCTATTCCAAAACAAAAATACCCTTTTAAACAACTATTTATTACATGAATACCCCTCACTATGAATTATTTACTTGTATATTACACAAAGTATGTGCATATAGACACCCCTCTAGAATAATTACAACTATTAGATATTCATTGTTTTTTAATACTTAAAATTCTAACAAATCTATTACATGTAGTTGCAATCATTATCCAATTATCTTTCTCCACAAGTTATCTCTCGCACATATGGATTGAAGAAGCACAAGAGCAAATCAAGATTAGAGATAATATTGCGAATGGTACCTAAACTTTGGCAAAATGTGTAATTAGGTATCTTAATTTTGAAATTAATCAATTTAGTATCTAAACTTTGCAATTGAACAATTTAGTACTTAAAAAACTTTGAAATTAATCAATTTAGTGCATAAATAAACTTAACAAAGTTACTATTGGCATGCATAAGAATCTTTTAGATACTAAATTGGTCATTTTCAAATGTCAAGTACCTAATTGCATGTTTTGTCAAAGTTTAAGTACCATTTTTTACATTAATCCACAGGATTATTATAGACCTCTGCATTAGAAGTCTAATTAAACCTACTTAAATTCCTGAACACCGCATTTATATGTTTGATTAAACTTAGATCATGGTTGGCAAAATACTAGATTTATGGTTCCACCAAATTCTTACAATTATACTCTAGTCTGTAGTTGAAGATCTCAACCCTTTGTCTAGGATCTCCTTACACCACTATCATCTCTTAACACATAACCAAGCTTACAAAAATCTACCACCTTTAGCTATGATGGCATTAATCTTGACTCTTTTAACATTTACTCTAGTATTGGTTTGTTAAAAGAGCATAGTCCTAACATTAGTTTGTTAAGGATTTAATCAAAATTTATCACTAGAAATTGTTGCATGGGTAAAGAAAAGCAAGTCTTAGATAAAGGGAATACCATGAACTAACATTAAAAATATATATAAATAAAGAAAAGGATTAGAGTGAAAAACGATAGACAATATTGTAAAATATATATTAGGTGACAATATGATACACGAAACCCACCTCTTTAAAGTAATGCTCCCACAATCCTCTAGATCATATGATTCCCTTGAAATAAACTCTATCCAGTACACATAACAACATATATGTAGAGTTATAGAGGCTTAAAAACCTTAAATCACTAAAGGAAATAGTTTAAACAGTAAGAAGGCACACATTGAAAATTTGCCAAAGGTCCCATGCACTCCTTATTCAACTAACCACACACAAGTTAATTCAGATATCATTGGGCTTAAGCACAAACATTCATTAATATTTTCCAATTATTAATAATGGGAAATTTTACTAAACCAAGTATAATTGTACGAAATATTTCACCTATACTAAAAAAAGAAAAAGAAGAAGAGGACGAGACGAGGACGAGGACGAGGATAAGTAGAAAAAGATGATGCATTTATGTATCTTCAATTCTTTTTTTTTTTTAAATCTTGGTTGTTGAACTTAAAAGTTTGATTATGATTTTGATGAATGCAGATAATTTAATTTTGCTAAATAATTGGTTGATGTAAACTTTTGCATTGTATTACTTAAAAATTGAACAACTTGCACATGACTACTCACAAACAACCAGTGGACTTTTCAAACTTAAATTGTCATTTAAATCTACTACTACTTTGTTAAGATCATGTGGCATAAGCTTTGAATAAAATAATAATGATCATAGGTTATTTTGAATCCAAGAAAAAGCATGTACATTGACAAGGACTACAACCAAAGTCTTGTTGAGAGGGAATTGTCTTATGAGGTTAGATAAACTATAGGTGAAGCGAGACAATTTCTAAAGGTTGTGATGAAAAAGTAGTTGTTATAGTGCATGTCAAGAATTTAACACAACTCATACCTTTGTGTAGTAGTTGAAAATTATTTGAACTTATATGTGCATTAATCTAGGTATATGATAATTATTTAATAAAATTATTAACTAGTGTTATTATTGAAATGGCCCAAAAATATTTAAAACCCAAGGAATTTGAGTGAATTCTACTTAAGATGCACTTTCGATATAAACAATTATAGATATTTTAACTAGAGACATACTTTACTTTGCTTACCGCACTAGTCTTCTCGAGGCTTACTTCTTATTTATAAGTATTTCAAACGAATTCACAATTCTTATGAAACCTAAAATAGTTAAAACACAATTCTTATGAAACCCTACTCTTCATTAATTGTCCTTTGATAGTTTTCCATTAACCAATATTTATTCTATGACGTTCTTGATGGGAAACCACGAATAACATATGTGACAAGCAAGATATTGCAAATGGTAAGAGATTCATGAAATTTATCCTATATCATTGTAGATATCTTATCGTGAATCAGCAATGACCTTAAGATATTTTGTTAATACAAGATCATGAAACACGAAGGGAGCAGTCGCACAATAATAAATGGTAAGAGTTTGTCATAAAGATCCCATTTATTTCATGAATAAACTACGCATAAAGTAATCCCATGATAGGTAGGAGTTGGAATAAAGAACTAATAATCTTGGATCTTTTTTCAATAGTAAGAACATTTGTAACCTACTAGTTAATGTAACAAGATATTAGCTAGGGGTGAGCAAGTAACCCTGTCCTATAGGGTACCTACCAGGATCCGGCTCGACCAGGTAGGGTCTGGGTGGGTATTAAGAGCCATAGGATAGAATAGGGTAAGAGTATCAACTTTTTGGAATCTGCTCTCACAAGGTAAGGTATGAGAATGAGGTCTTCGGATCCTATACCCACCTTGGAACCTATACTATACCGTAGAAGATATAGGTTATAGGATATCATGTATCTACCCTATTAAATATTATATAATATTAATAAATAATAAATAATGATATTCCATATTTTATTTTGCAACCACTTATATTCAAGATTAATATTTGTAGTCTACATTTCATAAAGTTTTATTATAAAAGGATTCGTATTGTTATATTTTAAAATGGCTTGTTATTTTTATTTTAAAAGAATTATAATTGTATGTACATACTTAAACTCTCATATTATATAGAGAAGTTATTTATATTATAATACTAATAATATATATAAGTAATTCCAAAGTACTTAATTTTGGAATTATGTGCAAGTTTTATAATTTTGTGTAATATCACATAAATAGGTTCCACAAGTATTTATTATAAGTTTTAACTTATACACATAAATAGATTCTATATATTATAGAACTCGTGATATTAACAAATTACTTTTTAAAATTCTGTCCCATTATTTTTTTATATTGAATGTATGAAAATAAGATAATGTTATATATTATATGAAAACATATAAAAAAAAACTATATACTTGATGTTTAAAAAGAAAGGAAAAAAAATAGAGATTTTGTAGGGCATAAGATGGGTATAAGGAGCCATAGGGTAGGCTCCGAATACGAAATTCAATATTTTATACCTTACAAGATACGACACGGGTAATGTTTCATATTCTATCCATCCTGCACCCGCTCACCTTTGATATCAACTTAATCGAGTAGTATTTGAAATACAAGTCAATTCATTTCAACTTGTAGGCAGGCTCAGAACTGTATATAATATATAATTTTATTTATTAATTATTAATTTATATGTATATTTACCCATTTGTATGGTGATTTTATTTGGTGAATTACATCAAAATATAGTAATGTTTGAGCTTATATTCATATAGGTTATCGATATTTTAAGTAATTAAAAAGAATAATCAACATTTGGAATTAAATATTTTAAGGTATTATTGTTTAAAGTAGTTAAAAAAAATGAACCAACACAAAGTGAGTCAAATAAGGTATCTATGATTGAACATTAAGGAAAGTTAAGGAAAATAATTGAAAACTAACTGAAACGTTAATACCTTGAATGAATATTACAAAACATTGATACCCCATTTGATTTCTTTTGCAAAACATTAATTCATTTTTTTAACAACTCGAAATATTGTACCTTAAATGAAAATACCCAAAATGTTAATACCTTCAAGTGTAAATTACCTTGTTTATTTAACTATAAGGTTGCAGATAACTTAAGTCACTTGTAAGCAACTTAATCTCAAACTTATAAGTGTTGGTCTTGGTAAAAGCTTCACTTAAGCTTGATAATTATTTAAATGAAACTAGTTGAGCCTTCATAAACTCAACTACGTTGGTTCATATGTAGACTATAGCCTCAATTCCTCTCCTTAAAGACCACATCGCTTTATGCAATTGAGGAAATTATGTAATATCATTTTGAGC
This sequence comes from Combretum micranthum, assembly GCA_024138025.1. Classification (NCBI taxonomy): domain Eukaryota; kingdom Viridiplantae; phylum Streptophyta; class Magnoliopsida; order Myrtales; family Combretaceae; genus Combretum; species Combretum micranthum. Next base: position 2,050,486 of record JAMXBD010000015.1, on the reverse strand, counting down.
CAAGAATAAAATTAACTAAATTATCATTAGATAAATTATTTAGATTAGTAAAACGATCTAAGTTGTTGAATTTAATTCGCGATGATTTAGAGTTTTTTTATTAACAGGCTTAAGATAGAATTTATTAAAACTATCTTCTACAGTTTTAACTTTTCCTATCATCCTTATATACCAACCATAATGTAATTGGGTGAAGTGATTTTGAACATCACACGTGATTAAAAAAAGTTAAGTATAACAATCAAAGTCAATCAAAGTTTCAATTTAGATAAAAAGGTTAATTTAAAAAAATCACAATTTTGCACACTATATTACGTTTAAAATTTGAGAAATTCGAAGAACATCTTAACATTCGAAATAAGTATAAATAAATGTTCAAAGTAAGTTTTACATATTAATAAGATATATGATTAAATAAAACAAAGATGAGAAAAATAGTAAAATAAATGACTATGTATTCTTAAGATAATACAAAGTGACACGATTTAAATGAAAAACATAAAACCTTATCTACCCCTCAATGCTACTAACTTAATCACCATGCCCCCGTGCTACCCCCCACCCAAAAAAAAAAAGACCTCTTATTCTCACTTTTCTTTGTCTCAAAACACTCCATTAAATTCTTCATATAAAGTTTCACTTAAATCGTAAGCCCTAATAATTTTTAGCTAGCATGATCAAGTGATTTACCTATTGTTGAGTTATGATAAACTTCTTTATTCCTTCTTGTCTAAGTTATGAAGAATTACAATCTCAAAAATATAGTTTTAAGTTGCAGCTAAGAATAACTAAGCTCAAAATTGAGTTATACAACTTCAATATTAAGTTTTTAGCTAAATTTTCATGTGGTGTAATTACTTAGAATTTGTTTACTTGATCTTAAGAGTTAAAGAACTTGTTGAAACTACCTCTTTTCTAAATCCTTGGGTGGTAGTCAAATTTGCAGAACAATAAAAGAAGAGTCTTTAAATGCAATATACTTAAAAGCTTAATGACCTTGGTGACATAAAGATGTACTTGAGTATGTCATTGTTTGAACTTAAAATTTTTTGTGGAATGATAATTTTGTGGTAATGGAGCTTAACCAATAATTTGAGGAAATTTTCAATGAATTTTATCTACATCTTGATGATTAAAATGAGTTGTAGGTGTTTAAGAGTAAGAAATTGTTGAAATGGAGTTAAACATATGATGTTTGGACATATGTTAGTGGTATGTCTTGGTTTTAGGAAGTAAAGGTTATTCATGTTTGATGAAATAAGGTATAATTATGTGAGCTTTGACAAATTTTAGATACCATTAAAGATTAGAAATAACATGGATTAGATTGGAGTAGTGTTGAATAGTGGAAATAGAAGTGTTTGGCTTTGTTTTTGTGTAAGGGTTAATTTGTTGTGTTTAGATGTCACATGAAATATTAAATTTCAAGATGATATAACTAATTTAACTAATCTATAAAGTCTGTAACATAATTGATTCAAGGTAAAATGCTTAGAGGGTTAAATAGGAAAGTTCGCTTAGAAATTGAAATCGGTGAGTTTTTAGATTTAATGATGGGAATATGATGTTCATTACAGTATTTTTTAAGCTTTGGAAATAGTAAAGAACTTGGGTTGAAGTAATTAGGAGATTGTAAATGGTAAATCTATTATTATTATATTATTATGGAAAGAAACTCCACTCATATCCTCTATCATAATGTTAGCAACCCAAGGGGATGACCATCCGATTAAAAGCCAATATTAAATGCAAACTTGGCCATTACATCAGCACAACGATTTCCTTCAAGATATGTATGCTTGAAAGCAACTCTCTAATCACATTGGACAAGCAAGTAGATAGGCTTAATCAAGTTAACATGCCTCACCTCGACCTGATCAGTATTTCGTAACATATAAATGGTAACCTTGTTGTTCATTTCTAGTAACACATTCATATAGCCAAGCTCTCAAGCAGGTTACAAACCTTGAAGACCCCACATATCAGCTTTAATAGAAGAATATGAACCAAAATTCATAGGAAAAAAACCTCCTTTCTAATCTCCATTCCAGTCCCGAGTGATACCAGCAGCCGTTGCCTTGTTCTCACTTAAGACAAAAGCAACATCAATATTAATTTTATAACAATTGCCTACTAGCAGGTTTTAATCAATAAGTTGAATTTCATGAGCTGGACTATTAATTCTTGTCTGTTGGACAACGGAGGACGCAAAAAGAATCACTTTAGCTTTGGCGAAAATCTGTTGAAGTATAATGCCCTAAAAGGTGTTCTCACCACTAATCACTTCCTTATTCCTCCATTACCAACGAAGCAATAGCACACACAAAAGATTGTAGTCCAAGGAATTTCACCAACCAACTTCATATTCTTAAGATTATCTGAGAGTCATTTCTCAAACTTGCAACTCAAAAAATTAGAAAGGTTAGAGCTAGGAATTAACTTACACCAAATATAAACAACCCCAAAGTATTCACGAAGGAGGTAATTTAGAGACTTAAAGCCAAGCGGCACACAAAGTGTAGTCTATTATCAGAAAGGTGCCTCATTAACCTACAATCATTGTAAGTAAGCCATTATGTAAAACCAACCATAGAAAATAACGTATTCGCTCAGGACCAAACCAATGCCACACAACTTTCCATTTATTATCAGAAATGTGTCAATTTTGATCACACGATAGCTCATAAGTAGAGGGTGTTGAAAATTGACAAGTTAAACCCTGTATTAACCTATCATCCCCTAAATCATCTATGGGAAGGTGGAGAGCTGCAATAAGATCAATAGTTCCAGCAGGAAGGACATAAGCTAGCTTCTCTCGATTCCATATACCATAATCGGTTACAAAATCACACACTTTCACATTTTTGTTCTCATCATTTATCTCTACTATAGCCATATCACAAAGCTTGCAGTCCACATTCAACCAATAGTCTTCCTAGAAAGGAACTGATCTACCATTAACAAGTACCCATGCAAAACTTTTCATACTAAAATGTTAAAGCGTTAGTAAATTCTTCCATAAAATAGACGTATGTTTTCTTTGAACATGCATATTAGGGTAGCCATTAATCACCTCCTATCTATCACAAAGCACTTGAACCTAAAGTTTTTGTGGTTTAGAAAGAATACCATAAAGAATTTTCAGCAAAAAAGCATCATTAGCTATCTTCATTTTCCTCACACCCAAAACCACCTCTTTCTTTGGGTTATCAAACATTATCCTAACGTATTAAACTTGCTTTGTGGTGATTCGTTGTAGAGCCCCATCTAAATTTCTTTCTAACTTTATCAAGGTCAGCACACATATTTCAAGGAAGATAACTAAATTACACTGCATAGACAAGGGCAAAAGATAAAATTAATTGACAAAGGGGTAATTTTACCAGCAAGAGATATATAGTCAGATTGTTAATTCTTTAATCTTTTCTACATCTTCTCTAAAACTAGAGCATAAGCATTCCTAGTCACACATTTATGAAAGAGAGACACTTCTAAATAATGGTAAATCTAATTTAGAGCCTGAATTTTATGCTTTGTTCATCTTGTTTCTATTTGTTTGGTATCTATTTTTGTGTCTGTTGAATTTGAATGTTTGTAAACAAACAAATGAAATAAAGATAGAAACTTAATTACTCATGTACAAAATATACAAGTCAGATACAAATCAGCCATAAACCAAATATATATACAGATCAAATACAAATACCAATTTAGATGGAAAACAATCAATCTTAACAAATTTTAATCATTATACATATATGATTTAATATTATGAAAATAATTATGGAGACCAAAATTTCACAATCAACCAAGAAAATTGAGTAGTTATAATTAAGATAAATTTCATAGGAGAATTTGGATCCAAAAGAACATTGAGTTTTAAAATCTTTCCATCTCTAGTATTAAGTTTATCTTACATAAAATTTATAATCTTTTATCCATCCCGCAAAATCTAAACTAAGACATCCTCATCACTCAAGTCCTGACCCATTCTCAACATTTGGTATAACTTGCAAGAAAGACTATTGGAGGTGCAAGCTACATCTAGCTTAATAAGATATCATTCTTACTATGCCATCCATACAGTAATTCAAAGAAGTTAATTAAAATGCATATGCTATACATAAATACTCATATGAATGCAAATAGTATATATAGCCATAAGGGAACTATATATAGGATGGATTTATGTCTTCCTTTACTAGGGTTAGGAAATAAGTTCCATGGCGCCACCTCTAAGTACCAATCTGTGGGTTAGCACAACATCTTAGATTATCCATATATACACATATATAGTACAATGCAAGTAAACTCAAGCAATGGTTTTATATTATACTAAGAGCTAATATTACATATATGCTAGCACATGTGATCGTGAGGCACACATGCAGTCACTCCAACTCGTAAGCAGCGAATCCCTAGCTCAGCTCCATGCAAAGGGCTACATTTCTCGCTACAAAGTAGTTCCTAAAGGTCAAATTAAGGTCATGTATGGAGAACCACCTCTATCGAACCCATTCATACCATCATTTGATGTTGATGATGTTCCAAATACGATAAGTGATACCCTGCTCTAATTATAATTAAAGCTAAGTTTGCATAATGTCCATTTAAAGGTAGATAAGCAAGTTTCACAAGCACTCGTTAATGATACATATGAAATTAATGCAACACCTAATTTAGTTATTATATTTTAAAGTGTTTTTCCCAAGCACAATGTAATATCATACACTTGCATTTCTAATATCTCCATACAAATTGATATAATTAAGGTGAACATCACATTTGGTACATGAATTTTATCAACTCATGCAATTGACTACATGGATTTTAAAAGTGCCAATAAACATTTTTTAGTTCATCCGTAATACATAAATGAGAGAGTTAATTGCAAAAATAAGTGAAGTTTATGCAACTAATTGCAAAATTTGGCAAAGTTAATGTAGTTAATCATAAAAATGAATAAAGTTTAGAAAGTATATTGACACTTTTAAATTTCAGATAATTAATTATAGAAATTGACAAAGTTCAAATACCAAATATGTCATTTACCCATTTAATTATAATAATGCAATTATTTATCAGCACAAGCAAGTGTATCAATTTTTGAGAATACTCACTCGTCTACAAAAGCTAACATTAGCTTAAGTTTACCCAAGTTCGCCACTTTTCGGATTTTGACATTATTTTACTAACTCGGCCATATCTTTCTCATTTTAGGTCCCATTCTAGTGAACTTATAATCGATTTCATAGGTTTTTGAAAGTACTTTCACATGGTGTAATTATTTTTTGGAAAAATACAAAAACGCCCCTTAAACTTTAAGGGTGGCGCGATTAATCCTCGAACTTTAAAAGCATGGTTTTTGACCCCTTTAACTATAAGCAATTTACAAGTGAAAGACATCCCATCCTTTTTTGTCCTTTCTTTATACAATCCCCATACAAAATCTATATGAATCTTGTATAAAAAAGTATGCTTGAAATAGTACAAAATGTCATAATTTGCAATTTTCTTATAGTTCAAAGGGTAAAAAAAACATGCTTTTAAAAACCCTGCACTATCCTTAAAGCTTAGGTGGTGTTTTTTGCATTTAACCCATTATTTTTAGCATGCAAGGTCTGCATTATAGCATTCTGAATATGTTAAATTTGGAGCTAGTTTTACTTTAGAATTTTTGTCAAGTTTCTGGTGTTGTTTCCTTCTTAACTTAGTACACTTACTCTAAATATTCTTCTATTATATTGATCATGTAGTCAAACTTAATTTTACCTTGTTGGTTTAATCTTAACCCTGGCATAAGTGATATTGTATCGATAACGTCTTTATATTTATGCATAACCATGTAAATTCAATTATAACAAATATTGACACAATTAATCATCATATGATATATATGCATAACTATATAAATTATGATCTCATATTTTCAGTCAAGCCTTGGTCATGAAATTTTCAATGTTCATTTGTTGGTTTAACCATACAAAGATTCTAACCTATTATAGTCGCATAAATACGTGTGAGTATATATGCATTTTTCCACTATTTTCTTTAATTTATATTCCAAATGAGTTATCTACTAACAGAGTTTGTAAATACATGCAGGGAATTAAATGAAAAGATGACCTAAACCATGTTACTAGTGTAATATCATCAAACAAGACGAACACATGACCTAAACCTTAAAGAGTTTTGCAGCCATCAAATAAGTAAGAAAAGAGTATGTGAAAATATCTTACAAATGCTTTGTATGCATCAAGCTTCCTTAATATTCCACTAGAATTAACGCATATCCTTACTCGTTTTAATAAGCAAGCCTTAGCCTCTAAGTTATAAGGAACATATAATGAGTATCCACAAAGTAGGGTCTGTTTGGATTGTCTGTTTTTCATCTGTATCTGTATCTTTTTCAAAATGATATATGTAAATATATCCGATTTGCATCTAATTTTTATCTATATTTGTTCTATTTGATCTTTTGATAAGAACTGTCAACTTTTTTTTATCTATATCTATTTCTTGATAAATAATTTGTTAGCAAAAAGTTTGAAAAAGTGTCTGTATCTGCCGGAAAAAAGCCAAAACAAACAGACCCGTAGAAAGTAAAGGAAGTGCTGGAGTAGGGTCATATACTTACCAATTGAGTGTACAGGATCCTATTTTCACCTCTTATGTTTTAAAGACCTCCATCGATGGTTGAGCCAAGTTAGTACGAGTAAAAAAAGTCTCATGATTAAAGAGAAATGATAATGAAAATGGTGGTATGGTGGCGCTTAATGGAAGAAAAGGAAGAAGGATGGTGACGGTGAAGGAGAGACTTAAAGAGAGAAAAAGAAAAGGGGATTGTGAGAAAACATTAGTAGGAGTGATGACAAAATTTCAAGAAGGGGAAAGGGAGATTTGTGATAGCTTAAAGGGGTTACATAGAGGATGAGAAAGGAGGGTAATTGATTTTCAAAGAAAGATAGGAGAGGTGTGGAGTTTGATTTCCCAATGATAAAATAACACTAAGAAGGTAAAGTTTTTGCTAGTCTAACGTAGTAAATCTAGTGTAAGGATTGTATGCATTGATGACAATTGAATGGGCATGGCTTGATGAGTCTTTATGTAGCATAATCTTGGAAATCCTTTATGCTCGGGTTATTTGACATTATTGTGAAATAATTAATGAGATTGAGAATATCATGAGGCCATGTATGGCCAAAGTTATATTACTTTCATGCTATATTGATGAGGTATTGTGGATGGTAGGTTAAAGGTTTTCATTTTGGTGTAAGTTTGGAGGCACGTGAGAATACTAGAGATGGGTAAAGATATGCTTATTTTGTCTAGTTATAAGATTTCACCAATTTAGGTTCATTTGTGGGAGCTGACTAATGTTAAATCGCGCAATAATTTAATGCAGAGTGAGGTGACAATGGTAATGCTTAGGTGGCATATCATGGAGGCATGGGCTGTGCATGGGTATATCATGTCATCTTGTGTAAATTCTAAGGTTTACACAGAATTGGAGGAATCTTAGTTGTCTTGAAGTTGAGGATTTCAAATGACTTTGTGAAAACAAGAAAGTCACTAACGTTTAGACTATGTTCTAATTCTAAGGTCTGCTACCCTTACATTGACACATCTCTTCATACCTACAATTTGACATGCATCAGTGTCAAGTTTCTTATTTATCGAAGGAAGTTAGAGCACGTACTTGCCTTCTTCATGCTTATCATATGTGGTAGCATTGAAATGGGAGTAAATGCCATGTTGATCATATAATCATAATTGTTAAAATCACAAATTTATCCATATGATTCTACAAGTTTATGATTTTATGAGACCATTCCGAGTTGACTTACATAGAATCATTTTTTTTTCTTTTGTAGAATTTTATGATTATGACTAAGTTTACATATAAACTTAGCAGAATCTTACATTTTTAACCAATTTTACCTATATGAGTCAAATAGGTTAAATATAAAAAATATAATTGTATTTTTACAAGCTCATCAACTATTACAATAATGTATCTTTCTTATCACATTTCAATTTTGTTTCCATACACTTTCTGTATTTCTTTCCCCAGAACTCTTGTTATACATTTATATAACTCATTTAAATAGAGTTATTGTTGTAAAATCTACAAAAAAAATTGTTTGTTTATTTATTTTATATAATTAAAATAAGTTGAAAAGTTAGATCATTTTTCAATTCATAACTTATTTCAAATAAAATAATATAAAAGAGGAAATGTCCAATTTAGTACCTAAACTTTGATGAAAAAGTCAATTAAGTGTGAGGAAATGGCTTATTGGATCTTTTCTTTTCTTTGTATTTTTTCCTTGTTCTTAGTTCCACATGGGATACTTGTAATTTTTGTCTTATATTTTTATTGAAATGAACTTTGACTTATAGTCAACTACTTTTGATAAATATTTTGAATAAATCACCACACACACGCGGCCTGCCCTGGCCCATTCCAGGCTAAGCTGGGACAAAGTTATAAAAATTCATTTTTCAAATTCTATTTAAAACGTTGATTCCTACTTTTAATTTGTCTTTCAAATTCCGTTGCAGTTACAATTTCAATTGTAATTTTTTTTTTGTAACTGTCTAGCATATAATTTATGTAACAAAAAAATAATTTAATTTAAATTTGTAACTGATTAATTTTAATTGTTATTATTTTAAATATGTAATGGAAAATTTCAATTTGATCAATCATTAGTTTTCAAACAAAACTTCCAGAGTTTTTATAGATTGAGGATTTTTTCTCTTAACATTTTATTTTTTGCAAAAACACTACATGAGATTCATTTCTAGGCAATTGTACTTCTACTTGTTCTAAGTTTTCACCATGAGTGCACGCATTAGAGACTAGCTGTGTTAACCTTAAGGAGCAAACAGCTTAATTGATTGCACAGAAGTAGTGCAAAAATTTGCTTTCAAGCAATAGACCATCCACGACATAGCTTTACATATTGATAAGTTATCTTACATCTTTCTTTATTTTCCTTACAATCTAAAAGCAAATTTCTTTATTATCACTATCTACATGAACATGACTCTTTCGAAGCTCTCTAAAATTGAACCTCTTTATGGAACAAACTATAAACGTTGGTCTCATAAATTGCTACTATTTTTTTTTGAGTAATTAGAAGTTGATCATGTCTTTTTCACTGATTTTCCTTCTAAAGCTCCATCCATAGAAAAAACTTCTGCTCATTCAACTATGCCTCTCACTTAAAAACTAAAATTTTTTACAATGGCACTTGCAAAAAAATTGAGAAAGACAAAAAAACAACAAAAGGATATTTACTAAACCATTAAATAACTCATTGTTTGATTTATCTGTTAATAAAAAGCTCTAAGGTCTTTTAAGATACCTTAGAAACAAGATATTGAGTTGATGATGTGGGGAATAAGAAATATGTTATTAGAAAATGGTTATAGTTTTAGATGGTTAATGATAAGCCAATCATGGAATAGGTTCATGAGTATAAAATCTTAGTGACTAATGTTCTCAATGAAGGAATGAAGATGTGCAAGATCTTGTAAGCAAATGTATTGTTGGAAAAATTTCCACCTCCTTGGTCCAACTGTAAAAACCATTTGAAGCATAAGAAAAAGGATTTGACTCTATAGGAGCTAATGAGTCATATGTGAAGGGAAGAAGCCAATAGACTGAAGGATAAGCAAATTTCATATTTTTCCATTTCCATTAAAGTTAACCTTGTTGAATTCATTACTACCACCAAGGACGGGTTTAAGAACAGGGAAAAGAGAGTCGACCAATAGAAAAAAGCAATTCAAGAAAAGTGATAGCAGGAAAAAAAAAAAAAAAAAGCAAGTGGCTTGCTTTGTTTGTGGCAAAAATGGTCATAAGGCGTTCCAATATTACCATGGAAAGAATCAGCAAAATACAAACAAGAAACTAGCACCACGTCCCTAGCCAGCCCCTTAGGCCAATATTGTTAAAAAGAAGATATCATCATTGTTGTAGTTGTGGAAGCAAATTTGGTGGATAATAGAATTGACTAGGTACTTGACACTAAAGCATCAAGACACCTATATGTCAATAAGGAATTTTTCTACCACTTTGAAGAGGCTTAGTAAAAGGGAGATTTTTCTTAAATTAACTTATGAAAAAACTTTGGTTGTGAATAATGTTTTGTATGTGCCCTTTCTATGTAGGAACTTAGTTTCTGGTAGTTTGCTAAATAAAGTTAGACTGAAACTTATTTTTGAGGCTGATAAGGTAGTTATCACTAAAAATGAGGATGTGATAGGAAAAGGGTACCGACTGATGGTTTATTTGTTCTGAACACTATTGTTGGTGTTAATGTTAATTAATTAGCTTGTGCTTGTATTGTTGAATCTCTTGATTTATGGCACAGTAGATTAGGACATGTGAACTTTGCCTCTATTAAAAGACAAAAAACATGCATTTGATAAAAACTATGAATTATGATACTGTTATAAATACCCTGCTTGTATTGAAGCAAAAATTATTAGAAAGTTTTTGAAATTTGTCCTACCTAGAAGCACAGAATTGCTTGAATTAATACATTTAAGTTTGATAGATTTCAAGAACACTATTAGTAAAGGTGGTAAAAGGAACTAAATCACCTTTGTTGATGATTTTTTAATATACACAAAAATTTATTTACTAAAATCGAAAGATGAGTAATAGAAACGTTCCTAATGTATAAGAAAATTAAAAGGCTTAGGACTAATAGAGGTGTAGAATTTGGAATACATTTTCTTAAGGAATCTTGTGAGATAAATGGAATTGCATATGAAACTTGCTTCCCTTACACACCTCAACAGAATGATATAGTAGAAAGAAAAAATAGAACCTTAAAGAAATAATGAATGTCGTGTTATTAAGCTCCGGTATGTGACAACATTTGAGGGGAAGCTATTTTATCTGCATGCTAATTTCTTAATAAGGTTTTGTAAAAAATGTTATCCTAGCCGAGTCAAGGGGTCTCCTACAATGGTGTTGATTTTGCCATAGCATTCTTGGTTAAGTCGGGGCTAGTTTGAGCTGTATCAGGTATTTACAGCCTTTTGTTGTTCATCAGTCCTACTTGTTAGGTAGGCGGCTTGGGTTAGATAAAAACCCTTATGAAATGTGGAAAGGTTTTGCACCTAACTTAGATTATTTAAAAGTGTGAGGGTCTTCAGTAAAATTTAGCTTATTAGACTTCAAGAAAACCAATATTGGTCCTAAGACCTTTCGTTGTATATTTATTGGTTATGCTCAAGTTAATTTTTCGTATAGATCTATGCTTTTAATGACTATACTATTTGTGGATCCAGAAATGTTGAATTCATTGAATCAATCTTTCCCTTGAAGAAAAATGACGTTAATGATGTTGTTGGTCCATTTAATACTGGTATGTGCCTATATATTTATCTAGTGATTATGCTTCACATGATAATATGGATGAACCTAGAAGAAGTAAAAGACGAATAACAGAACATAGTTTTGGACCATACTTTATTATTGCTTTCTTAATTTAGAACACCAATTTGGAAAGGATAAACGAGGACATAATGTCTGCGTATTTAATTGAAGAAGATCCTAAAACATACGAAGAAGCATTAAACTCTATGGATGCGTGTTCATGGAAAGAAGTCATTAAAAGTGAGCTTAATTCCGTAATGACAAACCATACTTGGGATTTAGTGGATTTAACTATAAGATGCAAACCTATTACATGTAATGGAATTTTAGGAAGAAAATAAGGCTAGATGGATCCATGGAAAAGTTTAAGTAAGATTAACAATTGTTAGCTACAGTCAAAAGAAAAAGATTGACTATTTTGAAACTTATTCTCCTATGACTAAAATATCTACTATTAGAACTTTGATCTCCTTAATTGCTATTCATAATCTAGTAATACATCAAATGGATGTGAAAACATCATTTTTAAATGGTGATACCGTGCTTCGGAAATCTGTCTACTAAGTTATTGTCTACTTTGGCCATACGGTTTTGTCCTTTTGGTGCCAATGCTTCCCAGGGTGGTCACCTATCTTGGGATAACTCTGCACAGAGCACACTTAACTTTAGAGTTTCGACAAACTCTAAGCCATTACACCGAAAGACATCTCTGTGATTAGAGTTCTAGCACTTCTCAGGGGGTCACCTATCTTGGGATTGCTCTGCACACTTAACTTTAGAGTTCCGACAAACTCTAAGCCATTACACCGAAAGGCACATCTGTGATTAAAATTCCACAACTTATAAATGAGGAGCATTACAAACTCCCTAACTTATAGAATTGATGTCATCATTAGTTTCGTTATACGGGTCAAGAACCACACTAGATAAGAGGACACTCCTCCATTTCCTGGTTGGTGAATTGCTCTGATACTACTTATGATGTCCCATAACTCTATCCATTAAGGTATTGTCCACTTTGGTCACATACATATGGTCTTGTCTTTTTTGTGCTAGCGTTTCCCAGAGGTCACCCATCCTAGGATTGCTTTACATAGAGTACACTTAACTTTAGAGTTTCGATAAATTCCAAGCTATTACATTGAAAGGCACTTTGTGATTAGAGTTTCACAACCTAGATATGAGGGATATTGCAGATACGGATAAAGAAATATATATGGGGTGACCTGAGGGATATGTGATTTCTGGCCAAGAAAATAAGGTGTGCAAACTTAGAAAATCTCTTTATCGTCTTAAATAAGCTCTTAAATAATGGTACAAAATATTTGACCAGACATTAGCAACAAATGGATACAATGTGACTATATCTTATTCTTATGTTTGTTCTAGATCTTTTAGATCATATTGTGTGATTATATGCTTGTATGTTGATGATGTGTTTATCTTTTATACCAATGTAGATGTGGTAAATAAAACAAAATTGTTTTTGTACTCTTAATTTGATATGAAAGATCTAGGGGAATTTGATGCTATTCTTGGTGTCAAAGAAGGAAAATAGAAAATGGTATTTCTCTATGTCAATCCCATTATATTGAAAAGGTGTTGAAAAAGTTTGATAGCTTTGATGTAGTTCCTGTTGGAATTCCCTATGATCCCAGTATGTTGCTTAAGAAAAATAAGGGCCTTGTATTTTAGAAGCTAAATATGCTATGATCATCAGAAGTGTTATGTTTCTTATGAACTATACTAAACCTGACATAACCTGTATTGTGAGTAAATGAAGTCCTTATACTCATAATCCAAGTCATGAGCATTGAAATGCACTTCATTGTTTACTTAAATGTCTTAAAGGTACTGTAAATTGATGCTTACATTTTAGTAAATTTCTTGCTATATTGGAAGGAGTTTAAAATATCTCAAACCTTCACTTAAGTTAGAAATTGGATTTGTATAGTTTAATTAATGTAGGAAAAATAGATAATGAATTATGATTAGATAAACCAATGAAAATAATTTAGTAAATAGAATTAAGTTAAAAATTGAGATTTCAAATTCTCAAACTCCTAAACATGCTGTTTAGAAGTTTAGTAGATTTCTAAATCCCTAAACTTTAGCTCAACATTTCATATCCTTAACCCCCATAAATTTTAGAATTACATGTTTTCCTAAAAATATCATATGTTGAGTCCAAACTTAAGTTAAATATCAATTTGATATAAACCAATCTCCTAAATCAAACCCCTATCTTAGGTTCCTTAGTTGTAACATATTGATCCTCAAACTATTTCCTAAATACTTTTAGAATTAAAAATATCGATGTGAAAGTTTTAAACCTAATACATTTATTCTAAAATATCATATCTGTCTTTATCTCTTTGTTTTTCTTTTCTTATTTTGTTGCCTTTTCCTCTTCTTTTCTTTCTTCCTTTTGTTTCTTTTTCTTCCTCTTTCTTCTTCTCTCCTTTGTCAAAAACCCAAACCTAAATCTCAATTCTAACAAGATCATAGGATAAATCAAAGTTGGAAAACAAGATTGAAGATGAAAAATATGCATAAAGGAGCACAAAAACTAAGGAAACAGAGTAAAGGTGAAGACCATGTTAATTAAGCTCATCAACATATAAGTTTGTTATTATCTCGTTTTGATTGTTGATTATGCATGGAAATATTGTATTAAAATAAATACCTATAGAACTTGTGATGATATTGATAGATTAAGGATATATGAACATGTTTCCTAAAAACCTAAATATGTGCATGTTGTGTAGGCTAAGTGTTTGATAAAATGAAATGAAGGAATATAAGATAGATATGAAGTGTTAATAAGACAAGATTATGAATATTTATACTAATAACGAGTTGTTGTTTTGATGTATATTGAAGATAAGTAGTAGAATTAGTGTAAAAGACAAAGGGAAAAAGTAACATGTTCCCTTGTTCATCACGGTCATAACATGGCTTATGATGCATGTTGAAATGATAATTAAGGGTAATCATGGGCGTGATGAGGACCATGATCTCCTCTGATAAAAAATAAAACATGATAACAAACGTATTTAGCAAGATGAACATCACAGCTTAGATCACAACCATTACGAAGGGTGTGATCTCTTTTGATAAGAATTTTCAAAGGAAACATCCTAGATCACGACCATGACAATGGGCGTTATCTCCTTATTACAGGCATGGCAAAGCCTGTATTGGTGATCACGGCCTCCATCACGAGTGTGATGAGGTTAGTGATGACGATCATGCCCTCATCATAGGCGTGATCTGTCCCCCGGTGCTGTTTAAAAATAAAAATAAAATAAAATGAGATAGAACGGAGTAGGTGAATGATAGTTGATATGTTATATCAGTTAAATGATATAATTAAACATGACTTTAGTAAATTTATAGATTTAATAAATAATTGGATTACATGTGGAAGTTAGATATAAAATAAACTTAGTTAGTAAACTTAAGTTTGACTGGATTAGTAATTGAATTAAATGATTGACTCTAATCAATTTGGCTAGTTTAAGTTAAAATAAGCCGAATAGCTAATAATTGGCTTTAGTTAATGAATTAGGATAAACCATAAATAACATAGGGAGTATGTTGTATTAAATGCTTGTTTAGGAAATGAATGTTTTGATGATGCTGTTGTAATAAAATATTATAAACAAAGTGAAAAAAAAAACACTTTAACAGACAATGAAAAACTATTTGTATCTTGGTTGAGTGATTTTCGCAACTAAGACAGATTTCCTACTTAGTGTCTGATTAGATAAGGTTTTAATAAAAGTTTGATGTAATGGATAATTGATTTAATTTTTTTATAAGAGTTTAATTTCTTGAAACAGATATGGATATCTGTTTACCTTCTAAGATGGCATCTTAGTCTCTATTTGGATTTCATATAAAAGGTACACAGTAATTTGTGTGTTGTATGCTAAGATAGACATCCTAAATGAATTAAAACTTAAAATGGCTTAATAAATTAATGAGTGATGCTTACGTGTATGTTATTAGATTTAGTTCGGAGAGCAGGAATCTTGTTCCGAGGGGGCATGGTAGTTTAGGCGCTTAGGCTACCCTTACCATGATGTAATGACTTTTATAAGTGGCTCGACAAATAGCCAATGGGGAAAACGGTATCGGTGTAATATTTGCTTAAGCTTGGAGTAAAGTAACATATTTTAGTTTACGCTTATGGGCACGACTGAACCAACTGATGTTATGCACTGAGATTAAGTAAAGATGAGTAACGACTGTAAACCCTATATAAAGCTATTTTCTTATAACGTTATGTAGGTGATATAAGTATTCGGGCTACCTATATCAACCCCCTAAGCAACTACTGTTACTCAAGACCTTGGTTCTCAGGATTATTTTGGAGTGTGAGTGCTCCAGTGTTGATTTACTTACCTTAAGTTAAAGATAATGAATTATCGTTGCTACATTGCATTTAGTTAAGCTTGTGTGTCACTTCGTGTGTGATTATGTTACCGTGTACTGGCTTCGACTCGTTTTTCTTATTGTTGTTGTTTTCTTTCTAGGTATTGTTGATGATTGATGATGATAATGTTAGTGACAATGAATGACTCGGACACGGCGATCATGAAGATATGAGAGGAAGAGTAAAGTGAAGTAGGACGTTGGATTATTTGTTTTTGTTTTATCTTGAAAGAACTGGATTTAATCTTTAAAAAGTTTGTATCTTTTTTAAGGGTCTGGTTATGCCAAGTGTTTTGTAATAAGTTTTTAAAGCTTTGTTTAAGTGAAAAATCTTTCATTTGTATGAGTAGAAGTTAGAAATGTTTTTATCAAAATTGTTTTCTTGTCACAAATTCAGTTACCTTTATAATGTAATTATATTATTTCAAAAATTAAAATTGAATAGCAATATTAAACATAAACAAATTTTTAAGGGGGGCCTGTGCATGTAATACTTAAGGTATCATATGTGGCTAAGGGATTTGACTTACCTTAAATTTTAATATAGGGTAAGTCAAGTCCTTACAGATTTTGTGATGTAAATTGGGTTATTGATAACAATGAAGTGAGCTATACCAGTGGCTATGTTTTTACTTTAGAAGGAGGAGTTATATCATGGAACTCCACTAAACAAACTTGTATAGCTCATTCCACTATGGAATCGAGTTCATAGTTTTAAATTAGTAAATGCCACGCCCCAAGGTTACCTTAGTAGTAGTATACAAGCAACACTTGAATACTATTACTAGTTAACCTTTAGAGAGTGACATATTTTCAAATAACAGGATCTTTTAGTTGCTTAGATAGAAATGACAAACACATGTAAGTCATAAATTGATAAATAACTGTCATCACAAGTAGAGATATCATAATGATGTTACAAACCATATAATTTTTCCATAAGTCTCCAAATACATAACTGATAAACCATATACTAACTAATCTATACTAGAAATAGTAGCAAATAACTTATCCTAATTTGATCCATGAGCATCTAGCTCCTAAGTTCTTATCGGGACCATGCTCCAAGATGTAATAAGCCACAGTCGTAATGTAAACCTGAAAAGTCTTTGGAGTGTGAGCGAAACCACGGACTCAGTGAATAACCAGAACTTACCACATATCAATCAAGTTTATTAACAATCATATGAAATGCATCAATCAAGCATATGCATAATTACAAGCCTGGATAAAATCTAAAGCAAGATGGAGATTCACACCCTTACATTGAGGTTGAAAAACACAATACTATGGCCCACCTACCCAGGAGAAACTAAGCTTATAGAAAAACAACAATACTCACTTTAATTATCACTTTAAATTTATTATATCTTAACACTCATTTAATATTTTTAGCCTTAGAAACTCCACTAAGTATTAGTCATTTCATAGCAATACCATAAGCGACGTCCTTCATTTACCATTTAATTCTTATGGTACCGATAGGACAAAGGTAATCTTGCATAGAACTAATAGCCTCTTTGCTTAGAAAAACCAAGCATGACCAGAGATCCAAAACACTAACACGTAGTCAGCTGCCACTTACTCAAATGCTGCTTATGCAAATCGTGCAATGCATGCTCATTTCATTTATGGTGTCAATAGTTTTTAATCAGTTTAAAGGTGATCAATCATTATACATACAAGCAGTGTACTATACAAGTAACAAGTTTCATATGGAATTCTGTTATCACTATTATTAGAGTAGCTTAGCAACCAAAAATTCATAAATCATACATTTCCCGTAAACACATACAACGAAATATTGTTATTATCTTTCATTTAAGATAAAACTAAGCTACAAACACAAACAATGTAATAAGTTAAGTTACTCACCTGCTCATACTGACTAATCGTAATAATCAACAGGAAATCTTTAATATTGTCAAGATCACCTATTGAGATGAATTAAATATTCATTAATAAAACACAACTTATATAACTAAACTCTTACAAGTATTATAGTATCCTATACCGATATTTCTATTACCTTTTTTGGTCTTTTAATGGCCTTATGGTAACATATATTATTTAATATTTTATTTTTATTTTGCTTTTCTTGATCTTATTTGATATTTATATATTTTTATTGGGTGGTTATAGAGTTTATATTTAGTATATCAATAATTTATCAGTACTATTATTATTACTTTTATATTATTCCTTAGTTGACCTGCTATGATGACCAATATTTATTTTCTATTATTTAGTTTCGTCGTGTTTCTCTTGATCTGTCTTTTATTATCACCTAGCTATTTTAGAAATCGCAATATTTGGTATTTTATCTTATTTTACATTTCCATTCTTATTTATTTATATAAGACAAGTATCTGATAATTATCATAATTTAATCTTATTCGTTAAAAGTGTTCTCTATTTATAACATTTATCTAAAGTTTTTAACACTTAACTATTATTTGATTATATTAATATTAATATTTTTATATTAAGCTTATGCTTCTGTTCTTCTTCTTCTTCTTCTTCTCTTCTCTCTCTCTCTCTCTCTCTCTCTCTCTCTCTCTCTCTCTCTTTTTATAAATATATAATATGTTCTGTTTGAAATAGACTTCGCTTAGAGGAAATTTATACGTACATCGACATTCAACGCTGCCGGTGTTGAAACCCAAATGTCGGTGTTATAATTTACATGCATTTTTACATCAGCATACGCTAGCTCAAGGCCGTTGGCTTTACAACGTATGCCGATACCAACGCTGCCAGCGTAGAGCTTTGAATTGCCGGCATTCGTTCATATTATGTAAAAAGAAAAATATTACGTACCTTCTACTTCCAGTGGAAGCCGTCTCAATACCGCCACCCTACCTGTGTACACCACAGGGGCTGGTGTTAATACTATTCATCGTATTCCTTGATTTTATATATTTCAAAACTTAATTTTATTATTCCATATGTTTATTATAATTGTATTTAAACTACTTCTATGTGTTTTTTACTTGGTTTACAACTATTTCTCGTGTCATAACAACAAAAATAACATCTTATAATCATCAAACTACTTGATTTCTTACTACACTTATATTATACATATGAATAGAGTTTAAAGTTAAGTTTTACCTTGTTTGAGCTGGTATGGAGTTTGAATCCTTCTTTTCAGCTTGAAACGAACCTAGGGTTTATAATAACATTGCTTAGGCTAGTATCCTAACATATCACTAACTAAAAACGAATTTACACTTACCTTTCCTTGTCTTCTTCTTAAGCTTAGAGCTTACTAATGGAATTGAGATGTTGTGTTGGGTTTGTTAACTTTGTTGGTTGTTTATGGAATTGTTGTGGGACGAGTTTAAGTTGTTATTGTTGATGTTTTATGTGGGTTAATGGTTTTGTTGGTTTGTTCATTAAGTACACACACACACACACACACACACACACACAGGTAGTTACTTTCTTCAAGAGTCTTCAATCGAGGAGAAGTTGTCTTCCACTGAAAGTTCAATTTCATGCCATAGTTTTCTTTGCATTAAAAGATCTTGTTTGTTTGGATTATTATGATTGGTTATTGAGTGTTGATTTGTTGACTTATTAAGGATAATTTGTGCAACTTGAATGAGGCTTTCGGCTGGGAAGAATCGAGAAAGTTTCAGCCATGCATTAGATGCACTTGCACCGAAATTAAGGAAAAATAAATATAATATTATTTATTTAATTAGTTATCTGATTTTAGGACAGTTTATTAAATTAAACGGGATGAATATGACAGTTATTTAAGAGTTTTGTCTTCAAAATTTCATTTAAAGCTTTTACAAATTTTCTAAGTTATGATCAAGTCCAACTTTGAGTTTAATTAATTATTTTTAGCTTAATAGGCCAATTTTGTTTTAGTCTCTAATAGCTTTAGAATTTAATAACTAGAGTAATATTGTGATCCAAATATTTATTTATGGTCTAGGTTATTAGTTATGAATCTATTTTTGTTCTTTTTATGTATTTATAATCATAACGGTTTGTCTTTAAATTATCATTTTCTAACTATAAGCTTTATTGATTATTGACCTTCTAATTCTCTTGAAATCTTATTTAAATTATTTCTATACTTTGAATTTTCGATACTGGCTACGAATTCTATCTTTAATATCTGCTATTATCTATAGAACTTTGTTTTGGGTTTAAAATTATGTATAAGATTATTACTGCTTGTGGTTTTATTTTAAGATCTTTGTGGAATCTTACACTAACCGTCTATTTTCTATATTTCTATTTCTATTTATTTTTTACTTCTATGAAAAAAAATCTCGAGGTTTATAGCAGGTCAAGAAGCAAAATGGTTAAGAGACCTATTAGCAAGTATGCCATTGTGGGGGAGATCCTTGTTTCCATACATTGCAATTCACATGAATCTATTAGAATTGCAAAAAATAGTGTCTATAATGGCAAAAGGAGACACATCTAAATTTGACACAGTGCAATCAAGCAACTCTTGAAAAATGGAGTGATCTTGGAATATGTGAGATTCGAAAGGAATTTGACAAATCCTTTCGCTAAAGGATTAATAAGGAAGGTTGTTCTTAAGTCATCAAAGGGAATGAGGCTTAGGCCCTTGGATTAAGGTAATATGGTGGATACCTATACATGGTCAAATGAAGTCATACGAGTCATAATGGTGCATTACATTCCCTTCACTCTAATATTTAGTAGTGCATGAGAAATCCATAGCTTTATATTTAGGCGATTCCAGTGAGATGAACTTAATGAATTCACTATTTGATTGTAATAGATCCATAATCCTCTATGCTGGTTCGTTCTATGAACTTGATGGATGACATTTTATGGAGGTTAAGTCTAAATGATTCTTAATGGTTTCGTAGCCTTGGTGTAAGGTAGTTTATGGTATAAACCTAATCAAATCACCTATTGAGTGTGAAGGTGGGCCGCCTTCTATGAAAGACTTAAGTTATCTTTCTATAGCACTCATGAGCATCTAAGGTATGTGCATGACCATTAAAAGAGCTTTAAATTTAATATCGCAGGATAAGCAAAACATAAGGGTATAATACGTACTTATGTAACTTAGTTGTTGCCCTATTTCACTATGCATTAATTCAATCAAAAGACATTATCATTTAAGTATACACGTCCTTTCCTTTGCCCATAAAACTTTTTCGTCCATCAAGCCATTTGTGGCGAATTGTGAGGAAATGACTTGATGAATCTTTTTGTTTCTTTATGTTTTTTCCTTGTTATTACCCACATGGGATATTTGTAATTTTTATCTTATGTTTTTTATTAAAATGAACCTTGACTTGTGGTTAACTCTATTTGATGAGTATTTTTAATAAAAGGCCACATGATCGCATCCCCCTCCCGACTATAGAATTTTATTTTTCAAATTCTATTTAAAACATCGATTATTATTATTAATTTGTCTTTTCAAATTTTATTGTAGTTACAATTTCAACTGCAATTTTTTTTATAACTATCTAGCATATATTTCTTGTAATAGAAAAATAATTTAAATTTAAATCTGTAACTGATTAACTTTAATTATTAGTATTTTAAATTTATAATAGAAATTTTCAATTTGATCGGTTATGGGTTTTCAAATAAAATTTCCAGAGTTTTTATAGAGTGGGGATTTTTTTTATTGACATGTTATTTTTGGAAAAACACTGCATACAATTCTTTTCTAGGCAACTGTACTTTTGCTTTCTAAGCTTCTTTTGAGTGCATGCCTTTCGGGCTAGTTGTGTTAACTTTAGAGAGCAGACATCTCAATTGATTGCATCAAGATTCTACCGAAACTCGCCTTCAAGGCAGTGGACCATCCCTACATAGCTTCACAAATTGATAAGTCGTCTTGTATCTTTCTTTATTTTCCTTACATTAGGTACGTGAACTTCACAAAGTCTAATTTCATACCCAATCATTCATGCCCTTAAACACTATCCCACTTAATACTCCCTTTTGATTGTTTTTTTAAGTAATAGATATATATCAAACAATGATTTAATAGTGTTGAGTGAGCTAGTGTTTAGGGACTAGGATGTTCATGGTTCAATTAACTGGTCCATGACCTTATTTTTTTATCCTAACCGTAATGATTGGATTTTCAATATCCTGATCCTAAACCGATCCATTATGAACGGTTAACCGCCTTAACGGTTAACCGTTTTTTTTGTTAATTTTTCGTTTTCGTTTTTAACCGTTTAACATAATGGTTGTGCAAATTTTGTAGTTAACTATATCTTTCAATATGTCAGTAAAAAAATTAGAGTATTTTTTTGTATAATTATATTAAAAACTATAAATTAAAATGTAAGACATGTAAAATAGTTATTAATATATATCGGTGCCATCAAAATAATCATCATAATAGCCTTTTACTCATGTATTCTTATCAACCTTGATCGATTAAGCTCAATACAAAATCCCAATCAAACACCACAGTTCCAATTTTCAAACATATATGCATTTATTTCTTCTTATCTAAATCATTCATTTTAACATAATTCATACTAATAACACTAAAAAAAAAATAATTATATGGGTATATTATAAATTATATATATTAACAATTAGGGATCGATTAACCGAATCCATTGGTTTATGGTATCTAAAAATCGAAACCGAAACCGAAAAAAATTAAAAATGCTAATCCTAAACCGAAACCTAAACGATTGATCAATTAACCGTTTTTTCGGATTGGTTTTCCTGTTTCGATTTGATTCAGTTATCCTAAACATTTGGTTTTTTTGCACACCCCTATTAGGGACATGAAAAGTTCAATTGGGTATGAAATTGAACTTTTTAAAGTTTGGATACTTAATTGATATTTTCGTTAAAGTTTAGGTACCAAATTAGTTATCCCCCTTATATCAAAAAAGAAGAAAAACTTAATTTTGACTCTACTTACTCTTTTTTTTTTTTTATGTATGTTATATTATGGATTAAGGTTGTGTTAAATAATTGAAATTGGTTTTGATAAGCAAAGAAATCATGTGTTCAAATGTAAGATAATTTACATTAATTTCATAATTTAGGTGCTTGGATGATATATTTAAAAAATTTGTGGTGTTTTAAATTTAGAGTATTAACTCATGGTATAGATATTCTCAATTTCTCGTATTTTACACTTTTATTACTATAACTAATTTATAGAATCATGTTTCAATTTTTTATAAGTTATCGAGAATATCTCTAAATTATCATATTATGAAATTTTAAACCTGGCTTAAAAATTATGGAGTTTATAGTAATAATAAGAGCTTTAGGTTGATCACTCAAGTGATGAATATGGCAAACTACTGTTTCATTATGCCTAGGATGTGACTTTGGCCTTTATTCTTCTCCCTTTATCCCATTAGTGTTACTAATCCTTAATCAATCTTATTTATTAATAGTTAATGTAACAGCGATAACGTTGCACACTACATGGGACTGCGTATTTTACCATTTTAATACCTCGTTAAATCGATTCTTTCATTATTGAAAATCAATCCGTGCAATATTAATCTCTTATGTATAATAGATCATCGAAAGCATGTTCAAGAGTTTGATGGGATAAGCATGCTTCGTATCAGGTATGCAGTAACTTACATGTTGCTTGACTAAGATATACTTCTTCAATGAATTTACTGATAATAATTAAGTGTTTGATTATACATGGTCATTTCTTACACCTAGGCCGAGGGTGACAACCTTACTAGGTAATGCCAGTACATTAGCTAGGTTATTAGGCTGTCGAGGATGGCTCGACAGGTAGTTGATTGGGGAACGATAGCAGAATAACGTATACTTACGTTTGGCGAGAAGTTACACCTGTACAACTTAGAATCATGGGCTTTGTTAAACTGAGCAATTTGGTAGAGTGAAATAAGTAGAGATACACCATGATTGTAACCCTTAGACAAAGCTATTACTTTAGTAAAGATATAGGGTATAGGTATTCGACCCATCTATATAAACCCCTTTATGCAATTATTGTTATTAAGATCTCTAGATTCCCAGCGTATTATCAGAGTGTGAGCATTCCACAATTGATTTGCTACACATAAATTAAAAAGACGTAAACTTCTAGCTATTACATTGCATCTAGTCTAAATGTGTGCGATCGTATCGTGTGTGTTTGTGTTGCTGTCGTATTAGGTTTCGACTCATTTTTTTAAGGATTTGTGGATTAGATGAGGATTGCTATGACTATGAGGGTTTTAGGATGAACATTGAGGAGTTCCTTAACGAGTATATGATTGTAGACTACCTTATGCTTATTTAATGGGAGTACCATGTTCACCTAGATGTGTTTAAGTGCAACGGGCCTTTTGTTGAGCTTTGGTTTTTGCTAGCTTTTAGTATACCATGTTGATGCCATGCTTTTGATACTTGAGACTTGGTTTTCATACTTACGAGATACCTACTATTTTAGGCATAATAAGATGCCTTGAGATATTGATACTTATCATGGTTTTACTAGATAATTATATATATATATACATGTATGTATGTGTGTTAGTTACTCTTTTGAGTAACCTTTTTATTAAACTTTTATACATATTACTTTTTCCCCAACCTTAATAAATATTTTCAAAACCTAATCAAACAATTTTAAAATCTAAAATTGGTTATAACAACATGATAAACTAATTTGCGTATAATATCTAATTATTGTACGTGTTAAGACTGGATATGCCTTGATCTTATTATAGGTGCAACAAATGAAGCACGTGATTTCAAAATGTGAGGATATATCTCGAGGGGTATCAATGACTTCAATAAAAGTCTTTATTACATAAGGGTAGATTATCAGTGTATGATGACACACACATATATACATATATATTTATATAGAAAATGTTGTTTACCAAATTGTATTACTTTATAATTGTACTGATACTTTACACATGATACATTAATGTTTAATTAACTAATGTGAGTATCTATTTTGATTTTTTTATTGGCTCAAATTGAAATATTTACCCATATTTATTTAAAAAAGATGGTTAGCACCTCCATAATTATTGTTAACTTAATTTAAGATGAAATGGTTTACTCTACATCATGTTTGCTGCATTTGACTAGTTTTATAATCCTACTTACATCATGTATCCAATAAGGAGATTTAAAAATAGATTTAAGATTCAATAATGGTGATTCCAATACAGGATCCTTACCATGCTATGAGCTCTTGTTAATGCTTGGTTATACAATTTAGGATTTTCTCATATTTGCATAGTGATTTCTCCTAAAAGTAATTATTCATCTTTCTTAGTTCTTAAAAAACATTAATTACAAACAAAGCATATTAAACTAACAATACTACTGTTTCTTGTAAAGAATTGGCTTTGGGTCTCAATTTTTGTTGAAACCTTTTTGTCAAAGTTAATATACAAACTTTTATTAAGATGATTAAGTAAGGGATATAAAAATTTCAAAATGATAGATAGTTTCCAATAGTAGTGAAACATATTTTTCAACTTTTGACTTAAAGTTTTTCTTAATCTAGTGCTTTATTCTATAGCTTTTCTTTGTAATATCCTATTACTATATAAAACTATTTATTTTGTTATCTATTGCTTTCTTTATTAAATTTATCCTTAAGCATGTATATTGATTTCCAAATTCAATTTATTTTAGTTATGATGTCTTAAGTTTAATGACAAAAATGATACATAGACTTTTACAAAATATTTAATCAGTACCTGAAGTTTCATTTCGAATAACTTTGGTATATAAACAAAGTTTTCGTCGATATTTTTTATATCTAAAGTTTGATTTTGATAATTCCTATATCTGAACAAAGTTTTTGTAGATTTTTTTTATACCTAAAGCAAGTTTAATCAGATATAAACAAATCCATGAAAACCTTATTTAGGTACCAAAATTGTCAAAACCAAACTTCATATATGAAAAAATTCTACGAAAACTTTGTTTATGTATCAAATTGTTCATAACCAAACTTTATATACCTAATTGAATTTTTTGTGAATGCTCATGTGCTATTTTTGACATTATCTCAAATCTATTATGATGGTGTTCAAAATAAATGCTATGAGTAGACAAAATCTATACAAGCAATCACATCTTACAAGGAAATTGAATATGATGATAGTCAAATACAATTACCATGTAGGTGATATATATAAATTATTATTTAATTTTGAGTTTAATAATCTATAGTTTAATCAATACATAATATTCTCTCACTAGAGTGAAAAATTACACTTTGACACTTTCAATTTACTTCCGCACTATCCGGGTTTGAGAAATTATTAACTCTTTTTATTTCATATTAATATGCATTCATTATTTGGTTTATAACATTTAATACTCTCTTATTTAGTTTTTAGGTTCAAGAAAAGGAAATTAGTATCATTAATTTAAAACAAAAATACAAAAATACCATTGAAACGAAAAAAATCCCAATTTTAGGCAAGTTGAACTCATTTCTTAAACAGACGAGGTCATAAGTGGCTAACCTCGTCTGTTCAAGAGATGATGTTAGTATTTTTTTTTTAATTTTGTATGTTCAACAGACGAGTTTAATATTTTTGGAAAACAATTCAAGAAGGCTATCTTCTTGTCTCTCTCATAATACCCTCTCTCTCGTCACCTTCCCTCTCTCTTCTTTCAAACTCACTCCCTCGCCTTCTAACTCTCTCACTAGCTCTCACAACTTTCTCTCCCTATCCCCCTATCGCCTTCCTCACTCCCTCACTCAACCGCCACACCAATCACCCTCACAAACTCAACACACCCCTTCCACCTTAACTCCACAATTTGATTTGGGTAGCTTTAGTTTACTTCTTTCTTTTCATGACCTGACCCATTAGCTAATATGGACTGAGTTTTCAATCTCCTTTAATGTGTTTGGATTCAATTATATTCTTGGTTCATTAAACCGAACACTGTCTAGTTCATTCTTATACTTTGTTGAGTTTGACGAAGCCAATGAACTAAATAAAGTTTCGAGCTTCTATCATAATTTTGTTTTTTTTTTCCCTTTTTTGAGCTTATTCGTGCAGCTTGTATTGCTATTATGATGTATAATTTTACTTCTTTTGAGAGGAAAAGTATGTATTTAAGTACCTGATACATGTATTTGCTTTATGGAAGAGAGAACAAGTTTTTGTTTTGGCCAATCTTGTCGGTTAAACATACAAGGTTTAAAAAAAATTAACTTAGTCTCTTCAATAGACTAGGTCAACTATTTATGATCTCGTCTGTTGAAAAGATGAATTCAACTTGTCTAAAATTGAGATTATTTTTTTTCCGATGGTTTTTTTTGTAATTTTTTAAAAATTAATGATATTAATTCCTTTTCCCTAAAGAAGACACTCATCAATGGCTCAACTAGGTGCTTAACAATTTAATTATTAAGTAGTGTCATTCTACTTGGAGCTTAACAATTATTTTACATAAATACGTTTTACTTTTCTTATATATAAAGTTTCTCATATATTGACCATGGTTTTGATGTCGTTTTGACATCTTTTTCAAATCGAAGAGATATTGAATAAATACTGAACTGATACAAGTATAATATCGATGAAAAATCGATAGTTTTACTTATAAATTGACTAAATCGAATAATATCGAATTAATACTGATCTAGTATAAATAAAAATCCAAAAATCCAAACAGGCCGACGATATAGATGTTAAAAAGATTAATAGTGCCCACTGTGAAAAGCCCAATTCCAAGCATTGCCAAGCCCAAGCTAAAGCCTAGCCCTAACCTCATTCATACACCCGTATAGTATGACGCCTCTGCTGCATTTGTGAGTGTATTGAGTTTATCCATCCCACTCTTGCAATTACATAATAAAGAACCACCCACTGAGTTGGTTTCCTCCACGCAAAGAGAAGGGAAAAAACAAAAATACTTTCTTTTTTTTTTTTTTTGGTTCTACCTTTACCAAGGTACCAACACCAATTACAATCTCATTTTGCCAAATTCATCACTTACAAACCTCTTAATTTTAAGCTCTTAAATCTGATCTCTGTCGTCTTCTTTCTCATCATCATCTGTTAATCTGTAAATAAATTAAGATAAAATTAAAGAAAGACCTAGTCAATAATTTTTTCAATTTATAAGGTCTAATCGGCATACGATGAGATGGGCACTTCTTGTTTTATACGGTTACTCATTATATTTATATTGATTGATTGATGCTTTTCTTTGCTTGCTTGTAAATCAGTTCTGTGGTTGCGTTTCATTTCAACATCTTGATCTGAAATCGGTGCTTGTTTAAAGTGAAAAAGATCGGTTTTTGAGTTCTGGGTGTTTCAGATTTCGAGTTTGAGAGCTCAATTACTTCTGAATCTTGGGTTGTTCAGGTTTAGTATTTGTTTTTACTTACTGGGTTCCTTTTTTTTTATTTTTATATATTTTTAAATTAAATTAAATTTAATTTTTTGTGCTTGCATTTCTTGTTTACTATGTAATTTTCAGAATTCTTAATGAGTTTTTGATTTAGATGTTTTTATTTTAAATTATTATATATATTGTAGTTTTTAAGTCGGTTACCCATTTTGTCGACTATCTGGTATATGCTTTGGGCATCCAATGTGTAGTTAAAATATATATATATTTTTTGTGTTTTTTATTTTTATATACATGTAAATCTTTGCAATTGTACCAGTTTTGATGATTGATGAGATATGTCACTATGTATGATATTTAATTAATTATCTATCTTGATTACTTGGAGTTTGTTCTTCATGGATGATGGGGATTTTTAACTTGCTGCAACCTGCTTAAGTTGCTTGCTTTTTGCTAGAGTTGGAAGCTGTTCAATGTTGTACATTTTAATATGAAATTTGTAAATGCAATGCAATAAATACCCGTCACTATGCGATTAGGATTCTTTGTAGTTCTCACTTGTTCATGCTATGTTACTTGTATATTGATGTAATGTGAAATTTTTATAAATTCATTTGAATCTTTGCAGAACAGTAATGCCTAGTTTCCTCTGCAATCTCATTTTTTCCCAACGAACTGGCTAGAATGTTCCTATGAGCTTTACCTTGGTTATAGAGATCAAACAAGCTTGTTGAAGTGATTGAAGTTCACCAGGGCATGGTTTTCCAAGTGCATAGTAAATCGTAATTGGTACCATATTCTTGTTTTTGAGACAGCTATGGAAAGCCTTTTTGATACTTCCATGCCCCAGAAGTCCCTGTAATATCACTCTCTTAATTGTAACAGATAGAAATAAACTTTTCCCCCAAAAAATTTTGTGGTCTTGCTTGCTATTTAGAGGCAATTGTCTTAAGAAGGGGGCATAAAGAGCTTTAAGCATCTCATTGACAGGCTTTGTTCTTCATTATTAGAATTGAACTGGTCAGTTAGCTCCACTTGATAAATCCATTTGTGATTGCCTAATTGTGTTGTAATGTTGGCTAAGTATGTGTTATATCTAAATCTTCCACAACAATGATCAACTCTATTTGCTGGAGAGATGTGGATAAGGAAAGTTGTATATTTGAGATTTTCTAAGCTGCCATCATTCTCCACCTGCTTGTAGACCTTAATTTATGAAATTTCCATATATTTCACATAAGAAACTGATCAAATTGGAAATTCTTTATATGGTCGAGGAGAAGCATTTATGAATCTTTTTACACTTAAAGTATTTTCCATTAAAGCAAACATAAAATTCCTACCTGTGTCTCGTAACTTTTTGGGTTTCATGATTGCTCGAAGCATTATCACCAAACGTTATTAGAGAGAAATTGAATGATGGCACGATGTCAATGATATTATGAAATCCTTTTTCATGTTGCAAAGATTGTATTGTAGATATTGTGAAAACATATCATCATAGTTAAGGGATGCTCATTGTAATGTATTTGATAATGTTATGATGGCAATTGTCCTGTATAAAAGTTCATTTTTTCGTACTGCTAACAAATATAAGTTTACCATTGAATCCATTGTGTGGTCCTCACAGAAGATAGATCCATTTTAAGGGATGCATTGTAACTTTTTTGGTTGGGCCGATGAACTTATTGATTTATTGTGAATAGTACCAACTGAGTCAAATTGACCTAAACTGAAGGCAGAGTATTCGGTTTATTGTGGTGTTGATAACTTTATAATTGGTTGAATTGCAAAATCTATATATGATTTATTTGGCATTTGATTGAAAAATCTGAATGATATTCTGTATATTTTGTTTCTGCAAGGAAAAGATAGAAAGTACCCTTTATCTTAATTTTAGTGTGGTATTGCATGAGTCAATGCTTCATTTAGTATATTATGGTAGGTAATTTTAAAGACGACACTAGTTTTTTCATTCTTTGCTGAGTTTGATAATTTTATTTCTTTTGAATGGGGTATTTTTATGCAGCAACTTGTTCCAGTGACCTGGTTTTGACACATTGAAGTAGAAATTCCTGATCTTTTATCCTTCTCAACTATATATGGGCTAAGGTGCACTTTTCATGGGAGGGGTTGATGATGAAAATGAACCAGCCTCAAAACGCATGAAGTTGTCATCTGGGGTGTTGAGAGGTCTTACTAACGGTTCATCGTGTACAGAGCCTGTAGCTGGCTCTTCAATTGATTTGATGGCCCGCCCCCTACCAACCGAAGGGGACGAAGAGATTGTTGGTCCAAAGGGTGTTATAAAAAGAGTTGAATTTGTCCGTATAATTGCCAAGGCCTTGTACTCTCTTGGTTATGAGAAGAGCGGTGCTTATCTGGAGGAAGAGTCTGGGATACCGTTGCATTCATCTGTGGTAAACCTATTTACACAACAGATCCTTGATGGCCTTTGGGATGAAAGTGTTGGCACACTGCGTAAGATTGGTCTTTCAGATGAAAAAATAGTAAAGTCAGCTTCTTTATTGATATTGGAGCAAAAGTTTTTTGAGCTTTTAGATCAGGAAAAAATCATGGATGCTTTGAAGACATTGAGGAAAGAAATTACTCCTCTTTGCATGAATGATAGTCGGGTTCGTGAGCTTTCTACATTCATTGTGTCACCATCCCTGTGTATCCCTCCTGCTTCTTCCACCAACCAGAAAACTACAAGGGCGAAGTCTCGTACGAAGCTATTGGAGGAATTGCAGAAACTGCTTCCACCTGCAGTTATGATACCTGAAAGAAGGTTGGAACATCTTGTTGAACAGGCCCTTGTTTTACAGCGGGATGCTTGCATGTTTCATAATTCAAAGAACAAGGAAATGTCCCTTTACATTGATCATCAATGTGGGAGAGATCAGCTTCCTTCCCGAACATTGCAGGTTAGAGCAAATAAGTTGCAATTTATGCATTGACTTTGTGTTGTGGTTATGTTGCATCATTCAGTGAGATCACACTTGTTGGAACTTATGATGTTGAATTTTTGAAAATTTGTGAAGCATAGGATATTCCTATCTTCTAGTAGTTGCAATATTTGGATTTTCTCATTGCGGGAAAACTAGAAATTTTCAAAGTACATTCACCTCCTGAAAAGTTTTTGGGAAGAGATTTTTCTTAAAACTGGCCAATGCTTTGTACTTAGCAGTCAGGGGAAAATCAAGTATTTGATCTTAAAATCATTATCATGAAAGAGACTGTGACAACAGATTGGGTTATAGGCTTATAGCAGGGCTCTTTTATCATTTTCTTTCCTCTCCACTGCTAAATTGGGATTGGCTGGAGAAAGAGAAAATTTGCTTGTGGCTGTGT
This sequence comes from Combretum micranthum, assembly GCA_024138025.1. Lineage (NCBI taxonomy): Eukaryota > Viridiplantae > Streptophyta > Magnoliopsida > Myrtales > Combretaceae > Combretum > Combretum micranthum. The sequence continues at coordinate 2,018,976 of JAMXBD010000015.1, read as the reverse complement.
GCTGTGTCTGTCTACTTTGATACTATTAATTCTGTAGCTGCAACTTTCATATAATTTTACTGTACTACAACTGGGGTAAACTTAGTCCCTAATGAGGATGGCTTTTTAGATTATACCCCTGAAGAAGGTGTTTCCCGCTGCAGATATTGTAGAAGAACCTATTTTGGGTAATGAACCTCAAGTTTGAAAAGATTGCTTAGTAATGTCCCTGACTCCCAAGTTTTCTTGAGGATATCTATTGATTGCGACTGGTTAAATTTTTGAGAGCTGCATACACGGTTTACCTAAACTAGGATTTAGGATGAACCCTTTCATGCCAATTTTTATTGGCTATTCAAACGTATAGTCCCTTGAAATTGTCGCTAGACATGATGGTGTATTGATTGGGTTAGGAATGGCTAGTGGTGGGGCTGAGATCAAATTATTGTCCTTACATGGTATTGGCACTGGGTGGGAGAGGTTTGGCCTTCCTTATGCCCATCCTGATTCTTCAATTCCTTTTTGTATTTTTTATGCTTTGAATGGGTCTTTAGCATCCTGTCCTTTACTCCTGTCTTTTCATGACAATTTAAGGGGTTAGTGAGTATTAATAATTGTGGACATTGCATCCAATTGTTTTCCTTATATGAGCACATTGGTGCATATATCTGTCAAAATTATGCCTTTAATTGAGGATGGTATCTATGTCCACACAATTGTATTTAAATTTTACTTGTATTTTTTTAGGAGAGACACACACACACACACACACACACACACACACACATATTTATGTATGTATGTATGTGTAAAATCTTTAAATTTAATTTAATTATTCAAATTAGTTTTTAAGTGGAGGCTTCATCATGATTCAGCTTTTTTCAGATGAGATTTTCTTGAATTGTATCTGTTTGCTTTTTGAATAAAGATGGTAAATTTCGACATATAAGAATCGCATTGCTTATAGGAATTAACTTTTTGACATAATCATCTAAAGCCCCCGTCCAGTTTATTCCACCGAATAGGATGGTGTGGAATCCTTTGTAAAGGAGTGATGATAAAGATATATAATTTCACAATCCTATTTCCTTGGAATCCTATCAACTGATGGAGAGAGGAATCAATTCTGAGGTGGGGTGCCTATGATCCCACACCATACTCACCCAATTGTGCTAATACTAATTGTAAATTAGATTCCAAGGATAAACCAAACAAACCTAACTGTTCAATCCTTTAAAAATACTTGTTGGGAGATGTAGAGGTGATGTCATCTGGAGAAGGTAGTGGAAGTTGATTTTTATGTTATTTAGCTGTTTGTTTGTTCTGTTAGTAGCTCCATTACCGAGTTAATTATTTTGGTGTTATTTTTTAGATAATTCTAGAAGTTTCTAGAACTTGTTAGCTAAGGCAGGACACTGTAAATCGAGACCAGGCAGTGAAAATAGTTAGCCAAGCAAAATATATCTTGTAGAAGTTGTGGACAGTAAATGGTGTGAACTTTTAAGACTGGAAGTTGTATTTGTGTTTTCTTTTTGAATTCAATAAAATCAGTAAATTCTTTGTTCATAAAACTTGTACTCCATCTGGAGGTGTGTTTCATTAAATGACAGCACATCAAGCTTGCAATTTGGTACTATCTTTACACAGAATCTTGGCATAAAATCCTTTCCCCAATTCATTTTTATTTGTATGATTGCATATAACATGGGAAAGCAGGTGCTGTATTATTATTACCTTGTACTACAGGTATTACAAGCTCATAGTGATGAGGTCTGGTCTCTGCAATTCTCACATAACGGGAGATATCTAGCTTCATCTTCCCGTGATCGCTCAGCAATTATTTGGGAGGTAGTATTCATACAAATTTTGTTGATTTCTTGGAGCTTAAGCTTTTTCTAAATCAGTTCACCCATATATCTCTTCTCTTTCATAAATAATTGGAGATTTGTCATGTTTTACAGTCTTGTAATTTCGTGGTTTGTACCCTAGGCAAACTAGCAGGAATTCATGTTGTTGATCCTTGTTTCCTTTCTTTCTTTCCATCTTTTTGTTTGTTTGACCCATGCCATGAATAAATGTATATCTCTAATTTTTTCACCCTTTCTGATTATGGCAATCTGCAATCTTCCTTGGTTTCTTTTTTCTGAATTTGTCTTATCTTCTTCCACAGATTGATGCAGATGGTGGGGTATCCTTGAAGCATAGATTGCTTGGTCATCAAAAGCCTGTTTCTTCTGTTTCTTGGAGTCCCGATGATCAGCAGCTTCTTACTTGTGGAGAGGAGGAGACTGTAAGGAGGTGGGATGTCCATACTGGGGAATGCCTCCATGTTTATGAAAAAGCTGGCTTTGGGTTCATATCCTGTGGGTGGTTTCCTGATGGGGAGAGTGTGTGTCTTGGTGTAAATGACAAGAGCATATGCATGTTTGACCTTATGGGAGCTGATCTTGGAACATGGAAAGGGCAGCGGACTTTAAAGATTTCTGATTTAGAAATAACCAGTGATGGCAAACAGATAATTACTATTTGTAGAGAAACTGCAGTAATGTTGCTTGACCGAGAAGCAAGAGTTGAGAAATTCATCGAGGAAAGCCAGACAATCACTTCTTTCTCATTGTCCAGGGATAATAGGTTCCTGCTAGTTAATCTTTTAAACCAAGAAATTCATCTTTGGAGTATACAGGGTGAGGTAAAACTTGTAGCCAAGTATAAAGGTCATAAGCGCAGCCGATTTGTTATCAGGTCTTGTTTTGGTGGGCTCAATCAGGCCTTCATTGCTAGTGGTAGTGAGGACTCACAGGTAAAGCTTTTGTTTGTGGCTTTTTTGTTCATGGTGTAGTAGTATAGATTAAATAGCCCTTCAATCATAAAAGATGATTATGTGATTGTTAGTACTGGCACAACAGAAAATAGCCTGGTTGCCCCCCATAACTACTCAAATCAAGTGTTTGTCTTGCTGTTATGTATCAAAGTTCTATGATAGTTGTATCGACAAATGCCTGTTGCATGTAGACCTTCTCATCTTGTGCCTTATGGACAGCAAATTAAGAGCTGCCTATGATGGTTTCTGCTGATTAATTCTCTCTTTTTTTTTTTTTTAAGACGGTGTAGATTAACTTACTTGATAAATTGTTGTTTTATCTTGACTTGTTTTTTGCCCAATGTTGCCTGCAGTGGTGGCATGATGATGCTTGGAAAAGTAACAATTTATCTACAGCTTAGTTCTTGAGATTTTAGGTCCTTCTCCAACTTGTGATGATTTGTTCCTTGGCATTTGTAGGTTTATATTTGGCACAAAGGATCGGCGGAGCTCATAGAGGCACTGCCAGGGCATTCGGGGCTGTTAATTGTGTTAGCTGGAATCCTGCGAATTTGCACATGTTGGCATCTGCCAGCGACGACCGTACAATTAGGATATGGGGCATAAATGACCTAAGTATGAGGCATACGGGTAATCACTGCAATGGTGTCCACTACTGTAATGGACAAAGCTCAAGAAATCCAATGTGTGGATCTTCAACTCACTAATTCTGTTGTTACTCAGCCATTGCTTCGCTGTAAATACTTTATCTGTATCTCAGGCAGACACATTAATGTCAAAGAACAATGTGAATCCTTTATCCTTCAGCAACTTTCTGGTAATAAATTTTTTTTTTTTTTTAGCATTTGCGTTGAAGCATTACTTATCTCTGTCTAAAGCACTAGTTCTCATCTGAGTGCCCTGGATTTCAATTATTTGCTTTTCCTTGACTATGTTTGTTAATGCATGCTGTTCTGAATATTTTAGCATATGCATCCTTCTCCCTACCCCCAACCCCCACCACCCCCTACCCCAAAACCCCCAAAAAAAAAAAAAAAAAAAAAAAAAAAAAAATTAAAATTAAAAAATAAAAAAAAAAAATAAAAAAAAAAACAAAACCAAAAGGTATGTTTTCCTTTCGATCTCATAATATAGCTAAGGAAATTCATTTCCTTCTTATAAGTCTGAAGATATAGATTAAAAAGCCACTCCGCAGCTATTTTCTCCCTTAATGTGGTCTTGATGTTTTTCTTTAGTAGGTAAAATTTATTGCGAATGGTTTAAGAGCCCTTTTCGGCACTCAGCTTATTACATGGTTAGACAGCGATCTTCAACTAAAGTTACTCCAATTCCCACCATGTGAATCGCTTTATAATTGATTTTCTTCAATTTTTCTAGAGCCAGGGGGGCATCAGTGTTGTATTCTCCTCAATCTAATATCTATTGATGAGCTTAGAATGTACTCTCTCTAGCTCCTAGTATGTCTAGGGGAAAAGGTTTATAACATTTCAGGGCTTATCAATTGAGCCTTGAATCTTTTAAAAGTTCAGTAAGTCCTAAATCTTTTTAGGTATAATCAATTGATTCTTAAATCTTTATTACTACTCATAAGTGAAGGCCCCTCTTTAAAAACATTCGGGAATTAACTTAAGGTCTCATTTGGATTTGGATATGTTTTAGTATTTAATTGATAAGACCAAAAAAGGCTTAGGACTCATGTGTAACTTTGGAGAAGTTTAAGAGATTAATAAAACTCAAAGATTGAATTGCTCTCTTAATTTAAGTAGACGATAATCGACCTAGTAATGCATCTCTTAGAAGTTTCAAAAATTTCCAGAGTGAGGCAACAAAAAGAGGGACATAAAACCTAATGGGAATGGCTAGAGTGCATGGAACACTGATGATTGTTTCTATCAATTGATAATCTTTTGAGTGCAACTTCTTCTTCTTCTTCTTTCTCTCTTTTTTGGATTATCAATGTTGAGTTGATGGAAGAAAACCTAGTATAATGGAGGGGATACACTTGCATCATCTGTTGTTCATTCAAAGACTCTTAGCTTTCAATTTCTGCCTGTATAATTGGGATATGTATATGTTGATGAATGGATGCAAAATGGATTTGTAGCTTCATCTTGGACTTGTTTGTCTGTCGATTCTTAAGCAATTAGGTTGCAATTGGAACAGATAGCTTGGAGTGCTTGATTTCTGATTTACGTTTACAATTCTAGGAAAACGTAAGCTGATCTGTGGGTGTGAAAACTGAAATGTCCTAAATTTCCCTAAATTAATTTAGCAAAGTATAATTTAAATGCTAAAAATACGAGTAATTTTGAACCTTAAAAATTAAATTAGAATAATAATCTAAATTCACAAATTACACCATAAAAATTAATTATCTAAAGTCTACTTTAATTTTACCTACTAAATTCTAAAAATTCATTTTTAATCCTAACTATATTGTCCTAAAGAAATCCATTTTTTATCGTAATTACCTTGCATAACAACCAAATAAACCAGCTTAAATGAGAGGTTGACATTATCCAACACACTTTTTATAGCTATTTTCTTACCACTGAGAATTTTAGCAACGAATGAGCCCCACAAGCGAACAAATTCTGCCATATTATATTCTCTAAAACCCTACATAAACCCATTCTCTTATTTCTCATTTTCACCGAATGATACATCCAAAAAACTCTCTTTTCTGTCAAAAATTTGCAGCATCAATATCCATAAAAACGCTTTAAATCAGTAGCATATTCCTATTAAAAATCAAGGCAATGCAAGCTCTACTTAGGTAAAGTGTTACCTAATAAATTCTTCTATCCTTTTATCATTTCAACATTATTTCTAAACTCTTTTCAGCTGATTTACTAGGTGAAATTGAAGGCTAAATTGAGGATTGAAGTAGGGATTAGAATTAGAAGCTTGAACAAATCCTTCGTAGTAGTAGTAGAGGATTTAGAAGGTTTAAGTGGTAATTTCTACATTTTAAGTGAGTGATTTAATCAATGGCTTGATCAGAAAAATATATTAGTAAATAATATATTAAGACACTAAAATACAAAATATGAAATGTATTATTGAGGTGAAATATCATGTATAGTTGGTTGATGAAAATGTGTTAGTATTGATATTATTTTGTGCATTGCTTAGTAGATCTATGGTATGAATATAACTAAAATAAAATGATATGTTATATAATCTGTTTTGATGTGTTTTATATGATTTTTGTGATGATTTATCATGATGAAATTGAACAAAAACAATAATGTGTTGCTGAACAGAAAATATAAACATTGTTTACCATGATATGTAATGTTAGTTAGGGTATCAAATGATTTAATTTCATACGAAATTTATGTGAATGATAGTATATTACTTAGGATGTAATCTGGAAGGTTTCATAATTTTCCAAATTTATTTACTATTTTAAATGTTCTAATGGTCGTGATTCTTGAGAAAAATAAATAAAATATAAAACGTAATTATTATTTATGAAAATTACAGGAAATGATGTTTAATAAGTGTATATATTATCTGAAAATTTTTATAATTTTTGAAGGTCGTTTGATATTTTTCTCAGATTTTTCTTTTTTGGAGGTACTGTGTAAAACGTTGTTTGAACCGGATTTTTTTACATAAACGAAACTGGCCAGTTTTATTTCTCCTTTTCCAACGAGACCACAACGTTTTCAAAGATTAGGATGTCTAGTTTTTATGTAAAAGTTGAAATGGACCGAAAAGTACAAAAACAAATGCGAATCGGTTCAAAAACTAATCGGTGCGTAGATTCCCCTATTTTTCCAACTCTGTTTTCTTTGAAAATGTAATTAATTTGAATTTTATTAAATTTAATAATTATAAATCTGACTTGATAAATTCATAAGTGGTTATAATTAGTAAGTTTAGTCATATTTTGATTTATTAGACCTTTTATTAAATTAAAATTTGATATATATAAGTCTATGGACTAAATTACGTTAATTATGTATAAAAGGACTGAATTGAATGTAAAATGAGCCTATAACAATACAACTAAAGTTATATGGACTTAATTGGACTAAATATATCAAACCGAGTTATAATAGGTTTTAATTAGCTAAATAATTACAAAGTGGCTAAATTAGATAAAATTGGTTTAGAAAAACAACCTTGGGATAGATAACTTGATTCCTAGCTAATAAAGCTTATTTATATTTAAATGTGCCAGACTAAATCCTAACAAATCTTCTTTAGTTATTTAAGGTCTAAACCTTTAGAATATAGACAACACACAACCTTATGCTTTATGGGCTTAAATTCATTAGGGGTGTTCATAGATCGGTTAACCGGTTCGTGGCCCTATTTTCTGAATCTAACCGTAATGATCGGTTTTTAAATATCTCGATCCTTAACCGGTCAATTATAAATGGTTAACCGTTTTATTCGGTTAATTTATTCGGAATTTCGGTTTTTAACCATTTAATGTAGTGCTTTCAAGAAATCAAATTGATAATTTCAAAAAACCTTATTTTTTAGTCTTTATCATAAAGTTTTTCTTTAACTTATTATATATATTACAAGAGCTTAAAAAAAAAAATCAAATTAAGCAAATAGGGATAAACGAACCTGTGGATGTATCATTATTAATAAAATCAAACCAAGTCAATTACCATATTAACTCCATCAAACATAGGACAATAGTATTTTAATCAAATTCTAAAGAATATTAACATAGATAAATTATATGTATATGTAAATCATATGTGTGTATATATATTTTTTAAAAAATAATTATATTTGTATACAAACTATATATATAATATTTATAAATACTGAAACGGTTAACCGTTAACCATCGGTTTTTTGTGGCTACAAACCGAAACCAAAATCGAAAAAAATAAAAATCTTAATCCTAAACCGAAACCAATGGATAGATTAACCATATTTTTTGGATTGGTTTTACCGTTTCGGTTTGATTTTTCGATTTCATCGGTTTTTTTGCACACCTCTAAATTCCATAATACGGGCCCAATACCCCCATCTATTCCAATTAAGTCTATTCTCAAGATATTTAAGTTCATTATCTATTCTAGGTACTGAATTATCTAAATGAGCTCAAATCCATTTTATGGGCTCAAAAGCCTTAAAACATCCTTAATGGGCATATATAGGATATTAGAAGGCTCAATAGCTTAATTAGGGTCTAAATTAAATTCCGGTTGAGCTTGAAAAAATTTCGTAGGTCCAATGACCAATATTACCCAATTGGATCTAAATTCAAAACAAGGCCTAATTCCCATGAATTCAATATTTATATTCGCTAATGGGCTCAAATCCTAATCCTTAAAGCCCGTTACCATAAAAACTTAAACACTTAGAGATTCTTCTTATTAGGCTTAACCTAGGAACACTAAAGCCCCAATACATCTAAATAATAAATCCGATTTCCAAATCTATGGGCTTAGTCCAAAATATATAAGTCCACTATCCTAATTGGATCTAACTCAATTATAAACCAAAGGCTTATTCTACATAAGACCTTATGTTAATAGATTGATCAATATGACTTGAAGCATTGGTTTGTATACTTAATTCTTATATGGATTATTCTTGATAGATATTTGATCCACCTGTTATCTCACTTGTGACCCACAACTATCTACTGATTCGATATCAGGGACGTAGTGACGTGCATGTTGCTTGTTAAGTTAGGCATCCAAAATAACCTAATAATTAAAGATGGATAAGGAACGAGTGTTGTTGTTGTGCTTAGTCGTTCTTAGACCTGGGTCGAGGGGCGACAACCCTACTGGAAGATGCCAACATGGTAGTTAGGCGCTTAGGCCATTGAGGATGGCTCGACGAGTAACCGATAGGGGAATGGTAGCGGGATTACATTTACTTATGTTCGGAAAGAAGTTACACTTGTTTAATTTAGGACTATGGGCTCCGTTAAATTGAACAATGTATGGACTGAAATAAGTAGAGTTGAGTAATGGCTGTAACCCCTAGATGAAGCTATTATTGGTTAGAGGTAGGAGATGTACAGAGCTGGCCTATCTATATCAACCCTCTGAGCAGTTGCCGCTACTCAGGACCCCGGATTCCCAGCGTGTTGCCAAAGTGTGAGTATTCCATTGATGATTGCTATACTTAATATTAAAGAGATATAAATTGATGATTGTTGCATTGCATTTAGAATATGTGCGTGCTTGTGTTGCTGTGTACTGGGTTACGACTCACTCCTTTCATTTTTTTCAAGTGACTATGACGATGACGATGTTGACTATTTTGATGATGAGGATTACATTACTGATTTCGAGTCTTTCATTGAGGAGTATGGCATCGGCCATAGCTCGTGATTTGATGGACACGCTAGAAGTTGATCACGTGTACTTTGACTTATATAGAGTTAGAGAGACTTCTGATGAGTTTGATCACTTCTTTATGGTCTTCAAGTATTCCCGTTTGATATATGTTGTATAAGATACTATACGCATTTGATATACTTTGATACTTCTGTTTTGGGTATCGCGGGATACCCTGGGATGGTTTTGTTATACAGTTTTATCTGAAACTTATATATATATGCTTGATTACTTGTAGGAGTAACCTTTTGTGAAATTTTTTGTAAAACTTTATTATTTCCACCACATATCAAATGTTTTCAAAACCTAATAAATGATTTTGAAATTAAAAATTGATAGCAAAAGATCATGATAAACTTATAGTTAGAGTAGCCTTAACGGATAATGCTTATGTGTTATGCGTAGCGGAACTGGGTACGCTTTGACCTTATTCCGGGCGTGACAGTTTTTAATTGGTATTAGAGCAAACGTTTGTCTTAAAATTTAAAAAAACTGATTAAAGCCTTACAAAAATTTGATATAGCCAGCGCGACAATTTTTTTTTATAACTATTGTCACGCCCCTGCCATATAAGACTCACGAATTACCACCTTAGTCCTTTGAAAGTCTTGTATAGATGTAACGCATCCCTTTACGACAATAGAATACTTGGAACCGATGGAGTTAAAGAGTTCAATTTAGCATTCAATATCATTAGAAAATAAATAAAAAAACATATATAATTAGTTACAAATCTAAGGGGGATTCCCTTACAAAAGAATATTGTTTAGAGGTCGGTTACAGTCATCCAGAGTCTCTTGGTTTCATACAGAAGTCTATACAAATTTGAATACAACTTCTAGAGGAAACGCCTAGCTCCTGTACCCGAGCTGCAGGTTGCCTTGGTCTAAGCCATATGAATTCGTACTGCAATAAATAAAAACTGTAGGGACGTAAGCTATACTTGCTTAGTGAGTGAGAACTTCCAAGATCACATTTATAACACATCATACAAACAAGTGATTAGCCAGACAAGTGATATGCATCAAACATATGGAATCAATAAACATATGACCAGCCTGAAATCATATGTGGATGGACTTGCGCCCTCCATCCCGAGTTAGTAGATTAACGGTTACTACGGTACTACTCAAATATGCTGTTTAGGATCACGGCCAACCAACTTATAAATTTGTTTGTGGATCACGATTAACCAACTCATTAATTCGTTTATGGATCACGATTAACCAACTTTTACACCGTTTAGGTTCACGGACAACCAACTAATGCTAATGCTCCATCCCCATTATGATATGAATGAGTCCAATTTTCAATGTTAAATAGTCAATTACACCAATTCTTTAAGTGATCAATCAATAATCGCAGACAGTCAATCCTAATTCATCTATACAAGTAATGGTTAATCACCTGGCTTCGATATTCTTATATTCAATTTCTCATATCAATTACAACCATATATAACTCCCATTCATCCCCATCATGCATATCCATTTTATTTTTACCAAATATCTAGTGCAACTATCATTACAATCATATACAATAAATGGAATTAGAAGTAATACTCACTCGGCTATTGGATCACCGGTCTTTTAATAATAGTAATCCGGTGGTAGGGAATCGTCGATTTCGAGGTCACCTAAAAAGGAAGAAATACCTGAATAAGTATTTCATCATTTAACTAATCCAAACTATTTATCAAAACTAGAAATTTCGTAATTCTCGTTATTTGCGGAAGTCTCGATTTAAAACGGCCATAACTTGGTCATTTTAACTCGGAATTTCGCAAATTATATATCGATTTCTATCTACTTCGAAAATTTCTTGGAAAAAGAAAATATAATTGAGTGTTTGTAAGGATGTAAGAATAGGGTGTGGCTTGTGAGTATAGTAGGTTGTACTTGTGAATAGTAATGAATAGTAAACAAGACAATTACTTTACCGGTAGTAAAGAAAATACGAGAAAAAGGCCATATCTGTAATTTTTATAACCCGAAAAATTATAAAAACTATTTTTTTGAAATCCTTATTAAATTTTGGTTCAAAAGAGTATTTCGAAATATTTTTCGAATTTCGAGTTCCGAGGCTTGCTTTTCCGTAATAGATCCCGGGAAGGCCCTAAATAGAAAATTTTCTGAAATTAGATCTTTTTATGGTTTGAAATATACTTTAAAACAATATTCCACATTAAATTATTTTACAAAAGTTCTTTTAGTTTGAAATCGAAGGAAAGCCGGATCTAGGGTTCTTAGGTTTCTCTATCAAGCTTAAGCTAATCCGATTTAAGGTTTTAGTTTCCGGTTTCTGAAGTTTACTTAGTTACTACGAAAACCGAGCTTTACAACTATCTAGCATATATTTCTTCTAACAGAAAAATAATTTAAATTTAAATTTGTAACCGATTAACTTTAATTATTATTATTTTAAATTTATAATAGAAATTTTCAATTTGATCGGTCATAGGTTTTCAAATAAAATTTCCAAAGTTTTTACAGATTGGGGATTTTTTTTATTGAAATGTTATTTTTGCAAAAACACTGCATACGATTCTTTTCTGGGCAACTGTACTTTTGCTTGTTGTAAGCTTCTTTTGTAAGTGCATGCATCTGGGGCTAGTTGTGTTAACTTTAGAGAGCAGACAGCTCAATTGATATGGCTAGCATGACAGATTATTTTAACGCTGCTTGTAACGCCATCGACATTTGTGAAGAAATTGGCCAACGTTCAATTTTTCAAATCTTACGCTGGCCACTGGGCTTCTACGCCGTCAGCCTTTTATCGGTGTTGAATGCGAACAAAACTGATTTTCTTAATGCCGGCATTAACGCCGTCGGCGTACGATTCCAACGCTGCCGGCGTTCAGCTTAAATTTGCGGGTGTAAATTGCCCGCGTATCCCTTGAGTTTTTACAGTTTCAACTTTCTTCATTTGTCCTTCTTTACTTCATATATGGTCTTCTAATGAATCTATAAGTTATATAAACATGTTTTATGTATGAATCAAGTGCTAGAGCTATATGTCAAGTTCATTGAATCTCTTTGTATAGTTAATTTAGAATGGTATGTTATATGTATGTTCTACGTTCGATTATTGATTTGTTTTGATATTTCTTATTCTAGTTAAAGATTCTTTAGTTGATTTCCCTCCGAGTGGATATAGTGATTCCTTACTAGGTACAGGTACGCAGTAGCTTGCTTGTTGTATGCTAGGAATAGACATTACTAAATTTGACTTAATTCAATTCGATTTAATACTTTGATGAACTGGATGTCTATTATGCTGTTTAATCTAGTCTGACGAGCAGCAAACTTGTCATGATGTAATGACATGTTAGTTAGGCGCTTTAACCTAAGTTATGATGCAATGACTTTACCATGAAATAATGGTACGCTATGATGTAATAGCGATTTGTTTATGGTTAAGCGGATAGCTGATGGGGAGATTAGTATCTGAGTAACGTTTGCTTAAACTTAGGGGAAAATGCCATGGTTTAGTTCAAAGTTTATGGGAACTTTTGAACTAGATTCATGTTATGGACTGAGTTTAAGTAGAGTCGGGCAACGGCTTTGGAATTTTAAATGAAGCTATTTCTTTATGGAATAGATATAGGAGATATAAGTATTCAGACTGCTTATATCAACCCCCTGGGCAGCTGCTGTTACTCAGGACCCCTAAATTCCCAGAGCGTGATTCCGGGGTTTGAATACCCTACTTTTGTTTTGTTAAAAAGAAAACTTAGCAAAATAATAACTTAATCATTGATGCATTTCATTAGAACCGAGTTCATTTGACAATTCGTTTTTGTATTTGTTATTGCATATGGGGCCTTTGGCTCACTTTTGCTGCATTGCAGGTATTGAAGATGAATTGTATGATGATTTAGGATACGAGTCAGAAATTGAGAGGTTCATGGATGAGTGGGACGAGCAGGACTTGAATGCCCTTGGTTTTTGGGAGAAGCTTTTGTTTAAAACATATTTCTCTGTATATGAGGCTTGTTAAATAAGCCTAAGTTGTAAAAGACTTTAAAGTCTCTTTAGTTATCTTTTTGTACCAAGAATAACTTGTAATTTTGTAGTATCTTATATTGATGCTAATCTTTGTGCATATAATGTATATAGGTATAGATTGCTTTTATTAGCAATCTTTTTTTGTTTAAAAATTGTTTATAAAGTGTTAGTAGATTTAATCAAATAATTTTCATAAATTGTTAGTTTTAGGACAACCTTACATATAATATGAAAATGTTATATGTGGTAGGGGACTCGATACACTAAATCTCGAGATTTAGGGAGTCGGGTTTTTATATTTTAGATGCCTAACCTAACAAGCAACACGCACATCACTGCGTATCTGATATCGAATTAGTAGATAGCTGTGGAGCATAAGTAAGATAACGAGTGAATCGAAAATCTGTCAAGAAAGATTAACCCATGTAAGAATTGAGTATACAAACCAATGCTTCAAGTCATATTGATCAATCTATTAACATAAGGTCTTATGTAGAATAAGCCTTTGGTTTATAATTAGGTTACGTCGAATTACGATAGTTGGACTTAGATATTTTGGATTAAGCTATAGATTTGGAAATCGGATTTATTATTTGGACGTATTAGGCCTTTAGGGTTCCTAGGTTAAGCCCAATAAGAAGAATCTCTAAGTGTTTAAGTTTTCATGGTAACCGGCTTTAGGGATTAAGATTTGAGCCCATTAAGGAATATATATTGGGCCTTGTTTTGAATTTAAAGAAGTAATATTGGTCATTGCATCTAAGAAATTTGTTCAAGCCCAATTGGAATTTAATTTAGACCCTAATTAAGCTATTGGGCTTTCTAATATCCTATATAGGTCTATTAAGGATGTTTTAAGGCTTTTTGGCCCATAGAAAGGATTAGAGCTCATTTAGGTAATCTAGTACCTGGAATCGATAATGGACTTAAATATCTTGAGAGTAGACCCAATTGGAATAGATAAGGGTATTGAGCCTGTATTATGGAATTTAAGCTATAAAGCATAAGGTTATGTGTTGTCTATATTATAAAGGTTTAGACCCTAAATAGTTAAAGAAGATTGTTAGGATTTAGTCTGGCTCATTTAAGTATAAATAAACTTATTGGCTAGAAATCAAGTTATCGATTCTAAGGTTGTTTTTCTAAACTAATTTTATCTAATTTAGCCAATTTGTAATTATTTAGCTAATTAAAACCTATTATAACTCGATTTGGAATATAACTTTAGTTGTATTGTTATAGACTCATTTTACGTTCAATTACCAAAATTATTCTTAAAAGTCCTTTTATACATAATTAACCTAATTTAGTCCATAGATTTATATATATATATATATATATAAGATTTTAATTTAATAAAAGGTCTAATAAATCAAAATATGACTAAACTTACTAATTATAATCATTTATGAATTTATCAAGTCAATTTTATAATTATTAAATTTAATAAAATTCGGATTAATCACATTTTCAAAGAAAACAGAGTTCGAAAAACAAGGGAATCTACGCACTGATTAGTTTTTAGACCTGCTCACATTTGTTTTTGTACTTTTTGGTTCAGTTCGACTTTTACATAAAAACTAGACATCCTAATCTTTCAAAATGTTGTGATCTCGTTGGAAAAGGAGAAATAAAATAGGCCGGTTCGGTTTACGTAAAAAAATTCGGTTCAAACAACGTTTTACACAATACCTCCAAAAAGAAAAATCTGAGAAAAATATCAAACAATCTTAAAAAATTCTAAAGATTTCCAGATAATATATACACTTATTAAAAATCATTTCATGAAATTTTCGTACAAAAATAATTACGTTTGATATTTTATTTATTTTTCTCGACAATCACAACCATTAAAACATTTAAAATATTAAATAAATTTGAAAAATTATGAAACCTTCCAGACTACATCCTAAGATAATATACCATCATTCACATAAGTTTCATATGAAATTAAATTCATTTGATACCCTAACTAACATTACATATCATGGTAAACAATGTTTATATTTTCTGTTCAGTAACATTATTGTTTTTATTCAATTTCATCATGATAAATCATCACAAAAATCATATAAAACACATCAAAATAGATTATATAACATATCATTTTATTTTAGTTATATTCATATCATAAATCTACTAGCAATGCATAAACAATATCAATACTAACACATTTTCATCAACCAACTATACATGATATTTGTTGTGCGGTAATGGACTGGGAAGAGTTCCGACAAGATAATAGAAGAAGGAGAGAGAGGTATTCTGTGTTGTTTTGTTCCTTTGACCGAGTGGATAAGTCAATGTGCTGGACTAGGTTCTACGGTATGGGCTAAGTGTATGGGCCAGTTATGGGTCCTTAGTTCAGAAACCATTAGTTATCAATTTAACTAAATAAGTTAGGAATTAGTTACAGTAGATTTGGTATGAGGCATAATATCATGCCACCTATCAACATATGATGTATGCAAAATATTTTTGTAACTAACCATTACCTTACATATATACATGGGTAATGTCTTGAATACAATACGAAAAATTATGACAATTGATATTATTCTCTGTATTCAGAGATTTATGAATAGTTAGTACAATTAATTAACCCTACACCAAGTGGTATCAGAGCTACTGCTAGGTGGATGGTCAAAACTAGGAGTAGTGAACAAATGGAGGAGTCCATGAAGACTTTGTTAAAGGATCAAGAAGACAGGTTGCTCAAAACCTTTACAGACTTGTTCAACCAACAACAATCAACATTGTACCGTTATGGTGCAACCCTAGCAGACCTGCAAAAGAAGGTGAATGATGCAATTAGCCCATGTTAGATGCAATTTGGAAACTTGGTGGTGCGGTGAATGTGGGAGGCACACCGGCCAGCAGTTCCAATGTTGGAAAGACAAGAATCATGCAGAAAGAGCAAGTGACATTAGACGAAACAACATATCAATTGACGACCAGAGCAACACATCTGGGATTCCCTACATTTTTGGGTGAGGACCTAAAATCCTGGTTAATTAAAGCAGAGCATTTCTTTGAATTAGATGCTACACCTTACCAATTAAGAATTAAAGTTGCTGCAATGCATCTAGAGGATCTAGCTTTGCATTGGTATCATTCTTTTGTTCAGAATTGGGCATCACCTGCTCCCATTTCTTGGAGCGAGTTTGTGTTAGGATTACAACAAAGGTTTGGGATAGGAACCTTTGATGATCCCATGGCTTCACTTAAAGAATTGATTCAACATGGTACATTGCAAGATTATTGGGTAGAGTTTGAATATCTAACAACCTTAGTACACTTAGCCGGGACCCATAAGATCGCTGCTTTTTGAGTGGTCTTAAACCTGAGATTCAATACCCCGTTCGTATGTTTCAACCTCAATCCCTACAGCATGCTTATACCCTTACCAAACTTCAGGAAACAACACTCACCACTACAAAATTTCCCTACAAAACCAGACCAACTTACACTAGCAATACCAGTCTTCCTTACAACCACCCATCACCATAAGGAACCTTGAACCATCCCAGGATTCCATAACACCCACAAACTTCCATTCCCCAAACTAAACAGTTTCCCCTCAAACCTCAACCAAACACTCAAACATACACCAAACCAAACACCAATTGCCCTGTTAGAAAACTCACACCCAAAGAGTTGGATGAAAAACAATGGAACCGCCAATGTTTCTGGTACGATGAAACAGTTGGACCAGGTTACTATTGTAAGAGTAGACCATTCAAGATGTTATTGGTCGAGGAAGGGGGTAGTGAATTGGGAGAAGATAATGTTCAGGAAGAAAACCTGACATTGGAGGATGAACTATCTAAGTTGTCCCTATATGCTATTAATCAGCCACAAGGTCATGGGATGATGAGATTCAATGCTTTTTACAAAAAGAAAAAGATGAGAATTTTTGTCGATTGTGGTAGCTCACTTAATTTTGTGGATGAAAGGATTTGTAAGCAAATAGGATGTCTAGTAGATGATACTAAATCTGTAAGAGTGATGTTGGTGGATGGCAGTCCAATTTCTACCAAGGGGTATATACCACACTTTGATATAACAATACAAGACTACCAATTCAGTGTGGAATGCCATATATTACCCTTGGAAGGAGAGGATGTGGTGCTGGGAATACCTTGGTTGAGACAGTTGGGAAACATTGTTTGGAATTTTTGTGACCTCACCATGGAATTTGTTCATGACAACAAACCTTGCAAATTGTTGGGAATTAGTGAAACATTGTTGCCTATTGATGAGAAGCACTTATCGAAATTAGTTACTAACTAGAGCTCCGACATTGATATTCAATGTTGATTGTTAAAGGAACAACAGTGGGAGGAGAAATAGAGGAGTTGAACAGCATACCACCTTGCTTACTGGAAGTGGTTGAAGAATATAACGACCTGTTTGAAGACCACAGACACTACCACCTTCTAGAGCTCATGAACACTAGATACACTTATTAGAGGGAGCTCAGCCAGTCAATCTAAGGCCCTATAGACACTCAACAGCACAAAAGGATGTCTTATAGGCAATGGTGAAGGAAATGTTGAAGCAAGGCACCATACGCTTGAGTCACAGTCCCTTCTCCTCTCCTGTGGTGCTAGTACGAAAAAAGGACAACACTTGGAGGTTGTGTGTGAACTACCGTGAGCTCAATAAACTCACTATTAAGGATACATATCCAATTCCTTGAATAGATGACTTGTTCGATGAACTTTTTGGGGCATGTTATTTCAACAAGTTGGACTTAAGGTCAGGATATCATCGGATTTTGATGGATCTTAAAGACATTTATAAAACCACCTTCAAAACTTATGAAGGCCACTATGAGTTTGTAGTGATGCCATTTGGCCTCACTAATGCCCTTCTACATTTTAAAGCTTGATGAATGAGATTTTCAAGGAACATTTGAGGAAATTCATATTGGTCTTTTTCGATGATATACTGGTTTATAGCCAGTCACTAGAGGAACACGTCCAGCACTTGCGGACTGTGCTTGCCCTCTTAAAAAAGGCATTATTGTATTTGAAAAGAAGTAAGTGTGTGTTTGGGGCATCTCACATCGAATATTTGGGTCACATCATCTCCAGACACGAAGTAACTACTGACCCTAAGAAGGTCGAAGCCATTCACAATTGGCCTAAACCAGTTAATATTCGACGGCCTAGGGGATTCCTTGGCCTTGCAGGTTATTACCTCCGATTTATCCAAGGATATGGTGCAATCACCAAGCCTCTTGCACGGTTACTAAAGAAAAATGGTTTCGATTGGGATGAAAAGGCTGAAAGTGCATTTGAGCTAGTCAAGAAATTGTTGACAAGAGCATCAGTTTTGAAATTACTTGATTTTGCTAAACCCTTTGTAATTGAAACTGATGCTAGTGAGGAAGGAATTGGTGCTGTACTAATGAAAGATCATCATCCTATTGCTTTCTTCAGCAAGGCACTAGGTAAAAGACAGAAATGACTATCCATTTACGAGAAAGAGATGCTAGCTATAGTGCAAGCTGTGGACAAGTGGAGACATTATGTGGTTGGAAGGCATTTCATTATTAAGACTGACCATCAAAGTCTAAAATTCCTACTAGATCAAAGGATAACCACTCACAGTCAACAAAAGTGGTTAACCAAATTGCTTGGCTTGGACTACGAAATCTAATACAAAAGTGGACAAGCAAATGTTGTCGCTGACGCTCTTTCTCGTGCAGGTTGTGCAGGGTTGAAGCTTATGATGCATACCATCAGCTTAACAACAGATATATTGGAGGAGATCAAGGTTAGCGTGATAAGTGATAAGTATCATCATGCTATATGCAAGCAGCTGGAAGAGGGTGAAAACTTCACCATAGACCAAGGTTTGTTAAAGAAGAAGGACGTGTGGTTGTTGGAACCAATGTGGAACTAAGACAGAAATTGATATCCTTATATCAAGATGGAGTCGTAGGCGGTCATTCAGGATCACAAGCTACATTTAAGAGGCTGCATTCCATTTTTACTTGGTCAGGCATGGAGAAGGAGGTTAGGCAGTATGTTCGAGAATGTGACACTTACCAACGACATAAATATGAAAATGTGGCTCAACCAGGTCTGTTACAACCCTTATCCATTCCTAAAGGTTATTGGACTGATGTTACCATGGATTTCATCGAAGGACTTCCAAAATCACATGGCAAAGATGTGATAATGGTAGTTGTTGATAGACTTAGTAAGTATGCTCATTTTATAGGGTTATCTCACCCATACACAGCACCTCAGGTAGCCAAATTGTTCTTAGACCATGTATTCAAATTGCATGGTTTACTTAACTCTATCGTGAGTGACAGGGACTCAGTTTTCATCAATCACTTTTGGGGATAATTTTTTAAACTATAGGGAGATGAATTGAAATTATCCTCTGCTTACTATCCACAAACAGATGGTCAAACAGAGGTTGTCAATAAGTGCTTAGAAACGTACTTAAGGTGTGTTTCAAGCGAGACTCCGACAAGGTGGAGCAAATTCTTAGCTTTGTCAAAATGGTAGTACAATACGAACTACCATTCTAAAGCTAGGACCACCCCATTTGAGGTATTGTACGGTTATCCTCCACCATTGTATTTACCGTACATTCCAGGAGATTTAAGGAATCAACTAGTTGACCACTTGTTGAGGGATAGGGAAAAGGCACTCAAGACACTCCAATTTCACTTACAGCGAGCACAAGACAGAATGAAGAAATTGGCTAACAAAATCGCAGTGATAGGGTTCTTAAAATTGGGGAGTGGGTATTGGTAAAACTACAACCATGTAGGCATCATAGCCTCAAGAAACAGAAGATCCACAAGCTTAACCCTAAATTCTACGGTCGATATAAAATTATTGACAGGATCGGTGAAGTAGCTTACCGGTTAGATTTGCCTGTTGAGACGACCATCCATCCCACCTTCCACGTTTCGCAGCTCAAACGCTTCATTCCAGGACGACATCAACAAACACCTATCTACCAACATTGCATGATCAAGAAGCATGGATTCCCGAAGCTATCCTGGACCACAAGATGATAAAGAGAGGTCCTGCAACAGACACGTTGGTGTTAGTGAAGTGGCAAAATAAACCTGAAAGCGAAGCTACATGAGAGTTTAACTCAGATCTTACCTTGAGATTTCAAGATCAACCCTTGTGGACAAGGGTTCTTGAAGAAGGGAAAGATGTTGTGCGGTAATGGACTGGGAAGAGTTCCGATAAGATAATAGAAGAAGGAGAGAGAGGTGTTCTATGTTGTTTTGTTCCTTTGACCGAGTGGATAAGTCAGTGTGTTGGACAGGGTTCTACGATATGGGCTAAGTGTATGGGCCGGTTATGGGTCCTTGGTTTAGAAGCCATTAATTATCAATTTAACTAACTAAGTTAGGAATTAGTTACAACAGATTTGGTATGAGGCATAATATCATGCCACCTATCAACATATGATGTATGCAGAATATTTTTGTAACTAACCATTATCCTACATTTATACATGG
The DNA here is from genome assembly GCA_024138025.1 of Combretum micranthum. NCBI lineage: Eukaryota > Viridiplantae > Streptophyta > Magnoliopsida > Myrtales > Combretaceae > Combretum > Combretum micranthum. Next base: position 1,998,330 of record JAMXBD010000015.1, on the reverse strand, counting down.
GTAATGTCTTGAATACAATACGAAAAATTATTACAATTGATATTGTTCTTTGTATTCAGATATTTATAAATAGTTGGTACAATTAAGTAACCCTACACCAATATTTCACTTCAATAATACATTTCATATTATGTATTTTAGTGTCTTAATATATTATTTACTAATATATTTTTCTGATCAAGCCATTGATTTAAATCACTTATTTGAAATGTAGAAATTATCACTTAAACTTCTAAATCCTCTATTGCTACTACCAAGGATTTGTTCAAGCTTCTAATTCCAATCCCTACTTCAATCCTCGGTTTAGCCTTCAATTTCACCTAGCAAATCAACTGAAAAGGGTTTAGAAATAATATTGAAATGATAGAGGCATAGAAGAATTTATTAGGTAATACTTTACCTAATTAGAGCTTGAATTGCCTTGAGTTTTATTGGGAATTTCCTGCTGATTTAGAGATTTTTTATGAGTACTGATGTTGGAAATTTTTGACAGAAAAGAGAGTGTCTTGGATGTATCCTTCAGTGAAAATGAGAGAAGAAAGAGAATGGGTTTTTGTAGGGTTTTAGAGAATATAATATGGCAGAATTTGTTGGCTTGTGGGGCTTATTATTGCTGAAATTCTCGGTGGAAAGAAAAGAGGTATGAAAAGTGTGTTGGATGGTGTCAACCTCTCATTGAAGCTGGTTTATTTGGTTGTTATGCAACGTAATTAGGATAAAAAGTGGGTTTTTTAGGACAATATAGTTAGGATTAAAAAGAAAATTTCAGAATTTAGTAGGTGAAATTAAAATAGACTTTAGATAATTAATTTTTATGATGTAATTTGTGAATTTTGATTATTATTCTAATTTAATTTTTAGGGTTCAAAATTACTCATATTTTTAGCATTTAAATTATACTTTGCTAAATTAATTTAGGGAAATTTAGGGAAATTTAGGATATTTCTGATTTCTGATTTACGTTTACAATTCTAGGAAAACGTAAGCTGGATCTGTGGGTGTGAAAACTGTGAGTAGCATATATATAGATAAAGAGAACATATAAACTGCTTGTATTAAATGTATTGCATGTTAGAAAGTTGCAATTTTGTTGACGGGTTCGATTTATATTTTACTTCTGTTGAATTTGCGTCGATGCAAAAAAATTCATAAAGCTGAATAAAGATGAACAAAGGATTTGTTCGCATTATAATAGTTTTTATTTGAATCATAATTGTTTTCCTTCTATTGTGTGTCATGTCAATGTTATATTTTGTCTTTATAATTGTGTTTCTAATCTTGTTGTGTTATGTTGCTCATGTTATCGTATGTGAGAATTGTTAGGCATGGTATAGTATTTTGTTGCCCTTCTCCTTTAACGAGTTCTTTCCACTATTTGTGCTAAAGATGAGATTTTTTGCCTCATGTTTGCATTTCATGGAAAATTTCCAATTGAAATGGAGGTTTCTTCCAAGAACAAGGGCCAGATCAATTATTAAATTCAATGATTAGACCTTATTTTCATCTCTCGAGAGTATTGGGAATGCTAAGAACTAAGAAGGTTGTCGTGTAGCCTAGAATTGTTTGATATCCAGAAACGACCTTCATTTATCAATTCTTGCAGTGCTTTTGGGGGGTGGGGGGCAAAATTGAGCCAAACGACTAAAGGAAGAACTGCATGCTTTTGGGTGATTTTACATTGATAAGCAAGCCTCAATGAGCTTGCAGTGTTCTCGACGAACATCCTATCTCCCTTGTTCTTTGCATATGGTTGTTGTAAGCCACCTTCATCTCCATCAGCTGTCTTTGACAGCATGGACAGGAAGTAGTATCTTTTCCATCCCGACATCCTGTGATGAAGATTCCAGGATGTTTATAGTTGTGGTAGCATGTGCGTCCAAACCACCCTTCCCATCTTTGAGTTCACATTGAGAGAATTTCACCCAGTTGTTGTTTCGAGAAAGAAGCAGATATATGCACTCGTGTCACCATTGACATCTATAGCTAGGCTCAAAACTGAGATTAGCTAGTTTGTTGAGAAGTCAAAAGCGCCCGATGAAGTGCCAGGGTGAGGTGATAAGGTATTAACTCAGCAATTAGTTTTGCCAAGGTGAGCTTGTCTCCCTGGCAAGTAGTCCACCTGCAAAGATCAATGCCCTGCCTTGTTTTGTTGATATCGAGCATTGAACGCAGTATTACCAGTTATTGACGAGGATATTAACCAAGAACATGATCCCTGTTGTTAGTTTTATATTCTAAGAGTCTATTTGACATCTGATAGATAATAGACTTTTTTTTCAAACTTTTTCCAATAAATTGTATATAAAAAAATATATATATATATATATAGATGAAAAATATGTGATAATTCTTATGAAAACATCAAATAAACTAAATACAGATAAAATATAGATAAAGTGTAGCTGCAAATTAAATACCTTTATATATAAAGGTTAGATATAGATATAGATGGGAAGTGGACAATCCAAAAGGACCCTAAAATGACATTGTTCTTTGCATCAAAATTGTCCTCGTGCTTGTATTCGGCCAGGGAACTTTACCTCCTCGCTGAGGGTCCCTTAGATGGAATTGGCAGTTTGATTAAATCTCAACTGTATGGTAAGTAGTCTACGATTGCCTTAGGCTTTTCCAATACATTAGCTGCAAGTGATTAGATCCGACATGTCAGATCATCATTTGGCCTTTGAAACTTTAGCTTATAAGAAAGCATACTGAATGCAAATACAACTAGTGAAATGAACAAGCAGCAACTTATGTTTTAATGATGAAGGGAGCTCGAAACTTAAAAGCATGAAGTGGGTAGAGCAAGTTGTGTATCAGCTTCACCGTAGGCAGTTAGTCGAGGAGAACTTGGAGTCAGGCAGTCAGCTGCTGCGTTAGCGCTACGAATGGAAAGGGCTAGAGCCAAACGCCGGATCGTCTTCAGAAGCAGCCTTGTTTTGGACCCGAGAGACAACCCTGGCGAGCTTGAAAGATGAGGGACAAGGTTATAGGGATGTTATTCGTGCCCCATGTCAAGTATGAGTCTCCAAGTAATGCCATGTCATTTTGTCCTAAGCTGGTCTACACATTTTATGTATCCTTTATCTTTTACTCTAGCTTCTCGGGGGTCATTATGAAATTGAGTTTGATGCTATAGGCCAGATTGAAAACATAGGCACAACCAAATTCTAGAGCAGCCTTTGCACTTGTGCGCTTCTTGAATGGTGAGCAGAACACATTATAGGGAAAGCACGACTTTGAAATGAGAATGTTTATGGTATACATATGTCCATCAAACTGTACGAGTTCCACTCGCACAACTCCAGTGAAAAATGCAAAGAATATGTAGGAATTACTCTGTTATAGGGTTCTTGATTAATTCTGATAATTAAATGAGTTTTTTAATAAAGGACTAAAAAAATTGGAAATTATTGTCTTATTTAATTTAATTGTTGGATGTCATACTTGCAATGCTTTTAATCGATTTTTGAAAACCAGGTTTTATTCTAGAAGTGTTATAGCTACTTTTTTCAAGCGTTGAAGTTAGTTGTGTTATGCCATTTGGATTCCCAGAGAAAACCTTAGATAATATTTTAAGCATTTGAATGGGATTGCTTGGAATTTGAATAGGGATTTTTTTTTTTCCAGATAGCTTTGGAATATAGAGCATCGTTTGAATGACCATAGGATCCAAATAGCCATTCCTTTTGAGATGACCATTCCAATGGACATTTCTTGGCTTTGAATGGTGGGTATGAAAATAGTTATTGTTAAGGGAATTAAACGGTTCTACAAACAATTCAAATTCAACTTAATTTTTATTCAAGTTCGATTTAAGAATAATCATATCAAGATTGAGCTTGAGCTACTGAAGAAGTTTATTAGTTTGGGCTTGAGCATTATATTGTTAGCTTGGTTGGGGTTCACAAGCCTAATCAAATCGCAGTTGAATATACATTTTGATTGAGTTTAAATACTAATAGTATTTTAGTTAGAATTATTTTTTTTTAAATTGAGCCTAAAAGAGTTTAATCAAGTCAGGCTTTAGTCGAGCTTAAAGTTTTAGGTTCAATCAAGTTTAAGTTTTGAAATTTCAGGTTGAGTTCAAGTTCGCGTTTAGTATTATACCATCTCGATTCGATTTAATTGCAATATAGTTGTTAAATTAAAAGCACTCATTTATCCAGTGATTAATTAGAAAGAACCTTATAAATATATTACTTGAAGGTAGATTAAAGCAGTGAATAAAAATATTATTGCTATCTAACAACATGTTATCATACTCATTTCTATTCTTGTTACTTTGTTTATTATTTTGTATTCAATTAAATGAGAAATAGTGTAGTGCTAAGAGAACCTATCATGCCCTAGAGGGTAACCTAAACGTGATTGTTTGTCGTTCACAACATTGAAGCTTGGGAATGACTATTTTAGTCACGTGAAAGCTTCAATATTATGCATAATGTGTACTTTCACAACTTTTAGGAGATGCCGGTGAAGTTATACAATTTAAAAAGATGATAATAGCATACAAGAGAACTAGGCATAAGGTAAATAAAGGTTACATTGTCTTAGGGGCATTTCCCCGCAAAGTCTTCCATACCCAAAATAAATCTTATTGTCATCCACATATTCTTTAAACATAAAATGTCTCCAAAATAACATTAAACTAAACTATCAAAATTAATATCCAAAGGGCTAACAACTTCTTCCATAAGCTACAAAGTTCTAAGAATTGCTACCTATGACATGTCTTTCCTTAGTTTCAACCATATGTAAGTTTGTTTCAACAGAAGTCTATAAAGTGATAAGCTAATCACAACTTAGTGAGAAATCTCCATCTGCGTACCCATTGAAAAAAGCAAGCAAGTTCTATAGACAACCATATGCAATGTTAATGCATTAACCACATGTGACAACAACAAATACATATGACCATTTGGAAACCATATGCAGAATGGATTTGCGCCTTCCATGAAAGGGGTTGGGAATCGATCAAAAGGCCTCCACGACCTTACCACTAATCCCTAAGCACTTGCCCATAGCGAATGATGTCAACACGACTTCTCCATGAGGTCGCATTCCTGAATGTTTGTTTACCCCATCCTGGAGCAGGGTCAGTACATTTATGCCTTTTACGGTTTGCATACCCATTTGGTCCTTCATGTAGGAATAGTAGCCTTTTGTAAATATGAATCGAAGGATGCTATGTATGTCTGATTGATTGATTCGAGTCGAATTTAGTTATAACAGTTTGAGGTGATCAAACAGTTTACAACAACATAAGGTAACGATAATTACAACATCAACAATTGCTTTAACAACCATTTGTAGGTTTTAATATACTTAATATTTGTTGTCACACAACAAGCATGCCCAAACATAACCCAGTAGTCTCCATTCATATCCATTTTTATCTTGTACTTAGAATTCTAGTGCCACCAAGTACAAGCACATAGTAAGAATACGTAAGAGATAACTCACTCGGTCATCTTGATAACTTCAATAGAAATAATACTTGAGGTAGATAGGGTTGTCTCCTCCTTACTTGAACAAAGAAATACCCAAATGAGTATTTTGCACTAACCTTGTTTAAATTTCTACTTTAATATTTTCTAATTTCGCTACTTTTTCGGTTGTCTAGTTTAGATATTAAAGTGGTCATAACTTACTCATTTTAACTTCGATTTTCACGTATGAATAGTCAAACTTTACCTACTTCAAATGTTCTATCCATTTCTAAGGTTATTTTAATCATTTAAGGTCATTTAGGTCTCAGAATGTGTCAATTCAGATTGCATCCAGAATTTATGTTTATTCCATTTTGGCATTTTTCACAAGTTCCACATCATATAGACTCTCTAAACCTTAGTATGTATTATTCTTGTGCTTAAAAATAATAAAAGTATGGTAATAGTTCATAACACATGCATGATCCTACTGATGTTGCTCATTAAATTTTTCTACCAAAAGTCTTTATAAGAAAGTTATAGAAATTAGGTTTATGAAAAGTGACCCTTTTTAGTTTTGTAAAAATCCTTATTTTCAGGGCTTTATGAGCAATAGCCTAAATTTTTGGCAAATAAGGCTTTATGACTTGTAATTTCGACATTTTTAAGTAAAGTTGGTATATGGTTTGCTTTCTCAATGTTCTTATCCAAATCATCAAAACCATGTTGATCAAAGTTTCACATCCCCTTTAAGGTGTGTATATATTTGTGTATATATATATCATGACATTTTGGGAAAATTAAGAGGATGATCTTGTTTTAAATTTATCATTTGGTAAAATATTTTCTCATGTTTTGAAAACAACTTTTTGATAAACATTTTGCATAACAAAGGATTGTCAATATTCAATGTTCAAGAATATGTTTTGATATTATGACAACATCACTATGAACATATTGCGTATATGAACAATAAAGACTTAAACATAAAAATATAAATGAATACAAACATAAATATCAATAGTGAGAATATAAAGATAGTAAAAATAAAAGATGGGAGTCTTAGCTTGAAATCAAGGCTCTACGCGACTTGAAATAATCTAGTCATCATGTAAAATAATTAAAGGTGAAACAATATGAAATAAAATAGAAGTCTTATAATTTAGACAAGGCTTCTCGAGACTTAGAAATGGACAAGTCTCCATTTATTTTGACTTGAATAAGGACAAGTCTAATACTTAGATTAAGGAGAAGTCTCAAAAGATATAACAAGTAAAGTGCATGAAATAATATAAGTGCAAGAAATAAATGTTAGGCTAGGAGCAATATGCTCCAAAAATTTATAGATACTTATATATAGATAATTACATATATAAAATTAGATTAGATACCAAGATATAAACAACATAAACGTAACAGCATATTATAAGTTTCAAACTAGCATTTTCATCCTAGCATTCAAGCATCATGGGGAGAGTTTTTCTCCATGAAAAATGCATGAAACTTTTCATAACAAAACATGATACTAATATGGAGATGAGGTGTAAGTGTTTACCTAAAAAAATGTAACAAGGTGTATGGATGTGGGTTGTAGAGGGGGTGGTCGACGTGCTGTTTTTCCAGGGTTGTGGGGTGCAGGGGTGTTGGGTTTTAGAAAGAAAAAGAAAGGAAAGGGAGAGAATTTTGGGAGAGAAATAGAGAGAGTTTGGAAGAAGTGAAAAGTGAAAGAGAAAAGAGGTAATAGAGAAAAATTAGTATGAATTTAAGTAGGCGCGAAGAAGAAGAAGAGTAATATATTAGATGTAGTTTTATAGAAAATATAAAATGTAAGATGTAGGTTATGTTTTGTAAGAAATGGGTTTGTAAATATATGGACAAAAGTGATTGAAATGAATACTAGAAAAGACAATTTATTTACTAGTAGAAAGTAAAATATGCGTATAATTACTGTTAACCAACATTTTTGTAAACCGATAAAATTTCACTTGATATTATATGAATACCTTCATATTATTTTAGTATTAATTGTTTGTCAGAATATTTTACCTTGATTTGCATGTCGGCGATCGGATATAGAAACTAATCTCGTAAGCATTCGAAATGAATGAGATTTCAGAAAAACTCATCGTTTTAGGGTATAGGATTTATACTTAGCTCATTTTTAGGGTTTACATAACTCATTTACAATTTTAGGTTGTAGAGTTTGTCTAATCAAGTTTAAGATTTTTAAGGTTTAGGGTTGACTTGTTTTCACTTTAGGGTTCTGGTTTCGGTATTGGCTCTAAGGTTAACTTTTAAATTATCCTAAAACTAGGGGTTTATAGATCTTTTTTTTTTTTTTGCAACCATTGTGAAGGCACCGTGTTTCATATGTTCGAGTAAAACATTGTGTAGTTGGCTTTTTATGCTACATTCTTGGTGATTAATAAATTGTGTGAAGTTTTGAGTTGGAGGTGTTATGTTCGGTGGAAAGTTTGTGAAAAGTATGGATAGTTCAAATTCTATGTTAAAATTTGGGTTTGATCTTCCAATCATGTTTCTCTCATCATACTACATAATATTTATTGTTTATGTTCATTATGACATTTTTCTTTGTTAAATTTAATTGGATTTGATAATATTTCATAAATTGCAGTTAAATCCTATTTTACCCCTCTCTTGGGTTTTTGGTTTAGAATTTCAGTTGGCATTAAAGCTCATATGTAGATCTTGTTATATAACTAATCATGCTTTAGAGTAAAACTCTTGGCAACTAATGGAATAGGATGCTTAAAAGGTGAAACTATAAAAAAATTCCTCAAATAGCCTGAAATAACTATAGTTTGTGGAAGTGTATATCGATCTTTTTTTTTGAAGTTTAGAATGGAGGTATATATTAAATCTCATAATAGAAAGTTATGGAATATCATTGCAAAATGGTCTATCACCATAGCTAATAAAGAAGAAAAGGAATACCTAAAGAAGAATAGGAAGCTCTCACTTTAAAAGAATATGTGATGAATACCTTGAACAAATATGGTTTTAAGAGAGCACATATTATGTATAAATGCTTAATAAAATTTGGGATAAGCTTGAATACGTATGAAGGAAAGGACATATTAAAGATACATAAATATTGATATTTTATATCCATTCATAGTGCTTAGTAAAACCTATTTTGATTTCAAAATTGACTTTAAACTTCTTTAAATATTGTGAAATGATTGGGAAGTTAAGAGAATCCCTATTAACAAAGCTCACGACCTCTCAATAGTGAAGAAAGACAAATGTTTTGGAACTCTTAAGATCCACAAAATGATCCATAAATGAAAAGAAAATTCATCATAAATCTCAAAGCTTTGAATGCTAGTTCAAGCATGATGAAGGTTATAACAATGATTGTCAGCTATGGTTGTAAAAAAGTTGAAGGAATTCATAAAATTCAAAAAGTAATTAAATAAGGAAGTAAATGAAAACACCTCCAAACTAAGAAAAGAGAAGAGGATGTGATAAAGTCACAAATATTAGTATTCAGGACATATTAAACAATATAGTCCAATGCTTAAGTAGAGTGGCAAGGCATGAAAATAGGAATTATGCTTCATGGTTTTTAGTGACGAGTTATACACAATGTGCTCTAATACTTGTTAAACTAAGGGATTTAAATTGGATTTTGAAGTAGAAATGCACTGCACAATTACACAAAAGTTGTAGTAAAATTATACCTAATTGACTAAATATATTTTATGTGTAATGTGTTAAAAATGTGCAAAATATGTGTTTGTGTTTGTGTTGGTTTGTTTTTTACAAGATACAGGTAGAGAGTGGACGCTAGCTAAAGGAGTCTGGATAATTGCATAGTTGGGCTTTAGACGCTAGAGCATGAAGTCCAAATGCTACTTGATCAATCATGACAAGCAAGTTATTGATTATGTTTAAGTGGGTTAAAGTCTAGATGCAAAGGGAAGGAGTCTGGATGCCAATATGTTTTTCTAGAAGGATTTCAAAAGGTATAAAAAAAGAGTCTGGAAACTAGTTTACAAAAAAAAAAAAAAAAGTCATTGGAGTATTAAATGTAAGATGATTATTGGGGAAAAATGCCCAACGGCCTATCCTTTGGAGAGCCTATAAATACGAAGTCCAAGTAGATGAAGGGAGGTTAGTTGAGCTTATTAAGTGCCATTTAATCTCTTTGTTTCAATTCTCTTATTAAATTTGCTCTTGTACTTCATTTTTTTTTTTAATTTTGTGAGGTAAAGAATTAAGTAGTGTCAATTATTATATTACTTACAAATCTTTGTAAGCACTATTTTATCATATCTTCAAAATTACAGTGCTTGAATTGTGCCTTGTGCAATAGGATATTTATTATAAAGGCACAACTCTTTTGAGAACTTTGTGTACGTTTCTATATGTGTGCTATGGTGTGGCTCCATGGATCTAATTTGTTGAGTTATATAAACTAATGTTGAAGTCCTTTACTGGGAGGCATTTATGAACCATGAAATATAAGGTTAGACCAAATTCCACGTTAATGACGACTTGTTTCTCTATCCTTATCTTTTACTTTATTGCAATTTGTTTATTTGCCATATTGCATTTGTTTAGGGTAAATTACACCAGAAGATTATAACATTTGAGGGTAAGTTCATTTGAGCTCAGAACATTTCGAGTAGTTAAAAAATATCACAACATTTAATGATTAAGCTTATTTTAGGTCATAACATTTAAAGTGGTTAAAAAGAGGTTATAACGTTTAGAGAAGTGGATCAATTGAGGTCATCATTAGCACATGCTAATAGGAGAAATATTTAAACATTGTGACTTCTTTTTAATCACTTGGAATATTGTGATCTCAAATGAATTTACTCTCAAACGTTGTGATCTTCTGGTGTAATTTATCCCATCTATTTATACTTAATTTTTGAGAAAGAGGTAACTTATCTTTAGAACCCAACTCATCTCGACTCTTGAGTTTTATCCTAGGTTTTGAATAGGTTTTAAAATTGATCTAGGTTATAGTGCTTAGTCTCATTTAGAGAAAAGATCATGGCTAGTAACACACTAGGATTTCTAAACGGACAAGTTATAAATAGGTCGCTTATCTTAACTGGCAGTAAATATTCATATTGGAGATATAGGATGAAAATATTCTTAAAAGCTCAAAATTTATCTTTATGAAGTGTAGTAGAAGTGGACCTATTATAATGGAAGGAAAAGATAAAAAACAGTTATACTAAAGTCAAAAAAGAAAAAGTTTAATCAAATGAAATTGCTATGAATTTATTGTGGATTGAATGAAAATGACTTTAGTAGAATTTATACATGTAAATTGATTAAACAAATATGAGATAATTTGGAATGTATATATGAGGGAACATCTAGAGTAAAAATAAGCTTATTGTGTGGAGAGTTTGAAAGATTTAAAATAAAATCAATTGAGTCAATTGACGAGATGTATGTTAGACTTATCAATATTCTAAATCAACTAACATTCTTGGGAAGAGCTAACTAATGTTGATGTCAATTAAAAAATTCTTCGATCATTACCAAGAGATTGAGAGGTCATGACGACCATTATAAAGTAAGCTCATAACTCGAGTCAATTGTTGAAGAAGCAATTTCTTGGAATGTTAAAAATTATGAGATGATCAAAAGACAATGAGAGAAGTCCCAAAGAAAAGAGATAGCTCTCAAAGCTTCATGCTCTTACATAGGTGGAGAAGATGAAAGCGAGAATGATGATGATGAAAAATTGAACAATCTGACAAGGAAATTTACAGATTCTTGAAGCTTAACAAGATGATGAAGAAGAAAGATGAAATCGACACCTTAAGATCAAGGAAGAAGGTAATGATATGTTTTAGGTGCAAAAAGTAGGGCCACATAAAAAAATTTTGCCTCAATACCAAAAAGGCCGACAAAGAAGCAAAAATAGAAGTGTTGACAGTAAAATATAGCCACTAGCCCACTCGGTCTCCTGGGCCTTGAAATGCCATAACACCGATAAGCCTAGGAAGGCCTCATTACTCTTGACGTCCTGATCTCCTAGATAAGTAACGAGGGCCATGGCCCCACCAATGGATATTGTGCAAGGTCTCTCCATAAATCCATACCTTGAAAAGGATCGCTGAGCCTATCAGCTCGACCAACCCACCAGCTCAGCCTTGCAGCCTCATGGCCTCCAGTCGAAGTAAATGCTCCAGTCACTCCACATGATCGGAGGGGACATAATTAGCTTAGTTGTACTCCGAGAAGCACAACTCCTTAGCTTGAGTATCTTCACTACCTCGAACATTAGGTTAGCTACTAGGAAGGAATCTATCCAGGAGGAGGATGACGGGAACTTTTTACCTGACCACAGACATATTACTCTTACCTATGAGTTGACTTAAGCATCGAAGTAGCTATGTCGGGTAACCATCTGGCCCCTCTGATTGTTTTTCTGTGTTTACAAAAGCTTTTCTACTAGCCAAATTAGCTCGTGCAATAAGAAGCATAGATGACTACTTGGAGTGATGACGACTTTACCAACTCAGTTGAGAATTTGTGCCTTATGACCATTGATGATTAGGTGTGCTCTAATTCTTCTAGCATTTCGCTTCAGAATTCAAGTAATATGTATGACAAACTTTGTAATGAAATGTCTAAAATGAAGAAGAAGAATAACATGCTAAAGTCCTTGATGAAAAGGTAGAAGATGAATTAGGTTTTTAAGGATGAGTTAGGTGAACTAAAAGATGAAAATGAGAAGTTTATATAAAGAAATTAAATATTTGAAATTAGAGATTGATAAGTCGAATTATAAAAATGATGGTTCATGCAAGATGAAAGAGAAATTAAAATTAAAAATGACTTACTTGAAATTGGAGATCAAACTCTAAAATGAGATGAGAGTGGTAGTTCTTATGATAAAAATCTTTAAAAAGAACTAGATGAGCTTATAAAGGAAAATGAAATATTAAAAACTAACCTTTTTTTTTGCCATTACAATGGGGGAGGGGAGAATTAAACCTAAGACCTCCCATATAAGAGATGCCACTGGGCCACAAGGTGATTGGTTAAAAACTAACTTAAATGAATCAAATGTGGCTTTAGCCAAGTACACTTCTCGAGAAACAAAAATGTTATTCAAACAAATTTAAATTAGTTATGATAGAAACAATAGTTGCAAGTCTCATAAGACTCAGTTTATAAAAGCTACTCGTGAAACTTGCAATTATTGTTTAGAAGTTAGTCATATTGCATACGATTGTACAATAAAGAAAAACATGTATTTAATTCACAAAAGCAAGTTTGTCTAGGTCTTAAAGAGACCGATTATTGATGTAACCAACATCAAAGGACCTAAATACATACGGGTACCAAAGAAATGAAACTTGGTTTTATAGGTACCTTCAAGGTCTTCAATATAGTATTGTCCTAACTTGCATTTGTTTTATGCTTTGTATTCTCAAGTGTTGCATTTATAATGTGACAAATGGTTGATTATGCAATTTTTGGTGATCTTATAATCTATGTGCATGAATTGAGCTAATATGTGCTAGTATTGGGTCATAGATGGCTAAAATTGGATTTTTCTTAGACAATATAACAAATCCATGCATTTTTATGCCTAGGGAAGCATAATAAACTTGTTTGATCAAATATTATCAGCAAGCTACTGATTATGTTCCGATGGGTAGGAGTCTAGACGTAAAGAGAAGGAGGCCAGATGCCAGTATGTTATTTTAGAAGGAGTTTGAAAAGTATCAGAGAGGAGTTTAGATACTAGTTGAGAAAAGAAAGCCATTGGAATATTAAATGTAAGGTGATTTAAGGGGAAAAATGCCCAATGACCATATCCTTTGGAGAGTCTATAAATATGAAATGACAGGAAGTTAGTTGAGCTTATCAAGTGCCACTTAATCGCTTTATATCATTTCTCTCATTAATTTGCTCTTTTACTTCATTTGCTTTATTTTGTGAGATAGAGTGTTGAGTAGGGTCAATTGTTATATCATTTGCAAATCTTCATAGAATGTTATTCCATGATATCTTGAAAATTAGAGAGTGTTTGAGTTGTGCCTTGTGTGATAGGATACTTATTGTAAAGGCACAACTCTTCTGAGAACTTTGTGTGTGTTTATGTATTTGTGCTGTGGTGTAGCTCCATGGACCCAATTTGTTGAGTTTAATAAAGTGATTATGAAGCCCTTTGTTGGGAGGTATTTATGAATCATGAAGATTAGGGGCAAACAAAATTCCATTTTAAACCTGACTTGTTTCTTTAACCCTTATCTTTTAATTTATTGCAATTTAATTATTGTTGTTGTTTATTTGTCATATTGAATTTGTTTAGTCTTAGTTTTAGAGAAAGAGATACCTTATCTTTAAAACCCAATTCACCCTCTTGAGTTTTATCCTTGATATTAAATTGGTTTTACAATATTTTCTGTGAGAAGTTGATGAGTGTTTATGATGCATTATGTAATATTTTAGTGAAGTATTCAATTCGGTGGTTTAAGTTTTCACGATGTTTGAAATATGGTTAGAATATCTTGTAAGCCCTCGTCTTCTTAGCAACCCTAACTCGATTTCAAAAATCGGAATCGGAAACCGAAACCCTAAAAGAATATGCTAGGGCTAGTTTAGACATAGGAACCCTAAGTTCGGAAATCTCGGGAATGAAACCCTAAAACAATAAAAATGAGTTAGCTCTAGAATGTAGCCCTAAATAATTTATCAAAACATCAAAAGATTAGATTTCAGAGAAATTCATCCGTTTCGAACCCGATCGGGATCTGTTCTCGAAAACCGGTCCCTGGGATTAAAAAATAAAAGTATAGTATATAGGACTCTTTAGAATGGAAATTTAATAAGGAATTCAAAGATATAATTATAAGAATTTTTCAGTTTATAAAAATTACAGTTAGAGCCTTTTTATCGTATTTTCATTACTATCGGTAATTTAATTGTCTAATATACTTTTTGATTTCTAATCACACTATTTACAAGTACAACCACTCATATCCTATTCTTACATCCCTACAACCTATTCTTACAATCTTACATTATTTTCCTTACAAATTTACCTTTCTAATACTTTTTATTACTTAAATTACTTATTAAATTTGAATTTTGTTACACAAAACAAATATCTCACATCTCTCTCCCTTGCACAAAACCGGTGTGGAACCCCCCTTTGCACCCTCAATTTGTTTTATTTTCTTCCTTTTATTAATCACAAAAAACCCTAATCTATTTCCTATATAAACTCTCTTAAGCCTTTCACTTTTTCACTTTCTCACTTTTCTCACAAAATCAAACTTTTGGAAAAGTCTTTTTCTCTCCCTCTCTCCCCTCTCTTGCAGTGGGCCTCTCCCTCTCCCTCTCCCTTACACACACACATAATTTTTCTTTAAGTTTTTCTACGAGTGGTTCCACTAAAATCCTTCCACAATAAAACATGTAATGACAAGATCACATATGTGTGGTTCCACTAAAATCCCCAGAACTTTATGCTAGAGATGTGGAAACACTTAAGCATGATATTCTTGCCATCACAATATTGTGGATCTCTATAATTAAGTTGTTTTACTATTATTTTTCTATATTATTGTTATATGTTGTTCTTATGGATATTTTGTGCATATATTCTTTATTTAACCTCATCCATACAATGTTCACCATGCATTGCATCCATGGCTTGCATGGCATACTAGATCTATATGTTAGAGTACATAAATGCCATAGATTTTTGTCTTATGTACATAAAAGACTTATAGTAGCATGATAATAATAAGAATTCGTCAAAAAGTTTAAGATCTATTTTGGTTTCAACCAAAATGATTTTTGGAAATTCAGATATAAAAAACCCTATTTAGAAAACCTACTTTCCAATTCCAAAATGAAGTTTTTACATTAAATATGAAGAACTTAGGGAATAGGTATCATAAAGGAATGATTTTTATGAGTTGAGCTTAGTTTTCCTAAGAGAAATTTTCAAAACAAGAAAAATGTTATAAAAGATAAGTTAGAACTTATTTCAACCCTAACAAGAGCTTGAAATTCATAAGTAGGGTGAGATTCTAAATAAACACTTATTTTCTAACCCTAAAACAAGAGTTTTATTAAAGAAATATAAGCCTTAGGGAGTAGGTTTGGTTAGGGCTTAATTTTAGAAACATTAAATGAGTATTACCCAAGAAATAACCTTAAAACAATTTGGCAAAATTTGGATCTAGAAATGACCCCAATTAAACACCTATTTTCAAATGCCAAAATGAGGATTTTAATAGAAAAATAGAAGCCTTATGGAATAGATGTAATAAAGACTTAATTTTGATAAGAAAAAATGGATTTTATCAAAGTATAATCCGAAAACGAAGGAAAGGTTTCAAATATAGATTAAACAATATTCTCATTCCTTAAAATTTTGTAAAATTCGTAACTAGGCGAAACCCTTATTTAAACATCTATTTTTCAACTCCTAAATGAAGAATTTTATTAAGATAATGAAGGCATTAGGCATATAGGTCATCAAGACCTTATCTTAGTAAAAATATGAATGATTTTCAAAGAAATAAAGCTAGTTTTTTTTAACCAAGTGTTCTTGAAGTAGTTGCAAAGTAAAAGTTTTCCAAAAATTCTTTTTAACCAAAAATCATTAAGGATATACATATAGATAGCTCATATAATGTCATTCATGATAATAACTTGTAGATATTGCATGCACATATAATATATTTGGTAGGTTGATCTGAGCTTTCCAAGAACTAAAAGTTTTCAAAACTTAGGAATAATATCATAAATAGATAGATATTTCGAAGTACATAGAAATTATAGCTTATTTGCAAAATTCCAAGTTAAAATGATCAAGTTATGACCGTTTTAAGTTGAGATTTCCATCTACCACGAAAATTACGAACTTAAGAGTTTTTATTTAATAGGTTGGAATTAGTTATGGTTTTAAATACTCATTTGAGTATTTCTTTAGTTTAGATGACATTGAATTGGAAGAATTCTTGTCTCCGAATTGCTACCACTAGAAACCGGTATCCATGGCCGAGTGAGTTCACTTTCTTTAAATTACATGCTTATGATTGTGCTTGTAATAATAGTGGCATTAGAATTAGGACAAGATAAAAATTGAAATGCGCATGTGAATTTTATTTGGTTGAATTGATGATAAGAATATCGAAATAGGAATTGTTATAAATATTTGTATGATTTAGTATATGATTGAAGTGTTTGAAATCTCTATGATTGCCTATAATTCAATTAAATAATATGCCATGACCATATAACTAAATTGTCCATGTATAACATATATTGAGTCACATTACTTTTGTTATTATACCTTTGTGGGAAAGAGGCATACTAGATAGGCAACGAGTGAGCCTGAAAACTCGAGTATTGGCACGGGGTCGCCTGAATTAAAATAGAAGTGGAGTAGGCACTTGAATCAACTACATAATTAACGAGTGGGTGGGTACCAGAAACAACCATTAAATAAATGAGAGAAAAATTGAAATCTATGGTCGTATGAGCCTGAAACACCTAATCTCAAATGGAGGGTGTAAATCCATTCAACATAGGACTCTTGAAAAGCCTTATGTATTGTATGCTCACGTGCTTGTGCATTTCATATGATTGTTTAATATAACTTGATTGCGTCATTGTTGGATTGAGTATTTAATTTTGAAGTAAAGCTCGCTAAGCTAGCATAGCTTATATCCCCTTAGCTTCTTCTTTATGCAGCTGCAGTACCTATGGTTGCATCCCTGGACTTGGCCAAATCAGGTAATGCGAAGTGAGGAGTTTCCCTTAAAAGTTTATGATTAACTTTTTATAGACTTTTATAGGAAACCAAAGGCTCGGGTTGCTATTAAAAACTAATATCTTGACTCATTATTTTGTGGGAGAATGCCCCTTAGTATTTTGTAATTGATCCTGAGATATCTTTGGTTTATATTTTTTATGCTTATTCTATTAAGTTAAACTATCTATCTCCAACTGCATATGTATTCTATTCTAGTAAGGGAATGCCTTGCATCTAATACAAGACTTTTGAATGACTGTGGTAATGATTTCTAAGTCTCGTTTAGCATGCGGCGGACTGTTACGTTTAGGGTACCTTTGGGGCGTGACATATTTTTCCAAATGAATATTGAAACAACTCGTTTTGAAGTAGTTTATGGTTAGCCTCCATTGACCATTCCTTAGGATTTTAAAATTTGATACTCTTGATTTTGAAATAACTATTAGAGAGAGCTTATTTCTTTATGAGGCAATCTACTTCAAACTTAAAATATAGTACACTACTTTCTAGATCAATGTTTAGTAAAAAATGCCTATTAAATAAGGGAATATGGTCTTTCTTAGGCTTTTATAATAAATATATTTGGCTAGCATCTTATCATTGACTTAGTTAAACATTATCATGGACCATTTCCAATTGTTAAGATTAAGGGTACACATGATTATGTGTTACACCATATCATCTGTCTCAAAATGCCCATAGGCTTATTGTTGCTTCTCTAGATCTACTCATTATGACTATATGTAATCATTAAGATCTTTCTCCTAAAATGATTTTGAATACATGGACTTTTATTTGTCAAGGCATCTAGTGCAACAAGTCTTTACTTAAAGTAAAGGTTCGTTTCCAAGACTATTGAATGGGATGATTAGAATGTGTTTATTTATGCTTAATCAAAATATGTCCATTACAACCAGAGTTAAATAACTAACTCAAAATAAGCTAGAAAAAGATAGTTGGAGCACCACCATGGAAAAAAGATATCTTGTTTAGTTATAAATTAGCATAGATTTAGATATTGTAATGCTCTAACCTGATGGCATTACAACCCGCCATGTATCATGTCTTAATAGGACATGCTAAGGCTCTAATTTCCACAAATAACCTGAATAACACCTGTATAACTCACAAGGTATAAAAGAAGACATATGGTCCTCATAAATAAACCATCCGATAAGAATATAATCTCTATAATCAGAAAACTGGACATTGTTGACGTAACTGCAGGTCAATAAGTCAAACCATACCCTAAACTATTACCACATATAAAACTCCAGATACAACTGAAAATCCAATGAACATAAACATGAGTCTAATACTGAATAACAACCAGACATAAAAAGTCTTCCATGATCTATCCTATGTCATCTATGACTATACAACTAGTCATCAGTAGGGTAGTCAGGACCACTAACGCCATCCCTATCCTCATAGATGATATCAAAACCCGATAGATCATATATCACACTATCAACACCTGCACCTGAAATATAACAAAATGAGTGGTGAAGCCCAATACGATAATATCCAATCTAGTTCAAGCAAGGTTATGCACATACAACATGTCTAAATAAGTGCAACTGAACTAAATGCATACAATAAATTATTATCTATTTTAGTCCAGCAAAACAACACAGTTCAGGATCCAGTATACATAAATCCCGAACTTAGAGTAACTCAGATTCTACTTTAAAATAACCAACTAATTTGAAAATAAGTAATTATATACATATATGGATAAGTGGGTACTCCCAAAACATCCCAATCCCTGAATACCTAAATTCTACTGGAATCATATCTTAGTATGAGTCCACTTGGGACAACCTCACACTAAGATCATTAGGGTGCCTCACCAGTATCACTGTCTGCCAGGTCTTTACTGGTCAAAGCCAACCACAACCAGACAGATAATTATTAAGCCGAATATTTATTAAGTTCATTATGCAATTCTGTTCCTATATCCATTCACAAAATTTTAATCTACAAGCACATACATCAAATAATGGATTGGTCGTACCTTTCTAAATCTCAGGAATCTAAATCAAATCCTCAGAACCTGATACCAACAACAACAAAGCCAACCCAAACTCCACAATCTCCTATATCCACACCAATAACAGTTTCACAAACTCCAAATATCCTGTTACAATATATATATATATATATACACATCAACAGACATGATCGCATTATCAAAATACCTTAATGAACATGAATTCTCCAAAAATCCTAACCTGAAAAGAAATCTCCGTTATCTGTTTCGTCTATTTCGATCAAACTCCACAATTATCCTCAAGAATAACAAGAAACCGCACAAAACTCTACAATCACCAATTATTTTCATCAAAACCCAAATTCACAATACATTAAGAACATATAAGGATTGTTTAGATCGTATTTTGTTGGAATCTATAATAAAGGAAATTTACTTACTATTTTGAATCACTAAAACTCGTCTTACATTCACCAATTCACAGATCTCACACGTGCTAGGGTTTTTCTCCAAAAACCTTCATGCAAAAATTCTACCAAACCCTAAGAAACTTCTATAAATTTATATATAATCCAAATGAGAAGGTGAAGATCACTTAATTTGGATCAAGAACACACGCCCGATGATTCTCCAAGCACGAATCTCTAAGAATACTCCAAAACTCTCTTTCACGAAGGAGAATTTATTATAAAGAAATTTGTCAAAAATGTTTTTTCGCGTCTCGTATTTATAGGAATTTGGTCATACGCCGGCCCTACGCCGGCGTACACCATACGCTGGCAAATTCACACGAACGCCGGCAGCCTTTATCGGGGCTTTGAATCCCAGAATTTCAATTCTTCCTTCATACGCCGATAAATCCATGTCCTATGCTGGTGGTTTTCATGCCGGTGTAGAGATAAAACCCTAGTGAACGCCGGCAGCGTTCTTTCTAGCTTTAAGAGAAACGCTACTGTTCCCATCCTACACCGTCTCTACGCCGGCGGCGTAGATTCTCCAAGAGGCGGCCTAAAGACTAATTTTTTTCTTTGTCAAAAACTATTCTTCAAACATTCTGGATCATAGATAAAATCCTCAACTTAATACTAAGTGGACCATAAAACCCTCTTATTTTTCAACATATGACAACTTTTGCCCTTTATCATAATTTATTAAAGATTTACTATTTTTATTGATTTGTTGACCATCATTAATGTGATGGTTGATAATATCTCGTTTATTAGGGTTGACCATAGAACCCTTTTATTTTATAACAAATGACACATTTGCCTTCATTATAAAATATTTTTCTATATATTACAGATATTATAATGAAAATGAGCAAATGTATACTTAAGTGTAGTTCTTAATTATTTTTAGTAGGAAAAATTGTCGACATGTAACAAGTGTAGTATCTGTAACTACTCCACGATTGTAGTTTATATAGAAAATTGAAACGTAAAAGAAAGGATCATTAAACCAAAAGGTTCACATTAGATTTTGATAAGGAAATAAATTACGCAATTATATAAAGTGTTATAGAAAAGCTGCAATTAATTGGCAAAACATGTTTGCTTTGAGATGAGTTATATTTACAAAATATATTTGCTTGCATTTATGTTGGTTAGAATTTTGCAAGACCTTGTTTCATTGTAGTTAGTGTTTCGATGCTAAGGCACTGCATTAATATGCTAGCATGAGGTATAGTCTCCCAGGTCTCACATTTCATATGACGAGTTGGTTGACACGTATAATAAATGATGCTATGGAATGGTTAAGATGTAAAAGAAGAAGGGATAATGTCTTAAATGGTTAATGAACTTTAGCAAAATATGTAATTAGATACCTAAACTTTGAAATTGATCAGTTTAGTATTTAATTTTTGCAATTGATCATTTTGGTAATGGACAAACTTTGAAATTGATCAATTTAGTATCTATGGAGGTACTATTGACGTGCATAGAAAGTTCTTTCAGATATTGAATTGGTCAATCTCAAAGTTCAAGTACCTAATTATATATTTTATCAAAGTTTAGATACCATTCATGACATTAACCCAAAGAAGAATAACACATTAAAATCTATGATGAAGAAAATACAAAACGGATTTGATATGTTAAAAAATGAGTATAATAGAGATTAATTGTGAAAGTGAAAAGTTATGTGAAGAGAATGAATATTTGAGATTAGAAAATGAAAATTTGAAAAGTAGGGATAAGGAATTGAGCAACGGAAATGAAAATTTGTAAATAGAATTTAGTTTGCTTGAGATTGAGAATAATATACTTAAAGGACATGAGAGCTAAACTTCAGAGCTTGTACTGCACCATTCAACTCAATTGTAGCTGGGGTCAAAATAAATTAGATCCCATCGAAGTATTATACCCCTACAGCAATTAGGAAAATTGGTGAATCTATAGGACTAGTTTTGAAATAAGACAGATGATAAATGTGACAATAGGAGATTTGCATGTCTCTATGTGCAAAGTAAACATCTTACACGTACCATGATAATCTATAACTAACACCATAGACTACAATATGAAAAAAAAATGTGTAATTCATGTTATTTGGCACACATCCCTTTTTTGTATACTAAAGAATGAAGAATAGAATAACAAAAGTGAGGAAAGTTAAGATAAATAAAAAAACTTAGGTAAATTTGGGGTAATACAATTCATACATGAACTTTGATCAATTATTCGATCAACTATTTGTATTATTAGATCATCAATTTTAATCCCTAACTAATTTTTTTGAGGTCATTTATGCTACTCATATTAGCTTCATATCAAGCTTTCTATCTAATTGGTTTTTCTAATCAATTATGGGTTACTATGCATCCTATAACTATTTCAATTAAGATATTTAATTTAAAATATGTGATTTTTTTTTGTCAAAATTATGGATTGTCAGCTATGTTAACTCCATTTTGTAAGTTATTGTCTCTACCACTTTCATGTATGCAAGTAGAATATCCTTATTCAACTAAACATTTATAACATACATTAGTCTATAATTGGTTAAAAGAGAAAAAAAACTAATGGCCTAGCTGGTTTTTAATAGAGTCAGCACACATAGTTCATTGACCTTGAAAAGGTCAAATGGATATTGAAATTAATAATCTAAAAGTTCATGTAGTAAATTAAATAATCAACCAACGTTTAGCTATGCCACATTATCTCGAAAATTTAAGCACTATACAAGAAGAGAATAGAAATGTTAATGGAGAATTGGGCCAAAAAAAAAAAAAAGACATGGATCAAACAAATTAGAAAGAATTATCAAGGCATCAAAGAGAATCAAAAGTATGAAAATTGGTTAATGGTAAGAATAAAAATGAAATAACTAAAATGTAGGAAATAAAAAATAATAGAACAGCTTCTGAGGATAATGATAGCATGCCACTATCATTATTAGATAACTTTAAACAGGAAAGAACCTGTTGAACTTGTGTATTCAATATGAATTTTGATGAGGAAATTAGTTGCACAATTAACAACTCAATTATGTTAAGTTACACTTACTTAGTTAAATAATTTGGATGAATAAAATGTTTAAATATATATATGTGAGTGCGTGTGTTTGTGTTTTGTGCATGTTATGTTTTTCTGCAGGAATTACATATCAAAGTGCACTAGCACAGAGCAAAGATTCTCAGCGTTTTTGGCACCAGCTCACTGGCTTAATGCAACACACATGAAATGTGTGTACCGACGAGCCGATAGGGTTTCACATCGGTGAGCTAGTGCACCAAAAACTAACTATTGGGCCTTTTTTTATCCGACTATTGCAGATGTTTTTAGAGGGCAACGACTATTTTTTTAGAAGTTTTATAAATAAGAGTTGTTGGGGAGTTTATTAGGCTATTTAGAGCTTATTTATTGCAATTTTAATTCTTGTAAACACTCTCTAAGTATTAATCATGAATTGTGCTATTTTGCGAGTGAGAGCCAAGTGTAGTGCTATTAGTTTTGTATTTACCATCCATTATAAAACACCATACTAGGTTATGAGTGAGTTAGAGAAGCCTTGAGTTGAATATGGTGTATTCAAGTTTCTAAAGACTCAATCCAAACATTTGTGTTGTCGGTTGGTTGTGAAGTCCTTTATTAAGGCATTGTGTTTGTAGCTTTGGAGGAGCAAATTAATTGTGTCGAATGCAAGTGTGTGAAGTTCTCCTTAAGTGAGACATTAATTATGGACCGTGGAGACTAGGGGCGGTCGAACTCCATGTTATATCCTAATGCAAGCTTTCATTTCCCTATCTCTCTATTTATTATTGTTGAATTGCATAATTAGGAATTAAGTTTTGAAAAAAGAATCCAAATTAGTTATAATCCACATTTCTTAGGTGTTACTATGTTTTTACTGTATCTCCATGTAGAGAGGGAAAGACAAATCAATAAGGAGATGAGAGTTATTCAAAAAATGAATAACTCAAAATGAAAGAGTTTAGAAAGAAATGGAGCAATTGAAAAAGATATACTATCCATTTAACAAACGCATAAAGGAATGCAAAACTACAAAACTGAAATCAAATCATAAGGATGAAAATGATAGTGAAACTGAGGATATACATTTGAATTTTTTGTTGAAAGTTAGTCCATCTTCTTTACCTTCATAGGGCATTTACTCTAAAATGAGAAGTCCTAGGCTAAAAGTCATAGCTTAAAGTAAAGGGGTAACGATGCACTTTGAAGCGTATGCTAACCTCTCATCTTCAAACCCCTACCATTAACATTTGACCTCTTATGCTTTAACCAAAGTTTTATGACTTTTCATATGGAATCAATAACAAGGTAGTGGCCTACCAAGAGGAAATTGGCATCTTGAGGGACGACATCATATCATTGGATTAAGTTCCTCAGATACATGTAGAAATATCAGAGGTAGAGGAGACGGATCACTACACTTGAGTGAACTTTTGAGTGTCATATTTTAAGAAATTCCTTAACCTGATTTTAGTTCCAACATGGTAGGAGAACTTCCATCCACTTCCAACTAATGAATGTGTGGAGAAAACCATAAAATGATAGCTTATTGAATCATCCAGAAAAAGAAACTTGAATATGCCCTCTTATTCACTCTCATTGATGGGATTAGAGGTTTGGTGCTATTGAATGATCTTTCAATAAATGGATGACTCAAATTACCTAAATATAACTAAACCAATTATTATTAAGGCTTGGAATTTGAGAGGCTTGAACTTTCACAGCTAATAAGATGTGGTTATGGAGGCTCTTATTGAATATATAAATAAATTGGTGAAGTATTGCATTCAAAAGGTGTAGCTCTTTGTTCCAGCCATTAGATAAGCCATCAAATTCTATTAATCAACCTTTCTTCAATTGTATCGTGGAGCCTAGATTTTGGTTTTATATCCTTTAATTCAATTCACATTAAACTACAAGCCTTACTAATGTCAACCGTTTTACTACATATTAAAGGAAATGGTTTTTTTTTTTTTTTTTTTTTTTTTTTTTTTTTTTTTTTTTTTTAACTTTGAAGTTTCCGGTAGATCAAGGTTGGGAAAAAAATAGTAAATCTCATTGGTTCTAACTTAGCTATTAGTTACATGAAAACCAAGTTATAAAACCGATTTTCAAAAAATTAGATATTTTAATTTCGAAGCTAACCTAATAAAACCTAAATAATTATCCCTAAACTTTTAATTTAAGTTACATTCTTTTAATAACCATTGTTTTATATATTTTTTATTAAAAAATTGAAATTTCTAAAAAACTATGTTACTATTTACAATTTTTTTTTTCATTTGTTAGGTTATCCTGTCATTGTCTATGTATCTGTTAGCCAAAATTAGACCGTAGTAATTTCTTTTCAAAAAGTTTTAGTTTGTTAGTATTTTTTTATTTTTGAACTCTTTTATTTTAAGTTTCTTAAAGCTAATTGTTTGGCAAAGATAAATTTTCTATGTGATAAAAGCACTAAAAACATATTAAGAATAACTACCATTTTCAATTTTTTTTATTTAGAAAAATAATAACTTTTCAAGGTGATAAAGTAGGGTTTATAATTAATCTTACTCAATATTTTATATATACATAAATCATTATATTATTTTTTCATTGTCTGCATAGATATGCAACTATATTATATATTGCATGCTTTCCCATGTATCTACATTTTATCATTTCTTTTTAGGGTGAATTACACAAAAAAGTTCCAATATTTAGAGGTAAGTTCATTTAAGATCCCAACGTCTCGTGTGGTT
This sequence comes from Combretum micranthum, assembly GCA_024138025.1. Lineage (NCBI taxonomy): Eukaryota > Viridiplantae > Streptophyta > Magnoliopsida > Myrtales > Combretaceae > Combretum > Combretum micranthum. Next base: position 1,972,909 of record JAMXBD010000015.1, on the reverse strand, counting down.
AAAAAGATATTCCAGCATTAAAGGCCAGCATTAAAGGGTTAGTTCATTTAAGGTTTCAACATTTGAAGAAGTTGTTAAATTTGGGTCCTTAAGGATACGTATCAATAAAAGAGAATATTTAATTAAAACTCAAAAGAATTTCTCCTATTGACATGTGTCCTTAAGGGACTCACAATGGCTCACTTTTTCAAATGTTGAGATCTTAAATGAACTTATTCTTAAATATTGAGATATCTTTTTTAACCACTACAAATATTGAGACCTTATATGAACTTACTCTCAAACGTTGGGACATTCTGGTATAATTTATCCTTTTTTTATTTAAATAGAGTACGATCAAAATATTAAATAAATAAAATAACGGAAAAACAAATAAACAAACAAACAAGGACTTACTTGGACGAAATATGGACTTGGGCTGACGGTAGATTGAAGTTGGGTTTTGACGTGGGTCAAGTTTGCAGGTCAGTGACGCAGGTTCATGCGACTACGGAGGTCATTCGAGCAATCAACCAAAAGATCTTACTTCCAAGATCCACATAATAGTAGCAGTTTAACTCGGGCGCGCTTGAAGAGGAAGAATTTATAAGAGAAATTTTTATTATCAAGAATTTAATTCACGAAGGAAGAACTAGAATTTGTGTGTAAACGATTTTGAGTGTTTATGATTGTTTTTTGATGCCTTAGACAAATTTTACATATCCTACTATATTTTTTTCAAGGATTCTTACTTTGGGAAGGTTTTGAAAAAATTACTCCTATGATTTCATTAAATAAATCTCAATTGATTTGATTTTGTGTTAAAATGTCAAATTTTGTTCAATTTTACTGTTCATATTGTGGAAAAAAAAATCCTCAATACTTGCTTTGGCTAAGGTTTTGTGCTATCAAGTGTTGATTTCATCCTTTTTTTTTTCTCTTTTACATGTATCCGCTTTCATTTTTTTTTTCCTAATTTTATAGCAAAATCTTAATATGATTTGGAAAGATTTAAACTTGATTTATGTCCCAACTTAAAATATTCTATGTACTCTTTAAGATTATTAAAAATTTTGGTGAGATTTCTTTAGAAATTTGGTAAAAAAAGGATATTTTTATCTATTAGGAAAAAAGTTGGACTATATAGGAGCAAAAATAGGATGTATATAGTAATTCTTTTAGAAATGTTTAGAGTTTGTACACCATATTAGAATTTGATGCCATTATCGAAACCATGGCATCAGATTTCCGATATGGTGTTTTTCTTTCCGTATAATATATACCTTATGCTTTCTCCTCTTCGTTCTTCTCTTTTGTTTTTTTGCTGTTTGTCTTTGTTTTGTCTTATCCCGTTGTGTCTTCTTTTGTTATTGTCGTTCTTGTCTTTGCTATCTGTGTTCAGTGTGTCTCTATTCTCTATCTTGTGCTTATTCTTCTCTTGTTTGTCTATTTAGATCTCTGAAAATGGTAGCTAGATGTAGTGAAGCTCATGTGAATCTTAAGGATTTTGATAGACCTTGCTTGGTGAGTCTTGATTTGAAGAAGAAGAAACCACTGAATTTAGCAATGAATATATGATAATTGTTAAAGTGCTGTTTGATAAGTCTTTAAATAAAATTAGAGTTATAAATATCCTTAAATGTGCTTCGAAGTTGTTTGAAGTTGTGAGAATTTCTACCGTAGGTCTCAATTTGTTTGTACTGGAAACATATTGTGGATGCTATCATTAATGAAGGTCCTTTGGCAGTTATGGGTGATTTGTTGGTTCTTGAGGAAAGGAAACTCAATCAATGCATTGAAGATTTAAATTTGGATATTCTAACTTTATGGGTTCATATCCATGGCCTCTAACTTGATAATATGATTGTATATAATACAAATAAGTTGGTTGTGTTGAGCTTTCTATGAATTAAGGTGAAATTTGACTTGAAACTTCTTTTATTGTATGGAACATGGGTGGATAGGAAAGATGGTAGTCAACATTGGGCTTCTTTTAAGTAGGAAAGGCTTTCTGATTTTTGCTTTAATTGTGGACATTTTGGATATCTTAATAAGCATGTGAGTTTGAAAGAGACATTAATGGTAATTTTAGTAACTCACGAGAGCATTGCCTGTTCATGAGGGGGAATTTGTTTTAAGTTTTTCTAGTAAAAGCAAGATGATGCAGGATGACAAGGAAAATTAATGCCATTTCAGTATGAGCATGCATGAGAATTATACAAATCAATCCACATCTCCTATCTCACCTAATCCCATTTTTGAACCAAAAATCTTTCTCCAAACACAACCCTTAAACACTCCACCGCCACCAAAACCACTGCACCATATTGCCTCTACCTTGAAACCAGAACCTTAAATCCCTTTTCTACACAAACATAAAACCCCGTACTTTCCACTCATAAACACTCTCTATGCCTTTTAACTCTTAATCCACTTGGCCCTCTTTCACCCCTTTGCACCAACTTTACCATCTTAAATTCTCCTCCAAAACCCCTTTCTTGCTTTGACAGCAAAAATGACAACAACAAGGACAGGTTTCTTACTAAGACGGTGTTTGTACATTAGTATCCGGTTGAAGAAAAATCTAGTGAAGCTTCAACACCATATTATGTTACAATCCCTTCAGATGATGAATCTCCATCTTCCAAGGAGATAGCTCTTTAAGTTAACAAGGTGACTTGTGATGATGAAAAGCAACTTGTGATAGAAGTTCTTAGCTAGGATGTGTTGGCCTTTGTACCTGTCTTAACCAGAATGAGCTTGAAAAGGCCTAATCTCATTGAACCTGAAATCATGAATATAAAATTGAAGATCAGCAATGAATTTCCAATTGAAGTGGATTCTACTTGCCAAAAAAAAAAAAAATATATCAAGAAGGAAATTGCTGAGAGGAAGACTGTAGTTAGAAAAAGCAAGAGCTCGGTTCCTATTATAGGGACTTGTTTGTTTGATGTTCATATTATTGAAGTGAATAATAGTGGTGATAGTGGTTGGCCCGTAATAGCCACACGAGGGCCATGATATGCTTATCTTGGAATTGGGTCAGCCTTGACAATTCACCAGCTTAATGACCCTATACATAAATATCCATATATAATATTTTTAATGGAAACTAAGAATAAATGTGCAAAAATGGAAAAAGTGTGTAATCATCTTCGCTATCTGGGAAATTTCTATGTTCCTCATAAAGGTTTAAGTGGAGTTTTTTTTGTTGTGGTGGAATGCTGATATCATAGTAAACATTCTTGAGAGCTATTGTTGGTATATTCATAGTGAAGTTTTTTGGAATGATGGCACCATGGTAGGTTCTTTTACCTGGTGTTATGCAACTACTGATTTTAAGTGTAGATTCGAGTTATGGGAATAGATTATTGATTTCTCTAAGTGTGTTAAGGGACCTTAGCTTGTTGTTGGTGATTTTAACGAATATCTACTATCATAGAAAATGAAGGTGGTCATCCTAGAGATGGTCAACAAATGTCAACTTTCAATAACATCATTTTCCAAGCTAGTTTGATGGATTTGGGTTTTAATTGTCCTATTTTTACTTGGACAAATAACATGTGTCATGGTTATTTAATTGGATAAAGACTTGAGAGGGGTTTAGTTTCAGCATCATGGATGGAGCAGTTTCCCAAATCTTTAGTGTTCCATGAACCCATTTTAGGCTCTAATCATGCTCCTTTAATCATAAATTCTGACTTCTTAGATTTGGAAGATACAAAACATTTATGCTTTGAAAACTTATGGAGGATTTCTAAGGAATGCGATGACATTATAAGGGAGGTATGGAGTAATGGAGGCATTGTGTGCACTTAGATGGAGTAATGTATAATCTTGATGTTTGTAGTAAGTGTTTGAGTAGTTGGAGTAAAGAAAAATTCTCAAATAGCAAGAGGCTTATTGAGGAGTTAAAAAAGAAGTTGGAAGTTCCCAAAGCAATCCTCATGAAGCTGATATGGAGGAGGAGGACAAGATCTAATATGAAATTGATGTGTTATGGGGTAAAGAGGAAATCTATTAGCACTAAAGATCTAGAGTTAATTGACTGTTATATGGTGATAAGAATACTACTTTCTTTCAGCAGTCCACTATCAATAGGATGAATCACAATAAAGTTTTAAAGTTGGATAGAGGAGATGGTGTTTTGTTGGAATCTAAAAAGGAGATTGGAAATGATTTCTCTACATATTTTTTAAATTTATTTTAGGTTAGACCTTCAAGAAATTGGGATTCTTGTTTAGATTAGATTGAGGATGTGGTTTCTAATGAAATGAATCAGACCATTTGTGCTCCAATTAGTGAAGATGAAGTGAAGATTGTTGTGTTTCAATAGGGAGGACTCAAAACTCCTGGCCCATATGGCTTTTTAAGAATTTTTTATCAAACTTTTGGAGTCCTATTGGTTCTTCAATGGTGATAGTGGTCCATTATTTCTTTTCTTTAGGTAAACTCCCCTCTTCTCTAAATCATATTGATCTTATTTTAACCCTAAAGCTCAAAATCCCACCTTAGTATCCCATTATCGTCCTATTAGCTTGTACAATAATCTCTATAAAACTGTGTCTAAAATTCAAGTTAATAAGTTGAAAATCTATCTTAATGATATCATTTCAAAAAACCGAAGTGCCTTTATTTTAGGATGTATGATTCAAGATAATATCATTATAGCATATGAAATGTTCCATATTTTGAAAACCAAAACAAAAGGCCAAAAACAATTTTGTGCATTTATGGTGGATGTGAGTAACGCTTACGATCAGGTTAAATGGGATTTTTTAGAAATAGTTATGAAAAGGATGGGTTTTTATTTGAAATGGATGTGGTGGGTTATGGAATGTGTTACTAAAGTATCTTTTGATGTTATCTTGAATGGGAAAGTTGTAGGGAAAGTATGCCCAAGTAGGGGCATAAGGTAAGGGGACACTTTATCACCTTATTTATTCATCTTAGTAGCTGATGTGTTGTCTAGGGGTATCTCTAAAGCTGTGAGCTTAGGCCATATTTGTAGTGTGAGGGTTAAATCATCATGTCCTATACTAATGCATCTACTTTTTGGAGATGATTCCCCTTTTTTCTTAGAGGTTGATTCTCTAAATGTGTAGAACTTTCGAAGTATATTGCTTGATTATTTCTTTGCCTCTTGACAAGAGGTTAATTTTAGCAAGTTAATGGTTTCTTTTTTTTTTTTTTAATCTAAACATGGTGGAGGACTAGAAAATTGAGGTTGGTAGGCTTTTAGGTATTTCGAGTGCTCTAGATCCAAGCAGGTACTTAGGGTTTCCTACGATACGAGGAAAGTCATAATTTGAAGCCTTGAATTTGTTAAAGAGAAGGTTGTGAAGAAACTCTGAGGCTAGAAGCAAAGACTCTTTAAAGAAGCTGGTAGGAAACCTTAATCAAAGCTGTGGCTTATGCTCTTCCGACCTACTCCATGAGTATATTCAATTTTTTTATTAAATGGTGTAACCAAGTCAATTCTCTCATTGCTAATTTTTGAAGGGGGCAATGTGATAGTGAGAGAAAAGTGCACTAGATTAGTTGAGACAGAATGACCTTAGCAAAACGTGTTGGGGGCACGGGCTTTTGCAATTTGCACCTTTATAACTTAAGCCTGTTAACAAAATTGCTTTAGGGGATGATTTCTAATGAAGATTCATCGTAGTTTAAAGTCTTAAAAGGAATTCACTTCCCTTACAAAGATTTTCGAGATGCAGGTGAAGGAAGTCGAGCAACTTAGGGTTGGAGTAATATCCTTAAGGGGCGAGATATTTTTTTTAGAGGTGCTTGTTGGAAGATTAATTTGGGAACTAAGATTAGTGCCGGAAGAGATTGTCAGATTTCCAGTCTAAAAACAGGTTGCTCTATTGACCCTAGCCTAAAGGTTTCTAATATTATGAACAAAGAAACCTTGGAATGGGATTTATAAGGTATTAACCATCTTTTGATAGAAATGGAGATAAAAGCAATCAAAGCTATACCTATTGTACCATTAGTAGTAGAGGATTGCCTGGTTTGGCCTTATGATATTCATGTGAAAATGCACTTTGGGGGGGGGAAGGCGCGGAGGGGGATTGAGTATTTGACCTAAATGCGCAAACAATTATTTGTTTATGCAATGGATCAAATTAAACTTTGACAGCAGTGGATATAATAAAGCAGATTATGATATGGGAAAAAAGAGATAAGGATAGAGAGATTTAGTCGAGGTTTAAGATGAAGTTCGGCCCACTTCCTACTCTCCACAATCCACAAATACCATCAACCGAGGACTTCATGATCACTTTAATTAGTCACCATAAAATCGCGCTCAAGCTAAGCAATACACAAGTCAAAGCACTTTAGGAAATAAAATATTTTCTTCACTTTATAGATGCTCTTTTATAGATTTATAAATATAAGAGCACAACACTAGAATGATTTTCTCTCTTACTTAATATTTACAAATAATGAACAAAAGAATAGAAGATTAAGTTAGAAAACTTAATTTGTTTGTTTGCAAATAAAAGCTTAAGTGTTATAAAAAAAATTATCTGAATCTTAAACGCAAAGTGTATATATAGTTTTCAAAAACTTAAATGTCTGTTGGAGATAACGTCTGATAGAAAATAATTAATGCTCAATAGTCCATGCCTTCATCGGCTCATCAGTCCAAGCTTCTCACATGTTGTGCCTTGATTTAGAACTCGATTGCCTTTTTGCTTTGAATCGTTGGATCATCTCGCTAGTGCAAAGACCTCCTAAGTCACGCTCCAAGTTTTGCCTCTTCGCACCTTTTGTCGTGTCTTGATTTAGCGCTCGACTGGTTCTTGTGCTCAAAATCATTGGACCGGTTTGCCGATGCTATTCCTATAAGCATAAAACATATCACACATACACACATAAGGGGGATTTCTATATTCATATTTCCTTATGATATTATCAAATATATTTTTATAACTTTTACTCTCATCAAAATCATATTTTAAATAATTCATTTTAACAATCTTTCCCATTTTGATGAAGGCAAACAGTTATGAAAAAGCTATTGATAATTTTCTCCACCTTAATAAAAGCTCTCCCAAATTTTTGCAATATCAGCACTAGATTGAAGGGCTTTAGATCAATTTATTAAGCATACAATTTTCTCCCCTTTCATCATCCATTATTTGCACATTTTATCCCAATTTTCACCTTAGAATACACATTTACTTCTCTCCCTTTACCTCATCAAAAGAATTTACATAAGGTGGTGAGTAAAAAGAGGCAAGAAATATGGTTATATAAAATAGGCAGATAAGACATTTAATAAAAATCGTAATTAGTCAAATAATGAGTTTTATACATAAAACATATATTAATGTATAGAAAAATCAGGAAGGAAGAGGAGGAAGATGATGAATAGAGTGTAAATGATCCATGAAGCCTCTCATATTAGAACAAAAAGTTTGGAAATCTCAACAAAGATAAAAAATCTGGTTCTCAATAGTATCAAATCCGGTGTCCATATGCCTCGAAGTTGCTGCCAAGAGGAATAGAAGTACTGGGAGTAGAGGAACCAGTAGCTGGAGCTGGAGGCTGATCATCATCATCAAAATCTGTGTCCATGCTAGAACCAGGAAGCAAAGCACCTCTACCAACTAAAGGCTCTAAAGGCTTCTTTCTAACCCATCTCCCATTTTGCCTTTTCCAAGTCCTAGAGTTGATGGTATTAAAAGAGAAGGTAGAATCTTGAACAGGGTGTGTCTCAGTGCGAAACTCCACACCTTTACTCCTTAGTAACTGTATAATCAACCTTCTTCCTCTTAAGATAGCCTGAGTAGGCTTATTGGTCATATTATTGAAGGTTTTAAACATTAAATCAAAGAAATGAATCTGATTGCCTCTAAGAATATGAACCATAAGCCATAAATCCTGTTGGATCACTATCATTTGTTGTCCCTTGCATAGGACATAATCATTAGTCAGAAATAGATGCAGAACCTAATGTCAAAGAGACAACCAAGAAGAATATAAATTGCACTATTCACACCAATTTGGACCCATATGAGACAGTGAACATATTGTCATAATATGAGCCCTATCAAAGGTATTAGGCATCATAACTCTACTATCATCTACTTTAATCAGACTACAGATATCATGGTGTGAGATCTCAAGCTTCCTACCATATAGCTATGAATATAACATGGGTTGCACAAAATTTAAGCTATTAAAATTAGACTCCATCCCAATGCCCAGACTACCATCATCCTTCAAATAATCAGATAAATTGCAAAAATAGTCTAACAACTTCCTCATTTACTTTAGTAGGAAATCTCATAGAATCCAAGATATTATTCAACACAACACCAAGCATTTGAGGAATTTTAAAGTACTGTAGAACATCAGCATTGTAGTTTTTACCTAAATCAATATGAATATCTCGAAAAAGAGAATACTTATCTGAATGCTTCCGTAATGGGAACAGAAACCCATCAAATGCTGGTAAAGTAGGTAATGCACGACCTCTGGCAGTTCTTAGAGGCATATCTTAAAAAAAAATCTAGAGGAGAGAGAAAGAGAGATGATAGAGAGAGAAAGAGGAATGGAGAAGAGAGAGGAGAGGAAGAAGATGGAGAAAGAGAAAAGGTGAGAGTTGGTGGGGTAGTGGTGGGGAAGAAGATGGAAGGGAAAGATAAAGAGATAGAGAGATTTCTTTGATAAAGAAACTAAGAATTTTTAGAAAGAGATGAGAGAAAAAGGACAAAGACAAAGTAAAGGAGAGAGGAAACGAAGAGAGAAATGACAGAGGAGAGAGAAGAATGCATATATATATATATATATGCATGTGAAAAACAGGCTATTAGTGAGTCAGTACGAACAAAATATGCACTAAAATCCACAGATTCGACCGAAGGTCAGATTGAGCTCTCAATAGACCCTTTAATCATATACCAATGAGCTGGTGCATTGTTTTGGGCAAAATAGAGGAAAATGAGCCTCATGTCAAGCCTTGACATGCATATCGGTGAGCTAGTCTGTAAGACATATGCAGCATTCAAAAACAGAGCAATTCAAAAGCAGATCAAATATGCATGCATGTAATTATTTAACTACTTTTTTAGTCTAAGTTTAAGTTTTATATCAACTTATCTTCATGATATTTTAGCATTCATTTTGCTTGATCATGCCCAAGTCTCTTCGTAAAGTGCAGAAATGATTCCCACTCAAGGGTTTTGTAAAAATATTAGCAATTTAATTATCTGTATCGATAAATTCCATCTGATATCTCTATTTAGAACATGATTTCTAATGAAATGATGTCTAATTTTGATATAGTTGGTCTTTGAGTGTTGAATCGGACTTTTTGTTAAGTTTATAGCACTTGTGTTAATTGGAACATTTTCAAATTTTAAACCATAATCAAGCAAAGTTTGTTTCATCTATAAAACTTGTGCACAACAACTATCGATAACTATATATTCAACTTCGGCAGTTGAAAGTGCAACCAAGTTTTGCTTCTTTGAGTGCCAAGATATTAGGGAGTTTCCAAGAAAGTAGCATGTAATGATTGTGCTTTTTCGATCTACTTTGCACCCAACAAAGTCAACATTGAAGTATCTAATTAGATCAAAAGAGGTAAATTTTAGATACCACAAACCAATTTTAGTCGTGCTTGCAAGATACTTGAGAATGCATTTTACTGCACTCAAGTGTGGTTCTTTTGGGTAAGATTGAAATTGTGCACATACGCACATCGAGACATGATATCAGGTTTAGAAGCTGTTAAATATAACAAACTACCTATCATGTTTCTATAAAGCATTTAACACACATTTTTTCCATTTTTTTCTTTATCAAGTTTTATACTTGTACTCATAGGTATAGGTATTGTTTTGCAGATGTCCATTTTAAACCGTTTCAATAGATCTTTTGTATATTTTGATTGATTAATGAAGGTTCCATTTTCCGATTACTTTTTTTGGAGACCTATAATATAATTGAATTCTTCCATCATGCTCATCTCAAACTTATTTTTCATGGATTTAGCAAATTCATTTATAAGACCCATATTAGTAGCTCAAAACATAATATTATCCACATAGATTTGCACAATCAATGTGTCCGACTTGTGATTTTTTATAAAGACGGTTGTGTCAATTTTTCCTCCAGAAAAACCTTTGTCTAAGAGGAAGCTACTAACTCTTTCATATCAAGCTCTAAGAGCTTGCTTGAGACTATAAAGAGCTTTGTTCGATTTAAAGACATGATCAGGAAATTTATTATTCTTAAAGCCCGATGGTTGCTCTATATAGATTTCTTCTTTTATAAAACCATTTAAGAAAGCACTTTGATATCCATTTGAAGATGAGTGAAATTTCTGAAAGCATCAAATGCCAAAAGCATTATAATAACTTCTAGTCTAGCAATCGGGGCAAAGGTCTCATCAAAATCTATGCCTTCTTTTTTATTACAGCCTTTGACAACCAATCTAGCATTATTTTTTGTTGTTATACTAGATTTGTCAAGTTTGTTTTTATAAACCCATTTAGTTCCAATAATTGTTCTATTTTTAGGTCTCGGAACTAAGTTCCAAACTTCGTTTCCTGTGAGCTGGTTTAATTCTTCTTGCATAGGTTGTATCCAAAATTCATCTTTTAAGGCTTTTCAATATTTTTTGGCTTGGTTTGTGATAGAAAAACAAGATTACTCATGTTTCTTAAAAATGATCTTGTTTGTACCCTATTAAACGGTTCAACTATTGTTATATTTTTAGGATGTGATTTTGCATATTTTCATTCTTTGGGAAGATCATAATTATCAGATTCACCCAGAACATTCATTTTATGTTCATTAACTTTTTCATTATTTTCAAGAGAGAATTTATTCAAATTAGCAAAAAACATTCACATCATCATTTGAGCATAAATAAGGCAAAGAATCATCAAAAGCAACATGTATAGATTCTTCTACCACCAATGTTCTTTTACTAAACACTTTATATGCCTTACTTGTTAGAGAATATCCTAAAAAGATTCCTTTATTACTTTAGCATCAAATTTTGCTAATTGTTCTTTTCCATTGTTTAGAATGTAACATTATGTCAAAAGAATGAAAATAAGATATGTTAAGTCTTTTTCCTTTCCAAAGCTCATAGTTGTTTTTTTTTTTAGAATTAGTCTTACAAAAACTCTATTTGATATGTAGCAAGTAGTATTTACAGCTTTAGCCCAAAAATATTTTGGTATATTGACACAACATGGTTTTAGCAATTTCAATTAAAGTTCTATTTTTCCTTTTGGCTACACCATTTTGTTATGGAGTTCTAGGTGCTGAAAAGTATGTTCAATACCATATTTACTGCAAAAATCATCTATTTCATAATTTTCAAATTCTCACCCATGATCACTTCGAATTGTCATAATATTTAGAGCTTTTTCATTTTGGACTTTCTTTTAATATCTAAAATAGAAATGGTTTGTTTGTCTTTAGATGCAACAAAGAAAGTCCATGTATATCTAGTGAAATTATCAACAATAACCAAAGTATATTTTTTGCCTTCAAAAATCAGAGTTTGAGTAAGACCAAATAAGTCAATGCAATAGTTCTAATGGCCTAGTAATGGAAAAGCATCCTTAGACTTAAAAAAAGTCTTAGTTTGTTTTCCTTGTTGACATGCTTGACAAATGTTTTCCCTTTGAAAAATTTTTTTTAGTAAACCTTTTATAAGATTTAACAAGTTTTGAAATAACCATGCTAGCTTGTCTCAATTTTCTATGTCATAGTTAACTATTATCATTTTGAGAATATATACACATTTCATTTGATGATTTAAAATCATCTAAATTGATTTTATAATATTTCTTTGTCTATACCCTTCAAAATAAGCCTAGTTATTGTCAATTCTTTTAATAGAACACTTGTTGGCAAGAAATGTTACATTAAAACTATTATCACATAATTGACTAACACTAAGCAGATCATGTTTCTGATCATCAATCAATAGCATATTTTTAATAATTAAATCTTTGTTTATGAGAATGTTATCTTCATCAAGAATGGTTGATTTTCGATTGTCTCTATAGGTAACATTCTCTTGATCTTTCAAGTCTAGAGATGTAAACTTAGATGTGTCTCTAGCCATGTGTCTAGAGCAGCTGCTGTTTAAGTACCATTTATTGTTCCCACTTGAAGATCCATACAAAATAAAGTATTATTTCTTTGGTACCCATTTGAATTTAGGTCCTTTTTGGTTATGTGGAGCAAGAACCTCTCTCTCTTAGGAACCTAAAACAGCTTGGTCTCATGATTCAAATGCATTATTTTTCTAATTACACAATTATGTGCAATGGTACCAGATTTTCCATAGTAATTACATATCTCATGAGTAGCTTTTACAAAATGAATTTTGTGGGACTTGCAACTACTTCTCTCCTATAGCCATTCTATATTTATTTGAATCATACATTTGATTTTCAAGAAGTGTGTTCAATTCTTTTTACCATTTGTGAACTTGACTATAGTCACTTTTCAATAATCTAACTAACTTTTAACATTATTTTTTGTTTTTTTAAATCGTATAGCATTTTGAATTTTACCACTATTGTGGGCATTCAACATTGTTATTATTGATAGTTTTAATTTCAATATTAAGCAAGTCATTTTCAATTGTTAATTTTTCATTAATCTTGGTTAACTCATCATTTTTACTTTTTATTTTCTAAACTTATTTTCTATCTTGTCATTTCCTAATTTTAGAACATTAATTTCTTCATGCAGCTTTTCATTTTCAAATTCAATCTCTTCATACTTGGTTTGAAAATTTTCCACTCTTTTCCTACTTCCATTATTAAAGATTTAAGCATGCTGTTCTTTTTCTCTACCTTCACTAACTTACACATACTTTATCATACATAGCATACAATTCATTATAAGAAGGAGAAGATGGAAAACTTACCTCATCATCTAGCACCATGAAGCACACGTTCTCATTCGAGTTACTTGACTCCAAGTGGCGATGAGAGTTTTTTTTTCTAGGTCCTTTTGAGGCTTTCTTGAGTAGTGGACAGTATTGTCAAATGTGTCTAGGTTTATGGCATTTGTAGTAGGATATCGCTCCTTCTTGTATCTTGATGTGCTACTGTCATCATCAACCCTCTTTGTCTTGAAACTAGGCCTCATGAACTTGTTAAGCTTCTTAGTCATCAAAACAAGTTTCTCATTTTCATCATCATCATCATCATCGATAGAATCATGTTTTGTGGCTTTAGAACAACAGCCTTCTTGTTTGATTCTTTCCTTTGTTTCCTGATGAGTTTATGTGTTTTGAGCACATTAAGGAGTTCTTCCTTGTTCATAGCACTTAGATCCCGTGCTTCATGGGACAATTCTTTTAGCTTTCCAATCCTTAGGTAGTGACCTATGAAATTTAGAATTTATTTCCAAGTTAGAAAAATTCTTCCCAGGTACACATAAGGGGTTCATGATATTAATGAATCCATTATCCATTATGCATTTCATCTATAAATTAATTAGGAACATTTTGAAATTTTCAAATTGTCTACATAAAAGACTTATTTTTGTATCTCGAACTCTAGAAATTCCTTCATAATCCTTTCTTTTCATCCCATATATTTTTAGCAGAATTATATTTACACATTCTATTGAAATTGCTTTCATTCATACCACAATTCAAAATATTCATAGCAATTTTATTTAAATCTAATTTCTTCTAGTTTTTCATTGTAATCTTTTTCTTTTTTTCCTTCTACTTTAAAGTACCATTTCCTATGGCATTCTAGATTAATCTATTTGAGCTTTAAGAAAAATTTTCATCTACTTCTAATATAGGTAGTTACCTCGACTTAGAAGTGGTAATTTATTTATAGCTTGGCCCTCCAGAAACCGTAGTGCATTAGATGCAATGATCTTTACTCTATTATGCAATAAAGCATAGATAAGATAGAGACGATGCGCTAATATCAAATGAAAATGCATTATATAATACTCAAGGGGAGGGGGGATGAATTGAGTATTTGACCTAAAATGCACAAACAATTTTTTTTTCATGCAATGGATAAAATTAAGCTTAAACAGTAGTAGATATAGTAAAGCAAATTATGACATGGGAAATAAAAGAGATAGGGATAGAGAAATTTAGCCGAGATTTAATGTGGAGTTTAACTCACTTCCTACTCTCCATAATCCATAAATGCTCCAACCGAGGACTTCACAATCACTTTTACTAATCACCATAAAATTGCGCTCAAGCTGAGCAATACACAAGTCATAATACTTCAGGAAATAAAATATTTCCTTCACTCTTTAGATGCTTTTTTATAGATTTACAAATATAAGAATAGAGCACTAGAATGATTTTATCTCTCTTAGTTAAGATTTACAAATAATGAATAAGAGAATATAAAATTGAGTAAGAAAACTTGATTTGTTTGTTTGCAAATAAAAGCTCTCAAGAGTTGTAAAAAAAAAAAAAAAATCTAAATCTCTAAGGCAAAGCATATATATTTTTCAAAAATTTAAATGTTCGTTGAAGATAACATCTGGCAGATGGTGACAATTAATGCGTGCAATGGTAGACTTTAATTGTCTACTGGCTTGATAGTCCATGCCTTCACCGACTTGCCGATCCAAGCTTCTCACATGTCATGCCTTGATTTAGAACTCAATTTCCTTTTTGCTTTGAATTGTTGGACTGACTCGCCGATGCGAAGACCTCCTAAGTCGCACTCTAAGTTTTGCATCTTTGCGAATTTTGTTGCATATTAATTTAGGGCTCAACCGGCTCTTGTGCTCGAAATCACTAGACCAGCTTACCAGTGCTATTCCTGTGAGCATAAAACATAGTACACATACACATACAAGACGATTTCTATATTCATATTTCTTTATAATATTATTAAATATCTTTTTATAACTTTTGCTCTCATTAAAATCATATTTAAAATAATTCATTTTAACATCATGATATATGTTTTCAAAAATCGACATATTTCTTCTTACATGATGGAATTCGTAAGGAGTCACTTAAACCCTCATCATCAAGGCATATCACTACAGAGGAAAGGAAGAAAATATGGCACAAATGCTTTTGAAGTTCTAGCACTTTCTCTAGAAAGTGGCCTCAAACACAATATCTTCACTTCATAATCTTATTAAACGGTAGTTATAACTTCCAACTCCTACCAGTTTTATAGTCTTTTGAAACATTTGAGCACGTAGTTTATGTTATGAATGACTGGAGTGTGTATGGTTTATGGTGCTAGGCACTAAAATGAGAGACAGAACATTTGTAACGTTATATATTGGTGGAATGATTTGATCAAGTAGTTGAATAGAGGATGGTTGGCCTCAGCTATAGCCAAAGTTGCCTCGAACATTTAGAGGGATAGATGCGATGGCCTTATAACCATAAGACCTAATCTTAGAGCTACAATGGAAAAAATCATTTATTGGTTCATGGAAAAGAAGAATCTTGACAAAGTACTCTTACCCAAGTTTCAAGCTTTTACCATTTTTGGTGAAAGTGTGTCTGATGTCCTGAAGATTTATGTTGATAATTTGGCTAATGGTGACACTTCATGGTAGTAGTTTGATTTTTCAAACCATAATCCCCATTTTCGAGACTATGTGACTAAACCTGTAGAGGTACGATTTCACATAGGTTTTGTGCATGATGTATCTCAACTTGTTGTTTTAGTCGTTGATTAGTGTAATATGCATCCTAAGTTTCTCCTCCATGTCGATGGATTTGCACTAGGCCCAATGAATATGTGACAATTGTGGTTATAGCTCGCAATATTTAAGTAAATCTGCTTTGGGGCGTTTTGAAATTAATTAGCACCTTCCGCTGAAGCATGCAAACTTATGGCAATATCCTTTATGCTGGACTTCTTTCCTACCATTTTTAGAATTAATAGGCGCTGGAGCTTTCGATGGCAATCTTTGTGGCTTACATTGGCAATCCATACCCTATTATGAAAAGCCTATTTTTCCCTTAATTCTTCTTTTTTTTTTATGTGTCCTTTTGTTTCATAGGAGAAATTCAAACCATATTGTAGATTGGGTAGCTTGTTTTATTGGAGAGGGATGTGTCCTTTTGATCGGTGGTTATCCACCCTATCGCTTCTCTTGAAGCTCTTTAGTTTGAATGTTTCTTTTTCACTTGACCTTGTTTGTACTTTTCGTGACTTGGGATGACGAATGAATATATTATAATGTTTGAATGGCCAAAATTTTTTTTTAAAGGATATAAATAGCTAATTTTTTTTTTGAAAATGTAATTTTATTCTATCTTCTTCTTCTTAATTCTATGGAATCTATGATAATGGAGGAAACAATTGAGTAAAGGAAGAATTCCTGATCAGTCATTCTAGATTTGATAACCTAAAATTACTGCATCATTAAGATGAAATATGTTAACAAAGTTGTGTTATTTGGATGTGATGAGTTTCTTTATATTTACAAGGAATTTGAATAAGGAAAAATTACACGATAAATTATTCCCCAACCAAGTAGATTTAATCTAATGGTGCATGTGATTCTTTTGGTTAATTGACCTTTGCATATGATTTTACTCTAAAAAGTGATGAGTATTGAGCCGATCGATTCAGAAGAGATTTTTATTTTTATTGCAAGAACAAGAATGGATTAGACATTCATTGAAGTTTATTAGTTTCTTTTTCTTTTTCTTTTTGCAAGTGGTTATCTACACTAAAGTAATGGATTTGTAAACACAGATGTCTTGCATGGTCATTTCAAAACTTAAGTTTGTGGTAGAAAAGAAACTTAGATAGCCAAATGTACTATATCAAAAGCGGTCTGTCATACCTTTTTTATAAGGGTTTATTTGTATATGATGGTCATAACAGAATGGGGGGACCACTGATTCTTTCCATTTCATGTAGCGTATTTTCAAATTTGTTAGCTGACTTGAATCTGAAGTGGCTAGTGAGATCGAGCATGTAGGAAGATTGAAATGATGTTTGTTCTTGCAAGAAAATGGAGGCGTTGAGCAAGTTGGTAGGGATTGAGGTCCTTAAAGAGCTAAAGGACCAGGGCAAGGTTTTTGGTATGATATTAAGCTCCTTTGAAGAGTCAGCTTATTAGGATCAAAGCCAAAATCCTTCACGGGTCGAGGACCGATTAGGGTCCTTGGGCCAAAGTGTTTTGAGTGGACCTTTCATGAACCAGTTGGCTCATTAGGTGGATGTAAAGCCCAATGGGTATGATCAAATATTCTCTACCAATAAGGTCAATTCATTAATAGTGTAAGGGATGTTAGAAGGCATTCTGTTTAATATAAAGGACTCAAACACTAATGGAATTGCTGTTGTGGTTTCGTGTATTTGAAGTTACAATTTTATGTATCCTTAAAGAACTTAATAAATTTGCATATTATCTAATATTTACAAAATGAATGGCTTAAATTTCCACCATTTTTTATAGATTAATTTTGTATAATCCTTTTTTTTTCGACCACAATCTCACTTATGATTAATTATATTAAATTAAAGACCTTATCAAGTCATTGGTGATGTGATTTTAACTTTGAGTAACAAAATCCTTCATCAGTATTTTTTTTTTGGGGAAAAAGAGGAATTGAAAATATAGCTATAATTACTAGGTGAAATAATCTAATTTATTCAATAATTAAATTTTCATGTGAATAAAATATTAGTTATAAATATTAAGTTGAAGTAATTTTGATATATGAAAATGAATGTGTAGAAATGGATTTGATATATTATGTTTATTAATGTAAATTATTAATGTATGTGAGTATGTGTAATGAGATTAATGTTATTGTTTTATATATATTAATGTGAGTATAGTGTAATTAATGTTTGTGTCTTTTATGAATTAATATGTATGTGTTATGTTTAAAATTATAAAAACAACTTTTGAATTGTTCAAATAATTGTTAGCAGAAATTTTCAAGAAGTTAAGCCTATTTTTCAAGCTCAAATTAAACTCAAATTAACTCCAAATTAAACCTAAGTCATATATGCCCCAAAAGTCAAACTTAGGATCATACTGGGTCCCAAATTTGATCAAATATAGCCTCTTTTGGTAGCCCACATTTTCCATACGAATTTTCCCACTTTTCTTTCCTTTCTCTTTTCCTTCTATCTTCAAACCATAAGCCCTAAACCAAAACCAATATCAAGCTCTTTGATTCAACAATCCCTCCAAGCCAAAGCCTCTTCATGTAAGTTAAAGCTAGTATAAACTTTTGTTTTATTTCCTTTCTTGTAATATAGGTGTAGAATCTATGATAGGATGAGTTTAATGTTATTTGAGTTGAATGGTTTTATGCATTAATATATGTTAGGTTGTGTTTGTTGTTATGTGAACTTGTTTATGTGTTATGGAAGTAGTGAGAGGTGTTGATGAGAAGTGAAGTTGATTTGAGTAGTTCAGTTGAAGTGAAGAGTAGGAGAGGATTTGATGTGAATGAAGTAGTTTGGTGTGTGGTTATGATGTCCAAAGTTGCTAAGATTGGTTACGTGGATAAAAGATAGTGTATGAAGTTAAATATGTGTTTGAAGACGGATTAAAAGTGTTATATGTTATAATTTTTCAAAGTGTAAAACAGGGGAAATAAACACTTTTCGAATAGGTCTGTTTTTTAGTGTACATCAGCATCTGGTACTTCAACGCCGCCGGCGTAAAGGTGGTATCGAATGTGATCAGAACCGATTTTTCTAAAGCCACTTGAAATGCCGCCGGCTTTTGTAAATAAATTGGCCAGCGTTTATTTTTCAAATCGTATGCCGGCCTACTCGGGCTTCAATGTTACTAGCCTTCAATCAGTATTGAATGCGAATAGAATCAAATTTTTTAACTCCGGGCTTAACGTCGCTGGCATATAATTTCAATGCTGGCGGCGTTCGGTTCAATTTTTCCTGTGTAGATAGGCCGCGTATCCTCTAAGTTTTACAAATACAATCTTCTTCAATTGTCATTCTTTACTTCATATATGGCCTTCTAATGAATCTATAAGCTATATAAACATGTTTTAAGTATGAATTAGATGTTAAAGCTATATGCTAGGTTTATTGAATCTCCTTTATAGTTAACCTAGGATTGTGATATATATATATATATATATATATCCTACGTTCAATTATTGATTTGTTTTGATATTCTTATTTTAGTTAAAGGCTCTTTAGTTAATTCCCCTCGTGAATATAGAAATACACTATTGGGTATAGGTACGCAATAGCTTGTTTGTTGTATGCTTGGAATAGGCATTACTAAAATTGATTTAATTCGATTCGACTTAATATTTTGAAGAACTGGATGTCTATTACGCTGTTTAATCTAGTCCGAGGAGCAGCAAACCTGTCATAATGCAATGACATGCTAGTTAGGTGCTTAACCTAAGTCATGATACAATGGTACGCTATGATGAAATAACGGTTCGTTTTTGGTTAAGTGGGTAGCCGATGGGGAGATTTGTATCCGAGTAATGTTTGCTTAAACTTAGGGGGAAATGCCATGGTTTAGTTCAAAGTTTATGGGAACTTGTGAACTAGATTCATGTTGTGGACTGAGTTTAAGTAGAGTCCAGCAACGGCTTTTGAACCCTAAATGAAGCTATTTCTTTATGAAATAAATATAGGAGATATAAGTATTCAGACTACTTATATCAACTCCCTGAGTAGCTGCTATTACTCAGGACCCTTAAATTCCCAGAGCGTAATTCCGGGGTTTGAACACCCTCTTATTGTTTTGTTAAAAGAAAACTTAATAAGATAATGACTTGATCGTTGATGCATTTCATTTGATTTAAGTTTGCTTGACAAATTGTTCTTGTATTTGTTATTGTGTACTAGGCCTTTGGCTCACTTTTGCTGCTTTGCAGGTAATGAAGATGAGTTATATGATGATCTGGGATACGAGTCAGATTTTGAGAGATTCATGCACGAATAGGATGAGTGGGACGAGTAGGACTCGAATGCCCTTGGATTTTGGAGAAGCTTTTGTTTAAAGTATAATTCTCTATATAGAAGGCTTGTTAAATAAGCTTAAGTTATAAAAGACCTTAAGATCTCCTTAGGTTATCTTTTGTACCAAGAAAACCTTGTAATTTTGTAGTGTCTTATATTGACACTGAACTTTGTACATATGATGTATATATGTATGGATTGCTCTTATTAGCAATCTTGTTTTGTTAAAAATTGTTTATAAAGTGTTAGTAGATTTAATCAAACAATTCTTATAAACTGTTAGTTTTAGGACAACCTTATATAATGTGAAAATGTTATATGGTTGGAGACGGTACTCTAAATCTCGGGATTTAGTAGGTTGGGTCTTTACACTAGGGGTAGGTAAAAAAATTGATTAAACCAAACCATTCAAAAATGGATTTTTGAAACAATTTGGTTTAGAAATTCTCAATCCATTAATTTATTGTTGGTTTGGAAGGATAAAACGAAGTAATTCATAAAACCTAACTAAATCGTTTTAGAAAAATATAATGATATTTAAATTATTTTAGCTCGATTAAAGGTCATATTTTTTTATGAACTTATTGTGATATTTATTATTTGATGAATATTAATTAATATTCACTTGTTTTTTAATTATTTTTTAGGTACAGAAATATATTCTTCCTTTGGTGATGCAATGTTACTTTTTTATTTATTGTTTTAACATTGTCTGGTATGGAATTTATTTATTTAATTATGAATCTTATTATGTGTTAAGGGTTCAATGTATTTTGTCGGCGGATTATTTTCTTTTGTTGGTAGATGATTGATTGAATGATTTTATGGAGAATTATAAATTATGATTTGTTATATATTAGTTATTGAACATACTTTGTTGATTGATGATTAAATGATTTTACGGAGGACTATGGACTCTAAGTATAATGGATTTACGAAATATATTATTATGATTTTTAATTTGAACTTTGTAAAATAATTTAAATATTTGAATACTCACACAAATATAAAAGATTTAAATAAAATTTTCTTTATAGATAAATTTTGATTTTATCTGCAATTTGAACTGAATCAAATCAAATCGTTATTTAATGTTTTAAAATATTTTTAGTGGGGTTTGGTTTGGAATGAAAAAAATCTAACCGTAAATGAGTTTGTGTCCACCCACCCCTAATAATTGCAAAATATCAAGAATTTCTTCCTCTACAAGCAAAATCCGCTTGCCACACTAGCCTCTCACTAACCATAATCATACATGCACCAACCGGAATTTCACACAACCTCTAACAACACAATCACAAACACAAAGCTCTCAATCTTTACTTTCAATGGGAGTAAAAAAAAAATCTATACTGTCAATGATGAACATTTACCAATTTCTCATGAATAACAAGTCTCACCATAAGTTCCAATATTGACTATGGTAGGGATATAAAGGCATAAAAAGTGTTTGCACTATCATTTTTTGATAATTTGATATCCAATGTTTGATTTTGAGTAAAAAGGTATTTGTACTTATGAACTAATGACATTTTAGTGACCAATGTTTGATTTTTCACCTAGTGTTAAAAGTACGGAGGCACTCAAGTATCATTAGTTTGATAGTACAGGTATTTTTCTACCCAAATCAAACATTACCAAAAAAATGATAGTATAAGCACTCTTCGTGCCTTTATATAGTATGAGCCTGATTGAGGTTAAACCTAAAGCAAAATTTCATCACTCTTTAGTACTTGCATTTGATTGCGAAAATTCATAATTTAGGTTTTCTTAATTAAAAACAAAATAATAAAATGTAGGATTAATGACAAAAATGGTACATGAAGTTTGATTTTCAATAATTTGGTACCTAAACAAAGTTTTCGTGGACTTTTTTTCATACTTGGAGTTTGGTTTTGATAATTTTGATAATTGAACAAAGTATAAAAAAAATTCGCAAAAATTTTGTTCATGTATTAAAATTGTCAAAGTCAAACTCTAGGCATAAAAAATATTCATAAAAATTTTGTTTAGGTACCAAATTATTCAAAACCAAACTTCAAATACCTAATTAAACTTTTTATGAAAGTTTAGGTACCATTTTTGGCATTATCCCCAAAAAATATGGATAAGATGGTAATTCTTAATTGACAAACGGAGTAGACTAATTAATTCATAGGTTAGATATATTTTCATGACCATTGAAAATAAACAAAGTATTAAGAAAAAACCTAATGTTATTTATGGTGTTATAATAATATAAGGCTAGTCACAATCTAATAAGAAGATTGATAAAAATCTAAATGAATGAGAGTCAAACAACGTAGTAGTATCGTCGAACCTAGATTTTAATATTTGGTTCAATTTCTTTTAATCCAATTTATATTAAACCCTAATATACCTGTTTGATATAAATCCTCGACTAATAATTAAAAAAAAACTTCTAATTTAAAAAAAATTAGAGTCGCTATCCGATCGAAATTAGGAAAAAAATCTAATTATGATCAATGGGTAGATTGACTTCAATTTAGCTACTAATTTATGAAAAATTGTTTTCTAAAATAATAACTAGAAATTATTAGATTAAAGACTAATCTATTATATATATATATTTTCCAATACAAACAACACATCAAATAACAACACTACATTTACAAGAATTTTTCTATTTTTACTCTTCATTATTATAATATTACTATTATTATTATGAAAAAAAAACAAAAGAAAAGGAAACAGGAATTACCTGCTTCGAAATAGGGAGATGTGCGCCCTGGAACAGAGGCAGGTTGACCGATTGGAGCTTCAGTGGGTCGGATCTGGGTCTAGCAATGGCGATTAGTCGGACCAGCGCAGACAAGGCCGGTGGTCACTCTGGTGGGGTTAGTTTCAGCAAACACCACCGGGAAGTGTGTGGTTCCGAGACCCAACGGTGGTCTGCGGTGTTGATGTGGCATTAGGGATGATTTCGGCATCAACGTTCGTTCAACCTGTCAATCAAAAGGTTACAACGATCCACCTTCTCTGACACCCAATTCCTTCAACATTACCTGTAAAGTCACGGATTAAAGAGATTAAATCCGAAACCTTAGTTCCTAATTAAAAAAAAAAAAAGCACATATTCAAAAATTTAAGTGAATTAGGATTTCAACTTGCACTTAAAGCTTGTCAGTTTTAACAATTATGTGACGTAGTGTTCTTGGACAAGTTTTAGTACGAATTTTAAGGCTTTCTTAAATTAAAATGTAATTTTTCAATTAAATGTGATATTTGATATTTATACTTGGACGAGAAGTGTCCAATAGGGATGTAACCGGGTTGGCTCTTATAGGGTTTCCGACCCACCCGACCCGTTAAAAACCCTATAGGGTTATAGGGTCGGGTTTGGATATATAGTAAAAATCCTATAGGGTTATAGGGTCGGGTTTGGATCATATAACAAAACCCGATGGATACCCGATAACCCGGTATTATAATTAATAAATAAAAAAAACATTACTAAAAGAACAAAGAGAGAAAAAAAAGACATGAAGGAACTACTATCTTTTTTGTTTCCAAGGATTTTTTTTTTTTATATTTATGGATTAGTTACGGATTTAGAACTTTTTATTAAATTTTTCTCAAGTCATGTTTGCTATAGAAATTAATATTATTTGTTGTCCGTTATATTTTAGTCCGAACATGAAATTTAATTTAACAATATTTTTAAAATATTATACAATAACAAAAGTAATATATTAATGTGTTTAAACGTTATACAATGATGTGAACTACAACATTTTCTATCAATTCTACATGCATCATTTCATTTTTTGAATGTATAGAAAACTTATGCCAGAAGTATCCGCTTTTCTTAAATTTATTATTAAAATTTGAAAATAATTTTTTTTAAAAGGGTTATAGGGTCGGGTTTCGGGTTCTAAATCAAACCCTATAAGGCGGGTTTGGATATAGCATCAAAACCCTGTAGAGTTATAGGGTCGGGTCTGGTAGATCCTATAGGGTAGCGGGTCGGGTTCGGGTTCATATGATCCACCCGAAACCCGACCCGGTTGCATCCCTAATGTCCAATATCTACTAACTTGTCTAAAAAAAATCAAATTTAATGTGAATTGTGATTGTTTGAAAAAGTAAAAATGTGAATTTTCCCAATTTTCAAGCTTCGATTTAACCTAGCAAATGTTCATGAAATCTTGCAAATTTGGTATCAATGAAAACTACTTCAAATCTAGTTTGCAATTTCATGATTAATTCAATGAAATTAAAAACAAAATCAGGTGAAAAATTGGTGCAAAGTGGAGGGTCCATGCTGGTTTGTATAAGTCTTAAAGTAGAAAATGCCACTATTAATTGCTGACGTTTGCATGTGAATTTCTTAAAAAATTAATTTTAGTTATCATTATTATTATTTTAAACCTATGACTTAGGAAATTATTTTTTTCTTACTAATTAAATAAATCATATCACATTAAACCCACATAATTTTTAAAAGGCTAATAAAAACAAAAATTTCTATGCCATTTTGACACTTGAAAATATTGAATTGTGGAATTATGAGTTTGATGTGATATTTTCTTAAATAAATAAAAATGGGGTGTCTATAAGTATTTAATAGAAGATAAAACCTCTAATTTTTTAATAATGTCTGTCAACTAAGTGGACAAAAAAATAAGAAGCAGTAATTAAGCACAATATCAAAATAAACTAAATTTGTTTGGTTAAAAGAATGGAAGCATGGCTTTAGTGATCAAGTTGAAAACAAATCAATCTAGACTTCACAAAAGCGAACTAAGTAAAAAATCAATCAATCTAATGGTTCGTCCTTCGGTTCGGTTTCGAACTTAGAACTGAATCGAGAACCGTCACCTGAGGTTCTAGAGCTGAAACCGGGCATTTTCTAGAACTCAACTCTAGAACCAGCTAAGAAATCGCCTGTTTTCCGATCTTAGGCGTTTTTATAGTTTAGAATCGGATTAAATCAACGGTTCCACTAAAAAAAGAAAATAATTAGATAAAAAAAATTAAAAAATTATATTAAATATATAATTATTAATGTTTAGCCTATTTCATATGAATAGTAAAATCTATTACCTATTTACAATATTTATTATTTTATTATCAATAAAAAATAAATATAACTTAAAATTATATATAATTTAGTTTATATAAATTTCTCCTAAAAGCAAAATTCATTCCTTAATAACATGAGACTATTTTTTGTATTATAATTTTTTTGTTATCCTCTACAGTATTTTGTAATATTATATTATTAACTATAAAAGATATTAGTTATATATATATATATATAAATAAATGAGCATTTTAAACAAATTTTAAAAAAATTTGGCTAAATAATTTAAAACTTTGAGATCCAATAATTAAATATTTTGAGTTTAAAATTTATTTTATTAAAATATAAAAATTTATTTATTTTTTACTTGAAAAAAAAAGACGATTTCATGATTTCAAAACTAAAACTGAGAACCATCGGTTCCGGTTAGGTTTGGTTCCGAAACCATGCCAATCTCTAGGTTGGCTTGGTCGGCCTATATTGATTCTTACTAATAAAATGTGGTCCTAAACTTGATTCCGATTGATATATGATATTAATAAAAGTAACATATCAACCTATTATTTAATAAAAATCCAAGAAAAAATCTAAAAAACCAAAAGAGCAAAAAGAGTAAAAGTGATTATAGGAAATTAATATATGAGTATATCTTGTGGTTGTCATTATAAGTATAAAGAGATATTTATAATTACAATATATTACATTAAAAACTTTTACATAGTATAATATAGGGTAAATAGAAAAACATCACATGTGTTTTGATATATTTATAAATAATTGATTTGGGTTTTGATTTATAACAAACATATAATATGTGTTATGACATTTTTACATACAAATAACATAATTTAAAAAGAAATACATGACTCATGTTTTGATACTTTAGCAAATAACTAACATGGGTTTTGAATTTTCATAGATATATAACCTGTATTTTTTTACATGTCTCTTATCTATTATTAACACAAAGTGAAAAGATACAAATCATGTATCCTTGAAAAAAAATAAAATGTCAGCCACTTGTTTATAATGTATCAAAACACAAGCCATGTATCTATCAAAATCTTAGGTCATTTGATTAGTATCAAAGCACATATCATGTATTCGTAAAAAATCAAAACTCAAGTTATTTCTCTATAGAAATACTAAAAACAAAAAAAAAAATATATTTGTATTTTTCACTATAATATATGTATGATTTTAATTCCTGTTTACCATGTGAACTAATTTCATAAGTTATTCATAGAAACTACGGATTACCAAGTACTATATAGCTAGTTAAATTTATATCCAGGATCTATCTTGTAATATTTTGGAACTAGTTTGTACACAATGCCCTATAAAACCTAAAAGTTATCGTACAATATGCAACTTTTTAATTTTTTTCTTTTTTAAATTTCATGTTTATCTGATAGTGTTAGTAATATATATGGTTACTATAGTAAATTATCCATTAGAAGAAAAATTTAGAATTTTTTAACATCACAAAATTTTTTTCTTATATAGAACTTGTTTATGTGAAAGTTAAACAGTTAAAACTTGGGAAAATTCTATGGTGATCCTGTCCTTTTTTTTCCCCTTCTTTTACGAGACTAGTCTCTTTATACATTAATTATTTAGCAATTTAAATTTAGGGATAATAACAAAAATGATACCTAAATTTTCATAAAAAGAACAATTAGATACATGAAGTTTGGTTTTGAATAATTTAGTACCTAAACAAAGTTTTTATTGACTTTTTTTATACTTAAAGTTTGGTTTTGACAATTTTAATATTTAAACAAATTTTTCGTGGACTTTTGTCATATCTCATTTCATCTACTTTAGGTATAAAAAAAGTCAACGAAAGCTTTGTTCATATACTAAAATTGTCGAAACTAAACTTCATGTATGAAAAAAGTTAACTAAAACTTTGTTTAAGTACTAAATTGTTTAAAACCAAACTTTAAGAACCTAATTGTTTCTTGTGCAAAGATCAGGTACCATTTTCGTCATTAATCCTTTATTTTTATACCAGATCATAATCGTAAAATTGAAATAATTAATTTATCAATTATTGTATTTATTTTAGTCATCATTTGAATGACTAGATGATGAAGGTGATGCTATAAGTTTCATAAAACTTATTGCAAGCACTTATTGGAACCTATTTATTTGATATCGAATAATTAAATTAAACTTCTACTAGATTCCAATAATTGAAAAAGTTGAGGCACATCTATAATAATTAGCCTTAGAAGAAAACCAACAATTCTAATAACATAGAAGATAAGAGTGTACAACAAGTAATGGATGCCATATATAAAAAATTACATAATAACATCATAGAAATTAAAACAATATATGTTTTTCTAAAATAAAAAATTTTAGAAAGCTAACTCAAGTAATTTACAAATAATAATCTTGAACTAAGTTGGTATTTTAAATTAAAAATAACAAAGAAGATATCAATTTCTTAAGTCTTTAATATACAACTAGTCTTTTGTTTCAATGAATATCCAAAATGTGTTTATATATGGAACCTGTTTATACAAAATAAAGAAGATATTAAATAAAAAATTAGTATATAGTATAGAATAATGCGACGAAGTTGAATAATAATTTGTGAAAGAATGGGTAAAGATACCAAACTTGGTAGCCATTTTATCGAGTAAGATAGAGATGAAACTTTATGCCATAAAATTATTGGCTCACCCTTAATAAATTATATTCTAACATGTGACGAGGTTTTTCAATAAGTGCTAAAGGAGACTTGAGACCTTTACTGGGGGAAAAAATAAAAGCCTTTGAATGAAAAGAATTAAACGGCAAATTATATTTCCACAATTAGCTAAGTCAAATTCTGTATTTTATTCTTCTCATTTACCATAATCTAACTTTTATAATTATAAAATATTACATGCTATGCAGAAATAATTTTAATTTCTAGTAACTTCCAGTAATAAAAAAAATGACTAAAAGATAAATAATAGAAAATACTCAATTAATTTTTTTTTCTATAGACATCAGCATTCTTCAAACTCTGGATTCCTTTAAGTATAACAATCTGCGCTAAATCTATGTATTATAAACTATAAATTATTGTCAGGCTTTTAACCTATTTGAATGATATGATTTCTGACTTCATCAATATCGGAAAAAAGAATTGTTGGTTTTACTATGATTGTAATGCTTTAATATGAAGACATTATAACCTATCATGTGTCCTCACTTGGTATGGACACGCTAAGTCTATTATTCCACTAATTTACAAATTAGATATAATATCCTCAACATCTAACATATAGGGATACTTTTAAATATTATGTAATAATACAAAACTTCATAGCAACCTAGTTGGTATAAACTAAAGATCAACTCAATTTAAACTAAAACATCTTAACAAAAACTCAGAAAACTTTATATTTATAAAAACATATAAAACTTTACAAGATTTTAATTTTTGTCTATCTTCAAATCAAAACATCTAAATATCAGTAGGAAAGTTAGGTCTACTATCGTCCTCCCCATAGTCTACATAGACATTATATCCAACTAAATCAAGCACTACATGATCATTACTTGTTCCTGAAAAATAAAAAGAATGAGCACAAAGGCCCAATATATCATACCACAAACACATGTGCATGAACATGCATAATACAGATTTCATATACAATCTAATATTATATGCAACAATCAACATGTTATTATCTTTGATTAGCGGCAACCAACACAGTTTAAAATTATTAGCCATTAGTTTTAAACCCAGAGTAACTCATCACTTCGTAAAATCAACTAGTGTGGAAAATAGGTAATATATGCATATATTAGTGTTGGGAACTCTCACACATCCTGGGTATAATTTTTTCACCACTCCTAGACTACCGGAGTCATCTCTGTACATGACTCTACTTGGGACAACGACACACAAAGATCATTAGAGCGTTGCTTAGTAGCAAGGGTCCTTCCAATCCACTGGATCCAGCCATAGACAAGTAGCAAACAAAATTTATAAACTGGATATCAATTAGTCAGTTTATAATACTAATCCTACTATCATAAACAACAAGTAAGGTAAGATCGTACGTTAAATCACTTTAGGAACAGGGACCCTAACTTCACCAACAATACCTAAATCATCAAATATTCAATCAAAACATCTTCTTGCATATTAATCATAAATTTACCTTCATATAAACCCTAAACTAGAAAAAGACTACAAACTCTAGATTCATACACATCTTTCTTCTTTGATTTGTAGAACCACAAAACCTCTAAACTCTACAAATTCGGGTTTTCTCCAAATCTCCAAGAAATTGATTCCTTTTTAAAATCCACTAAAAAATTTAGGAAAAGATTGTATTTTTGAATCACCAAAAGAATAGAAAAGGATAATTCTTACCTTATTCTTAAATTATTGTTTGTCCATGATTGCAAAACACTAATTCTTCAACAAGACTTAGGGTTTTTCTCCAAAACTCTCTTCAAAATCAAAAGAAGGCTTTAGGAAGAGGTCAATCCTTAGATTGTTAAAGAATCGATGATAACTAACTTATCTTGATCTTAATTCTTGATTTCCCTTAATCCAAAGATCACTATTAGAAAGGACTTTGAAAGAATTCTATGTTTAGGAATGGTTTTGGTGTAAGAGGAAGCCTAGATTGTAGAGAATAACTCATTATCTTTAACAACATCTCTTCATCTTTAATACCGCCTCTTCATCTTTAACAATGATTCTTCATCTTTAATAACGTCTCTTTATCTTTAATAATATCTCTTCATCTTTAACAATGTCTCTTCATCTTTAATTACATGTCTGCCAAACAACAAAACATTTAATCAAAACCCTCTTATTTTTTTAATTAAATGATAATTTTACCCTTCACTATAAATCATTTATCTTTATATTACAATGATGATGATTATATAGCTATTTTGTGTAGGGTCCAATAGAGTCAAATTATATTAAAAGGGTTTAGTTTAGATGCTTGATGATTTAAATATGCTTTAGGGTTTTAAACATAATCAATTTGAATTGTGATTGAATTCGGACCTAAGATCTTGTTTGGTTCATTGGTTTTTGTTTGTTTTGATATATATATATATATATATATTGATAAAATATTTATCAAGAAAAAGATACTAAGAGTGAGTGGGTAATCTTGTCATACATGATACACACTAAGACATTGCTCAACTGGGTAGGGTCTGGATGAATATTAAAGGCCACAGGGTAGGGTGAGGTGGGGTATGGGTATAAATTTTTCGAAATGAGCTCTTATAAGGTAAGGTTTAGTTATGAGGTTTTCATACCTTATACCTACCTTGAAACCTGTATCATATTGTAGAAGGTACATGTTCTAGAGTATCACGTATCTATCCTGTTAAATATTATATAATAATATTAATATATAATGATATTCCATATTTATTTTGCAACCACTTATATTCAAGATTATTATTTGTGGACTACATTCCAGAAACTTTTATTATAGAAAGATTTGTACTATTTTATTATAAAAGGACTTGTTATTTTCATTTTAAAAGAACTATGGTTATATATATGTACTTTGACTTTCAAATTATATAGACATATTGTTAAGATTATAGCATCAATTAATATATAGAAGTAGTTCCAAAGTTTTTAATTTTGGAGTTTTGTGCAAGTTTTATGATTTTGTATAATATCACATAAATAAGTTCCACATGTATTTGTTGTAGGTTTTAACTTTCACGCATAATTAGATTCTATATATTGTAGAACTTGTGATATTAACAAATTACATTTTAAATTTCTCTCCATATGTTATTTATATTGAATGTATGAAAATAAGATAATGTTACATATTACATGAAAACATATTAAAGACCATAACTTTGTGATTAAAAAATAGAAAAAAAAAATACATAGATTACGTTTACAAGGTATAGAGCAGGTACAAAGACCAACATGGTAGGTTCAGGATGAAATTTCATATCATATACATTATATGGTGAAGTACTGGTAGTGCTTCATACCCTACTCACCTTATACCTACTCAACCCTAACAAATATAGATAACAAATAGACATTTTTACCGATAAATAAATAAATCAAACAAGATATAGATAATATACTAATAAAATATAGATGCAAATTAAATACAAAGGTTAATGTCGAATTTGGTACTTACTTCGGCAAACTTTTTGTAGCCATTTCGGTTATCTCGGTTAACGGTGTTAATTCCATCACTGATGTGGACATACAAACCAATCACAACGTGACACGTGTCATCTGATGTGGCATATTTACATTTCTGACGTGGCAATTTTTCTATTTTCATTTACATTTTCGTTATAATTTTTAAAACAATTTTAAATTCATATTCAAACCATTGCTTTTCCAAAACAGCAAATTCAACCCCATAGAACCTTTACAGGCTTTTCTTGTTTAACCGTTTCTGCTCTAAAATTATTTTTTATACAGTCCATTTATCAAGACTTCTTTCATGGGACTAATAACAAACAAAAAACTAAAAACCAACGTGTAGTTACGTACTACAATGAGAAGGCAAC
The DNA here is from genome assembly GCA_024138025.1 of Combretum micranthum. Classification (NCBI taxonomy): domain Eukaryota; kingdom Viridiplantae; phylum Streptophyta; class Magnoliopsida; order Myrtales; family Combretaceae; genus Combretum; species Combretum micranthum. Next base: position 1,941,412 of record JAMXBD010000015.1, on the reverse strand, counting down.
TTTGCAGTTTCACACGCCTAACCGCCATAGTCGAAATGTGGATAATGAACCTCCTAAATTTATAACTCAATGAGTCCTCAGAACACTCATGATAATTATTCCATTATGATCGGTACCATCAGGTCTATCAATGACATAAAGAATCACTCTTTGACTTTGCTTTCTTACCTAGTTTTTCATATATCTAGATTGTCAGCTATCTGTAAACACAAAATTGAGCCCAAAAACCCGATATAGTGCACTGCACTCATTTAAAGTTTCTTTCACTCCTCATCCTCGTCTACTTAAAATAGTGCACTGTTTGAACTACCTTAGGTGCTTGATAGCAGTAGGTTAGTAGAAAACAGTTCAGGTGCTTGAAGCTCAATTACCTTCATGCTCTGTTTTTTTAGGATATAAAACAAAGCAAAAACCAGAAAGATAAACCAATAAGCTTGGATTTCCAAAAATTAATGGGTACATGTTTTTTGTTTTCTTTTCCAGAGCCTATAATCATATTAGAAGTTTAACTTCTTCACAACAGGATTCAAATTCTTGCAAATTAGCTGCAAAATCTTGATAATATATATGAGCTGTAATGGCTCCTCAGTTTTAAGTTTTAATACTATTTTACTACAAGTTCCAAACCGGATGTTCTCGACAAAAAAGTTATTATATAACAAATATTCATAAAAAATAACATAGAATAAATTGACCAAACGTACAATCCCTGTTAAGAGATTTGATGATCAACGATATCAACACCATTAATTGAAATCTCCATGCTATTTTAGTTTTATATCTAAAGTTTAAATTAGTGATGCAGATTTGCAGGGGATAGAGACTCAAGAAAAAAAAAGTTTTGATTGACGAAACTTTTAGAAAAGAAGAAAATATGTATTGTATGTATTTAAAGGAAAGTTCGAGCATGACGTCCAACAGGGTTAATTAGTTTTGATTTAAGGCCATGTAATCATGAGGACTTCAATTCAATTTCCACAAAGGTCAATTATTGGTGATGATGGTGGAATTCTAGAAGAGGACGTCATGGCAGAAGTTGCCAATGATGAGGCAACATGGTGGTGAGGGTTGTTGGGATGTTAAATGTAGTGATATATCAGAGTTGGCAACCGTGTTGAATGAGAGGTGGATTATAAAGTCCCACATGGAGGAAGTTTTGACAAATGAACTTGTATATAACATAGATTTTGAGCGGAGGACAATGGAACTTGAAAAGTTTATTAAGAATTAGTGGGCTTCATAGTTTGAGTAGGCTTCGTGTAAATTTATAAGCCTAATTTTCTTTTAGTAAATAAAATATAATAATTATAATGATCATAGTCTAATAATATTTTAAAATATAAAAACTAGAATATACTGCGTTAGTATAAAATAATAGTAATATACCACGTCGAATGATACATGTCACGTTGTGATTAGTTTTACGTAGGACAGAGTTAATACCGTTAATCGAGATACCAAAATTGACCACGAACAGTTTACTCAGGCACTAAAAATTAAACTTTTAAAAGTTCAAGTGCTTAATTGAAATTTTTTGGAGGTATCAAATTCGACATTAGCCCTAAATACAAGTATAAATGAAAATCAAACAATTCAAACAGATATTATGAAAACTTTAGTGTAGAGGGAGGGGCGTTACATGGCCTCCCCTCTCTTCTAAATATCTTTTCACTGTTTACCCATTAATTCCACAAATTCATCACTATCAATCTAAAGAGTCGTAAAACTACTATCTCTAATACTAGATTCGAGTTGTATTCTATAATTTCCATCATCATTGATAATTCAGACGATTTGAAGAGAGTAGAGATCAAGCATATATTATTTTGTTTGTAGCTTTTAGAATAAGTGGATTTTTTATATATTTATTGTTTGTATTTCTTACTTTCTTTTCATCCTTTTTATGGGATTTTGTCATCCCTTTATGAGATTTAGTCTACTCGTTAGTTGGTTGAGTTTTATTCTTGTAAGAGAATTTCTTTCTCTTATATGGGATAATTTGACTATAGGAGAGATGTGCCCGTTTATATAGTTGGGTGATTATACAACCAACTTTTCTTTTGCCATTATTTTTGTATCGATGATTGTAATTGATGTAATTTTTTTTCTAATGAATGAAATACATCTTTTGGCAAAATAGAAAAAAAAGAGGAAAATAAATTATTGTGATCTCACTTTATTATTTACAATATACATTTATTATAATAATTTTTTCTCTGATATCTGCGTATAACATTCTAATAAAGAGATTTAATAAGCGAATTATAACCAAATGTATGCGAATATAAAAAAAAAAACTTTTTTTTCTTCTCAAACAAACATAATTTGTTGTTCAAATTTATTTTGTAAATTTTCTATTAGGTCATTTGTATTATATAATAAGCAAGTTAAGATTTAATAAAGAGAATAAAAAAGAGACTAAGAAATAAGACCGGAACCATAAGGTCGACAGAATGAGAGTGAGGTAAAAGACAATAATAAGCATAGTAGAGGTAGGAATTGAAAGATAGATATGACATCAACATTTACATGCCATTTGGTATACACAAATAGATGGAAATGGAATCACGAATCTAAATTTCATTTTTATTAATGTTTAAAAACATTTTCAAAAGCTGGAATTACAGTTCCGGCTTTGAGAGAGAATTTGGTTTTGCCTTTAAGTAAGCTAAGTTTCAATTCTTTTCCATGCTTAGTATGAAGGAATGGAGTCAAGATGGAATCCAATTTCAACTTCCATTCCATTTCTTATGTTTAAATGCAACTTTAAAATCCTATCAAATGGTTATAATTTACATCTATTATTAGGTATGTTTATAATAAATACAATTTGTAGCCATTCCCTTTCATTGCATTCTCTCTCTCTCTCTCTATATATATATATATATATACTTCCAAACACAGTAATGAATTTATCATTCCAAAACTCATTTCATTCTTAATCCATTTCAGATCATTCCATTTTAAACAATTCTCGTGTATCAAATGTAACATAAGAGTATTTGTTAAAATAGACATTTTATTCCATGGATATATTCAAATATTGGAATGGATTTCATACTCTTACTTATTTCATTCCTTAATCTATTATAGTCCAAACTATTCCTGCATAGCAAACTTGGTCAGTTGAGGATAAAAATCTTATGTGATAGAAAGTTATCGTGTGCAATAATAGATCAGGAAAGAGTTGAGGAGTCAATATCTTGATGTCAAGATTTATTTATTTTTTTTTTTGTTTTTTTGTTGTAAAATTTTTTCTTTCTTGTAGAATCATTGAAAATTAGGATAGAAGTGATATGAACCCCGCCAACCTGTAATTAAATCTGGTACCTAAATGTGGCTATTGATCTCAAGATTGTTCAAGATCGGATGGAAATTGCGACTCGTTACTTATATGGAAGCAAGAACCTTGGCATAGTGTAGACGCCACAATTGAAGATTGAACACCACAGATTAATCGATATGTTCAAGAAAAGGTCATTCAAGAACCAAAGAGAAATTCTCTTAATTTCCATTCAAAGTGATGTAATGTCAAATACAAAGCAAAAGACTACTTATAAAAGTACAAAGGAATGCCAAATGACACAAAACAAATGTTGTTGTTGAATAACATAAGCTGGTGACCTTTTAAATTAACTCAGGTGGCCTTTAAAAGACAAATAAGAAAACGCAAGTTTGGGATGTTCAAGGCCAGCTGTAAGTTGGCAGCTTAAATTTGAAGGTTGGCGACATATCTAAGGTAAGCCGATGGCGTTTGAGACAACTTTAAGAAAAATGCTTCTAGTCATGTTTAATGCGGGGTAAGGCGGCAGCCTTTAAACTTACGTCGGCGGCGTACATAGGGAAAGCTGGTGGCTTTGGGCTGGTGCACAAGTATGCTCTCTGCTTTGTCTTTTTGACCATTTCCAAGCTAACTTTGAGGACGTTGATTAATTTTGAGCTCACCCTTAGTGGTGTGCACTTAGATCTCCTTTTCTTAAGCTTCTTGGACCAATCCATTAAGTGCATCCTTTAATCTTTTAGTTTGGGCTCCTGTAACAGTCTAGGCGGCATCTCAAGTGGATTTACTCTCCAACTCCTAGCTATGCCTCCATCATTCCCTTCCTCTTGAACATGATTTGTCCTCAAATCATTACCTGCATCAAATGGACTTAGATCAGTAATGTTAAAAGTAGTGCTTACATGATACTCACTAGGTAAGTCTAGCTTGTGAGCATTGTCATTGAAGTGCTCAAGGACTTGGAAAGGACCATCGCCTCTAGGAAGCAACTTAGAACATCTTTGCTCTGGAAATCTTTCTTTGCACATGTGCACCCAAACCCCATCTTCGGCTTCAAAGACTATCTGATAGCGCCCCTTGTTAGCTTGTTCTGCATACTGCTTTGTCCTTCGCCAATGTCGAACCTTGCCTTTTCATGAATCTGCTTCACAAACTCTGCCTTTTTCTTGCCATCCAAGTTAACATGCTTAGACAAAGGTAAAGGTGACAAATCCAAAGGAGTTAGGGGATTAAAATTATACACAATCTCAAAAGGTGAAAAATTAGTAGTAAAATGTATAGTACGGTTATAAGCAAATTCAAAATATAGTAAACATTCTTCCCATGTTTTAATGTTATTTTTAATGATAACCCTTAACAAATTAGATAAAGTCCTATTTACTACCTCAGTTTGACCATCGGACTGTAGATGACAAGTAGTAGAAAATAATCACTTCTTTCCTAACTTACACCACAAGGTCTTCCATAAGTAACTCAAGAACTAAGCATCTTTATCCGAAACAATAGTTCTAGGCATACCATACAATCTCACAACCTCCCTAAAGATAAAATTAGCAACATAAGAAGCATCATCAGTTTTGTGGCATGGAATAAAATGTGCCATCTTTGAAAACCTATCCATAACCACAAAAATAGATCCTTACCATTTTTACTCCTAGGTAAACCTAACACAAAGTCCATAGAAATAGCTATCCAAGGTTCATTAGGAATAGGCAATGGCATGTATAAGCCATTGGGTTGCACTTAGGATTTAGTTTACCTACATTTAATACATCTCTCACAGATTTTCTCAACATGCTACTTCATATGGGGCCAATAAAAAATTTTCTTGCAAAATCTGTAATAGCCATGCATTTTATTCCCAATATATATTATATATATAAGTGATTATAGTTGCTTATTAAAATAAATAAATAACATGTATATATTTGAGTAGTGTAGAATGATTATGTTTGCATTAGTATAATAAATACTTAATGTTAATTTACATATTGATGTTGTATATGAAATGAGTAATATTAGATATATATATATATATCTCAAATATAGTGTAGCAGATTTTTTTTTTTAGAAAACCAAAAGCTAAATAAATGCTTTTATTTTACTTAAATTAATAACATTAATTAACTTTAATTAGGAGCTACTTTATGACTTTTATGGGCTGCCTTAAAAGTCAAACATTGGATAAACATTAAGCCAAAATACCCAAATTTCGTCCAAAATCATACCACCCCAAAACAACCTCCCAAACAAACCCAAAACCCATTTTTTCTCTCCCAAAGCCACCCCAACTTCAAGACCAAGATCCACATCCAAATTCTTGCATGTTGGCCACTAAAAGATCATTCTAAAGCCTTGAAAACCAAGCCCAAAGATTTGAGGTAAGCATGTGTTCTTGTTTTGAATTTATGCATGTGTGAACTTCTTAATGATAGGGTTGAGCTTGGATTTGTGTTTGATGATTCTTATGTTGTGATTGGTGTATGAGAAGTGTTATGGGGATAATGAAGTTAGTATATGTCTAGTTATGAGTTTGGAAGTGTTGAGGAATGCATATGGTTAATGACTAAGTGTTGGGTGTAGTGAATTGGGGTTTGAAGTTGTTTGTGATGATTATAGTAATGTTTGATGGATTGAAGTGAGAGTTTGTGTTTATTAGATTGTAGTAAGATCAAATAACAAGTTTTAAGAAGTTTGAAATGAATTTGGAGGAGTTTGAAACAATTGGAACAAATGGTTTTTGCAAAATGAAAACAGGGGAAAATTTGACAGCAGCGTAATGCATGTACGCCGGCATTCAACGCTGCCGGTGTTGAATCCTACGCTGCCGGTGTACGTTGGAAATTTGCCGGTGTTGAAGATGCACTCGGGGACCAGAATCGTCGACCCTTAACGCTGGCAAATTTTCAATTTACGCCGCCGGCGTTCGTTTTGACTTTTCCAGTTTCGCAGCCTTCGTATTTAGCCATAACTTTTTCATCCGACCTCCGTTTGAGGTGATTCAAGTTGCGTTGGAAAGTTAAAAAGAGATCTACAACTTTGTGTTTTAAGATTTTACAAATTACAAAAGTATCAGTGCTTAAATTTCGTTTCTTTCCAACTGATACACTTTCCAACAAAGTTTAAAACTTATTGTTATTTGTTAAAAGTTGTCCAAAGCTTGATAAATGATCATTTAAGTATTTGTTGAGTATTGTATGATAATATATGATATCTAAATGCTATGTGATGATGTTATAATGATTTAAGTATATTTGTAGATTTAACAAATTATTGGTTGTCTATGAGTGTTAAGCTAAAACTAGTTATATTATCTATATAATTTCCTTTGCTTGTTTTAAGGTCTTGTGATAACTTATTTGAATTTACTTGAATGGTTAAGTATGAGATTAGTTAATATATCTATACTTGAACTAAGTGTGAGTTTGTAACTACTTCTTTTTACAGGGATTGATTCCCTTTCGGTTATTCCCATTGACTCTCAAGTTAGTACAGGTACGCAGTAACGTGTTTGTTCTTTGCTTAGGATAGGCATATTTTAATAAATTTTAATATAGAAAAACTTAAACCTTTGTTTGAATTGGATGTCTCTTACGCTATTTAAATCCGTATCTGGCCTAGATGGCAGATCGGTATCCGGTTCGGGGAGTAGCACCTTGCTCAGATTGGGGGCACGGTAGATTAGGCGCTTAGGCCACCCCTGTCTTTTAATAAGACTTTCCTAAGTGGTACGGCGGGTAACTGATGGGGGAGATGGTATCGGCGTAACGTTTGCTTAAGCTTAGAATGAAATAACATGATTTAGTTCAAATGTTTATGGGAACAGTTGGATTAGTGATGTTATGGACTAAGATAAGTGAAGTTGTGTAACGGCTGTTAACCCTAGATGAAGTTATTTTCTCTTTTATGGATATATCATTTAGGAGATATAAGTATCCGAGCTGCTTATATCAACCCCCTGAGCGTCGTGATCGTTACTCAGGACCCCAAATATCCTTATTGTTCGGAGTTTGAATACTCCAGTGATATTTGACTAATTAAAGACTATCTAATAAATGAATGATTGTCACATTGCATTATAGTTAAGATCGTGTGAGCCATTACGCATTTGTTTTTGTTACTGTGTACTGGGCCTCTGGCTCATATTTTATCTTTTTCAGGTATGGATGATGAATTCTATACAAGTATGGGATTTGGATCGGATTTTGAGGAGTTCTTAGATGATTGGGAGGAGTAGAGACGACCTTGACGTTGATGGAACCCTTATGTAATAGAATAGTTATATGTACATATATGCTTTGAAAACTTATGTATTAGTTTATAGGGTTTTTGTTATCTTTTGATGTATTTTGTAAATGGCTTGTTTACGAGCCTTGTTTGTAATGTATGTGTGTATGTATGTATATATATGGTTGTATTATATACTATTAGTAATAAAGTTTATTCTTATAAGACATCGAGGCAAATAACTATCCAAATTGACCCTGGATTACAACCTTACATATAATACTGCAGATTATATGTGGTTGGGGAACTGGGTTTGCCTATTTTAAATAGAAGGGTAAATCCGGGGCCTTACAAAATCCCTAATGTCTTAACTACCCCAAAATGTCCCATTAATCCACCACCATGAGACTCCTTCACTAATTACTCTCTAATTGGAAAATTAGGAGTGCACAATTTATTTTTCCTAAACAGATAACCATCATGCCTAAAGAATTTACAAATAGCAGCTTTTCACAACATGCATAATGCTTAGCAAAATCTTGGTCCAAAGAATACAATTCCTTAATATGCTCAAAACCAAGTAGTTTAGCATCTAAAGTTAGGATTAGCACATACATGCATGAAAGTGCATCGGTAATGATGTTTTCCTTAGCTTGTTTATAGTGGATGACATAGGGAAATGCTTCTATAAATTCCACCCATCGTGCATGCCTCTTGTTCAACTTATGTTAGCCCTTCAAGTGCCTCAATGACTCATGGCCAATATGAATCACGAACTCCTTAGGCTACGGGTGGTGTTGTCATGTCTCCAAAGCCCTAACCAATGCATACATCTCCTTATCGTAAGTAGGGTATTTCAAGGCTGCCCCACTAAGCTTTTCACTTAAGTATGCAATTAGTCGTCGTTCCAGCATCAAAATATCTCCAATCCCTAAACCTAAAGCATCACATTCAATTTTAAAAGTTTTCAAAAAGTTAGGTAAAGCAAGTAAAGGAGCATGAGTTAGTTTATTTTTAATCAATTGGAATGCCTTTTCTTGTTCCTCTCCCTAGTTAAACCTAACATTCTCCTTGATGACTTCAATTAAAGGCGCGGCTATGCTACTGAAGTCATTCACAAACCATCGATAAAAGCTCGCAAGTCCATGGAAGCTTTGCACATGACTCACGTTGGTTAGAATTAGCTATTCTTAGATTGCTCGAACCTTCTCTTCATCAATCTATATTCCCCATGCACTAACCACAAAACTAAGAAACACAATTTTTTGTACAAAATGTGTACTTCTTAAGGTTAGCAAATAGTCTTTCCTTTCGAAGTACATCTAATACATATTTCAAATGGTTCTAATGGTCATCCACACTCATGCTATAGATGAGGAAATCATCCAAATAGAAAACTACAAATTTTCCAATGAAAGCACGTAAAACATGGTTCATTAAATGCATGAAAGTACTAGGTGCATTAGTTGATTCAAAAGGCATAACCAACCATTCATATAAACCATATTTTGTTTTACATGTAGTTTTTCATTCATCTCCTTCTTCCATCCTAACTTGATGATATCCACTTTTAAAATCTATCTTTGTAAATACACAAGATCTATAAAACTCATCTAACATATCATCTAAGTGAGGAATGGGATGATGATACTTTACCGTTATGTTGTTGATGGTTCGACAGTCAACACACATCCTCCACGACCCATCCTTCTTAGGCACCAAAATCACTAGTATAACACATGGATTCATGCTTTCCCTTACGTACCCTTTATTCATTAACTCACTAACCTGCCTTTGGAGTTCCTTTGTCTCTTCTAGATTACTTCTATAAGCTAGTCGGTTTGGAATGGCTACATCAGGTACAAAATCAATCTGATGTTCAATCTCTCATATTGGAGGTAATCCTTTTAGGATTTCCTTAGGGAAAACATCCTCAAATTCCTGCAAAATAGAGATAACAGAACTAGGCAAAGAGTCAGGAAATTCGTTAGCATTCAAACATGTTTCTTTGTAAACCAAAATTAGCATAGGCTGGTTCAAAACTAATGCTTTCCTCATCATACTCACTCTTGCCACACAACTCTCGTTTTGTAAGGCCGCACTCTCTTTTTCTCTTACAACCAAAGCCGAACCCTTTCGACTTAGCTACTCTTACTCTTTCCGGCCTTCCCTTCTTTTTCATTTTGATTATTAACTTTTCTTTCTTTTTCTGTCTCTCTTTCTTTTTCTCTCTTAGTCTCTCTCTCTCTCTTTTTTTTTTTACTTACCCTTTGTTTTTCAAAAGACTGTTGGAGTTGCATTTGATCCTCATACACTTACCTAAGGGTTAAAGGCGCAAGAGTATGATTCTTGCCTTAGAAACCGAAACATTTAATGTCATGGTTTCTAGGAGCAGAAGAATCAAATTTACCTTGATTCCCATAGCTAGCCACCTTGTGTTTCTCATCAAACTTTGGCTTGGTGTAGGGCTGTTTCTCCTCCTTTTTTCTGTGATTCAACTTCCAAGTGGATGAATTTGAACCAGGTGTATAATAAGTAGAACTACTATCTTTCCTCTTGAGTTGGTTCTCAATCTTAATCGCCATGTAAACCATATCGTCTAACTCCACATAATGTTGTAGCTCCACCACATTCTGAATTTCCCTATTTAAACTAGCTAAAAATTGTACCATGGTAGCCTCACGATCCTCCTCAACATTCGCCTTAATCATCAACCTCCCTCTCCTTATGGTACTCCTCTACACTTCTATTACCTTGTCTAAGGTTTTGCAATTTGTTATACAATTCCTTGTAGAAATATGTGGGTATAAATCGCTTTCTCATCACCCTTTTCATATCATCCCAAGTCTCTATTGATGGCTTCCTATTCCTCCTCTTGTTCAACACTAGCTGGTCCCACCAGACTATGGCATAATATGAAAATTCGATGGTAGTCAGTTTCACCTTCTTGACTTTGGAATAGTTATGACAATAAAGACCAACTCCACCTTTTTCTCCCACTCAAGATATGCCTCAGGGTCATTCTTTACTTGGAAAGATGGAATCTTTATCTTTATACTACTTAAATAATCATCCTTCTAATTCTTAGCTCCTCTAAACCAACTCCATACCTTCTATTGCTATCAATAGAACCCCTGATCAAAATCTTCTTCAAATCCAACCCCTTCATATGCTTCTTCTTCTATCCTCACTCCCCTCCTAGGATATCTCTCTATCTTACGTCCTACAGGAACACTTCTTGACTACTCTATACTTTGTTCCACTTTCTCATGGAATTGTTCCATCTCCTCTCTAAACATTCATTTCATCTCCGTCATCAAAGCATCTAAAATCATCTTTGGATCAACTCCTCCCGTTGCTCCCTTATATGCACTTTTGTCAGACATATCGCTGCAAAAACATGGTTAGTAATAATAAAACAAAGAAAAACCTCACAAATCAATCCCTCACATGTTTCCACTCAAAGGATGATCCACTCAAATCACTTGTGTTTTCACATAATAGATATTTGATTTTCCTCACTTTAATCTCTCTTGCGGTTCTTTTAGAACTAATCAAACAAATCAAAATCAATCCAAAGAATTCAATCAAACCTTATCAATGGAATTTTCAAAACTAATCAACAAGCAAATCTTTTAGGAATCCAATCAATGACACTTTCTCTTTTTGCAAGAATTTCTCTCTTTCTCTCTTTTCTTTTTTCGCAAGAATTTCTTTCTCTATCTTATTAAAAATTTAATTAGAAACAAAGAAACACAAAGAATCTAATGGGAAGAAAATTAAAGATTTCCAAACCCTAAAGATACAGTCTTTTTTTTTTTTTTTTGGATAAAGAAAAGGATAAGCAAGCTTTAAACAAACCTAGGCTTTGATACCAAACTGATACAAATTATATCAACTTGTGATGAAACTTGGTACCTAAATCTGGCTATTGATCTTAAGATCATTCAAGATCAGATGGAAACCGTGACCTGTTACTTATATGTAAGCAAGAACCTTGGTATAGTGTAAACATCATAATTGGTAATGGAGATCCGATTGATAAGTCGAAGGTTGAATGCCACGGATTAACCAATAAGTTTAAGAAAAGTTCATTCAAGAACCAAACAGAAATTCTCTCAATTTTCATTGAAAGTAATGTAATGTCAAATACAAAGCAAAAGACTACTTATAAAAGTACAAAGGAATGCCAAAGGGCACAAAACGAATGTTGTTTTTGAATAACATAAGCTAGCGGCCTTTTAAGTTAACTCAGACGGCCTTTACAAGACAAATAAGAAAACATAAGTCTTGGGTGTTCAAGGCCGACTATAAGCCGATGGCTTAAATCTGCAGGCCCACAGCATATCCAAGGTAAGTCGACGGCATTTGAAACAACTTTAAAAAAAAAAAAAACACTTTTGGTCATGTTCAATGCTAGGGTAGGCCCAACGACATTTAAACTTACACCGAATACGTACTTAGGCAAAGCTGGTGGCTTTGGGCCAGCGCACATGTCTGCTCCTCTACTTTGTCTTTTTTATCCGTTTCTGAGCTAACTTTGAGGACTTTGATAAGTTTAAGCTCATCCTCGGTGGTGTGCACTTAGATCTCCTCTTCTTAAACTTTTTGGACCAATCCATTAAGTGCATCCTTAGATCTTTTATTTTGGGCTTTTGTAACCAGTTCAGGTGGGATCTCAAGTGGATCTACTCTTTAACTCCTAGCCATGCCTCCATCAATAAATCCATGTACAAACATTCTATAAACATCATGCGTTAAGATGTTGCACCAAAACCATATTTTGATAACTATGTACATATCAAAAGACAATTAGTTTTAGCTTGTGAGGCCAAGCAATGGGGTTTTCACATAACCCTTAGCTAATCAATATCCCTTTGTAGGAGACTTAGCACAAAAATCTAGTGACATAAAGGCAAACTAGTCTTCCATCTCCAATGCATGCATCATATTAGCAACCTTATCAGCAACAAAATAGCCCCCCTACATTACATGTTCAATGTTGATATGATCGACCTTTAGGCAAATTTACCTGCAAATTGAGATGTGATTTACATGTGTTAGTTTTGCTTTGTAAGTTGAATGACATGTTGTTGAGGAATTCGAATTTAACTCAAAAAGCAAAGACATAATTGACCTTCTAGCTTCAAGCTAAAATAGATTACCCATAAGTTTGCCTCAAGTGCAAATAAGCATTCAATTTTCTTTCCAAAACCTAACATCCAATGTCCTTGTTCATCTTGAAAAATAGCAACAATTGATCCATGCCCAGATGAGTTTACCAACACATTTATGTTTATCTTGCCAAACCTAGGTGCTGGTGTCATGCCCCAAAGGGTACCTTAAACGCGACAGTCCACCACACTCGATATTTAAACTCAAGTAAGACAACCTTAGTCTCTCCATGAGTTTGAATATCAGGTGTAAGGCTCACGTTCAACATATAGGGACCATACTTTGCTTCGAAATAGTTTAAGGAGACATACATAGTAACAAGAATGTGAATCATAACAGTTATATCTAGATTTAATCTATTACATGATCTACCGGGCATACCTTCGTCAAAAATATTAAGAATCCTTAAGTTCTCAAAAGTCTCTTACAAAATCCATCAAATATCAACTTAAGTGATTCAACTAGAAGCCTATGCCTACGTCTAGGTCTCGACTTCATCAAAGAGCTCCTTAGAGTCCAAAAGCTGTACCTGAGGAAAGTGGCTTCTCGGAGATAGCCAGAAATATTCATACTGCAACAGGAAACTACTGGGGTATAAGCTTACATTCTTAGTGAGATTCATTCCCAAATATTTAATGCTCAACAACAGTATATAATAGACAAGTTATTAACAACCATATGAAATGCATAAGCACATGAGCATACAAGCATATAACTTTCCGATAGCCATATGTGAATGGATTTACGCCCTCTATTTGGGGTTGGGATGGTCCATAAGACATGCAACCATAATTCCAATCTTGAGTGGGGTGGTCCATAAGTCATGCAACCATAATTCCAATCTTGAGTGGGGTGGTCCATAAGTCATGCAACCATAATCCCGATCTCTTTCTCTTAGTTATACAACCTCTGTTGTTTTATTTTGGTAGTTTTAAGTGCCTACCCCACTTCCGTTAACTTAAACGATCTCGCATCCTTAATATTAACACAGGTCCCCTTGCCTCCGCTAATATACTTTTATCTCACCAATGGTATATTATCTACTGTAATGTGACTCACTACGTGATATGCATATACAGTTTATTCATATAAACGTGGCATGTTAATTATATAGGTTAAGTGCGATCATAGAGAATTTCAAACAATTAAAGTCTATACTAGCTCATACAATATTTTTACAATAAGTTCATCTCGATATACTTAACATTCATTCAACCAAGATTCACAACTCATCACCATTTTATATTTTCCTAATTCTAATGCCACTACGAATTACAAGCACATACATGAACACAACTATTTAAGAAATGAACTCACTTTGCCATGATGCGGAAATCCACTTATTTGTAATAGTTTTCGGGAAGGTCTAGTCCGTCTCCCAAGTTTCCTAATCAAAAAAATAATGCTAATGAGTATTTCTATAAAGTTTGAATGAACTTATAAATTATATTCTATCAAGTTCGTCAAAATTCGTCTAAGAGGAAATTCCAACTTAAAAAGGCTATAACTTGTCATTTTAACTCGGGATTTCGCATATTATATATCGATTTCTACCTATTCGACGAGAGATATCTATTTCTAGAGTTATTTTTGACAAACAAGGTCGTTTAACCTATGAACAGTAACATACAGAATACTATACAAATTCCCATTCCACAATTCAACTTCTAGTTTCAATTCAAGCATTATACTAAAGCTTTGATAGATACTTAGCTATCATTATATTTTGTAGGACTCAATTATATACATATATAACTCAATACCATGCATGAGTCATGAGTGTTGGAAATTTCTAATTTCTCATGTACTTAGATACTATCAAATAAGAAGTATGTGACCTTACTTTTCAAACTTTGTTTCTACAAGTGCATCATGTATATATGCAATACTACAAGCTATTATCATGAAAGTCATGAAATGACTATATATATGTATATCCTTAATGTTATAGTATCAAGAATTCTTTTTGAAAACTTTTACTTTGCAAAACTTTTGAAATTTACTAGACTTAAGAAAGATGGTTTTCTTTCTTGAAAAATCACATTGCTTTTATCAAAATGTAACCTTGATGACCTATATAGCTCACCTTTATTATTTAAAAAAACCTTCATTTTGGAGTTAGAAAATAGATGTTTAAATAGGTGGTTTGCCTAAGTACGAATTTTACAAAATCTTAAAGAATGAAAACATTGTTTCACTTCTTGGAAACCATTTATTATTCTAAGAGTATATTTTGATAGACCTCTCTTATTCTTGTCAAAATCGGGTCTTTATTACATGTATCCCTAGGACTTTCATTTTTTCTATAAAATTATCATTTTGGCACTTGGAAATAGGTGTTTAAATAATGGTTATTGTCAAATCCGAATTTTGAAAAATTCATTTGAGTTTGTTTTCTTTGTAAAACTCACTTAGTCTTTCAAAAACCATTTCCTAATCAAACCTACCCCTTAAGGCTTCCATTTCTTTAATAAAAATTTTGTTTGGAGTTGAAAAATGGGTGTTCACATTTCAAGCTTCATTTATTACGAATTTAATATTTGTTATTGAGATTGAAATATACTTTTGCAACCATGCCCTTGTTTTGAAAATATTCTTTAGTAGATCTAAGATTTTCTCATCAAGATCATTCATTTACTATATCTATTTCCTAGGCCCTTCATTTTAAATGAAAAATACACATTTTGAAGTTGAAAAATAGGTATTCTAAATATGGTTCCTTTTTTATCCGAAACCAAAATTTATTTTTGTGAAACTAACATAGATCTTGAGCTTTCTAATACTTTCCTACTAACATCAAGCTATTACAAGCTATTTAAGAACATGAAACAAAAGTCCAATGCATTTATGAACTTAAAACAACAAGATCTAGTTTACCATACTAATCACAAATGCATGAACACTAAGATGGTTATGTGAATATGAATAGATGATGAATATATGCACAAATCATTAATAATAATAAATATCTTAATAATAAAACAAAATAATAGCAAAATAACTCATATAACAAGATCTAAAACATTGTGATGGCAAGGATCTCATGTTCAAGTGTTTCTATATCCCTAACTTGAAGCTCATGGGGATTTTTATGTGGAATCACGCATGAATGAACTTGCCATTATATGTTTTTAGATACTAAGGTATAGATCTATTACCTATTGGTTGTGTGGAGTAAGAAACTTTGAAAGAAAAACAAAGTGAGTGTGTGTATAGGGAGGGGAGCTCATGGTTTGAAGGAGGAGAGGGAGAGAGAGTTTTGCAACAATTTTCTAAAGTAAGAAAGAAGAAAGAAAGAAAGTGAAATGAAGTGGGCACAAGGAGGTATATATAAGGAAATGGATTAGGGTTTTTGTAATAAAAAGGAATTAAATAAAACAATTTGTGAGAGGGAAAAAGGAGGGGAGCTGTGCCGGTTTTGGGAGAAAGAGAGAGAGTGGAGTTGTGTTGTGTAAGTTTTGGAATTAATTAAATTAATTTAAATGATAAAAAGTCATATTGGAAAGGTAAATTGAGAAAAAAAATGATGAAATTGTAAGAGTAGGTGTAAGGATGTAAAAATAGGTTATGGTAGTTGTACTTGTGAGTAGTGTAAAAGAAATCAAAAAGTAGATTTGACATTTAAAGTACCGGTAGTAATGAAAATACGAAAGAAAGGTTATAACTGTAACTTTTATAACCTGAAAAATTATATAACTAATATATTTAGAAATCTTATGAAATTACGAGTCTAACAATACTAATACCACATATTTAATAGTTCGAGCTCGGGGACACGCTTTTCGAAGTCTGTACCCGATCGGGTTCGAAATAGATAAAAAATTCACTAATCTTATCTTTTAAAGCATCCTAGTATTATTACGAACCAAACTATACCCTTACTCATAATCCGACTCCTTAGTTTAGGAATACGGATTGTCGGATCTAAACTACTAGGGTTTCTTGGGAATTTGTTGACTTAGGTTTTCCGGTTGACTTTCCAGTTTAGATCTTTGCCAACTTGAAAACTGAGGGTTTCGTTTATGCAACACATTTGAGAAATTTATTTTAAATTTTATTTTTGTAAGTATTTAATATCTCTTAGCGTTTCCAGAATTCATGAATTAGGTTATATTTTCGAAGGTTAATCGTTGTTTAATTTTTAATAATTTGTTTTTGGGCTTCTCTATTACTCGATTTTACAAGTCAGAGTTAAATATAGAATTTATCATACGTAGTGGTTTTGAATTTAAAGACTGTTGAGTTCTTATTTTATTTTTAAGGATTTTCATTTTCTCAAGATTAAGAATTTCTAGATTAGTTTGTGATTTAGGACTGGTCGAAGTTCGGTTTTAATTTGGAGTCATTTTTAGAGTTTATTTTTCGATGTTTATTTTGGAATTATTTATTGAAATTTTCCGGGCTTACAGCTGGCGGATTTGTTTAACTACATGTGATTTTGAGAAAGAGGAAGAAAACATTTTTAACTTTCTTATATATGTAGTTACTCATTTGCCAGAAACTTATATACTGATGCAAAGTGAGATTTAGATGATTTCTTGAATGTAATATATTGTTTCTATTCATCCAAATTACCTAGAGAGTAAACCCAAACAAGATAGATCGAGGAGCTTAAACACATTTAAGATCACATCTTTTAAAAGGTGTAGAATTTAATCCAATTAGAAAATTGCAAATAAGAATTATTAACCAAAACAAATTATAATCTCAGATTAATCCAAATAGTTTTGACTTCTGGATAATCTTTTAATGCATGTGCTACATCTTCTTCTTGCAAATGGCATTTGGGACAAATAATTAATGGGTAAATTACACCGGAAGGTTATAACGTTTCAAAAGGTTCAAAAAAGGTCATAATGTTTTAAAAAGTATCTTATAAGATTTAACTAAGTATTTCTCCTATTAATACATATCAATGGGGCATTAAAAGAAGGGTTTCTTGAGTTTTAATTAAATATTTCTCTTGTTTGTAGGTGCAAATGTTGACCTCAATTGACCATTCTCTAAACGTTGTGACTCAAAATGAACTTATTTACTACATTATGATCTCTTTTGAACCTTATGAAACGTTATGACCTAAAATGAACTTATCCCTAAACGTTGTGACATTTGTTGTAATTTACCCAATAATTAATAACAAACATTCTATTCAATCTATTACCTGCAGGGATACTATTATTACGTACTTTCCAAATAAATAGTTTACACTTCTGACTCAATATAAGACTAAATCCATTTGTAGTAAGAATATTCATTCATTGGATCAATTATATAAAGGGAGAATAAAGCATTACAAAAAGGGGCTAATGTCACAAATAGCTTCTTAACTTTAGCTAACACTATTAGCTAACATGGCATCATCCACCAGTAGGGACGTGCCACGCTCCACTATAAATATAATTTTATTTATTTTTGAATTAAATTACTATTTAATTATACTATAGATATTTTACTTAATTTTATCACAAATACTAATTTATCCTTACCAAAATATTCTAATGGGCCTAGCAGCCCACTTACAATTTTACACAAACATCTCACACTAGTCCTTTAGCATTTTCTACCTTTAAATTAGCTTTTTTAGTACGATATTATATAGAAGGCTTGTTGCTAAATTTTTCATGTGGGACAATGAATCACCAAATTATAATACCAAAAAGCCAATTCTTGTGCTTTGACTCTTCATTTTCCTCAAATAGTCCTAACTAATCTTTACTAGGATATGGATTATCTCTTCTAGATGAGATTGAATCAAATTCTAAGAAAATTCTATTAATGAAAAAGTTAATTAATTGACGTTGTTTGATCCTTTTCCTTTTCTCAATTAGATAATTTACTAGATTTCAAAATACTTTTTCTAAGGAAGATGTGCACCATATCAGGAGTGCAATTATGCTATCATAATAGCACCTCAGTTTGGTGAAGTATAGCATCTATCATGTCCCCATCCTCCATTTCCAGCTCATTCAAAGTAGCACCTTTAGTTTCCTTGTATTCAACCTTGTTATCCTTCTTACAATGTGGCAAAACTAACACGATATTTAACATCAAATATCGTACCTACACAACCCACAAAAAAAAAAAAAAAAAACAACAAACTTACATTACTCTCATAGATAATGGCCATTGAAAATGGGTTGGTTCATTGAAGGCTATATACATGTATTCACATGTTCATATTTTTTATATCTTTTAAATGTGCTTTGTTTTTCTTTGTGAAAACAGAGGATTGACTTTTACTTTTTTCTGGTATAGGATGGCTACTCCATATGGCGCTAATGTAAGATATGATAAATCTAAACGCATTAATTTTGACATATATATTTCTATTTTTAATTGCATGTAATCCATTCAAAAAAAACTTCGTTCTTAATTCCATAGACTTCCCTCACCTAAACTACATAATGAGTCAACTATACTAGGAGACGAAGAGGTGTTGCTATACCTTGACACTTCAATTTTCTTCTTCCTATTGGAAACTCCCATGTTCTTCATTTTTAAAACTTCTCTAGAGCTTTAATAAACAAAACCTCATCTTAGCTCTATCCCACTTTCAAGTCCTACAGGTTTGGAAGAAATAGTATTACAAGAAAAGCTCCAATACTTTGGCATTCCTTAAAGATGTGGGTGTTTGTGTGTAGATGTCAAATTAAGTTCTTTTGCTATACTAAAACCTCTTTATATTAAAACATGAATGTTCCTCATACGTCAAACTAAACAACACCTTGCACCTAAAGGCCGAATCAGATCAAATCAACAGTGTCTATGTTGAGAGATACGATAGAGAAAGAGAGTGGCTAGAGAGAGAGTCTGAAGAGTAAGAAGAAGAGTTCTTGATCAGTTCTGTCATGCCCTAAAGGGTACCCTAAATGTAATGGTCTGCCACACTCAATATTAAAGCTTAAGTATGACAACTTTAGTCATTCCCAGAAGCTTTGATATTAAGTGTAAGACGTGCTCTCACAATGTTAGAGGACCATACATGGAATTATAAATCTTAAAAAGATATAATAACAAATTAAGAAAAGAGGATTCATAATATTTACTTGTTTAAAACAACAGTCTTGCAAATCTTAGGGGCATTCCCCAGTCACAAATAACTATAATCTATTACAAGAATATTTCTATGAAGTCTATATCTCATCCAATACTAAAACTTTATCTAGAAACTCCTTAACCAAAAGGAAAGTGCCTGGCTACAGGGTCCACGTGGCCTCAACCACAAATAAGTAAACTGCAAAAGATATCTATAGAGGTATAAGCTAACAGGCTTAGTGAGAACTATTTCCATAAATAACTTATTGTGTAAAGGAATTCAAACAAGTTATTTAAGCAAACAAATGAAATGCAACATACACGTGGGCAAACAAGAAATATAGTTTTCTGGAAACAATATGTTGAATGATTTACGCCCTCCATTCGGGGTTTAGTGATATGTAACCTCAAAACAAGTAGTTTTAGTTAAAAAGTTATGCTTCGATCAATACCGCCAAGCATATTAAGTCTACTGAATTGAGCCATGCTTTTGGACTTTCCACCAAGCATTTAATTCCATGTCGCCAAGCAATCGCTTTTTGTCAATCCGTTAAATGTTGCTTCCGACCTGAGCTACTATCCTTCTCACCCAAGGATAATAACCCAATGTAATGTGACTCACTTCATGGTATGCATGGATCAATTTATTTATGATATCATAGCATTATTATTATCAAATTTAAGGTGATCATAGGATTTCATACAAATCAAGTGCTATACTAAAACAAACATTTAATCAATCCCGGCCCCGATATTCTTAGGATCCTTTCAACAAATTTTCTCACATATAAATCCATTTGTCTTTTCTTAATTCTAATGCAACTAGACTACAAGCACAATCAAGTAAAGCATTTTAAGGAAATAAACTCACGATGCCATGTCGACACTTCTCTAAACAGATGAGTCGTTCACACAATCCACTTGGTGTAAATAGTCCTCGGGGTGTGGGTATCCTTTTTTGGGATCACCTAGTCAAGGAAAATACCCAAAATGAGTATTTCTTGATGACTTTCTTGAATTTTGATGAAACAATGTCATGAGAATGTCAAAGTTCGTATAAAGGAAGATTCTAATTTAAAATGGTCATAACTTGATCATTTTAACTCAGATTTGCGCTTATAATATACCGATTTCTACCTACTCGAAAAGATCTATCCATTTATAAAACTATTTTTATCAAACTAGATCATTTAGGCCCCGAAACAGTGGTGATCAGATTCACCACGAATTTTTCTATGCCAAAAACAATTTATTTCAAACTTTAAATCATTCAAAATTTGTTTGATAAATACTTAGTTATTTATATAGTTGAAAAATTCCTTTATTATAGATACTTAGCTCATATTTTATCCATGCTCATGTGTCTGTTGTCCAACCACATTTCTTGGTAAAACAATGTTTAATTAAAAGTTTAGAAAACTATAGTTTACAAGAAATCCGTTTTGTAAATCCTTTAAAATGAATATTTTGGTTCCTTTGTTTTTCAAAGAATTACTTTATGTTTATCTTACTATTTTTCTAAATGACTTTTTGATAAAATAAATTTCTTCTTTTCTAAATTATCAACATTAGTGCTACTTTTTCTATTTGTTTTCTTTGACTATTTATTGGAAAAATCTTGGTTTTAGAAACTCTTATTTTTGTTTCAAGGGATTTCCTTATATTATGAAAATTATTTTAGTATTAAAGTCATCTTTTTCTTAAGAAAACAAAGTAATATAAAAAGCTTTTCAAAACAAAAGTAGCTTTTAAAATTGTAGTGAGTTCTTTCTAAAGCTTTGGAGAAGAATTTTACTTTGGTTAAACCATAGATTTTATATTTCATGTAAAACTATCCTTTAGGTGATAAAATCTCATTTTATCAAGTATAATTGGAGCTTTGAAAATTTGGACAACAATCTTAATGGGCATGATTATGAGAAATAATAACAAGCAAAAATAGTATAAATAATAAATAAGATCAAGTATTGGGAGTCTTAGCTTCTTCAAGGCTTTCGGGACTAAGAAGTAGACTAGTCCCAAAAGAAAGAAATAAAAGAAAGAAAAATTTGTTTTGACTTAATAAGGACAAGTCTAAGACTAGAGACTAGTCTTAAAACAACAAAAAATAAATAAATTGTAATGAAAGAAATAAATAAATTACTTTGCATGGAAATAAATAAATTGCAAGTGAGCTTATATGCTCTAAAGAATATATATATATATATATAGATACATAATAATATTTAGAGATAATAACAATAGTAATATGAACAAAGTAAAATAACAACATAAACATAAATAGATATTCATGAACCAGAACAACACATGAACATAGTATAATTTCCATAACATTTAGTTTTTTGGAAACTTACACTATGATCATGTAAAGTTACATAACATGCGGAAAAAAATATGTGAAGAAAAATTTACCTAAAGAAGGTTTTTGAAGTATTATGTGGTTATTTGTATGCAAAAGGTGGTTTGAGATAATTTTGAGATAGTTTTGAGAGAGTATTTGGAGAGAGAGTTAAGAGGAAAATTTGAGAGAGATTTGGTAGAAATTTGTAGGTAATAAATATGTGAAAGAAGTGAAAAGGGGGGGGGGGGGGGGGGGGGGGGGGGGCGGGGGGTGGGGTGTATTTATAGGAAATGAGGAGTGAATTTTTGTGTGATTTAAATAAAGAAGAAATAAAATAAATTGAGAGAGAGACAAAGGGGGAAGGGCACCGACCATTGAGTGTGAGGGGAGAGTGAGAGTTTGATTTTTGTATTTTTGTTGATTAAATGAAGTAATAAGTAAGGTAGATGTAAAATAAAGTTATAGGAAAGGTAAAAAGTAAAGGTTATAGGTTATGGTGTTGCAAGAGTAGGTGTTAGAAAAAGTAGAGATTAAAGAATAGTGTAGAATAGTAGTGAATAGTATAATGTAAAGTAGATATGACTAATAAAGTACCGGTAGTAAGAAAATATGCGTATAATTGCGATATCTGTTATTTTTACTTACCAAAAAATTATAAAACTGATATTTTTGAAAACCTTACATTTTTATGAGTCTAACAGTATATTCAGAATATTTTTACTATTCCGAGCCCCGAACATATTTTTCAAGAACTGTATCCATTCGCGTTCAAAACGATTCGAGGTTTCACTAATCTGATCTTTTTAAGCTTTCTTATATAATTACGAACTATTCTACATACTAATCTCCTACTTACTTTCTTAGGGTTGCTTATTCGGGATTGCCAGATTTAAACCATTATGTCTAACTAGGATTTTGTTGACTTGAGGGTTTCCGGTTGGCTTTCCAATTAAGGTTTAAGCTAAACCGATTCAAAACTTTAGGGGTTTACAAGTTCTTTTCTTAGTTTTTACTAGTAAAAGGAATTGTCCCACATGGTTTATTTTTTGTTTAATGGACCAACATATAAGTTATAGATGGAATAAATAAGACTAAATAACTTGGAAATGAGAAGTGGATAGACCATGGATTAGATATGGCTTTAGGATAACATAATTGGGCTTGTGGAGTTCTAAATAAGCCTATTTTATAGGTTTTTATTGTGATAGATAAAATAACTAATTATAATGATAATAAGTGTAATTACAAAAATATAAAAAATAATAATAAATTGTCATATCAGTTGACAAATGGCACATTCCTACTGGGGAATGATGTTATGTCAGCTAACGGTGTTAGCTCAGGTGACATTAGTATAAGCGAAAAGTTGGATTGGATAGTAAATTTTGATGTAGTTAATTGAATATTCAAGTAAAGTTGAGGTAGTATTCATAACATTAGCCTTTATAAAAATTTGAAAGACTTGGTGTTATTCACACTTGATTTGAAACAAAAGTTCGATCTAGATGAGTTTCGTGTGGCTTACATTGACAAAGCCATTGCATTATAAAAGGGGACAATTAGAACCCAATTTGTTTTCATCTTAAGTACATTCATCTATATAACAATAAAAAACTAAAAGACCTAAGGTTGAATAATGGATGAGCCTTTGTATAAGATTTCGAATTGGTTTGCTACCTTTCTAAGAGCAAACCAAAATTTGATATCCTTTCCATTATCTAGCAACATAATTCTCTGTTCTCTAATAGTATTCAGATTGTAGATACCTAGTAACACCTAAGAAATGTAAATTATACACTAATTTTGATCTTTTCAAAAGCTAATACTTAATTCATGCACAACAACCAAATAACCAATAATAATAATAATAAAGAGATAAGGATGGAGAAGATCATACCAGGATTTAACATGGAGTTTGTCCCACCTCCTAATCTCTATGGTCCAATCAATGCCTCACTCGAGGAGGACTTCATACTTTATTCACCAACACAAACAATACTCTACGAGGAGTTACAACCAACACAATCACAAATACACTTGAGTTGTGACTTTATAATAAGATTCCTAACACACTAGATATAACTCAAGATTTCTTTAATTTACCTCACAAATAATTGGTAGTACTATAGAAGAGATAGTAAGACAAAAGAATACTAGCATTACTCAAGTCTCTTTCTCACTAAAAGTAATAGGATTAACACAATATACTTTAAAGAGTGTACACAATGTTTTGTTTGCAATAAATAAGTTCTATTAACATCTAGAAACTCCCTAACAACTTATATTTATAAGCTTTAACAAAAATATGGCCATTGGCCTTTTTTCTTTCCTCATTTAGCTTTAATTAATGGTCTCCAACGGCTAGTTTTTGTCCTACTGGCTTGCTAGCAAACAAAAAATCCCATACTTTGGGCACACTATAAAAAGTTATTGCACCGAAAAAACTTATACCAGTGAGCCGGTATAATCCTGACCTGCAACATTCTACTAAAAACAGAACATAAAACGCAAACACAAAAACAAATACAAATATTTGCACATTTTCAACCCTTTTTATTCATCAAACTTGTTTAACCAATTAAGTGAAACTTAATTTAAGTGGTTAATTGTGCAACTAGTTTTCTTATCAAAACACACAAGTTCAACAATCTCTCCCTTTTTTATGAGGATAATCATGCATAATTAACACCCTTTTTAAGTTAAGCATCCGGGCTTTGAAGAAAATTATGCAAATATGTTAAAAAACTTGATGCTTGACTCAAAAGAACATCATACACATTTACTTATACAAATATGTTAATTGTGCACAATATTTCTCTTCCAATGACCTCATTAAAAAAGCAAACTCAAAACATACCATGAAAAAAAGAAATGCCCAAGCAATGTGCAAGTTCTAAAAAGTGTTTTAAACATATTTGAGCAATTCAAACTCATGTACAATCACATATCACAAATTTGTGCAAATTTTTATCAAAATATTATGATATGATTTCTCAAAAGTGCACAAATTTGTCTAAAAAGCTTTTCAAGCATTTTCACTCATTTATACAAGTCTAGAAGGCAATGTTAAGCTTGTCAAAACATTTTTTATGCATCAAAGACATGAAAATCCATTTTCATGCGTTGAAAGTCTAAGTTTACCATAATTTTAGTTCAAAACAAGCACCAAGAAAACATATCATATTAAAAATCATAATTAATCACAACTAACCCTTTAAGCAAGTTCAAATAGCTATTTTAAACATCTTTGATCAAGTTAAACACATACATTTCATCACATCACAAGTTTGTGCACATTTTAGTCATGGCATAGATTTTCCGCAAAAGTATGTACAAATTTGTTCAAAAATATTTACATGCAAATTTGAATATTCATATAATTTGTTTAGGTGGATTTAGGATGAAAAAATATGGTTTAAGCACCAAAAAACGTGAAAAGTCCAATTTTATGCATTTCAAACCCAATTTTAGTAAAATTTTAGCTTATAACATGCAAAAAAGTCATTAACATCAAGAATTATCTTTTGATCACACCAATATGCCATATTCACAACTTCCAAGGGCATTGAGCACAAAAAATCGCATAAGTTAGGATTATACCTCATTTTCACCCTTGAGAGCCCATTTTGGTGCCTACAGGAAAACATAATTATCTTTTTGGTATCTACTTTTGCTTGGGTCCTTTTTAGTTAATCAAGACAAAAATTTCTCTTCTTGGCACCTAAACAAACTTACTTATGTGACCTAAATGCATAGCTTTTCGTATTGGACAATTATACGCAATATAAGCAAGCTTACCACAATAGTTACAAGAACCATAAGTAATTTTTATAAATTGTGTCTTATGATTCTTGCAACTCTTATTTCTATCATAGCCAATTTTATGTTTATTTATATTAGCTTTTTGCTTTCTAATGAGAGTAGTTAACTTTATCTCACCCCTGAAGTAATTGGCTATGATTTCATTTGTTTCATTCAAGCTAGCTTTCAACTTTTCATTTTGAATTTTAAGCTCATTTATCTCTTTTACAATTTCTCCATTACTACAACTAGTACAAACATTGATCTTATCATCATTTTTTGAAGTTTAACTCCTAAGTCAAGCAAATTAGCCTCAACATTTAGCTTTTTATTTAATTTGCTTAACTCATCAGTGTTTCCTTTTAACTTTGTATTTTTATCATTCATCTTATTATTTTCCAATTTCAAAGATTCAATTTCTTCATGCAGCTTTTGATTTCAATTTTAATATCTTCATGCTCATTTCGAGACATGTCAAGCTCATTTCCTACTTTCTTCATCAAGGATTTAAGCATATTATTGTTTTTTTCCATTCTAATCAATTTAGTACATGCTTTATTAAACATATCACATATCTCATCATAAGAAACATATAAAGAAGTAGAGCATACCCGATCATTTAAGCCCATTAGACAAACATCTTCATCTGAGTAAAATGAGTCCTCATTGCTCTATGCAGCCATATACGCTTTCTTCTTCTCCCTTTTACTTCCTTTCTTTCCATTTAGGCAATATTGTTGAATATGCCATGGTTGGTTGCACTTGAAGCATGTCATTGTTTTCATCTTGAATTTTGAGGAGTTGCCATCATCTTTCTTCTTCATCTTCTTATTCATCTTCAAAAACATGGTGAACTTCCTAGTGAGTTTGTCCAACTCTTCATCATCTTCCTCCTTTCCTTCTCTTTACTTGAGCTTGTGCAAAGCGTTTTTAGTACAACTTCCTTCTTGGTTGACTCCTATATGTGCTTTTTCGTCATTTCATGAATCTTGATGGTTCCAAAAAGTTCCTTTATTGCTCATTTTACTCAAGTCATGCGCCTCTTTAATGGTGATCCTTTAGCTTGCTGATCCTTTGGTAGTGACTTAAGAAGCTTAAACTTAATTTCCAAGTTAGTAAGATTCTTACCAAGGACTGACAATTGATTCAAAATATTTACAAATCTATCATGCATATCATCAATAGATTCATTAGCCTTTGTTTTAAATTTTTAAATTCTCCACATAAAAAAAAGACTAATGTTTTGTCTTTCACCATAGTAGAACCTTCATAAGTATTTTTCAAATTATCATAAATTTCTTTAGCCGATCTACAAGTGCAAATTCTACTACAATCACTCTCATTTAAACCACAATACAATATATTCATTGCTATTTTATTTAATTGCACTTTTTCATTTTCTGAGTTTGTATAGCTATTTTTATCTTTACCCTCTATAACTATAGGATTATTTTCAATTATTCCCCATAAAGACAATTTTTATGCTTGTATAAAAATGATCGTCCTATATTTTCAATATGCATAATTAGTGCCGGTTAGGATTGGTGGTCTATTATTGCCTGTCCTTTCATGAATCATAGAGTGTTATTAGCTATGATCTTATACTCTAGATGTGATTGAGCACTTCTCCTACAATTATAACTCTAATACCAACTATAAAAATCTGGCAACACCTAAGAAATGTAGATCAAACCGAGATTTGACGTGGAGTTTGGCTTACCTCATAATCCCTATGGTCCACAATTAATGCCTTACTTAAAGAGGACTTCACACTTTATTCACCAACACAAACAATGCTCTTCAAGGAGCTACAACCAATACAATTACAAAAACACTTGAGTTGTGCCTTTACAATAAGATTTCTAGCACACTAGACATAACTTAAGACTTCCCTAACTCACTCACAAATAATTGAGTAGTCCTTTATAAAAGATAACAAGATAAAAGAACACTAGCACTATTAAACTCTCTTTCTCACCAAAAGTAATAGAATAAATACAATATACTTCAGAGAGTGTATATACTGTTTTATTTGCAATAAATAAGCTCTATTAACCTCAAGAAACTCCCCCAGCAACTTGTATTTATAAGCTCTAACAAAAATATGGTCATAAGCCTTTTTTCCTTCCTCGTTCAGCTTCAATTAATGTCTCTAACAACTAAACCATTGAGTTGATCCATAAACTTACCGGCTTGCTGATAGGTAAAAAATCCCATACTTTGGGCACACCACAAAAAATTATTGCACTGAGAAAAATTGTACTATGAGCTGGTACAATCTTGGCTTGTAGAATTGTGCAAAAAACAGAATACAATTATTTGCACATTTTTCAATGTATTTTATTCATCAAACTTGTTTAAACAATTAAGTGAAACTTAACACAGTTAAGTGGCTAAAAATGCAACTAATTTCCTCATCACAACACACAAGTTCAACATAGATTTCTTGCAAGTTCTTTCCATAATGGAAAATTATATGGATTTATCTTAATTGGAGAGGAAAGTTGGTTGTTTTGTACTTCTAATGACAAAATTTGCTCCATAAGTTTGAGGAACTACAAAAATTCATGTGCTCTTTTAAAAAAAAATGCTTAATTTCTAAGAGATAAATTTTGGATGTCTAGTCCACCTAATCTTTTTAGACATGTATCTTTTTCCCATTTAATCTAGTGTGAACAAAAATTTTCTAGTGATCCTAACTAGTAAAAATTTCTTATGATTGTCTCCATCATGTTTACTGTTTTTTGCAACAAAGAACAAACTTGCATATATTATGTGGGCACTAAATCCAAAACGGATTATATAAGAATAGTTTTCACAACCATGCTCAATAGTTTGCTCTTCCATCCATCTAATTTTTAACAAACCTTTTCAACAAAAAAAAGGAAAAGTTTGAAATGCTTTAAACTTAATTCATTTCTAAGAGGAAATCCAAAGTATTTATCAAAAGAAGAGACAACTTTCATATCAAGAGTACGGGCTATCATATTTTTTGTTTGAACATCTACATTTGCAAAGAATAAAATAGTAGATTTATCTGGATTTACATTTAGACCAGACTTAAACAGCGAAGGAATATAAAACTTCTTGTATTATTTCTATGGCTTCAAGGCTAGCTTTAGATAATAAAATGAGGTCATCTACGAACATTAAATGTGAGAAATTTATGTCAAATTCCTTTAATTTAATAAATGATAAACCAAAATTATTCCTATTTTATGAATGCCAAAATGGATTTTTATTGATATTTTTATTGATAAATATTATAAATTTGGCACTTAAAAATAGTAATTTATGTTTTCAGGCCTTTAAAGGAGTTATTTTATAAAAAGAAAGCAAAACGGGTCAAAAATACAAAGTTTGGACCAAAAAGTGGTTAACACAACAAAGACAAGCCATGTCTATCAACCATGTCAAGGAAAAGAAGAATTATGTCTTAAATCTCAAGTTTTTGAAGGACAAGCTTAGTGACATGACTTGTCACAAAGCATGTCAAACTGGAAATCTTATCTTGCAAAGATACGACCATGACATGGCTTGTCACTGGGCATGTCGTTTTGAAGAATTGAAAACAGGAAGTTACACGACTTTGGGACAAACCATGTCCTAAGTCGTGTCAGTAAAGAAAAAAGACCATAGCAAGGGACACGACTCTGGGACAAGCCATGTCCTAAGTCGTGTCAATGAAGAAAGAAAAGCCACAGGAAGTTACACGACCGAGGGACAAGCCATGTCCCAGTCATGTCACTTTCTACTATGAAGAAATTGGCCAGACATGCTCAAGTGACACTACTTGTCTCCAAGCACGTCAATTTAACAGTGAGTTACTTTTTGAGAAATGGCTTGTTTAATGAATAGTAACCCCCTATTTATTAAAATAACGTTCATTGGGCATTAAAGAGGGGTGTTACTTTGGAAAGCCAAAAGACCCGTAACTCCCGTAACTTCCCAATTCCTGCATAATGAGCATTCAATTCCATTTATGTGAAATCCATTATAAATTGAAGATGGAGGAAGAATCAATAGAAGCAAGGAAGCAAGAGAGAGCGCATATAGAATTCATACACGAGTTCTTCAGAATTTCAACAAATCAAGATTATCTTGGATTGAAGATCCACAATTTTGAGCTTTATTTTCTTGGGTGATATCATGAATTCTAGTTTGTTTTTAGAATTTCATGTATTCTCGTTAGTTACTATGGAAGAGTAAATTTTCAGATCTGGGTTTTGTTGAACTCTAATTTTATCTTGTGATGAGGATTTGGGTTTAATGAAAGACTGATGTTCTTTTGTTCAATTGCATGTTTCTTAAGTTTGTATATCCGGAATGCAAATTTATGTCTAATTTTCATTTAAGCTAATTGAAAGATTACTTTCATGAATGGATCTATGCAATTGATGAGATTCGTTTGTAATTCTAGACATAGAATAGCAAGAATCTTCTGTGACTATTGGAATTCCAATGAGTTCATGTTCTTAATGCAGGCTTAAGTTGCTATTGATTGAGGAGAAATCCTAATTGATTAACTTAGGTTTAGAAAAAATTAATAGATTCGAAAGAATTATCATTTTGTTTGAGAAACTCAATAACTTAAGAACTAAATCAAATTTGTAATTTCCAAGGATTCACATGATAAATTAGATGAAGACAAAACCTAGATCATTTGCTTTAATATAATCTTGCTTGTTGATCAATGCTAGTGTATTTGTTTTCCCTAGTAAATTAAATAGAAATTCATCAATATTATTAGTTAGATAGTAGAATAAGAGTAATTACTAGTAACTGCTTATTCCCTGTGGACGATCCTGATTTTTGCACTATATTACATTTTCGATAGGTACACTGCCTATTGCCTTTATAGTGAATTAAGAACGGGCCTTTATAAAATTTAAAATTACGCTTGAAGGCAGCTATCAATAAGCTTCTATTCATTTTCTTGAGCCTTAAATTGAATTAATCTACTCAATTCCATGCAAATGATGAAAATATATGGAGAAAGAGGGTCTCTTTGCTTCATACCTTTTGTGGGCTTGAATGGCTCCAATAATGTTCCATTGAAAACTTCTTCCATAGAAATAGTAGATAAATAACTCATCCCAGGTTTATCCATTGAATGGGGAGATTCATACTAATGAAGCACCAACAGATAAAATCCTATTTTAAGTTATCAAAAGCCTTGTGAGGATCTATTTTGATAGCTATCTATCCCTTTGAACCTTTCTTATGATGAAAAGAGTGGAGGATTTCTCTCATTATTATTATATTATTATTAGAAGACTTTCTCCCTTGATGAAGCTTGATTGAAAAGGACATATCAAAGTATCCGAATAAGGGTGCAAAAAAAAAAAAAAACAAGAATTTTTGTAATTATCTTATAAATTACATCATATAGTCTTATTAGCTGAAATTCAGTCATTTAGTCTACACCAAATATCTTTGTGATGATAACTGATAGTGCTTCATTAACAGATTCAGGCACTTGACAAAATTAAAAGGCTGTGGAGATAAAATATATGATTGAAGTACCACTCCAGAATTCTTTAAAGAATAGGGCATGTAAGCCATCTTTACGTAGTGCTTTCCAGGAATTTAGAGAGTTTAGAGTTGTATGAATCTCTTTGATAGAGACCTAAGCCATAAAGCAGCAACATCATCCCGCTATGTAACTTTACAAGAATAACATTAACAAGAGACACCTCTGATTTATATGAAGTAAATAATTTTTCAAAATATTCTTTAACATGATATTCTAATTGAGAAAAGTTAGTAATCTAGTTTCCCATTGAATCCTTTAGAGATAAATTCTGTTTTTAGCTTTCCTGACTAGGACTATACCAAACTAATACCTAGTCTTATGCTCTCCTTTTGTAAGCTACTCTGCTCGAGATTTTGTTTTCCATAATAATTCTTCGTTATCCAAAATTTCTTTAAGCTGAGACCTTAGATGCTGTTCTATGCATAGGGTAACAACCAAAGGATTTATACTGAAAGCATATTTAACAAAAGTCAGTTCTTGAAGAATTTTTTTCTTTTGAAAATGTATGTTTCCAAAAACTTCTTTATTCCATTTGTAAGCCTTCATAGGAATGATGGATGATGCATATTGAAAAGAATATCCAGATTGTTGCCATATAAATTGAACAACAAGTTTAAAATCAGGATGTTTAAGCCACATCAGCTAAAATTTGAATGGTTTAGAAGCTTAGTATCATTGATTTGCATGTGAGCAAGTAAAAGTAATTGGTAATGATTCGAAGGCCATTTTGATAAATGGCAAACACTTGCTTTAGGAAATAAAGAAATCCAGACATAATTTCCCTAAAATCTATCCAATCTGGATTGAATAAGACCCGAGATGAATCTCCTATTTAGCCAAGTAAATCTTGGACCAATGTATCCTAGATCATTTATCCCATAATATGACATGCAGTTTTTATAATTTTGCATTCTATTAATATTATAATGATGGCTACCCCGATTTTCCCCTGAACTAATGATTTCATTTAAGTCCTCCGCTATACACCAAGGATGATCCTCAACTAAATTATCATATTCTTCTAGTTGCTTTCATAGTTGTACTCATTTTTGATAGATTTTGCTAGCATATACCAAAGTGAAGAACTAATGAGGCTTATTAGAACTAGCCTGAATATAAACATGAAGTTCTTGATTAGATTGGGCCACTATAGTAATGTCGATTAAATCATTGCGATACAAAAAGAGAATGACCTACTTTGACCATTTGAAGGCTAACCAAAATAACTAGGCAAAGACATTGAGTTTTAAGTGCAATAATACATGGTCTCTGCATCTATTTTAGTCTCCAGCAAACCAACAACGTTTGACTGTAAAGCATTGACCGCAGCTTGAATATGTTGAGCATTTGCGCCTTTAAGATTCAAAATAAGAATTTTGAGGGACCTCTTAAAAGTGGGAGGATGAAATGAGGCTGTGACTACCATGGTAACTCGATAAAACTTTGTATTTGTACCTAAGGTCAAACCTTCTTGGGTCTCAAATGAGATGGATCCAAGTGCTCTTTTAGTAAGCAAATAGGCCATTATCTCATCTCTCACATTTAGAAGAAGAAGAGTTTGCAGCACATTGAGTACCATTGGTAATCCTGCTAGCATTGAGAAGGGTGGGAGTTCCATTTCGTTATGAATGAGCATTTGAGCAATCATGAGACATGTGAGAGTCCATGTCTCCATCAGGACAATTGAATGCGAGTGTAAGCCCCTAGATTTTTCGATAATATTAGCAAACCCTAAGAACCGGAAGATGAAATGAAACCCTAAAATTAACCTAGATATATGATTAGTCTAGTGAAGCTAGATCTGGTAACCCGTGTTCTTAAACTCTAGAAAACGAAATTGAAATAATTGTGGAATATGGTTCGTAATAATATAGGGAAGCCTAAAAATATCATATTCGAATTTTTCTAGTGTCCTTTGGATCCGATCGAGATCAGTTTTCGAAAATCGTGCCTGGTGCACCGAATAGCAAAAATATTCTGACAACACCAATAGATCCGTAAAAATATAAGGTTTTCAAAAATATCAGTTTTAGAATTTTTTGGTATCTAAAAATAACAGATATAGGCCTATTATGCGTATTTTTGTTACTACCGGTATTTTAATTGTCTAGTCTACTATTCATAGTACTTTTCTACTATTCATTACTATTCACCTATCTCTACTTTTTCTTACACTCTATTCTTACACTCTACCATACCTATACCTTACAATTTACCTTCCCCATACAACTTTAATCACATCATACCTTACATATTACTTCTTTTAATACAAAACAAACAAAAATAATTATTTCTCCCCCTCTATACACTCAAAACCGGCGCCACTTTTGTCCCTCTCCCATCTATTTTTATTTCAATTTCATTTAATTTTAATCACACAAATTTCCACTCCAAAAATCTATAAATACCCCCTTCCTCTTCCATTCTTTCACACAACAAAAATTCATACTAAAACTCTCCCAAAATCACTCCACAAAATTCCTCTCCCAAT
Source organism: Combretum micranthum (assembly GCA_024138025.1). Taxonomy (NCBI): domain Eukaryota; kingdom Viridiplantae; phylum Streptophyta; class Magnoliopsida; order Myrtales; family Combretaceae; genus Combretum; species Combretum micranthum. The sequence goes on along the minus strand of JAMXBD010000015.1, from coordinate 1,907,526 downwards.
ATCTCTCTCAAGTCTCTTCTTTTCTTTAGAAAACCAAGTCCCACATAATACAACAACCCATTCTTTTCTTCTTCAACCACCACATAAACCTTAGGTAAAAGTTTTTCATATTCTCTCATCATGTTCATATAACTTAACATGAGTTTAGTGTATGTTTCTTAGACTCATTGAGTTAAAGAAGCAACAATTTATTCATGTTTTGTTTTTGTTCATGTTCTTATTTTCTTTATGTTGCTATTATGTTGATATTGTTATTATTGTTTCTAACCTAACTTATCTAAGTATTATGTATATATATTTATTTAGAGCATATAAGCTCACTTGTTATTTATTTATTTTCAAGTCTTGCAATTTATTTATTTACTTGTTTTATGCAATATTAAGACTAGTCTTTCTAGTCTTCGACTTGTCCATATCAAGTCAAAACAATTTTATTTCTTTGCTTTTCTTTGAGAACTAGTCTATTCTTAGTCCCGGGATACCTTGATGAAGCTAAGGTTCCCAATACTTGACTTTACTTTTATGCTCTTATTTATTTTATTTATGTTGTTTTATATTTTTCATGGTTACATATTCTCATTCATGCATGAATATGTTGTTATTGTCTCAATCATAATAGAAATGAGTTTTCTTAAAATAAGAATAAGAACTCTTTTTAAATATAAATTTTGTCACATAAGAAGTTATTTTCCTTAAAGATTTGAAATTTATCTTAAACAAATATTCTTCTGAAGTTAGATAAGCTAGCTCAAGTTTTAGTAATAATATGTGGATTTCACCAAGAAATACATAAAGTGAAGTTATTATAAATTCACTTTTCAAAGAAATAAGAAAGTTTCTAAATAAAGGATTTCTTAAATTCAATTGTCAAAATTTTCCACCAATACTAAAGTCTAAGATAAGTTTTCAAAATTTACTTATAAGATGATTTCTTTTAAAAGTGGATATAACCATGAACTATTATGTTTTCCAAAACACTAGAAATAAGGTAGTATAAATTTGAAGGAGATTAAATCTACTTTTATTTAAGAAATGGAGTTAAAAGAAAGAGATGCTTACTTTTAGTAAAATAAGAAATTTTCTTAAAACTAATTTCTTTACAAAAATTAAGCTTATCTCACTTTCAAAACATATTGTACTACAAGAACATTATTGAGACAACACCACTAGATTCATGCTTATGGTTTGAGTATATATGTGTATTCAAGGGATTTTTCAACCATACTATATATCTATACTTTTGTACAAAAGCCCTTGAGTGAAGAAAGGTTTGAAAACTCTAGTTTTGAAGTTTGGAAAATTCGTGTCAAATCTGTACGCTACTATTCTGAGACCTAAATAACTTCTTTTGATGAAAATAACCTTAGAAATAGATAGATCTTTTCGAGTAGGTAGAAATCGATATATAATATGCGAAATTCCGAGTTAAAATGAGCAAGTTATGGCCATTTTAAGTTGGGATTTCCATTCCTTACGATTTTACAAATTCTTTAAGATAGAAGTATAGAACTTGAATAGATCTTGGATGAAATACTTATGTTGGGTATTTCTTTTGTTTAGGTGTCGAGGATCACGATCTTGTCTTCCCCGAGGATTACTTCGACTCCTAGAGCGCTATGGACGAGTAAGTTTCCTTTACGCTTATGTATTCACGCATGTGCTTGTAGAATAGAGCACTAGATGTTAGGAAAAGATAAAATTGATATGCATGTGGGATATTATGGGAATTATGTATGTGATGCGTTGTGTGCGATCAATGAACAATAAGTGTATCGGAACCCGATTTGTGATTGATATAAATGATTCCATGTATGTATTGCTATGCGTGCAAATATTGTTTGATCGCTTTAAATGATTTAATGTCATATTGAAATCCCCATATAATAAATTGCTCATGCATATCACTTAGAATATCATTTCGAAGTTTTGCTACTACTCCTCAGTGTGGGACCGAAAAGGTAAGCTGCCTAGCTACATCTTGAGGGTTAGGACGTACGGGGAATACGGCCTCAAGGTGTAGCCGAGCTGAATCGATCGCTTTGGGCATGGAAGGCCCGGGGACTAGTAGTACGGTTCGTTGGAACCCCAAGACGCGCGCAAACTTGAGGAGGTTGTTCAGGACCAGTTCAAAGCATTCCCTAACCACCGATGGAGGGGTAAATCCATCAAACATACGAAACCGGATAGTCGTATGTAATGTTTGATCATATGGTTGTTGCATTCATATGCTTGATTAATAAACTTGTTTGATTGTTGTTATGAGTACTATTGCGTAAGGAATATCTCACTAAGCTAGTCATGCTTATACTCCTATAGACTTTTGATATTGCAGGGTTACCTTTTTGCACCTGAGACCGTCTTCATTTCCCTGGGTAGAATCCTCATTTTGAGAAGCTTTTGGAGGCAATCTATTTTAAAGTTATAGAGTAGATTTCTTCTAAAATCTTCTAGCTTTAGTTATGTTACTTTTAGAACCATGTTATTATGAATTATCGGGGGAATGCCCCCTAGAACCTGTAAGACTTTTATTTCAATGAAATATATATGTTGAGTGTTATTTTGTATGTTCCGCTGCCAATATCTTAAAATGCATTACTCCACCGGTCTCCCTTTGTTGTGAATGTACGCCTTGTACCGATATGGAAGCTTTCGAGTGACTGAGGTAGTCATTATTAAGTTTTAATATTGTGTACGATGGGCTGTCACGTTTAGGGTACCCGCTGGGGCGTGACAGCGAGGCACTGACTTAGCAGATGATTGAACTCTTATATATACTTCGTTTGATGGAGGTGAAAAATTGTTTGATAACATTGATCCCTGAAGAAGATCTTGAAAAACTGATGATCCTCTATCATGATGGGAGTTCTACATTCTCATAATAGATTCGAACCATGAAGGTGGGTGCTAATCCATTTCTTCCTTTCGGGTAAGCTAGCTTTTTTTATAAATAAAGGCTCTTTGTTCTTGTTGCTTGAAAGAATAAGGTGAAGATGAAGCATTAAAGATAAAGTTTTCATCCAATGAAAGCTCCTTATAAGCATTATGGGTTGGTACAGGTCTTTATTAAAGATATCCATTCCTGATGGCAAGAAATGATGAATAACTATCAATAATTTTTCTAAATGATCATTTAGAGAGTTTGCGTGCGGATTTTTAGTGGAATTTCATATATGAGGGACATGTATATTATCATTTGGCATGTTTTCTCTACGTTGAGGGAAATCGATATTTAGTGAATTCTGTCTGTTAGATGCATTTTGTTTTTTCAGAAACGAGGAAGATTTTTAGGGAGAGGATAATTTCTTTGACTGAACAAGAGTCCACTAGCCATAATTATCATCAAGTGGTTCATTTAGTAGGCAAGATTTTTTCTCATTATTATTAAGGGGATGGGCCATTCTTGAGTCCGAATCATTATTCTTAAAAGAAGGAGTACAAACATGGGCATTTATTGGCATGTCACTACTTATGTCCCATTGAGAACTTCAAGTTAATATCTTGACCATTTACTTTTACAGTGGCAAAGCCATTGGCTTCATGCATGTTGACATTTAAAGGGCAAGTAGTGCTTTTATGACCCAAGCATCCACAAGCATAACATAAGGAGTGCAGTCCTTCCTATAATACCTTATACTGATGACCATCATTTTCAATAGTATGAGTCAAAGGTGCATGCATATTGACTTGTAAACAAAGGCGTGCATATCAAACTCATTCAACTGTTACTATAAATGTGTCAATCTAAGGCAAAGGGCCAATTGACTCTCCAATATGTTGGAGGACGAGAGAAGCAAAGTACTTTAAAGGTAGTTCCTCAATATGAATTTAAACCATAGCTTCGTAAATTTTGGCCTTTGATTGTTTAAAATTTGACTCCGAATGGTGAATTGTGAGAAAATGACTATTAATAACCTAGGGGCCATCACCAATAACCAGTTTGTAGTCCTAAGGAGAACTAAAATAACAATATAATATCCTCATCCATGTCCTATCATAGTAAATGCCCAATTGAGGACCAAATTTTCTTCAAATGTTTAAATAAACCTTTATTAAGCATCGTCACAGTTTAAGTTGGTTCCAGAACTAGACTCGAACTATTGGTTTACTGTTCCAATTTTAGTGGAACCAGAATCGGACCCGTGAAGGCTAGGCTGGTTCTAGATTCTTGGAACCGGCTATTTTTAGAAGGCTTAAAAAAACTAAACCACATATACAAATTTGTAAGAATAATACATACATATACCTTTGCATATAAATATGATAATAAATTTATGCAAAATGTACATTTCAATGAAATATAAGAAGCTCATATAACAATATTTTTCTCTTTTAATTTCAACAATACATTCGATTGGAGGGGGACTTTATACCTTACCTCTATTGTAACATTTATAAATTACATTCAATGAATTTGATAGTGAAAATTTAAACAAGTGGGAGAGGGGTGAAAATTTTCAACCTTCGCAGGGTCGTATCTTGAATTATGTAAAGATTATCGTATCCTTTCTCATAATCAAGCTTCTGAAAGTAATGGTGATCTAATTCTAGCAGCTCTAATGTTTTGTTACTAAACAAATTCTAGCAGCTCCAGCATCAATTGTTGTAGTAGAGCAGCTTTCTCTATAAACGAACACATGCTAGAAGCTTCGTTTGCACAAAAAGCTTGTGTTTGAAATTTCTTGAAAAAGTAAATGGGCCAACTATGCATTGTCAAATCTTGTGTAGCCTTTTTAACTTTACTTTTGCTTTTTTTTTTTTTTATTTAACACGTCTGCTATCATTCAAAGGAAGCAATGTCACTTTTTTCACACATCTTTGCATATTTTATATTAGATTTGACAATGAATAGTTGTTTGCTCCATTATTTCAAATTTTTATTTAAACTTTGTACTTTAATCAAGTTTAGAAATTTGCTTTCTTCATTGAATAAAATAAAGTGGCCCCACATGGTCAATTGATGAAGCAAGTTCTGTCTCCTTACAAGTTCACATGCATGGAATTACTTTCTTCATTGAATTAAGTGTCTGTTTTTCATCTATATCTGTATCTTTTTAAAGATAATATGTGTAAATATGTCCGATTTACATTTATATTTTATCTATATTTGATCTATTTGATATTTTAATAAGAACTACCAATTTCTTTTAATCTATATCTAATTTTTTATAAATAATTTGTTAGAAAAAAATTTGAAAAAAGTGTATGTATCTATAATCTGCCAACTAGCAAATAGACCCTAACTTTGCTTTCTTTTTTTATTTGAGAACATTATTGTCTGGTTGGAACCACCGGTACACTGTCTAATACTTGGTGGTTCAGCTGGTCTTACCCATTAAAGGCGATCCGGTCCTTAGGTTGAGAATTGGCAATGATGTTTCAGGCCGAGTGACGGTTCAGACCTAGCTCGTGGTACCTTTATAGCTTAAAAAGAGATCATAAACTTTAATAACTAATGCATGTTTCCATGGTTGTTGCAATTGAGATTTTTCTTACTTGGTAAAGACAATAACCTTGTACCTCAGTTTCTCTTTTAACATAGATGCATGGCTTTACTCATCACTCTTTAAGCATTCATTGTTATTATCCATGTCACTAATGAGCTCCTCAAGAAAGCTAGTGCATATGCTTTTGGTATTGTGTAGCAAAGCTTATTCTTATAAGAAATTATTGGCATGTTAGTAGAAACATGCTTAGTGGGTGTGATCAAAGGAGCTATCACACACAATAGGACAATTGCCAAATTATTCTTATCGGGTATGCTTACATTTGTTTGATCGAGCAAGGAAACAACATCCAATTGAGTATTAGAGGAAGGTAATTTAAATTTATTTATTTTTTCTTACATGATGAGGAAGATTAGGAGGAAGAAGGATTAAGTGAGGGGACTAGGGGAAGAGAAGGAACGTTTGAGATAGACATGGTAAGAACATATATATATATATATTATGGTAAAGTTACTAGGCTAAGCTTATTTATAGACATTTAAAAAAAAGTTAAAATATACATTCTTTTTTATTTATTTTTTAAAAAGAAATTTTATGTAAGAAAATATTACTCGTGCTTGGTTTGTTAGTTTTTCTACTTAGCATTTGTTTAGTACCTATTTGGTGTTGCTATTTGTTGAAAAATGGATGCAAATTTAATTACTGATATATAATTAAAAACAAACAATCCAAACAAGAAGGTTTGAGTTGTCATTGAAACCAAATGACAAATTATTTAAAATGTTTAAATTAAATCGTTTGCCAAAAAATATGATAATATGTTACTTGTAATATAAATTTTCTTATGATGATTGTTGACAGGTGCATATGTATTCCTATGGTTTCATTACAATGTTTAATTATTGATAAATATTAAATAAAATTAAATTTTGATAAATATTAAATAAAATTAACTTGATCTTTTTTAAAAATGTCTTTTAGGTTTAAAATATATATTCTTTTACTGGTGACTTAATAATGTTCTTTTATTAATTGTTTTAATAAAATTTGTTTATGTAAGGACATGACCTACCTAATACCCATTACTAGGTATGCTAAATCCTCCAATCACGCATAATACCTAAGTATTATAAAATACTCAAGTATCATACGTAAGGTTACTAGTTAATGAAGGTATTTATATTGACTATTTGTTTAAACCTGCCTTATACAAATATAACTTTAACATTAAACTACTCAACACATGAGTAGGTCAACTTTACAAAACTTGGAAGAACTTTAGTGTCAAACAGGTGACAATACAAAAGATTACAAACTTGTTCCAATGAAAAACTTGAAAGCTTATATTACAAACAAGACTTCATTAACAAGCCTATAATAAAAACTACATTTCATTTTCAAAGTCTTGAAAAAAAAATTGGATAAAACATTTTTGCTCTCATATGGGTCCCTATCTATCCCACTCATCTATGAAGGCTTCCCAATCAGTCTCGTATCCCATATAATTATAACATTTATCATCAACATTACTTGCAAAGCTGCAACATGAGCCAATGGCCCACTATGCAATACACAAGCAAATACAAAGTTGCAAGCACGCTTAAGATAAATGCAATGCAACAATCAATAATTTAATTATCTTTGATTAAGTGAGTAAAACAACACTAGAGTATTCAAACTCCAATTACAATCCTAGGGATCTAGGGGTTTTGGGTAGCATTAGCTGCTCAGGGGATTATTATAGGCAGTCCAATACCCATAACTCCTATCTTTAACTGAAAAATAGTAGTAATCTCATTTAGGATTAACGACCGTTGCGTAACTTTACTTAACTTAATCCATAATATCATCTAGTTCAATTGGTCTCATATATGTGAGCTAAATCATATTATTTCCTTTTAAGAATAAGCAAACGTTACCTCGATACTATCCGTCCTATCGATTACCCACTTAGCCTCTCAAGAATCACCATTGCATCATGGCAAAATGTCATTGCATCATAACATATGTAACCTAAGCGTCTAATTATCGTGTTTGCTCAGATAAGATTGCCACTCCCCATACTGGATTCAACGGTACACGTAAAACCAATTTCAAACAATTGTAACTCATCTTTGATTAAGTTCACTTAAGATATGCCTAACTTAACAACCATCAAATAAGTTATTTACGTACCTGAATAATCTGATTTATTAGATAATAGACTTATGTTTAAACCCATTTGAGTGTGTGAGTCTGTCAAGAAAATCATTCCATGTTAAACTTGTTATTCTCAATAACATATTAACTCATTAAATATTCATTAAGCTTAACAAGATTCAAATCATCGCACATTTTACTCATTTAAGCACAAATACTCATATCATATTTTATTTATTTATTTATTTATTTCTATAAACAGTATTAGAGGTTTTGTCACACCCATGATAAAAAGGCGTGATGGGTATCAGGGTCACCATCATGCTTGTGATCTTGTGCTGTGACGAACATAATTAGCCTTATCACGCCCGTAATAAGAGATAATGCCCCCTATCACGGCCGTGATATAGACTGTGATAAAGAATACACCCATATTAAGCTTTATAATTTTTTTCCTAAAAACATCATGAGGAGATAACGAGCTTCATTACGGCTGTAATCTCCTTTAAAAACCACATAGAGGAGATAAAGACCCTTGCAACAGCCGTAATCTAGGCTGTATCAAGCTTTCTAAAACACTTAGAGGAGAAAATGGGCCAAGTAACAGCCATACTTTATAGAGAATTGCAAATATTAGGGGATAACGGCCTCAATTACGCCCATGATGAACGGAGTATTTATCCTATGATATTTTGTTTTGAATTTTTTTGAAGTCCTATATTCTCTGACTCTTTACCAAATCCTTAGGTGTTTTTAAAAACATGCCAAAACTAGTCTATGAACATAATGTTAAACATCATCAAGATTTCTTGCACTTATTTGTTTATTTCACAAGTATATGTAACAACCAATTCAACCTAAAACATAATCTCATTATTTATGATTGCTAAAAACTCAAATCATCCAAGTTCTACTTACTTATCACTAACAACATCCATACATGCATCATATCATCATAAACTTCATATTTCATTTCATCAAACACCTAAGATACATATACCAATTTGCATATCTAGCTCAATATATATAATAGCATGCTTCTAATTCATTTAAAATATCAAAGTTCTACTCCCATCTAACATTAACATCAATCAAAACTATGATTAAATAAAACAAATAAGAAATGAACTTTTCTTACTTTTAAGGCCATTTGAATCAACCAAACTTCTCTTGCTATTTCTTTAACTCAAATTCTTATTCCTACTTGATTTTTAGATTGGCTATCTACTTAAGATCTTGTGGAGATAAGATAAAGAAAGAAATTTGGGCTTGTTTTGGTTGAGAAGATGTTGAAGATGAAGAGAGAGAGAGAGAGAGAGAGAGACGATGGAGATAAGGTCTGTTTTGGATGGATATTTGCTTCCTTCTTTTTTGACTTTTGGGACATTTAGAAGAGTTTGGAAGGTGATGGAACAGGGGCTTAGGCTGTGGGTGTGTGTATGGGCTTGGATATTAACTTAATTGGTCTTGGGCTTAAATTTTGGGGCTCTAAAATCTGCCAAGGTTACATTTAAACACATATACGGCTAATTTAATGCAATGCAACAAACATATATATATATATATATATATATTACTACAATTTCATTAACACTCATATACTTGAATTACAACATATTCTTATACTAAGAATTTGTCATATCATCAAATTAAATTATACTAACTTAACTGTAATAATTTAAATCACAATTCATCAATTAAACATATATAAGTAAATTAGTTTAGTATAATAAATTTTTGGTTATTTCAGTTTATTTAGTTATAACTTTATTATATATGAAGTGTTTTGTGTATTTTCTTAACAAATTATTTTATTTGCAGATGACTTTCACTAGTAGATGCTTCGTTATTTTGGTCAAATTTGTTAGCAGATGATTAACTGAAAGTTTTTATAGAGGATTAGAGATTATGTCTTATTATATATTAGTAAATGTACTTTATTCGTAAATGATTGATTGGTGATTAAATAATTTTTTAGAGAATTATGGATTGTGAGTGTAATAGCTTTTTGAAGTATTTTATTGCAAATTTGTAATTCGAACTTCGTAAAATAATTTAAATATTTAAATATTAGCACAAATGTAAAAGATTAGGAGAAAGTTTATTACTCAATTAAACTTTTTATAACTATTTCTAATATGAAATAAGCAACTTATTAGTGCTAGATAGTGTTAAGAAAATTAGTAAAAATTTAATAATAAGCAACCTCTTTAGTTAGTAAATAAAGTAATAGTATCAATTAGCTAGTAATAATAGTTATAGAAAGTTTGATTATATATTAAATAAATCATTTTGAATTCAAGTATAAAATCAAAATTTTGTGTAAAGTTTAAATATTAAATTTAACGGTAGGAAAAAGAATACAAATGTTTAGAGAGAGATAGAGCTACAAACAACTTGAGCTATTTGCGAGCTACTTGAGCTTAACTTGGCTCTGCTCGAGCTCAATTAGTAAACGAGTCAAATCTGAGCTCAAAGTAAAGCTCGTTTTTCTCAACAAGTCGAGCACAAACTTTGATTTAGGCTCTCGAGCCAGCTCGTGAACAGGTTGTAACTTGGCTTGTTAACAGATTTGTGAATTTTTTATGTATGATACATTATCTATAAAACTATAATATAAATAATAAAAACTAATTTTTATTTACTAATTATGTGTGTATATATATATATATTATATTTTAGGTTTGAAAAAACGAAAAACAGACTATCTAAAAGAGTCGAGCTAGGACTTAAATTTTAAGCTCGATAAAAGCTTCTTAAGTTCGATAAAAGCCTTGGCTTGGCTCGAGCCCATTTCATAAACGAGCCAAGCTCAAGTTCAAGCTCAAACTTAAGCTTATTTAACTAAACAGGGCAATCTTGAGCTCAATTTCAGGCTCATTAAAAAGTTTGACATGAATTCAAGCTTGCTAAATTTTAAATAAGTTAAGTCCGAGCTTTCAAAAGCTCGGTTCGACTCAGTTTGTTTGCAGCATTAGAGAAAGAACATATCATCATGTGTTGGAGACTAATAATTATAATGTGGTTATAGCCCTTTGAAGTAAGCCTGTTTATTTGCTGTGGCTATTTTCGATGCTCACAATTGGCACAGTGCTCTGCATTTCTGGAGTTACCGCTACTGCTACAGTGCTACTCCAATACAAATACACTTCTCTCACTCTCTCTCCCCCCCGCTCCCCTAACCCGTTCCACTTTTACTCCTCTTTCATGCTCTTCCTTGATATAACATTTTCTTGTAAGTGTACGGCACATCTTTTAATGCTTAAAAAATGGTATGCATGTAGCATGGGTTTGGTCTTAGTTACTTTTAATCTTCCTGGTATTCTTAATTTAATGCTGCCTTTGCCTGCTTTTTACAACTTCTCTATGTTCTTCACTGTTCTTCAAATAAAAGTAGACTTCTTTTTTTTTCTTTTTTCTCTATAAGAATAATACTGTTTCTGGGTTAATTTTGGTCTACAAGTTTTTCACTTTACTTTCTGCTTTTTAATTTTTTTTATCATTTTAATGCTAAAAGGTTGGCTTTATTTTTTGTTTTTGGATTTAAAATTTATCAAGATTTAAGTTTTTGCTGATCTTTGGAACCCCCTTCGAGGTCTCTTTGAAGAACAAAAAGACTTACTTTATGTGGTTGCTTAAAAAGAAAAGAAAAAAAAAAAAAGACATAAAGAACGGGGGAAAAAATTCTACCCAGAAAGTGATTTCTTGATAGAATGTGGGTTCTTATATGCCTTGTTAAGACCCTTTACTTTCACTTCATAGAAGTTTAAGCTTTACTGTTCTGCTAGCAGGTGACAGGGACTTGTGAGAGCCCCCAATTCACCCCCTTTTTTTTTTAGCTAGGCACTCTATCAACTAAGATGATATATTTCTGTTAATCTAGTCTTATATGGCTCTCAATGAGTGCTGCTCTCTCTAATAGATTCCTTATTAGTTAAAAAAAAAAAAGGTAAGATGTTGATAGATTATATGATAAAATATAATGGTTGCATGAAATGCTTGATTATAGGACATGGAGGTTTGATTTTGCCAAGTCATGGAAGAAATGAAGTTTCAACCTGTTTGTTGTAGTGTGGAGAATATAATTTTGGTAAGATTTTGCTTGTAAAGTTTAAGTGTGCAATCGTGTGAGCTTGTTCATTTGGGTTAGATTGAGTGATCAATATCTTTAAATACTTTATTTGCTTGTAAAATTTAAGTGCTTGCTGTAGATGTTTCTAATTTCTACTAAATTTGTTGAGGGCCCAAAACCATTGGCTTTGTGAATGGTGATGGTCAAGAGGGTTGGTTAGAGATTTTGATAATGTGAATACGTGGCTTGAATCTGATCATGCTTGTATTCTTGGGCATGCAAAGTGTATTGTGAATATTTGTATGTTTTAAATGATTAGAAATACTAAACAAGAAGCTTAAAGAAATATTTGTTTTAGGGCGAAAAGAATACCCATCTCCAAGTGGTTTAAAGAATGTGGAATGGGGATGTTATCATATAATAATTGTTCTAGTAAGTCATGTATCGGAGATGTAGCAGTCTATGCTTTATGTTAGTTACACAGGGTCCTAGATCAGTACTTATGCAATATTTTCAATATTTTTGGGTTATTTATATTAAGAAAAGTTTCCGTGTATCTTGTTGTCTGCACGTTGCTTACTTATTCATTTTTCTTCTTTATCTGGTTTTGCTTATGCATTCTACTCACTCTTTTGTGAGCTTTTTCCTTGTCTGAAAATAAATAATTGGCTGTTGCTTCGGGGTATAGACTTCTATGTGACGGAGTACTTAATCCATCTGACATTAGACATATGCCCTGTGCACTGTGTTGATGAATGATGGGACGGAAGTTTGTGAGAAATTGGGTCACGTACTCACCTGCAATCTCTCCTATGCTTAAGGACATTTCATTGTGTTCTAGGTTGTAACTGCTCTTTAATTTGTTCTCAGGCAGGTGAAGCTTAGTTGCTACATTCATTTAAAGTTTCATGCTTCTTTGAGCACACAAACAATGCCTGAGAAAATAGCAGCTGAGGGTTTTATCAATGAGATTGTGGAAAAAATTGCTGATACAGTCCCAAAGCAGAAATCTCTATCATTCTTTGAGGATGACAGATCCAATACAGTTTCTTCGCAATTTAACAGGCTGTTTGGACGCCAGAAGCCTGTGCATAACCTTTTAGGGGGTGGAAAGTGTATGATCTCTATTTCTGATACCTCACTCTTTAAGTATTATGCTAGGCAATTTACCAGAAGAGTATTATGCTGGCTGCATACTAAATCTACTCTTTCATCATATTACGCAGCTGCTGATGTATTATTGTGGAGGAACAAGAAAATTTCTGCCAGTGTCTTAGCAAGTGCAACCATTATCTGGGTGCTTTTTGAATGGTTGAATTATCATTTTCTTACCCTTCTATGTTTTGCTGTTGTGCTGGGTATGATTCTACAGTTTCTTTGGGTTAATGGTTGTGGCTTAATGAAGAGGTAATTGGTAGTATATATTCTCTACTTCCATTTCTTATATGTTGCTTTTTTAACCTTGGTTATATAAATGGCAGGCCACCATCAAAAGTTCCCCGCCTTGTAGTGCCCAATGAGGTTTTTGTCAACATTGGCAAGTCAGCTGCTGCTCAGGTTAACGAAGCTTTGGCATTTCTTCAAGATGTTGCTCTAAGTGGAAACTTGAAACAGCTTCTCTTGGTATGTATAGGCTTGTGCCATTTAATTTCTTCTGCAATCCTTGTTGCGTTTCTCTAATTTTTAAAACTTCTTTCATTTTTGTGAGTGCCAAGACCTCATTTCTCAAGAGGAATGGCAGAATTTGCGTCTCATAATGGATATATGGAACATGATTAACTATGATGGATCTGGTATCCAGTTAAAATGGTGTATGTGACAAGTGAGCACTCATAAACAGTGACTATTTTAGCTTGTGTAGAAGAGGGACTTGCTTGACTTGTATAAATAATTTCTTAGTAAATACTAGTGTTTTAACTGCAAAGTGACAGGGCAGACCACTTGAATGGTTAGAAGACATTATTTGTTTCTAGTTGGCTGTTTCTGTACAATTGAGCAACAATTAAATTCCTTGACTCAGTTTCTCCAATACACCATATTTACCATAAAAAACTTTGAATACTACTTCAGATTCTTTTTTACATATCTAATGTTTTCCTTGATGGTAAGAAGTCTTTGCAAATTTCAAACAACTTAACAAAAATTTAGTTGACAGGAATTTGCACTATGTATGTTTTTGTGTAGGGAGTGAAGAAAAAATTTAAGGGGATGCACACTAATCAGATATAAATTATTTAGAGATTCAAACTTTATTTCATCTTGTTTGCAAATTAGAACATTTGGATAGACTAACATATCACAACAAAAGACACTCTGACATGGGTTAATGATGGAAGGTTTTTGAAGTTGTCAAGGGGAAGGGAACTATGAGGACTTTAAAATTTTGGGCATTAGAGAAAACATGACTTTGATACAGAAGGTAAATGACCTGCCATTATATGGGGTGAGCAATTGGGTTCGGTTCATTAGCTCCTCTTGAAGTGAACTGCACTGAGATTAATAGTTTGAATTGGTTCATGCTTTGAAATGATTAAACATAATAAAAATCACTGCCCATAACTATCATAAAGAAAATCCTGCACCAAAAAATGATAAAATCATCATTCTTGATTTCTCTGTATTTTCAATATATAAAATTTTGATTACTCATGCTATCTCAATGCAGACTTGGATTTTTTCTGTTTCATTTTTCTCCTTGCTAGATGTTGCAAACGTCTTGTAGAGCACCAGTGCAGAGGAACGGCAGTGGATTACTTTAACATATCTCCTAGTTATTCACAGACATTCATGATGTTTAGCATCCACTTCTTTATAAAAATTTTGATGTACTTGGTTGGAGCCATTGGCCAACTTCTATGGTTAAGGGTGTGAGGCTCTAATCTGGACACAACTTTACAGTGGCTGAATTCTTTTATGGCTTGTTTTTTTTTTTTTTTTGGGGAAATTTTATGTCTTGTTTAAATAGTCTTTTTTTTTTCTTTTTAAATTTAGTTTGTATCTCATCTGCATACGTGTAATGTTTAATTTGTTTGTTTGAAGTCTAATGTTTAGATAACTATCTTGTATGTATTGTATTTGTTTCTATTTCATTATTATGATAAAAATAATGATGGAAAATAAAATTTTGATTGGTATTCTTGTAAAAATTAAACAAACTAAATGGTAAATATGTCTTAGCTTTATGGAGATTTATTGGGTGTTAATTTTGAAAGAGGGGTATATGTGTGCATTTGTCTCCATCTTTTTGGCAGCTGTTTCTTGATAAATAAATCCACTTGGGTAGATGTCAAAGCAATACCAAACTGATTAAAATATGATGAACCAACAAGACACTTAATGTAGCAAATAAGTTAGCTTAGTTGACAACTGGCATAGTAGGATTAAGGCTTGAATATTGCTGTTGTAGCTAAGTTTTCAGATTGGGTTTTACAATTCAACTGGACCCTGAACTTTTTAGCCATTATCTGAATTCAACTGCCAGCTGAAAGACTAGAAAATTTATGGCTTGTTATTGTTCTAATATAGTCAAATCTAAAGTAATTGGCATGCACGTGTGTGTGCGTGCACATTTTCTCCTCTTAAAAGAAATTCTGCTAATGCTTCAAAGAAATTCTGCTTGTGGACAAAAGCCTGCTCTAATCTTTTTCCTTTCGATAATCCCTATTCTTGGAAAATGTACTTGAATTATA
Organism: Combretum micranthum; assembly: GCA_024138025.1. Lineage (NCBI taxonomy): Eukaryota > Viridiplantae > Streptophyta > Magnoliopsida > Myrtales > Combretaceae > Combretum > Combretum micranthum. Next base: position 1,892,182 of record JAMXBD010000015.1, on the reverse strand, counting down.
TTCCTTGTTGATATGGTTTTCTAGTTACATCTTAAAAGAGAAATATTGTGCACAAGCGTGATTGATTTTTGTGGTTCTCGATGGACTACACTGCATATACTTGCCTAGACCTAACCTCATCGTAATAAAATATAACCAGTAATTATGAGAGATTTGTGGAAGTTGTCTTTGCTTTAGTTCCATTTACATGGCAATGTTTCCATATTTAAACTTAATTGCTGTACATAATTTTCTTTTCTGGAGTTAGTTGCTTCAGTGCTAGCATTTCTTTGAAGGTTGTGGCATGTCTTTGGGCTGTTGCTGTTGTTGGGAGCTGTTGTAACTTTCTGACCGTTTTGTACATTGGTAAGTACTAAGTAGTCTACTTTTGATTGACTTCCATTCTTTTTTTCACTCCTTTGAGTTAACAGAAAATGTCCATGACTTTGTTTTTATCTGCTTGGATTGTCAAAATCGTGTCATCATCTGCTCTTTTTATAAAGAGAATCTATATAGTAAGAATTACCAATCACCTTGAAGTTTTCTCTGGTCAGGGGCGGGGGGGTAGATTTTTGTTTGTTCTTCAACTGAGCGTATAGCTCAAAATGTTTACGCTGAGGCAACTTGAGACGATGGCCTTTCCTTCTTGGTGTAATCAATTAACTTCTCTTGCTATCTTATTAGTGTTAATTATAGGACAATATGACCTACTCTTTTTACTTTGTTATCTACAAATCCTTTATCCTCTCTATGCAGATGGTTCTTTCTTTTTTCTTATAATTTTTATAATTGCATAGATGATGTTCTGTTGAATATACTTCTGACCAATCATTTATTGCATGTTCACATAGGGGTGAATGACTATTCTATTCTCTTTTCGTTCCTGGTGAAGTCTATTATGGTGTCTAGTTGCACTTAAAACACTGAATAGTAATTACACATGACTTATTATTATGTAAAATAATGAATTCATCTCCATCTATGAATTGGTATTTAATAGTTTATTTTATTATCTTCTCATGAAAACCCTACCTTCAAAACTGTACTCATGTTTATCTATCATAAATGTAATAAATATTTTGCTTTCAATATGAAGAAATAATAATTATTTTACTATTATTCCATCATAATTAATAAATGCATAATAAATATTTTACTAGCATTTTCCTACTATTCCACTAGATCATGTTTTATTTGTTATAAATGCAATAAATATTTTGCCTTTCTGATAAAAACATAATAAATAGTTTACTATTATTTCAATATAATTTATAAATGTGAACTAAATATCGTAATAGTTTTGTTGTTGCACTTTTATTACATTCCCATTAAATTACAATTCCGTTCTTCCCTTATTCCACATGGTGAAGTAAATTGGCTGTTACTTTGTTGGATGTAAAAGCTTGGGATGTTTTGTTGTGTTTTTTTGCATTTTTTTGTTTCTTTGTTTTTGTACATATTGGGCCTTTTCCTCTATCCTGCACGTTGTGGTTGTATACCTTTCTTCCTTCGGTTAAATGAATATTTTGAATTAAATTAAAAAAAAAAAAAGAAAAACACTTTTGTCATGACTTACTATAAAAGTCTTGCTGGCCATCTTTATGAGAAACAAGGCTGCTTTTCTTGCATTTGATTGAGAATAAAGATGTTCTTAATGCACTGGGTTTGACAAGGCTCTTTGTTGTCACCCTTCTTTTTTGAAGGATTTGTGGTCGCTCACACACTGCCTATCTTCTATGAGCGATATGAAGATCAAGTTGATGGCTTTGCTTTCAAGGTTTTTGGACGACTGAAGGATCATTATAAAAAAGTAGATGATGCATTCCTGAGCAAGATTCCCAAGGGAAAGCTCATTGTCAAGAAATATGAATAGAACTAAGACCATTCATCAGAGATGTTCAAAAGTTCCAGCCCTTTGCAAATTAACTGGGCTTGCTCCTGGCCATGCGTGGGGGGCTTGAGCAGCCATTGTTACTTGACTGTCATGCTGTAGTAAAAGTTTAGTGCAAGGAAATATGCTTAATAATTGTAAGAACTGACTAGTGAAGATGATGATGTCTACAGGAGAGCAATCTTCCTGGAAAACATCAGCTTTTTGAGTCTATTCCACCTTTTCCTACGTAGATTGTCTTCCTTTTTTGCATGTTTTTTACTGTCTTCATGTGTCTTGTAATTTAGTTGACATGCTATTCTACTGCCTGAATCTTTACTGAGGCTTTCTTAAAGAACAGCCCTCCTACACTGCATTCTGTGCACTCACCTTTCAAAGGTAACATGTGATATTTAGGGTAATTTTTGAAGACTTTGTTTGTTTTAGACCCACTTTTAGAAGACAAGTTGTTACTCCAAGACTATACCCAACTCAACTACAAAATCAACTTTTTATCCCATGCATCAAGGAACACCAATAATCATCAATATCTCATATTTCAACACCATGATCGGCATCCATCAAAGTACACTAATACGTTGGATTGGAACATCAAACGCAATTAGATTATTAACTCCGTAGTCATGTCTAAGTTAATTTAACTCCAATTCAACATTTTATCAATCATGCATCTAATATTTGTCAAATTAAACAATCTATTGATTGAATATCCAAAACATAATCAAGATTGAGCTCCATACACCCTACACCATTTGGCCATCACTGGTAAACAATCAATCTATTTTTAACTAATTCTGATTTAATTCACATTCCACAATATGATATACTAGACCCATCAAATTAGTACATGTGAAAACATGTCAAAATACCAAATTCACCCATGTAGGCAGTGCTGTTATTGGAAAATACTCATATGCATGTCAACTTTAATCTTAAATAAAAATTTTACCTCAATTACTAATCCAAAACCTAATTTAATATTAGATCTACACAATTAAACTATAAATCAAGAGAACTTGTTTGGATAAGAAGTTTTATTACAACTCTAGGCTTGATTCGAACCTCGAGTTAGCTCCATCTCCAAAACATTAGATTTCTATTCACAGCTTGCATAAAACACATTTAATTGATTATATTTACACTTGTATTTATTAGATCTAAAGAAGGAACACCATCTAACCTACCAATAAGACCCATATGTGTAGCCTTAGTCTAAAAGGTAATTCACCTCGCCATCTCCTTCAAAGTTATATGACTCGGTCAATAAACATATCAATTAATATTAGGGGAAATTATAAATGACCTCCTAAATTTTGATTTTGTTGTAGTATAACTCTTGAACTTTCAAAGGTTTCAAATATCCCACAAACTTCAATAAATTGAAAACATAAAGAACCATTAGGTTAAAGTCTAAGAGTTATTAAAGTATATTTGGTTAGTTTAAGGGAGTATTCTACACACATTCACCAGTCCAGCAATAGTCCATGCTCTGTTAGCTTCTTCTCCTTGAGTTAAGGTCAGCTACCAATCTAGGGACACTAACAAAAAAAAATTCCTCAAGTCCTATTCCAGTATGACCTTATCTATAAATGACCCTATCCTCTAGCACGTAAGGTAATCTTGAATATTCTCCAAACACTCACTCTTATAACTACCTTTTGAATTCTCAAAAAAGACCTACGACTAACATAATCATTGAAGTGGCTATGTTGGATAACCCCTTAATGCACTACTGATCGATTTCTGTGTCTGTAGGTCCTCAACTCTACAAGCAAATCAGCACCTGCAACAATCGTAATATTAAAACATACCATGTTTGATTACTTAATTCTCAACAGTTTTGTGTGCACTCTTTTACAAGTTAAAAAATATAGGATTTTCTTTTATGAAAATATATTCTTGTGAGATTCATGAACAATTGGAAAGTGCACTAATTGTATAATAATGTAAGGTGAGTAATCGACATTTTATCTTTCTTCGGGAAATAAAAACTAGATTTTGAAGATCCTAATCTAATCTAATCTAAGGAAACTGAATCCAAGTGTTGAGGAATTGATTAGTTAAGCTACTCCTAGATTTACTTCTACAATTAACTAAAATATCTAGCTAATTAGACTACTAGTGGATATGCTTTAATGATAAAAGCATTGGGTTGTATGCAAATATCTCATGGGTCACTAGTTATCATGCCTTACAATTATATTTGAGGTTATTTATGTGAATTTTGATCAAACTTGAGAGAACTTATTTCTCTTTTGGAGTTTCTAATTCTATAATGTAACAGAGGCAACTAGGTTAAAGTAGTCCAGGTACACTTCTTTTGGTAATTAGCTAAGTTCTCCCACAATATTAGCAATTTTAGTTGAATTTGATATTCAAGAACAACACAAATTATAAGTTCAACTACATAGAAAATTATCGGTTTTTGTGTTTTGATCCAAATCCTCACAGTGTATTCATGTTAATAACGGAACCTTAGTTTCTAATTGGGTTTTCTAAATCTAGTTGAGGTATCCCGACCCCACTTACATAAGAAGAGAACTCAATACACAATATGGTTAATAATCCACTAGAAAAATCTAAGGCAAAATTGTTGATAAGATAATCTTACACATAAGTTATATAAATAGTTAAAAACATATACAAAAAACAAACCCAATGAAAGAACAAATAATTCAAACCATTAAAATCATCAACTCTAAATAAACCTTAATTAATCTATATAATTTATGATAATCGCTATATGAAACACAATATTAACACAAAACAAATATAATTTATTAACATATATGAGATAGAGAGAAAGTGCTTGGGAAGATGTATGTTAAGTTGCATCACTCAACCTCAAAAATCCAAACAATTAAGAACTATGCTTACTTTTCCACCAAAAATAGGCTAAAGTTACTCTAGCAATGAGCTATAAATTAATTCCTATGATATATTAGTAATTAACAAAGATAGCATATAAGAAAAGGTACACTAAATGGCATGACTTATCATTTAGATGGGAAAAACATGCTGAACGAACATTGCTTAAGGTTTAATTGGCATCTGAATATTGGAGAGGGCCATTCAATTAATAGATTTATGGCAATTAACCTTTGTTTAGGTTATAGGATATTGTTTGAAGGGGAGTTAAACTAGCAGCCAAATAGGGTTTGAGGGCTATAACGCCTCGAAACTTCACCCATCGATGTATTATCCACTTTGGCCACTCACTGCATAGTTTTGTCTTGTGGTGCCAATACTTCCCATGAGGTTACTCATTCTATGATTGCTTTACTTAGAGTACGCTTAACTTTGAAGTTCCAACAAACTCTAAGCTATTACACCAAAAGGTACCTTTGTGATTAGAATTTCACCATCTATATTTGAGGAGAATTTGATACGAACTATGCTAACCTGTGACAAGATTCGTTACTGAAATCTAGAATTAAATCGAAGGACCATCTAAGAACCTAATGAAAACCGTGACTTATTACTTATATTGAAGCAAGAACCTTGATATAAGTGAGGACGCTACAATTGGGGATGAAAAACTGATTTATTAAGTCAGGGTGAATGCCACGGGAAATCTCGATAAGTTCAGACAGTTCTTTCTAGAACCAAAAGAGAATCAACTCTCAAATTTGTATTCAATCAACTGTTTTGTTTTGCTATGAGCCATAGGTTTATATAGGCTTTAATCAGCCTCAAAACTAAGCAACTAAACAAATAAAATAAGGAAATTCGAAAAGAAAACCCTAGGACTACAAAGGTTGGTGGCCTGCAAACAAAGCTGGTAGCCTAAAATAAAAAACATGAAACTTGAATACAAGGAAGGCCGACAGCGTACAGCTGCTTTCTAACATGTAATCTGTTTCTTTAGTCGACACCATTTGATCTCCATCATTCTCTCATTCCTCAAAAGGATTCATCCTTGAATTTTCACCATCTTTGCAGTCAATTGGAATGGATAATCTCCTCTTAAATGCAATTTGGAATGCCATTGTTGCGGAAATTTCTTCTTAAACCTCCGCACCCAATCACCTTCTTCAAATGAAGTTTCCTTTTGCCCCTTACTAGCTTGCTTTGTATGTTGCTTGACCAATTCTACCTTCTTTTCATCTAACCTTGCACGTTCAATAAAAGATAACAGATTCAATTCTATTAAAAGAGGTGATTCAACTGTAATTTTTAGGGAAATCAAATCCTTAAATCCATGCAGGATGAAACAATCTCACTAGGAAAAGAAAAATTAAGATCATTAGTTGAAAAAAAAAATATCATTCTTAATCTCTCTCTCTTTCTTTTATCATTTTTACTCTTTGCTTTTTCATCTCTCAAACTCATTTGCTTTTCTCTCCCCTGAGTGCTCTCCAGTGTAATTTTTTAATCTTTTTCTCACTCTCAATCTCTTTTTCAGCAATGTCACTCACTCTCATATCTCTCTTTGATTCTTCCCTCTCATTCTTTTCTTGAGCATTCTTTTCTTTTTGTCTTTCTCTAAATTGCTTTATTATCCTCAATTGATCTTCACAAGCTTCCAATGGTTGGAGGGGTATTAAATTCACTTGCCTTTTGTTTATAACAAAAGAATAGTGGTTTTTGTATTCATTATGCTTAGCTCTCCTATCAAACTGCCATAGTCGGCCCAATAGAATATGACTAGTTTGCATTGGAGCCACATCACATAAAACTTCATCTTGGTACTTTCCAATAGAAAAAGCAATCGACACCTGTTCAGACACCTTAACTTTTCCGCACTCATTTTGCATATTGTAAAGTGTTTGATGCTTCAAAGTTTTTAACTTCAATTTTTCTACCAACCAAATACTAGCAACATTTATAACTCCTACTGCCAATAGTTAAATTGCATACCTTGTTATTCACAAGGCATCTAGTATGAAAGATAGGTTCATAAGGGAACTCATCACCGTCATCTCTCCACAAATGCGATTTCAATTGTATTTCACTCATCATTTTTTTTTAATTAAACCCTAGATCTAAAAACCATGAATTTCACAAGAAGCCTAATCAAACAAATCAAAAATCAATTCTTTTTTTTTTTTTATGACAAAGACACTTAAACTAACAAACCTAACAAAAGGACGATCAACCAGATTAGATAAATCAACAAACTAACAAAAGACAAATATGATATGAACGAGTCGAGTTACCTCTAATCGAATTGGATATGAATTCTTAGAAAACCTTCACTCTAATACCAAAATGATACAATCCATGCCAACTTGTGATGATACCTATCATTGAAATTTGGAATTAAATCTAAGGACCATCTAAGAACCTTATGGAAACTACAACCTGTTGCTTATATTGAGGCAAGAACCTTGGTGTAAGTGAGGATGCCACAATTAGGGATAGAAAATCGATTGATAAGTCATGTGAATGCCACAGAAATCTCAATAAGTTCAAACAGTTCTTTGTAGAACCAAAAGAGAATCAACTCTTAAATTTGTATTCAACCAACTTGCTGTTTTGTTACAAACCATAGGTTTATATAGGCTTTAATTAGTCTCAAAACTAAGCAACTAAACAAATAAAATAAAGAAATTTGAAAAGAAAACCCTAAGACTACAAAGGCTGGTGGCCTAGAAACAAAGTTGATAGCCTATAAACAAATCTAGAAGCCTAAAATAAAAACATGAAACTCGAATATAAGGAAGGCCAGCGACGTACAATTAAAGGCTGACAAGCCGGCAGTGTATAGTTGCTTTCCAACATGTAATCTGTTTCTTTAATCAATGCCATCTGACTTTCATTAGTATCATATACTCCTTCACTTATAGAACTGATGTCCTCACTAGTTTCGTTACACAGGTCTAGAACCACACTAGGTAAGGAGGATACTCCTCTACTTTCGGTTGGTGAACTGCTCTGATACCACCTGTAACGTCCTGAAACTCCTCCTACCTGGGTATTGTTCATTTTGGCCACATATCGCATGATTTTGTCCTTTGGTGCCAGTACTTCCCAGAAGGTTACCCATCTTAGGATTGCTCTACCTAAAGCATACTTAATTTAGGATTTCTAATAAACTTTAAGCCATTATATCAAAAGGCATATCTGTGATTAGAATTCCATTATCTATATTTGAGGCGTATCACAAGGGCTTTCTTAGGCTTACTATCATTCTCACAAAAAAGAGAGGCAATTAGTTAGTAAAGCTACTATTTGGTGGTGAGACCATAGCATCCAATTCAGAGCTTAATACTCTTTGTCATTTTACATTTGATTGGTAAGGGGAGGTTCTTGGATGCTTTTTCTACATTATGCACTATTTATTCAAAGTAAGATTAATGCATTGCACATGATCCGATTCCACAAAGATTATTCTATTGATTTATGTTTGTTTGGTTTTATTCATTTCAAGAGATTTATGAATTGAAGACATAACAAAATGCATGTTGTAGTAGCATGGATTCAATCGAAGTGGTCATGTGCGTGCAGCGTACGTCTTGCTATATGTGGCCTTAAAGGAGTGATGTGGAAGCACACATAAAGAAAAACTTAAGAGTGAGATGATAAGTAGAAGGAGCAGGTAGTCTCAGGAAGCTCGACGCAATAGTGACAGGCAGAGGAGCTATATAGAATCAACTCCACTGTTCTAAAGAAGAGGTTGTGTGTTCTTTGCTTTGAGCTCTATTATATCTCTTGTAAGAATATTCCAATAGCATGATGACATTTCTATCAAATTCTCCCCCCTCTCAAATGATGGGCGCTCTAGGTATTTATAAAGTTTGGCTCTTAATGACGTCCGTTAGATCGTATTAACCATCAATGGGTGATATGGGTCCTCCTAATGTTGGATTTCTCCATGTGTTGTTTGACCCATGGAAGGCCTCTTTAAGTGCATGAGTTTCTTGAGAAAGATTGAGAGCGGATGGATCAGTCCGATCCAACAGTCCCTACGCTAAACCAATTATGCCTAATCTTTCTTCGTCATCCCAATTTCATGGATCTGACTCTCTAAGCCTTGTCAATCAGCCCAAAGAATCAAGATCTAGATTTAGCCCTTTACGCTTTGCCTCTAACCAAAATTTTTAGACAAAGTTTAAGTATTTTGGGCACTGCTTACATTTATGCATAACTAATTGATACTCAACGTATAACACTACTAAGAGCTCTTATAGAATTGAAGGCTTCACTTGTTGTAGATGAGTCATTGAGTAAAAGTCGACTACTGATGTTGTAACTCGCTCCATTGTATTGTAGTACGCAGACTAGCAATAACATCCTAGTTGTATGCATTACTTTAGTCTAGCATAAGTAATATTGCCAATCGAGATAAATTTACCCATCTTCCCTATACATATGCATATATATTATTCCATGACCACGTCTTCCCATTAATGAAGTAATTTCCCTTGACGAACTCCGTGACATATTTCAATAACGTCTATCCAATAATCCAAATTTTCTTCTTCTTTTAAATGCCAAGCTATTGAAGGTCAACATACATTCCATTTTATTGGTTGATGGTATCATACTTCACTAATATCATAGTGAATTTTCCCTTTTCAAACAACCTCATCAGTTTTCAAGGTATTATTTGAACTTATATAAATCCTTATCCACTTGCACTTCTGATGTAACTAACTCTTGTGGCAATGGAAAAAATAAATCCATGCAATCATATTAAAGTCCCAACAAAGTATATCAAATCCAACTCTTCATTCAAATCTCCACCATAGTAGCTCATGCCATGATGGTATCTTCCTTCAAATCGTATTGTCCATGATATCCCCTTTTAGTTTAGCAATCTTTGATGATATCTCGATACAAGATCAACCCATATAAGCCACTCGTGAGATAAATCTTGAAGCAAACCTCTCATTGTGAAAGTATATTAAATTAGATGTGAAACTTTAGATTTATCCATATCGGAGCGTATCCATATTTATCCTCCTTTTTCATATAAATAATTGATCTATACCATGACTCAAGAAAGCCAAAAAAAAAAAAAAAAAAAAAAGAAAAAAAAAAACTCGTCACGCAAGATTTTTTTATGATGAGTACAACACCATAATTGTAAAGTTTGTCATGCCGATAAGCTAATCCGATTCATGCATAATCGGTGAAAGCAGGGCAACATTATCCTTCCTTTGTAACTTTTGTAAACTGGACAAAAGATCTCGCACTCCATAAAGGATCAATTTTCAAATGTCTCTTAAATCTCCATGTTTCCATATCGACGTAGTTCTTTGGTTCGAGTTAGAGGGAACATAGACGACACATACGGCAATGTGACTCTTGCCATGTCAACAAAAGATCTTGCATGTCGTAAAAAATCAATTATTTTGTTTTAATGCGGTTCTTCTTTTTTCTTTTTTTTTTTTTTTTGTCCATATCCACATAATTCTTGAAATCATTATTTGGTTCCTTTTTTTTTTTTTTTATTGCATATCAATATCCGCAACGAGATAGCCATGACCTTGAGCATTGTAGATTTGATTCTACCTAACTTTGGCGGCGGTCACGATCTTGAGAAGTGGTGGGATATCAGTGCGCAACCAACCTTGAGTAATCCTTCGATAATTCTTGATAAGTGATGAGGTTGTCTGTCATGCATAACCTTGTGTGTCTTAATCTAGATTTGTCATTATCCCTGTTTCCTTGCAGGCTCATTTCTTTCACTAGAGTTCATCAAGGATAACATGCAATCGCATGACTTGTTTGCATGATGACTATGATGAGGGATATTTGAACAATCTCTTTCCCATGAGTAATAACATGAATTTTTATATTAATGGCATAATTTCCTTCCCATGTTATCATATCTTGTTGTTATATATGCTTAAACCTCCTGTTCTATAAATTGGTAAATGACAAGCTATACAAGGATAAGCATGGTAGTAGTAAACGAGTATTTACAATAGTAGTCTAGCTATCATTTTTGCAGTAGCTGACTAGATACTACAATCACTATTTAGTAATAGTTGTCTAGCTAACACAGATGAATAGTAGTGATAGTTGTCTAGTTATCACAAAAAGATGCTGGTTGTCTAGCCACACCAAATAGACTTGTTGTCACAATTGAGTTTGATAAAAATATCTATGTGATTTTATGCTTACCAGCACAAATTTCAATAGCTCATGAGACTCTTCATAGCAAGAATCCTTGTCCACTTTTTGTATTGTTCATTAAATTTTGATGTTGTGTTTACATTGAAAATCATGCTTTTCTTTTTTTATCTTACTGGTAGAACATCCAGTTGATCTCTTTCTCCTCCCGCAAGTGGTGATGACAGTATCTACTACTATTACGCACTATTTCCAATAGTACTGTCTTCATTGCAAACCATTATGAACTATTTGACTATCTTATCCATGGGTAAAGAGCCTAAGAGATCTTAGAACATTGGTTTTACCAAGAAGAACTTAAGAACTCATTCAGATGGCCGAGCATTAGAGGTGCCTTCTCCTTATAGTGTATGGTTAGATGCAACCATCACCAAGGATTTCTTCTGGGCAAGTATGAAGAAACACAATACATATGAGTATTATCCTACTGATGGGACTTTGTGTTTTATAGAACTAGAACCTCATACTTAATAGAGAGTTCTCTTATGGGAGAAATTCATGTTGTGTTTTAAGAATGAGAAGAAGAAGCTTCTCTTCTTGCACACCCAATTTTTGTGTCCAAGGCAAAAGGTGGCTGGCTAGTCTGACTGGGTAAAATACACCACAAACAACCCATCAAATGCTGAGAAATTAAATAAGGCAAAAGTGTACCATGCTATAGTCATCACTTCTTAGTTACACTTCCCTTTTATAGACGACAAGAAACTTTAGCGAGCGATCCTTGCTAGGTAGAGTGTTCAAACACATACCTTTGTGAATACATGGGGTAAGATTAGCCCAACTCTTGAAGATGTGTTCACTCTATCCGGTCTTTATTCCTTTGGGCGTACTGACATTGTCCTAGTTAAAGCTTCTAAACAAGAAAAGAGATTGCATCCTCTCTTAACAGCTGCATGAGGTATGTTATTGCACCCTCTCTTACCTGTACATATGCATTGGTTACACCATTTTCCTTCTAAATGTTTTGAGATCTTTACTTTTGTAGGTAGCAATTGAAGATAATGTAACTCAAGTGCGAACCGAACGTGAGGTAGTGAGTGCCATTGCATCTAGCTCTCTCCCAGCTACTATCCATCCTTAACCCCATCAGTATAGGAAAGGAAAACAACTTCGTCATGAGGATTGCTCTATACCTCTCCTAACTAGTCGACAGTCCACGGGTGCTTGTCTATAGATATTCAAAATGTTCTACGTCCACCTCCCCCCAGTTGCTAACTTACTACAAAAAGACATTACTAGAAGTTTTGACACAATGGTAGTGTCATTAGGGGGAATTCTCACTTTCCATAGGTATTATGTACCATCTTCTCTTTTGTTGGGTTTTATTATCATCTTTGCAGCGGAATTTTTCTTTAAAAATTAAAACCCTAATTCCAGTATCCATGTGTTTTTGATTAGATACAAAAAACGAAAATAAAAGTTCAAGTTTTATTACCTTTTAGATTTCAAAAAGGTATTTGATGATACAGATCTGTAGACGTTGCTACATTGTGAACGCCCTCTACGGTATCCACACGAGAATGACCTTGATTTTGATTCTCCTCTTGCGTGCTAGCGCAATCTAGAACGCTTCTAGATTTGGTTTCGAAGGGGCTCCTAGAGATACGAATTTCTCACACTCTCTAGGGTTTCGAAAATTTCTTTTAGGTTTGCAGAATTTCTCTGCCGTCTAATATGACGTCAAAGAGTCTGACCTAAAAAGCTGTCTATAGATCTATATATATAGACATATAGGAAACCCTAGAAGATAAGTATGATGAGATATTTATTTAATATTTAACAAAATACATTATTTCATTAAATATTAATTATATGTCATGATCATTTATTATTCTTATTATATTTAAGAATAATAAATATAATAATTCCTATAGGTTTAATTATAAACCCATAAAATGAAAATATCAAATATTTGGCCTTGGCAAAAACACTAACAATCTCTCACTTGCACTAGGCCAAATAATTATTTAATCAATCCTAACAAATTAAGATTAATAAATGACTTTATCATTCCCATCAGACTCATTTATATCAAGTCCCTGATCCTTTTAGTTCATTCTTTTGTGTGTGACCCTGTAGGTTCACTTAATGTTAGCAGTAAATCAAAAACCCTTTTGATCTACGAGACATAAGCGGCCTCTAGCAAGACATTATGCCTACCCAAATTAAGTGAAGATCGGTGATCCGATTTTACCTTATAGACAGTTAATTATTTAGTCCCTTTGTCACATGATATCTTATGATTAAACATAAGGTGTGGATCAATACATACTTATATTGTTTAATCACCTATTTCTTGAATCCAGAGTTTGACTGACTTAAACAAATAACATTGATAACTCCTTATCAATTCATTTGAGCACGGCCATGCATATCTCAGTCTTACTCAACAAGGGGCCCAAAAGATATCTCTCTCAATTTAATGAGAGGGACAAATTCCTTCATGAACACTCACATTCCTCCACATAACTTATTCTATATCCAATATCAGTCTTATAATCATCTGATTAAAGATGATAAAGAACTGAATTAAAATATGGAGTTTGTTATGTAGGAATCTATGGTGTCATCAGGTCAAAGGACTTAAATAATTACTGTAATGAGAAATACTTATCATATTGATCCATATAGTATTCTCATAATTGGTCATTCCAATACAATGTACTCTTACATGTATCTATGTGCTGAAATGATATCTTATATCCATGATCAGTAAAACATGACCATCATCCAGCCTACATACTAATCTTAATTCATTATTATTCCATATAATGAACGATTAGGGATAATTTAGAATAAAGTTATTTATTCCTTTATGGTTTTACTATTAAAGTCACATACTTTAATGACATAAGGAATAACAAAATTACTCATGGAATTATTTTATCAAGGTAAAAAGGCTAATAATAAACCTTGAAAAATAGAATGGCTTATAAAGATAATAAATATCCAAATGACATAAAATCCATATGTGCTATGGCACATCACTAGCAATCTCTCACTTGCATTAGCTCTACTCAATCATAAGTCTAATGCCCAGTGCTCTAGTATGACTATCATGTTTAGACTGGGGAAGAGGCTTAGTCAATGGATCTGCAACATTGTCATTTGTGGGTACTCTGCATATCTTAACATCTCCTCTATCAATGATCTCGAATGAGATGGTAACGCCTGAGTATGTGTTTGGATCGCTGATGTGATCTTGGTTCCTTAGCCTGTGCAATGGCCCCATTATTGTCACAATAAAGGTCCACTGGATTTGCAATGCTAGGAATAACTCCCAATGCACTAATGAACTTCTTGATCCAAACTGCTTCCTTAGCTGCATCCGATGCTGCTATGTACTCAGCCTCCGTAGTAGAATCTGCAACTGTGTCCTGTTTGGAACTCTTCCAGCTTACAGCACCTCCATTCAAACAAAACACATAACCAGATTGCGATCGAAAATCATCTGAATCAGATTGGAAGCTGGCATCTGTGTAACCATTTACTACAAGATCACCTTCCTCCTCCATATGTCAAAAACACATCCTTAGTCCTTCTTAAGTACTTTAGAATGTTTTTGACTGCTATCCAGTGACTTTCACCTGGATCTGATTGGTATCTACTTGTGATGCTTAAAGCATAAGCGACATCTGGTCGAGTGCATAACATGGCATACATGATGGAACCAATAGCTGAGGCGTATGGAATCCTACTCATGCGTTCCCGTTCTTCTTTTGAAGGACATTGAGTCTTACTCAATTTAATTCCATGTGATACTGGCAGAAATCCTCTTTTGGAATTCTCCATACTAAACCTTTTTAGTACCTTGTCAATGTATGCACTCTGACTTAGGCTAATTATCCTTCTAGATCTATCTCTATAGATCTTGATGCCTAGAATATAGGCAGCCTCACCTAAGTCCTTCATTGAGAAACAATTTCCTAACCATGTTTTGACCTTTTGTAATGTAGAAATATCATTTCCAATGAGCAATATGTCGTCTACGTAAAGCACCAAGAAAACTACTACGCTCCCACTAACTCTCTTATAAACGCAAGGTTCATCTTCATTCTTGATGAAATCAAACTCTTTGATTGCTTCATCAAAACGAAGATTCCAACTTCGAGATGCTTGCTTCAATCCATAAATGGACCTTTGAAGCTTACATACCTTATGTGAATTCCTCGGTTAACAAATCCCTCAGGGTTGTCATGTACACATCCTCAATGAGGTTTCCATTCAAGAAGGCTGTCTTGACATCCATTTGCCATATCTCATAGTCATAATATGCAGCTATGGCAAGAAGAATTCTCACAGACTTAAGCATGACTACAGGCGAAAAGGTTTCATCATAGTCTATACCATGAGTTGTTTAAAACCTTTTGCAACTAGTCGTGCTTTGTAGGTATGCACATTGCCATCCATGTCAGTTTTCTTCTTGAAAACCCATTTACATCCAATAGTTTTTATACCATCGGGTGGATCAATCAAAGTCCATACTTGATTTTCATACATGGATTGCATTTCGATCTCATGGCTAATAACCATTTCTCAGAGTCGGGGCCCATCATTGCTTCCTGGTATGATGTGGGCTCATCTTGGTCTATGAGCATGACATCGCGATTGTCAGTAACGAGAAATCCATATCTCTCAGGCTCGTGACGAATCCTACCAGTCCTACGTGGGCCTTCAGTTAGTGGTTCAGGCTCAGCAACTAATTGCGAGTCTGATTGAACATCTATCATGGGTTCTATGCTAGTTTGTGGTTCTCGAACTTCTTCGAGTTGAATCGTACTCCCACTGATTCCTTTAGAGACAAATTCTCTTTCTAGAAAATGACCATTACGAGCAACAAACACTTTGTTCTCAGATTGGTTGTAGAAGTAGTATCCTTTTGTCTCTTTAGGATATCCCACAAAGAAGCATTTGTCAGATTTAGCTGCTAGCTTATCAGACACCTGTCTTTTAACATAAGCATCACAACCCCATATCTTTAGAAAAGACAAACTGGGACATTTCCCATTCCATAACTCGTATGGTGTCTTTTCAACCGATTTTGATGGAACCCTGTTCAATATAAACGCAGCAGTTTCTAAGGCATATCCCCAAAAGGATATTGGAAGATCTGTCTGACTCATCATTGATCGAACCATATCTAATAAAGTTCGATTTCTCCTTTCAGAAACACCATTCCATTGTGGTGTTCCTGGAGGAGTCAACTGTGAGATTATCCCACAATCCTTAAGATAATCAGAGAAATCTTGGTTTAAATATTCACCACCTCGATCTGATCGAAGCGTTTTTATATTTTTGCCAAGTTGATTTTGTACTTCATTTTTGAACATTTTGAACTTTTCAAATGATTCGGATTTATGCCTCATTAGGTATACATATCCATACCTACTAAAGTCATCTGTAAAAGTAATGAAGTATAAGTAACCTCCTCTAGCAGGTGAACTTAATGGTCCACATACATCGGTATGTATTAGGCTCAGTAAGTCATTAGCTCTCTCACTTTGTCCTGTGAAAGGAACCTTTGTCATCTTTCCCATCAAACAAGATTCGCATGATTCATATGATTCAAAATCAAATGAATCTAAAAGCCCATCTTGATGAAGCTTTGATATGCGTTTCTCATTAATGTGGCCTAAACGACAATGCCAGAAGTAAGTTGGATTCAAACTGTTAGATTTGAACCTTTTGGTATTAATGTTATAAATGGACTTATGATCAGATTCATCAAAGTTTAGAATATAGAGACCATTCATCAAATGAGCAATACCATAAGATGTCTCCACGATAGATGGAGATTGTATTATTCTCAATAATAAATCTAAAACCATCCTTGTCCAAACATGAAACTGAAATAATGTTACTGCTCATAGCAGGCACATAATAACAATTATTTAAAATCAGAATAAGTCCAGAAGGCAAAGTTAATTCAAAATTTCCCACAGCTAATGCAGCAACCCTTGCTCCATTTGCCACGCGTAGGTCCACTTCACCTTTAGCTAACTTTCTACTTTGCTTTAATCCCTGCACATTTACACAAATGTGAGACCCACATCCAGTATCTAATACCCATGATGTAGAAGTAGATAGATTGACTTGTATGACATAAATACCTGAAGCAGTAGTCTCACTACTCTTCTTCTTTCTCAGATCCTCCAAATAAGGTTTGCAGTTTCCAATGACCTGGCTCATTGCAGAAGAAGCAAACCCCTTCCTTGGGTGGTTTGGCCTTAGGTTAAGGCTTGGGCTTTTTAGCTTTGGGCTGACCTTTTGCTTTGCCCTTACCTCTACCATTGGCATTTCTCTTTTTGCCTTGTCCCTTTTGAACCATCAGAACATTGTTATTTGTTTTAACATTTTGTTCTGCATTCTTAAGCATCCCATGCAGCTCCATGATAGACACATCCATTTTGTGCATGTTGTAGTTCATCACAAACTGGTCATAGCTAGGAGGCAAAGAGCCTAGGATCAAATCCGTAGCCATCTCCCTAGAAACTGGAGAGCCTAGCTTCTCAAGTCTATCAATATAGCTCTTCATCTTGAGTACATGTGTACTCACGGAGCTACCTGGAGCCATTTTACAAGAATTCAGCTCCTTGGTGACTGCAAATCTCTCATGTCTTGCCTGTTCTTGGAACATTTCCTTTAGGTGTACGATCATATCGTACGCCTCCATGTCTTCCATTTGCTTCTGAAGCTCAGGTTCCATGGTGGCAAGCATAATGCAGGTCACATCCAATGAGTCTTCCTTATGCTTACTAAAAGCATTTCTTTCAGCTCTTGGAGCATCAAGAGCAGTTCATCAGGGATTGCCTCATCAATCACATACAACTTCCTCTCGTGCTTAAGAACAATTCTTAAGTTACGATACCAATCAAGGAAGTTTTTACTATTCAGCTTATCCTTTTCAAGAATTGATCGCAAGGTTGTGTTGTTGGTTGCCATGATCTACATATAGAGGTATGCAAAGTTAATTATCTTTATTTAAGCCATTTTCAAGTTCCACTATTTTTATCAAATTAATAACCCTCTAGTATTAATTTGGAAACCATTAAATAAAGTTTCTTAGTGGGTCAAGATCCATATTTCACTAAACCTTGAGTCAGCTATGGCATGACACCCAAAATTTAGTTATTTAGGTAGGAAACCCTTTCCAATTACATCAAATGTAACTCTCGTTATGGGATTGACATCACATGTCCCGGCCTACTAATCCCATCTAATGCCATAGGCCCAAAACCGTTTTGATAGCCTATTTAAGTCTAACCATTACGACATGTGATAGCACCATTATTCACCTTGTGTGACTAGGATAGTCTATTGCACCCTGCTTTGGCAGAACCTACAATTAGACGATCTAAGTCTTGACAAGTGTCGAACCATGGAAGGCATTTTTCATGACTTAATATTATTTGAGGGATTTTAAAAGGTGATATTTTATCTATTATCACATGTAAAGGATATTAAGATATGGTTGTAACATAGTATCACATATATGTCAGTATATTATCATGTTATGCATAATAAAAAACGTGTCATAGCATGGCCCTTAATCTATATTGATCTTCATAAGCCAATATGAAGACCAATAGCACGATATTAAGGTAAAGATCCATCAACATGGATCTGAGTTGAAAAACTCCTTGTATCTTCATCAAGGTTCTCACTTCTCCATCATCAAGGTTCTCACTTCTCCATCATCATGGATTGGGAAAGGTCTTCATTACATCTTCATGTCTTCCATTACAATGATGAAAAGATACAAAAATCCTACTACAACTAGTAAAACTAAATTACAATAAAACAAACGACGCGCAGGTCGTATTTATAAAATTACATCCCATGAAATAAATAAATAAATAAAACCTGCCATTCACTTAAGACTTAGGGGCCATGCTATGCACCATGCATATAACTTAAGCACTCACAAGAATATGTAACATAAAACACTTCAAAAGCGCATTAATGTTAAGTGTAATTGAGTCGAATACTTTAGGGGGTTTAAGGGGGCAACGCCCCCTTGGGGGGTCAGGAGGCAGCGCCCCTGTAGGGTCTAGGGGGCAGCGCCCCAAAAGCTAAACGATTTTTACAATTTGTATATGAAAATTCTTTTAAAAAATCAATTTTTGGTTCGTGTCATACACGAAACTCGACCAACAAACAACCCCTACGCTTAATCATATTAAACATAGTATTTGCATAATAAATTGAAAATTTGAGTTGCAGGTTCCATTCAAAAATTGAATTTTTAATAAAAATCTGTCCATAAGAATATGTAAATATTAAGTTCAAAATTATTAAGACAACCTTAACAATTTGTTCAAATATAGCAGAAAGAAAACGTTGATAATCAAACCGTTTTTTTTTTTAAACTGTAGATCACGATATTTTTTTTTTATTTATTTCAGATATGTTCAACAAGATTGAACCTTATTTGTTCAACAAAATAATTCGTGATGCACTTTGTAATCCAATTACAACAGATTTCTTTAACTTTTCACAAACAATCAATTTCGTCCATCTGTAAAAATCCATAACATAACCCTATGGAACAAGTATATCAACATATACATCCGTTGTAACCATTTTACATCGGATTTGTTCAACCCCTCGAATCAAGGCATTATCTTTTAAAATATCAGAGCTGAAGATTTCGTTTTTCACATGATTAAAATTATTCCGAAAATCGTTTTCACAACGCCGAATTTCATAAATTCGTAATTCATGGCATTAACATATTCGAATTGAATTTATGCAGAAATATTACTATATCGATTCATTAAACAGACATTCGTTCATATCATCTATATGATATATATACAAGATTCGAATATCGAATAAAACAATTTATGCATATCATCATATGCAATACATAAAAGATTCGATTTTTTTTAAATAAAACAATTTCATATCATCATATGAATAGAATACGAATTCAATCATAAACAGGAAGGCAATTTATATTCGCATCACATGCAAATCATAACATAATTTCGATCAAATCAAAAACACAAGCGACTCTGATACCACTGTTGGGTTTTATTATCATCTTTGCAGTGGAATTTTTCTTTAAAAATTAAAACCCTAATTCTAGTATCCATGTTTTTGATTAGATACAAAAAAACGAAAATAAAAGTTCAAGTTTTATTACCTTTTAGATTTCAAAAAGGTATTTGATGATACAGATCTGTAGACGTTGCCATGTTGCGAACGCCCTCTACGTTATCCACACGAGAATGACCTTGATTTGGATTCTCCTCTTGCGTGCTAGCGCAATCTAGAACGCTTCTAGATTTGGTTTCGAAGGGGCTCCTAGAGATACGAATTTCTCACACTCTCTAGGGTTTCGAAAATTTCTTTTAGGTTTGCAGAATTTCTCTGCCGTCTAATGTGACGCCAAAGAGTCTGACCTAAAAGGCTGTCTATAGATCTATATATATAGACATATAGGAAACCCTAGAAGATAAGTATGATGAGATATTTATTTAATATTTGACAAAATACATTATTTCATTAAATATTAATTATATGTCATAATCATTTATTATTCTTAAACTATTTAAGAATAATAAATATAATAATTCCTATAGGTTTAATTATAAACCCATAAAATGAAAATATCAAATATTTGGCCTTGGGCAAAAACACTAACATATTTTGCATTCATTAGAACAATTACATGAGGTAAAAGGTGACTTCTGGTCAGGTTCATTATGTCTTTGTACAGAAGTAATCAGTGATATTATGGCATTGCTTGGCAAAGCTATTAAACTCTTGGATAGAACATGAAATTCTTTATCAACAACTGAATTGGAGTTTTTAGTAAGTAGTGTTGCCGCAGGGCATGCCTTCAGATTTAGGCTAAGTGAGATGGAGCTTACTGTGATGAAGCTCAGACAGTATTGGATTGTCATGACATTATTGAGCACCAGGATCGACTCAAGGCTGAGGTCAATGAAGTTGAACTTGAGATTGAAAGACGGCTTGGAAGCAATGATCTTAACTTGACTATAAAGTCTGTCATTATGCCTTGAAGTAGTATTGTAATTCAATTTGTCTTTCCTTGTCCATTTCGTTTAATGATAATTTATACATTTAAGAAGTAGTTGACAAATGAAAATAACATTGACTTTTTTATTCCGCTTTGTCATTTCTTTGGTTTCTATTGTGAAAGTATATTCATGGTATTTATACAATGTATTGTGTTGTTGGAATAAGGCATAACCTACATAAAATAAAAAGGATGATGTTAAGACCACTTATATTGACATTTTATGTCTTTAGTAAGATGTTGTGCATTAGAGCAATACTACCACTTGCAAGCAACTATATGCATCATGTTATTTGAAATAACTATATTCTTAGTTAAGGGAGATATTGCCCACTACTTAACTATTAAGCACATACACTCTTGTGAAGAGTGAAATATCTTTCTTGGTATCTCTAAGACTTAGTTTCGTGTGCCAGGGAGATTATGCTCAAACTAGTTGGCAATTTCTAAGTCTAGTGTTCATATCGCATGCTTAGGAGATAGATCTCATACTACACAATAGTGATGCTTATGATATATTTGGCCTTGATATCATACTTGTATTTATAAAGGAAATAATTCCATATAACTGTGAGAGAGACAAAAAGAGAATTAAATGAAAAGCTCGTATGAATTGAGCTATAATTTTATTCACTTCATTGCAAAGTAAATTGCCATTATAAATGGAACTTTCTTTTTTTTTTTTGATAATTTGAATGCAATAGGGATAATTAGAAGCGGTATGTTCTTACTCCATCTGCCCGAGGAAGGAAGGGGGGGGGGGGGGGGGGGGGGGGGGGGGGGAGGGGTTTATGGAATGGGTATTCGTGAACTAGAAGACACATACACTTTCTTAGAACACTGAGATCATCATAAGTTGTGTATTCTTTATCTATCCTCCCTGATGAAGCTTTTAATCTTGTAAAATTCCTTTTGTCTCTTCTTCCCCCCACGAGAGCCACATGCTCTTCTTTTCTTTTGTTGACATTCTTGAACCTCTTCCCTTGTAGGCAATGGAGTGCTAGAGGGCCTTGCAATTGCTATTTCCCCTTCTTCATTACATTTGTCAAAGAAGGCTAATTCTGTGAAATATGTCTCATTATGCTCAAATGGCTTTTTTTTTTTTTCTTTTTTGTAGCTGGAATGAACACATTCTTACCTTACCAATGGCCCTTGATGCATTCATGCCATGTTGAAGGTCCTAAGTGGTGATCATGCAGCTATTTCTGACTAATGAGTAACTGGTAGGACACCAACGCATCGATCACGTGAAAAGAAGTAGAACCTTAGGTAGGTCTAATCTTAAAGCCCACATTAATAAACCCATTTTATTTGTGCTTGTGTCATCAAATCCATTCACTGTTATAGGTTGCTTTATCAAATGTCGAACCTTAAGCTTAGCAGCTTTAAATGTATCCAATAGCATGACATTTATAGAAGAATCATTATCTATGAACGTCCTCTTTACAGGATAACCATTGAGCACACCCTCCACATAAAGAGGATGATTGCGGTGTAGGTTCTCTGCACACATGTCAGCATCAATGAACAGGATGGCATTTCCATGGGCATGAACCATTCTCTTCACAAGCTATGCTGCATTGCACTCCATATACTAACCTTTGGATATTTGCATGAGTGCAACAACTGCTGCTAATCGTGCTCTGTTATCAAACCCTAGAAGATCAAAGAAACTCCTAAAGTTGGAAGACTTTAAAGAGCTACCATCACAGGTGAACATTCAAGTCCCTTAACTTAGGCCGACTTTCCTTTATCTTGTGCCTTAGAAGGCAATGCCTTGATCCTTTCTATTGTTAGGGGATCATGAGTTATAGCATTGGCAGCACCATGTCGAATGTTGTATGTAAGCAATGGATTATTCCAGATGTCACTGCCTTCAATGATGGGTTCTCCATTTTGTACTCTCTTATTAAATATTTTCTTCATGGTCCAACGGTCCTTAGTAGAATTACTTATAATCCTACAAAATTTGCAAAATTTGGGGCCATTTTTCTCATCATTGGTAGGCATATTCTTGACTCTTGGGAGTTTAATATTCCCATCTTGTATTCACTGGTCTAACATAGTGTGGACCTTCCCCATTGGACGAGGGAAAGACAAAGACAATGTGGAGCTTTGAGACTTCTCACTTCTTGGTTTTTTTTGCTCTTTGGAATCCTAACCTTAAGCTAAGTTTACAGACGATGTCTGCTTGTTAAACTTTCCATTATCCTTCTTTTGCCATATGATATAATTGTTGGTCCTTTGTGTATTCTCAACTAATGCAGCAAAGGAAACCATATTGCTTGGATGCAAATCTTCACCAACTCTTTCTCATCATACATGTCCTGAATGTCCAATGAGCGCTATTTGAAACACTCAATCTATTCCATCAGGTTCTCTCGAGGGTTCTATTGTATACTTCCCATGTCAGTGAGAGTATACAAAAATTTCTCTAGGAACATCTTGCACATGCTCCCTCAAGAATCCACTAATCTAGGGGGAAGATTGACATACCATGCGCATGCTTTCTCTGTAAAGGATTTGGAGAATTCCTTCAACTTCAGGTTTTCATCTAATCCATAAACTTCTAGTGTTCCGATAAATTTTAATAAGTGCTCTTTGGCGCTTCCCTTCTTGCTGTTGAATAACATGAAATTATGACTAACATAGTCCTTAGAATATAGTTTATCGGAAACGCATTGATTGTAAGAGAGTTTGAGATTCAACACTCCTACTGAAGACTTTTTCTGTATCCTCTTCAAGTACATATCCAAATCTTCTTTGGTAATAAAAAAACCTCTTGGAGTAGAGGTTGTAGCTTTAACCGATATAGTAAAAGGAGGTGCAGCATGAACTACAGGCCCTCCAATTACAACCATTGGCACAGGATGCGATGATGAAGAACCTCTAAGGTAAACCTCGCTATCTCTCGCCTTAAGAGTAGGTTGCATAATGACAATCGGTTCTATAACAGAAGTTGGTTCATTAATGTCAGTAGCAATTCCTTCATTTATTACAGGAAGATTAGATGATTAGGGTAGTTGGGTGGCCTGTTGTAGCACAACAATAGCAGGATTCGGGAGAACTATATCCTATTGCATAGCGGCAAAGGTACCTACAGAGGGCATGAACTAATTCATCATTGCCATGAATCGGTTTAAAGCTCATGTAATTTCTTGCATAATACGCATCACCTATGTATTGTCAGGGGTGTTATTGTGAGTATCGGTAGTAGGATTGACAGCTTTAAGTGCTGGTATTTTTTATCAACATTCTCCATTGTGATCTCATGCTCTTGGTTGTTGTTGTCAAAAGGGCCAACTATCTCTTCCTTGCTGGTTCCATTGATAAGTTATCAACTTCCTTTGTCCCCAGTGAAGTCTCTAAAATGTAGTGGTGTGGATCTGATCGCAGTGGTCACGTGCGTGTAGCGTGTGTCTCATGCTATACATGACCTCAAGGAGTGACTTAGAAGTACATTCAAGGAAAGACTAAAGGTGAGATGGCAGGGAGCTCAAACGCACTAGTGACAAGTAGATGAGCTATATAGCATCAACTCCACTGTTCTAGAGTAGAGGTTATATGTTTTTCACTTTGAGCTCTGTTCAATCTCTTGTGAAAGTTTTTTGGCAGCACGATGACATTTCTATCAAATTCTCCACCCTTCTCAAAAGAGGAGGAACTCTAGGTATTTATAGAGATTGGCTCTTAATGATGGCTGTTGGATCGTATTAACCATCACCAGGTGATATGAGTCCTCCTAATGATGGATTTCTCCATAGAAAGGATAGATGATGTGGCTTATAGATTAGCTTTACTGCTTAGTTTGGATGGGGTACACAAAGTGTTCCACGTATCTATGTTAAGAAAAAATGTGAAGGATCCCGAACAGATAGTAGCTTTAGAACCGTTGGAGGTCCAACCAAATCTCTCTACCATTGAAAAACCAGTGAGGATTGTTGATATCAAAGAACATATTTTGAGAAGGCAAGTGATCAAATATGTGAAGATATAATGGACTAATCAATCTTAACAAGAAGCTACTTAGGAGCTAGGGGAGGAGATGAGAACAAAGTATCCCAAGCTTTTCTATGATTTAGGTAACTCTTGAGGTAGAAAGTTTCTTTTAGGGAAGGGGAGGAGAGACGTAATATAAAGATAAAAAATTTATAATGAAGGGTAAGAATTTCATTTGTTTAAAAATAAAAAGGGTTTTATGGTCTACCCTAATATGCATATGTATGTTTTGTTAAATGACAAACATGTGGTTGAAGACAAGCAGACGCAACTCAAAGTTGCCTGAAGGCCATCGACCTTTCACTCTACACCACTGACCTCGGTCCTGTACACTGCCAGTGTAGGGCCAGCCTTCATGGCCACAGAATTGTCTTCGAATGTTTAGCTCGCCAGCCTTTCCTACACGGAAATTGAAAGGTTATCCATGTTTTCTTTATAACCTTAACCTCATTCCTTCTTCTCTAAACCATTTTGTAAGCTTAGAACTTTGAAAAACCTCTCTCAAGCTTTTTGGAGATCTTAAAAAGTCTATCAAAAGTGATTTGCTTGAAGGAGGACTAAGATTTAAGATCTAAGGAGCTAATCTTGGAAGAATTTTAGAGGAAACCTTAAGATCTTGTTAGAGATTTGTGTTCTACAATCAAGGAGAATCAAGATTCAAAATTCTAGGTAAGTATGAATCTTTTCTATCCTTGTGGTAATATAAAAGTGGTCTTTTTTGAAATTGCTTGAATTATATTGAAGGGAGTCATAGTTTGGAGAAGTTTTTGGAGAAACCTTATTCTTTTGAAGATACTGTTGTTTTACAATCAAAAGAAGAAAGGTGTGTATAGATTTGGGATTTGTAGTTCTTTTGAATTTAGGGTTTAGATTATAGTATGATTATGATATTATGATTATTTTCAGTGAAAACATATATTGAATGAGTATTTGATGATTCAGGTTTTGTTGGTGAAGTTAGGGTTTTTGTTCCTAAAGTGTTTTTAGGTATGTCCTTACCTTGTTTGATGTTTATGATTGTAGGCTTAGTGTCTATAATTGACATAATACTATCTGAATTAAAATCGAATCTTGCTACTTGTCTTTAGTTGGGTCTAGTAGATAAAGAGGCCCATTGCTACTAGGACAGTGCCCTGATGATCTGTGTGTGATGTTGTCCCAAGTAGAATCGTGCATAGAGATGATTCTGGTAGTCTGGAAGTGGTGCGAGTATGGCACCCAAGGTGTGTGCGGAGTTCCAATTCCAATATATGTATATATTACTATTTTTTATACTGGTTGTTTTTATGGAGTCATGAGCCACTCTGGATTTAAGATAGACTACAGATTGTTCTAAACTGTCTTGTTTACCTGGCTAACTAAAGATAATAACCTGTGCTTGTTACATATGATGATGCATGTGAATTTGTATGTTGTTTCCTCGTGCGTATGTGTTTTGTGGTATAGCATACTGGGCCTTTGTGCTCACTCCTTTTATCTTTTTTAGAAACAGATGATGATCCCATAGTATTTTGTTTATCTGGATATGATGTCTATGTAGACTATGGGGAGGATGATAGTGGACCTGACTTTTATGTTGATTCTTACATTTGTTGGATTTGAGAAAACCATAGTTGAAGACTATTATCAAATTTTAAATAGTTTTATGATACCATTTCCCCTATCAACTATCCATTAAGCCACAACGAGATAACCTAAGTGCCTAATTGTCGTGTTAGGGTCTAAAAACCCTTCCAAGTGTGTCACTCTCTGGCTCGAGACAACCAAGCACAAACAACACACATTTTTAGCTAGGTTTAATAATTAATCAGGTTATTATGTTCTAATTCTAGCACGTAACAAGTATGTTACTGTGTACCTAGGTATTGCTTTCTAACCACGTATAATCAGTTCTGAAATCCTGTTTCAAGTATGAATCATTATCAAATTACTTCTACACTCTAAATTTAACCCATTTTTGAATATCTAAAACATAAACTATCTATTAAATGATTTAATTCTTATTATAATAAATTACAAACCTATTATTATTATTTTTTTTTTATTTTCATATTTAAGTTTACTTATCTTATTAAGTATATATATATATGTGTGTGTGTGTGTGTGTGTATTTATTTATTTTTATTAGGATTTTAATATAATTACTTATAAAATGTTGTTAACCATATACTCAGGCTTATGTTTATGTTTCGTATATAACTTTACTTATTCATGTTATCATGACCCCTAAATTTTTAGAAATTAATCCATGGGAGTACATCTATATTATTTAATGTCACATCCCAGAAAACTAATTCGTACAGTCCCGCCGTAATTATCAAAGGTTTATGGAGTTCGATCAACTCATGGTTCATAAACATCTGATAATTACTAGGTTCACTAAATAATGCCGCACTCAAAAGATATTTATAGAAATAGAGACTGGGATTAAGTTTTTGGTACTTACAGGTATTATTCCAGGCATTTTCTTTTATTTCTTATGGATTTCCTGCAAAAGAAGCTATAGGGTGGTGAGCATAATTCCATGTGCTCAATAAGTGGATATAAAAAGGGTAATTATAAACATTATAGGACAAATCA
This sequence comes from Combretum micranthum, assembly GCA_024138025.1. NCBI lineage: Eukaryota > Viridiplantae > Streptophyta > Magnoliopsida > Myrtales > Combretaceae > Combretum > Combretum micranthum. The sequence continues at coordinate 1,864,601 of JAMXBD010000015.1, read as the reverse complement.
CAATCATTTGTTATTATTAAAGTGAATGTGCAGTCAATCGGGATGTCATCCGCGTAATGTTAACTGTTCATCACGAGATTAGAGAAATTAACCCTACTCTAATATGGGTTTCGAGGAGTTTAACATAGATTCATTTTCCATAAAACCGGAAATGTGCAATGGACCGCTGTCCTCCCAACAACCGTTTAGGACTATCCCTCAGATAGCTTGTAACCTTTACTGCGACCTCCTCTCTTGTCACTTAGTTCAATGAAGGTTAGAAGAAGAAATCCATTCTCAACTGAATGGTCGGTTTTGTGGATGCAAAGATGCAAAGATGCAAAATGCATTATGCTATGCATGATTGGTTATTAGTTTCACTATATTTTTAATAATACATTTTTACTTAGGCGATCAAACAGATATCACATACCAATATAATAAGATAAGTAAACATCCAATATCAAACCAAGTTAATCAATCACACACATTTTATAGCTAATTTACAAGCACAAACAATTATAATGTAAATAATATCCCTTTTTACAATTACCATATAAATGAACCACTTACCAAAATAGGTTTCGTGTATAGAATAGATTGATGTGGAGTTTTACCTAAAAAGAATGATTTTGATAAGATGAATTAGTATTATGATGCAAAATCTTGTTTTAGTTGTAGTATGATTATAAGGTTTATTTAAGGAATAAAATCACTTTATTAAAAGATTATAAGTTAGTATAAGGAATTAATGAGCTTACTTTGTTTATAAAAGTTATTCTAATTTATATGGTATATGATTATAGTTTATAATTTCATGGTTATTGTTTTTAAGAGTTGCTATGCTTTAAACTTTATAATTAATTATTACATTAATATTTGGTAATCCTTTTATTGGGTATGCATGTCATTATTAGGACTACTATTTAGTTAAGTAAGGTGTTAAGGTGGTTATAAACAATTAATAGAATTTTCATAATTTCTTTATTTACTAGCTATAATTGATATTTACTAGCTATAATTGATAAATTAGTGCATATATTCAAATAAATGTGAAAAAAATTGTAAGTGTCAATAATGTCGGTATAAATATTTTGGAGTAATAAGATAATATTTTTTTTATTTTTAGGAATCATTTAGGTATTTTATATTAGGAGTTCGGATTTCACTATTCCTAGTATATTTGCAGTGATAATCATGTAATTTTTAAAAATATAAAAACTTCTGAAAATTTTTGAAAATTTTATATGTTGTAACTAATATTATATTTTACTTACTGTAAAATTTTGGAGTCAAACGAACAAGTTTTGATGTTGCAAATATTTCTCATCGGAGATTGGCTAGAATTCACCGATGCCACTTCCAGACGGCGGAGTTGCCCCTTCTAAGGTTGTCGGACGGCCTTGTGGTAATTTTAGACTCCTAATTGTCAAGTTTGGTGATTTTCTGATTTCGGATGTGGGTTTGGTGAATTTTACAAGTTCTGGGCGATATTTATAGCGAATTTTTGGAGTTTGTAAATTCGATAAAAATTACCAGGTGTCAAATTTTTTTCATTCAAAAATTACCACGTAATCCTTACATTTTACACATCCATTCTGGTATCCACAGTGATTTTTGACAAATGTTTGATAATTTTTCTAAATTTAGACACCTAATTTGCATGCATGCATAAATATTCCAATTTTGTTTTAATGTAAAAAAAAATTTCCATCTGTTTTCATGAATTTTCCTAATTTTTCCTGATTTTTGCAGAGTTTTGATTGATGTTTATGTCTCCATTTGGTAATTGTTTGGTTAATTTGCTACATTTTAAGTAATTTGTTGTTTTTGGGAATTTTCCTTCAATTTTCCAAAATTTAGAGTTCTTATGTTTTCAGAATGATTATGACATTCTTAGGAGCTGGACAATCCTTGTCTCCTATTTTTTTGGTGTTTTATAGGGGAATTTAGAGATATTTAGGTTAATTTAAGGGTATTTTAGTCTTTTTACTACTTTAATTTTGGCTTTATTTGATAAATTCAGCTAACTTTTGCACTATTCATTGATTTGACTATATCTAATTTACCTTAATTTACTTTTCATTCTTACTATTACTTAATTATAATTTACTATTTCATAATTTACTATTTACCTTTGTTATTATTTATATAGTCAAGAAATTTTGTTCATTTATTTTTATTTGGATTTTAAATTCTTATATTACTTTTCTAATTTTTTATAATTTCTTTTGATTTTATTAAGAATCATATTCTTAGGTTTATTTCTTGTATTCTATAAAAATCGGGGTATCACATTTAAGCTAGAGTAGTAATGGCTTTGGTGTCTTTTTTATTTTCAACAATTCCCTTAAATTAATATTATTTTTTCATTTCATTAAAATTTTAAAAAATATTTTTTACAACCTTCAAGGTCATTTTAGTAATTTCAACTCACACTATTTTCTCTATCTTTCTTCATTTCTCTCCCACTTATTCTCTCTCTATAGTCTCCAGTAACTCCTTTGCTTTATACTTATTATTTTTTCCTCATTAATATTCTCTCTTCTCTTTCTTTTCCAAAATAATAATTGCTATTTCAAATTAATAATCTCCTACCTCTCTCCTTGCACCAAACTCCAATTCTAACAAAATCACTCTCTCATTTGCTTTTTCTTCAAAAAACTTACATTAGAACTTTAAATAATAAAATGTAATCAATTTAAATCAAAATTACATAAAACATTTTTATTATATAACATATTGATATTATATGTTAAAGGATTAATGTTTTGTTTGTTTAATTGTGTAATAGGAAGGATTCAATACTATTTTTATTGTATTATAATAACTATTTTATTTTATTTTTATTATTCTTGCACACGCAGAGTGGGTGCTTTCCCTACTAGTATGTAATTATTGTTTGTCTAATTGTTTATGGTAGCATACTTATTCACTCTCTTTCATATTCATATATCACATTATTACCATGTAATGATCGCGCGCGCACACACATATATATATAGGTAACACTATAATTTATTTAGGTAACTATCCATACATGTGTTGACATGTATGATCACAATTCTTGTTATAGTTAATATCTATTGTAATTACTATTACCACTACCATTCTATCAGTTTCCTCATTTGCATTTGTAATTAATATTAATCTTTCATGTACATGTACTTACCTTTACAATTTTAAACTTATCTAGCTACTTATTTATTCTATATATATATATATATATATATATATTTAAATAAACATATTTTCAACTTGCTAGCTGATTTTGTTAAATCCTTTTGTCCATGCATTTCCGCTAAACTAATATCCGCTAACGCCTCAATAATCCTTTCCTTAATTCTTAAGTGAACTTCTTTTTCACTTTCCATAAATTATTCTATATCATCTACACACATATATAAATCATAAATCAACCAGATAACTAACCAAATTATAATAGGAATAAAAATAATACCTTGACATATCACACTTTGAGATAAAACTCTACAATGTGATAAAGGTGACTCTACTGTAGAAAAGTTAAAATCCAATTCTTCCTAGCAAGCGAAAGCAGCAATTAAATTCTTAAAAAAAAAATCCACAATAATCCACTTTTCATAATCCATTCTTACCTTAATAGTTGGAGGAAACTAAATTCTTTTCTAATGTTTGTATCACAAGTAATAGAGACACCTACACTTAAAACTTTGGATCTATCCAATAAAATCATAAAATTAGATTCTAAATTTATTATAAAACTAATTCTCAACAAGATTTGAAGCTTACCTTCATCCTGAATCTCTTTATGGATGAGGAATATTTATAAACCTCACTTCCTAAAAGGAAAAGCAAAAGGAAAAGGAAAAGGAAAAGTTCCTTCTTTTTGGGTCCTTATTAGTTATTTCAAGAGACTGCACACCAATTCACCTATAACCTCATTAATTGCAAAATTAATAATTTATGGAATTACTAAAAATATCCTTCGTTGTAACTTTATTTTGTGGGGGTATTTCAGTCTTTTTGTATGAATTATTTGATCACATGCATACGAGGTGGATTCCTTAAAAACTATGAAAAACTAGAAAAAAAATTATGGGAATATGAAAAAGAAAGAAGTTGTTGGCTAACACAGACATCGTATTTATAAATGAGGTGCATAACTATGTTTGGACCTTTCAAGCATAATAGTTTATCTCTCTTCTTCAGTACTCTTACTCGTAGCATCTACAGGACATGTTGATTCTCATGGCTTCTTATAGACCTTTTCATTAACAATTAAATGTTCCTTGATGCTTCTATCTTATTGAGTGTGTTATTGAAGGAGAGTCAAATAACATCTTGGAGAAGAATCAAAGTTCCATTACTATACAGTCCAACAAATAGGAGGATGAGTTGGGGTTCATTTTTAAGGACTTAACTACCTTGTTCCAATTGGAAGCTGCTATGATCATATTTAAACTTCCCTTTGAAGAGTTAGAGCTACCATGATGGGGAGTTGACTCCTTCGAGGGGCAGTAAAAAACTGCTTGATGAGAATTGGATCATCCCTAGTTCTTTTGCATTCGTATAAATATTTAGTTCATTCACCACACCAATTTGTTCTTGAAATGTTTAATGCACTTGTCTTAGGTGACAATGGTCAACTTGACCACATTGTAATCATTAATGCCATCTTTGTACTTTATGAAACAAGAAAAGATTAACTAAATATCACATCCATCCTAATGGAGGCAAAATTCGTTGTTTATTATAAGACATTAACATAAGAAATATAGCTGTGAAATTTTATCATGGTCTACAAATATTTGATGGTACTAAAAGACCATTAAAAATTAATTGTGATATTTGTTGATCTATATTCTAAGAACAACATGTGTCCATGAGCATGTTGCTCATTTAATTGTTGTACAATTTGACAATGTGACGTTTGGTGAGAAATTTATTTCCTAGTTGGTGCTTAGTTGTATTATATTTCATAATTAACTCACATATGATTATTTTATGAATTTTCTAAAACAAGGGTATATATTCTCATTACGGTTGTGCACTAAGATGAGTATATGTTATAAGTTATAAAATAGAACCTACTAGAAAGAAAAGGAGTTTATTGTCTCAGCTTTGTTGTTTTAGTTGTGTCCTTGCAAATAAAAATATGATATGTGTCAAATAAATTTTAAAAGTAAAACAATCTTTGAAATATAGGAATCGATTTATAATACGTGTTAGATGTTTATTCGTAGGAACATAATGAGAATAACAAGTTTGTGATAACAAATATTGATCTTGCTGGAAATAGGCATGTTAAGAATCACATGCATATAATTTCCATACTACACATTGATACTTAATCTACATTGTTAATTGTATTAATATAAGTGGTGTTAATAGGTCCTATCACGACAAATAGTGGTAAAAGCCATTTTGATCTTATATACATATGATTATTTAAAGATGTGCCTTGGTAAAGATAGTAAAAATTGAGTTTATACTGATCTTATAATTTTTAATTTTCACGTGCTATTTATGGTCTAAGTTGGAGATTGTTGTAATTTTGTGAGCCATCACAATTAATTGCATATTATAACTCTAATCAAATTATTTGAGTTCAAGAAGTTACAAGGATTTCATTGAATATTGGAATTTAAAATTTTAGCCAATAAAAGAAAAAAAAAGTCTTATAGATAGGAAAATGATAATGAGAATATAATATGGTGCCATATTCAATGAGATTAAACAAGAGAAACCTTTTCATATTTTCATATACTTATTAATTCATTATGTTATATCCTAACCTTAACAAATTACACATTTCTAGTAAGGAAAACTTAACAAGTGTATTCTAGACTATGATTATCAAATCGTGAGAACTTTCAAATGGGAAATTCTGTTGAAACTTCTAGTGTTAATTATTGCAGCATTGATTAATGAACCAACTTCCTATTAACCACAAATCTCTTCTATACTTAGCACCGCAGTTAATCGGTGGAGTACAACCAAAAACATACTGCTTTCAGAATAATTAAAAAGATCCTCCATCTAAGGAGATAAAACACACATTCTCAGCATAAATACATAAAACAAAACCTGTATATCTTCCACACACATGGTCCTACTACCACTCATTGGGAATATAAATAAAAGTGTGCATCCAAAAAAAATGAAAATGTCTCTCCATTATAGAACTACTTTTGACCTAAAGTTGTAGGGTTCTTGACATCTTTTTCCAGCCTGTCAAACTTCAATGCTCCTTGCACGTTCCAAAGCATGCATGGGTAGATATTTCCACACATCTCCATGTGTTTTGCATGAGTTCAGCTCATGTGTCCTGGCTTCAATCTACACCTTCTTTTTCCACTACAGGTTGCATTTTTTAGTACAACCATTTAGACATATAACTAAATTAATTATGGAGAGGATTTTCCCTTTTATGTAAAGTCCGGTACCCTATCTAGGTGAAGTGCCACTTGTGTGAAAGAGTATGGTGGGGGTAGGTTCGATTGCAGTGGTCACGTGTATGCTGTGTTTGCTTCACACTATAAGCGGCTTTAAAGGAGTGGCGTGGAAGCACACACAAAAAATGATTAAGAAAGAGAAGGTAGGGAAGAGAAGTAGATAATCTTGGGGAGCTTGAATGCACTAGAAACGAATAAAGATGCTATATAACATCAATATTACTATTTTAGAAGAGAGACAGTATGTTATTCTTTCTAAGCTCTGCTTGATATTTTGTAAGAGTATTTCGCCAGCATAGCACTTATCTCAATTTTAAATCCCAATTAAGAGAAGTTTGAGGTATTTATAGAGTTTAGTTCTTAATGATGTCTATTGAATTGTACAGATCATCAACAAACAAGATGAGTTTTCTTATCAATGAATTTTTCCATGATCTATCTGGCATATGGAAGATCTCTTTAAGTGCAAGAGCTCCTTAAAAAAAATTAAGAGAGGACGGATTAGTCTAGTCCAATGATTGTTACTCCAAACTTATTATACCAATCACATTTCTTGGCCCCATTACTAGTGATGACTACTTTTGTCCCTATATCTTGTGGGTGCCACAATGGCACTATCTTCAACTATAAATAACAGGTGGTATAGGTTCAATAGAGAGTAGTGCATAGCTTAGTTTTTAGCTTGAGATTTCATATCAGCTTCTTAGTGTGCCAATGGTGATTGTTCACAGAGAAGAGCTTGGTTGCACAAAGTTGAGAATTAAGGAATGCCACCAGATGAGAAATTTCATGGGATACACATTCTTTTGCCAGGAAAATGATGGAGACGATGACGATGATGATGATGATGATGGGAGTAATATAGCACCAGCAGCATAGGTACTAGTACTACATAACATTATGGGGAGATAGACGATGATATATAAGATGTTACACATAAATAAAGGAGTGTATTTGATATAAGTGTAACCTATGGTTCTAACGTAGGTATTTTATCTTGATGAGGTTTGAAGTCATTTTATGTATGGTTTCTAGTAATAATGTGTTATTTTGCTACATGCAAAATTTCACTATGTATGCCCTTGTGTTATTGTAGTAAATGAGGGAGGTCCATATATGGCATATACAGTCACAGTTGGCTGATCGTCACATGCATTAGATAATAATAAAGAATACACATAATATTAGATGTATAATTTCTCTCCCTTTCTCTTACAACCTCTTTCATCTTTCTTTTATTTTCTTTTTCTTTTTTTCCCCTATGATATGTGCTTTCTTGTTTGCAAAGCAAATTGCTATGCATGATGGCCTTTATCCACTGTGAACCTATAAAGAGTCTTTTTTTTTTATCTATATCTATTTCTTGATAAATAGTTCATTTGAAAACGTCTCCATGCTATTTACACGTCGACAAAACAAATATACCCTCAACAAGGCTCCCTCCCACCTTAGCTTTGAGAGGAAAATGAAAAACCAGAAAGCCCTAGTAACCTATCCACATGTTTTTAAGTTGTAGATAGAGAATTTTGCTTATGAAAGTTAACATAAATTGTTTTGTTTATTTATCTTCATGATTTTGATTCGCATGGGGACTAATAGATGAACAATAAGTAGCTGTATGGAGATACTTCAGGCTTGGCATAGTTAAGCAGTGAGTTTGGTAACCTTCGTAGGAAATGGATTTTCTTTGGGTGATTAAGTATTCACAAGACCAAATAATCAATGAAACGGAAGAGGATTTTCTACTTTCTCTAAATTTATCTAAATTTATCCCTTTAATATATTACTATATGGAATTATTAATGGTAAAGACTATAATAAATAAGATGATATAACAATGATTTCATAAAATATTTAAAGAATTTAGATAATTTTAATTTGTCAATTTATAAAAATCTAGTGTAAGCAAATATAAAGATCTATCCAAATCTAAGTGAAATAGGTCTTTTTGATACAACCTCTCTTCATCATGTCTATAAATAGAATAACATATGCTCAAGATTTTCTTACTAACATTTACCTAATAATGAAATTAGATATTACACATTAATTATCACTTGGATTTAAGGCTATCGGTTGTATCTTGTGTTTAAGTTTAAATAAGTTTGTGTTCACATGTGGACCCATGGTACGGTTTGTGTATTGGTTGTATTTGAAAATCTTAATTTATAACATATGTTGTAGCGTTTAACGCATGTTTATGTTAAGAATTGAGCTAGTTTATGATTACTAATATTCTAAAATAAATTATGATGATCATTAAATCTTTATCTTAATAGTATATGTTCATTATTGTCTTTAATTACTTAGATACATATGGTGGAAATATAATGCAAACTATAAATGATAGTTTTATGATGGCTTGATAATTTCATTTATTGATTCATACTTCGAGTGCTTGTATTATATAAGTAACTTAAACTGTAACACCTTAAATTTAAGGGTACTTACAATTCACCACATGTCCTTATTTCATAATGGCACATAAAGGCTCAGAACTTACTAATACATCAATAAATATTACTAAATAATATCCAACTACACACACATATAAAAACAAAAAGGAATCACCAACCCTATATGAAACTAACAAATGATGGCTCAGTGAGTCCATCTAGTACCAACATACAAGCTAATAGCTAGGTTCATGCCCTAACACAATGCATTGGCACATTTAATGTCATAATATAAGTATTTTTAACTGTAGTGTCTATCTTCCTGTAACTAGCACTCCTAATCTAGCAGTCAGCCGGATGGTTTTCTCCACTAGCTTCCTCCCTATAGTTTACTATGGCATCATATCCAGACAAATGGAAAGCTATATGGTCTTAATCAATGTTTTCAGAACTGGATCGATAGTTAACCCGAATATGCTAGGGGGTGAAGCGATTGAACCGGGAGTCGAGTCGGGGTCGCTAAAAAATAAAATTTTGAGTTATATATTAATTATTAAAAAATGAATAAATGAATGATCCATCAATATCATCATATTCATAGGTAAGATCTCGTTTACAAGTATCTTAAAATATTAATTTATTAGGTAAGATCTCATTTGAAAAGATTTTTCTTTGTTTTTATTACATAAAAATTATAATATTAAGAGAGAAGTTGTATTCTAAAATAAAAATAAATTCCTACGTGTGCTTTTAGATGATTAAATCCTCTGTGCTTAAATCAATTTTTTATTATAATATAAGTAATGTTGAAGGACTTTCAAGGTTTGTTCTGGATAAAATATGTTTTTTTTATCCTAAAATAATAAGGCGTGTACTTATTTTTTCATTATCATTCTTTTTGCCATTACGTTTACGAAACAGGGACAACAATTTTCCCATTGAACATTGGATTCAAGCCAGTATTTGTACCATGCCTTGACATGTCAAAATGTCAGTGACTGGACTTAACAATGTGGAAAAGCTGAACATTATAATATCAAGAATTATCATATCAACATCACTAAATTTCTGTCTTCCTTACTCTTCTACACCACTGGAGAACCCATTCCTATACTCAGTTCCTCACTCACCAAACTAAAACTGCATAGAACCTTCATTAGTCCATCTCCTTCGCCGAAAAATCGAGCTCACGGCCTACATCTCTAACTCGTCCTCTACTCACAAACTCGCCAAATATATCAAAGATCTTCACTAAAGTAACTCACAGCATCCACTCATCTTCATCAAAACCCATTTAACCATGACGATCTTTGCCTATACTGAACCATACCTCCACCGGAGCACATCCAGTATCCATGTGATGGAATGAAGATATTTGGAACTTTGAAAAGGAAGGAGATATACTTTATGTTTTTACATTTTAGTTTTTAAGCTTTTCTGGTGTTGCTGCTGGTTTTGTTTTTCATTTTTTTGTTTTAAATAAGAGAAGCATTCTGACCCGGATGACTCGTTCGAGTCAGCCGAGTCGGTTGAACTGGTCAGTCAACCGTGTCCAGCCGGTTCAACCAAAAACCGGTTTGCAAGTAAGAACCGGCTCGGCTTTAAGACCAGTTCCAATTAAAGAAGAAAAGTGAGTCGGAGATGATATACCAACAAATACTTGCATGTGTACAAATAATGATAAATTCATGCATCATTATCTTATGAATACAACAAACAACCATTTAAGTACTTTTATCTTTTAGCCTAGCATCCAATAAAGGCTAACTCAATATCCCGAAACACAATTATTTACATACATAGATTAGTCATTAGGTATTCTTCAATAACCACGATGCTAAAACTATCTAGATTTACTTAAATCATTTCCATGTATGAATTCATGCGACACTCTCATATATGGATCATCGAGATGCTACAATAATAGCATGGATCCTCTCCATTTGTTACCAGCAACCATGCACAAGTAATACATACATCATTAATGTTGAAGAGTTATTAATTTAGTTTTAGGGTTTGTTTGGATGATTTTTTTTTCATCTATATATGTTTTTTTTTTAAATGATATATGTAAATATGTTTGATTTATATCTATATTTTATTTATATTTGATCTTTTGGTGAGAATTGCCAACTTTTTTATCTATATTATTTCTTGATAAATAATTTGTTATAAAAAAAGTTTGAAAAAAAATGTTTATCTGCCGGAAAAAGCTAAACAAACAGACCCTTAGTTTTTATTATAGATACGCACAAGCATACACATAGTATACATGTACTTGGATCATCGACTCAAATTAATCAACTGCTAGAATACTCTAACTAGATTTGCAACGTTTAAAAATATTTATATTTATTTACATTTCCTAAACTAATTCCTATTAAAATTCTCTAAGATCCTCACTTTACTCTAGTATTAGTGTGGCTATTTATATAAAATATTTGGACATATATATATTGAAGTTTTAAATTGTTATAAAGAAAAGAAGGAAAATGGTAATTACTCGATAGTACCAACGCCTCAGGTTTTTAAAATAGTAATAAATCTTAAATAAGTAAGTTAATAAGTTTCAAGTGTTTTTAGAAGGATAAATCAAATTTTGAAAAGGTTGTATTATACACAAACTTCAACATAGGTTGTGTACAAGCTTGTGTAGAAAACCCATTACACATTACCTTCAACATAGGCTATGTAGGGAGGTCATGTAGAAAGCTATTAGGAGGTACAAAGTACTTTTCAATGTATTCAACACAAGTTGTGTAGGGCGGTTGTACAAGAAGCCAATTGAGGGCAAAATGTATTTCTCTATACATGACATTATACACTTCGTGTAGAAAATTGATTGAAGGTAGAAGGTAGTTATCATTCTCTACATGGCCTTCACACACAAGCCATGTAGGAAGTCGTATAGAACATTGATGAAGGGTTTTTTCGCGAATTTTACATAGTTCCAAATTTTTCTTTGTTCCTAACATTAAAACACGATTAGGAATCTTAACTCAACCCTTCTTCAAATCTCAAATGCCCATTTTAATAAATCTTGCAATAAAGATTAAAACTTGCATGAATAAATCATATTACCTTGTTGCAATTCCGTCAACTCTTTACATTCCTTTCTTAAATTTGCCTTCATTAAATATTCCTCAAGAATTTCCTAAGAATTCATTATTTCTTTATCAAATTTTGATGTTAATGCTAAAGTATCAAAACCTTATGTTTAAACGTGTGCTTTGTTGAGAAAAAAAGAAAGAGAAGAATTCCATTTACATACTATTTTGTTAATAGTCTTTAAGAATTTTCAGAGTGTTGTTGGAGGAGAGGGAGAGGATGTTTGCAACATATGTAAAAGAAAGACAAAGGAAAAGGCAATTTTAAAAAAATTATATACATATTTTTACATGCTCTCAATGATCATATCTTTGAAAAGATTCTGAGTTGAACATATCTATCTCTGTTTGAAAAACTGTAATTACTCTTTTACCCTTTTATTCAATTTTTATATTTAAGGTATTTCACAAACAATAAATTAGCATGTTTATCTTGTTAGGCTAATGGACAGTATGTTGCGATTGGTATAAATTTTGATTAATATTAATAAGACCTAATGGTTTCACTAATAATATAAATGTATTGATAAGTATGCATTACAAATGAGTTTGTTTATGAAAGTGAAGCTTGAAATTATTTTATATAAACAAGCTTTTTAACTTAAAGGATATCAAAATTATAAGTATCACTTTTGATAAGAAGGGGTTAAAACATTAAAAACTATAAAGAGATTTTGCTTTCACAAATCCATTTATTACATGTTATGCTACACAGTGCAATGGGTCATGAATTAAATTTTCAATGCTATTCAGATTCATCGAATACATCTCCATGCCAACAATTCTATAAAATGTCAATCGTTAGATATTATTATGATAAGGATTAATGTCACATTCAGTTCCTAAACTTTTTTATATGTACAATTAACTAACTAAATTTTAAAAATAGTCAACTTGATACCTAATCAAATATTTCATATTTATTAATACTACCTTAAGTAATAGAGTCAGCTTCGTTTATTAAGCTAGTACTCCCAAGGAAGGGAGAAGTGACATTTCAAGTAGCCAATGGAAAAAAAAAAAAAAAAACTTAGAAATTAAACAATTAAGAAGGTGGATCAACACACACATTAAAGTTAATAGAATTAATCAATCTACTTAGTTGCATAATTAGACTAATGTGTGTTAATCTGCTTGCTTATTGTCTAATTTTCTAATATTAATCAATACAAAAGTGAGTGTGTCAGATTCGAGTTAACCTTTTCAATTCAACTCAGTTGAACCTAATTCCTACTTGAGAATGGGTCATTCAACCATAGGATTATCTTCGTTCAAATCCAATTTTACTCATTCACCCTTGATCTTCTAGCATGTTCTAGTGAACCCCTTAGGCTGGTCTAACAATATTGATAACAACTTTGATTGAGTATTAAATTGATAGTTTAGATAGTCAATTGTACATTTAATAAATTTTGCAGGTATCAAATCCAATATTAATTCTTATAGTAATGAAAAAAAAGTTATGGTGTTTTGGTATCATGTGTATTAAATATATAATATCTAATAATTTTTTATTAAAGAAAATAACAAAAGAAAATCCATATAATTAAAGGTAAATAATATGAAAATTCTTTAAATATTAAAATTAAAGAGGCATCTTGAATTAAAAAGGTAAATGTCTACCTAAACTTTTGCAAAATATGCAATTAGCTACCAACATTTTAATTTGGTCACTTTTAATACCTCTTTTAACTTTTGTGTTCACTTTTACTGCTTCCATAATTTTGTTAACTGTATTATCTTAGCTGGTATTATGACATATGAATAATTGCCACGTGGCAAAGAGGCATTAAAAAATATTTATCATGATTTTACAAACAAAATAATGTGGAAATTAAAAAAAAAAAAACTAATTTGTCAAATTGAAAAAACAAATTGAAGTAGTTAAAGTTTGAAACCCTTATCCCTACCATATAAGAAACCCTTTAACTTCGAAGCAGAAAATCTAAAGTTAAAAAATTTCTCAAGGGCCAATGAATAAATGTGTAATGGGCTTAATTACTTTAACAAGAAGTGTTGTCACAATCTTCTAGAGGTTAATAACTATTTGCAAAGTTAAAAGTACAAAATCGAAAATAGATTATTTGCCGAGAGACTACAAAGCTTATGTTGACCACTTTGACAAAAATTTTCTTCATTGGGATATGTGATGTGCATGACCTTGACGATATGTCTAACGCCATGTGGAAAGATTTTGAGGAAATGAAGGGAAAATTGATGTTTGAGTTCAAGGAATCGTGCCAACAAAACTAACCCAATAGACTAAGGCTTATGGTGGAGTCACCAACTGAGTAAGACAGTGCCACTGCTTGTGGAGACCTCATCGCATGAGTTTGTTGCATTGATGGGATATTTTATTTGGTTTGATGAAATGGGTTTCATGTCCATGTAGGGTAAGATATTAACTATGAATAATTTTGAAATGATTTGATGTTGGTCTTCATAACTATTAATGATTTTGTAAGGTATGTTGCCAACAGACCATGAGCTTAGACCTCAAATGTATGTAAGATTAAAATCTTGGATGACTTTTTGAGTTTGTTAATGTATCAATGATTTTGCCTCTTTCACTAATGATCGGGATACGGGAATTGTGACGTTGAATGATTTTTTGAAGCTAATGAAGTAGAATGACTGGCTTATGCTTACAACCCATAAAAGATATGTTTTTACAGCTAGATATTTGTTTTCTTTTCCTTTAATTAATTAGGTTTTCCAATTTGAAGGATTATTATTTTTTTCCATTTGGATGTCATTTTGTTTAAAATCATTAATTATTTTTTTTAATGTTTGTTTGCCTCGTGTTAATTGTTCATAGGTCCATAATGGTAGCAAGGAACAAAGTTAACGAAGATAGTAAAAGCGAAAATGAAAAGTTAAAATAAGTATTAAATTTGTCAAATTAAAGTATAGATAGCTAATTACATATTTTGCGAAAGTTCAATACATTTCGTTACTTTAACCTAATTAAAAAAATATGTTTACTTGATTAGAATTGTGGAATCCATTACTTTGTCATAGTTTTCATATGTGCATATTATTTAAATGTCTTTTGCCCCCATTTACTAACATGCTAATGAAAAAAAAATTAGAAAAAAAAAGGCTTACTTAGAGAATTAGTGTTCAACTCAATAATGGCTTTATACTACTAAGGGAAAGTGTCAATTTTGGTACTTGAACTTTACATAAAAGTTCAATTTATATCTAAACTATGAAGTGGTCAAATTTGACACATAGTAGATAAAGGCTTATTACTCTATTTAATTAAGCCAATTTATAGTAAATTCTACCATTATTCATACCTAAATCAAAGGATATGGTGCTTAATTCAGTAATATTTTCAGTTCAGGTATCTAATTGCAAAACATCAACACTTGGATAGATTGGATGAGATTTCGAAGATAAACATGGTAATATAGTCCCTAATACAACCATATTGATTTCAATGATCCCATTGAGTGCCCATTTTAGGAGATTACGGTTATAGTTTAGAGAAATTTTTATGTAGAGGAGACAATGACCCTTGATGTGGTTGTGACTTAGGTTGTGATATCCTTTGACCTTGTACACATATGTTGGATACAATCGTGATGTGTGGGAGATAATAGGGAAGCAAAGAGGATCACATCCTTTTATATAGCTGACCAATAGGGGAGTGATTGTGCAGTGTATATGAAGACTTGATCATGGGAATTATTGCACTTGGAAATTGGATGCAGGAGATCACAGTCCTCATTACGCTCGCAATTGGCATTGGATATCTACACTTCGAGGAAATAACGGCCTATGATACGATCGTGATGGTGGTTACTCTTTGATATGTTTTATCCCAATTCGATTGAAAAGGCGTTTTAAAGAGAGACGAAGGCCAACTGAGATAATGATACGCCAATTGGACATGCTAGTCACCTAGGACATATAAATAAATCTAAACATCACATAAGGAGGAGGAATCAATTTTTTTTCTTTGTACATACCAAACCATGTCAATCTAGTCTTCTTTGTAACTTTGTACCTTTTCATAGTTTCATTTGTATTGTGTTATGTTGTAACGTACACCTTGGAGATTCTTGAGAGAGAAAGACAAGAAGACAGGCTGTTGTAATCATTTGTTAAAGAATTTAGGCATTTGCCTCATAAAAAAGGGAGTTTTATCATGTTCTCTTTTTGTTTATATTATTTATTGTTTTGTTTTCTTATTATATAATGTATGAGTGGCGTTGCCTAGGCTTCTACACCATAACTTAGTATTTATTAGTGTGTTAAATTTAACGGTTCATATTATTGAATCATGAAATTGTATTATGCATGGTATAGTTTCATGTTAGATTTCATTGGGATAGATCGAGAGATCGTCCCATTGAGTAGATCTAGGCTGTTGGAAGGAATTACTCATGATGCCTAGAGATAGGATTGTGAAATTCTTTTGTATTTATTTAATTAAGTATAGAATTCCTAAATTAATGCAGTATTAAGTTGCTATTAGCTAGGAAGAGATTCTGGTAGATAACCTTGGATTAGATGTTAGCGATCTTGAAAAAGACGTTAACGTACTTGATGAATTTTGCAGTTTAAGAAACTAATGATATCAATTGCATGCTCTTAATGTACATGGCAAGTTTGTTGGTGAAGCAAGGTTTAAGTTATTGTGTTATGCATTTAGTTAAGTAAATCGATGTTAGTAATCATTAGCGATAACTTGTAGGAGGTTAGTAAGTTAATTAATATCATAATTGTAATACTCATTCAATTTTATATGCTAGATAATAGGAAAAATGTGAGTAATAGTACTTGCCAAGATCCCCAAGGAATACGACTCTTTATTTCATTAATATATTATATGCAATAGGTACACTTGCCTAGTATTGACTAGATCATAAGAATAAGATAGTAGGAATTAATTTATTAAAACTCGATCAGAAATAGCGCAACCAATCATCAAACTTTTTTTTTTTTACTATTTTTACTATTCCTGACGTAAAGCAGCCTATTAGTGTTACACGGTGTTAGGAGCAATAAAAATTTATTGATAGCTATCTCTTCCATGTCAGCAAATAAAGGAAACACGTATTAAGGAGGTTTAAAATTAGCCACCAAAAGTTTGTTTGGGTATTAATTGGAAGACTCCATAGTTTCAATATCAAATTAACTTTTTATACATGGTTTGATTACAAAAATTGACATTTATTATACTATTAATTTACTTTATTGGACATGTGCTTTTATCATAATGTGTAGTTTAATATAAATCTAGAAAAGAAGAACAAATTTTTTAGGATGAAAAAAATTATTATGATAACATCCTTAGGTATGCTTATGAGCATTGTCTTGAGGATTTATTTGTAATTCCCTAGAATACATACATACATATATATGTATGTATAGAGAGAGAGAGAGAGAGAGAGGAAGCGGTAATCAATAAAGAATAGATATAGATGTAAAAATATTCAGCTCTAAAAAGTTTAGTATGTATTAAATATGGTTTGAGTTACTTGAAATTTAAAATATTATTATTTATTGTATTGTACGTTAAAAAAATAAGGAGTAATTAATGTAAAAATGATATTTAATTTAAAATCAATAAAAAAAACTTTTGAAATAATTATTATTCACCACATAAATTTCTTATTGTTTTGGTATTGACTATTGGCTTATTTAGAGATGACTTCATAGAATATTGACAAAGAGATTCTAGACTAGTTTATCTATATTATTTTAGTTAGGGTAGTTGATCTTTTTTCATTAATTGCCCTTTAAATAAACTCAAAACTATTAATCACATAATATAGTTTCAAAGTTTTAAGGATAATTTGGTAACTTAAATTTACCTTTAACAATTTCATTCCAACTTCTTCTCTCCCACTATCATTCTAATGTTCCTATATTCTCACCTAGACATTCTATTAAAATCAATGAAAATATCTGCTTATATTTACAAAATTAAAAATGAAAAAAAATTATTTAATAGATTAATTATCTTTTTTATTCGTATAACTTGTGCGCCCACTACTAAGACTACCTTTATTTGTAAGTTTTTTATGAAATTACTTAACATCCATGTCAGCTTTTCAAGCAACTCTCCACTTTATCTGTGAGTTACTTAAACAAAGTTTCTTTATAATTTTTAATACTTTTTGTGGGTTCTATGTTATATTGTCAATATTAGATAATACTTTGAATATTTTCCTTACTACGTTAAATAAATATAGAAATAAATTAAATTATAATTTTTTTTATTTGCATATAGTAATAATGATTTTTAATTTATTATATTAAAAGAATATTTTTAATTTGATGACTTCACGATAGTTGATTTAGAATGACTTCAAAATAATTTATTTAGGAATAATATTTAAGATAAATTAAAGAACATGATAAATTAAGAATATATATGAAAATAAATAAAAAGTCAATTTCAGGCCCTAAACTTGAGCCTCAAATTTGCAATTACTACGTAAACATGTGTCACTAATGTAGCTTTCTCAACAAGCTGCATCTAGACATATTATAATAAAGATTCTGAGTTATATGCTGAAATTATGACTAATTGAAGGTCAGATACTCAAAATTACGGTCACAATGATGACCATGGCCACAATCGCGATCACGGACCCAAAATCATGACATAGGTGACAACCGCGGTCACAATTATGGCAGTAATTTTGGGTCGCGACCTAAACCGTAACCATGATTTTGGTTGCAATTGTCGTTGCGGCCGTGATTTTGGGTTAGTGGCCGTAATTTTGGTCGCGGTTTTTGTTAAGGCTGTGATTTTGGGTATTCGATCTTGTCCGAACTAACGATTCCTTTTTATTTTAATAATCTCTCTATGCATATTTTCTATCCATTCCTTCTATATACCATCCATTGACGATGTATTAGCTATCATTATTGATTTTTCTAATTCGATTTTCTTTTGACATTTTCCTTCTTGTTTGTGTTGAATATTGTGGGTATTGTAAGTTTGTACTAATCGGTGTTTATGGTAATTAATTTAAATTCGGTTGTGGTGGAAAATTTCCTATCGGATTGTATTATTGAAAGTTTTCAAATAAAAATTGAGATATATATTGAAAATATGGTGTTGTGAAATAGTTGGCATATGAAAATTTTGTAAGTTTGGTAAATCATAAACATATAGCAAATTTTGATAATTATTTTGGTTCATCTATATAATTTGTAAATGAAGAGATTTTTGGAATAGTGAGAAATTATAATGAATTTTAAGAGTGAAAATTTTGTAAATTTTAATATATTTATACATGAAGAAAAAAAAAATCGGTCATATTTTCATTGAGGCTAAGAATTGCCTTTTTTTTTTTAAATGATTAAAATTATATTTTCTGACAAAGTGAAAAAATTAAAAAGGAAATAAAGTAGCTTTGTACAGTAGAAGTACTTGTGGAAACACTTTACTTTATCCATAAGAATCGTGACCTTTAGTTTTTTTTTTTTTTTTTCTCTGTCTAAAAACAAAGTAATGTCAATAAAGGTAATCTAACCCGTGACGGACCTATTGAGTGATGCCCACATGTGACGATTGGAGAAATCTCGGCAATCTGAACAGCTGGGTCCTGCCACTTTAGGTCTACGACTTTGTGGGCTAACAACTTGACAAGGAGTTCACTGAAAGGAAATCTCGACAGGGACGATTCTGCTGGATCCATGTCTTAGTCTTGCTATTCCTTTTAGATCAACGTGCTTATTTACCCTCGTAGCAAGTTGCGCCAGTTTAATGACATCATCTGCAATAATTGGAGTGAAGTTTAATTTTAGGTAGGTATCAAATTTTTTACCATATCAAATCAATATCGATTTGGTATTGGTTTAGTATCGATTTGGTTTGATTGTTTATAAATAAAATTATTGGTCTTTTATCGATATCATATCTATATCAGTTCGATATTGATTCGATTTGAAAACGATACTAAAATAACATCAAAACCATAATTCAAAATGGCGCTAAATTTTGATTTCCTCTGTAGTTGTTCTCCATACAGTTGCAAAGGACCATAGTCGATAAGATGCGATGCTGAATCAGGGGGTGGTCTGCCAGACGGTCGGCCAAGTGATGGTTAATTTAGAGTTACTATGATGGAATCATGGTCGACAGGATCAAGAGACTCTGCTTTGAAAAGGTCAAAGCTATTTTTACATTATATTTCATGTTTCTTTTTCCTTGTTTGTTTGCTAATTTGAGATTAGTTTGCAGTTAGAAGGATTTATTTCCTCGAACTGATAAATAGGAATGGCCCCGATTGAACAGGGAACTAGTTGAGTTTTGAGATAATTTTACAAATATTGTTGTCATAGACATCATAAAAGACTACCGATCGTGTTATTCAAAATTGGGAACATATTCTTCTCTTTATTTTGTTTGATTTCTTATCAATGGATTTTAATTTTGGTGAACCACATTTTTAAAAATTAGTTATATTGCTTACTTTTAACATGGATTACATTGGTTGGTTTCAACATTAGTACATCATATTTAATGTTCATTTATTTATTTGTTTTTATGAGTAAGGATGGATTTCAAAGAAATTTTATGAATTATATCAATTAGATAAAAACAATAGATAAAGAGCTGGATCTATGAAGAATTAATCATATAAACAAACACATTCTCCACCATTAAATTGTCTTACATAGGAGATATAAATATTTCTCTTTATCGAACCAAATCCACCTAACTAAAGAGTATATTATATGTATAAAAGATAAAATAAACACATAAAGAAACCTAAATAAAATAATATTAGCTCGATCTCCATAATTTTCAAACAACCAAATTTGTAGATGTGACTCGTAGTGGTGAAAATATAATACAAATAAGTAAAAAAATGGTATTTTATATCCAAATTTGCTATTTAAAAGTGTTAGATCTACATATATGGAGATCAACAATGACAAATGTCATGCCCCAGTTAAGGTCAAGATGTATCCAGTTTTGCCACGTGTAATTTTGGAGTGTTATATGGAAAGGCAAACTTAAAGAACTAGTTTATTCATTTCGTTTGCTAACCAATTTTATATTTGAAAATTGTTTGTTTAGTTTATGAAAACTTTGAATGATGCAATGAAAATGTACTTTGTACAAACTATCAAATACTCCCATGAGTAAGTCAAACATAAAGATAATATCTGATAACATCGATTTCAAAGGTCCCATAATGATCCTAGGAATTAACAACTGTAAAAAATATCTAAAAGTGCTAAAAGTTGATACAAGTTCAATGCTTGTTGAAAGGCACAAAAAGCTAACAATAAGTTTGCAATAAACTAGTGTCTAAAGGAGAATAAAATATGAGCCTCGCTCTTAATTGCTAAGCTTGTCAAGAACCTCCTCAAAATCAGTCTCGTATCCTAAATCATCATAATGCTCGCTATATGAACCATCTATATGTGAAAAGCAATAAGAGTGAGCCGAAACCCAATACACAACTTCACAAACACATGTGGTATGGCACACATACCTAAACTATATGTAATGCAATAACCAATAGTTTAAGATTATTATTTAAGGCAATTCAAGTATCACGAGAGTAATCACACTTCAAACAATGAGCAGTGACAATTTAGGAGTCCTAAGTAACAACTGCTCAAGGGGTTTATTAAGGTAGTCTAAATACCTTAACCTTCTATAGGAACATTCTATGTAATAACTTTGTCTATAGTTCATTGCTGTTATGCGAAGCTTTGGGGCAACATCATCTACCCCATCTATAGTGCTTTGCATCACTCACGCGATAGTATTTGCCCCATTTATAGCTGTGCTGTTGAGTGTAATTTAATACTTTTTATTCAACTATCAAGCATTATAAAAAAAAAAAATAAAAAAACAAGATGACCATCATAAGATACAACAAGAAATAATGCAAGGAAATGAATTTCTCAATAGTGGTTCAGAAAGTATGAACATGTCAGTTTGCTCAATATCATAAAGCATTTATGTGATGAAAAACTTGCTTCATTGGATATCCTACATTTAGTTTGAAGAAAACTACTTCAATTTACTTTTTCTCATCGATAAATATAAGAAGTATTGGCTATATCAATATGGTACACAACTTCATGTCAAGTGCAACTCCTTACTAGTGTCTGACAACAAATTTAAAGATAACCTCCACTCAATGAAATCCCCAAACACACAACCCCACACACCACTACTACCCCCCCACCCCTCCCACCCCCAGTTGACTTTACTAAAGGAGCTTTTAGTCAGGGGAAAAAATAGAGGGTTATTTGGTAATTTGGCTTGGATCCCAATTTAATGTTATGAGCCGGTCTTATAGGTTAGTGGTAAGGCTTACAAGACCAAGTTCAATAAGGGATATCTTAGGGAGATTTAGCTTGGTAGGCTCAAAACAGAGATCATCAGATCAGTTCATTCCGCTCTTGGCCTGATTCAGTTTTCTTATGTGCAAAAATTAGACTCCAAAAAATCTCCCTGGGTTAATTGGGCTTTATTTAAAATAGAGCTTAAACCTTTTTATATCGAAAATAGGCTATTTTAAAAGACTAATGGGATTCTTTTATATGATAGAAACCCTCAGGCTCTTCTCAAGCCCATTTGCAAGCCTAGCCTATTACTAAAGAAAAGAAGGCTTCAATCTCAATTGTTGGATCCTCAGGAATAATCCAAAGGCTAACATTAACCTCCAAATCTATAAATAAGAGACTTTTCTTCTCATTTAGGGGTCATTTTGTGTATTGCTAAGATCAAGAGCAGCATGGAAAATTCTTTCGAAATAACTCCAAAAAGAATCAAAGCAACTACTTCACAAAGAATGAGTCAAGAATGATTAAATCTACATGATTTGATCTTCTGCTACACTCATGCACTCAAGAAACTAGGTTTGTCTATTCCTTCTCTCACATCTCTCTTTACGACATTTGTACATGTATAATCAATTTAGGACTGCTCTTAGGTCAATGCCATGCTTATCGTTCATGTTCGGCCAGCTATAGTGACCTCACCATACACCATGAAAATCTGGGGTCCTGAGTAGCAACAACTAGTTAAGAAGCTGATTAGGACGTGTTAAATACCTTAACCTCCTATAATAATATTCTATATAATAGCCTCATCTATAGTTCAAGATTAGTATGTGTCTCCATTTATTTTAGTCTATAGTGATATACAACTCATTTGGCACCCATAGTCGTGAACCACGTATACTACTTCTCACGAAATGTAAATGGATGTTATTCTAATACCATTTGCCCTATTAGCTACCCAATGAGCCATCAATCGTAGTCTGAGCACCTAACTACTATGCTAACATTGCTTAACAAGGTAGTCGCTGCCTAGCCCAGATTAAATGATACACGCAAAAACAACATACTCAATTATTATATCATCTTTAAGTTAAGTCCATTTGAGAATGCCTACCCAAGGCAAACAACACACATGTCACTATGTACCTGATATCGAATCAACAAAAAGCAATAGATCACATGTAAGCCAATTGATTGATAAGAATAAAGTATACATACTAATGACTCAAGTCACATTAATAAATCGATTAATGCAAGGACTTATATGATATAAGCCCTTAGGTTATGATTGAATTAAGTCCATTTAGGGTAGTTGGGCTAAGGTGATTTGAACTAAGTTTATTGAATTTAGAAATTGAATTATTATTTATATGTATTAACCCTTTAGAGATCTTAGGTTAGATCCAATAACAAATTCTTCAAGTGTTTCACCTTTTAGAATTATGGGCTTTAGGGTTTAGGAACTAAGCCTATTAAAAAATATAAATATTAAGTCAAGCGGAATCGGACTCTATTTTGAAATTAGATCCAATTAGAGTAGTATAGGTTATTAGACCTAAGAATTATGTTTAAGCCTAATTAAATTAAATTTAGACCTTAATTAGTCTATTGGGCCATCTATTTTCCTAGTTAGGCCCATTGAGGATATTTTAGGGTTTTGGGCTCGTGGAAAGAATTTGAGCCTAATTAAGTATTTCAATACTTGAAATTGATAATTCACTTATATATTTTAGAAATAGTCCCAATTGGAAAAGCTAAAGGGTATTGAGCTCGTATTATGGAATTTAAACCCATAAAACATAAAATTAGCTATAGGCTACGTTTTGAGGGTTTTTTGCCTAATTAGCTAGGAAAGACATTATAAGATTTAAATTGGACCCATTTGGTGTAAATAGGCCTAGTTGGGTAAAATTATGTTATTGGGCTTGATGTTATATTTCTAAGCCAATTTTAATTAATAAAGCCCACTTATAGTTATGCAGTCATTTTGGACCCCTAATTTAATATTTATGCCTCATCGATACTAAATTTATCTATTAATTCAAATTTTATATTCCACTAAGCCTAAATATTTACAAAAACCCATTTTAATACTAAATGCCTATTTTAAGTTTAATTTGGCTAATGACCTATTTTTCTAATGTTATGGCCTAACTCATTTATTCATAATATAGGTTCATATTCATCATAATTTAATTTAATAAATAACTTTAGTAAGATAAATTTTGATTAAATTAATTAAAACTATGTTTTACTAAGTCCAAATCATGCTCAGCTCATACAATTCCTTTTTTTTTTTTTCCAAAATCAAGTCATTTTAAATATCAAAAGAATTACACGTTAACACAATTTTTTTGGCCAATATCCAGTAGAAGCCTATTTATTAAATTTTCTATCCTATGAACTTATTAAATCATGTCAAATAATCCAAATAATGTTAACATATTTGCAAATAACAATATCCACATAATCATAAGGCTAATTAATAAATCTTAAAATCCTTCATTGTTTCACCACATTTCATGTGTCCATTCCATGTTGTTTACTTTATTTATTTATTATTTTTCTTTTCACATAGTAACAACACAACCTCATCGATATTACACGACACATTTATTTTGCAAGCATAAGATGCTGACATTGACAATATGTGCATATGTTATAATTTCAATAATAATGAAGTTCAATAATTTCAATACATATGGTTCAAGTTGTTGGTATACATTCATTAATTTAATTGAGAGAAATCAAATGTGACTTGTTGTTTGCTACAATTTATAAGTGTCATAAAACATTAAATAACTGTGTCTTGTGAGTTCTTGTTTGCTACATTTCTGATGAGTGTCCTAAGACCCTTAATAATTGTGCCTTATTGATCATATTTTATATGATTTTTTGATCTACTAAAGAAAAGGATACTTATTGGATAAATTGTTCATTTCAAGGCTAAATAAGGAATAATGACCTTTTCAAAGGATTGATAATGAAATGAGAGAAGATTTGATGAAGTTTTGGAGCTGTCACTGTAATATCATAAGTACACTAGAGGACTACACAACTAGTCTATAATCATCAGAGCAAAAAGTGAGAAAAAGAAATTAGATCTAGGAGTACAAGACTCACGTACACGACTCATGTATGCTAGGGTCATGTATGATTTATGAAGTGAAAAATTTTCACGTTTCTTCCGGTACGCACGACCCATGTACATAGATCATGTAGGTTGACAGAATATAAATAGCTCTATTTTCATTATTTTAGATATCCAATTATCTGTATTCAATTTCTAATTGCTATACGAACATCAGGAGTCATAAATGATTAATTCAAAGGGTTTATCGATCATGCTATCTCTTAACTGCTGTAGATTTGTAGTTTTAATTGTCTATTCCATGGAAAAGTAGGTTTTGTATGCCTGGGTTTTGTGAAACCCTAAACAATGTTTTGAATTAATGTTGATTATTGAGAACTTGATGCCTTGAGTTTATTCGTGTGATTTTACTGCTTTTTGATAATTATTTGGCCAAGATTATCGTATGTTGATTCTTGTTAGTTAGAAAGAGATTTCAACTAATAGGATAGATCATCCATGAATAAAGAATTTGTATGTTTCACCTAGACATAGGGATACTTCAAATTTTTGCAATAAATATCTAATCTTTATCATAGGGTTTATGAATTTCATGCAATTTTACATTGGTGTTAGTGAAGGAAGACATTGCTACTATCTCATGTAGGATTAGGAATCAATTGATTTGAAGAGAGTAATTGGTTTAATTAAGAAACCGTATAGTCTAAGACTCAAATAATCATTAATTAACCTTTATCATAAGAATTAAGGTTTAGGGTGGATCAAAACTAGAGGCATCATTTTGTGATTTGAATTAAAAACCAAGAAAAAGCGCTCACATCATTCGTCAGGGTTGTTTAGTAATTATTTTAATTATAATCAGTGAATTAGAATTAGTATAATCTTTTGATAAGTTAGGCTAATATAGTAAAAAGGAAATAATAGTACTTGATCATAGATCCTTGAGGACGATACTTGAGATTAATTATATACTGCAACATAGGTACCCTTGCTAGATCATAAGATTATAATGGGTTTTATTTTATTAATCTTAATATGATCTACATTAAGTTTTGACACCATTGCCAAGGATTCTAGCAATATTAGTAAAGCTTAAGTAGCTACTACTTTAGCCATTTATTTTATTTTGCAATCTATCTCTTTCTCCTCCACATTATTTTATACAACTCTAATCCACCTATTATCTCTTGTAGTGCATGACCAAAAGTTCTTCATCGAAAATTTTTTATCTAGATCTTGAGATTGAGAAGACATTTCATAGAAGATTAAGGAGTGCAACTGCTGGTATGTCTAGGTAGTTGGGTCTTGAGAAGGAGACTTTGGATCTTAAGAACGAAGACGAGTTGAAAGAAGAGGATTTAGAACAAAAGAGAACTAAACCAGAGTCATCAGAAGGTAGTGAAGAGGAAATTGGGGAAGTAATCATAGCAGAGCAGGATTCACTAAAGACAAACAAGGATTATGCAAGGCCAATACTAGAAGGCACAGCTCCTGTTAAATCACTACTTGATGCAAACAACTTCGAGATAAAAGGGACATTGATTCAGTTGTTACATTAGTATTGTTAATTTGACGGTTTACCAGATGGAGACCCTATGCTCACATTCAAACCTTCCTAGAAATTTGTGAGACTTGCAAGAACAATGGGGTATCAGAAGATACGGTACACACTAGAATGTTCCCTTTCACATTGAGTAGGAAAGCGAGGAACTGGCTGATATCACTGGGTCTTGGAGCATTAACTCTATGGGATGATAATGTTAAGTAATTTTTAGACAATTTCTTCCTACCATGTAAGACAACTAAGCCTCGAAACAATATAGCATCCTTTGTTCAAAACGATGTCGAGGCCTTATATAATGCTTGGCAAAGATGGAAGCAGCTACTAAGGAAGTGCTCACATCACCAGCTACCACCATGGATATAGGTACAAACATTTTACAATAGGCTCAACCAAATCACTTGACAATTGGTTGATACATTAGCTAGTGGTACCTTGAACCCTAAGATCCCAGAGGAATCTCTTAAGCTCTTTGAAGACATGGCAAGAAATAACCACCAATTTGTCAACAATAGGGGAAAACAAAAAGCTATAGGTGTGTATGAGGTAGATGTACTGATTACCTTAGTTGCCAAGATAGATGCATTGGGTAAACAGGTTATGAGCATCAAGAACCCACAATCACTGTTTCAGGATGAAGAGCCTAGTGGCAGTGGTTTCTACTAAGAGTAGACTGAGTAGATAGATTATTTGGGTAACATGTAGCAATACGTACAACCTGGGTTGGAGAAATCATCTTAATTTCTCTTGGGGCAATTAGAACACAAAGAGATTAAATTTTCCACCTGGGTTTTAGAAGCCACAATTACCACCATATTAGCAGATGCCATAACCTTCTAATCCACCTCCTAAATAAGAAAAGAAGTCTAATCTAGAGGACTTGTTAACACGGTTATCTAGAGTTTGGATGCGAGCCATCGAATCAAGAGGCATCCATTCATGACTTGGAAAAGCACATTGGCTAACCAGCTAAAATGCTTTTTGAGTGACAACAAGGCTTGCTTCCTAATAATAATAAGGAAAACCTAAAGGAACAACCGAAAGCCATTAGTCTGAGGAGTGGGAAGGAATTACTAGGTAGAGGTGCGAAGGAACCTAAGAAGAAAATTGAAGAGAATTAAAGTCCTGAAAAAGAAGTAGCTGAACCAGAGGGGAGGTAACTCCCAATATTGAGAGAGTATGTGCTTAAGATACCATATCCTGCCCATCTCCACTAGAATAAAGATAAGAAGTAGTTTGGTAAATTTCTATACCTGTTTGAACAGCTCCACATAAACATAACATTTGTTGAAGCACTCTCTCAAATGCCCAAATACACAAAATTCCTCAAGGAACAACTATCTAATAAGAGGAAGGTGGATGATGTATCTACAATTGAAGTAGAAGCAAATTTTCCTCAATCATTAAAAAAAAAGCCTAAAAAATCAAAGATTCCTGAGAGCTTTACTATCCCATGTGTGGTAAGAGAATTATCTATGGACAAGGCCCTAGCTGATCTGAGGGCAAGCATCAATCTTATTCTTTATTCCTTTTTCAGAAATTGGGTTGATCATTCTGTAAAGATCCCTAGAGGAATTATTGAAGATGTCTTGGTAAGGTAAGGAACTTTATTTACCCTATAGACTTCATAATACTTAACATAGATGAAGATGGGGATGTACCTTTGATTCTAGGTAGACCCTTCCCTGCTATAGCCAAAGCAATTATAGATGTAGAAGAAGGGAAGCTCACCCTTAGAGTAGGAGATGAGGAATCAGTTGTGACAGTTGCTACATCTTTGAAATATTTGATGGCATCTGATGATTCACGCTACTCTATAGATGTTATGGATTCCTCAGTAGATGAACATATTAAAGGAATTCTATCTAAAGATGAAGTGGAATTGAGTTTGACTTAAGATGAGGGGAAAGAATTGGAGAACTTCAAGGTTGAAGCTATCATAGTAGAATTGGAAGCTAAGGAACATATTACACCTCAGAATAGGTTTGAAGAATCGAAAAAAGATACCGAAGCACGGCTAAGACCTTCCATTGAAGAATCGCTAGTTCTTGAATTGAAGCAGCTAAGAGATTATCTTGAATATGCTTTTCTAGAGAAAGACTTAAGCTTCTAGTGATCATTGCCTTAGAATTATCATGTGAATAGAAACAATTGTTGACGGTCCTCAAGGCACATAAGTAAGCAATTGCTTGGAAGATCTCTGACATCAAAGGTATCGGTCCATCCTTCTACACCCATAAAATTTTATTACAAGAAGGGTATAAGCTGTTGTGCAACCTGAAAGAAGGCTAAACCTAAATATGAAGGAAGTGGTTAAGAAGGAGGTGATGAAGCTTCTCAATGCTGAAATGATATACCTAATATTTGATAGCCCCTGGGTTAGCCCGACACAAGTGGTAACCAAGAAGGGAGGATGATTGTGGTCCCTAATGAGAAGAATAAATTGATTCCGATGAGATTCGTGACTGGATGGTGGGTATGTATAGATTATAGAAAGCTGAATGAAGCCACTAGAAAGGACAATCTCCCTCTGCCATTTGTTGACCAGATGTTAAAGAGGCTTGCTGGACATATATACTACTCCTATCTTGATGGGATATCTGGCTGTTTTTAGATACCTATTGCTATGGAGGCCTAAGAAGAAACAATATTCTCATGTCCCTATGACACTTGTGCCTATAGGAGGATGTCCTTTAGGCTTTGCAATGCATCAGCTACATTCTAGTGGTGCATGTTAGCGATATTTGATGACTTAGTGAAAAATATTGAAGGTTTTTATGAATGATTTCCGGTCTTCAGGGATTCTTTTGATGACTACTTGGCCAATTTAGAGCAAGTCTTAATCCATTGTGAAGAGACTAATTTGGTACTTAATTGAGGAAAGTACCACTTTATGTGCAAAGAAGGTATCGTGCCTGGGCACAGGGTTTTACACAAGGGGATTAGAGGTAGATCAAGCCAAGGTAGATGTGATTACAAGACTACCACCTCCGACATCAGTGAAGGCCATTAAAAGCTTTCTTGGGCACGCTAACTTTTATTGATGATTCGTAAAAGACTTCTCCAAGATCGCTTGCCCTTCACAAGACTTTGAAGAAGGATCTGGCCTTTGATTTTGACCATGAATGCAAGCATGCCTTCGATCTTTTGAAGGAGAAGGTGATGAACACTCTCATTATGATAGCTCCAGACTAGAGCTTTCCTTTTGAGCTTATGTATGATGCGAGTGACTTCACAATGGCAGCCATCCTTGGGCAAAGATGTGAGAAGTAGTTCCAACCAATACACTATGCTAGCAAGACACTCAATAGTGCTAAGGAGAACTACACTATTATAGAAAAAGAATTGTTAGCGATTATATTTGCTTTTGAAAAATTTAGACCTTACATTGTTTTGTCTAAAGTTGTTGTTTATACAAATCACTTTGCTCTGAAGTTCTTATTATCCAAGACTAATGCTAAGCCTAGACTAATCCAATGGATATTGCTCCTACAGAGTTTGATTTAGTGATTTGTGATAAAAAGGGAGCAGAGAACTTAATAGTTGATCATCTATTACGATTAGAAAATCCACATCCGGATGAGCTAAAAGAGGAAGACATGGATGACACCTTTCCTGAAGAGAGACTGTATGCATTATACGAGCTTTTGAGCATTGATTTGCCATGGTTTGTTGACATTGCAAACTATCTTGCTACAATAATTCCTCCTAGCGATTTAGATCACCGTGCTAAGAGGAAGTTTTTCTTTAAAATCAAACACTATTACTGGGAGGACCTATTTCTCTTTCGGGTATGTGCTGATCAAATGATAAGGCGATTTGTCTCACATTACAAAGGCTAGAGGATCCTACATGACCACCACTCAGGCCCTACTGGGGATCATTACAATGCCAATCGGACTACGCACAAAGTGTTCGAGGCTGGTTTCTATTGGCCTCCATATTTAAAGATGCCCATCGCCTTGTTGCTTCCTTTGATCGATGCCAAAGAATGGGGAATACATCTAAGAGAGATGAGATGACTCAAAACTACATTTTAGAGTATGAAGTATTCGACCTATGGGGCATAGATTTTGTTGGCCACTCCCTATACCTTATGGGAACAAATACATACTTGTGGCAGTTGATTATAGTGTAAATGGATGGTGTCACACCCCTACAGGGTATCCTAGTTGTAGCAATACATCATGTAACTAACTAAGGCTTCCACGAAATTACATAAATTTATACAACTAACATGCCCCATGTAGTGGACAGATATAACATGATCAAAAGTTGTTTCAAACAAGAAAGATATTGTATAAATAAATAAATATATATATATATATATAAACCATAAGCAAAGACTAATAACACGAAGTCTAGACATCACATAAACATTACATCATTGGTCTTCATAGGCTTCTCCTAAAAACTTCTAACCAAAAACTTAAAGGATGAAAAACATAATTAAAATATTACAAACATCGAATCTTACGTCTCTATTACAAAATAGTCTTCCTTCATTCCAAGAATACATAGGTCCACATCTTATAATAACACCCACATCTGGTCTTGATCTCGATCTGCTTGCTTATATTCTTGTAAAATAATAGTCTAAAGGAATGTGAGCTCGGTGAGTATTGAAACATTTCACCATTCAATTAAATCAGACACATTTAATTATCAAGCATATGTAATGTATCAATTAACCATATGAAGCATGCATGGTTTGGATAACCATAATCCAAACCTATGAGGATTTACGCTCTCCTTGGGAGTTGAAGAATTAATTTTAGTAATTCATGCCCATGTGAATCCAAAAATAAAGAAGGAGAAAGCTTTATTAAATTCATTTATTATTTATAAATAACTGCAATTACATAATCTCCACTTCCTTTAGAACTTGGAAACCCTACTAGGTATTAATACTCTAAAGCCAACTCCAACATAGGCAACACCCTTTAGTGTTTACTTAGTTCTTGTAAAGCTTACAACCCTATGGTAATCTTAACGAGATTCACAAAACTCATCAAGCATTACCACAGAATTGAAATACTAGTACGTAACATGAATACTATACTAATGCAATATGATGGCATGCAATGCATGTTCGATTTAGTTATAAATCAAGTAAAGTTTATATCAATTTACTTAGCGACCATCCAAATATCAGATAATTAATAACTTACACTCATAGAATAGTATCAACCAATTGGTTATTACTTTTAGATTTACAAGTTTCATTCAATCAAAAACTAGGCAACAACATTCATCAACAAGTGAAAGATTCAATTATTCATTCGTGCATCTCGCCTCAATCGCCATATAATCTACTAGGAAATATGAGTCTTGATCAATGGATCCTATGAAATAACAAACAAAATTCACTAAGCATGAGCCTATATATGACTTCTATTAATACTTAAGTATTTTAAACTTATGTTATAGAAATCCCAATCCATTACTCTTAAAGGAAAACAAATTATAAAGCTCAACTATCTTTATTTAACTAGAATTAATACACACATATCATAACATATATATATATATATATATTATTCATTTAATATAATTATTTTTTTTAAAGGGTGAAATGCCTTCTCAAATGCCCATACCACCTCCTATTTGTAGCTAGACTTCACTCTAGACGCCACCACAACTCCCCAAATGGCCCTTTTTGAGACTAGGACTCGCTCCATATGCTACCATAGCCTCGTTTAAGCTCAGATTTCACCCCAGATGCTGTTATAACCCTCCAAACAGCCACATATGGAACCAGACCTTGTACCCGATGCCAAAACAGTCTCCCAAACACCCCCATTTGGTCCTTGCACGAATCACAACTTCCCAACTTTGAAAATTTCACTTTTCCAAACATATGTTTTGATCTTAACTTTGAAAATACACTTCCCCATTCATAAACACAACTTATATACCATTCTAACAACATCTCATGAGCATAATACCAAAATCTAAACCTAACATCATCTATGCACCAAAATCACTCCATTCAACCAACAAAAACCTATGCCATCAATAACCTTCCAACCATTATAACCCAACAAAAACAAAAATTTCAATTACTCAAATTTTATAAAGATTAATAAGGAAAGAGGAAGCTATAACTTACCTTAGGCTAGCCTTGACTTGTTGATTGGATTAGCTTGAGCTTTTGAAGAATTTTTAGATGAGAAACAAAAAAAGAAGATGTAGATATATGTGGGTGCATTTTTGGCCTGCTGAAGAGGAAGGAGGAGAAATGAAAAATTGCCTAATTGATTTGATATTTATCCTATATAAGCAAATAAAACAGTTGTTGACTTTAAGGCATAAGAAAGCTATTGTGTGTGGGTGGGTGTACATTAGTTATAGTAGAAATAAGGCCAAAAGTTGTAGAAATTTAGGCCTAAATTTGTATTAAAATGCATCAAAAAATCATTGATTGAAATCAATACAAAGTTTTAACAAAATTGGTTTATAATTTTATTTGAATAGAAATTTTCCTTATGGAAATCTATATTGGAATGCTCTATAATTTAAAGAGTAAATTTGTGAAATCTGATTGTCTATAGAAGTTTAGAAGTCAATTAATTGATATACAACTTGAACTGAGTTAGTTGGACTATTAGATCTCTAAAGGATTATCTAATGAAAATTTTAAAATAAATTAAACTAATAGGCAACTTTAGAAAGATTTAAACGAAATTTTGAATTCTTTTTTCTCATTTGTCTTATTTCATACATGTTAATACACTTAAATTTGAAAAAATCAAAACATTCATTCAAAATTATATACTAAAACTTCATTGAAAATAAATTTATTTCTTAAAATAAAACATGGAAAAACTTAGGGATTACGGATGGAAGCTCAAGCCCTACTCACCGATGACACCAAAGTCGTCCATAAGTTCTTGAAAAAGCTGTTTTCAAGGTTAGGACCCCAAGAGCTATCGTCAGCAACAGGGGAACACACTTTTGTAACTCTCAATTGGAGAAGGCCTTAAGGAGATGTGGACTCACACATAGAATTGCAACACCCTAACATCCTCATATGAGTGGACATTTAGAAGTGTTAAACCAAGAGTTAAAGAGAATCCTTGAAAAGAAAGTTAATCATCACATAAGAGATTGAGCAAAAAAAACTTGACAATACATTATGGGCATATAGAATTGCTTATAAAACACCTTTAGGGACTACTCCCTATAGGGTGTATGGGAAGGTATGCCACCTCGTAGTAAAAATTGAACACAAGGCATACTGGGCGATCAAGCAAGTGAACTTTGATTTAGGCTTCTCCGAACTCAGAAGAAAGCTTTAATTGAATGAACTGGATAAAGGGAGGATGATTGCCCATGAGAACATAAGACTTTACAAGGGCAAAACAAAGAAGAATGAAGATGCACATATTCGCCATCCCACAACATTGAAAGAAGGGGAACAATTGCAATTATTGAACTCTCGGTTAAAACTCTTTCACGACTAAGTTAAAATCAAGATGGTTAGGACCATTTCTAGTCAAGCAACTCTTTCTACACGGGGCAGTGGAGTTGGAGCATCTTGTGCATGGCATTTTAAGGTGAATGATCATAGAGTGAAGTTATATATTGGAGATGGAGTAGAAAATGAAGATATGGAAGAGTTCAGAGTCCAATCACTAGATATTTCACTATGAAAGAGCTTAAAGACATCGAGCCATCGACACAAAACAACAATGCTTCATGGGAGCCAGTTTATGTCAGACATAGATAGGTAGTTTTCTTTTCTTTTTCTTTTCTATCCTAACTCCACCTAGTTTTTGCAGATTTTGGAGTAGTATCACGAGAGGAAACTATGCTTTTAAGCTAAGTGTAGGGAAGAGCATCCACAAGTAAGATTTGAGGGGTAATTATACTTCCTAAGTGTTCAAGGTAAGTAGACTCTATCATGCACTTCCACGACAATTGGCACTTAGAGGAATTTTTCACACTTGAAATTTTTCAGTATACACCACCATAGTACACGACCCATGTACTTTGGTCATGTATAGCATTTTGACATTCGTAGAGTCACGACTGGTAGTGTACGACTCATGTATCTTAAATAAGAAGTTTCTATTGAGTCACGAGTAAAGATACTTGACTTGTGTATATGGGTCTTGTACAGGTGTTTTTGACTTACAAACATTCTATGAAGTCATCAGTAAAGATACATTATTATGTATGTGAGTTGTGTATATTGAAATTTCAAAAAATCGACGTTTGAGCAGTCATGATCAAACGTACATGACTCATGTATCCTTGTAGTGCATAAGGGTATGTGAATTCTTAGACTTTCTATGGAGTCATGAGCAGACGAGTAATGTATCTAAATAGTGTACACTTATACTTGAAAATTTTTATTTCTATGGAGTCACGACCACAACATGTGCACTATGGTCATGTATAACTAGATTTCTCAAAACCCACATTCTGAGCAGTCACGAGTAGTTTACTAATTGTACATGACACGTGTTCAAAAGTAGTGTACACGTGCATAAATAGATAGACGACACCGACTCTTCTACACTAAATTTTTCTTCTTTCACATATAGACACCCTCAATTCCTTTCTACATACGCACTACAAATACACCACTCAATAATCCTTTCACTTTCATGACTTGCACCATCGTCATCAACAATAAGAGTTATGGTAAGGACGAAGCAAATCACCAAGAAAAATCCACCACCCTAGGGTGCTTCATCATCTACTGTAACAATTAAGAAAAAGAAGGTAACTTAACCTGAATCAACAAGAAAACCTAGTCCATTACCTTCCGATACTCCTTGGGCCAAAACCAGACTGCAAATACTAAAGAGGAAACCTTCTGGAGTCCATAAGTATGTAGATGAAGGAGTGATAGCTAAGTATGGGATAAAGAATAAGATTCAAGAATTGATCTCCATTAGGCTTTGGGAGAAGCTCTTTGCCAATAATACGCTAGCCTACAAAGACATTACTCTAGGGGTGTTATCCACCATAGAGTACAATGAGAAGGGTACTAGAGTCAAGTCTGACTATTATCTAACTTTTTAGCTTACAAGGCCCACATTGTGTCTCTTGTTGATTTTTACTAGTATATGGGATTATATACACAAGTAGAGACAAGAACAACTGATTTTAGGTCCTTACTAGTGGGTTACCTAGGGAAGTTGTACTAGAAAAATTCTGGTAGGAATTATGTGGTAAACCAGTGAGGTACTTCCTTTAGAAGTCAAAAGCTTCTTCTATGGAGAATCATCACTTAAAGGTGATCACCACATTCTCTCTCATATTATTGGAGCATGTAAGAGCAGTAATGGAGTGGTAAATAACTTTGAGCTGGCTCACATCTATAGCATTGCAAATGTGTAAAATCAATGTAGGCATTGAGCTGGCTTAGTTTATCATTCGTTAAGCCATTGACACCAGGATTAAGGCTATTTTTGTGGAGGGTACATTACAAGGTTGCAGCAAGGAATGGATATTTTACAAGAGTTCACTCTGGGCATATGCCAATCAAGAAAGTTTTGGATGGCCCTTTTAGACAATGGGGACTTCAAAAGTTGAGGAGTATTCCCTCTATTCAGTATGCTATTCCTCTCAGCACTTCCATGAGCTCCCTAATTGAGCCTGCTAGCCATATAAGGGTCCCAATTCACATGCATCCTCCTTTGATCAAGACTAGAATCTCTTTAGGAAGAAATTTAAAGAGGAGAAGAGGAAGAATAAGGAAGAGAGGGAAAGAAGCAGGGGCAGACAGGAAAAAGAATAAGAAATTTAGGACAATGGTATAGAGTTTCCTCCAAATCATTGCTGGGTGTTTTTCACCACCTCTAGTGAACCTCTAACCTATGAGTCCTCACTTGAGAGGACCACTTCAAAGGGAACTGACAAGCCATATGCGATCAGATGAGAGGGAAAAGCTCCCGTTGTTGCTAAGCCATCAAGATCAAATAATGAGGTGGCTAAATCAAGAGAGGAAGAGGAAGACTTTGGAGTGAAGGATGACAAGGATGCGGTAGTTAATGATAAAGGGGGGGAGTACGACAAAGACAACACTTCTAATGAGGAGGATGAGGACAAATGATCATGTACTCATATGATTGGAAGGTTGTTGTTTTGATATCATTTTCTGATTTTTTTTTAGATAAATTGCTGCTTATCTATACATTTTTAGTTCCCTTAGTGGGAAAACTCTTTTTTTGCTATATTTTGATGCTTGTGGTGGATGTTAGACTAGTGTAACTTCTTTTTCTCTTTAGTCTTTCTTTGTTTTTTCTTCTAGGTCATGCCAATTCAAAACTCTTTTGAGGCCACAAAATATAATGATGTTGCTGCATTTTGACTGGTTGTTCTTGAAAATTGATACCACTCTAAAACTGAGGAAGTTCTCATTTTCCTTTTCTTTTATTTGATTCATTTCTTTCCTTCTTTCCCTTTTTGTGATTGAACTAGGAGACAGTGGGGACAATGTTTTGATTAAGTGTAGGGAAGGATAATTTTGAAGGGAATAATTAGGTCTTGAATAATACATGTCTTTCATGCACTTGATTGATCATATCATTTTTCATTGAATTTGAACTTAATCAAAAGCCCCCATTTACAAGTTTGCAATTAGGATTTAAGGATGAACATGAATAGAATAAATCCTGAAAATATAGTCAAAAACTTGGTTAGAATTAGCATTCATATTAAGGTAAAAGCGACTAACACAGTGCTTTACTCACCTATGTTATGGGTGATGTACTTAGTCAAAATTGTAGGATTAAATCTAGGTGGGACAATGCTATTTAGTAATAGAATCTAGAATCTAGAAGTGGATTGAAGTCCGTAGTTGAAATTTAAATGGTTATATTTCTAAGCTTATTGACTTATATGTTCTCTTTTCAAAACCTTTGAGAGCCTATTTAATTTCTAGTGAAAGGGCATATGAAGTTTATCACTTGGTGATTTGTTTTGAATAATCTCTTTAAAAGAAAAAATTTTATGCTAATTGAATAATAAGAAGTTGAGTCGATATGGGTGGGCTTTGATCTCTTAGAACAGTGAAGTCTGACCTTGCTATTAACTATACAAGTTTCTTATACCCAACTGATTTAAAAAAAAAAATGAACTAAAAAGAAGTGGGCAAAAACCTATCCAGATCAAAAAGGAAAAGATGAAGGCTAAAATCTCCTCCTCTTAAGGCTTAAAAATTTTAGAGAGATTTAAAAAAAAAAAAAAAGAAGAGAGAAAAGCCAAGGAAAAGATGGATGCAAATTACTTTCACTTTAGATTATTATGCTTAGAGAAGTGGTTGAAGAGTTTATATACTTGCTAGTAGGTGGTGAAGTGTTACTAGGTGTCTTTTGCTAATGTTTGACTTTATTTTTACTTTGTGACTTTGGAATCTACTGATAAATGATGAAAGTAAAGGTTGACTACCTAGATAGGCCTTAGAATTTTGATTCTAATATGTTGATTACATTTACATGATAGGTTTGAGTAGTACGTACAAAGTGAGTTGTTATGATCTAAAAGAATTAATGAATGCTATGTAAGCTACAACTTGTGGAAAATTTTGAGTATATTTAATTATAGGTTTTCATTGTCCTTAGTTGTTTGCTTGAGGATAAGCAAACAGTTAATGTGAAAAAGTTTGGTAAGTGTCCTAAGACCCTTAATAATTATACCTTATTGATCATATTTTATATGATATTTTGTTGCTATACTAAAGGAAATAATACTTATTGAATAAATTGTTCATTTTTGGGCTAAATGAGGAATAATTGAGCTTTTTAAAGAATTGATAATGAAACAAGTGAACATTTGATGAAGTTTTGGAGCTGTCACTACAATATCAAAAGAACACTAGAGGAGTATATAACTAGTCTATTATCATTGGTGCAAAAAGCAAGAAAAGGAAATTAGCTCTAAGAATATATGATCCATGTAGACGAGTCGTGTACCTCGGGGTCATGTACAATTTATGAAGCAAAGAATTATCTCATTTCTTCCAGTGTATATGACTCATGTACACGGGTCATGTAGGTTGACACAATATAAATAGTCCTTTGTTTTCATTATTTTAGATATCCAATCATTTGTATTGGATTCCTAAGCCCCAAATGATGTATTTTGGAGAACTTTTCAAGGGATAATTGATGCACGAACATCGGGAGTCACAAACGATTAATTAGAAGGGTTTTATTGATCATGCTATATTCAAACTCTTCTAGATTTCCTGTTTTAATTGTCTATTCCATAGACGATTAGATTTTATATGCCCTAGATTTTGTGAAACCTTAAACAATGTTTTGAATTGCTATTGATTAATGAAAAGTTTATATCTTGAGTTTCTTCTTGTGATTTTATTGCTTTTGTAATAATTCCTGGCTAAGATTATTGCGTATATGTTTCTTGTTAGTTAGAAAGAGATTTCAACTAATAGGATAGATTATCCATGAATAAAGGATTTGCATGTTTCACCTAAACATAGGGAGACATCGAATTTCTACAATAAATATCTAATCTTTGTCATAGGGTTTATAAATTCCATGCAATTTTACATTGGCATTAGTGAAGGAAGACATTGCCACTATCTCATGTAGGATTAGGAATCAATTGACTTGAAGAGAGTAATAGGTTTAATTAAGAAATTTTGAAGTTCAAGACTCAACTAATCATTAATTAACCCTTATCATAAGAACTAAGGTTTAAGGTAGATCAAAACTAGGGACATCGTTTGTGATTTGAATCAAAACCAAGAAAAATGCTCATATCATTCGTTAGGGGTTTTTAGTAATTAATTCAATTATAATCAGTGAATTAGAATTAGTATAATCTTTTGATAAGTTAGGCTATATGGTAGTAAAAGACAAATATTAGTAGTTGCCTATAGATCCTTGAGGACGACACTCGAGATTAATTCTATATTGCTACGTAGGTACACTTGCCCTTGCTAGATCATAGGATTACAATATGTTTTATTTTATTAGTCTTAATACGATCTACATTAGAGGAAAAGGAAAAGATGGAGGCTAAAACCTCCCCCTCTGAAAAAAATTTTTTGGAGAGATTTCGATCAAAGAGGGAAAAAATCAAGAAGAATAATGGATGCTATGTACTTTCATTCTAGATTGATGTGCTTAGAGAGGTAGGTGTAGGGAAGTTTGACAATTGTTGATAGAGCCTTATCTATAGTGCTTATTTGGACATATTTGATATGTATTTATTGTGATTTTATCAAGAAAAGGATACTTAATTGCTTAAGTTATTGATTTAGGGTTAGAAGATGATATTTGGAGGAATTGAAGATAATTCGAGTGATATCAAGGAGAAATTGGAAAAATATGGACAAGAGCTAAATTTGTACATGCACTACCTTGTGCATGGTCATGATGAATGCAAGGGAGCAAATAAGTGGACTCTAAAATTTCAGCCCCTCCTTTAGCACAAGTAAGTGGTCGTGTAGACTAGGTTGTGCACGTTATAAATTCCAATGATGGTGAAGTTTTTGATTTCAGCCCTCAACCGAGCACATCCATGTAGACAAACTCGTGCAGACATGTTTTACATCCTAAATTATAAATAGGTGCCTTATTTTCATATTTAAAGATCTTTTGGTGTACTTTCTAAACCCTATGAGAGAAAATATGAACTACGAACTTCATGAGGAGAATTACTTAAGCACCATTGGAGATCACAAGATAATTAAAGGGTTTTATCGTTATATCATGTTTATTGATTACTTCTCTAGATCTTATGTTTTTATTATAAACTCCTTGTATGAGTAAATCTTTATACCCTAAATCTTGTGAGACCCTAGACCCCCGTGTGATTTGAATTATCTTTTGATTAATGAAAAGTTTATACCTTTGTATCAATTTATGTGATTTAATTGTCTTGTGATTGATTTATGTGCAAAATTGGTTGCGTGTATAATTCTTGTTAGGTAGAAAGAAGTTTCATCTAATAAGATGGAGCTTGATGACTAGAGAGATTACATGTTTCACTTAAAGGTAGGGAAACTTTGATTTTATGCATAAAAATTTAATCTTTATTATAGGAATCCTAAATGTTAATGCGATCTTATTTGGCATTAGTGAGGGAGAGGTCTTTATAATCTCATGTAAGGTTAGGAATTGATTAACTTGAGGGGGTAACTAATTTATTTGAGAGATTCTATAGTGCAAAGCATAAACAATTCATTAATCGATATTTTGTTATAAGAAACTAGGGTTTAGGGGGGAATCAAGATGAAGGGTATGCCTTATGATCGAATACATCTTTTTAAAGCATACATAATTGATCTTAAGGTTTTCTATTTTGATTAATTTAATTAATAATAGATAATTTCAAGAACTAGGCTAAATAGTAGAAAAGGGTAATATTAGTATTTGTTCTTTTGATTCCCAGGGATGACACCCGATAAATTCTATACTGCATTAGATAAGTATACTTACCTAGCTCAGTCGTAGATTTCTTTGGGTTTGTAAATTTATAATTTGATACGATTGGTTAACGTGCATCAATTTCCATTTCCTCACTTCATGTTGTTCCCCCACAAACATCAATTTAAAAGCTTCTATACAAATAGTTCACGTCCCTATTCTATTTATGCTTATATTTATTATACTAATTATTAATTCCTAATTTCAACACACTTTATAAATTTTAAATAATGTAGTATTCAACTTACTTATAATAGCACAAAATCAAAATGACCCTTCTCTACCATTTCCTTGAAATTTTTTGCAAAGCTCCTTTTGCCTTTAATTCCAAAACTTCTTAAATTACCTAGATTTCAAAATAAAAATAAAGATTATTAAGGTTTTTAGATGGTTTAAAGAATAGGTAAAACATATGATAAATTAAAATGGAATGTCACAACATTTGGGGCTAAGTTCATTTGAGATCCCAATATTTTAAGTGGATCAAAAGAAATCTCAATGTTTGGAGAAGTGAGTTAATTGAGGACTCTATTGACATGTGTGAATAGGAGAAACATTTAATTAGAACTTAAAAAACCTAACATATTGTGACATGTGTCAATAGAGACCTCAATTGACTTACTTCTCCACACATTAGTATATTTTTTGAACCACTCGAAATGTTGGAACCTTAAAAGAACTCACTCACAAACATTGTGACCTTTTGGTATAATTTACTTATAGAATATAATGTCATGTTTGGTATGCAAGAATGATTTGGAATGGAATGAATTGGATTGAAATGGAATGGAATGAGTTTTGAAATGACAAATCCATTCCTATTTTTGGGAGATTACATGGAACGAAATGGCTAAAAGTGTAACTATCAGGAATGCTCTTAGTAATAAATGCAAAATATTAATACATGATAGGATAAAAAGTAATTATACTCATATAATTAATAAGAGTGGACTGTAATTGCGATTCCGCCTTCTCAAAGGCAGAATCGAATTCCCCTTCAAAGCAAGAATCGTCGATTCCAAGGAATTGCGATTCCGACTTCTAAAAATGCTTCCAAACACTGGAAAAGGGAATAGAAGCCGAAATCACGATTCCATTCTTGCGTACCAAACGTGCCATAAAGGATATCATACCTAATAAGGTTTTGATGATTGAAGGAGGTTGATGATATTTTAAGGTTTATTCTGAAAGAAAGGTTTAAAGAAAATTTTCTGCTAGTTTTAGATGGGTTTATGTGTAGGGTTAGGGAGTTTTTTGTCAAAGTGAAAGATGACATGGACAGAGCCAATTGGATAACAAGATATGTTTTAGAAGATTATGAGATGACATTATGGGTAGTTCTTGTATTAAAATCCTGCTGAAAATAAGAATTAATAATGATGCTTTGATTTAGGTTTATAAAAGATAATTTGGTATTGATATGATAAAATGTCTAACTTTATTGGAAATAAATTACCATTTCAATTATACTAATTTTTTTAGCTAAACTAGTTCACTTAGACTATTTAATTGATTTATCTAAATTCAATTACAAATCAAGATTTTAATTTAGGTTTAAAATTCACTTTTTTTTCACTAATTATTTAATGCGTTAATACTTAAACTAGGCTTGGGGGATATTTCAATAAATTTGTGGGTTTAGAGAGAATGATGAGAAAAGATTTGAAAGCTACACTGGGATCTGTTATTTAATTCAAAAACCGATTGGTTTCAATATTAGAATATCATATTTAATGTTAATCTAACCATATCTTTTATTTCATATTTTAGTATAAACTTAAAACACATCATATTCATTCTACTATTCATAAGCTTCAAAATCTAAACTTATACAAATGAATCTCACATTTGACACCTAAATTTTATTTATTTTCGTAATTAACAATATGGAATTTGAAAGTA
This sequence comes from Combretum micranthum, assembly GCA_024138025.1. Classification (NCBI taxonomy): domain Eukaryota; kingdom Viridiplantae; phylum Streptophyta; class Magnoliopsida; order Myrtales; family Combretaceae; genus Combretum; species Combretum micranthum. Next base: position 1,821,433 of record JAMXBD010000015.1, on the reverse strand, counting down.
TCAATTTATTTACAAACTTTTTAAAATCATTTATAATACCTGAATTGGATAGTTGATTATAAAGATTAAATAAAGTTTAAATAGTTAATTTAAAAAAATTAAAAGAACTTAAGTATTAAATTGACATTTTTAAATCTTATACTAGATGTGATATCTACCCATTATAATATTGTCATTCTAATCAACCAACGATGCAATGAATGCTGCCATCTACTTCAATCACTTTTATATGAGTAAAAAGCCACTAATATATACATATATATAGATTTATAAATACTACATTTGATACTTCAACTTTATCCTACTAAAAATTATAAGTACTAATCTCTATAATTAATTATTTGAATTTTGCTTAATTTTATAATTAACTATAAGGATAATACAAGTATTATAAACAACCTTAGAAAATTCATATGCAATAAATTAGTAATTTTAAGTTTTAAATAGTTAATTGTAAAATTAAAGAAAGTTGACGCATCAAATGTAATTTTTTTTTCCCTTTTGTAATATACAAGAACCGTTTTAGAATATTTTGATGATACCTTTAAGAATTAACGGAGGCATTATAATTACAAAATTTTATCATTGCAGGTTGTTCCCTTCTTTCCACATTAAGCGTCAATTCGCCTCTAACAAGTATGGGTTTACGGCTCACCTAGACATCATCACGGGGCGGTTTCGAACCGTGAATCATCCCAAACCGTCTCCGATGGTTCCGTATCCGGGAACCGCCCCGTCGGGGACGGTTACGAACCGCCGAAGGACCCGTCGGAACCGGCGGGTCTTAGCGGTTCGTCACGCGGAACCGGCGGTTCCACCGGTTCCGACCCGCCATAAAAAAAAAAAAAAAAAAACCAAAACGCACACGTACAAAATGATTTTGGTGTTTTGTTTTGTGGAGGGGGAAGGGTAGAGAGCAGGTCTTTTTTATTTTGGTTCACGATTCATGTGAAACCAGAATTGGAATCGTCAGAACCGGCGGTACCGTGGAAGCGCGAACCACCCCGGCTCTGGCGGTTTCGGTTCCGGTTCGGGTCTGGAACCGACCCGAACCGTGCCGATGTCTAGGCTCACCTTTTACCTTTTTTTTTTTTTTTGAAACCTGGGGTAAATCTGACTTGACTAAAAGAAGAATAGATACAAACCTCCATGGTGAAGTAAAACGAATACAAATTAAAGGGGAAGACAAAAAGAAGAAAAAGAAGAAGAAACAAAAAACTCGATCGTCCAAGCAAATGTCGAAAAGGAGTTAGGAAATTAAGAAAAATTGGTTGGTGCTTCGATTTTAAGCAAGAATAACAGGTCGGTATAGAAACTAGCTTAAGACTTAAAAAAAAAAAAAGTCCTCTCTCTCTTATTATTTTTTAATGGGTCTGCATAGGTGAAGTTGTGAAAAGCAAATTTTATTGCATATTAAGCATTATTTTAACTAAGATTGCAAATAAATTGAGTCGAAACAATATATCACTGGATTTAAGCTTGACTCGATTAGAAGTGACACCAAAATGAGTTTAATTTTTATGCCAATTAAATTTGTTTAGACTCAATTTATTAAAAAATATTCTTTTCCAATTGAGATTAATATAAGAATTTGGCTTGAACAAATTAATATTATACTTGACTTCACATTAATTATGCCCGTAAGTTCATCGAGTCAAATATTATAAAATCCAAACTTAACTTGATAAATTAGTTAAGTAATTTGAAGTTCAAATTGAACTTGAGTACAAATCAAGTCCAGGTCAAGAAGCTTACGAATTGATTTAGTTCGTTTACTGCATTAATTATAACGTCTTAGATAACTACCGATAGATTTGAACTCTTTGCTGCAGTGAAGAAGTCAATTTTAGAGCAATTATAACATGCATGTTACATACAGTATGTGAAATATCTGAAGTTATAAAAATTAAACCAAGTTCTATAACATAATAAAGCCTCGTTAAATCTCTTTTAAGAGTAGGGTATTTTCATCTTTTTATCCCAAGTTTCAAGTTCTTTAATTTTTTTCCTCCTCTTTTTCCCTCTCTTTCATTAAAATATATATATATATATATATATATATAGAAAGATTAAAGTACGATCACTTCCTCTTTGAAATGACAATCCTTTTTTCGTATTCTACCTAGCCTAGTGTTGTTATGGGCAAACTTCATCCAATCGGGCCCAAGGGGACAAGAACCAGAAAAATCAATGGGCAAACTTCATCCAAATCAGGTTGGGCGACAAGAACCAGTAAGTTTGGACTTAAGGAAGTACTTCTTCAAACTTTAAGTAGGTTTTGGCGTTTTTGTTTATCATCATAATGTTTAATCAAAGCAGTTTTTAACTGAGAATGCTTTGCTTTAGACTTATGACAATAATTTTGATAGTATATAGTGATGAAGTGTAAAATTTATTATCAAATGTTCAAGGTGTTGTTGTTGTTGTGTTGTTATGTCATTCAAGAAGATAAAACCATAAAATATGACTTAAGTTCTATATCTCTTTGATTGGATTGAATGACTAATGTTGTGTTTGATCGACATGAATGAAATTAGTATTTCGTCTCTATTATCATAGAATATCTATTTTTTTGTTTGGTTGGTAAAAAATTTTTATCATGTTTATTCTATATAACATGAAATGGATAAGAAATTATTATTCATTCTTATTATCAAAAGAATAGGTATTCCTTATGAGAGATATTTTTTTTTTTCATTTTTTAAGTGATCTAAACATATCATAAATATTTATAAGTGAGCTAGAGCCTAGAGGTTATAGGATGATGAGTTGTATGTGTTTGGGTTTGTGTGAAAGAAGAGGTTGCAAGATCAAAACCTACACAACTACAGATTTTTCATGCAAGGTCGAAAATCTTTGTGAAGAGTTCAGAGGTTACGGCACAGAATGCTTCTAATTTAGAATTTTATCAAAAGTTCCAAATATTTCAACAAAAGGTTTGGAGCATACTATACAAAAAGCATTCCGACCCCTTAAACACAATGAAAGATTTAAACTTTTATTGAGGTGTTGATTGTACTTAGTTAAAGTGGGTGGACCAAGAATACTGGTCATATTTATTTCCCAGCCACTGAATGATGTGTAATTTTACATTGACTAGAGTTGTGCATTGAAATGATTTGATAGATTTAAGATAACTTCAGAATTAAAACTCGTGCATTCAATTGATTTGGTAGATTTAGAATGACTCATTCATTAGGATCATGGAGTTAGAGAATACAAAAAATCCTACATATATACTAATATATAGTGTTTGTATTTTGGGCTCATGAGTTACCCTTATGCTCCTTTAAAATATTTAAATTTCAGATGATAAATTATTATCGTTGTGCTAAATTATATGAATGCATGTGTACTTATGAAGATGTGATGCCTATGTGATAATGATAATCCCATCTACCCTATAAATTATATGTTTTTAAGGCGAAAATATTATGGGTATTACACGTCACGTATAATATACACGTGGTGCATAACTTTTAATGGTATTCTAACACGTGTATATGTGGATGGTGGTTACTTTGAAAACCACTAACTATATTGTCCATGTATTAATATATAGTTGGGAGCTATACAACACGTGTGCATCCATGTGACGTGTATCACCCACTCAATATTTTTCCTTTTTTATGACTTAGTGACAAAAAATACATTGGCAAGCACTTTCACCAATCAATGAATACATGTCTAATTTAACATTTGATTCGATAATCCCTCAGTGATATTCACAATAACTGAATTTATTATTTCACATTTTATATTGTTTGAAAATATCAATGTTACCATGTTAATATGATTGTAAAATATATAATTTAGTTTTCCATAAAATTATTAAGTCATGAAATAAGATAAATTTTGACGTTGATTTTGTGAAATTGAAACTATAAACAATTTATATTTGGAGGGGGAAAAAACCAACTATAAATAAGTTATTGCATAATTACTCTAATTTGATTTGTTTTACATCATACAAGAAGTATCGTTTTGATCAAATCGAATGAAATTAGATTGAATTACAAAATGTCATTCTTTTGTATTTTAATTTAGTTATTAGGTTGAAAAAATATCAAACAATTTTAAGGCTTGAATGGAGAGTTAAATTAAACCAAACCTAAACTCGTTCAACCCAAATCGAAGTCCTTTCCAATTGGAAAAATAAAAATAAATAACTGCCTCAATAACATTTGAGCCTACTTCTACTTATATCTTTTATTTTGTTGTCCCTAGTCTCATTAGTCTACCTTTTTTTCCCTTCACTATCATCCCTTATCTCTAAGGACTCAAGGCAACTTGCATAACTCTGTTGTTTTGTAATATACAATGTCACTATAATATAATGTTATATAACTTTATTTCTTGTATCATATTACTTAATATAAACATCAATTATTTGGTTGAAAGTTTTAATAGCTATTACCATTATCACCTAAAATAAAACATTTTTAAAAGCATCTCCCATCTACCTAAAGGTTCACAACCCATAACATAAAAACCAATTTAATTCATATGTGTTTAAATTTAACTCCACCTAATGCAATTTAGTTTGACTTGACAATTAACTTGAACGAATCGAAACATAAACATCACTATAGGAATAGGGAAAATTCTTTAAATTATGTTACTTATGTATGTTTGGATAGCTTTTATAGATAGATACGTGTATTTTTTTTAATTTTTTTCAACAAATTGTTTATAAAGAAATAGATATAAATAATAAAGTTGGCAGTTCTTATGAAAAGATTAAATATATCAAATATAGATAAAATATAAATATAAATCGGACATATTTATACATATAGATATCTTTAATAGTTAAATGGATGAGTGGATGGTCTAGTTCACAAAATCATAAAAATTCCCTAATAATACGGCTAATAAAAATTGTTAGAGGTGTACCAAAATAAATAAATTAATCACTTATTATCTCTAAAATGTCTATTAAATATTAAATTATAAAAGTGCTTAAGATTTAAATTAATCACTTATTATAAACAATCCATCTGTAAATAATATAAACAAATATTAATAACTTTTTCTTTAATTAACTTTAAAATAAAATAAATAGTTCTAAAAGAAAAAAAAAATCTTAAGCTGTTAATGCCCCAGCTATTATCATCGGGTGGTTGGCAATGAAGTTGTTCTTGAGAATTGAAGCAGTGTTTATCCAACGTGTACACTATAAAGACCACGCTCTCTCATTCCAACGTTGATTTGATTTGAGCCCATGAAATTTTCGTTGCTAATGGCACTTCAGACCAGCAACCACAGCTTTTAAGTGAACAAACTGAAACCTTGTCATCGTCCATTGTCCTTCTTCATTTTCCCACATTTTACATCACCACCCCTCATCTGTTGTGCGTGTACCTGTTTGCGTACACTCAAACTCCCCCAAAGCTTATATTTTGTGAATCCGTTTCTGGGTTCATATTCGAATCACTTGAGTTGCACTAGCCTTCATTAAAAATCATGGCTTTACATATCAGTAGTGCATGTTTCACTGTGTATAACCATGCTAGAGTTCATAAGATAAGAGCGGTGGCATCTGGGGATTACGCAACTTTAAAAGTTGAGGAAGAGAAAGTGAAGTTGGGTGGTTCTGATTTGAAAGTGACAAAGTTGGGTATCGGAGCTTGGTCTTGGGGTGATCTGAGCTACTGGAACAATTTTGAATGGGATGGTATGTGAAATTTTGTAACTTCGTATTAATTTTCTGACTTTCACTTCTAGAGATGAGGGGTGTTTAATAATACTTTCGGGAACTGGGACAGCTGCTTCAAATGGATTTTTCATGTGTGAACTTTATGCTATTCTGTAGAGGTTGTTTCATGCTTATATAGTAATTTAAAGAAGTTTGTGTTTTTGATTGCTTTAAGTGATGAAAACTGTGACTCTTGGTATGTTCATTTAACTTAAGCAATATGGGCGCATGTTAGTTGCCAGTTTTCGGGTGTAAAACAATTTATAGGTGATTCTTTAGGTATGGTTTCTCTGCAATCGTGAAGTCCATTTCTAGATATGTACGTTCTGGTTTTGCTCATTATCTTGCTAGCCCTGTACTTTCCATAAATCTGTTGCTCAATCTTGTTATAACATGCTACAATGTGGAGTGTTGTCTAGTTCTGTTTGAATTCTCACATTTAATGTAGCTGTGTTACCACTCATCAAGTTATGCTATGAGTTCAGAAAATTTCTTAAACTTGTCTAATAATCCGGTCTTTCAAAGATGCATTTTGCATGTGGTCATATTTCCAATGATCCTTATTGGATCTATTTGGATTAGTTGATTTTCATTTGTATATATAACTATATTTGATTTACATTTGTATTTTATCTGTATCAGATCAATATCTGGTTTGTTTAAATTTGTTTATGAGTAAATATATATGTTTTTCATTTGTATATTTTTTAACAAATATTGATTCAAACAGCTACCAAATTGATGCCAAGCTGGCAAAAACCAATGAACCAAACATACCCTAAAAATTAATGCCTCCGGTTAAAACCATGCTCTAAAATGCAAATTGAAATTCGATTACCTATGTCAAGAAGTTGGAACATCAAAAGGATTAACTATGGCATCCCATGCAGCATCTACCAATGGTTGAACAGTACAAATTGTTTAACACCCAAAAATGTCTTAATTTGTATTAGGCATTTGTGATTGTCTTGTCTGGTAGTTAATCTCAGTCCTTTTGCAGCAACATTCTAATACTTCTAATTTTCTTTTATTCATGTATGCAAATAATTCATTGGGTAATTCTCTTACATGGTTTACAATTTTAAATCACTTGTATGATGAGATATTCAAAATATTGTCTTGCTTCTTTATTCTTTCTATTGCAAGCTAAATATTCTATGTAGTACCATGGCTTGAAACTATTTGTGCTTAACTCAATAATTTTTCATTGAAGAAACCTTTTTGATTACTAAGCTACTTCTTGTATTGGCACATGGACTTCTGAACTCGTTAAGAAAGTAACAGGTATTTTGACGAGGAAGTGAAAGCGTTATTGAAACTAGAAGCTGCATCAACTGAGATTACATAATTAATATTTCTTGCACATTAAGCATTTTTGTGAGTGAAGATTGGCCTAAATCTGTTATTCTTGGAAGGAAGTCTATAGAGAGGCAGAAGAAAACAAGATTTAGCATAGAAAAGGAGATGCTTTGTAAATGACAATAGTAACATAGCTGAGAGAACCACATATCTTGCTGCCTTATCTTCCTGTGTCCTCTATGAAGATTTGGAGAAAGTTCCATCTTATTTCCTTTTGTTGTAAAATACTGTGGTTATCAAGCAATATGTTTTGATTCTTCACTTAGAACCAGAACTACTGTCACTTCTTTTCCTAAACTGTCTGAGAGTATGGATGAAAATGAGCAGTAACATGTTAAAAGACTAGGAAAGATACTATTTTAATGAGCTGCTTTTGATACATGGTGTTATGATATAAATATAGTAGCCTATATCATATCTATAAGCTTAAACATTTATATTAGATGGTTGTGGTGCTAATCTTAATACAGTATCAGAGCAAGAGTCTTGAGTTGAATTTCTCTGCACACCCGTTATAACCCCTATTAAAATTAAGCTGTCCACTTCCTGAGCCTCAGTGAAAATCAAAGTTCCGGCCCACAAATGAGGGAAAGTGTTATGATATAAATATAATAGTCTACACCATATCTACAAGCTTAAACTTTTAGATTAGATGGTTGTGATGCTAACTTAATACATGGTAATATAGAGGAAGCCCTCTTGAGATGATTGGGATCTGAAAAGGCAATCTCATTTTGTAAAGAATTATGATTAAAAGATGTGGTTCTCTGAAATGTGGGACATGAGTGGCCTACTAGACATCTGGAGAGATATTGCAAAACACATTTTAAATGCTGATCTCCAAGACAGCACGATATCTAGTAGTGGCAAAAGTTGCATAACAGTTATGTCCTTACATCCATAAAATGGGAAAGACAGTCTAGCTGTCATTCTTGACATGATGGCTAACTGCTATAGCTTTTTGAAAGGTATGGATTTTCCTGTCACTTACAGCCATTTCACCTTTGATATGCCAATGGTGCTTAGCAGATACATGCTATCTTTAAACTGGGAATTCTAGATTCCCTGATTTGGAACTTCCATGGGCAATTTTACGAACGTTAGAGTTAAATAACAAAGGTTTTGAGTGATGCTATGAACTTGAAAATAATTTTACAAATTAGGTGGATTTATGAACTCTCATGGGGTTTTATGAACTTTTGAGTACTTTTATGTGCTCTTTAAGTAAAATTACGAACAATAGGTTATGTTACAAAATAAATAGTGATTTCATGAATAATACAGTTAATGTAAATGGTCAACTGTTTGTGGAAAACTCAATGTTCGAATATGTTATGAACATTTGAGTGAAGTTACTTTTCTTGAGTGTTTTAACAAACTTAAGTGAAATTACGAACTCTGGGTGATTTTATGAACAATAAAGTTCATAAAATTGCTCTTCACATGAAGTCACTTCTCTTGAGTGATTTTACAAATCTAAGTTAAATTGTGTATATTTGAACAATTCCACTAACTATAACATTTTGTAACCTAGAAATATTACAAACATTTGAGCAATTTCTTTATTATTTGTAAATCACCATATAGATTTTGTAGTCACAACCTTTGTTGTTTTACTTAAAGATCATGAAGGCACTAAAAAGTTCGTAAAACCTCATAAAAGTTGATAAATCCACTCTAATTCTTAAAATTACCATTAGTTTGTAAATTGCTTAAAATGTTCTTAATTCAACTCTAATCTTTGTAAATAGACCCATGGAAGTTGCACCCATGGAACTTTAGAAGCTCCCTTATTGAGCATATGTAAAATTTATCCAATCTTGCAAATTTCTTATTGGCATGCTCTCTATTCTATCAATCTTAATCTAGATGATTTCTTTGATATTTCATTATCCTTGAGATTCATCTGAAGATTTCTTTCAATATGATCTGTGAATTGCATATTGTGTTTTATGTGATTTCAGATAGGAAAATGAAAGCTGCTAAGGCTGCTTTTGATGCCAGCATTGATTTGGTATTACTTTTTTTGACACTGCCGAGGTTTATGGCTCTAGGGTGAGCACAAGCTGGAGTGATCATTTATACGTTTTAAATTTTAGAGAAAAATTATTAGCAAAGGAGGAAATAAAGGAGATGATCTGATTTTGTAGGCCTCATTTGGTGCCATAAACTCTGAAACTTTATTGGGCAGGTAAAGTAGCAGGATACAGGAAACAGTTTCTTCCCTTCATTTCAATGTTGCGTTCACAGTGAAATGGTTTCATTTTCTATGTAAGGTTCATCAAGGAAAGAAAAGAAAAAGACCCTGGAGCCGAGGTTTCTGTAGCAACTAAGTTTGCTGCTTTACCATGGAGGTTTGGCCGTCAAAGTGTCATAAGTGCCCTTAAAGATTCTCTTTGCCGCCTTGGACTTGATTCTGTGGAACTCTATCAGCTGCATTGGTGTGTGATTGTTTGTCCTTCCAGAATTACCTGTCAAGTTTTGTCTTATTTGAAAAATAAAAATCAAATAAGTGGCTAATTGAGGATTTTATGCCGTACTTTGTCTCAGGCCTGGAATATGGGGAAATGAAGGTTATTTGTGTAACACAGTTGCATTTATTTGACATGATATTTTATAGAGCTACATCTCTCAGACATGTTCAGTGAACGGTCTATCTTCAGGGTACCTTGATGGTCTTGGAGATGCTGTGGAGCAGGGTCTTGTGAAGGCTGTGGGTGTTTCGAACTATAGTGGCAAGTCTCCCATTTTGTCTGTTTCAAAATCCTTCTGAATTCTCTTCAAACTGTGTTTCTGTTCTCCTATGTTATTCCTCAACTTGTTATATTATTTATCCAAGTAATGTCCACAGAAAAGCGCCTTCGTGAAGCTTATGACAAGCTTAAGAAGCGAGGGATCCCACTAGCGTCAAACCAAGTAAATTACAGCCTTATATACAGAATGCCTGAGGAGAATGGTGTGAAGGCTGCTTGCGATGAACTTGGGGTCACATTAATAGCATATTCGCCCATTGCTCAAGGTGAATTATCAGTTCATTGGTTTTGCTATCAGAATTGCATCTTGCAGCTAAAGAAGCACTAAATGCTATATTATCGTGATATTTTGTGAAAAACATCTTTTTCATATGGAATTCTCATTTTCAAAACTGAAAATTTTATTTTCAACCTTTGTCTACCTTAGAACAATGAACCCACCAGGAGTTTGGGATGCTGCACAAGAAATTGCTATACATTCCACTGTTTTGATAAAAAAACTAATGCAGGATAATAGACAAACTTGAGGCTTTGGATCAACAGCTCTGAAGTTTAGAGATTTCAATCACATCGATTTAAATGGGGCATGACCATTTGAGGGAATGTCTAGAAAGAGATCACAAATAGTTGGATTTCTTATGGAGCAACCAACGGGGCAATAAGTTGTGCTATATATAACAATTGGCATTTAAACCTTTGTTAGTGAATTGAACCATCATGAGGTTGCTTAACCCATGATCTTGTCTTTGCTTTTTCTTTCTTGCCCTGCCTGAGAGCAAGTTATGGCTGAGTAAATTACAGTGTTGTCTTTTGCACTTTTCACTCTGAAACAAAGTCTTAATAAGAAAATCTTCTTATTCCACTTGATGTAGAAAGTTGTCCTGTAAAATTTAAATACAAGCAAGAAGCCTAGAGGTCCATAATCTGATGTCTCCTATCTAGTAGTGTCATTTCAGCATATGTATTCTTCCTGGAATTTGCTTCCATTCTTTCGCTCCTTTCATACAGTTTTCCTCTCCTTTGGCTTGAAATGTTGGTGCCGTAAAGTGCAGGTGCTCTAACAGGAAAGTACACACCAGAAAATCGGCCAACTGGTCCTCGTGCACAGATTTATACCCGTGAGTTTTTGACAAAGGTAAGGAAAAAGGAACATTTAAAAGCAAAAGGTGCAAGGAGAGGAAAACCATTATTTTATTTGTGGATATACTTCCTAAGGCACTCTTTGGTATTGCAGTTGCAACCTCTTATCAACAGAATAAAGGAAATTGGTGAGAACTATAGCAAAACTCCTACACGGGTAATTAATTCATCCTGTGTTGAGTGCAGACATTTCTTGAAGAATGAAGATGGCTGAAAAAGATGCTATGTGAATTTGATACTTGTGTCAGCCAAGTTCTATATAGAATTGTTAATCTTGTTATGAATTAGCATTATGTTTGGTTTATTAGAATGGAATTTGCATTCCACTCTTATCACCACAGAATATCTATTCTTCTGCTTGGTTGTAAAAATATCTACCATAAAAAAAATCTATTCTATGTAATGAGGAATAGATTAAGAATCTCCATTCCTTTTCTTTGCCAAAGGGATGACTATTCCTAACAAAAAAACATATTTTTTTCAAAAATAATCTTAATTATAAAATAAAGGAATTGTTATTTATTTTTCTTGAAAGATCATCTAGAGTTATAATTTCACATTTACAGGTTGTCCTCAACTGGCTCATAGCTCAAGACAATGTAGTACCAATCCCAGGAGCCAAAAGCGCAGAGCAGGCTAAAGAGTTTGCTGGTGCTCTTGGATGGAGACTCACCAATGATGAAATTCAAGAGCTGCGATCAATGGCTTCTGATATAAGACCGGTTGTCGGTTTCCCAGTTGAGAAGCTGTAAATTTTTTTCCCCTACAAAAGTGTTTTATAGTGAAACCCCATTTACATAACTTGTAACTATGATATTCATATGCTGTATAATGAGCATCAAAACAATCCCACATGGTCTATAATGGTACAAACAAAAGGAGTTGAATCCCATTTACCACTATATGTTAGTATTATTTATTTCTCCCAGTTTATGTATCTCGTTACCATCACAGCGAGGAGGATATGAGGCAGCATACTCATGAAGATAAAGGAAGACAATGAAGAGAGAGTTAAATACAAATTTTTGGACAAGTCATCTATGTGATGTTTGAGTTAATGGAAAGGCTTGACATATTAAAGCATTCGGCCTTTGTGTGGAAATACGGTACAAAAAGTAAATATTTAGGATATATGTGTCAAAGGTGGGATACCACATGCACTTTTGACAAAACTAGAGGGCTTATGTGGCACGTGTACCCTCTTCACAACAACATATTCCATGGACTCTCTCTCTCTTTATCGATCCCATGTATTTGGTTCATGGTCTCTGTATCATGCCATTAGGGAGAGGGAGTGGGGACGGGGAGGCCTAATTCTTAGGTGGGTCTCCCCCACCAACATATGACCTTAAGGTCTCTCAAAAATACATCCTCAACTTGTTAGTAGCATAATTGGTGTAATCATCATCCTCGTTGACACCATCAAAACCACCATTAATTTTCCTGGTATTTCTTGAATTGGTATTGCTATAAGTATTGATACTAGTATTATTGTTATTATTATGAACTATTCTTCCATTCTCAATAAAACTTTGTTGAAGAGGGGTAATTCTATAAGGATGAAAGTAATAAGCGGATTTACAATTGGGACATAAATTAAGGGTCTAATAACCCCTATATTAGAGAAGAAGAAGAAGAAGAAGAAGAAGAAGAAGAAGTAGGAGAATGATCGTGATGGAGTCTAGGTGGGAATTGGTGGGGAATATTGGAATTGAAGAAGATGAGATCCATGGATTTGGAGTAGCTTGGACAATTGATGCATAGATATAATTAACTACAGAGAGAGAGACTCTGTTGTGATGCGTCCTCTTAGTATTGGTCAAAGGTTCTTATGTACCTACATCTTTGACACATATATTTAGAATATTTATTTTTTGTGTCGTATTTTCATATTTTTTTAAAAAGAAAAGTATTTCTATATAGAGGGTTAAAGCATTCTCACCTTCTTAAAGTCATCATGACACGTATTTAATAATTAGGGCAGGTTGTAATTTGCAAATATACTAAATCAGTAAAGGCACTTCCCAAGTGAAAAAAATAAACAACAAGAAAAAAGGTCTGTAAACAAGCAATCTTGGAGAGAAGACTTATTGAGCATGATAGGTTACGTAAAATAATTAGTGACATAAATACTGATAAAATCTTTTTATGTAAATATTTTTATAAAAGCTATAAATTGCACCAACATATTGATACATTTTCATTATTTACTTGAACAGGTGGTGCATCACGCTTATTAAAACTTTTTTTTTCCCCAAAAACATATATAAAGCCACTATTAACACTAGTATAGATCATAAGGCCACCCCATTCCTTAGATTTATCATGCTTCTACACTGTTGAACCACATTCAGACTTTTCTCACCATCCTAGCCTCTAAAATATAAAAGGTTGATTTCACATGGCGATTACTTTTAAAAATATCTATGTGGCCAACTCCGCAAAAGTATTGGTTCCGGCAATAATTCGAGGATTATTTGATTATTTTCAAATATATGAGGAATAAAGTCACACTTACAAGATTTACAGATTAATTTTCCCAATAATTAATAAAACGTATTAACAGATAATCTAAGCAACTGTTTATGGAGAAGGGGAAAAAACCTTTATGTTACTTTTGAGGCAGAATTGTGGATTAAAATCATTAGAATGGAATTGAATTAAATGAGTATGGGAATGGAAACTCTATTATTGTATTTGGATACCAAAACATAACACAAATTTGAATGGAAATGAATGGGTATACTATAGGATTTGTAAAATATACCCTTAACAATAAATGGAGTAATAATTGGGTTAAAGACACCAAAGTACTTTCCATTTTTGATAATTTAGTGATTAAACTTTTAATTTTAAAGAATTAGTATTTATTTTTTCAATTTACCGGTAATGGAAAAATTAACACTGTTACATTTTTTTTGTATTTTTGTGTTTATTCTTTAATTTTAATTGCACTTTAGTGTCTATCTTTACTTGTGATGCACTTTGGTGTCTATTTTCTAATTAATTATTAAAAATTGATAAACAACAAAATGCAATTAAAACTAAAGTACAAAACTAAATTACAAAGAAATGTAAAGATGTTGATTTTTCCATTAATGAAGATATTAAATTGAAACTATATTAAAAAAAATAAGCACTAAATCGCTAAAATTAAAAGTTTAAACACTAAGGCTCCGTTTGTTTAAAACAAATACTCTCTAAAAAACAATATTCTTTATTTTCTTTTATTGGTTAAGCGGAAAAAGAAACTTTAAGTAGAAAATATTTTTCCTTGTAAAGGAAAATAATTTCAACTAGAAACATCTTACTCTTTTTAAGGAAAACAACTTACTCTTTTCAAAACGGAAAGTTATCTTATGATTTAGTTTTGCAACTCTATGAACAAGATATTTATTTGATTTTCATCATAATTAACTAATAAATTATATTTTAAACATGAAAACTAATTTAATGAAGAAAAAAATGAAAAATCATTAAAAAAATTATGTATATCAATGGATGATTTATAAATAAATGTTATAATATAATTTAAATTTAAAATTTTATTTTAAATAATATCATTTAGCATAATATACTTATATAGTAACTTGCTAATAATAAATTATTTACATATGACTATGTGTTACGTAATATTGGAAAGTCAAATACAAGGAAATTTTTTTTTGACATATTTCTGTGAAAGTAACCAAACATATAAAAATATATATTTTCACAAAAACATTTTTACGTAAAATACTTTTCTAAATATATGATATTTTCTTGAAATAAACGAGTTTTAGATTATCAAAAATCAAAAGTACGTATACTTCTATTGTATTTAATTTGATAATAATTTAATATAGGGTAAGAGGTAATTAAAATAAAGATTATTAATAAGCATGGAAGCTAACATGGAATCCAATGTCTTTACAAGGTTGGGATTATCAATTCTAAAGAATGTTATTGTAACTTTTAATAATGTTTTTTTTTTAAGCTACGATGTTAGTACTAATAAAAAAAAAAATCATAAAATTTCTATGGCTTTTGAGTAATTATTTGATCATACCTTTGTTTCAACTCAACATTATGTTTTCGTCGTCATATTCTTACACTCTACAGCCTAGTGCTTGGTAGCATGTGTCGTAGGCTTGTACCTTCCATTACTCTGCCCTACCCATTACTTCCATTATTTCCTCCTGGAAGTTGAAACATTAGCATTATATTCTTTCAGCATCTAGCTATCATTTTCCATCCCGATATAATAGATGCCAATGTGCGCTTACATTAAAGATTTAAGGGTTAATTATAAAAATATTACATATTTTTTGATCAATTTATAAATCTATAACTTGTCATAATTTTTTGATAAATAGGTGATCCAAATTTTATGCAGAAGTGTTAATACTATTAAATAATTTAAAAATGACACGTGTGAATATTTTATTATTCATAAAAATTAATTTTATATTTTTTTAATTTTCTCGTTTAATTTTTTTAATATTTTATGTATTTAAATATTATTTAGTAATATATTTATTAAATTAATGTTTTTAGAGCGATAAGATTCTAACACATATTCTTTTAATATTAATTAATTACTTTTGTATGAAATTAAAAAATACCTATTTATCAAAAAAATATCATAAGTATAAGGACCAAAACACAGGTCATGTGTTTGTACTTAACTCAAGATTTAAAAATGAAAAAAATTTATCTAATCAATTATAATTTTTTATGTAATACTAATTTTATAAAAACAATTATATAAACACCGTTTAATTTGTATTAAAAATAGTGTTTAAAAAATGATTTACAAATGCTATATACTTTTAAAATTAGTAGTTAATAAATGAGATATTAAATTTGCTTTTAAAAATCCCATTTATTATCTCCAATTTCTGTATTTTTAAATGGCAATTCATAAATATGATTATATTCGGTAATTTTTTTTAATAAGATTGCCATACATGTATTGCAAATTTTAGGAAGATCATTATAGATCGTATTCGCTTAGTCAATCGTGGACAACAAGTTGCAACCCCACAAAGTCTGGGCAATTCATGTGATGATATGTCCTAGATGGGGCACCTTTGTTCTGCACTCTTATCCACTTGTCAGATTCAGATGCTCCATTGCCGAGCAAGTATGGATATAGTTATTCGTTTTGTTTTTGTTCATGACGATGCCCAATTGGCTTTATTGGAGAAGTTCGTCACGCACTTAGGTTTTCAATTTGTATTTGTGTTTCTATCGAAATAATATATATAACTATATTTAATTTATATTTATATTTTATTTATAGTTAATTTATTTGAATCTTGTTATGAGAACTATTTTTTTTTATTTATATCTTTTCCTAGATAAACATTTTATTAAAAAAAGTTTAAAAAAAAGTGTCTATAACTATAAAAAAAAAAACTAACCAAACTAGACTAGGAAACTCATGCTAAGAAACTTACACCAATAAAGAGAGGTCCTCAACTTTGGATCCTCTAATAAGGATTATTTTAAACATCCTATTTTTATCCATTGAGATTCTAAAATATATGTATATATAATAAAATAAAATATTATATTCTACCTACATTATGATTTAAAAATATAATTCAAATATACTTATTTAAATATAGGGCTTTAAAGTTTTCTACTTAAAATGTATCTAGACTTATGTGATGAAACTGACAAGGATATCAGTTATGTAGGTAAAAGAATGTGATATCTCTCAAATATAAGATGATAAAACTTTAATTATCGATATGTCTTTTTGTATAATGACTTAAAGTTCTTTAGAATTTAAAGCTAAGCGTAATTAAAAAAAAAAAAAAAAACATTCCTAGGATGAGTGGCCACTTAGAAACGATGACACTAAGAATAAAACACAACATTTCACCATAGTGGACGATACTCTTGTGGATGGAGTCCCAGTCGATATAATCTATCTTTTGGTAGCTTAAAGGTGCAATATAGAAAGACAATAACATTATACCATTCTTGGAAAAAAAAAAGGTAGAATTATAATTTTTTTTTTTTTTAGGCCACAAGACTATTACAATGTGGCTATATAGGACCATTACAATACACTAAAGAAATGAATCGAACTCAATACTTCAAGGATGAAAATCTGGACCAAATGCCATTAGGCTACAAGGCCATTGGCGGTAAGACTATAATTATAAATCCCAAGATTTTTTTCACACTATTATACAATAATAAAATAGAAAATGTGAGATTTTTCACACTATTATATGATAATAAATAAAACATGAATTAGATAGTGAACTTAGAACCCGATAAAAATCCTATAATAGATCTAGGAGTTGTAATGAACTCATTCTAGTTTAAAAACTTGAATATAAATTTTTTTTGATCTTAATAGATACCAAAAACGAGATTTCGTATCTTGAACTGATAATTCAAGATATAATTGGAAGTGGCTATAAATTTCAAACCCGATAAAATGTAATCTATTAACATAACTTATTGGTATAAAACAATAGTCCAAAGATGAACTACTAGGATTATAAATTCATGTAGATACTAATATAGATAAAAAATTACAAGTCTATATCTCAAATAAAAATTTCAAAACCCATTGATTATACTTGTTAAGGAATTCTGAATTTATTAAAACTTAAATCCTAATTTGATCTATTGAACTTGAAAATTTAATCGCGTAAGTTAAAATACTAAAAATAATTAATCGTGTAAACTTTATATAAAAATTTGAATGTATAAACAATTAGAGATTTTGTAGAAACTTAGATAATTTTAGATAAAACTCTTATGTAATTGTTATAAACATACGCGTATAAAATTGATATTTGTTAAAATATTTTAGTTAATTATATGAAACAAACAATAAAAAAATGAAACATTGCCGTTTTTTTTCATATCATGGTTGCACAATGATATGTCGGCTGCAGCAAGAATTTCCGTCCAACCAACTTGCACCAATTTAAACACACAGTTTCAACTTGATAATGACACTCCAACCAATCTCAAAACTCCACATATAATCCTTATTAAATGAATTGAATTTTAAGCTAAATGCAACTTGTATATCAGCTGCAATTAGAAGCAAATCAACATGAATTTTCCATTAAAAAAGCGAACCCCCCCTCCCCCCGCCGCCCCCCCCCCCCCCTTGCTGCAAACACACACACACACACACCAACCCACCACACACACACAAACCAAGTCTTTTTTGACAAAAATTATAGGATTAGTTGAGATGATATTTTTGACTAAATAAGCACCAATAATAGGCCTCTATATGGATACTTCAAGCACAAAAATTTAGTAAAAATCAGGTGAAGAAAATTAGTCCAAAAAGTATGAAAAATTGCAGCTCATAACAGAATTTTTCTTGCCTTTGTTTAGCACGAATTTTCAGCTGGATTTTTATGCAATTTAGCTCCAAATTTACACCTATAAATGACATTAATTAAATAGCAAACAAATATAATTAATTCCCCCTAAAAAATAGCCACAAATTTTGTACAAAATTAACAAAAATCAACCTTAGAAAATTCGTGTAAATTTCATCCGAAAATCACCAGCTGAAAACTTGATTTTATCAAGCCCAAAACACCCTTTTTTGTGTGCTAATCCTAGCCTAACCTTAGAACTATATATATATATATATATATGCATATGTTGGCTACAAAACCAACTCAAAATCCTCCCAAACACAATCCAAAAATCCACCTCAAACGGTCATTGTGAGCAGCCCTCTCCCCTTGCTTATTTCTTCACTTGGACAACCTATAAGGAGCTTTAAAACAAAATATAACCCTTGTTTTACTTCCTATATTTTATCTAAGTATCAAACACATCCAAAAACATCAATTCCCTCTTTCAACCACACTAAAAACCAAGCTAAATAACCCTTGGTTTGCCATAAAACCAAGTTGAAATCCAAGCTCAACAAGGTAAGAAATCTTGGTTAGAATTAGTTAACTTCTAATATAGTTAGAACCTACTATCCAACCTTTGATATAGGTTTGGTTCTTTCCAAGGAATGGAGTTGGGAATCCTTTCTACACCAATACGAGGTAACTCCTACCTAGTATTAGTTCTTGTTACATTGATGTGTAGATACTTGGTTGAAATGAGTAGTATTAGAGAAAGGTTATGTGGTTGTGAGAAGTGGTTATTCCATTGATGAATTCAACTAGATGAATGGTTGTTGCATTAGAATTGCTTAGATGTTGATGGCTAAGGAAACACCAACTTAGGAATGTAATAAACTTAAGAATAGTAAATTCGGATCTAGGAATGAAGTGGTCAAAACAAAGCTCAAATTTCAACTAAACTAGTTTAAATTCATGTCTAATGCCCCTAGGACCTTATATGACATAAAACTTGATAAACAAGCCTTAAAAGCATGATTAGAGTTCTACATTTCAAGAAAAGTAATATGAAACAATTCATAAAGTTACACATATTGATACTTCCACAAGTTATGAATGAGTTAAGGAAATGAATAAAAGACTAGATAGTGAAATAAGATCATCTAAATAATACAAATTCTAATTAAAAAGAACAGATAAGTTGACAGGTAAAATAAAATAAATAAAAACTACTACTAATAAGGACATTAAACAGTGTAGACTTGAATAGAAAACTAATAGAAAAATTTAATTAGTTTATCTTAGATAGAGAATGAATGATATAATCAAAAGAAATTCAATGAAACTAAATGATAAATATCTTTTTCTATAGAATCAACACCTTAGAAAATCGATATAAGCAATAGGAATTATATCAAATACGACAGGATACTTAGACATTATAGGAATTCAATATTCTATTTATAAGTATTATTGATGAATATTTTGATCTCATTAGGTAATTTTGATACTGTTGAGGACTTTCCAGTCGATTACTATGATTAATCAATATGAGCAGGTAAGCAACTCAGACTTATTACATTATTTGTGTTTGTAGTTTTGCTACATTATAATATAAAAATAATAATAATGAACTCTTGTGTATGTAGATTATGGGTTTTGCTTGATGTTTGGAATTACTTGGTTGATAAACAATATTAAATAAAAGTGATAACGGATTACTTGTGAATTTACTGTATGTAAAGCATGTTGATTGTTTGAATGAAGTTTGAGCACTTTTAACCTGACTAAAAATTATTGGAATCACAAGTAAAATGAACATGCATTGCATATATTGCATTATAATTATATGATAGCCTACTACGTGTTAGAATTTCGATTTTTTGGTAATGCTTGTTTTTTCTAGGCAAGAGGCTATTAGTTTTATTCAAAATTACCTTTGTTCTTTCGGTTCTATAGGAACTAATTGGTAATGAAGGACACCGCTTATGGTATCGCTGTGAAATGTCTAACACTTAGTAGAGTTTCTAAGGCTTAAAACAGGAAATAAGTGATTTAAAAAATTAACATAAAGAAATAACTATTGTGAGGATTGTGGCTTTCCTGTGTACTTAGTTTTCTTGGGTAAGTGATTCATAGATCAATTTTCCTTCAACCTCGATAAGAGGGCGTAAATCTTCATCCTGTTTGGATTCGGATTGTCCAAGCTTGTAATTGTTCATGTGCTTGAATGCTGCATTACATATGTTTGATAATAACTTGCTTGTTGTGTGATATGTTCTGGTTATTCACTGAGCCCATGGTTTATGCTCACACTCCTATAGTCCTTATAGGATGACGCTAATGCCTTGGCTGGTTGTCTCTAGGAGTTTGGAATTGGTATGTTTCTAAAGTTGAAGAGTCTTGGAAACAGAGAGAATATTTTTATTACTTATATGTGTTAATTGATGTTAGAACATCAATTTCAATATCTGAGAATTTTAGATATGTTTCATGGTTTGTAATAGTTGTTATCAGACAGTAAGTTTTATTTATAGTATTATAATTTTATTTGCTTTCATTATTTCTTATCACGCAACCAAAAAATCATGTTTTGTTAAACTTATGTCATTTTCCAAGTAAATCTAGTAATAATATTTATGTGATACTGTCTGGATCATTAAAGTGTATCATAATATTGTGTTACTATTAAGTACTCTTGGGGCATGACAACAATTTTGAACATGTAAAGTTCACTCTCCATCGGCATACATTAAACCAAATCCTAATACTAAATTGTAACTCAAAAGCACAATCAAGAGACTTGTGGTGTAAATTGACTATGATTAAAATTTTAACTTTTTAAATTTTAAATTAATCCCCTTTGATTCCGCTATGGATATAGTGGACTATACAATATAAGGAACAATAAAAATGCTTAAAATTAAAAAAGACTAGGGAATAAAGAAAATTTGATGAGTTGATTTATAGATGTTTTGCCTTGTGCGCGGTAATTTCTTCCAACTCATTGCTATGAATCTGTCATCTCCACTAATTTCTTTTCATTTACATATAAGAAAAGGAAAAAAAAAAGGCTTGGAGAGTTTTACAATCAAGCCAATCTCATGACAAAATTAGTCTCACAAAGCAAATAAGGATGGCTATTATTTCCTTTGTAGTATAAGATCAAAAAATAAATTCTAAAACTTAATTTAAGAGCTTATCATAGTTGATTGTGATTATAGCTTGGAAACTTTTTAGTTTGCACAAAGTTATCTAAAGCAAATGAATTAGATCTTTTTTCTTTCCTTCTTCTTCAATATTCAAAAATCTATTGAAATTTATTTAGGGTCTATTTGGATGGTTTGTTTTCCATTGATGTATTGGTATTTGTATCATATCTATTTCATATTAGTATCTGATTTGTTTGATCGACTATTTTTCATTGGTATTTATTTTTGACAAACAGCTTAAAAAAATGAAGTTAAAAATGAGAAAGATGATGAAACAAACAAAATGACTAGTCTGTTGATTTTGTAGGATTGTTGTTGGGATATTTTTGTTGTTTAAACATTGAATTTTTAAAATCTAAATCGACTAGCTTTCTTTGGAATTGTTCTCTTAACTGACGCATATTTGTTCTTGTGATCCTTCATTGAAAATATCTTAATATTTTGACATTAAAAATCACTCGTGATGCATGTATATAAATAAAATTAGAATATAAAGTTAACAAAAGGTGGACATTTTGTTCAAATTTTATAACATTGAATGTTTGTAATTAGGAATGATTTTCTGCATAAGAAAGCAAGATGTGAATGGAAGAAACATTAAAGAGGAGGAAGGTGCTTAAAGTGAGAAAAAAGAGGAGAAGAAAAAATGGAATGGATGTATAATTTGAAGTGGGATAACTTCCTGGGTTATGTAGTAAGCTATTCGACTTAGGAAATTTTTTTTGTAGCCTATATACTCTTTAATTTTCATAAAGAAGAATGTGTTTTATGTTTGAAAATCGTATCCTTCAACTAAATTCCTACAATTTTGTTGATAAGATTAAACTTTTTTTTTTTTTTTTTTTTTACACTGTCACTTATGTTAGCGTTACCACACAATTCATAGGTTTGTTACACACATCTATTATTGCATTGTTCCCGGTTCCTTTCTTTCAAGACTTTAGATCAATTATCATAGGATCATATAATTAATACTCGTCAATATATCAGATATTTAATAAAATTAGATTAAAGCTTGTAATTGTTTAAAGAAAGAAGAAAAGCTATTAAAAAAAATAACAAAGTGGTGTCAAAAAAACCTCGATGAAGAAGTTGTCTAGAATGTATTGCAAATTCCTAGTGCCAAACAAAGTGTATCCACTGCAAAAATAGCGAATATAATAAAATAAAACTAAAAATTTGAAAAAAAAAAAGCTAAAAAAAAGAAAGAATACTATTAAAAAATAAAACGAATAAATGGTGAAGAACTTCCACTGAAAAATGTCTGGGATGTATTGCAAATCCCTACTGTGCACAAACAATACTAAGAATAAATTAAAAATAAAACTTCTGACAAAATAAAATAATAACAATAAAAAAAATCGAATATATAACCTATAAAGATAAGTAAATAATGAATTAATTATTATGTCAAAGATGTTATAGATATGGGTAGGGATAGTTTTTTTGCAGTGTTCCTTGGTAGGTAGTTTCAGAAGTGGGGAGTGTGGAAAGATTTTCCAGACAGTTTTCCAAAGTGGTTATTAAAGGGATAAAAAGTGATCCTAAAATTACTCCTAAAATTGTGTTATGGGAGAATTCAAAAGATGTACAATGAGGACACCGTTTTTCGATAGATAATTATCTTTGGGAAAAAAAAATAATAACTACTTGACTTTGATTTAGAATATTTGACATGAATAAATTAAAATTGGCATAATAATAAATAGATATGTTTCTTAGAGATAATGGATGGACATCTTCGTTAGATTTGCATAAAAACTTTCTTTAAAGTTTAAAAATAAAAGATGAGTAATAAGAATAAGTTTTGTATGGTAGGGTCGCAGTAGCTAGTTGATTACATGCGATAGGCATGGTGGTGAACCTGAAAAAAGTTTTCAACTGATGACACATGTAAGATGTTGTAGAGAGAGACATGGGAGGAGGAATAGGCAAACTCAGTTTCTTGAGTGTGTGAGTGTGATAGAAGATAAAATCAGTTAGATTTGATCATTTTTTACTCTTTTTCATAAAGTGGATGTGTTGATCTTTTTTAGAGATGTTCTACTAGAGTTTCCGCGTTTTTCTCAAACTTAGCAATATGTGGAATTTTTTGAAAGAGAAGAGAAGCCACTTATTTATAGATGGTGGAGGCTACTGTTAGCCATTGGGTAACATCTGATTGAACGCACATGATTAAGCATAGATGATCACCGTTAGATCATATCCAAACAATCCGATGACCGTTATTGAAGCCTTCTTTTCTTTAACAATGGGTAGGGTTAGGCTTTGTAAATGGCTAGAGGGCTTTATTTATATTATAAAGAGAAGCTCATTATAATTAAAACAACTTATTTTATATTTAAAATAGACTTAAGGCTTATTTTATTCTACATAAGCTATAATTTAGCCAAACGAAGCTCAAATTAACCCAGTAAGCCATTTTCGAAGTCTATTTTTTGCACACAAGAAAACCGAATTAGGCCAAAGGTAGAATAAACTAGTTTGATGATCTCTATTTTAAGCTTACCAAGCCAAATGTCTCTACAACATCCCATATTAGACTCGATTTTCTAAGCTCTATCACTAGCCGATGAGACTAGCATGTGGAATTAAATTGAGCCAAAAGCCCAAATACTGAAATGACCATCTAAAAGTTTCAGTTGATACCATTGATGACTATCCCTCGATTCATAAAGAACATAATCTTCAAATCGTTATCTTTATCTTCTCTTGCATAATATTGTTTTAACTGCCCAAAATTCTTGGAAAATTCAGCAATAATCCCTATAAAAGAATCTTCTCAAATCTAGCAAGTCAATTAAACAAATTTCCTTTGAAATATTTCATTTTATTCTTCATGAATATATTGAGATAAACTTTATAAATAAATAATTAAATATAATCTCCATGGTATAGATCCTATTTTTATGGGATGCATTAAATATATTACTCAAATATATTTGATAAGTAAAGCTAGTCTTCAAAAATGTTGAGAATCCAACTTAAAGTTATTTTCACAAAATTCTATAAAATCTCATTGCAATGCAGTCCGAACCTTCCACATTATCTTCTAGTTAATTAATTTTGATATAGTCTGCCTTGTTTTCAATCTGCTATGCCACCTTTTTGAAATCTGACGTTCTTTACAAAACTTCCACTATTCAAATAATATGTTGTGGAGCTTCTATACTATCTTTTGACTAAGTATACATATATAAACTAACATAATGTGGACATTCTATTTCACCTTTTAATGAGCTTTGCTTATTTAAATTTAAGTATATTATATATTAAATGTATATAATATAAAAACCAAGAAATCCTTATTTAAGTTTCATAAATAACAATGAATAATCTCTCAATAATACATTAGAAAACTCATAACAAATATTAAACTCTCAAATTAAAAATACAAAAATATCCAACACATCTAACATCCAGCTCGTCCAATCTCTCACCAAGATTCAATCCATAGCCTAAGTAATCAAAGTATTCATATTAATATCATCTCCATCACTTGAAAAAAGAAAGGAATAAGTTGAAGCCCAATACAACACTAACACAAGAACACACTCACACACTTCTATTCTAATGCACATTCAACAACCATCAATTTATATCTTTGATTTAGATTAAGCAAATCAACAGTAAAATAGTCACATTTTGGCAATACGACGGGAAACCTATGGGTCTTAAGTAGCAGCAATTGCTTGGGGGTGGTAAGCTTACACCCTCATAGGCTTTTGTTGAAATAGATATGTTTGCGGTTACGATCAAGGATCGGAATATTAAGGAAATCGTTGGCAAATCTTTGAGCTCTTGTGGAAGAAGTGGAACCATATGATGGATTTACTTCATGTAATTTCTTTATGAGTTATATATGATATGTTAATGTTTGGAATTTCTAGGAAGTGTATATGTATTGTTCTGAAGGCATTAGCGGGAGTATACCTCTAAGAATTGTAATTGATCTTACTTATATTTTATGTTAAGTATTCTTCTTATCTTGTTATTCAATTATTATCAAAGTAAATTGCATTACTCCGACGCATTCTCTCTGATATGTTGTTTGCCTTGTGCATGATATGAACGCCTTTGTGTGACTAAGAAAGTTATTCCTAGGATTTAATATTGTGCACGGTGGACTGCCACATTTAGGATACCCCTCGGGGCGTGACAAAACATCTCTCAATAGATATATACTATATCTAAATTAATTTATTTGATATATTCCACCTATTTGAACATAAGAATGTTGCTGCTCCTAGCAAAAGCTTAAGAAGTTAGCGTTTGTAAATGTTCATGAAACCAGGATGAATGCATGGCCTTAAATGCGCTATCATAAACTCACTATTTGAATGTGAATATATTTATGTGTATAAAATCTCTGGTTGTGACATATAGCGTGGAAGTTCAAAATAATAGACTACTCATCACGCTGTTGCAACTTTGAGGATTTATATTAAGAAATAATTCAAATATAACGATATTATTCTTTAAGCATAAAATGAAGGTATTTGTGTATGTATGTACATGATCAACAATCTAGTAGGGGCTTGAAGAAATAGATTATTAATTATGTAATGGGTAAATTACACTAGAAGGTCACAACGTTTGAGGATAAGTTAATTTTAGGTCATAATGTTTCGAAAAGTTAAAACAAAAGTTACAACATTTAGTGAGTAAACTCATTTTAAGTTACAACATTTGGGGATAAGTTTATTTTATGTCACAACGTTTAGATAAGTGGTCAATTGAGATCACCATTAATACATGTCAACATGAGAAATATTTAATTAAAACTCAATAAACCTTTCTTTTAAGACTCCATTGACATGTGTCAATAGGATAAATACTTAATTAAATTTTATAAGATACTTTTTCAAATATTATGATCTTTTTTTTTTATTTTTCGAAACATTGTGACTTAAAATAAACTTACCACCAAACGTTTTGACCATTCGGTGTAATTTACCCGTTATATAATCTATAAACCTTGTTACAACTTTGAGGATTAATTCAAATCTAACGATATTATTCTTTGAGCATAAAATGGAGGTATTTGTATATGTATGTACATAATCAATAATCTAGTGTGGGATTGTAGAAATATATTGCCAATTATGTAATCTATAATATAGATCTTGTATTTGAAATAAAATTATGGCGTTCGTAACAAGCACATCCGTGGTCAAGGCCGTAATGAATTTCTTGAAAGTCCATAGAGATCACAACCCTATCATGATCTTGATTGAGGCAACCATGGAGATCACAGGCCATATCACAGCCGTGATCATTGATCTATCTAGCATAGTAAATTTCACGGGCTTGATCATGCTCGTTATCTGTACTGTTATATCTCAAATTTTATTTCAATAGTTAATTTTTGAAAGATCGCAACTTTTGATTAATTCCATAAGATACTTTTTTAAATGTTATGACCTTTTTTGTACTTTTTAAAACGTTATGACCTAAAATAAACTTACCACCGAACATTGTGATCTTCCGATGTAATTTACTCATTATGTAATCTATAAACCCTATTACAACTTTGAGGATTTATACTAAGGAATAATTCAAATCTAACAATATTATTCTTAATAATAAAACTTTTAAGGCTCAATTGACATGTATTAATAGGAGAAATACTAAATTAAATTTCATAGGACACTTTTACAAATGTTATAACCTCTTTTGAACTTTTTGAAATGTTGTGATCTAAAATGAATTTATCACCAAACGTTGTGATCTTTTGGTATAATTTACCCATTATGTAATCTATAAACCTTGCTACAACTTTGAGGATTCATACTAAGGAATAATTCAAATCTAAGATATTATTCTTAATAATACAACTTTTAAGGCTCCATTGATATGTATCAATAGGAGAAATACTTAATTATATTTCATAAGAGATGTTTTCAAATGTTATGACCTCTTTTGAACTTTTTGAAATGTTGTGACCTAAAATGAACTCACCACCAAACATTATGACCTTCCGGTGTAATTTACGCATTATGTTATGTATAAACCTTGTTACAACTTTGAAGATTCATACTAAGGAATAATTCAAATCTAATGATATTATTCTTTGAGCATAAAATGGAGGTATTTGTGTATGTATGTACATAATCAACAATCTAGTATGGGATTGCAGAAATAGATTGTCAATTATGTAGTCTATAATATACATCTTGTATTTAAAACAAGAGGCCATGATGAATTTCTTGAAAGTCCACGAAGATCACTGGCCCCATCATGGTCGTGATCGAGGCAACCGTGAAGATCACGAGCCATATCATAGCTGTGATCGTTGAATTATCTAGCATAGTTAATTTCACGGGCTTGATCATGCCCGTGATCTGTATTATCATATCTCAAATTTTATTTCAACAGTTAATTTTTGAAAGATGACAATTTGTGATCAATTTCTTAAAGAGTTTTATGTGTTTGGGTTATGTCCATTCGTGATGATATTTTAGGTAAATTAAAAACTAACTAACTTGAAATCTAAAGGATGTAGCCCATGTTCAAACAATGTGATCTTGGAGAAAGTTGTGATGGTTGGAATATTTATTCATGATATAAAATGTATTGCATCTTGTAGTAAGAAAGCACCGATCATTATTAGAATTATTCTCTTTGTTTTTCTCTTTTCTTAGCAATAACCATACACAAATATCCCAAATTCTTTTTAAGTATGGTTTGATACTTGAATATTTGCCATTCAAGTGTCAAAACATAGTTATATCCTCAGGAATTCCACAATATATCTCTCATAGTAAACTTTATGTGAGAGGCGTAAATTTTCTAAGAAAGTGATATCATTCGTGCCTCTAAGTCAATCTTTTATCAATTTGTTTCTTAAAGCCCCTTTATTAGTTTTAAGACCTAACATTATATTTCTATAATTTATATTTAATTTTAAAATGATTTGATATGTTTGTATTGAGACACCAATGAATATTTTATCATCTTTATCCATAAGTTAATACTATATGTCTTTAATTAATTTAACCAGTCACCGCAACCTACAGCAAATTACCTGAAACAAAGGCCATAAGATAGCTTATCTATTACATCCCATTTCTGGGGTTTTTCCATAAAACGTACAGTCAAAGGCTGATGCTTTGATATTCGTTTATTGAAAAAAATAAAAACATCAAATGCCATTGATTATACTGACCAATCAGCTCCAATCACTATCCATTTAGAAAAGCGTGTCCATTCTGTCCAGAGCCCTACGTTTCCAGTTTGGTCATGGCACGAAGCCTCACGAGTCACGAGCTAGTATTACTGTAGTTTTCACATGATATAGTATATACGGAATTTTACGTGAAAGTTTGTATTTATACGTGGCTTTATAATCGGAAACCTAATGAATTTAAATAAACGGATATTATATCACCGTAAATCTCCGTTGATAAATTATTAAGCTCGTCGGACTTTATAACAGCAGGTGGTGAAGAAATGGACAAAGGGAAAGTAAGAGTGCTTATAAGCGCGGGCTGATCAATTGGCAGAGTGGGTAGCTATCAATCGAGGAACCTGATTGCCAATTGATCTATTTCGCAATCAACCAAACTTGGTGAGTTAGCTTATGGCATTTTCTTGCTTTGGATTTTATTTCTTTGTGCCTAAGTAAAGAATGTTGGGATGTAGAACTATTCTAACTCTATGCGTGTGCGTATGAATTCTATCATGCTTGGGTATTAAGAAACATGACTAGTCCTCCATATATCTATTATTACAAAGCAGATACTTTAATTACTATCGTAATTTTGCCTTAATTTTTAGGAGCTTCTATGGTCCCATAAATAGAACCATCCAGTTAATCATCTAATTGTTAAAATAAGTATAATAATTGGAATGTTAACTATTTTAGTGATTTGATCACAATTGGGTATGATTTGAGATGTTGAAATGTTAACTATTTTATGTGACAACTTATAAGATTTGAAGTATCTATCCCAACGATTGCAACGTACAACCATGAGAATTAACCTGACAAATCTACAATAGCTAAACTACAACAAAAGTTGTAGTTTTTCAAACTTAAAAGGGTGGCGGATCAAGGGAAAAAATATATATATCCAATTGGTCATCTGATTTTTTTTTTTAATCTATTCTTGAAGAGTTTCGAATGTTAGAGGTGAATTATAAATATAAGCATGACTTTTAAAGTATCAAAACACAAGAGCATTAGAAAAGAAACATGAGAAAACTCTAATGAATCATTCTCAATAATAGAATTGGAAATCTATTGTGATAAGACACTTTAAAGTTATATTCATAGTCATATTTAAAAGCTATTTTAGAATCTAGACATTTTAAAAAGCTTGTTATATTTGTTTTGTACAAATAGTTTAAGGATATTTTCATTTCAATCCCTTATTGCTTTGTAACGATTGTCAAAGTAGTGTGAGAGACAAAGTCTATCAAAGAGTCTTGCTAGCTTACAAAGATTTTAAGGAGATGGTCCAGCTAGTGATATTGTGTGGTATGTAAGAATTTATATACTCTTATCAAGTTTTTCGATTTAGCGAAACAAGCTGGTATGGAAGATTGGTTCCGACGTGAAATTAAAAGAATGGATTGACTTAGATAGTTGAAGAATCTTCTCTCTCTTGCTCTCTCTCTTAATTACTACACCTTAATACTATACTTTGATATCATACTCTAATTTGTGCATCTAATTATTAAATAAAATTGATAATTGAATTGAAAACCTATGCTTAGGCCATCATGCAACAAGCAATCAAGAGGGTTGATAAAGTATATATAGCACTATATTTGAAAAGTTTTTAAAAACTAATTAAAGTAACAAATTTACATCCCCTTATTAGTTACTTATTTTTTGGGACCAAAAAAATAAAATACATAAAAAATAAAAATAAGTCAAGATAAAATTCATCATTATGTTAAATTACGGAGATAATATCTAGGATTACTCAATTGGTAAAAGAGTGGCTCATAGCTAATGCCTATGGCAAATTTTATTAAGCCTATTTCATTTTGAGAATAAAGTAAAATGATTAATCATTGATAATATTACATGGTGATGGTTTAATTATGATATGTTTGATGAAGAAAATTAATGACACAGTAATCGCTTTATAGTCGTTTATGTTTTATAATCTTCATCATTATCTTGATTTGTATTTAGATAGATTTTACAAACACATAGGATTGCATACAGTACCATGTTTAACAGGTACAAGGTATTGACCAAAGATTGTAGTTGATATTAAAATCTTGTCAGTTGTTATTTTGGGATTAGAATTCAATATATATTATGAAATAATAGATCATTATTTTAAAGTAAAAATAATTTTTCATTAGTTAATAAATAGCGATGGTTAATCACAATAAATAAAATTATTTGATTTTCCACCCTTTTGTGATCTACAAAACCCAACCTTTTTTTATCATTCAAAAAATCTTCTCTTTGATCTTTTGATCATATTTTCACCAAATTATCATAAACTGCAATAGATTGATAATCTCCAAGTATATACTTTTTATAATTTCTGAAAGATCCTACAAGTTGTCTTAAATTTCAGAATGACCATAACTATAATAATCTAAATCCAATAATAATATGATCCATTCATCTAACCTATACGGTTCCAATCCCCAGTTGTATGTTTATGGCCAAAGTAGTTTTTCATAATTTTCTTATGTCCACATATTTTGATTTGAATTCGGATTGATTGGACAAAACAAACACATCGGTATTATATTTCCTTTCACCATAAGATTCCTACTTATTTGGTCTTAAATCTCATCTTTTTCCTTGGTTCCTTTACATAAAAACGAGGACTAATTTCAGCATGATTTTACATTTATTAACTATCACGTGAATTTCTACTCAAATAGAATTTAAATAAAGTTTTTTTTTTCCAGTAAGATGAATTTCATTCAATATTAAAATATTACATCAATTGAATTCATCAATATAAAAAAATCCATAAACAAAGAATCCATAAGGAAAGGATTGGGAGTGTCAAAATGCAATTGGGCAAACTATCACATTCCTTCAAAAGTTAATCTATCCCATCTAGGTAACAATATATCCATATGAACAAGACCCATCCTACTGACAAGTACAAAATATCGCATAATAGGGATAACATAATCCCACGCAGGGGATGGCAACAAAAATAAAATAAACAATGATAAATACTTAAAATAGAAATTATAATTAAACTGCTCATTCAAGAAGCCGTTTATAATCCAAAATTCCAATTGTTGGGATCTCTTCATAATTCCATATAGGAGATGACATACGATGATGGATTATGGATTATGGTGATGGTGGAAATGGTAGAAAAAAAGACAGATGTGAAAAGTTATATTCAAAACATAGAAAACTGTGGATATTGTAATCAATAAAGATGGATTTGCAGTTTTAAGTTGGTAAAAGAATGATAAATGATTAGAGAGGAGAGGCGATCAAGGCATCCGTGTGGTCGCCTCAAATGATAGGGTTTAGGAGACATTTTATGGTCTTATCATTAATTTTGATGGAATAAATCTTGTCAGCATCCAATGGTTCACACTATACTCAACTGTTATCAAATCATTAAAATAGTTAATATTTTAATTATTATATTTATTTTAATGGTTAGATAGTTGACGAACAGACCATAAAAGCTCCGATTTAGTGAGAACCTTTTTTTGTGAGTAAATACCATGAATTTAAATAAAGTTTATGGG
This sequence comes from Combretum micranthum, assembly GCA_024138025.1. NCBI lineage: Eukaryota > Viridiplantae > Streptophyta > Magnoliopsida > Myrtales > Combretaceae > Combretum > Combretum micranthum. The sequence goes on along the minus strand of JAMXBD010000015.1, from coordinate 1,789,236 downwards.
AGTTACTTTAGCAACACGTCTATAGAGTAGGGGTGCAAACAAGCTAGACCAAACTAGACATTTCAAGGCTTGGGCTTGGCTCATTTAAAAAATTAATGGGTTTGAGCCAAGCTGAGCTTTTAATGAGCCTAAAATGTATAGGTTCGGCCCCAAACCTGTTAAGGATTTGAGAGTCTGAGCTCGGCTTAGGCATGTTTACATAAATATTTATATATAATATTATATTTATATAAACAATTACATATAATATTATATTTATATAAACAATTACATATAATATTATATAAATATATATTTATTAATATTATATTAATATATTATATTAATTTAATACTATATTAATATATTAAAAAGGCTCTTAACAAATCTTTTCGCAAACTGGCTCGCGAATCTAAAAAAACTAAAAAAAAGCTTAGACTCAACTCGTTTATACTATCTTGTGTAGTGAGTTAAGAGGGAGGTGCTAAAACTTTATTTATATTGTGTAGGAATGTGCTTTATGTGTTTTCCATTGATTATAATTTTTAAATATACTTGTCTAATAATTTTTAGAATCAAGTTTAGATTGTATTAATTTTGTATAATTACCTAGTGTTGTTATCTTCCCACTCAATTTTTCTTCACACTTTTCCAGTCCTTAAGTAGAAAAATGTTGGGGTGGGATAATCATCTTAACCCTAACTGTAGGTAATTTTTTTTAGGGCATTCCCTTTTTCCTCCGTAAAATAATTTTCTTCTTCGAAGTCTTTCTTGACAATGGGAACACTAAATATTTGTCAAGTGATTGCTACAATGAACTTTTCTTCATATCTTATCACTCAATGCACCAAGGTTTGGCATCTTCTGGCTATACCTTTTATTGGTATCCAATCCAACACAAAGAAAAGAAAATTCCCTTTCCCTCCAATGATATCGATTTTGTAAATACTTATCTTTACTTGATACCAGAATATTCCTTTTTCAAACTTTACCTGTGGGATCTGGCACTCGTATCACTACCTGTACACCTACTCAGACTCTAAATCTAAGGACAACGCCGTTTATCCATCTTCTCTTCATTTTTTGTGACTTTTTGTGATTTTTCTTTTTGAATTTTTCTTTTGAATAGTTTTGTCATCATTTTTATTTTTTTTTTGTTTTTTTAACTCTAAAACTAAGATTATTTTAATTAATTAAATTACAAATGGAATAAAAATAGGGTGTGTACAATGATTTATGTTCAACCTATGTAAATGGTATCCTATAATCTCTTTATTAAATCATATTGACCAATGTTGCATAAGCAAAAATTTTAAAAATATATAAATCAATCGTATATTATAATATATATGTTTTGAAGGTAATCATATATTGCAATCCTTTAACTCATTTACTGCTCGTTCATTTCACTGTTATTGCAATTCTGTTACAGCCTTATTTCTTACGAATAGCTATTACGCCGTTTAGTTCACTGAATAGTGATTCCACAATGAATCCCTATTATACAAAACATTGAATAATTATTCTTTATTCAAACTTATGAAAACTAATTCAATGTTGGAATTGTCTTTTTTTTTTTCAAAATACTACAATTTAAATAAAAAATTAATTAAAAAAAATCATATTACATCTCTATCCCATTCTTCTGTAATAGAAATTTCATTATAACCTTATTCATTTAGCGAAGTGAACGAACCGTTAATAAACTTGCTACTCTAAATATAAAGATGATGCTAATTTATATATAATAAAATTGTATCACATATTCATGTATTCTTTAAGCTCAGAGAATAATGGATTTTTAAGAAAAATCATTATCAAGGCCTCTAGCCTACACATATTAGATGGAACTTCTATACACTTGTTGAGTACATAAATGCATAGAATGAATCATCATAAGACCGAACGAAAACACATTAGGAAAAATCTTATATGGAGCAAGGATCTTTTATTATCATTGGAGAAAGTACAAGTCCATAATGATATTTAGGGAATGGAACAAATGAGAAAATCTATAGATATAAATTCCATAAACAATTATTTTACTTTTAATGAATTATTTCTAGGTCAACTTCCTTATTTTTTTTTTTTTTTTTAGACTTTATAAAAATTCAAGATTAAAAAATTAATAGAATTTTCGATTCTTAATTTTTGTAAATTTGCCAATGAACTTATAATTTAGTGGCATCTCTCTGGTCTCTCAAGTGAGAGATACCATATTCGAATCCACCGTTACACTTTGTAATGGTAAAAAAAAGAAAAAAAGGTTTTGCAAATCATCTTTTCAAAATCAAGTGGTAAGAATTAGTTAAATATTACGAATATGACCATGTTTGGTTCTATTTGTTTCATCATATTCTAGTCATTTCAACATCATATTATTATCGTTTTTAAACTGATATTTGTCAAAACATAGATATCGATAAAAAATTGATGGTTTTACTCATAAATTGATCAAACAGATATGATATAAATAAAAGATACACATTAGGTACAGATAAAAATCCAACAATCTAAATAGATCCTAAAATATAATAATTTTTTTTAATTTAAATTGTCATGCAAAAAAATGTGGTTCAGTATTACATTAGGTAATATCATTATTTTACAAAAAAAAAGAAAAAAAAAACTTAATATTATTTTAACTAAATAATTGTTGTTTATTGTGATTGCCGATGTATTATGTTGCGATGATTTACATTTGCAGAACAAGAAGTAAGAATTATATTGATGGGTGCATTTGATTCATTAATTTAACATCGATGTAATATCTATTTTATATCTATTTTAATCAGATTATTTGTTAAAAAAAAGATATAAGTAAGAACTAGATATTTTTACTTATAAGCAAATCTTACAGATCATATTCAAATAAAATATAAATATAAATTATATATAAATAAGATACAAATTAAAAATAGACCATTATTTTGGTGAAAAACTTGGAAGTTGATATGATTAATAATTTCGTCCTGGCATGTTTCTTCAAACAAAAAGTGAATTATCTTTTTTGTTTAAAGATAATAACATACTAACATAGTATACACATACACAGAGTACACTGCACATTGCATAAGCTGAGGAGGATAATTTTTTTCTTTGTTTTGGTATAGTTCGGTTTGAGACCGAAGACCAAATATCATTCTTTACACTAAATCGTAATTTGAGCATGTTTGGAAAAAGTTAAAAAAAAAAAAAAAAAAAAACCAAATGTTTGATTCGGTTCGATTCAGTCGTCTTGTGCCAATCGCCTTTTTTTATTTTTTTTATTTTTTTCTCTTCCTTTGCACAACCTGGCCAACCCTAATTTTTTATTTTACGCTCGTTCACTTTTCGTGCAGGCATTCGTATGGTTACCCTAAGCAGCAAATAACATCAAAGTTAAATCAACCAACATAAACAACATGAAAGCCACGTGTAGAAATCGCTTAAGGTTAACTCATCTTTATCAACCCTATAAAATGAAATTACCTTAATACAAATTATGTGATTTAAAACTTTAATAAATTCTAAAATCATATGTTAAATATATAATTTACAACAAGTATTTATAGGAAAAGATAAAATCACATCTTTTACACGTGATATTGCGTTGTTGGTTTAATAGTTAAATTTATATATAGTTTATATTTATATAAATTATTTTCCAAACGATTTGCTACACCTAAAATTTTCTTCAGTTTGCCCCTTGTTAACTCCACCCACTCAATTGGCCTGTAAAGGGGTGTTAATTAATCACCCGACCTTAGATAATGAGCTTGAAGCTATTCTAGTCTCCTTCGGTTCACATCCATAATTCAAAACAAATTAAAAAAGATTTAAAAAAAAGAAAAATAAAAGAAAAGAAGACGCAATTGAATTGATTGGAAAAAAAAAAATTATAAAAAATTTGATTGACGGAGATTGGCAAATAGACCTATGTTTACAATCATTTTGCACAAGGAAGTTTTTTCCTTTTTTCTTTTTTTTTTTTTCATCAAGATAATATTTCTGACACATATTTGTTTTTTATATGTCAACAGCTTTGTCGATACTCTGTCCAAAATAGGAAAAGCAACTTTACAGACACAAATCGACACTATCTATTTCCTCATCGATGCATCCAATCCCGAACACGAAGATCTTATTTTAAGATTACAAGATCCCACTGTCAAATTTTATAACTAAAACAAACGTCTGGATCCTTTTACAAATACTTTTCAGCCGACAAGCCAGGAAACATTATCCCGTTTGACATAGGAGAAATGAAAGAAAGTGACCGAGAGGGGATGAAATGCTACCAATTTTGAGAAAAAAATTATAAAAATATAAATTAAAAAAAATTATAAAATTATTAGTATTATATCACATACTATGTATTGTGAAAAACTTTTAAAAATAGCTATATCGCATGACTAACATGGAATATAAATACTAATGTGTATTGCATATTGGCCATGTGATACACATTGAATAATTTCACGTGTATCGCATGTTTAATATGTGATATAATAATGATAATTATATAATTATTCTTATTAAGTTGTATTTATATAATTTTTTAAATGATGTTAAGTATGAAATAGTCTCTTGTATTGAAAGGAAAAGATAAGAGAAAGAGAAATGTATGAGGCTCATAATCTTTTTATCTCTTAAAATGGAGAGGATAAGTAGAGAAATGGGAAAAAAAAAATTAAATTATTTTATTCATTCTTTTTGAAATTATTTTTATCTTTTGGAGAGGATATAAGTAATTTACATTGTATCTTATTTTGTTTTTTACAATAATTAAAATTCCATCAATGTCTCTTCACTTCAAGTTCCAAACAAATGGAAGGATTCAAATTCTCCAATAATTGTTCCTCTTTTCTTTCACCATCTTTCCTCTATGATTCATTTCATTTTATAAATTTATCTTACAATTTACATTATTTCACATCCAACATGGCCATAGTTCCTAAAGCTACATGTATTATCTATCTACCTTGGATAATTTTGTCCCTAGTTAATATCAACCATCATCGATAATTTTATAGTTTATAGTATTAATATTTTTTTTTAAGTGGGTGAACTAAGTTGAATCATTCCTCACATTATAAGAGAAAAAGAATTATTAACCAATACTCTAAAAAATAAAAAACAAGTAATTTTCTTTTTATTTTTAAATAAATTTATGATTTATAAAAGAAAAATAAGTGTATTAAAGATGGGCTCCTTATCATATCCTCATGGAACATCTGATCAATGAATACATTTTTATATTTGCTTTACATGTAATGATCATAAGAAGATGTATTGGTAAATTTTTTTTTTGCCTTAGAACAGATGAGTTGTCAAATAATTCTTATTTTTTTTGCATCTGACAACTTTTGCATCATCATTGACTACTTAGATAAAAAACATTGATGGACACGTGGCTCATCCCTTCGGCATCTCTAGATTGCTAGATCGTAATGTTGGGGTTGCAGATTTGATCGAACCCAGCTCGGCCATTTACGACCACCCATAATTTCTATATTTTTAATTATATAAAATATACATATATATATTTATATATCTTTTTCATTTTATTCATGAAAAAAAGGTGGTCCCTCCTGTCGACACAAATACAGGATTAAGTTAAACAATTAAATGCCATGTGGAATGTCACTGTGCGTTACAGTGGAAAAATTTAATGCTCCTAAACTTTTATTCATTTATATCGGTATATGGTGTGCTGAATTTATATACCGTAAGATGGTACTATTTAATTATTAAGAAAAAAAAAGCATCACATAAACCTAACGGTGGACAGGTTTGATATGAGATATGTCTAATCTCCTTAAGGATTATGCTCAGTCATTATGAACAAGGATTAAAGTTTGCTATATGAAATTTGCTATCATATTACTTTTCTTAACAAATAAAAATATGATGTATGTTATTAATTTAAATTTTTATGATTTTATACACATTTTATAAATGATAAAAAATATATGATACGTTATTATTTGTTGAGCTAGTAATAGATAACGACAGTTACACAATAAATATTCATCCTTATGGATGATGAGCATAAACAAATGTTGATTTTCCTATGTTTAGAGTTATTTGGTAAGATATTAAATAAAATTTTATTTTATTTTATATATATATGAATGCTATTAAAAGATTAAAAAATTGCTATTTAGAAGGAGTTTATTTTTATTTTCTTATTTCTTTTTCTTTTTTGCTTTTCATTTGTTTTTCTGACTCATGATGCCTTTTCATTTCTAACTGGAGTTAAGACACTGGTCCTCTTTTTAGTTCTCAAAATTTTTCTTTCATCATTTCCACTCTGCAAAACAGCTTTCTGACAAAGGTGAGAGAAATAATTTAAAAAAAAAAAAGGTGAGAGAAACAAGTAAGAGTTTTAGTGAGGTGAGTGGGTGGTTTTTTAATTCTCACTACTGAATTTTACCACTTTTGGGTACTTGAGAAAGTTGTTTAATATGATTTCTTTTCTGGGAAAGTTTCAGTCTTCATGTTCAAGTTTAATTTTTGTTTGATGGGTCATTTGCCCAATTGGGTATCTCTCTTTTGTTTCAATGCCATGTTGCTGTTATTCAAGTGCTTCAATTTAAAAGTCATGTGCTTCTAAGGACTAAGAAATCTGTTTCATGTGTTTTTCTCTTTTTATGGATCACATATCTCTATCTCTCTGAATTTTTTATTGTACTTTTCATCAGTGTTTCTGTTTAAGTGATATGGAAGGTAGGAAGACTGTTCTGTTGTGGGATAATTAACAATAGGGGAAAGTACTAATATGGGATTAAAATAAGATTGCATTTGTTTTGTTTTTTTTTTTTTAAATATTTTTGACTATGCTGTCTAAAAGCTACTAAGTGGATTAAAAATTAGTTTAATTTTCATTTGTGCTTCCTATAAATAGTAAGTAGCTTTTTTAATATTTCAGTTTTTTTGGTGTGTTCTGTTTATGCTTTAGTCAATGACTCAATTAAATATGAATTAATGAATGGTCTAACTGATATATAAAACTGTTGAACATGTTCTTCACATTTCACTTCAGTAGTTAAAGTTGTCTCATTATTTGCTTCTTCTTTCTTCTTCTTCTTCTTCAACAGAAACACGCCTTGTGTCCAGCCATGAATCCTTGTCTTCCTGATTGGAATTTTGACTGTGATGTCCCTTTGACCAATCATAAGAAACCAATGGGGTTTGTTCTGTTCTCTTCCTCTATTTCTCTTTGCAAGCTTTCCAGGTGAAAAAGCCTAGAGTTTAGGAATTATTGGAGTGGAAAAAACAGAGGGTTTATCTGTTAGGCTTTCTTTTCTTTTCCCGGATTAAATTTTGTCTGATATATCTGGATTTATGCCTTGGTTGGTCTAATTATACAGGTCGGATAATGAACTAGTGGAGCTTTTATGGAGAAATGGACATTTAGTGATGCATAGCCAGACGCATCGAAGGCCGAGTCCTGGCAACAATGAATCAAGACAATTCCACCAGAAACATGACCACCAAATTCTAAGGGGTAGTGGTTCATATGGGAACTGTAGTAATTTAAATCATGATGACGAGGCAGTTTCGTGGTTCCCTTATCCAGATGAAAATACCTTTGAGAAAGAGTTTTGTTCAGATTTCTTCCCTGAATTGCCTAATTCTGATGCAATGGACGCCGATAAGCCAATCAGGCAGTTTGAAGATGACAGGTATACGAAACTTAGTGCTTCGGATACTACACATGCTACAGCAAGTGCTCAACAATCAAATACTGGGCAGCCATTTGCTCCGGAAGTCTCTGGGAACCCGATGCCCCCTCCTCGAATCCAAGTACCCGATGCGGGTCAGCAAAATCAGATGCCTGGTGGAGTGGGAAAAATAGTAAATTTCTCTCAATTTGCAGCACCAATCAGTGGTGTGTGAGGCAGGATAGTTCACACTTGCCCGGGCAGGCGTCTGCTAACTTTACACAAGGAGATATTCGAGATGGTTCAGTCATGACTGTAGGATCTAGCCATTGTGGAAGTAATCAAATCATGAATGATCCTGATTTTAGCCGAGCATCAAGTATAGGAGGTGGCAATACCGCTTTTTCTGCTGGAGTGTTGATGGAAGATATCCCGAAGATGGTTTCACCAAAAGAGGGAAGAAAAACGACACGCTTGAACCAACTATTACTTCATCTTCTGGTGGATCCGGTAGTAGTTTTGGTGGAACAACTAACAAGCAGTTGGATACTAGTAGCTGCAAGAGGAAGGACAGAGATGATGCAGATGAATTGGAATGCCAAAGCGGGGTACTCTCTCTCTCTTTCTCTCTGTTTCTTGCTGATGTGTAAAGGCAGAGTAAACCAGCCTTGTTATCTCTTAATCTCTTGTTATATATTTTAGGGTGCTGAACTTGATTCAGCTGGTGGAAAGAAGCCAACGCGATCTGGTTCTACTCGACGAACACGTGCTGCTGAAGTGCACAATCTCTCAGAGCGGGTATACTCAGGCATCTCTTATCTAAATTTTGTATCTCTTGAATTATATTTAACATATTTACTGTTGCAGAGGCGAAGAGATAGGATCAATAAGAAGATGAGAGCTTTGCAGGAGCTTATACCTCATTGCAACAAGGTCTTACTTTTCTTATCTTATTTTTGTTTTTTTTTTTCAAATCTTTGAAGTCTGGTTTTTAAAATTATATTAATTATATCAAATTTATAGATAATAAACCGGGCATGTTTGCACATATAATGGATTTTGCGGGTTTCCTTTACTACTTTTGGAATTTGGTTTTTGTCCTTGAGCATCCTTGTGTCCGTCTGTACGAGCTAGAAGTGAAATGCAATATACTTTTTGCTGGTAGGAACCTCAGCTAGAAGGATCTGATGGATCGAAGCTGCAAACTAACTCTTTCTTAGTAGAAGAAGAGCATGTTTGCTTGATTCTTGGGATAATTAATTTGTAGTCTAATTATTTAAAATTACAAGTATAAACCTTATACCTAATACTCAAAGACAGGTTTCTATTTTGACTTTCTTCAACATAGATCCTATTTTATGGTAAGACCAATCAAAGATCTTAAGGGTTTGTGCTCACTGTGGTTTATTTGGATTTCGCAGACGGACAAGGCATCAATGTTGGATGAAGCAATTGACTACTTGAAGTCTCTGCAGTTACAATTACAGGTATAGTCTATGGGGCCAGATATTATGAGTTGAAACACACTGAAGCCATAATGTTTGAAAATATAGAGTATGGTATTCTTCCTTATTTTGGACCAGTGGTTGCTAAGTCCATGGTTTTGATGTGTAATTAAGCAAGTAGAAACTTATTCATTGTTTCAGTAACTTTTCTCCCAATAAAGGGATAAATCTCAAAAGTTAAAGGGATACTTCATTTGAGTGGATGATGCGAATACTGCAGCAGTGAAGTTGACTTGGCATTAACTCATATATTGATGTATAATTGCATATGATGTGGTGATAATGGGCCATTTTTTGCACTGGGATTTCAGGTTATGTGGATGGGGAGTGGCATGGCTCCAATGATGTTTCCAGGAGTCCAGCATTTTATGACCCCAATGGGCATGGGAATGGGTCCGTCAAATTTGCCAGCAGTACATAATAGCATGCATTTTCCTAGAGTCCCTTTGGTTGACCAATCAATTCCTATGACTGCATCTCCTAGCCAGACGTTGATTCATACTCCGGTCATGAACCAAGTAAACTTTCAGAATCAGATTCAAAATCAAATGTTTTCTGATCAATTTGCTCGTTATATGGGCATGCATCCATTACAGGCTGCTTCTCAGGTTTGGGCTTCACATCTATAGAGAAACTTGCTGCTTCTTCTATCATTCAATATTTTCTTATAAAATCATGTTGATCATTGATCCTAATTGTTTTGCAGCCCATGAATATGTTTAGATTTGCTTCCCCAACTGTACAGCCAATTCATACGAACGTTCCACCTACCAGTAGTGTCGGACCATTCACAGGAGGAACTGCAAGTGGTGATATTTCAAGTGGCAAGATAGGTAAGACTATTCAGTATTTTTCCTAACACTGCACAGTTCTAATTTTTGAGCAACTTGACTAGCAGTCTTGACATTCCTCGCTCCATTTCCGGAATCTTTAATAGCAGATGATCACTAAAAACATTAGGGATATATCATTCTTCTATACAGTGCTTGGTTTTTCTTCCCTATATAATTATCCATGCAATATTTCCTGACGGCTTATCTGATATCAACAGATAAATAAACGCTGATGTTCCTTCCCAGCTTGAGCATAGTCCTCAAGATGTAATTAAAAGAAAGGTTAATTGTCCGACTTGGAAAATGGGTGGAATATTTAAAGCATCGAGTTTTGGCTTGAAGCCGCTCCAATTTGTTTGATATAGGCTTCCCCAAAGTTCCATCCTGCTAATGGTTGTTATAAAGTTCATGTGTCTTGATATAGGACTCTTATTTTTATCTTTGGATTAACTAGGTCCAGTCAAGACTACTCTTAGAAAGGTGAGTAGAAGGCTAAATTTTTTAAGCTTTCCAGTGATTTTTGATAGAAGAAGGTAGCAACGCTTCATGCCAAGTACAGATGTATAGATTTATTGTAATCATGTACTCCGTGATCATACCATTCTCTCAAATTTTTTTCTTTCAGACATGAATATCATAATTCAGCTTCAAACATGCTGTGCAGCTCCTTTGCTTTTGTGCATAAGAATAGTCCTTTCAATTGCTCTGGATTCACCTATAGACTGGCATAGTGACATGTATCGGTAACCAGCAACTGATACTCCCGCAACGTGCAGAAGAGAGAACTTAGGCAAATAAACGTGAGTAAGAAGTGGTTGTTTGTGCTTGTCGTTTCTTCTAGACAAAGTCTCCTTTGCTCTTTCCATGGATAATTACATGATTAGTTGGGAGTTTCCACACAATGTAAATTGCCAGTGTTTATCATGTGTTTGGTTGTCGGCATGCGCAGTTTTTGCATGTCAATTCAAAGTTATGTGGGTTTGTGTTTACTGCCAAGTTAACACGGTTTCATAATGTCCTGAGACCTTTCACTAGAGGAACCCAGTAGGGGACCTCAAGAATGGATTCATCTGGTAGGCACTAGCAATTAATTGGATATCTACCACTTGGAACTCCCCATCATTTTCATGAAACAATGAACAAACACGGCCATCCGCGAGTTCTTTTCGAAAAATATTCGTTCATGGGATCAATTGTTTTTCAGAGTGGTCCCTTGTCGTGCTTCAAGACTTTGAAGAAAGCCTTGATTGAGTATTTTATTGACTCTTGCTTCCATTACATGGTGGGCCTAGATCCTGTCAATTCGGTTGGTCAGCGTCAGTATGTTTGCCATATGTGCAAAGGCATCCTCATGATCTCTTCTTTGATTTATTCCATTTGGTACCCATCTTGTCTTCAAGTTGTTTGGATGCTTGACCTTCTTTTCTAGCAGTCAAAAAGGAATTCCACTTAACCACTTTGGTGTTTGAGTAGCAAACTTAGAAATCTCTAATTTCATCCCAAATGCCAATTTGATATTCCTATCACAGCTTTTTAGATGACTCGGCAACTTAAGACTGTCCCTAAATTGGAATTTTAACGCCTACCAAATTGGATAACGATGCTGTTTGAACAGTAATTTTATTACATATGTAACTCTCCTGTAGAAAACTAAAGCATATTTTATCCGTCTTTAATCCGTGAACAAACAAAGAATTATTGTAAATGTTGTTGGATTCCCTTTGCTGATCTAATTGATTATGGGTCGTATGATAACGATACCATCGCGCCTTAAAAACTTAAAACGTGACTACTTCATTGGATACTCTCACAGCAGTGAAAGCATGTAAGGCTCATAACCATAATTTGATATTTCCAACATCATAATCATCAAATGACTCATCCAAACTGAAATAACTTAGTAAATAATAAAATTAAAAGGAATAATTAAAATTAAGGGCAAAAAGGTCTTTTTGCATCCTTAATCCATTATAGAATACAAATTTCTTAAAAACCAACATGTCATTCCTCTTCTTTTGGCATTTTCTAGCAGTAACTAATGACCCTTCTTTCCCAACACAACCATTTTTGTAGAATCTTAAAGGGTAGATTTTTACCTGAAATCTGACAATTCGTAATGACCAATATGCCCAAAAGTTGAGGTTTTAGTGTTTTCTTAGAGCCCTAGAGAATTAAATGGGATTAGAGCAGGCTTTTAGTCTTCTTGTGGGAAAATTGGTTTTGGAAACTTTTGATAATTGGATTTGTAAGGAGGATTCAACAAGAAGTCAAGTGAATTATTGAATCATAATGGATAAATACATATGTTTAGTGCTGTATCTATATTGTAATGGGTGAAAATTGTATTTCAAAAGGGGTACAAATGATGATTTAATATAAATTTGATGCTTAGAATGAAAGTATAGTGAAATAAATTCGTAATGTTTGGAAAAGCTTTCATATGGACAAATATGACTTGTAACATAGCTATGTTTGAACACGTGTTATGATTCATATGCTGAAAAAGCTTTTGTCTGTATGAACATAACTTGTAACATGATCGTGTTTAAACTTGAGTTATGCTTTTGTTCCAGACACGACCTTTAGCATGACCACTTGGAGATCCGTGTTAAAGAACAAGACCTCAAATATAAGCACGTTTTACTTGTGTTACGCTTTCATTTTGAACACAACCTATAATATGCCTATGTTTGGACCCATATAAAGAACACAACCTCAAACATAGGCATATTCCAACTTTTCTTCCACTTCTGTTTTGAATATGACTTTTAACATGGCTATATTCCAACACATGCTCAGCATGACTTCTTCAAACTCATATTTTTCATTCTCAAAATGACTTGAAACTCACATTTAACCTATATATTATTAAATTAATTAACAAAATCTCATTTTGAATTGATATTTTATATTTTTTCATAACACCAATAGTATAAGGACGGTAACTATAAGAATGTGAACTATAGGTAAGTTCAAAAGTGTAAACGATTCGAAATACTTTAATTACATCGTAACTTAGGCTTGTAAGGTTCTAGAGTTTACATCTAATTTAAAGGCATCACAACCTGTCATGTATCCATCTTTTTATAAGAACATGCCAATGTTATAAAACTCTATACCACAATTAAACAATAACAATAATCTCTAATACTCATATAAAAGGTACCTGTTTAGAATATCTCATAAAAATTAAAACTCCTGGATAATCTTATTGGTATAACCCAAAGCCAACTTAATCCTAGCTTATAACATAAAAGAAAATCTCATAATTTTGTCGTAGATTCATAAAACATGAAAATCTCATAAAACATGTAAGTCATAAAATCTTCAACTTGTTCTAATCTTAACCTATCTAGTCCATCATCGTCCAACTCGTAGTCCATAAAAACATCAAATCATGTTAAGTCATAATAGACTCGATCTTCACCTATTCTTGAAAAAGATAAAAGAATGAGCGAAATCGCCTAGTACGCCAAAGCACAAACAAAAGCGCATGAACATGCATCGTATAAATCTCATATACAACCTAAACTAATGCAACACACACAGGTTATTATTTTTAATTAGTAAAGCAAACAACACAGTTTATAATCAATTGCAAATATCTTAAACCTAGCGTAACTCATGACCCCAAAGAAAACAAATCTTTATATCAAATACTTTCATATATATATATATATATATATATATAGTGATGTTAGGTACTCTCCACACATAGTTGCATACCACAATTAAACTGGCATGACTCCTAATCTACCGAAATCATTTCTATGCTCGAGTCCACTCGGGACACCCTCATACATAGATCATCAGGTTGCTAGCATTAGTATCACACTTTGTGTGGTCTTTACTAATAGCAGTCAAGTACAAGCAATAAACAATATAATTAAAAGTCCAATATAATTAGATTCATTGAACAATTCTAAACCTACAAGCACATACATCAAACATGGAATGGTCGTACCTGTATCAGTCTCAAGGAATAGAACTATGAACTCAAATTTCACAAAATCTTGATCACATAAACAACATAACATCAATACATGTCTTATCCATAAACTAATTTTAATCCAAATATCATATAAATTCCCAATCTCCAAAGAATATCAAATCCATACCTTTTTTCCTTGATCGCAACACAAAAATCCTCCAAAACAACAAGTCTCCTCAACAACTCTTTCCAAACCCTATAATTCAATTCAAAGCCAACAAACCAAGATTCATCAAAAACTACTTTTATGAAATCATAAAGATCAACAACATAAAATACTTACCTAAACTTAATCAGAAATCCTTCCTAAACAACGAATTTCAAGATCTTCACGAAACTAAGGTTTTCTCCAATCTTCCCTTCAAATCAACAGATAAACCTTAAGAAAAACTATAGATTTTAAAGATCCTAAAGAGAAGATATAGGCTTAATTACTTGAATCCGATCTTCCAATCTCCTTGGATGCTAGAACCAAGCACATAGAGAATTTTCTAGGTTTTGGGGATGTTTTAGAGAAGGAAACAAAGGAATAGATCTAGGGATTTCGTGCAACTTTTGGCATTCTGCACAACATACACTGGTAGTTTCTAAACGTACGCCGGCGGTGTAGCCTAAAGGCTGGTGGCATAGATGTTAACACTAGCGGCGTATCGGTTTGCCATTCATCTCGGTCAATTTTCCATCAAGCTACATCGGTATATATGCCTACGATATACACTCCAACGTTGGCGGCATACCATATACACTGACGGCGCCCTTAAAATTACTCAATTTCTCTTCAATCTAACACCGACTTTATACTGCCTAAGCCATAACAATGTACGTTGACTCCATTGAATCCTATGCCGATGGCGTTGAACCTGGTGTACACTTTGCCAAAATCCATTTTCAATCACGTCTATACCATGTGAACACAACACATATTTAGTTTTTTTTTTTTACCTTAAAACTTTTTTATTTTATATCAATTTACACTTTTATTCTTCATTATAACTTATTTGCTTGTATATTACAATGCGTATGCTTAACTTGTTGCTTATGATTACTTAGGATGGTTGACATTAAACCTGACTTAATTAATACTTAGTTTTAAATATGTTTGTTGATTGTGCGTGGTTCTTATTAATAGGTAGGGAGTACTCACACTATTAACTTTCAACTCAATGATCCATGTGTGGTGAGGGAGTTGCACTTGGAAATATGTAGGTTGATCTAAGTGCACCTAATGTCGTAGTTATTGAGGAGTACCTGATGTTCAATATATATGTATACGTATACTTATATGTGAATTGGGGTACTAAGTTATCCTTTTATGGTTATTGGACTAAATTACTTAGATAATTAAATATTTGTTTCATTGCATGTATAACTTGTAATTGTATGTGAGTTTGTGATTGACTATTCATGCTCATGTAACTGTTGGTATACCATATAGTGCTCCAACACATCCTCTTGCTCTCTAATATCGTGGTTAACCATGAGGAGGACGATAGTCGTGAGGACTAGCCTATTGATATGTAGTTCTTCAAATTTAATATATGAGATAAAGACTTCTAATTGTGTTATATTCCATGCGACACTTTCTATTTAGTGTATTCAGGTTATTATGCATAGACCTTGATGTTGATTTATTAGTATTTTTAACGGATAAATCACAAATGGTACATTAACTTTGACAAAATATACAATTAGGTACCTAAACTTTGACAATGATCAATTTAGCATAAGAAAAACTTTGAAATTGATCAATTTAGTACTTGAAAGAACTTGATGGAGGTACTGTTAGCATGCATGAAAGGTTCTTTTAGGTACTATTTTTATCAATTTTAAAGTTTATGTAGTAAATTAATCAATTTCAAACTACAAATACTTAATTATACATTTTGTCCAAATTTAGGTATTATTTATGATAGTAGCCTTATTTTTAATGAACTCTATGAGTCGCATTGTAAGTGCTATATATGTATGGTGTTATTACTACTCCTAAGTTAAGGATAGAATTCTACATAAACATGTTCATATGGGTGTTGAGCTTAGATTTTTTAGTTTCTAATTTAATTTCTTTTAATCCAATTTATATCACACCCTAACTTATTTGATATAAACCCCCGACCAGGAATTAGATACTTATTTGATACAAATCTTTGACTAAGATTTTAAAGAAATTTAATTTTTGAAAAATTTTTAAGATTCGCCACCCAATTAAGGTTGATAAAAAAATAAATCAAGATCAATTGGTAGGTTAATCCTGATTTAGCTATCAGCTTGCAAGAAAAATTTATTTAGAACCAATTTTAGATAACTAGTGTTTTAATAGGTTCATGAAGCTGTCCTATTAAATCCAAATGGTTAACACTTCGCATTCTTTTATTAAATTTCATTCCTTTAATATCCTAAAATTTGTTAACATTTGAGATATTTACAAATAGTTATTAATTAAATTAAAATTTACAAAGTAATAGTATTTATATCCAATTATCATTTACATTAATATTTACAAAGTAATAGTATTTATATCCAATCATCATTTACATTAATAATTACAAAGTAATAGTATTTATAAACAATTGCTTAATCAAATCAATATTTACGAAATAAGGGAAAAAAATCTTTTTCATTTTTTAAGTGGTCTACATGTGCCTATGTCACCCCCTAAAGGGTACACTAAATGTGAAAGTCCGCTACATACGATATTAAGACTTAAGAATGACTACCTTAGTCACGCGAAAGTCTCTATATTATATGTAAAGTGCACAACATGGTAATAGGAGACGTCAGGTATAAGTGTAGTTTGAGCAAGTAATATAAAACATGCAAGAATCTAGATAAATATTAACCCACATAATATAATTCATAAATTCATTATAAAAGCCTTAGGGGAATTCACCCACTAAAAAAATCTCCAAGGATCAAATCATAAAATCTAAGTCTTTATAATAAACTTAAAGAATATCACCAAAAGATTTTAAAGGAAGTCTGGTCTAAGTCCATGATTGGATTTCCCCCAAAAGTTCCCAAAAGATGACTTACACAGATAAATGGAGATCGTGGGTACAAAAGCAAATGATCTTACGTATACAAAAATTTATAGGGGTGTAAGTATTACTAGCTTAATGAGAACCTTCCTAGTTTACCATGCTCGGAACAAAAGATATAAAGCAAGTTAATTATTCAAGCAAGTGAAATGTAACAAACACGCGATCATACAAGACGTATGGTTTTCCGAGAATGATATGTTGAATGAATTTACGCTCTTCATTTAGGGTTGGGTATACCGGCCAATTATAGCTAACAAATAAATTTTATAGTTCTTACTGGCTACTATTCACCATAAAAAACATATAGATCTTACCAACTACTATTCACCACATGCAGATACTACCAATTATGTTGACCACCACTATTGTACACTTGTCCCACCAAATGTATAATAACGAATGCAATAAGACTTGATTCGTGAAGAACATGAATCAATTTTATTAAGAGTCTAGCATTTAGTTATAATATTTTGAGGGTTTTATTATAGTCATAACTTGCTCATTTTAACTAGAAATTTCGTATATTATATGTCGTTTTCTATCTACTCGAAAAGATCTATCTATTTTTAAGATTATTTTTATCATAAAAAAAGTCATTTTGGTCCCAAAACGAGAGGGTACAGATTCATTACGAAATTCCCAGTCCTGAAAAAACAAGTATCTAAACTTTTCTTCATAAAAAAATCCTTAAAAAAACACATCGATATTTGTATGGTTGAAAAATCCTTTATATATATATATATATATATAATACTCATATTGTCTGCATGATTTTAATTGTGTTATCTCAACATTGGTTTTTTATTTTTTCATAAAACAATTTGTCTTTAAGAGTTTAAAAGATTAAAACTTTGAAAATTTCATTTTAAGTTGTTGAAAAGAAAACAAAAATTCTTGGGTTATTATAAATGAGTACTTTCTTATTATAATTCCATTTCCTAGCTTTTTCAAAGATAAATTAATTTTCAAAAATATGGTCTCTTTAAGATATTTACTAATTTTTATTTCTAATGATTAGAAATGAAGTTTCTAAAAATTTTCTCTTAAGTTGTTGATAGTCTCTAAGGTTTTGAGTTATGTTACAAGTATATTTTCTCTTTATATTTGTATTCTTCTACTTCTTAGCAAATAAGTTTATCATTTCTTAAACTTACTTTCTTTGGCCAATTTTTATTTCTCTCGGTAGATTTTATAAAATAGTAAGTTGATTTTATCTTAATTTTGAAAACTTGTTTAGTTCTTAGTATTTATTATGAAGTTAGTAAAAATCCTTATAAATAAGTTTTTATGAAAAACTTGCATAGCAAAGAATTTTCAACATTAAAGTTTTAAATCAAAATTTTCATGTTACTATTTAAAAAGGAATCGTATATCCATTTAGGTAAATTCTTGAAAAAAACTCTTCTTTACTAATACTTTGAAACTTCATGATGAGCTTGTATAAATTTTTGAAAAGAATTTATTAAGAACAATTTTCTAAATCTTGATGGAAAAACATTTGCTAAGTGACAAAATCCATTTTAAAGTGAGTTTAATCTTGCTTTTTTTATTAAAGTAAGAACCCCTTTTTATTTTTATTAAGACAACAACATCTTAATCATGCACGAATATGATTTTGTAGCCATAAAAAAGATAGGAATAACACATAATAAGATAGAAAGAGATATAAGGAGCAAATAATCATGATAGTAAGGTTAAGTATCGGGATCCTTAGTTTCATTAAGGCTTCCCGGAAATAAGAATAGACTAGTTCCAAAAAGAAAAAAAAAAAAAAGAAAGAGAAAAAGCAATAATAGTAAGAGCAATATTAAGATGTTAGGTTGATGAGTATTTAGGCTCTAAGAAATATAATTATACATGTATATAATACATATATATGGAGTTAGATTAGAGCAACAGTAATAATATGACAATATAATAACAAAATAACATAGCAATAGCAAAGAAAATATTTAAGGTTGAATAAGAATAAAACATGAACATATTATTGCTTCCTCAACACTTTGGTTTTAGGAAACACACATTATGATCATGTAATATTGTATGACATGAAAAAGAAATATTAGATATTTTTACCTAAGGTTTATGTGGAGATGAAGGAAGAAGGAATTTGTTGTTGGCTGTATGGAGATAGTAATGAGGTAAGAAGAAAAGAGAGAGTTGGAAAGGAATTTTTGGAGAGAGTTTTTGTAAAGAAATTTTGGGAGAGTTTTAGTATGTAAATAAAGTGTGTGAAGGAAATGAAAGGAGATGGGGTATTTATAGAGTTTTGTGGAGGGAATTTAGATGTAATTAAATAAAATAAAATAAAAAAGATGGTAAGAGAGAGAGGGAGCACCAGCCTCATGGGAAAAAGGGGAGGAGAAATTATTTAATTTTTACTTTTGTAATGAAAAATAATTAAGATGTGAGATATGAACGATGTAAAGTAGTATTGAAAATGAAAATTATAAGAAATAGGTATATAGGTAGTAAAAAAAAAGTAGAGATAGGTGAATAGTATTGAATAGTGAAATGACTAGTAGACAAAATAAATTAGTACTTGTAGTAAAGAATATACGCATAAAAGTGCTGATATTTTTAGTTATCAAAAAATTATAAAACTGATATTTTTGAAATCCTTATATTATTACGAGTCTAATAGTGTCATCGAAATATTTTAACCATCCTAAGCTCCGTGACATGTTTTTTGAGAATTGATCCCGTTTGGGTTTAGAACGAACTAAATTTTGATGAATCTAATCTTTTGAAGCTTTCCTATATTATTATGAACTATAATGTACGATTATCTTAATTTTATTGTCCTAGGGTTAAAAGCGCGGGATTAACTGATCTAAACACTAGGATTTGTTATAGAATTTGTTGATATTTAGAGTTTCTGGTTGACTTTTGATTCTAAGTTTTAAGCATAAACTTAGCATAAAATCTATGGGTTTACAACCTACATATCCCCCAACTAGGATCAAACATCAAGTCATTCTTTTCATGAAAAATTTAATGGATTGGTTTCTTTTATATTTTAAACTCTTTTCAATTTAAGTGTCTTAAATTTGTTATCATAGGAAAAGTAAAATTTTCATGTGATGAAATCCTATAAACTACTAATTTCATTTTTTTCTAATTTAGAAAAATAAGAACTTTCCTAGGTGTCAAAAGTGAGTTCATAATTTATCTCTTGATCTTATTCAATATACTTATCATTATATACATCTATATATATTATATATATTTTTTATATTACATTGTATTTATTTTTTTTGGGAAAAAAATAAGTAAATAAACAAAAGAAAAGAAATAATACTTACCTAATGAAGACAGGTTATGCAGATCAAATGCTAAAGTGGTTGGTTTTGCGGGTTGGGAGTTGCTCATGACACCTTTGGAGTAATCTTGCGCGATCAATCAATAGGTTACCTTTAAAAATCACCCAATGGTAGCCCCCTTTTTTTTTTTTTCTTTTGCAGAGAATAAGAATTTCATGTTTGAAATTCTTGGAATTTCAAAACTTTAGCTTGTCTAGAACACAACTAGAACTTATAGATTTGAGAGTTTTTTTGTCATTGTTGATGATCAAAATGGTTTCCAAAGGTCCTATTTATAGTGTTTTGATATCTAATTTCTTTGGAAAGCTTGAGAAAAATCTAATCTTTGATTTATTATGATATTTGTTTGATTTTATGATTAAATTCATTTTCAAAACTTTTCTATATTAGAATATTTTCCAATAGATTGTTATTTAAATACGATATTCTCCTAATATAATCCACATGTATATATTTCTTATGGTTTTTAGCATCTTGATTTAATTTGAATTTTCTCAAGAAATTGTCTCTTTTCATAGTATCTTATGTAATCTACAAGACTTCACTTTCATAGTATCTTATGTAATCTACAAGACTTCACCACTATTTTGGTGAAATTCCTTAGGATTCATATACATGTGTATATGGATATTAAAAATCCTAAATTGGCAAAAATGAGGTATCTACATTGGGTATTCTTACAAAGTGTCATGTGGAGTTATAGACTATTTATTGAAGTATTTAGCAATTTCTAAGTCTTGGCTCATATACAATTATTTATAGATATATGGCAAGCTGTAAATGTCCTAAAGTCTAAGATATTGCACAAATTTCCATTGATAAACTTTATTTATACATCCATATTGTAACATTATAAGAAAATTAAGAACCATGGGCTCTAAAAATCCAAATAACCGACTAAGATAAACCTATACAACGAGTTAGACCTAACTTGAGACCTAATATAATGGGTCATAGGTCCAAAAATGAGGACCCGTCTTGGACTTACCTATGGTTAAGGGTCGGTTCGTGGCTCTATTTTTTAAACTTAACCAAAATGATTGGTTTTTTAATATCACGATCTTAAACCGATCTATTATAAATGGTTAACCACCTTAACAATTAACTATTTTTTTCGGTTAATTTTTTCAGTTTTTGATTTTTAACCATTTAACATAATGGTTATGCAAATTTTGCAGCTAACTATATGTGATGATGGCTACAGTGCGATCTATATAGAATGAAATAAAGTTTAGGGTTTGAAACCTTCAATATCCGACTATTTATATTTTTAACAAAATAATTATATAAGTATATTATAAAATATTTTAATATTAGATTTCCTTGACAGGATCACATATCCATCCACACTATATACTCCCTCATTCCACTAAATAATAAAATTAACAGATCTTTATAAAAAGATATACAAGTTCGTTGATACCTTCCTAGCTCATCATACAATTGTTTTGTACATATTTTTTGGTCAATTTGGTTTCATGTCAAACCAAAAAAGGATGTATTTAACTCAATACAAGTACACCCAGCAAGCTATAATATCTGACTATTTATATTTTTAACAAAATAATTATATAAGTATATTATAAATTATATATATATAAATATGGACTGTTAATCGAAACTATCGATTTTTTATTTTATAAACCAAAACAAAAAAATTAAAAACTCTAATCCTAAACCAAAACCGATGGACTGGTTAACTATTCTTTTTTTTTATTGGTTTTTCAGCTTCAGTTTAGTTATCCTAAACATTCGATTTTTTTGCACACCTTACCTGTGGTGGGTCGGTGCTATATCTAAGATCTACTAAGGTATGGGCATTAGTTGTGGACCAAGGTTTATGTGGTCATTGTAAACTCAAAAATTAGAAAAAAAATTAATAAAACATTATTAAAATGTTAAATTAAAACTTAAAGTAAAAGTTAAGTCTAAGAAACATATAGTTTTTAGCCTATCTCTTGCAGATTTGTCAATAATATATTTATTTTTATATAATAAGATCTAACTTTAGTAATACGCACATCTAACTTCAATAATACTATTAATAATGAGTATTACAAAAGGTCTAGTCTAAAGGCTAAAAAAAGATAAAAAAATGGTTAAGATATGGGACTATTAGTAAAAGACTATTAAACCAAATCAAGCTTCCTTTAGAGACACATTTATTTAATGTGTTATGACTTTATTACTTATGATGTTAGTTACAATACATTAGATACTAGAATATGGGAAATAATTACTTCTAATTCACATGAAAATAATTTAAATACTAAATGTTATTTAATTACATGTTATTCTATTTTACCTTTTCCTTTGCTATATTTTTATTAATTTTTTTAAGGGAAAAGTACATTTTAGTCCTTAAGGTTTGACTATTTTTCTATTTGAGTCCTCAATGTTATCAAATGTTTACAAACGAGAACCTTTTTTTAACACCATTAACTTTTCAGTCAAGCTTTGACATGTGACAATATTTGATTGATCCAAATAACTAATTTAATTAAATATCCGATTAAAGTAAATCATTAAAAAATAAAAATAACAAAAAAAGTCCTAGAATAGAGGGAAAAAGTCCAAAAAAACAATAAGAGAGAGAAAACATCCATAAAGAAAATTATCATTGGAGTCGATTTTGTTTGTTTTGAAATTCTCATGTTTTATGCTTTTTCAAATCTTATCATTAACTGTTTTTCCTTTTTAATTTAAATGTTTTATTTTTGTTACATCCATTTTTAATTTTTCATTTTATTCTCTTTCATTGAAACTTTCTTCCTGGTTTTGTTCTCTCAGATCTAGAACTTTTCATATCCAAAGGGTTTTTGCCATCTCTATTTTTTCTAGCTTTTATGTTGATTAAGTGTTTTTTAACTTTTCATTTCTTATCATGTCAAATCACTCTACATTCTTGTTCTTTTTTTTTTTTTTTTGTGATTAAAGTTCTTGCAAAAGGAGTTTGCTTCTCTCTCCTCTTCTTATTTATTTATTTTTTTTAACTTTGAAGAACATGATGTAATTTTTTATGATTTATAAAATCTGTATTATTGGTATATCAGAGACCTTTTTCTTTTCCAACTATCTTGTAGATGTTGAAATTAAGTTGTTACAGGAATCAATTTTTTTTTTTTGAAACTTTCTTAGGAGCATAATTTTTTCCCAATTTTGTGTTATTTTAATTAATTACTTTATTTTATATATTTAATTATATTGTTTATTTAAATTAATTATCTGAACCAATCAAGCACCACTATGTGTCAAAGGTAGATAGAAAAGTTAATGGTGTTAAAGAGTTCCTCATTTTGTAAACTTTTGAAAACGTTGAGGACTTGAATGGAAAAAATAAATGGTTAATGACTCAAGTAGTAATATTGTCAAACCTTAAGGACTAAAAATGTATTTTTTTTCCTTTTTGTAAGAGGATGAAACACATGTCTACTGACTTTTCTTAAAAAATGAACTAGATACAAACAAGATGATTTTAATTACCTAAGACTAATGCACAATCTCATCTAAAACCCACGATTCATATCTTCCTAAAATAATCACATAATGAAGATGCGGTTTAGTGAAACATTCTGTAGAAATAGATTGTCAATTATGTAATCCATCATGTGGATCTTGCACTTAAAGCAAAGAAGAAGAATAAAATAAAATCATGGCGTGATTGAAGTGATGAATTTCTTGAATTTCAACGGAGATCATGGGCCTAATCATGACCATGATCAAGGCAGTTGTGGAGATCATGAGTGTGATCACGGCTGTAATCATAGTTTTGTCTAGCATAATGAAGTTCACAAGATTAATTACACTCGTTATCTCCACTGTTGATACTCCGATTTTATTTTGACAGTTAATTTTAGAAGATTGCCACTTTTGATAAGTTTCGTAAGAAGTTTTATATTTAGGTTGCACCCATTCATGATAATGATTCGGTTAATTAATAACTAATCAATTTTAAATCCAAAAGATGCAACCCATATCTAATGACTCTTGGGAAAAGTTATGATGGTTGGAATATCAATTCATCATATAAAATTTGTTGCATCTGGTAGTAAAACATAATTGATAATTATTGTTATTCTTCTCTTTGTATTTCTTCTCTTAACCAATAACTATACACATTCATCTTAAAATTTTTTAAAGTATGGTTTGATACTTGAATATTTACTATTCAAGTATCAAGACTTAGTTGTATCATAGGGAAATTCTGCATTCAAATCCTAAAGAAAACTTAGTATGGGAGTGTAAATTCTCTAAGGAAAGTGATTTCATCCATGCCTCTAAGTCTATATTTATTTTTAGTTTCATCAAATCAAATTTACAATCTTCTATGAATTGTTTATTTTCACTAGCCATACTTTTTCTTAACACATTCATGATGCTAAATTGCATTTGTGAGAAACGATTCACATGTGAATCGCATTTATGAGAAGTGATTTACAATGATTCGCAAATGTTATTACTTAACAAGTGAATCACATCTTAAAATGCGACTCATGTATTGTCATTAGAATCACGTCTTTAAGATATAATTTGCATAGGTAATTTGATAATTAATTTTATATAATTTGTATTTATGTAATTTTTATTTGCCGTGTCAATAATCATACTTTTTTTTTCTTTTTAAATGTTTTCAATAAGTGACTTAGCTGGACCCACTAGGTTAAGGAGGTTAACCCACCTAAGACCTAGCTACTTGCTAGGCCTTAAACTATATGATGACTCACAGTAGGTAGATCTAAGATGAGTTAAGGCCTAGTTAGAACTAAGCTTTTCCTAGATCTAAATTAAGTCCTTGCTAGAGTTACTATCTTTTTAATTTTCTTGATCTTTAAAATAGCTACAGCACGTCCTCTAGAGTCTATAAATATCAAATCTCTATATGTTATGTCACAAATACCAAAAATAAAAAGTGCCAACATAAGTAAGCCATTTAACTCAAAATTTTTCAAGGTTTATTACATTTCATTGAAAGTATCAATTATTTTAAGCTTAAATTTAGAATAAGCATTAGCATCTACTTTCAAACCTATATGAACAAACAATACACAAGCAATAACACATGTTCCTAGAATCTACCTAAGCTTATAATAGTCACCTAAGTTAAATTCTAAACCCTATAATATATCATAAATAGGAGTGTGCAAAAGAAAAGATGAAACTGAAAAACTAAACTAAAACCAGAAAACCAATCCGAAAAATATGGTTAACTAGTCCGTTGGTTTTGGTTAGAATTATAGTTTTTATTTTTTCCAGTTTTTGGTTTCAGTTTCAGTTTGTAACCACAAAAAACCAATGGTTAACGGTTAATAGTTTTAATATTTATAAATATATTATATATACAATTTACATATACATATAATTTACATATATTAATGTTCCTTGGATTTTGATTGAAGTACCATGTTCTATCTTATGTTTGAAGGAAGTTAATGTGGCAATTGATTTGGTTTGATTTTATCGATGAAGATACATCAAAAGACTTATTTTCCCCCTTTTTCTTAATTTGATTTTCCTTTTTTTTTAGCTCTTATATATATATAATAATTAAAAAAAAACTCTCTGATAAAGGCTAAAAATAAGGTTTGTTAAAACTATTAATTTGATTTTTGAAACCATTACGTTAAGTGGTTAAAAACTAAAAATCGAAAAAATTAATTAAAAAAACGGTTAAGTATTAAGGTGGTTAACTGTTTATAATAGACCGGTTGAGAATTGAGATATTAAAAAACCGATCATTACTGTTGGTTTAAAAAATAAGGCTACGAATCAATTAACCAAATAGTGAACACCCTTTGATGAATGAATATGGCATATGTTGAAGGTCATAATTCCAAGATTTGTTGGTTGATTCTCTATCCATTCACTTGTTTAAGCTTTAATACATATATTTCAAATCTATATACAACTTATCTAGTTAAAATGAGGTGGAAAGGTTGATCAAGCCATGTATGGTCTACCAAGATCACTCATGTGAGTGTGGTTGATTAACAAATAACCAAGTTAACCCTTTTATTAGCCCATTCAACCGATGTAAGTCATGGGTCAATTGAATAAATCTCAAATCAACATTTTTCTAAGTTTTTAATAAGTTTTATATGCTAGAACCATAGCTTCATATTAAGTTCCCTCTTTCGTTATATTTTTTTTTGAAATTCTACAATTTTTGGTTATATTTCCATCAAGTTATCTTCAATTTTAATTTACCTTAAATTTCATAAGTAAAAATACTGTTTTATGTCTTTTATGATTAGAAACTCTATATTGGTTTGTATTTCTCTAATTGGTATTAATACCAAAGTATTTTTAAATGGATAATTATGATAGTGGATTTCTTAAAAAAGAAAAATTATCTTAATGTTGAAAGAAAAGAAACTTAAAAATGTTACAAGATCGCATGTGTTATCTTTAGTAAGGTTCTTATCCCTTAAAAAAAAATAGATGTTAATATTTATTAACAAAGTCTTACAAAATCTTATTAATATGAAATTATGAATTTTACTTGATTTGTTGTATAGATTAACTCTTCTCCATCTTCACAAGGGATCCCTTCTTATTGTGTCATACAAAAGTCCATTATTTGCTAGTCTTAGTAGCATATTAGAAGGAGCTTATTTTGCATTGGATTGGTTATAGTCAACTCCTTATAGATGAAAAAGAGGAGGAGAGGAAGAGTGAGAGAGACAGTAGCATGTTAGGGCTATTGTTGGCACTTACTCATATGCATTTATGTTGTGGGTGTTTTGTGTATGTGTACTCGCGGGGGGGGGGGGGGGGGGGGGGGGGGGGGGGGTGTTGGGTTGGGTGGGGTGGTGAAGAGAGAGAGAGAGAGTTATAGAAAAGGTCAAGAGGTGCATTCATTTGTTATCATTATGATTAATTTATTTTTAAGGGCATTGAAAAAGGTGACATAGATTGAAGAATGGCAACCTGGTAAGAGGATGAAACCAAAGCTAGTTGACCAAATCATTGGGATCATTCAATCAAGTGATGGCTCACTAAGATGACATAAATAACCACCATTAATAAATAGTCAACCAATGATTGTACTTGCCTTAAGTCTAGCTACAGACCCTCGGAATGTCCATATTATTTTTTATGTTTTCTTAGCATATTATTAATTTCTTTTTCCATCCTTTAAGGTAGGGTTTACCAAATGTCCTAATAATAGTCCCTTTGTTTTTTCTGCCTGAATGACATTTTATAATTTATTATCTTGAAAGTTTCTTTAAGAGCATTTCTTGTGTTTCCTAGATGGGACACATATAGTTAACGACATGTACTTCATGCTGTAAAGTAATATCTACATATTATAATAATCTTGGTACTATGTTAAGTGATTACTCTAACAGTGTTTTTGTGCTAGTGAGTGGTGAGCAAGAGCTTATAATGATAGAGAAACTATCAAGACTAAAAATAAGATTTGATTTGAACATTTTAATAAGTGTTTTACCATTTAAGCAAGTTGGAGAAGCATATATAGTCATTGGAGATTTGTGCTTGAGTTGACAAAAGTAAAATTTATGGAGGTATTGAGTTTATCCTCTCACATGATATGCTTGATGCATTAGGAACTATTGGTTCATCTAAATTGGACGATAAAGAAATTAATAACAATTATTAGGTACTTGTATGTGTGGATGGTGTTGTATGCTAAGGTTGTTGTGAAGGTTGTGCACATAAAGCATAAATGTAGTACGACTGATCATGTAAGGAGATTGACCATGAAATTGAGGTCATCGATTATGTGTCAAAGTTGATATCTTAGTTTTAAATATGGTATAGAAAGTTGTTTGATTGGTAGCTTTTTTAGATAGGTTCTAAATTACATAAAGACACTCGTGGAAAGGGTTTAAATTGGTTGCTTATAGGTTAACGAGTATTGCCTCTGCATGATAAGAAAGATTGCAGTATTAAATGATTTGTGAATGGTATCATACTATTTTAAGAAAAAGACATTTGAAAAGTTATTTGGCAAATATTCTTAAATTCCAAAATATGAGCTTATATTATTCTTTAGCATTATCAAAAGTGTTGATAGATATTAGATTAGTACATGAGTTCATTACAAAGTTTGAATGATTTTTAGAGATTATACAAGTGTATGAGTTAATAGAGGCAAGGTCAATTGATCATTTGAGGATGTCAATTCACGGGAGAATTAGGTATCAAGTGTTGAAGACTCTAATATTGATCAAGAACGAAACCCAAAGAGATATATGTCAATTCTAGGATGGTTTTGATATTGAGTTAAGTAAGGTCATGAGAAAGTGTTAATTTTGGTACTAGAACTATGCACATAAATTCAATTTTGTAAATTACCCAATCAAACTTTTCCTTGTTATTTTTTACTACCTTACTAACTTCATTTACTTTGTTTTTTGACATAGAAGAAGTAGTCTATCAGTATTAGACGATATTTGGAGGATTAGTAAAAATTCAATCATATGTTGCCTCTTTTGCATCTACAATTAAAGCAAATGACATTAATGAGGCAGTAAAGATAGCCATTAAAAGTTTGCTTTTGTATTAAATTGATCACTTTAAAGTTTAAGTACTAAATTGAATTTTTATACAAAGTTTGGACACCAAATTTGACATTTACCTTAAGATTATTGATGATTGGTTGAGTTCGAGAAGGAAAGTTAGGCTAATGCTATAGAGAAGTTTACTATAAAGAAGAAAGGAAATTCTATAGTCTCATCATTAATTTTGACGAGACCAGTCCCATCAACTATTTAACAGCTTACTTCAAACCCAATTGTGTTTGAACCACTAAAATAGTTAATATTCAAATTACTATATTTATTTTAACAGTTAGATGATCGACTGCATGGTCCTATGATTGGGACCGTAGAAGCTCCTAAAGAAGAAAGTTGTATGTAGGTAGAAGGTATCTAATAATGACATAAGAAGTTTTTTTGAAACATTTGAGAGGCCTAATATTGGAAAATGCTACAAATATAATCAATAGGCTACAAATGGAGTGACTAATTGTTATCTAGGAATGATATTAACACACATGAGATTGGTGAAGAGCAAAACCTATATTGTGATTTAGATTGTGGAACAACAATTTGGAGTCTAAGGAAAGAGGTAGAAATTTGGTGATCCAAAGAATGCAAAACCAAAAGAATATGAAGAGGCGCAAATTATATAAAACTACATTTCTTGCTATTAGCCCATTGATGATCTTGTCATTTGTAGTGTTTGCTATGCCAATGTTATTAATAGACTTATTATGCAAAGTTGGGTTTGCCTATTGGAAAACATCTTGAGCCATATTATGTTGGTTATAAAACCGTAGTGGAAGAAAAGGTTCACATAAGGGATTCCACTCTTCATTCAAAAGTTTCAAGATTAGGGATAGACTCATAAAAAATGCTTTTAAGTGGATGCCCGCAATATAATGTGGATGCATAGAGAGTTGATAAGGTTTGAGTGGTGTATAGATCGTCAATAATGAGGTCGCACAACATGATTGTTGTGATGAGTTATTGTGTAAGAAAGAAGAATCTTATGGATCAACAATCATTATGACATATGACCTTTATCGATTTGAAGTTGTTATTTACATGAGAGAAGTCATGGTCAAGTTTATCTTAAGAGTGTAAGATTGCCATGAAGTTAAATCAACTATTACTGTAGCTTAAGAACTATTAATATCATTATTGAACGGAAGCCATCTATCAATCAAGAAAGAAGCAACTCTTCCTATAGTGGCACATGTAATCTTTCATGCAATGGGAACACTAGAGGTGACATATTACGACAAAGTGTTTTCCAGCTTATAAAGAATGGATCAAAACTCGAAGTTTGAATAATGTTATTTTTTAGTCACTCTAGGTGAGAAGTTAAGCTAGGATAATAACAAAATACATAAAATTTGTTAAAAAAAATTAAGTCTTAAAAGAGAAGTCAATCCATGGTGAAAACTTTTTACTGCTTTAGGGCTCTTTTTGATCCATCACAAGGAAATTGATATGTATTTCATGCAATGTACTTCGGATGGGGGTATTATAAATATTTTGACTTTATCACATAAAATATTATTAAATTACACTAATTATATAATTTGAAATTTCATGTATTAACTCTATTGTTATTAATTAATCACTAATTTTATAAAAATTAGAAAATATCTTAGTGAAATCATTAACGAAATTCTTATATATGGATATATATAAGTATTGGCTTGCAATTTTAACAATTTTGGGTTTCATATGAGACTTATAAAATAATTATTTTGAATATCACTTTTCCATTTATCATCTATTATTTAAGATTCTCTTCAAACATCACTCTTACTCCTAATATGGAATTTATTATTGCAAGATCGCGTTTAGTGGAGCCTATACTACAAGCCCCGTGTAATTTGCGACACCAACTACGTCAAAACATTGCCTTTTTTCAATATGATTGTTCCTATCTGAAATCTAAGATTTTCATCATTCTTATCTAAAAGCACTAGGTTGTCAATTTCCAAGCCAGTTTGACAGATAAAAAAGCTAATGTCCCGAAACTCATATGCTTCCCATAATATGAGAACTTTCAAAGAGCAACTGTCTTTTTCCCACTTATTCACCAATATATTCAAAAAAAATAAATAAATAAATAAAACAAAAGTGAAGCGCATCAAATGCCATATCTATACAAAGTGATAGGAACCAAAATCAATTTCATTATCATTGTTTTATCATGGATTGGTTGCCAAGTGCTTACAATGAGTGCTGCATTTGCTTAGTGGTGGCCAATAAGTGGAAGTTGGCACTCCTTAAAGCTTACTTTTTAGATTCTTTGCATCATCATATAAAACTTTTTTTTTTGTTCCTTGGACATGTCACATGAGTGTAATTTTGTAACCAAATGTGGGGAATTATGAGTCCAGCACTAGTATCATTTGGTCAATCATATTTGTATACAATAAGATCTTAGACTTTTACATTTGTAAGATACAACTAATTTTTTTTAATATATATATATATGTATGTATGCACATCTAGTGGCCAAAAACAATGTGTATCACGCACTATGCTTGGTGCAAACATTAAATTATTAATAAGTAAGTCAGACAAGAGAAATGAGACAACATGGATAAAATATCTTTTTAAGAAGGAACCTATTCTTGTGCACTATATATGTGTGTTCTCGTTCCTCTTCTTAACGAGAAATTAACTTTATTTTCATTATGGTAGGTTATAAATTTGCACATTCATGTTAGCTCTCCATATATACTTTTTGATCTCCATATCTTTTTGAAAAAGTGCCTTTTGTCCTTGATTTATTCTATTACCTTTGGATTAAATAATTAAAACTTAAGTATTGAAAAATTAGGTAAAATCATATAAAGAAAAAGGGAATTCCTATTTTTATTTTTTTAGTTTAAATATTTTGTTGTGAGAACTATTATTATATTTTTATTTTTCTAATATTTTGTTACTCTTACATGCTGTTCACTTCGATGTATGGAATAAGGAGGGAATAGAATTCTAATTTAGCGGGAATGTAATATGATTATAATAGTTATTACAACGTTCACTTGGTGAAATAATAAAATAAGTAATTATTGGAGTAAAGCGTAAAATATCTATAATACCCTGTTTTTGCTACAAAGAGAAGATAATTATATAAGTGATATTTTTAACACTGGAATATTTATGATAAAGTTAGAAACTAAACCAATTCATAGATTGAACTATCATTCTCCTCAAGGGAACATTGAAATAGCAGTTTTATATTAAACAAGAACAAAATGAATAGATATTCATATCAAGGCTAGTTAGTATTTTCTTTTATTATTTGGTTCCTTTTTTTATGAGAAAGTAATCATTTAAAGACATAAATAGGGTGTTTTCAATAATAGTTTAGCAAAAAGTACATAAAAACAGCTATATGCCCTTTCATTACTCCATCTATTGCATAGCATTTGGAATTTGATCCGAAACCACATTTAAAAGCATTCTTCCCAATAGGTAGACATCTGTTGTGGTCACTAAAAGATATTATGTCGCTGCCCGTATAGTAGGGGTATTGTAGGGCAAATTGGTACCACAATGTCATGACCCATCGATCATCATCATAAAATATCAAGTATTTTCGATGAGCATCATATTTTTTTTCTTTTTCCTTATAAATTTCATTTTATTTAAATAGGCGGTTGAAAACCTTTCCTTTTTTATTTTTATTTTTAATATCAAGATTGAAACATTACAAAACTAATACACATGGAGCAGATATAATAAGTTGTACTTATAATTTATCCATTATTTTTAATTTTGAATTTTATCATCGTACAGATAAATACTTGCTATCCTAAACTTTCTATCTCAAATATATCCTCAACAGTCAAATGTTTTTCTTTCATGATGAAAAATTAACATATAATTATACAGAATTGTTCTATAAAACTAAACACATATATTTAATTATTAGTAAATATTCATTTCTGGTTAAGCATTTAATAAATTGAATCGATAAAAGAAAAAGAAAGCAGTGCTAAGTCCAAAGCTTTCTTTTTCTAGTATTTCTTACCTGCATATCTTTTTCTTTCATGATGGAAAGAATAAACAGATTCAATCTCCCTAGTGGAGCCCCACCATTGTTTTCATATATTTCGCACTATTCCTTTCCATTTTACATTATTTTCGTGTTTGCTTTGAATATCTGCAAGTTGGATCGAACACGACGTTACAATTTCCTATGAACTGTCTTTATTTATGCCATTAACCCCACTTGACAAGGACACCATAAAAAGACGGTGAATCTCGAAAATGCAGCCACATAAATTTAAGCTGCTATCCTACTATGTTTAGAAACCTGCAACTTGTGAATCGTTGGTTGTTAGTGGAATTAAAGCCGATGTAAACTTGCCTGTACAAGGTATACCTATTTTGTTCACTTTATTGTAGATGGAGATTGCACAGTACCGACGGTATGCAGTGGTCTAAATCAAAATTATTTATTAAGAAATAGATGCAAACGAAGAAAAAATGTTTTTATTTATAAACAGATCAAATAAATTAGATATAAATCAGATACAGATAAAATATAAATACAAATTATATACAGATACAGATGTATTGATAGTGAATATTTTATAATAAACTATTAGATCTAATCTCCATTCTATGGGTTAGCCGATCTAAGAAAAACCTCTTGATTATTTCAGCCTGCAAGTCCACTTTAGGCTCTTGGCTTGGTAAAGACCTCAACCTTGATCTTTGACTCCTCAAGGACCAAAGTCACATGTAATATTAGCCATGACTCCACACATGGAGTCCCATGCCGACTTGCTCCATAATCTTATCTCCTTGGGAGAGCTAGCATTAGCCTAGCCATCTCCACAATTGATTATGCTCACCAACTCAAGTTTAGGTTAATTATCAGGAGATATTTGCGTAGTCATTAAATGTTCTCACTCTACTATGATCATTATCTATAAATAGGCCCTCACATCAAAGATATAGGGTATCTTGCATAATTTGAGATAAACATATTACACACTCATCCAAGTTTTCCCATTTTCTATCGAGCCTATTGATAACTTAAGTATCGGAGTGACCGTGTCGGATAACCCCCTAGCGTACCACTAACCATGCTCTATGTGTGAAAGTACATGATGCCCTCACGCCCTTACTCTACTAGCAGATTACCACTTGCAATAAGGTGAAAATCTAATAATCCAAACATGTTTTAAAACTAAATGTCTAAATGATAAAGTTTGACATCAGATGATGGATGTTTAATTAAACGATAAGGTGAAATTTTAATCCTTTAAATTAAGTGATGAAAATAGATGTTTAATTAAATTTCAATTAAGATATGAAATTTTAATCCTTTAAATAAAGTGGTATAAATATCATATGAGTTTCAGTTTAGTGATAAATTTTAGTGATGTGGCACATTAAATATACATAAATTTTTCTATTAATAGGTAAATTTATCTTCTATTAAAATGTAGCGTCATCTGACTTTGTATTATTTTTATAATGTTCATTACTATTAGAACTTTTATTCTCTATATATGAAATATATTAGGTTATACTTGATGAATTAATAATAAATAAAGCAAGATAAAAATAAAATAGCCTTTTGGTAAGAATTTTATATTAGAGTTGATGACATTTAATAAAAGAACTTCAGCTGATGATAGAAAAAACACTAAGTAAGATAAGATATATATGTTATTAATAATAAACTATAATATCCTTAGTCAAGACTCATTATGAGAAGTAGACATTACTTAACAAAGGAATACATTTATCAGAATATATATATGTATATACAGTAATAATAACATAAAATAAAATTGTTATTAAGTAGTGGATGATTATAAAAATGTAAAGAAGCTTCTATGGTCCTATTAATGACACCATCCAATTAACTATCTAATGAAATATGTAATATAAAACATTTAATGGAAGTCAATGCAAATAAAGAAATCCATTATCAAAAAAGTCATTATAAAAAATAAATCATGGTCAAGTCATAACTTATTAAAAATAATATGCAAGTTATAATAAAAATATATATCTCAGTCAGACATATAAAGAAATAAATAAAATATAAACTGCTTGTTTACTTCACTGTAGTTGCAATTCCATTACAGCCGCATTCGTTATGAATGACTATTACAGCATTTGAAATAGGGCATCACGCATAGGTAATCCATTTCTTATGCATTTCCAAATAAAAACTTGATTTTTTAGATGGCATGCCACCTCTTCTTGAGTAAGGCGATCGTAGCCAAGTTTAAGAGTAAAAACACCAAAAAAGAAAGGGCTGCAAGCAATGATATCATCTTTATTACTTGATTTATCCAAGATAGAAATTTTAGATAAACTACAATTATTAGAATCAATTGGAGAACCAATGAGATCCTCCTTCCAAATATTTTCATCCGCCAAACTTCTTTAAGGAAGAGTTTGCACACAAAAGGGATAAAGGACCCTAATGAAGAATACGAACGTTACCGCTACTAGTCCATTTGTTGTACGAGAAGAGATTCTTGCTAATTCGTACTTTGATTACATCACTAACCTAATTTGTCATATGCAACATGCTTTTCATAGTTTTGAAAGTATAGTTCCTATTGATATTTGTAATACCTATATGAGGAGTCAATTTAGCCCATAAATTTTTCCTTAATTTCAACTTCCAAATTAGTCTTGCAAGGTAAGCTTTGTTTCTTCTTTTCATGAGCCTTAAGCCTCGTTACTTAATTCTAAGCTATCCCATGAAATTTTCTGTCAATTATATTAAACCCCAAAAAGAAATCATAGAAAAGGTCCTAAATTTTCAAAAGTACTCCTTTTAGAACATGTGGGCATATTAATGTTCCTTCCAACACTAGTTTAGGTTTGAGAAGTTTAGCTTTCCAACCAACAAATATTTCCCTTATCTTTTCAATTACCTCATTAAAACCTCGATGTGATATATTTCCATTTCTTCGGATTTGGAAACCCATATACTTCTCAGATTGGCACTTAAATCCTTGCATACAACTCCAACAACATTGGATGAGAAAATAATATAAGATTTCAAATCGTTCATTTTTTTATTTGAACATTCCTAAAAGTTATGAATAACTGACATCATGTTATAAGCATTTTGCAAGTAGGGATGCAACTGGGTTGGTTATTAACGGGTTCCGACCCATCCAATCCAATAAAAACCCTATAGGGTTCGATCCTATTAGATAATAAGGTCAAATTTTGACATAGGTAAAAAACCTTGTAAAGTATTAGGATCAGATTTGGATACTACTAAAACCCGATGGATACCTGACCTGTATCACCGACTCATTAGTCTTAGTAAAAAAAATTATAATATAAATATTTACTTAATATAAATATAGTAACAGGCTAAATTTAAAAACAAGTTGTAAAGATAAGGTGAATTGCTATATTATTAGACTATTATTTTATTGGTTTAAGTCTGCTAAATCTGTTGAAAAAAAATAAGCGGGGCGGGTTCAAGTTGATAATCGGGTGGATGGTCGGGTAGGTGGCGAGTTTTAGAGTAAACCCTATGGGGTGAGTTTGAATATAGAAAGAAAACCCTACAGGATTATAGGATCGAGTTTGATATGTCGTATAGTATAGCGGGTTCTGATTTGGGTTCATATGACCCGTCCGAAACCGCCCAATTGCATCCTTATTTGTAAGGATGCCTCAATAAAGAGAATGACATCATCTACGAAGAATAGATATGAAAATTCAAATCACATCCCCTAATATGGATTAGGTTCCACAGTCCCCTAAAGTCATTTATTTGATTTCATAAGCTTTGCTTTTAAATAGATAAACTATTACTTAATAAAATAAATAAAACATATACTTATCAATTTACTAAGCATATAAGAGTTACACATCTAAAACTAAGAAGCATAATCATCATACATAATCATACAAGTACATATATATAGGATTCTAACATTAGCCATGTTTATCTAGCTACATAAATATATTCAAGTTCATATATTTCTATGTAATAATCTATAATAATAATTTCATGTCGTGCTCACTTCTACAATTATTAAATTTATGGTAGTGTTACTACAGTTAATCGATCATGTGCAATAGATTCTAATCAACCTGAGAGGAGTCTTGCAATAATGACAAGTGTATAGATATCGTAGAAAGAGGTGTGGAAAGAGGAACAAGCAAACTCGATCTCTCAAGTGCAAGAGTGTGACAGAAGAGAAACTCAAATAGACTTGAACATTCTTGACTCATTCTTCACTAAATAGATGCTTTGATTTTTATTGGAGAAATTTTAGCACAGTTTCCATGTCACCCTCAATTTTAATAATACACAGAATCTTTCTAAATGAGTATAGGAGTCTTTTATTTATAGATGCTGGAGGCTGATACTTGCCACTGGATAGCATTTGGATGGATGGTTAAGATTAAGCATTGCTTGCGACCACTAGATTTCTCTTATAGATCCAACAGCTAGCATTCGTCCTTTTGTCCTTTTCATGGCCATAGGCATGGGCATGGACTTTTGATGTGAGCTTAGGAGGATGACGAGTTTTATATTATAAAAGAAGTCCAACATTCTTTTTAAAAGGTCAATCTTTAATGCAAAAGAGTTTAAATCATATTTAAGTCCATATAAGCCCTATTTTAATTAAACAAAGTCAAAATTAGCCTAAAAATATATTTCGAAGTACACTTTTTATGCACGAGAAAATTAAATAAAGTCAAGAGCAAAATACATTGATCCAGCAATCCCTATTTCGAGTCTAAAAGCCACATCTCCCTACGACATCCCTCATTAAACTTGGTCTTCTAAGCTTTATCACTAGTCTAAAAGACCGATCCATATCATTAAATTGGGCTAAGAGCTCAATTACTAAAATGACCTTCTACAATTACTATACAAACATTTGACATAGGGTTGTTTGGATAGTCTGTTTTTCATTTGTATCTATCATTTGTATCAAAGAAATACGTGTAAACATGTCCGATTGACCTGTACATTTTATCTATATTTAATCTATTTATTATTTTAATGAGAAATGCTAATTATTTTTTATCCATATCTATTTCTTGATAAACAATTTATTAGAAAAAGGTTTGCAAAAATTGTTTGTATCTGTAATCTACCAACAAACAAACAGACCCATATATTTCATAATTCGACCAAGATCACTCCATAGGAAATTCGTATGCATTAAATCTTTATAAAAAGGGTTAAATACAAAAATATTACATATGTTTTGATTAATTTGTAAGCACATGATCTGTTTTTTTTTTTAACAAATATGTGACTCGAGTTTCATATAAAAGTGTCAATATTATTTACTAATTTTAGAATGATGCATGCCAATATTTTATTGGTCATAAAAATTAATTTTACATTTTTTTTCAATTTTCTCCTTTTGAAAAAAATAATTTTAATTTTTTATTTATTTTATTTAGTAATATTTTTTATTAAATTATTTTTTTAGATCAATAAAACTCTAACACATGTCTCTTTAATAATAATTAATTATAATGACACTTTTGTATAAAACTTAGGTTACCTATTTGTCAAAAAAATTAACACTGGTTATATATTGTAAATTGATCAAAACACATGTTATATTTTTGTAATTAACTCTTATAAAATATATAAGATACATATGTGTGTGTATATATTTTTCTCCAAACCAGACGTGATCAATAAATAGGTCCCCCATCAAATTCAACTAGTAAATATAAATATAGGCCTTACTAATCTGGCTTGTACAAAAAAAAAAAAAAAAAAAAAAAGGGTTCACGATTATGTGCCCGATCAATGATATAATATATATATATATATATATTCTAAATATTACCAAAAAAGCAATATTTAATAATGCAAAATTATTACATTTTAACAACATTAAGTCTCCACCCAATTTTAAGGTAAAAAAAACAAAAAGAATATATAAACAAACACAGTTATTTAACAGATTGGAACTAGACAACTAAGAATATATAGATGAGCTTTAAACTCCAGCAATTAAAATACGAATTTATTGGTTTCTTGTGATTATCTTTTATTTAAAACAATTATGTGAAAATTTTTACGTCTGGGATGTAATGATAAGTAATATTAAATAATTTTCATTTCCAATACTTCGTAAATTTTAATTTGGAAACTTCAAATGATTTAGAAAGAAAAAGAAAAAAACCTATAATTTCTAAAGAAAAGCACTTGGGCCCGATTATGCCTGCTAGACCCTTCAAGGCCCGCCATGATCAGGCTTGGTGAAAAATCCTAGTCCAGACAGTTGGGTTGGGTGGTTTCTTTTCGGCCTCATTTGGGTGGGCTTTTAACGTTAAAAATTATTACGGGCCTAATTAACCTAGGCTAGACCTGCTCAAAATGGAGAAATATAGGTAAATATGGATGGAAACAAAGATGTTACAAAATTATCCTCTATAACAATATTGGTAATTTTGTGAAGTACTAACTTCTCTTTCTTTCATTTCCAATTTTAAGACCAACTAAATAGAAAGGAAAACATTTTTTTCTTTCCCTTTCTTCATATATGATCAAATAGAAAATGAGAATTAAATTTCATTGCATTACATTTATATGTTCCGCTCATTTCCACTTATTTCTCTCCCTTAACAAACAACCAAACACGTGATAAAAAAATTAGAAAACTGTTCTGTTTCTTCAAAAAGCTATAATGACTAAAGAGAGCATTTAGTAAATGAGATTCTTACTCTAGTTAAATCAAGTGCACCTAAAAGATAATCTTCTAAAACAACACTAGTAAAAGCATAATAACCCTAGCACAAGCTAGCTATCTTCCTAATAAAAAGGCGTTTGGTAATATAATTTTGGTAAATAAAATTTTGCATATTTTTTAGTGAAAATCTTTAAAGAATAAATGAATGACAATCTAGCTAGATTTAGAGAAGACATATGACAAGATTGAATGTGACTATCTTTATTAGGTTATGAATAGTTTAAATTTTCCATAGTGGTGGATACAATTGATTGGTAGTTGTTTATCAACTACTTTATAAAAATGTAGATTAATGGGAAATTAATAGAGTTTTTCATCTTGAGTAGAACTCGGACAGGGGATCTGTTAAACCCTTATATGATCAAATTGAGACTGAATCTTTTAGTAGATTTACTGATAATGAAGTTCATATAAGGGGAGAAAACAAAGTTTTCATACATAATGTTTGCGGATGACATTATCTTATTAGCAAAAGCAGATCAAATGAATACCAAAACAATAATGGAAGCTTTGAATAGGTTTGACAAGTGGATACTTTTAGCAAAAATTTGGGTTTCCTCTTGCATAAGGCTTGAAACCAACTACACAACAGTAACACATTTTAATTGGAAAAAGGTTGGGTAGATTGAGTGGAAATGAAGAATTTGAGTATAGCTAGACAACTGGTCTTAGTTGAATCTACGTTAGACTCGATTCCAACCTACTATGATGGCTATACCTCTACAAAAAAAAAAAAAATAAATAAATAATTGACACTATTACTAGAAATTTTATCTAGCAAGGTATGCAAGATGAAAACAAAATTCATTATTGGATTTATGGGACAATATTACTAAATCAAAGAAGATGGGCGGGTAGGTATGATCAACCTACACATTAGAAATAAGGCATGTCCATTAAAGTAGTGAAATAATGGAAAATAGGTAAGGTACGATGGGCAAAGTTATGTTTGACAAAGTACAATTATCTTCATGGTATGAGGTAGCCAAACCCCTACGTTCAAGTTCTTTTCTATGTAAGGAATTAATAGCGAATCAATCCTAGGCAAAACAGAATGGCTTTTGTTGCTTAGAAGATGGTGTTATTGCTAGTTTTTGGTTTGATTGGTGAATAGGCACGGCTCTTATATACATCAGATTGTTTATGCTCCACTTACTTGTAAATCTACGAAATTAACTATTAAAGAGTGTTGGATAGTGAGACGCAATGAGATGATGATAAAATTGGTTTTGAAACAACAAATATAATGATGAATAATGTTGAAGCAGTAGGCTTGTCACTTGATAGACGAGATGAGTATGGGATAGGTAATGGCAATAGAACAAAGCCTTCTTTTAAAAGTGTCTGCGAATGTCTTTTTACTAAAAACTTACTGCAATCAAAAGAAATGGAAATGGATTTGGCATTTTTGTTTTCCTTCAAAAATTAAATTATTTCTTTGGAGAGTACTTACAAATTCTTTTCCTACTGCAAATTTAAATAAGAAAGGGCAAGGAATGTGATCTAGTTGTCCGAGATGTGGTGATAAACTGTAAAATTTAGGTACCGTGGTACTCTAGAAACAAACTAATACATAATAATATTGCTGATTCTACTTGAAACTTAATGGAAATTATAAGATTAAAATCAAATGTGTATTGGTTGCATATTAAGAAGTTGAAATTGCTTTATTCAATTAAAAGCTATAGTGTAAAATGGAGATGAACTTGTGTTGGATCAAGCCCCTGATAACATAAAACCTTTAATGGTTCAGGACATCCTTTCTTTTGGTATATTCTTTGATGTACATGTGCGGCACATTAAGCCTTAAGCTTGCCTTCTTCTGTTTTTTTTTTTTCTCCAACTACTGATGTACATTTACTATCCTTGGTTGAATAGAATGAAACCAGTATTTCAGCTTTATTCCTGAATATCTATTTTTTTGCTTGGTTTGCAAAAAATTATATCAAAAGAATGTTTATCATATGATACGGAATAGATAAGAATCCTTACTTTTTTTCATTTATGGAGGAATGATAATTCATCAAAAAGTATGTTTTGTTCAAAATACCCTTAACTATAAAATAAGGAATTGCTATTCATTTCCAGTTTATTCCATTCCAGTGAATTAAACATACCGTTGGTACTGAAATGTATCAACTAGGGTAATTATATTTCATTAATGTATATTTTGAGTTCAAGAAGAGGAAAAAAAACATAGATAACAAAGAAAAAAAATGTTAGAAAATGAAAATAAAAAGATCCGTGATGAAATAACTCATGTACTATCCTAGCAAAAATGATTATTTTCATGAATTAAGCATTCTTATGTGATTCTTTAACTATCGATTCAATATTAACTCTACAAAAGTGGGCATTTAGTAATTTTTATGGGTGAAACAAGAGATGAGTCCTACATGGTGCTGTTGCACCTAGTAAGAACAGATACCTTTCTACCTCCTAATTTGATGTCCATAGCTGAAATTTGATCATTTTTTTAATCTCTTTTACTGATTATCCAATTACAATAACTTTTTCTTTCTTTTTTTTTTTTTTTCATTTCTCCAATGGAGGAAATCGAATCGAGTCATCGTATTGGAGGACGTATATTTATATCAATAGGTTACAACTATTTTTACAATTTGACTTGTTTAATTGCATTTAGAGGTTAAATTTTTGTTTAGTAATTTATTCATTTTGGGAGCATCAAAGAGCAATTGCCTCTGAGCTTATCATTATCTTTGGTCAGTTCAATTAGGCAGCTTTAATTCGTACTAGTGTATTTCAAAAGTTCAAGTGGTACCGAATTAACTAATTGGAAGTTTAAGTAATTAATTACACATTAGTAAATATGATATTAATCCTTGAATAAAATTAACTTGTTATTATTTGTCTTGTGAATTTCATTTATGTACCATAAAATAAGGTATACAATTTTTGAATTTGTTCTATACATTAAACCTCATTTATTTAATACTTAGGCCTACTATAAAAACCATATAAAGAAAATTTAGTCCAGTCTCAGAGAATTTGAATAACCAAATACGCCTTCGAGGCTTAGCGAAGTAGCAATCTTGCCCGAGTCAATGTCATGGACAGTTAGACTTTTCTCCGTATTGGATTTGTATCATTGATAATTTATTGGTATTATATCTATATCAGTTTAGTATTGGTTTGTTTGGTCAATTTATAAGTAAAATTATTAATTTTTTTTAGTATCATATCAGTATCAGTTGGGCTTGAAAATAATATTAAAACTAAACCAATAACAAAGTCCAAAGAAATTTATGACCAATTAAGATGCCTGTAGAAGATGAAGTTAACTAGAGTGAAGTAACAAATTTGAAGTATATAATAAAATAAATATAAAAATGCCACTTCAATCCTTTACTATCATCTAATTGAGTTTCGACCATCCATCTTCATACATTGATAAGATTAGTGGGGAATAAGAGTACCTTCAGATATTTTGGTTTTATTTGAGGAAGAAGAAAGGGACAAAACGGGTATTTTTCACACCTCATTGGATCCATATTTGAGCAATTTAATGGGCAAAAAAAATCAATTTTCCTAACAAATACACACTTAAAAAAAAATGATCTTTCTTATTCTAAAAGAGTGTCGTTGCAACGTATCATATAATTTCTGTTTCAAAATGTGAAAGATTCATTGTAGGAGGTGGGTCGGATTCAATTTGGTTCAGCTTTTCATAACTTTCAATCAAACTGTCAGGTTCGGCCAAAAAAAAAAAAAAAATGTGAGGTTTATATTTGAGAATTTTCTCGAACTATTAAATTTGAT
Source organism: Combretum micranthum (assembly GCA_024138025.1). NCBI lineage: Eukaryota > Viridiplantae > Streptophyta > Magnoliopsida > Myrtales > Combretaceae > Combretum > Combretum micranthum. The sequence goes on along the minus strand of JAMXBD010000015.1, from coordinate 1,745,910 downwards.
TAGGTTTATGGACTAAAACATTTTTTTTTTTAATTTCAAAAAGTATATTTTCATAATATATAATCTTTTGTGTGTGTGTACATAAACTAAATTCATTTAATAATAACAAGTATTTATGGTATAAAGTCAATATTTATGTGAACGAAAAATTTACATAATATTCATTAACATCTAATTTTATCAATAAAGTTATATAAAATATATCTAGTCTTTACAAAATTTATAAATTATGGTCATAAAAGTTAAACAAATATACATTTTCAAAACATAAACTAAAAATATCTTTTAAGTACTATGTATAACATAAGAAATTTTTAACTTATAAATAAAATATTATTATATTTTTCTAAACATTTTAATTTAGTTTAATGGATTGATGTGTGTATCATTTCAATCAATTATAAATTTATATCTCGATTTAGTTTGAAATTTTTCTTAGGTAGATTACCTAAAGACATGGTTTAGTTTGATTTGATTTATGATTGATTTGGTTTCATTTGTTATTTTTACCTATTCATACTTTATCATATATTAATTGAAATAATTATAGTGAATTAACATTATGAACTAAAGAAAGAAAATCAATTTACTATCCTTGAAACTTTGGAGGAATTCAAGATTAAATATTACTCATTAATTTTGAAAATAAGCTAAAACTTAAATTAATGGTTTATTTTATGCATAAGACCTGAAATAGACATTCCCACTCGTCGGATTTAACTCGTGACCTATTCAATGTGCCTGGGATTGAACCTAGCCCGTGGGGATAGGTGTAAACCATGGCTGTACATTCTTGGGTCCATCCAAGTCCATATCACACAAAAAATAATAATATATGTACGAATTATATAAAGTAAAAGAAAGAAACACAGATAAATACAAAATTAAAAGAAATGAAAACATAAACCTCAATGTTTAGACTATTTTAAAAGAATTTATTATTATTTATTCCTAATATTTAATCATAAAATTAACAACACAAAAAATAAATATTATTAAAAAACAGACCAGTTTACTTTATATAGATTTCACTAAGAGAGCAATATATTAAATAATATGACACTTTTTTTCTTTCATAACTTTTTTTATAATGTTACTTCAACCTTGTATTTCTAATATTTTAAACTTAAAAGGGATGTGCTTATATTTAATGAAATATATGTTTTTTATAATTTCATTTGGAAATGGGCTAAAAATTGCAATATTTTCCAACCTATTTTCTATTTTAAGTTTAAGTTTTTAAAAATTTTGTTTGTTTTTAAAATATAATTACTTTACAAAAAAATAGAAAAAAGTTGCATGGGTCAAACTCAATCAAACCAGCCCTAGGACCTAGTAGGTCCTGGTTAAGAACCAGTCTGTCCTAGATAGGCAGTTCGGACAAGGTGGTTTTGGGACCAAGCATGATGGAATGCTTACGCTTTAATGATCAAAGGTTGTTTATTGGATTAAGATATAACTTTTCAAAACTGATAATATTGTTCATCACAATATTTATATCAAATTTGATGCATGAACTTTATAAAAAAAATTTAATTTGGTACCTTAAACTTTGAAATAGTCAATTTAATACCTCCATCAAATTTTTTATTACCTCACTAACATGGTTTGCTTCACTTCCTAATATGGAAAAAAACATCTTATTAATACTAGACTATGTTAGAGTAAAAAAAAAGTAATCAATCAGTGCTAAGAAAGTGGTAAAAAAAAGCCATAAAAAATTTGATTGAATATTAAATCGATTGCTTTAAGTTCATATTAAGGTAGATATAGGCATGATCCGATTTTGAACCGAGTACAGGGTCGTTACTGAACCATGCTATCCGATTCTGAAATCGAGGTAAAACCACCGGTTCTATCAATTCTTAGCTGGTTCCATGGCTAGCAACCGGTGGAACTGGTAGCTCCACTATGGTTCCATAGGAAAAAAAAAAAAAAAAACAAACCTTATAGGATTGTCTTCTCAATCAGGGAAAATTAAGACTCATAAGAATTCTCTCATGACAAGAACCGGTAGAATCTAAGGTTCCACCCTAATTCTCTTTAAAAAAAAAGAGAGAGAGAGAGAGAGAACAAACATTGTGGAATTGTCTTCTTAATCTGGTAATATTAACATTCACAATAATTCCCTCTTCTCTTCTTTTCTTATTTCTCAAGGACTATCTCATCATGAATAAAGTATTATATTTATAGTTTTCATTTTACTCTCCCACTTCCTATTGCTGCCAATTATTGTGTTATGGCCGCGTATATTTTTTAAGATGGCTTGTAGGACTATTTTTAGTAATTTGAGTACTCCCCCACAAAATGAAAGCCACTAGTAAAATTCAAATGAATAACTATTTTTGTAGTCTCATAAGAAGAAATTATGATTTCTTATTTTATAATATTAATAATACCATTAAAAATTATCCTTTAATCAAATGTAGAAATAAAAATACATCATATGATAAATAATTATTTTATTTTACTTTAATAAACTCAACAAAACATAGCATATAAATATAAACTTATATTAGTATGGGGGAATGTTATTTTCTGGAAAGAAAAAAAAATAGCCGGCTCTCTGGTTCCAAAACCAGACCAGGAATAAGCGAACTCTGATTCCATAACCAGACTGAAAACCAGCGGTTCTCTATGAACTAGATCGAAATCGGGCTTCTTGGTTCCGGTTTCAGTTACAGTTCAAGCCGTTTCGAACTGGTAAAGACCTCTGTATAAAGGTACTAAATTTCACATATGCTCAATACAATAATCTCTAATTATTGAATGGAATAAATCCCAACGTGTCTTTAGAATACTTAATAATCCCCCAGTAAACAATAAAAGATGTATATAAACAAAGGATCTACTTGGGTCTAGGGATGCTATCAGACCGGTCATTAATAGGTTTCTGATCCATCTGACCCAATAAAAACCCCATAGGGTTGAACCCTATAGGGTAATAGGGTTGAATTTGGATACTAATAAAACCCGATGGATGCTCACATGATCCGCTAGTCTTGGTAAAAAAAAAAAAATTTATGTAAATACATTTACTAAATGTAAACATAGTAACAAGCTAAATTTAAAAATAGGATGGCGAAGAAAAAGTGAATTTCTATATTATTGGATTATTATTTTATTGGTTTGAATCTATTGAAAAAAAAATATAATAAGCAGGGCAGATTCGGGTTGATAATTGGACGGGTGGTTCGGTAGGTAATCAAGTTGATAGTCAGGCAAATAATTGGACAGGTGGCAAGTTTTAGAGTAAACCCTGTAGGGCATGTTTGATATAAAAGGAAAACCCTATAGGGTTATAAAGTCGGGTTTGGTATGCCTATAGTGTAGTATGTTCGGGTTTGGATTCATATGACTTGCCCAAAACCTGATCCAGTTGTATCCCTACTTGGGTCAAATCACTTACAATGTATAACCTATAATTTTTATATATAACCTACCATACTTACAACTTTTTAAACAAATCTATAATTTTTTGTAAGGTCCAACTATAGATCTTACATCTTCTCTATAAATGACTTAACCCAAGTCCCACCCATATAAACAACTCAAGGCATAATGGAATAGGGTTATCTGGATCGTGCACACTTTTAGGCTTTGCTCAGATTTCTCAGAGGCTATGTCCGGATGAATTCTTGCCCAAGTAATTTACTGGCTAGATTATAAGATCATATATATCATCTGAAATGACTCGTATAACAAGCAGAACGAAGCGAAGCGTCCACTACACGAGAAACAATTCTAGCGAGGGTTCGCAAAACATTCTCCAAGCAATTTTATGATGTGGATGAACAGGAATATCCTAGGATGCCTAACTACTCAAAAACTGCTTGAATTTAATATGATGATAGCTTGAAATTTAACTTCATTGCAATTAAGTCGAGCTTGAATTCGAGCTACTTAGTAATTATCTAACTTGAGTTCAAATTTTAAAATATTTAATTTAAATAGCTTGCAAACTATTTGAATTTTTTATATTACTTATAAAAAAAATTATAGAACTTGTGTTTTTTTCCTTTTCAAAGCTTATTTTTCATTCTTTACTTTTTTTTTTCCTTTTATATCCAATAATAAGTATTTATTATTTTTAAGAATAAATCAACTAAGAAGCATATGCTATTGTCAAATCTCAACTTGTTTTTCAACTTAATTAATTTTTATAAGGACAATCTAGCCTAATCAAGTTAAGCTCATCGAGTATCAATTCAAGTTGAGTTCAAGTTTCAGAATCAAAGTTTGATCGAGTTCAAATCAAGTTTGAATTTCATTCGAGGCGAATCTAATTTGATACTATATCATCTCAACTTCACTCATTTCGATAATGAGGTCTGTTATATTCACATAATTCTAATACCTATCGAGAAATTTCAAAAGTTTTTTCTTCCCATCAGCCGAAACATGGATCGATGTTGCACCAGATCGAACATAATTCGAAATAAATGCAGCTACAAAAACATATCTCCTATTCATTCGAAATAAATGTACATCGGGGAATAAACACTTCCGAAAATCTAAAAATTAATAGTCATAGGAATGTGCTGCGCCCTGGACTACACATAATTTAATGGACTTTCGAAGAGATTAGCAAATTCTGGAACTAGACGATTCATTTCAGTTAGCTCCGCGATTTTCCTGGAGACGACGTGATGGTGGTTTTATGGCGAGAGACGATAAGCCATTCTCCAATTTCTCTTCCTGTTGGATTTGCTGATGCATTGTATCGCATAATTCATCGTGGCTTATTTTCCCTGCCATCTGAAAGAAACAAAATTATCAAAACATAATTAAAAGTTTACAAACAGATACGGTGTGGTGTGGATTCTTGGTTTTTGGCAATACAAAAAACAGTTCAATAGTAATTATAATTTATACATCAAAGTAATAGTAAATCTGACCCTTTAGGTGGTTCCATAACCGTTTAGGGGAGATATAGTATAGATAAGTAAATCTGACCTATTTCCTTTTTCCAATCAACTTTTATTTTGCTCATAACACATAGTATTATTATTAATTATTATTTTAACCAAAAACTGTCATCAACAAGTTTAGAAAAAGGAGAAATGGAATTTGAATTAATTTTGATAGACCCGTGTTTGTATATTAGCTATAAAAGCTTTTGATAACAGTATGAGTTAAATAAAAGATATTTATAGAAAGTAAATCCTGTGATCTTGCATTAATTTTGATAGGACTGTCCCGTTACCATGCAACGGTTCATACCATATTCAATTTGGATCGAATCACTAAAATAATTAATATTCTAGTACGCCGACAAAAAGTAAAAGCTTCTTATAGAAATATGTACACTTTAATTAACTTATCCGTTTGTTTTTTCGGATGGGTCCAGTAGCTATAAACAAGGGAATTTTTCTATATCCAACCGTTCAAATGATAATTTATTACTTATTGCATATCATTACCACAAAAAAAAAATGAATAACCATTTCATTAACCTTTTAGTTATCTTAAAAGTTGAAAAGATGTAATACTTCTGTGACAATTAAAGGAAAAAATAAAATAAATTTAGGATTAACATAGTGAGAAGAAAGTAACCACAATTATAATAACGCTGCACATATATTTACCTGCTCAAGAACGGCGGGGTTGTGTCTAGCGACTGTAATATCGTTGTCGCCATGTTTCATCGCCGCCCTGCATCCGATGGTGTTTTCGACATGGTTTTAGTATTACAATGGTTTTTCTGTTGCCTAAATTAAGGTTGAAGGGATAATTGGAGAAATGTGTTAAGATAGTGATCATTTATATGCAAGAAAAATGAGGAAAGTTAGGAGAGATTTTAGGAAAGTTAGAGAAAGCTCGTAGTGTATGGATCGATGATTAACCTCGTACACTAATTTTATATTTTGCCTACACATTAGGGGGACCTTAACTTGAGTTGTGGTTATGATAAAAGAAAGAAGACAACATCGTAGCGAGTGCCCTTGCCGGTAGCGCTTTCTTTAGCACTCAATACTACGTCTATTTACTAATATGGTTCAACATTTTATTAATTTTACTGCTTAACTATGGTATAGGTAATATGTTGGTCCAATATACTTTAAAATAAAGAAATTAGTTATAGTTGAAAACAAATTTTCTTTCTTTTCTTTTTCTTTCCCCTATGATTAGATAAATATATGTGTTTGTGTGTCAATCTGCCTTAACAATCATATGGAGAAAAACTTTTTTCTGTAATGATCTTATATATCATCCACTTGTTGTTGTTGTTGTTTCAATGAGTGGAGTGGAAGAGGAGGGATTTAAATTTAATTCATTCCAACAAACAGCCAGTTGTAGCGGTTTGCTGGAGTACAAGTCAGTTTTTTTCCTCAGGAGACCAATTTGGCAGCATATCAACTTGCTAAAGCTGAGCTGAGTCTATCTTCTTGTACTCCATTTGATTTTAGCTTTGTTGTACTTAATGAGTCTCACAGAGACCTTGTATATGTCTCAGACCATGCTCCCCATCAACCAATAGTTTGCGATGGGGCCTAAGTTGTTTTTTCCGTTTGATGATGAAAGTTTTATAATTGTCCCAAAAAAAAAAAAAAAACCATTAAACCTTGACCATTAACTTCATACTTACCATTTTCTAGTCACCCTTACATATAAATAATATATTTTATTGCTAGGGATGAACAGGTTCAGGGTGTATAAGTATGAAACCTTGCCTGCTTCTTACCATAAAAGTTACAAGGTGTAAAAAAATTGTTCGTAAAATTTATTCTTGTAAAACTTTGTACTCATCATGTATCATATACATTATAAAACCTATAGGGTACAGGTATCCTATGAAACCTGTAATTTTTCTATATATTTTTTTAATTTCAAGTTTATATATATATATATATATATATACTATTTTATGTAGTATGTAAAACTATCTTATTTTCATATATTCACTATAAACAACTTGTGAAAAAATTTAAAAATTAATTTTATAACATCACAAATTCTATAATATGCAAAATTTGCTTATATCTATGTACAAATTGAAATCTATAAATATTTATAGAACTTGTTTATATGATATCAAAAAATTTAGATTCTAGAACATATATAGAAATTTAAAAAATTGGAGGCATTTCTATATGAATTAGCGTAGAAGATAAACAACATTTTTATATAATTTAGAAGTATGAAAACATAACCAAAGTTCTTTAAGAATACAATGGTACTTGTTTTTCCACAATAAAAGTTTTCAGAAGATAGTCTACAAATAATGATCTAGAAAAAAAGTAATTACATATGAAATAGAGTATTATTATTTTTTTTAGTTTATTAATTTTTTTTATTTTTATTAGGTGGTATAAGGTACCCTAAAACATGTATTCTTTATAAAATGGAGTATATGTTCTAGAGTAAGTATAAGGTATGAAGACTCATATTATATCCTACTCACTTTCAATACCCACCTCGACTTTCTTGGCAAGTAGGGTATAGGCCACTACCCTATACAAAGGGTTCCTCCTCGTATATTTGTTGCTATCTTGAAGAGCATCTTTTTTTTTTTTTTTGGGGAACTAAAAATCCTTGAAAAGAGTAAACACAAGTTAGAAGCTCAGAGGTCAAGTGGGCTAGTTGATCTAGAGATAATATTTTGAATAAAAAGGAAGGGTGAGAGAACTAAATAACTATAACTCATTTCTATCATGAATTTTATAACAAGCCAAGCCACACTTATGTTAGCTTCTATTCGAACTGAAAAAAAAAAATAGAAAAGACAATCAAACAATAAGTATATCTATTCATAACCACTTTAACATAGTAAATTATACTATTGAATTTCCAAGTAACACAACTATCAGTAGTGTTCAGTGTGTTCAGGCCACATATTAACTTGTTATCCATCTCAATAATCACATTTATCCAACCTTGCATTTAGCAAAATAACGATTCTGGCTCGAATAGCTAATACCTTTGCCATTTCACTATTGGATGCAGTGATTGATTATGTAGTAGCTTATAGTTATAGAAGTGAACTATGGGAATTTCCACATATAAGTCCTACTTGATGGTTGTGTGGTGTTTGATCAAAACTTCCATCACCAATGTTAACTTTCATAAGTCTTGTCATTGGTGGAGATTATTTCTTTTGCTATTCACAATCTTCAAATGCTCGATATATTGGACATGTTGATTTTAGAACTTTATTTTGTCTAGTTCTTGCTATTTTTGATGTTTTGTTGGACAATTTCTTTGCACTTGACATATGGGTGCATGCTTTTGCTATAATTACTTTATTACCTTCCAAGGAGATGAATACTATTTGTTGAATTCAAACTCACCTCCATACTTCCAGGTGTGCCATAACACAATAGAGATCTTCAAAAACGTCATTACAACCTCATAATGCACTTAATGGCCATTGTTAAGGGATCAGGAATCTTATATAGGAGTGAATATCTCATGTATAAACTCATTCCAATTACTACGTATTAACTCTCTAGCCACTCTAATTACTACAACTAGTTAGTCCATGATCCTCATTGAAATAACCTAATCAAATAAAAGAAATAATAAAATTATTATTAAAGATATAGAAATCATATTACCATTTTAACTTATGTGTCTGTGTACTTCATTTAAACCAACATATCGTTTCTATTTCCTAGTAGTTTCCTTTTCTTCTACTTAAAAGACTTATCTTTTTCCAACGAATCTACATCGTAAAAGCCTTGAAGGTAAGGCTGTTATTTATCAAAGTTGATTCTTGTTGGAAAGCAAGTGATAAACTTTAATGCTTTAGCCTTATATATATCTTTTAGTGTGGAGGCATGGGAAGTAGTAAATGTTCAACATTTCCCAATTGTTGGGTAGATTGTCATACCTGATTTCAAGATTTCAATATGAAGAAAAGTAAGTTATTGAAATTTTGTTTTTGTTTTCCACTTTGATGTGTGTATACGATGAGACTAAATAGGAATCATGTTTATAATAAATCAGAATATGCTACCCTAATATGAAGTGTCAATTTCAATTTGTTGTATTTTTGGTCAATATATTATCAATTACATAAATCAATAAATAACCAAGTAATAGAACTAGATTGAATAGTAAGACAAAGAAAAAGGGGAAAAAAAAAAGAATGCCTAGAGCACTAGAGGCTAAAAACTTAAAATTGTCTTATTTGTGAATACACCTTAGCAATTGAAACATGATATAACCAATATAATATTGCTCTTATGAAGGATACATATCTAAATTAATAATTTTAAAATAATTAAATTTTTCAACAAGATAAATAAAATTGAAAATAATATGTTTAAGGCTTTTTTATTTAACTGAAAATGAATTTGGGGTCCCAAACCAAATCGTGAATCATTTACTCTTCATCAAACTAAATTGTAAGCCAAACAATTTTGAAAAAGGAAAACTAAAATTATAATGCAATTCAATTAGGTCTAATTTGGTTCATGGTTTGATTAGTTTTTTTGCATAGCCCGACAATATTAGATAAGGGCAAGAAAAAAAGGAAGAACAAGAACAGACAAATAACGCAATGAATGGATCTAAAGGACAAATCAACAAAGAATTATTATGGAAGATGTAGGAAGCAAAGGCACAATAGAAGAACCTGCCTAAACAATTAAAATAAGAATAAGTTTTACAAAATTTAACTCATTATTCTTTCATTTAAATATATAAATGTTGTAATATAAAATAGAATTAATATGTCAAACAAATTTCTAAAAATATGATATATCCTTAACCTTTTTATGTGTAGATAGATTCCAGACTTGTAGATCACTATTGATACAACAAGATACTTATAAATCAAAGGTCGTATGGATGGGAGAAGTATATAGCTTGACTACATAATCATTAATATTGTTTGTCTTATTTGCTAATATCTAATCTTATTAATTTTTATAAGAAAATAGTCTATTCACATGATGTAAAAGAGAGGCATCATTGATGAACATAAAGGATATGCATCACATGCATTACTTTATGATCTCTCCATATCTACTGAAGGCTAGATCTGATAAAGTAGCCCTTTTGCCATTTATATAGTTAAATTGTGCTCTAATCATCGTGTTAGTAGAGAGATGAAGATCATAAACCCATTGATAATTTATGTAGAATTTCCTTAGGAATTTGTTGAATCTTCTAGAACTTTGGATTCGATTTCTTTCTTTTCTTGGAAGACCTGTAAGGAAACAAAAACAAACTCCTTTGACCTTTAGCCCGTACATGTTCAATTCTCTCCTACTGAGCTTCAGCTAAAGTCATTGGAAGCAATAGGAAAACCTGTCCTTCTTTTTGGATCTTATATGTATTTTGATATCCATCATAGACAACTCGCCTATCATACTGCCATGGTCTACCCAACAACACTTGTGCACAATCCATATGAGCTACATCAGTATAATCTCCTATAGCAATGGAAACCTTGGTCTGTTTATGAATGTGTAAGACATCTGGAGAATTTAACCATTGAAGGCTGTATGGCTTCAGATGTGGAATCACCTGCAACTGCATCCGCTTCACAAAATCTTGTGAAATCACATTAGCACAACCATCTCCATCAACAACCAATTTACAAACCTTCTCCTATACCACAAATCTAGCTTGAAATATATTCTCTCGATGACAAGAGTTATCCTGAACCTGCAAATGAGAAGAAATAGCAGAAATAACAGTCTTTTCTTCCTCAGATGGTACCATCAAAATTTCAATAGTTTTCTCCTCTTCCATCTTCCCATTATCACCATCTACCTTCACCTCTTTAGCAATCACAATCTTGGCTTATTCTTTCTTAGGTGAACTTTCATCAATAATCTCATCAGCCTTTTCAATCTTTTCAACTTTCTTGTCATTAAAAGCTATAATTTTTGGCTCAACCCTAACATCCTTCATTTTTGAATTCTCTAAATTCTTTAATGCCTTTTCAAAACTAAATTTCTCTAGCCAATCATCTATAGTTTTCATCACTTGATTTAATTCTTGTTTCATAGCTCTCATCTCACATTGTCTATGAAATTCATCACAAAAATTTCTCCTATTATTGCTATCAACATGCCTTGATTTACCATTATAAAAATTCCATGCATGATATTCATAACTCCTTTATCATAAGGATTTCTCAATTAATCATAGTGTCTCGACATGATTTCAATAGTATATTAATTAACCTCAAAAGCACCACAACCACAATTCACCAATAATAACACAAATCTTTCGCAGCCAAATTCAACCCCCAAACCCAACAAATGTAAATCAAGATGATACAATGACTTATCGACTTGAAGCATGCCGAACCAAGAGCTCTAATACCAAATGATATGAATCCAAAGGGGTCAGAATTTCTTTCCTTTAAGAATTAGGGTTCTTCGTTCTTGTTATCAAGAAGATCAACTAAATCACCAAGAAAGATAGGATCGTTCTTTGAAACTCACAAAAGAAAAGAAAGGATCCTTTTTTTTTAGGGTTTTGTGTAATAGTTAAATAAAACTAAGAAAACATGAAGGATATGAATGAAATCGTAATTCGATAGGTTCCACGAATTACAAAACTGATCATTGGTTAAAAGAATCCACGATTCAATCAATGCGAATGAATAAAGGAAATTGGATCTCTCAATATTCATAAAACATTGCAATCAAATGCAATACAAGAGAAGACTCTCTCAAACACAAAGGTTTTTCACTCCAAAAAATCTTTTTTAAGATAATCTATCTCAATGCCAAGCAAATAGATCTATATATAAACTACTAAGGAAACCCTAAAAACATAAAAATAAATTACAAAATTTGTAAAACATAAGCTGGCAGCTTATCAAAGTACGTTGGAAGCTTTAGACATATAAGTTGGTGGTGTAGAAGATGGCTTTAAAATTTTTGAACAGGGACGTGCTGAAGGCCGGTTGAATGGTGGCTGTGTATCTCCCTTACGTTGGTGATGTAGATCTAAAGGTCGGTGGCCTATGTTGCCGGTGTACAGCCTACAATTTACAATTTCTAATCCTTCACACTGGCTTTGAATCTGTTCATTTATTCCTTTATTTTCCATATTGTACTTGAAGCATCTACACTCTTTGAAATGTATTAATCTCCCTTGATGACGTCCTCTGATTCCTATTACCCATACCTTCCATATGACACATGGAAGGTTGAGTTGACATTACAAGATATAATGGTGCATATTAGCATGCCCATTGATAGGCAAACAATCATAGGGCATACAACACACAATTAGTTAAAGTTATCTGAGTGTCTACTGGGAGCCAAGCCAAGTGACAACCTAATACATAGACAAAGGATGAAGATGTTTTGGTTGAAGAGCCTCTTATTGGTGTAACTACCCAAAGATGTAAACAATATAGTGATCTAGAGGTATGCTAGAGCTTTTATTTTACTAGTATGTCTTCTAGCTTAGCTCACTTGATATTATTACCATTGTTAGAGGATTCCCAAATGTCATAGAGCTACAACTAGGGATCTACTTGCCTAGCATGATTATATTAATATTTGTGCCAGACTACAGAAGCAAAGGTACTTGATGATCTACTTTACATCGAACATGGTTCCATCGCTATTAGCCACTATCACTCCACTTGCTTTTATGAGACTAAGTCCTCCAATACCATCGAAGATGGGAAAGGGATCCATACATGTATTTCTTAGCTAATATGATATTTGTTGGATAGTTATAGTTTGTATAATCTATGGAATTCTAATTTGATTCGATAATCTATTAAAGGTCGAACCTTGGCATGTTACATTGAATGAACAAGATTCAGGTGGTTAATCACAAGCAAAAGATACAATGAAGGACATAATCTACAAGAGGAAGTAAAAGAAAGCTTAAATGATATAGATGGTTTGTAAACAATACAAGAAATAGTTTACTTGTATATGATAAAAAACTGATAGCACTAAATCTTTATTTTCCTTTTTCATATATCATCTTATCCTCTACTCATAAATATTGCTCTAATTTGCCGATGAAACAAATTGTTTGATATCGATTTGAAGTGATTGTGTTTTACTTTAAGTGGTTGAGAAATCTAGTTGGAAGTCAACAATGTTTGAGCATTGGAGTATTTGAGGACTAAGTTGAATTTGATGTAGTTTTCTTGGTTGAAATGATGTATTTTGTTATAGATTACAATTTATTTGTATTTTGGAACTAGTTATGTAAAAGTATTTTAATATTTTGGAGAAATCGGTTATGATTTGCATCTCTCTTTTCAAGTCACGCGATTCAATATCCTAATTGATTTTTCTTTTTTCTTTTTTAAATTATTTCTTTAGAAATTTACAGTTTTTCTGTGTTATTTTTCTGTTTGTTTATCAATTTTAATTACCAAGTCCCATCTGAACAATTTAAGTAGACGGCACATGTAAATTTATGTCACATTAAACATGTAGGCCATCTATTAATTAAGGTGCCCACCGACTTTTGTCTAGACCAAACTGCCATCAACGGACATGACTCAGACAAAGCTCTTCATTCATACAAAAAGCGTCACATCTCCCCATGTATCTTTGTGGTATCTGTCGTTCATGTGCTACCATGGTGGCCTGTGGTTCTCACTATAGGAACCAGGAAAGACTTCTAGTTCTAGCAATAAAATTGGAACGTTTTCTAGCTACGGTCCTTTGGACAATTTATATTTTACTGATCCTCGCCTACCCCCAAGGACGGGCCCAGAGGTGGGACCGATAGGGGTCCTGACCCCCTGCTGAAAAAACAAAAAAATCTTGCCGTGATGCTTTCTTATATTGGTTTAGGAAAAATAGGCCAACGTAGGCCGTTGCAATAACACCCAGGATCGGCCCAATTAAATTCCAAAGTTACTGCACGTTGCAGATGTTGCCAGCAATTCAGCATTGATTACTTGCTTTTTTTTTTTCCTTTTTTAGTAATAAAAAAATCTTGAGGAAAAGTATCATAAAAATATTATAGAAGCTTTTAATGCCAATAAATCAAATAACTTAAAATTTTATATCAAACTTTTTCTTTGCTTTTTTGGTAACTCTCTATCAACAATACTTATTATTATTTTTTTATCAGTATTATAATATATTACTCTACAATTTTTAAGGAAATGAATTTAATTATTAAGATTTAAAAATATAAAAAAACTTGTTATTTGGATTGGATATTTTTTCTCTCTCCCACTCTAATTCTCTAAATTACATCTTCAAACACAAAAGTCATTTTTTAAGAGAAAGGGTTATCTTTTAAGAATGAAAGTCTTGATCAAATATCTTCAGCCTTTTAATAGTGAAATATAAGGATGTTATCATTATCTTTGTTATTCAAAGCAATGATAGAAATCTTTATTATATTTAATATAGTAAGTTATCTTCCATTTCCATATAACTAATATAAATATTATTATATTGTATTATCTTTTTCTTTTTCTTTTTTGTTTTTCCTTTTTATATACCTTTGATGAAGGTATTTTAATTGGGTTCTTGTTTTGTTTTTGTACATCTAATATAAATGTTATTTTATATGTGTTATTCTTCTGTATAACATGTTTTATGCATCATATTTTTCTATAATGTAATAAGTGTTGTACGTAGTATCGTAAATAAACTACCATTTACAATTGAGTACTTTTTAAAATGTCATGTAACTTCAATATATATATATATATATATATCTCATTAAATATAAATTGTGACGTAATTCATACTTTTCGTTTACAATTATTATTTATTTGTCACAAAAAAGTTAATAATTAGAATTAAGTTATGGAAAAAGCATTTACCATTAATTCATTCTTCTCTTGCATATTGGGTTTTCTTAAGAAAGAGGAAACAGCTGCAGCAAATGGGCTGGTCCTTTTAGATATGGACCCAGCCTCTATAAGGGGGTTATTAGAGGTGATCGGAGGACATGTATGTGTGGTTTTTCAAACAAAGTAAAAAGGATAGAATAGAAATCCTTTTAAGAAAACTATAGGCTATCTATTGAGTGTAAAAATCTGTCTTCGGTGGAATTTATTACGTGTATACTGAAATAGGGATATTATAGTAACTTTATCATAAAAAAAACATAAATTCTAAACCTGAATATCTCAATCTAATTGTGGCATGTAGGGAATTGAGCTCTCAAGGTAGTGAGTAATCTGGCTTTAGTGCAATCGGGGGATCTCTTCATTACAACATGTAATGTATTTTGCTAAAATTAAATATCCTTTATTAACGTGTTTATTAACGTGTTAGATAAAGGATATTTAATTTTAGCCTAATTTCTATCTTTAAAGATGGCATTTTGCCTAATTTTTCTTTTACCTTTATATCACAAGTTGTTTAATTCACCTACAAGATGGGGCAGTAAGTATAATATGAGCTGGCATCTTTTGCACAAACAAAGAAGAAGGAACATATGTTTTTTGAGTTCCCATCTGATAATGTTTTAAGCTTGTTAAAATGAGACTTGTTATTAGTTAGTTTGAAGAAAGAGTACCGATTTGTTTTTGGTGTAAATATATATATATATATATATATATATATATTTTGGGTGGGTATTACAACACAAGGACAGAACAGACAACATCCAACGTGAATAAAAGATTGCATAACAAAATAGGAAACATAGTTGTAATGAATAATAGAATAGATATTGTAAAGGAAACGTAGCTGTCATAATTTGTACATGTCAAAAATAGACACATTTGATGTACATGCACAATTATTAAAGGAAAAATAAAAGTAATAAAGGAGTATGAGTTTTACTCCCCAAGAAATTGTGTGGAAGCTTGAATCTCCACATTTTACTTACAAAATAATAGGGATTGTTGGGATTTCTAAGAGAGCCACTTATGAAGAGTGTTGAAGATGATTAGGATATTCAGCAAGGTTTTTGGGTTTCGAGTAGACTAATTTTTTCTAGTAAATACAGACACTTTTTTCAAAAATTTTCTAACAAATTGTTTATAAAAAAAATAGAGACAGATAAAAAAAATTGACAGTTCTCATAAAAAGATCAAATAGAATAAATATAAATGAAATATAGATGCAAATTGAACATATATACAAATATTATTTCGATACAAAAATAGATACAGATAAAAAATAAACCAAATCCTAAATTTTGAAATGCAAATTTTGCGCGAGTGAAATACCTTTTCTTTCACCTCCTAGGCTCTTAGCTAAATTGATAATGAAGTGCCTCTCACCTCAAAATCATCCTTTTACAAATGAATAGAACAAACACAACCCTCAAACTTAAAAACCATCAAATTGATCCAAATTTATATGCAAAATGCATCATCAACGGATTTGAGGCAAAATCTCTAAAAATATTAAGGCAAAAGAGAGAGAAAAGGACAGTGACATGACAAAATCAATAACTTAAATATCTCTTGATAGTTAAAAAGTTAGGACATTTTATTTTCCAAAAATGATATGTCATTATATTATTAGAGAGATTTAAAGTCCATTCACTTAACAATGATGGTTATTAATTTCCTCATCGTTATACGTAAAGCAATTACAACTTATAATGAATTAATATTATACAAAATAAGAAATAGCAATTCATATTCTTACACTCATGAATTGCTATTCAATAGCTTATTTTTTAATTTTATCATAGGTACTTCTATCTTGAAAATATCATATACAATTACCTTCCATCCGTAATAAAGATGAGGGATATCATATATATTTTACCTTATGCTACAATAATTACTTGTTTTCTTTTTTACACCTAAGTAAATATTATAATGATCATTATAACTTTATTACATCCCTATTAAATTACAATTTAATTTCTCCATTATTCCATACGGCGAAGTGAAGTTCATAATTTGAACTTCTGATTTGGGGAACTTGCATTTGGGACCAGGTTTTATATGAGGAAAAGAGGATATAAAATTCATAGGATTTGAGGTTTGCATTGCATTTTCTATCTAATGTCTCACTTGTATGAAATGGAATTTTTCAAATGCCAAATCATAACATAAAAAAGTCCGAGCATCAAAATACAGACAAATTAAAAGTTAAGGATTTAGAATAATCCCAACTCGCTGTATTGCCGCTATCTCTCTCTCTCATATTGAGACAAATTCTTATTGGTAAGGTAAGGGATAAGCAATGAGGATATTATTTGAGTCTATTATCTAGAACCAGTTGAATTTGTTTTTCATTTAATTGAAAATCAAATTGAATCGTACCGAAAATATTGATTTTGTTTAGTTTGGCGTTGATTTGGAAATCTTCAAACCGAAACAATAGTTAATTTAAATATTTTTTTTTTTAAGAAGACTTATGCAAACTCAACTATCCCAATCAACGGAGCAATTATAAGTGCCAGAAAGAACACATTCCCTATTCGAGGCAGCATTAATTATTCATGATCCTAAAAGTACAATATATGATGAAGCATCAAAATACTATAATAACACATGTCCTGTGTAATATATTAATAAATATATAATGAGATCCTAATATGTTGCTATCTTATGAAGGTAATTAATTTTAAAATTATTCATCATCTTATTTATATATTAAAGTATAATTGATAGTTATTTACCACGTATTCATATATTTACAGCTCGTTTACTTGTTATAAATAGTTATTCATTCCCTTATGCTCGACGTAAAATTACTATTACGGTATTCACTTGAAAGGAGTAACAATTTATAATGAATTGCTATTATATAAAATAATGAATAGCAATTCATATCCTCATTCTATGAGTTTTCATTAATGTTTTATTTTTTAACTGTACCATAAATACCATTTTGTTGAAAATATCACATATACAATTATCATTGTTATGTAATAAATATAAAAAATAATAATATATATATATATTTTACTATTACTTTAATAGTTATTTATTTCATTTTTTAATCAAATAAATATTATAATTATCATTATAACTTATTATATTTTTTAAATTAAAATTTTATTCTTCTTATGCTATACGGCAAAGTGAATTTTCCATAACAATAGTCGTGTTAGGCGGGCATCCAACAGGTAATTTTAACGTCATTATCGTGAAGTCCATTTCTTTTAACAGATAGCAGCCACGTTAAAATAATTTTAAGATGTAACACTTATTATTGCAATTTTTTAATCGAAATTTTCCATTTTCGCACGCAAAAAGGCATTTTAATTTGAAGGGTAAGGATGGATTGATATATCTATTTTATTGGCCCCACAAAACGTGGTCGGTCTTCAACCACCGTATTTTCGGCACCGCTTCAACAATAAGATAATGCATTTTCCATTGTTAAGTCCTACCAATATCTTAAGGTGTGAAAGAAATATATACATATATATAGATATAGTTGCGTGATCCACATGTAGATTTAAAAATATTAAATGCGTAAATAAATTATATCATTCAATTTTGTCTTTTTTTCTAATAGCCGAGCTTTTTTTTTCTTTTTTTGTTTTTTCTGAAGAATGAGTACATAAAAGGTTTAGCAAACCATTTATATACTTGTAAATTTCTATGTTTTTTTTTTTCTTTTAACGATCTAATTATTCAATGTTACTTTTCAATCTGTTGAATCAGGCTTAGTCAAATTATAGAAAAACGATGGACTATTAATGTACCAAAATAAAGTTCATTGAATTGGGGGGTTTGCATAGTTTGACATGATAATTCAAAAAGGGCAAAAAAAAAAAAAAAATGGAAAACAAAGCGTATTGTTGAATTTCATGATCATCTTGAAATTAATAGGAAAGGATAGATATATATTATATATAAATCACCACTATGTGAAAAAAATTGAAAAAAAAAATGATCCTCTAAAGACTAAAATTACTTTCTTTAAAATATTGTAAACTAACCTAGGGAACCGCAACATATACCCAATTGTTAAAATTATAATACAAAACAAAGTCATAATAGTGTTACATGACACCGCAACATATATTCAATTGTTAAGTTATAATAATAAAAAAAAACAAAGTCACAATGTTACGTGGTTTTAATAATATTTAATTATATAATGATCCAGGAATTAAACCTTGTTCACATAGTTAGGCTGAGAACTCATGAGTGTAGCTCTTTTATAGTTGTTGAAGAAAACAGCTCTTTACCATTCAGTAATCAATGATCTCATGAAGCCCTCAAGACAGGGTTAAGTCAAGTTACCCCCATAGTAGATTTGTTCATCATATGTTTAAGAAATTAATAATAGTGGCATCTCTATTGGAATTATCATGACTATTTTTAAATTAATAAAAAAATTAACGTTTAGAAATAAAATTTCTGTGAGCAAAACTGATAGAAAAAGTCCTATTTCTATATATAGAATCCATGGTATAGAAATTATTTTTTAAAGTAAAAAATTTATCTTGAAAACCTAATTTTCCTTACAGTGTTATGTATATTATCTAATGCTTTAAGGCTAGCAGAGAACTTCAACAAGTTGGGCAGTGAACCCTCTCGCTCTCTCTTTTTTTTATTATTTTTTATTGTTATATATCCATGTGTTCGCAAATAAAATTTCAAGTTTTAAAATTGCATTAAAAAATTCTTAAAATTTAAAGTTTTTTTTGTTATTATAATGGGAGGAGGGAATCGAACTTGAAACCTCTCATATAAGAAAATAGTGAAAATATCCCTTGAACACAAGTTAAATACATGTATCGACTAAGTATTTCATTTTATTTCACTGGTTCTCTTGAAATAACAGTTAGGGCAGGTATATGGGGAAAATAGATGGGTGGTCCAAATTTGGCTACACCCTCCATTGAGGGTGTGCCAAATAAACTTGTGGGGCTGTTGCAGTCCCACATGCGGTACTGTATAGGATCCCACAAGCTTATTTAGTACACCCTCAATGGAGAGTATAATCAAATTTAGGTGGTCCTATGGCCCAATGAAGTTGATTAGTATCCAATAGTGCACGATCCACCATGTGCGGTTAAGAATAATTAATGATGCCAATGAAGGCTTTTTATTTAGCCAATTATCACACGCAATTTAATTAAGTAACAAAGGCTCCACCACCATCACCCCGCGCAAAGTAAGAAAACGAGTTACCAAGTAGAGTATAATTATATATGTTTTTCCCTTATCTATTATTTAAATAAGCTGGCATTGAAGGTTCTTCTCCAGGAAATCTACGCTAAATTGAATATGTATACCTTAATACTATGTTCTGATATGGAAGGTGAAGGGAAGATCTTTGAAAAGAAAATTTGGCTTTTTTTTTTCTTACTTTAAGCAAATGAAAATGATAAAAAAAATAGATTTAGAGGGGAAAAAAAAGTATTCTTTAGGTCCAGCAATAACCATTTTTACTAAGTTTGGAAGGATTGTGGCAAATAAAATTACTATTTAAAAAAAGCTTCTAGGTCACATAGATTCTGTGTGGTGGTGTTTCTGTAATTGGTCAATCACGTCTAATAAGCGTAGCATTAACTTAAAAGAAGTTTTGAACTGATGGTATGCATACAAATATTGCAGAAAGAGGCATGGGAGGAATAAGCAAACCTAATTTCTCAAGTGTTCAAGTATGACATAAAATCCAATCAGTTAGATTTTATCATTCTTGACTCGTTCTTTGTGAAGTGGATGTTTTCATCTTTTTTTAGAGATGTTCCAATAGAGTTTCTGTGTTGCTCTTAAACTTAGCAATATGTAGAATTCTGCCATGAACAAAAAGAGTACCCTTCTATTTATAGATGTTGGAGGCTGATGTTAGTATTTGAATCATTTTTAAGGATCCGATGGTTGAGATTGAAGCCTTCTTTTCTTTAGTTGTCGACTGGGTTGGAAATAGGCTTGATGGCCTTTATTACATGAAAAAAACCATTTTTAATACCACTATAATTTAATAAAGCCCAAATTAACCACGGAAAATATTTTATGAGTCTACTTTTTGCGAATGAGAAAACCGAATAAAGTCAAGAGCAGAATAAACAGGTCCAATTCGATAATCACTGTTCCAAGCCTACCAAGCCAAATCTCCCTATGACATCCCTTATTTGACTTGGTCTTCTATGCCCTGTCACTAGCCTAAAAGATTAGTTTGTAGCATTAAATTACGTCAAAAGCTCAATTACTAAAATGATCCTCTATAGATTCTTATGGCATTTTAATATAACAAAATATTACTGATAGGCATAATTTATTATCATTTTAAATGGCAAATTGAGTCTATTTTTGATTTATTGATGTGATTCTTAACAGATTAGGTACTTAATTAGTATACATATATATATATATATTTCAGGTCAATTTTGAACACATTGTAATACAAGGAAGAAATGTGAGGAGAATCCAATCAAATTCAAGCAAAGGAGCAAGAAGCACAAAGGAGTCCAGATGTACGGCGCGTACAATTATCAAAATGGAGAAAATAGAAAGCAGTGGCTAGTACGGGGTCTTGTACGCCCTACATGAAGCGATGAGGAAGGAAAATGAAAGATTCATACTTGTACGCTCGTACACACTTGAAGAATGATTCGAGTACTTAGTATACCCTTTCGTATGCCCGTGCAAGATGGAAATTATCAGAGAAATGTGTATTGTACGGTCGTGACTCTAGGAAATGTGTCATGAATATTTTCTTACGTGTTCTTGAAACAGTGACTGTTGAAACATAGAAAGAAAAGTCGTTTTTTTTAGAAAAAGTGTTTTTAGACACACACCCATTGGATATAAAAGGGGGGAATTCATTCTGAAGAAGATAAGAGATTAGAAGGAGTTAGTGTTAGTCGAAGTAGTTGGGATTCCAAGAAGAACTCAAGAGAGACAGATTGGATCCAAGTGTTCGTGTGTGTACAAACATCTACGTTATCATAATTCAAAGGGGTTTTCATTTTCTTTCTGATCTTACTCTTATTGTATGTGTTTCCATTATCGTTATGTTGTTTGTTTGTTTGTGTTTAACCCAGCATGCGTGAATAGTAATTAGGGTGTTACGAAGTCATATTAACATGAATTGTATATGTATTTGTATTAATCTTTTTAATTACGAATTTCTAGTGATGGGTCTTCAATAAAGTTAGGAAATTGTAGTGCACACATGATCCTACATCAGATCTCGATGGAAAATGTTGAGAAACAATTCCATCGAGTAGATCTAAATCACTAGAACAAATTACTCCTGGTAATAGAGATATTATTAGGAAATTTGCTGCATGTTTAAGGAGATTTAAGGATAATTAGAATACTCTAAAGCAATTCTGCTTTGTCCATCTATTTAAGAGAGATTTTAATAGATGCAAACGGAATTAGAATTGGTTTATTATGAGAATAAGAACCATGAATTGAGAATCTCTGCAGATAAGTACTTAAAAGGATGATTTATTGTAGTTCATGTTGAATGATGGAGTAACCTTGCTTATTGTGAATTAAATTGTATTAAGTTGTGTTTTGCATAATATTTAGTGAACTGTGTAATTAATATAGTTTAGTTGTTAATTATAGATTAAATTTAGATAATCCAATCTACTTGATCGCTAGATAATAAAAAAGGGTGAGTAGTAGTACTTGTCAGGGCCCCGAGGAATACGACCCTATAAGCCATTCCTATACTACAATTGATAGGTGCACTTGCCTATTGTTGATCTGATATTAGGAAAGGATTATTGGATATTAATTGTTAAACTCAGATCGGAACACATCAAGTTTTTGGCGCCGTTGCCGGGGAATTAATTGACAATATTAGGAAAACCCAATTGTTGTTAATCTAGTTTCTTTTTAATTTTATTTTATTCTATATATTGTTCATCTCAACTTTGATTTTCTTTGATTACAGGTTTATGACCCGTAGCAGAAAAATCAAACTTTTGATTTTGATCCAGAACCAGAGCGAACATTTCGTCAAGGATTGAGAAGAGCCAGAGAGATTCTCCAAAACTCTCCTACTATAGTGCAAAGAGCAAGACCAATATCATTAAGTATGAATATAGATAATGAGAATTTAAACCCACGAGGGGTTGGTGAAGTTGAGAATCCTGGGGTTAATGTAAATCAAGCCGGTGGAAATATAAATGATCCAGTTAGAGATGATGAAATGAAGTTCATAGACCTATGTGGGATATGTTTATGCCCACAATCGATGGAGTTGCTCCATCCATTCAGTATCCTCCAATTCATGCAAATAATTTTGAGTTGAAGCCTGCTCTGATTCAGATGGTACAAGTTAATCAATTTGGAGGAGGAGCTTCAGAAGACCCACATGCTCATTTGAAGAATTTCTTGCAAATATGTGCTACTATAAAGGCCAATGGAACACCAAACGAATCAATACGACTTTTATTGTTTCCTTTCTCACTTAGAGACAAGGCGCGAAGTTGGTTGGAGTCATTGCCTCCTCATTCATTAACAAGTTGGAATCAAGTGGCCCAGAGGTTCTTAGAGAAATTTTTCCCACCCAATAAGACGATTCAATTAAGAAATGAGATATTTTCCTTCCGTCAGTATGAAGGAGAATCACTTTATGAGTCGTGGGAAAGGTTTAAAGAACTTCTTCGTCGGTGTCCTCACCATGGGATTTCATTGCATGACTTAGTCAGGATATTTTATACATCACTTGGAGACCAAAAGAAAACGATGATCGATTCTGTAGCTGGTGGGAGTTTGATGAAGAAAAGTGCTCCTGAGGCTTATGACTTGATTGAAGAATTGGCTAGAAATACATTCAGTTGGCATAGTGAAAGGAACAATCTTCGACCCGTCGCTGCAATGTATGAGTCCGAGTCAGTTTCTCAACTTAAGGCACAAGTAGCATCACTTACAGCCCAGATGAGTAAAATGAAAGCAAGTATGGAAGCTTTACCTCAAAGTGATTCTTTTGTGAGTTCATGGAAGACTTTCATGTTTCTGAAGAAGTTCAAGTATTGAAGATCTGAATTTTATTAATAGAACAAATAGAGAAGCCGGGAATTATAATCCTTATAGTAATACCTACAATCCCGGTTGGAGGAATCATCCTAACTTTTCTTGGAGAGATCAGAGTTCACAAAGATCAAACATTCCACCGGATTTCAGAAGCCACAGCCTCAACAATTACAAGCACCGCAGCAACGCCTCGCTTTACCACCACCTGAGAAGAAATCTAATGTTGAAGATGCTTTGACACAGTTTATTCAAAGTTCTGATGCACGTCATCGGAATCAAGAGGCATCTATCCATAATTTAGAACAACAATTTGGCCAATTGGCTAAAATGTTGTCTGAAAGGGCTCCGGGATCATTACCGGGTAACACGGAAACTAATCCTAAGGAGCAAGTCAAGGCTGTGACTTTGAGGAGTGGAAAAGAATTACAAGCTCCAGCAAAAGCTCAAGAGATTGAGATGGAAGTTGGATTGGAAAGTGAGACCAGATGGAGAAAGTTGGAAAATCAATGGAAGAATGTTTACCTGCTACAAACCAAAAGAATATCAGCCACCATTGCCTTACCCCTCTAGGTTGAAGAAAGAAGAATGAGGAACATTACAAGAAGTTCTTGGAACTTTTTAAACAGTTGCATATCAACCTTCCGCTAGTTGAAGCCTTAAGCCAAATGCCTAAATATGCTAAGTTCCTCAAGGAACTCTTGTCAAACAAGAGGAAATTGGAAGAACTTCCACTGTTACTCTTGGTGGAGAATGTTCTGCAGTCATTTTGAACAAGTGCCTAGGAAACTTAAGGATCCTGGTAGCTTTACTTCTGTTTGATCGGAGACTTATCGGTTGAAAGGGCATTGGCAGATCTTGGTGCCAGCATAAACCTCATGCCATATAGCTTGTTTAAAAAGCTGAACTTGGGGAACCAAAGAGCACCAAAATGAGTATCCAGCTTGCTGATAGATCCATGAGATTTCCAAGGGGAGTAGTGGAGGATGTTTTGGTAAAGGTTCATGACTTTATCTTCCTGCAGATTTTGTAGTACTAGACATGGATGAAGACATTGAAGTTCCACTCATATTGGGGAGGCCATTCTTGGCAACAGCTGGTGCCGTTATCGATGTCAAAGATGGAAAATTAGTTCTTGGGTTGGAAGTGAAGAGATGGTCATCCGAATGCCAGATGTTTTCAGGAAGCCAATGAGCGGTGATGATACTTGCTTTGCTATTGATTCTTTAGATCTAACTGTTTCTGATTGTTTGCAGGATACCTTGAGTAAAGATTCTTTGGAGTTATGTTTAGCAAAAGGAAGTGAAGCAAATGGTATTGAGGAAGTAAGGGAAATTAGTGCTCAGTTAGAAGTCCGGGCTGAACAAAAGAAGGATTTTGGGGTTGAGGAGTTCAACCGAAGCAACATTGCTAGGTTGAAACCTTCAGTTGAGGAACCCCCTGAATTAGAATTGAAGCAATTGCCTTCTTATCTAGAATATGCATTTTTGGCTGAAAACTCCAAGCTTCCAGTGATCATATCATCGGAGCTTGAACCAAGCCAAAAAGAGCACTCCTATCTGTGCTCAAGGAACACAAGAGGGCAATAGCATGGAAATATCGGATATTAAGGGGATTAGTCCTCCTTTTGCACCCATAAGATTCTGATGGAAGATGAATATAAGACGGTTGTACAGCCACAAAGGAGACTAAACCCTAATATGAAAGAAGTAGTCAAGAAGGAGGTGGTGAAGTTGTTGGACGCAGGACTTATCTACCCAATTTCTGATAGCCCATGGGTAAGTCCGGTTCAAGTGGTCCCAAAAAGGGAGGCATGACAGTTGTATCTAATGATAGCAATGAAATGATCCCAATGCGCACTGTAACAGGCTGGAGGGTGTGCATTGATTATCGAAGGCTTAATGACGCTACAAGGAAGGACCACTTCCCATACCTTTCATTGACCAGATGTTGGAGCGATTAGCTGGTCATGAATTCTATTGTTTCTTGGATGGAATGTCCGGATATTTCCAGATCCCTATAGCACCGGAAGATCAAGAAAAGACTACCTTCACTTGCCCCTACGGTACTTTTGCATACCGTAGAATGCCATTTGGGTTATGCAATGCACCAGCACTTTCAAATGTATGCTAGCTATATTTGGGGATCTAGTGGAGGATGTATGGAGGTGTTTATGGATGACTTCTCGTGTTTGGAAATTCGTTTGAGAAGTGTTTGTTAAATCTGGAAAAGGTTTTGTGAGATGTGAGGAGACCAACCTGGTATTAAATTGGGAAAAGTGCCATTTTATGGTACAACAAGGCATAGTGTTGGGTCATCAGGTGTCAAAGAAGGGGATAGAAGTGGATGTGGCAAAGGTAGAGGTGATTTCCAAGTTGCCACCACCGACATCTGTCAAGGCAATAAGAAGCTTCCTTGGACATGCAGGTTTCTATCGAAGATTCATCAAGGATTTTTCAAAAATTGCAAGACCTTTGACTAAGCTGTTAGAGAAGGATGCTACATTCCACTTTGATGAGCAGTGCTTAGAAGCTTTTAATTTCTTGAAAGAGAAGTTGACATGTGCCCTATAATGGTAGCTCCAGATTGGAATTTACCATTTGAGTTAATGTGTGATGCAAGTGACTCCGCTATAGGAGCTGTGTTAGGACAAGAAAGGAAAGCATTTTCAACCAATTTACTATGCAAGCAAAACCCTTACACCCACACAAGAGAATTATACCACAACAGAAAAAGAATTGCTTGCTATAGTATTTGCCTTTGACAAGTTTAGATCATATCTCATCCTATCAAAAGTGGTAGTATATACTGACCACTCAGCCTTGAAGTACCTTCTCTCCAAATCTGATGCTAAACCAAGATTGATTAGATGGGTGTTATTGCTCCAAGAATTTGATTTGGAAATAAGAGATAAAAAAGGAGCAGAAAACTTAGCAGCAGACCATCTATCTAGGTTAGATAACCCACATATGGGAGAGTTGAAAGAGGATGAGATCAATGACAAATTTCCAGAGGAAAGTTTATTTGCCATACATGTAATGGAAGATCAAGGAGTACCATGGTTTGCTGATATAGCGAACTATTTGGTTGGGAAAGTCCTTCCCCAAGACTTAGATTCTTATCAAAAGAAAAAGTTCTTTTCGGAGCTAAAACACTATTTTTGGGAAGATCCATACCTTTATAGGATTTGTGCGGATCAGATTATAGGCGATGTGTCTCACATGAAGAAGGGCAGCAAATTTTGTTCCATTGCCATAGTGGTCCTACCGAGGCCATTATAGTGCTAATAGAACAGCACAAAAAGTTTTAGAATCGGGTTTTTATTGGCCAAGTATTTTCAAGGATTCTAATACATTTATTTTAACTTGTGACAGGTGCCAAAGGACCGGGAACATATCAAAGCGGGATGAAATGGCCCAAAAGTACATATTGGAGTGCGAAGTATTTGACGTCTGGGGGATTGACTTCATGGGACCATTTCCTAGCTCCTATGGCAACAGGTATGTACTTGCGGTAGATTATGTTTCTAAGTGGGTTGAAGCCCAAGCTTTGCCTACTAATAATGCCCGGGTAGTGCTCAAGTTTTTAAAAAGATTATTTTCACGGTTTGGAGCACCCAAGGCTTTAATTAGTGACAGGGGAACCCACTTTTGTAATAGTCAAATTGAGAAGGTGTTGAAAAGATATGGTGTTCACCATAGGCTAGCCACTCCGTATCACCCCCAAACTAGTGGCCAAGTAGAAGTCTCAAATAGGGAACTGAAAAGAATATTAGAGACAGTGGCTCATAATCGCAAGGATTGGGCTGAGAAGTTGGATGATGCTTTGTGGGCATACCGGACAGCCTATAAAACACCCTTAGGCACTACACCCTATAGGTTAGTGTATGGTAAAGCATGTCACCTACCTGTAGAAATTGAACATAAGGCTTACTGGGCGATTAAGACTGCAAATTTGGATTTGGAGGCTGTGGTAGGAAGGAGATTGCAAATCAATGAATTGGATGAGTGGAGATCTATAGCCTATGAGAACAATAGGATCTACAAGGAAAGGATAAAGAAATTGCATGATTCTCGTATAAAGTGTCCTAAACAGTTCAGAGAGGGAGATCAGTATTGTTATACAATTCGAGATTAAGGTTGTTCCCAGGCAAACTTAGATCTAGGTGGTCTGGACCATTTACTGTCAAAAGAATTTTTCCATATGGAACAGTAGAGGTCACACACCCAGAAAGGAACTTTTAAGGTCAATGGTCAGAGATTGAAAATTTATCATGAAAAAGTTGACATGGATGAAGGCAAGGAGTTAAGGCTTCTCCAAGTAGAAAATTGTTTGTGAAGTATTGACAATGTCAAGCTAGAGACAATAAACTAGCATGTATTGTTATTGTTGTATGGATTTTGTTCATGTCTTAATAATTATACTCATTGTTACACTAAGCTATATACTTTCTTTTTATGTGTGTTTAGAAGATTTTTTTTTTCATGTATTTATTTACTATGACGATATGGATATATGTATGTTTAGTGTATATAAGTATGCATGTGGAAAATATATAAAAAAAAAAATATTATTGGAATCATGCTGATATGTACGGGCGTACATTACTAGTAAGGGAGAATTAAGTTCAAACAGAAGCTAGTATGCCCCTCTATATGGGCATAATTTTATACACGCTTGTTCCAAACTGGCACCCGAGACCAGTATGCCCTATGTACGAACGTACATTATACAAAATGAAGGACGGGCCATTCCAGAGTCTACAAAGGGGTGATGTACGGTCGTACATCATGAAACTTGATGACCCTGCTTTTGTTTCTAAGCAATTACGATCATTTGTACGGGGGTACACAAGCAAGCAGGGGAAGTCTAACTAGATCAGAACCTAGCACGCCCTCTTGTACGCCCGTGCAACCCTGCAGCCAGGTAAGTCAGTTCAACTTGTACGACCGTACTCCCAGGTCTGTATTTGCTTATATATATATATATATATCCTCTGTTTAACTTCATTTTAAACCCCATTGTCTCTACATTCCATTTCTTCTTGTCTCTCCCACTCTCTCAATATTCTCGATCCTACAACTCTGATGTAAGTTCACTAAGGGCTATAATTTTTTTTTTTTTTTACACAAAACTTCACTTTAGCACCACTACATTGGATCAAAAGACAGGTACGACTTCTTCCTTCTCTATTCTTGTCTTGTATTTGACTGCCAATATTAGATGATTAGGGTTAAGTTGTTTCGTACATACTCATTGTTAAGATTATAATTTTCTTTTGGAATCATTATATGTTAATTCAATAGAGTTGTACATTGTTTTTGTTGCATTGAAATCTATTAACCCTAATTTCGAAATCATGTTCATGTAAACCCTAACATTGTAACATTCCTATATACTAATGTTGATTCGAAAATTGAAATTCCTAACCCAGGAATTAGGGATTTTGATTTGAGTAACTTATTTTAGGATTGGATTGTATTAGGGAGTGGTTACAATGTTGGTTCATCACAAAAGAATATGAGATTGAAACGTGCTCATAAAGTGTTTGTTGAAATGCCAATACTTGGAACAAATCCATTTTTGGATCAATCGAGTCACATATTTCTCTATTATCCTTGATTCATCTTTAATTTGATTTTCTCAATAAGACTCAATTGTTTTATGGATTGTTCATATTAAATGTTTTTCATATTTGTTAAAATAATCACATAGGTGGTGGAATGTTTGTTAATACTTAGATAAAACTATCCTTCACAAATGCTACCTTTGAACTAATATGTAGTATATATATACTAAGATGATTTATGCAAGGATAACTAATCTAATTTAATATGAATTACATAGTGGTGATGTTAAGAAATATCTTAATTGTAGTATCTAAAGTTGTTTGAGGGTTATTAGGATAATTCTGAACTCAACGTCTTGATGAATTTAATTCTGTTTCTTTTCATGGCTCCCAAAAAAAGTAATCCTAGACCCTCTCAAAAGGCCACTTAACAACCTAAGCAGCTCCGAATTAAATATGCTAAGAATGCCGCTCTTCCAGCACCTCTGCTCCAATTCCTCCAGGATGAAGGTGAACACCAACCGCTTATCAACGATTTCATCAGAAAAAGGTGATCAAGCCCAATGGGATTTTAGATTGGGATGTATTGAAGGCATATGGGTTGGTGCCGGCAATGAGACGATTGTTACAAGATCTCGCTTGGTTGAGCTTTTAGCCTTCAAGAAACGGCTTACCAGGTTACACCTTAGCTTTCCTTGCCTCCTATTCTATAGAGAAGCGTAATATAGGTAAATGTTAAATTAAAGGTAAAATTTTTTGCATTTGGAACATATCATTCCATTCAATGCGAATTTCATCAAAGCTATGGGTTTATATACGAAGGAAAGATGAATGACCCGGAGTTTAATTCTTTGCCTATATTGATGCCATCTGGAACTACAATAGAAGAAGTTTGGCGCTCAATTTCTAGGGAAAAGGTTTTCAGACCAAGCCGAACCAAGCATCAACTATGCTTTGACAAGTCACCGAGTGTTCCATTACATTTGGCTAAGACACTAAATTCTAAGATGATACTGCGGTACGGTTACAAAGGAAGATATCTTGCCTTTGATGAGTGCTATTCGCTCTTACAAGGTCAATGTTAGTATTGGTAGCCTATGTAATCAAACGCCAAGCTAGACAAAGATGAATGGAATATGTTAGTCAAATGATCACCCTATTTGAAGAATTTGAAGCTTTGGCCTAAAATTCTTCACAAAAACCAAAGATGGAGTGCACAATCCAAGGGATCACACATGCTCTCCGTTTCAACAATGGGAACTGCTAAGGTTATGATCCTTACTTTGATGCTGAAGCACCGGGAGCTCAACCACATTTCATCCCACTCGAGTTTTTCAGTAGCAATTTAGCACATT
Source organism: Combretum micranthum (assembly GCA_024138025.1). Taxonomy (NCBI): domain Eukaryota; kingdom Viridiplantae; phylum Streptophyta; class Magnoliopsida; order Myrtales; family Combretaceae; genus Combretum; species Combretum micranthum. Next base: position 1,715,204 of record JAMXBD010000015.1, on the reverse strand, counting down.
TGGAGGCTGATGTGGCAGTTATCAAGGCTGATGTGGCAGAACTTAAAAGAACCAGAATATTATATTAAATTTGCTAACAAAATTGGCAGAAAAATGCAGGATTAGCGATCTCTTCTTGTTTTAGTGGGGCCTCCAGAACTGAGCAACCAAGTGAGGACCTTCCAAGCTCCAGTGCACCACCAGTATCTCAAAGATATCCCTCCTGTCCTGAACAAATGGATCCACTAGCAGGGTTGGATTTAGAGGCACTGAAGGTAGGGGAGTCCTATGAAAGTTCTGATGAAGAATCGTCTGTGATGAAGAGATAGCAAGAAGGTGAAGAAGAGGGTGAGACTATAGTAATTCTTCGAATGATGAAGAAGAAGAGGACGTCCAACTATATTTCTGATTTTATTTCATTTTCCAGGACCTAATGACTCATGATGTTCCTAGTTTTTTGGTATTAAATCTGTTTGCATTCAACTGTGTTTAATGCTTTTGTTTGTTTTGATTATTGCTGTATTGATGGCATAGTCTTTCATTTTGGTCATGGTTTTGGATGATGTACATGCTGGAATTCCATGAATGTAAAGACAGTTTCGGAAACAAATCGGCCTACAAAATTTAGGGGAGTTCACTTCTTATTGCTACTTTGTTTTTCTTTTCTTCTATCTTAATTGAGACATTGAGGACAATGTCTCTAATAAGTGTGGGGAAGGAAGCATGCAAGCATCTAAATGAAGTGTTTCTTAAATGATAATGAATGCCTGTTAACTTATCTCTACACTTGAATAATGAAAGTTGTTTTGTTGTGGTGTTGATGATTTCATAAGTGCTGGAATAATGAAGGTCATTGAAATTAAGATGCAATTGTTTCGAAGGTATAGTAGCAATGTGAAATCATAATGGGCAGTCTTATTCATGTTTTAATTAGAATTTTGCATCTAAATAACATATGACTACAAGTGTATTATCAATATTTACTACTGCCATTAAGTAGCATGAAGAGAATAATGAAATGAATTACCATTAGTGTACAGTTCAAATGATACTTATCACTTGATGATTTCTCCAATTTTATTAATTTTTCTCTCCTTTTTCTATATTAAAAAAAAAAAGATTGAAGTGATTAAGGTTCGATGGGGTCCTTTTAAAACCTAGTCACCTAAGGTCGTCCGGCCCGGATTGATTGACATGGATGTCACTTCAACGTTCAATAAATCTATAACTCGATAAGTAAGTCGAGATGCCCTTTTTAAGGGAATAACATCTGTTAACCTGAGTGACGAGCTCGGGATATCGACTGAAAGTCTGCTACATGGGTATAGGATATATATAAAAATAAAATAAAAAAAATAAAAAAATCAATTAAAGGAGAGAAAAATATATATAAAGGAGAGAAATTCAAGGGATTGGTTGAGTCTATGCTGTCACTAAGGGATTAACACAATGATGGTGGTAGTAATTAGTTTGAAAACTAATGATATAAGAGATGAAATATCTGAATTATTACTTATGGTCATGTGTCTATTTTTATGTTAAAAATCTAACTTAAATAATGAGAGTAAAAGACTGACTCATTTTGATTAGCTTTGAAACCCTAGCCTAAGGAATAAAGCACTTAAAGTAGATAAAAATGAAATCCTTTAAAACCCAGCATTAAAATAGTAACACCATGAGTGCTATATGTTTTTTCAATTGTTTTATCAGCTTCTTGCTTGAGGACAAGCAAGGCTTAAGTGGGGGATATTTGATAGGCATAATTTATTATCATTTTTAAATGGCAAATTAAGTCTTTATGATTATTGATGGGATTCTTAACAAATTAGGTACTTAATTAGTATACATATATATATATATATTTAAGGTCAATTTTGAACTCATTGGTAATACAAGGAAGAAATGTGAGGAGAATTCAATCAAATTCAAGCAAAGGAGCAAGAAGCATAAAGGGAGTCCATATGTACGGCCTGTGCAATTATCAAAATGGAGAAAATATGAAAGCAATGGCTAGTACGGGGTCTTGTATGCCCATACAAAGCGATGAGGAAAAATGAAGGAGATTCATACTTGTACGCCCGTACAACTTGATTGAAGAATGATTCCAGTACTTAGTATACCCTTTCGTACACCCGTGCAAGATGGAAAATTATTAGAGAAATGTGCATTGTACGCTCGTGACTCTAGGAAATGTGTCATGAATATTTTCTTACGTGTTCTTGAAACAGTGTGACTGTTGAACAATAGAAAGAAAAATTGTTTGTTTTTAGAAAAAAGTGTTTTTAGACATCACACCCCATTGGATCTATAAAAGGGGGAATTCATTCTGAAGAAGATAGAGAGGATTAGAGGAGTTTTTATGTGTTAGTTGAAGAGTAGTTGGAGTCAAGAAGAACTCGAGAGAGACAATTGGATCTAAGTGTTCGTGTGTGTACAAACATCTACATTATCATAATTCAAAGGGGTTTTCATTTTTTTTTGATCTTACTCTTGTTGTATGTGTTATTCCATATCGTTATGTTTGTTCATTTTTTGTAACCCAACATGCGTGAATAGTAATTAAGGTGTTACGAAGTCATATTAACATGAATTGTATATGTATTTGTCATTAATCTTTGTAATTACGAATTTCTAGTGATGGGTCTTCAATATAGTTAGGAAATGTAGTGCACAACACGATCCTTCATCAGATCTCGATGGAAAATGTTGAGAAACAATTCCATCGAGTAGATCTAAATCACTAGAACAAATTACTCTTGGTAATAGAGATATTATTAGGAAATTTGGTGCATATTTAAGGAGATTTAAGGATAATTAGAATACTCTAAAGCAATTCTGCTTTGTCCATCTATTTAAGAGAGATTTAAGTAGATGCAAACGGAATTAGAATTCGTTTATTATGAGAATAAGAAAACCATGAATGAGAATCTCTGCAGATAAGTAAATAAAAGGATGATTTGTATTGTAGTTCATTTAATATGATGGAGTAACCTTGTCTGATTATGAATTAAATTGTATTAGAGTTGTGTTCTGCATAATATTTTAGTGAATTTGTGTAATTAATATAGTTTAGTTGTTAATTATAGATTAAATTTAGATAATCCAATCTACTTGATCGCTAGATAATAAACAAAGGGTGAGTAATAGTACTTGTCAAGGCTCCGAGGAATCGACCCTATAAGTCATTCCTATGCTACAATTGATAGGTGCACTTGCCTATTGTTGATTGATATTAGGAAAGGATTATTGGATATTAATTGTTAAACTCAGATCGGAACGAAACCAATTACTACTAAATTACACATATTACTGATGATGATGATAATAATAATGGAATATTTCAAAAAAAAAAAAAAAAACCTGTGTTTGAGTTTTACAAAGAGATGACTCTGAGTTTTATTTTTCAACAAACACATGACCCGATTTTAACAATTCTGTGTTAATTACAAAGAGGGAATATGTGGTAAATTTTCACTTGTTGATCTTATTATTAACTTAACTAATAAAAATAAAAAATAAATAAATTTTACAAGAAAATTACAGAAAATTAGAATAAAAAGAAAAACAAATAGAAAATTAAAAAGAAAAAAAAGAAAATATTAGAGAAGCATATTGAGATTTAACCCTAGAAAAAAGAAAACACCATTTGCTTGTAACCCAACAATATCATGTATCACCAGAGAATAACATCGGAATTTGCAGAGATGGAGAGAGAGAGAAAGAGAGAATGAGGTCTTGAAAATTGGAATCCACTAGAGCAAAAGTAAACTGGTTGCATTGACAAACACAACATAGATCACAAAAACGAGAACAAAGACCATGTTGACTCCTCTCTTCAACACTAAGGTGAAATCATAATGAGATTGCATGAGAGAGATTATGAGAGGGAGTGGATCGATCAGAGTTTGACTAGGGTTTTGACAGTGAAAGTCAAGCATTGGGTGGTTAGGTTATCTCAAGCTTTTTGCACCTAATTGGATGTTAGTTGATGTCTTTCTAGTAATGGGTCTCAATTAGTGGAAATTTGGACTATGGTAAGTGTCGAATAAGTGTCGATTTGGTGCATGTAGTAAATGTTGATGGTTGTTAAAACTAGCTTTATTAGTGTCTTGCACAAAGACTAAGAAAAAAAAGTTTACATGGATTTCCTTAATTGATAAATTTCATTCCTTCGACAAGCAAAGGTACTTGTTAAAGGAATGGTACTTAGGACAATATTTTAGTTTTGATGTTAGTTGTGTATAATTTATGTAATGTGGGACCCATAAAAATTTTAAAAAATAAAGTTAAATAATTTTTTCAGTAACTCAGATAAAATATCAAGTTAATTAGTAGGGAAAGTTGCTTAAGATGCTAATGTGGTATATTAAGTAACTTTGTAAGTAACCCATAGATAAAAATGATCTTAGGTATGTCTATGGTTGTTGATGGATGGCTAAAGCTTTCTGGGTATTAGAGTGTAGAAGATGACTAGAAGTTTAGCAGTGTAAGAGATGAACATAATCCTTTTTTTCATTTCCCATAATTATGTACTTTTTAAAAAAAACAAATTTCTAGACAACTTTGTTCTTTGGTGATGCTTGATGTGATTGGTCTACAAGCCAATGGTGGTGTTTTTTTCTAGATGAATGATTTGTTTTCAGATGAACAGTATTCTTCTTGAATCTTTTCCTTTTTATCTTCTTTTTAATTTTCCATTAGTTTTCTTTTTTATTCCAATTTCCTGTGATTTTTTAATTTTTTTTCTTTTATTAGTTAAGTTAATTAATAATAAGATCAATCAGTGAAAATTTGCCACATGTCCCCTATTTGTAATTAACACAAAAAGTGTTAAAATCAGATCATATGTTTGGTGAAAAATAAAACTTGGGTTTTTTTTTTTTTTTTACAGGTGATAAAAACATAGCTTATCTTTTTGTAATTTTCTTAATAAAAATAATAATAGCAATAGTAGTACATACTTCTAACTTTTTAAGAAATAACACTTATCCACCCAAAAGCAAGTACAGACTCCTTTCTTCTTTTTTCTTTTAATTAACTTAGCTGTTGTGTGTGAATTACTACTTTGGCTTTAGACGCTTGATTGGTTGCCATGAGTCACTCCACAATTTCAAGCTAACATTTGTTAAATGGAAGACACAATATAAAGAGATTGTTTTCTTCCCCCAAAAAATCTTAGCAATTTGTTTTTCCCATTTGATCCATCAATCAAATTATTACCACAAATCCTTTTGTTCCCTCATTTTCTATTTGGAATGGGTTAGCCAATGGATCATTTCTTAGGGTACCCTACAAAATGCTTGTCTTATATTTTGAAAGGGTTAATGACAAAAATGGTATTTGAACTTCTACAAAATATTTAGTCAAGTACCTAAATTTTTATTTTGAACAATTTAGTACCTAAACAAATTTTCCGTTGACTATTTTCATACATGAAGTTTGGTTTTATTAATTTTAGTACATGAATAAAGTTTCTACAGACTTTTTTCATATCTAAAGCAAACTCCGGGAAAACTTTGGTCATGTATCAAAATTATCAAAACTAAACTTTAAGTGAGAAAAATGTCCATGAAAATTTGCTTAAGGTACCAGATTTTCAAAACTAAACTTTAGATACTTAATTAAATTTTTTATAAAATTTCACGTACTATTTTTGACATTATCACTATTTTGATACCACTTGAAGTTATTATATTCCAAAACTTATATGTGATGGTTTTGTTCCATGTCTTCACTTTTGGAAATATGTAGGGCTCAAACAATTACAGTCACCCCAAGAATCTTATATATAGTCGTTTATACTCCAAATAGCCAAAGAACATTAGTCTTCTCATAGAAAATAGTTAGTAATAAACTTTACAAAATCAAGTTCTTCATAAGTAATCGATCAAATAGTAATCATAAAACCTATCATAACTATTATTCTTCTAAATGGCTTAAGGGCAGGTTAGTTATTACCATTACTATTACGAGTGAACAATGATAACTAAAGTGGACATGATAGATCACACAGTCATCTAATGATTTATCACTTGGAATGATATCCAAAGGGATGAGTAGCTATGCTCACAAAATAAATCATATATATACCAAACATGACATTAGGTTTACTTTGTGAGAGAGGAAGAAAAAACTAGTTATGTATCTATAAAGAGGAAGTTCCGTGTAAATGTTTAATTTGCCTTTAAATTTATAGGCCATTTCAAGGTTATTATAATCTTAATAACTTAAAGATTCTTTAAAACCTACCTAATAAGTATGGGTTATGGAAATAAGAAAAAAAAATCTCTCTTGTCTTAATCAAATTTAAAAAGAAACCTAATACCTTATTTATAGGTCCCAATAAATAAAAGTGGAGACAAAGTCTTTAGAATTGTAACATTGAAGATGGAATTAGATGAATGGCCTAATGTCTCACACATAGTACTTGAAATTTGGTAAAATATGCAATTAAGTATTTAAATTTTGAAATTAATCAATTTAGTACAAGTAAAAACTTTTCGTGCATGGCAATAGTAACTTTCTCAAATTGGATAATACCATCATCTTATATGACATTTTAACTAATATGATATGGATACTGTTGGTGTATACAAAAGTTCTTTTAGATACGAAATTGATCGATTCCAAAGTTTATGTACCTAATTGCATATTTTGCTAAAGTTTAAGTACCATTCTTAATATTTGCTCTAAAATAAAATAAAAACCATCCAAGTGCCATAATTCAATTGTATGAGTTTTTTTTTTATTTTTTTATGGAATGGATCAGGTTTTTCCACCATAATAGTTATAATAAGTGTAAAAAAATAAAAGAATTAGAAAAAAAAAAATGAAACTACAAAATAAATAGGGTTTGTTTGCATGATTTGTATTTCATCTGTATATGTATTTATATCTAATTAGCATATGTATTTGATTTATATCTAGTCTATTTGATCTTTTTATGAGTAAAATTATCTGTTTTTCATTGTATCTATTTCTTAATAAATAGTCTGTTTTAAAACGGCTGTGTGTCATCTACATGTAGACGAAACAAATATTTCCATAATTTATTTTACTCATCGATTCACTAAAACTTGTATAATAATATCGGTGATGGAGATGTCTAAGGGAAAAAAAAAAGAGAAAAAAACTTTCCTTAGCCAAAATTTTAAGAAATATTTCGTACACTTATTTTTATTTTATATTGAGAACAAGTCAACGAGGCTAAAGATATAACAAAAATTAAATAAAAAAGTAAACTAAACAACTTTTCTTTATAACAATAATTTTTTTCTTTATAACAATTTGGTGTTTTCATTAGCAGACACAATGAAACACATGCAAAATCAAATGAATGAATCCATGCAATCTCAGAAATTAGTATAAGATTCTGTTTCCAATTTACACAATTCAGTATAGTCTTCTATACAACAATTGAATGAGAAACTTGATGGTGTCAAGAATCAGAATGAGATCTCCAAACATATTGCACTAACATCAAACAATTCCCATTCATCATCTTCCTTAGTAAACACTTTATTAAAGGGAATTAAGTTGGAAATACCTCGTTTTTCCGATGAAGATCCATTGGGATGGATATTCAAGATTGAAAATTCTTTAATTTTCATGATATTCCTAATAATCAAAGATTGAAGATAGCATCATTTGCATTTGAAGAGGATGCCTTACAATGGTTACAATGGATGGAAGATAATAAGCAAATTACAACTTGGAAAATCTTTTTTGGATTCATTAAAGGCAAGATTTTGGATCATCAGAATATGAAGATGTTAAAGGAACATTGGTCAAATTAATGCAAAATTCCACAGTACAGGAATATCAATGGCAATTTGAATCTTTATCCATTAGAGTAAAAGGTATTCCTAAGTCTTTCCTACCGAGTTGCTTTATTTCAGGTTTAAAACCTCATATTAGAAGAGAGGAACAAATAGCTCGGCTTAATGATTTAGTTACATTTAGCTTACTCAAATGCATGAATCAAAGTTTCATGATACTTATTTTACCAATAAAAATAATTCATCATATTTTACAAACATAAGTTACAAACCACTTCGATTTCCAAAGCTATAAACATACACAAACCAAATCACTTTTCAATCATCTATTGGAACTTCTAAACCACCATTATTACCAGTACCATTTCAAAAATATTCCACCTTACCAATTAAGACATTATCCTAGATAGAAATGTTACTTAGAAGAGAGAAAGGACTATGTTATAATTGTGATGAAAAATATAGCAGGGAACACAAATGTAAAGCCAAATTTTTGTTGCTAATAGCTGATGAAATAGATACAGATTATGGTTGTGAGGAGAGTGATTATATTCATGATGAAGGTACCATAAGTTTTTTATGCATTATTTAGCCTGCAAATCCCTAAAACATTGAAATTTCAAGGATGCATTAAAGGTAGAGATATATCATTCTTAGTCGACTCTGGAAGCACTTGTAATTTTTTGCAAAATAGAGTTGTGAAATATTTGGGTTTAGTAGTAGAACCTACCCTAAATTTCCAGGTTTTGGTAGGAAGTGGTGATAAATTGAAATATGAAGGCATGTGTAGGATGTGAGAATTAATTTCAAGGGATGGATTTTCCAACTAGATTTTATATTTTGCCCATACAAGAGCAATCTTAGGAGTTCGATGGTTAAACGAATTAGGACCAATTACAATGGACTATAATTCCTTAACTATGAATTTTAATTGAATGGCATTCAAGTTCAGCTTTATGGGAATAGAGATATTCAAATGGAGCCTATTTCACATCATCAGTTTCAACGATTGTTAGCTACTGATGGAGTAGCCTATAGTTTTCAATTGAAAGGCTTAGGAGTTATGGATTTATTAGGAGAATACCACCAGTAATGATTCAATTAAGACAACATCGAGTAGATTTTCTTGCATTTTTGAGACACCCTCATCCTTGCCTCCTTTAAGAGATGTGCAACATAGGATACACTTGATAAATGAGGCTTAGCTAGTGAATGTCAAGCCATACCATTATTCCCATTTCTAAAAATCTGAGATTGAAAAACAGTTGTCTGATGTGTTAAAGCAAGAAATCATTCAACACAACACCATTCCTTATTCTTCACCAATGCTATTGGTTAGGAAGAAGGATGGAAGTTGGCGTTTTTGTATAAATTATAAAGCACTTAACAAGGTGACTATAAATAATCAATTTCCTATTCCAACAATAGATGAATTGTTGGATGAATTACATGGCGTCTCTATTTTCGAAGCCAGATTTGCGTTCTAGATGTCATCAAATATGCATGCATCTATTAGACATTGAGAAGATAGCATTTAAAACACATGAAGGACACTACGAATTTTGTAGTGATGCCTTTTGGACTAAGTAATGCGCCAGCAACATTTTAATCTATCATGAATAGATTGTTTAAGTCATTTTTTAGGCATTTTGTCATTGTTTCTTTCGATGACATACTAGTGTATAGCAGATCATTGGAGGAACATATAGAGCATTTGTCGATCCTATTGATGACTTTATTAGAGCAGGAATTTTATTTGAAAGGGAGCAAATGTTTCTTTGGTTGGGAAACTATGGAATACTTGGGCCATATTGTATGTCGTGAAGGGGTTAGGGCGGTAGCAAGTAAAGTGGATGCTGTACAAAAATGGCCATTACCTAAACTGTCAAAGAGTTGCGTGCATTTTTGGGATTATCAAGCTACTATAGGCATTTTTATCAAAGGATATGCTATCATAACTTCTCTACTGAAAGACATGTTATAACATGATAATTTTAGATCGAAAATAGAAGCTATTGAAGCATTTGAAAATTTGAAGAAAGCTCTTTGTTCGGCTCCTATACTCAGACTACTAGATTTCAACCAATAATTTATTATGGAAACAAATGCTTATGGAAATACAACTGGTGCAGTTTTATTAAAAGGAACACATCCAATTGCTTATTTTAAGAGAAGATGCCAATACATTTGAAAAGAGCTTCAGCATATGTTTGTGAAATATATGCAATCGTGGTGGCAGTCAAAAAGTGGCGCCAATACTTACTTGGTGATCATTTTCTCATACAAACATATCATAGAGGCTTAAAATAGGTTTTAAATAGGTGATTTAGACCCTAGAACAGCAAAAGTATCTTTCAAAATTAATGAGCTATGACTATCCTATAGTCCATAAACAAGGATATGAAAACCAAATAGCTTATTCTTTATCTCAGAAGTTTGATGATAGCCAGCAGTATTTTGGTAGATCTTCTATTAGTTTTAAGTTAATTGATCAACTAAAACAAGAATACTGATCTTTAAGTGACTTCCAACAAATCATAACTGACATGAATGAGGGGATAGCAATGAAATGGAATCTTCATTGGCGCAACAACTTATTATATTTTGGGTCTTGACTATTTTTGGTGCCTCAAAATTCTTTAATACAATTATTGCTTCATGAATATCAGCTAATGATTTCTATTGGGAAGGCATGAAGCAACAAATTGAGACTTTTGTCAAAGAATGTTTGATCTATCAACAAGTATAAAACTTGTTCTCCAGCTAGGTTCTTAGCCCCATTACTAGTTCCAGACAGGGTTTGGGAGGATATTAGTTTTGATTTTGTCACTTGCCTTCTTAAATCACAAGGGTTTCGGTTATATTAGTAGTAGTTGATAGACTCTCATACTATTGTCATTTAGGACCTTTGGAGTCTCATTTTACCCGTACTAAGGTAGCTAATTTGTTTCTCAAAATTGTAGTTAAGCTACATGGTTATCCAAAGACTATTGTATCGGATAGGGACCCAATTTTCATAAGCAAATTTTGGAAGCAACTATTCTCTTTGAATGGGTCGAAGTTATGCATGCCTAGTGCCTACCATCCTCAAAGTGATAGTCAAACAAAGGTTCTTAATAGAACCGTTCAACAATATCCTAGAGCTTTATCAAGGATTGTTCAAATGTATGAGTTAAGTATTTACCATGGGCAGAATATGCCTATAACACCTCATTTCATGGAGGTGCTGGTTTTACACCATTTCGGATTGTGTATGGACGAGACCCACCAACTATAGCTTCTTATGTAAGAGGCTTTAGTACTTTGGAAGCAGTGGAAGCAAACCTAATTGCTAGAGATGAGATTTTTGAGACTATTGAAACAATATTTATTTACAACTCAAAACAAAATGAAGACCTTATGCAGATAAACATAGGACTGATGTGGTCCTAAAGCCAGGGGACTTAGTTTTTATAAAATTACAGCCATATAAACAGTTATCATTGGCAAAAAATAAAATGACCAAATTGACCCAAAGTTTCTACTATCCTTACAAAGTATTGCAGAAGATTGGATCATGTGCCTACAGAATTGAATTTCTGACATATTTGAAGATATATGATATGTTTCATGTTTCCAAGTTAAAGAAAGCTCATGGAAATTTTGAGCCATCATTGGAATTACCTTAGGATGCTACTGATCAACATCCATTAACTCAGCCTTACATCAATATTGGGCCAATGAAAGATGTCTCTTAATGGAAAAGTAATTTTTGATATCCTAGTACAATGGCAAGGACTATTACCAGAAGATACTACATGGGAGAATCTTGAAGATTTTAAAGAACCTTATCCTTCTTACAATCTTAGGGACAAAGTTGTTTTCGAAGATGGGAAGGAAAATGTTACAACCTAGAAAGGGATAAAAAAGAAATTCAGTTGGATGTTGGATTATATATATATATGCTATGGAAATTCTAGATGACCTCATGAAAGTCATTCAGAAACTTTAATGGGAGTCTGATCTGGAGCTCTGTAATTAAATAGTAATATTTGGATTAATTTCCTAAAGAGTTTATATGAATATAGGTCGATGTCTACATTAAAAAGTGTCAACTTTCGGATTTTAAAGTGTGGCTTTAGCTTTAGTTATTTGCATGAATTGTTTGACGTTTTGCACGCATCGATTACGACTCAAAAAAAAGGTCCATTGACAAAGACAGCCATTTATGTGTATATATACATATATATATATCTCTTTATATTAAACAATAATCCAACGTCTTTCTTGGGTGGTCAATTTATGCAATATATTACATTTAGGCAACAAAGAAAATGGCCACATGGATTCAGTCACCTCTTGCATTATAGGCCGTCTCCTTGTGTGTAAATGGTAAAGGCAAAATTACCATATGGGTTTTGAGTGTTTTATTGATTTTAAATCTAAAATTTTAAGTTCTTTAATATTGTATTTAATAAAATTTTATTTGTTATATTATAATATAATTATAATTGTTAAGGGTCCATTTGAATGGTTTGTTTTTTCATCTATATCTGAATCTAATCTATATCTATATATGATTCGTACCTGGTCTGCTTTATTTATTTATGAGTAAAAATATTTGTTTTTTATCTATATCTATATTTTGACAAACAATAAATTTGAAAATGACTATGTATCGTCTGCACGCTGAAAAGACAAGCAGACCCTATATTATACAAAATTAAACTTTTACTTATAAATTTATAATATTTGTCTTACTTAAAGTGGTAACATGGTGTTGGTGTACACCCAGCGTTTTGACTTTACAATTATAAGTGATAAGAAGATAATAATTTTGATAAAGAAAAATTTAACTAATATGATCTTCGTTAACATTAAATTTTAAATATAAAAATAAAAAAATTCCAAAGTTCATATAGTGGTTTTACCATCGTCTTAAATTTAAATATCTTAATATCATAATTTTTTTTTTGGGCCTGGAAGATGAATCTCAATATCATAATTGAAAAATGGAAAATCTTCTAGTAGCTATCTACGTTTTGAAATAATAATAATAACCTTTTCATTATCTCTTATTGGAAGATTGATAATAATGATAATGATCTTTTCAAGAGATGTTACTTTTACATCTGTAATGTTAAAGACTTCCAGTTTGAACAGGATAAAATCCACTCTTAATTATATTCCAAATAAACTGTTAAATAGCTTGTAGCTAGACAGGAATGACTTGGTTTTGAACCGAAATCGAAACTTCACCGGTGATTCTGAAACTAGCTATGGAACGCTGGTCTCACTGTTTCTGAGTGGTTCTTTAGCCTAGAACCAGTGGACCGGCGGGTTTCATTGAAAAAAATAATATAAATATATAATTATTAATATTTTAAATTATTTCATATAAATAGTAAAATTTATCACTTATTCACAATATTTAATATGTTATTGTCAATAACACAAATAAACATAGTTTAAAATCATACATAATTAGTCTAAATAAACTTATTCTAAAAGTAAAATTCATTTTCTTAATAATGTGAGACTATTTTTTGCATTGTAATTTTCTTTTTATCTTCTAGAGTATTTTACAATATCATAATACTAACTATAATTAATATTGAATATGTTTGTATGCATATAATTATGCATTCTAAATAAATTTTTAAAAACTTTGGTTAAATAATTTAATACTTTTAGATTCAATAATTATTTTGAATTTAAAATTTATTTATTTATTATTTTAAAAAAAAAAGACTGTTCTGCGGTTTCAAAATTGGAACAGAGAACCGATTGTTCCATAGAATCGCATCGGAACTGTCCGGTTCCTCAATTTCAAGACCTGGAACAGGCGATTTCGGTTCCAGTTCAGTTTGGTTTTGAAATCCATGATGATGTCTACTTGTGGCTACTTCTCTATCCACGCGCTCATGTGTATTAATTAATTACAATCCACAAAATATAGACTCTTACATATGATCACGTAGCTAAAAAACTATACACCAATATAAATTCAAAAACATCACATTTTTCCAATTTCTCGAAACTATCATCAACACTCTAAAGTATGCCGCATGGTCAAAACCATATCTTTCTCTATTGTCTTCTCACTCCCATGGCAATGGTCATGGCCAAAATAGTCTCTCTTGCATACCATTTGCACCTACAATTTTACATCGTAAACATGAATGAATTGGGTGGCCTTGTATAAAGATAAGGTAAACCACGTACTCATGACATACTACCAGCCCGTTCACTTTACTGAATGGAATTCTAATTCAAAAAGAATGTAATAGAGTTGTAATGGCTATTACAATGTTCACTTGGTCTAAAAAGTAAAATAAATAATTATTATAGTAAAAGATAAAATATTTAATATGCCTTTGTATTTATTACAAAGTGGGGATAATTGTGTAGGTGTTATTTTCAAGATAATGGTATTTATGACAAAGTTGAAAAATAGACCATTGAATGCCAATTCATGAGTTAGAGATATGAATTTCTATTCATTATTTTACATAATAGCAATTTATGATGAATTGTCATTCCTTTCAAGTAAACACTGTAATATCAGCTTTACGTCAAATGAGAAAGGAATGAATAGCTATTCATGCCAATTAAACGGACCGTACATGTATACTTAAATATATTGATGCACAAATAACACCATCAAACAAACCTAAATAACCTCCGTTAATTGTCTAATTTTAGGTGAGAAGCAAAAAACATTAAATAACCTAGCATCCCAAGCTGGATCCAAGGAATTATAAACTAAGATGAAATATGGATCCTCAAATCCCTAGAATCAAGAACTAAGAGCCAAGTCATACTATAGTAGTTTCATTACACGTAGCATAGTCATTCTTCCATTGCCTAAGGATGTATCCTAGGTCAATAACCACCAATTCACAATCAATTCATCAAAAATTTAAAGAATTTGTAGTTAAGAGTTTCTAGATGGATATAGATGACTTCTTGAAGGATATTATATCCAGTAATCGGAATTGAACTATGCTTGTTTAACATGATATGATACATGGATTGAATAAATAGTTTGTTCACTATGAATCTAAGAGATGTGATAAAGTTTATTTATTGCTCAAAAGCTTCGAGCTAGAAGATTGTCATTTTATATCGATGATGGTGTTTAAGTTTCTTAAGAATTGGTATATGGAAGTGTCTTCTTCAATAATTAAACTGCCTTTAATGGGGTATAGAGAAGGATTCTAAGAAAATTCATTAAAAAAATGGAGTAATCTTGTATTACCAAAGTTGAAGGTGGTATTAGATTTACAAACTTAAAAACTTCAATCATGTTCTACTTAAAAAATTAGCTTGGAGAATTATGAAAAACAAAAAATCATTGTGGGTAAAGGTAGTAAAAAGAACATCAATAGCGTTGTGGTCCAATAGCATCTTCCATAGTCTCTCAAATAAGAGGTATTATGTTCAATTCCCTATTCTTTGTTGTAATGGAAAAAAAAAAAAAAAAAAGAAAGAAAGAAAGGTAGTGAAAAGCATTCATTTTCCTAAATATGAGTTTTAAGAGGCATAGAAAGGGAGGTTCCCCTTATGCATTTGTCAAAGCATTCTAATTGGTAGGGATGTGATAAAGGATGGCTTTACATGGAATAAAGGCAATGGTTAGAAAATTCAATGCTTCAAAGATCCATGGTTGGTATCAAATCGTGGCAAATATCTTCCCTACAATCAAGTGTTGCAAGTAAAAGTTGACTGCAACGTCAAAGAATAGATTAAAGAAGGGAAACAGGGCGTCGAATGAGGAGAAGATCCATAATTTTTTTTGGAGAAGAATGGATGCAAGACATTCTAAAATGCATGAAGTGGGCTTAATCACAATACTTGGCAATTGGATGGTAATAAAGAGTATTTTGTTAAAGGGTTAATGTTAAAAATTATACCTAAAATTTCACAAAAAGTTCAATTAAGTACATGAAATTTGATTTTGAATAATTTGGTACCTAAGTTTTTGCAAAAAAATTCAAATGTACTTGAAGTTTGGTTTTAAATAATTTTCTATCTGAAGCAAGTTTTCACATACATTTTTCCTTACCTAATTAAACTTGCTTCATATAGGAAAAATGTATGCAAAAACGTGCTTCAGGTACTAAATTGTTCAAAACTAAACTTCAGATAGGAAAAATGGACGCGAAAACTTGTTTTCGGAACCAAAATTGTTCAAAACCAAACTTCATATACTTAATTGAACTTTTCATGAAAATGCAATTATCATTTTTAACATTATCCCTTTGTTAACGGTGGTTATTAGTTGATATCCCCGTAGAGAATTATAGAATGTTGCATTATACCATCATCCTCTCATTAGGAGAAATCGACAATATGGAAGCTAATTTGGACTGAATAATAGCAGACTAAGTGTTTGTATTTTAAATTTTTGGTAATTTAGTAGGTCATATTTAGATTTTGCTAAATTAGTGTTTGTACTTTCAAATTATATAGGGTTCAGTCTTTGTTAAATAATTTTTGTTTTGATGATAGGATAATGAAAACCAAGTATATACTTTCAAATTTTGGTAAATTGTCTACAATTCGGTGCCGCATCTTTAAATTTTGCACTTTTTTATCAAGCATCTTTTTTTATCCCATTATCAAAATAAATGATTGTCAAATATTATTTAATGAAGATACTGAATCACACATACTCTTAAATTAAAAGCAAAAATTACCAAAAGTTAAAAATAAGGTATTAAATTGTCAAAAACCGAAAGTGTAAACACTTGGTATATCATTGTCCCAGAATTGGTCCATAGTATGTTTTTCCAAAAAATAAGAATTTTTTGCTTTTATGTGGTGTAATAATGCTTTACGTATGAATGGAAATCCTTTCAGGACGAAAATAAAAAGAGATCCTTTGTGTGTATTTTGTAAAGGAGAGGAATTGATTGAGCATATCCTTTTGCTGTGTGAATGGTTAAACTTAGTATGATTTAAATTATTTTATTAAGAAGTGGATAGAGGAAGTGTCCCCAAATTTGCCGAGCGTCCATGACACCTGTATATTTATTACTATGTATCACTATGAACCCAAGATCGTCCTATCATTACTTTCTACATGCCTTGGCATATTTGGAAACAAAGGAACTCTGGTAGTTTTGGATAATCTTGAGCCTAATCCATGTTTTGCTACTAAAGCAACAGAAGCACTTAGGAGTACAACATATGAAATCCCATGGATTTATAATGATGAAATATAAATTAAATTAAATTAGGGGTGATTTAATCGTTAATTAAGCTTAAATTATCAAAACATCATATAACTTAAACTCTTAACAAATAATTATAGTTTACTTTGATGAATAGAATACGTAAAAATTTTATTTAAAAAGCCTCCATAACTTTTAATTTATAGCTTCAAAAATCCATAACCCTTTCAAATTTCAACTATTTTTATTTTTGAGAGTTACATTGCCATTGTAGGATCGTGCTTAATATGAGAATATAGACTTGGTAATATTTTTCATCCATAAGGTTATTCAAATAAGAACATCAAATAATCATTAAACTATCATAATCGTAAAAGTTTTTATATTAATCTTTCTTTTAAATATATATTTAGATGAATTAAGCTTAGAAATAATATTTTTTTTTTCAAGTTTTGGGTGAGAACTTTGATTTTTAAATCCACCACGCCATTACTTCAAATAAAACGTGATGAGACTAGGGTAAGTGGGACAATTAATTGATCTACTACATTGGTTGCATTTTCCTTTTGAATTATTGTTTGTCGGTATGGGTAGATATCCTATTTTTATCTATTTAAGGCTTTAATTTATATTAAAAATTAATATTATATTAAGTCCACAAATTACAAAATATATATATATATAAATCAAAAAGAAGAAAAATCATTAATAATCCAAATAAAAAATTTTAGCTTGATATAATACTAATTTTAATCATAAGTTCTTTAGACCCGATTAAATAATTCATATAAATTATTTATTTAATTGGGCTCATTTTTTAAGCTTTGATTATATTTTTTGTGCAAAACAAAGTAAGGCATAAATCAACAACCTATATAAATAAGTTACTGATATGCATAAGAAAGGCCTGGATTCGATTCTTTAAGGAAGTAAATTGTCACAAGCAAAGACAAAAAGAAATAAACACAGGCAGAAAATCTCGCTTTCCGAGCAAGATTAATGAAATTACTCCACGAAAGGGCAAATCGAAAAAATTGGAAGTCAAAAGCTTCGATCCCATCGACGTACGATTCCGTTCCTTCCCTTCTCCGTCCGCGTGCCTTCTGATTCGGAGACAGGTAAGTTACTGTTTCTATTCTTTTTAACTTATTTTAAAATAATAATAATAATAATGATCATCTTTTCCCTGTGCAACTACATAAATCATGTTAGCAGTGTCTTTATTTGTTTCGTGAATTTGATCGTTTCGTTTTTTTTTTTTTTTTAAGAGTTGATATTTTGTTCTAATTTGGAATACCGAGCCACAAATTTTAAAAAAAAAAAAAGGGTAAGTAATTTATACTATATCATGCGATAAAATCAGACTTTGGGATGTATATTAGATTGTGGTTATCATTGTAATATTTGATTTGATATGATTTTTGGGATAATGTAACATGTTTACCAAATTTGTTTTGTTTTGCTAATAGTTCTAAATGGTAAAATTGACAGTAAAATTGTAAGTATGATACGATATTAGATTAAATATTATAAAATCTCATTATACCATGATAGTTTCAAATATTCAATACATATGTTAATAGTATCATAAATTGAAAACTTGTCAGAGTTAGAGTGATCAGAGATGTGAATATTTGATACTAATAGCATCCTCGATCTTAGTACGCAATTTGACTTGACATGCCTGCTCTTTTGAAATTTTCTGGTAACAGATGTGGTTTCTAAATTTGACTTAAATTCACAACCCTTGCCATATCTTTATCTAATGATTAGTGCAACAGTTTTATAACATTATTTAAACTATTTATTTTCAGCATTAGTTCCCTAAAAAAGTGTTACTACATATAGTTTGGGACAAAAATATTTATAATGTTTACAAGTATTCTAATACTAAAGTACAAAATAAATACATATTAGAAATAATTGATACCAATTATTATTATATTAAACACATTTTTTTATAATCCATTACATTTTTATTATTAAAAAGTGCTAATAATAAAGCGTTATCTAAATAATAAAAACTATTGCTTATCAACAATACAAACCACTACACTAGATTGAATAACCATTGTTTAAGTTATAGGATAAAGCGTTGCAGATTTGTATATCTACTATTGTTGTATTTTAATATAAATCATTGTGTTATATTATTAAAACTGTCAATATTTTAAACTTTAAAACTATTTGGTAACATTGTTAAAAGTGTTGCAGTTAAGTGCATTAACTGTAGCCTTATTAAAAAGCAATAGTGATCAAATGTTTCGGATGTAAAACCATTGCCTAAAACTAAAGGCAACAGTCTAAAATACAAAAGCAATAGTTTGGCATCGTTGTCAAAAACATAAAATGTTGCAGTGAAGATATAAATAAATCTTGACACACATAAAAAAATCCAAGTCTCTTACACACATCTAATTTTAAAATACATACATATGCCAATATAAAATTGTACCCAATCAATGCACATGCTTCGAGATACAATTGAATGCAATTAAAATTTATAATCTAATAAAAATATAAATCATCTACTTAAACTTTGATGATTATAGTATATGATCTACCATCAATGCATTAAAATGAGTAGAACGTATTAGCTTGCTAATAGCTTATGATGTTCATGTTAAGAATTATGCTTGTTTACAATTCATCAATCATAAAAATATTTATTAGAAAACCTATTTTTGAGTTCCATGGGAAATTTATAACAAGAACTTGTGGTCTTTCATTTGATATTAAACTTGATTAATTATTGAGTTTGTGATATAAATGTTGATTGCTTTGTTAAAGTGTGTATTCTCACATCTTATGGGAATCATTTGAATTATATATCCTGATTGGTCATCTTTGAACCTATAACATACATTGCACCAAATCTTACATGTTTTAACGCCATTACTGTAACACGATGGCCAAAAAGGAAACTTGAGCTACTCTAAGCTACATTTAAGGTACCCATGAGTTGTAAGAAAATTAATTTAAATACAAAGTTTATTGAATTCTTTTTGCAAGTGTAAGCCCTGGAAAATTTCAATGAATGATTTCAAGATGAACTTCGAAAATAAACCCTAAAAATCACTCCAAATTAAAACCGAATTTCGACAAGTCCTAAATCGTGAATGAATCCAAAAAAATTTCTTAATCATAAGAAAATGAAAATCTTTAAACAATAAAATAAAAACTCAGTAGTCTTCAAATTCAAAACCATGACGTACGAAAAATTCCATATTTAAATCCGACTTATAAAAACGGGTAATATAAAGCTCAAAAACAAATTATTAAAAAGCAAATAACGATTGACTTTCGAAAATATAACTCAATTCAAGAATTCCGAAAACATTAAGAGATATTAAATACTTACAAAAATAAAAATTTAAAATAAATTTCTCAAATTAAATATGTTATATAAACATAAATGTTAGTTTCCAAATGGGCAAAGGTCTAAACCAGAAAATCACCCGGAAAACCTAACCGGAATACAATAGTGTAAGTCCGGCAATCTAGCACCCCTAACCTTAGAGGCCAAGATGTAGTTTAAATATATAGAATAACTCATAGTAATATAAGTTCGTTTATAATTATCAGATTGGTAAATTTTTGACCTATTTCGAACCCGTTTGGATACAGACTTCGAAAAGCGTGTCCCGGGGCTCGAGATATCAAAGATATACCAATAATACCGTTAGACTCGTAATTTCATAAGATTTCTAAATATATCAGTTATATAATTTTTTGAGTCATAAAAGTTACAGTTATAACATTTTTATCGTATTTTCATTATTACCGGTAATTGATTAGTCTTTGGCAGTATTCATTTTTATTTCATTCTAAAATTTTATTATTCTTATAAAGCATTATATTTTTAGATAAATATTTTATATGTTATAGAAAATTTTGTTTTTCTAAAATTTAGTTCGTTACGGGTCTTTACGGGATCAGATTATGTTTAAGACCCGATACTAAAAATAAAATAAATTAATTTAATAATTGGAAAATATTTCAAAAATAATTTTTTAGAATTTTTCGGGTTATAAAAATATTATTTATAGCCTATATTCACGTATTTTGATCATACCGGTAACATATTTGTTAATACTAAAATAATTCGAATAATTATTTAATTTTAAATATGAAAAATCTGCTACAAATATTTGGAATAAATTTTCCAATTTTATTTTATTTTAATTTATTTTATTAATAAAGTACTTTTACAACCCATACCTTCAAGTACACCTTACACATATCACTTCCTTTTCACTTCAATCTTTCTACACAATATCCCACAATTGATGGCGGATTTTTGACTCCTTAATGGCTGTCATTGTCCTTTTATTTACTCCAATTTGACTAAATTAATTAAATTCCACTCCTTCTTAAAGAAGTTACACTACACATTAATTATACAATTCAATTTTGAGTCAAATTTCAAACAACACTCTCTCTCCTCTCTCTCTAATTCATGTGGACAGCTCCCTCTCCCCATTTGCTGCCTTGTTTTATTTTTTTTCTCTCTTTCATTCATTTAACACACTCATTTTCTCTCTCCCTTTCATTTACTCATTTTCCTTTTTCATTCTTTAGTCTTTCTCTCTCATTTTTCCTCTCTTTCTTCTTCATTTCCTCTTGTTCCTCCATGAAAAACAAGCTGCCCCCTTCTTCTTTCATGGCTTCCACACTTCATTTTTAAAGATTTCTAAGCCAATCTTCTTCCCAAAGCTCCATAGGTGATATAGGTAAAGTGTAATGGAAGTTTCATGCATCAAATGACCTTCCATAAGCTTAAAAGCTTAGGATGATGATGCCAAAAATGAAACACTCTCTTGTCCACTTTTATTATCTTGTATTATAGGTATTTTCTTGTTTAAAGTTGTTATATTTTGTAGATCTAAATTTTTGTAGCTTTGATTTTCGTTTATGCCATAGATCTTGTTATTTAAGTTGTTATATTTGTTATTTCTTATGATTTATGCATAGATCCATCATCCACATGTGTTCATGCACTTATAACTAGTTTAGAAACTAGATCTAGAGTTTTAAGTTCATAAAATGCATTAGACTTTATTTTATGTTCATGGATGGCTTGTAAAAGCATGATGATAGTAAGAAAGCTTTAGGAAACTCAAGATCTATTGTATTTTCAACAAAAATAATTTTTAAAAGTTCGGATGAAAATGGAGTCATATTTAGAAAAGTTGTTTTTCAACTTCAAAATGTGTATTTTTCATTTAAAATAAAGGGCTTAGGGTATAAATACCATAAATGAAAGATTTTGATAAGTAAAGTTTAGATCTATGATGTTTATAACTTATTACCATGCATTTGTTTTATGTTTATGTTCATGTTAAGTATAGATCCTAGTTTTGAACTCAAACAAAATTGTGAAATTCGTATTTTGGCAAGACCTCCATTTAAAAACCACTTTCCAAGTGTTAAAATGTAATTTTTACTTAAGAAAATGAAGGCTTAATATATGTATATCATCAAGACTTCTTTCTACAAGAATCAAAAGTGATTTTCAAAAGTTATTTTCAAAATAAAAATTATATTTTCGGATTTTGACCAAGGCCTATTTTAAAAACATGTTTTCCAACTCAAAAATGAAGTTTTTATTTAAGAAATGAAAAGCTCATAAGATATGATATGTAAGAAATGGATTTTCATGAGCTTAGATAGATTTTATCAAAAGATATAACCAAAAATGAATTTTGTAAATTCGGATCCCAACTAAGACCAATTTTTAGAACCCATGTATCAACTCTAAAACTCATGTTTTATGTGAAAAATGAAGTATATAGGTAATAGATATCATTAAGCAATGATTTTTACAAGTTAAAATGAGTTTAGGCATGAGTAATATGTAAAACAAGTAATGGAATTAAAATGGAAAAATTTGAGTTAGTGATCAAATTGTCAAATTAGTAATTTAAGATGATGCATATGTAATCACTTAGTATTTGAGCTCAAATTGCAAGTTTTATGTGTTAAATGAAGTCCTTAGACAATAGATGTAGTAAAGTCTTAAATTTTAATGCATTAAACAAGTTTTTCCCAAGTGAATCATTCAAAAAGTGGATTTTCTAAAATTCGGATTTTTGAGTAAATCATATTGGAAAATATATTTGCAAAGTGTAAAATGCAAATTTTTGGGTAAGAATGAAGTCCTTAGTGGTTATGTATGATTGAGCCCTAATTTTCTAAATATCAAATGATTTTTACTCAAAGGAATCACTCAAAAGCCAATTTTTACGAAATTCGGATTTTGGAATCAACCCCACTTGAAAATATGCTTACAAAGTGTAAAATGAAAATTTTTATGTAGAAATGAAGGTCATAAGTAATATATATAATGAAGACTCAATTTTGACAAGAATAATTATATTTTCTTAAGTAACAAATCCAAAACAAATGGAAATGATAAAAGTTAGAAAACTAGATTTTTCATAAGTAAGTGGTTATTATGGTCTTGCAAAATAAAAAGTTATAAAATTTCTTTTTAGCAAAAATCATCAAGATCATGCATACACTAAGCTTATCTCATGTCATTCATATTAGGAAATCACTCATATTGCATATATAGCTAGTTTATAGAGTAGAGACATTACAAACATTTACAAAACTATTTTTCGGAATCAGAAACCGCTAATGATCAGGTCTGATCCCTCTGTTCCAAGACCTAAATGTTTTCAAAACTTGACAATAATATTGGAATTAGATAGATCTTTCGAAGTAGATAGAAATCGATATATAGTTTGCGAGATTCCGAGTTAAAATGACCAAGTTATGGCCGTTTTAAGTTGGAATTCCCGCTTAGGACGCGAATTACGAATTTGATAGTTCATATGAAGTCGTTGGATTAGTTTGAGTTGAAATACTTATTAGAGTATTTCTTCCTTTTTAGGTAATCCCGAATTCGACGATTCCCTACCACCGGATTATTATTACTAAAAGACCGGTGATCCAATGGCCGAGTGAGTTTTCTCCTTGTTTTGTTACCTTGATTGTGCTTGTAGTTAGTTGCATTAGAATTATAGGAATAAGATAAAAACCGATATGAACGGGGATGGGATATATGATGAGGCTGTGATGAATGTATGCCAAAGAATACTAAAGCATATCGAAACCACAATTTGATTGGATAACTGCACTGTTCATATTATTTCTATTATGTGTATGATATTGGCTGGTCACTCTAAAGAACGTATAAATATTTTGACCTAAGCAAAAATTAAATTGGTCATGCATCGCATCGGACATATTGCATTTGGTAGCGTGCTACTCCTACGCAGGTCGATCGGTATGGTCCGAGGACTCGTTTGGATAATGAGACCCGGGATCAAAGCTCATCCATAGGGAACTAAGGCGCATCGGGGATGCGTTCCATGTGTGAGCCTAGCCGAGGCGAGTGCTATGAGCCGAGGGCTTGGGGACTAACAGCGGTTGTATAGACTTCAATACCATCCCTAACCCAAGATACGGAAGGCGTAAATCCGTTCTGTGTGTGGGTTCCGGATACCCATGCATAATTGCTTGCTCATGTGTTTGTTCATGCATAGCATATGGTTGATTATAACATTGCTTGTTATGGTACGGAATTGAGGGAATTCTCACTAAGCTAGTGTAGCTTATACCCCAATAGTGGTGTAAATGAACAGGTTATCTCAAGAATGCAAGGTGGGGACCGAATTGGTTGGAGCCGGGAATGACTTTGGGATTCCAGCAAGGAATAAGAATGATTGAAGTTATTAGCTAGTTTTATGATTTGCCTTGTAATAGTTTTATGAAGTGGAATCTTTTGATGAATGTAATTGAAGTGTAATGATTTGTATTTGAAGTATAGCGATTTGTATCTGAAGTATAATAAATTGTATTTCGTTTATATTGTTACTCAAGCTATATCAACGTAAAATGTATTACTCCGATGTGTCTCCTCCATGTGTTAGACGCCCTGTACATAGTATGGAAGCCTTAGCGTGACTGAGATGGTCATTCTTAGGCTTGAATATTGTGTACGGTGGATTGCCACGTTTAGGGTACCCTCCGGGGCGTGACAGCAAACATTTTTAAGTATCATACTATAATACAAATTAAAGATTTAGGGAAATCTCATATCACCAAAGCCATAAGCTATTCATACCTATGGGTTTCATGGTAAGTTTTATAGTCTTAAGACTGTATTTAAGGTATCCTAAACTAACTTTAGACTATTTTTTTTAAGGTTTGTGTGAGTATTAAGAAACCTATTTTGGACATACTGCATTTAAGGTATTGTAAGTAAGGCTATGTTTCAAGTACCTTGAAACTTGCAAGAAAGAGAAATTAATTTGAACACTAATGGAACTATCAATTTCTAACTCTAGGTTCGAAAGGAGGGGAGAAGGATCATAACTTAAACCTCATGCAAGTTACCAAAAGATTATTTATAATGATTTGCATTCCATACGTTTGTTTATGCATATTATATATGATTGATGATTTGATTTTATTGCTTATTATGTAGTAATAAGAATATTGTACTCCAATCTCACCAGCTAGTGGATTTTGGTCATCCCCTTATAATTTAATCAACCTTACAAGGTACCCTTACATAAATCTATAACTCTAGTAAATTGACCACTATAATAAGAACAACCACTTTTAAAAACTTTGGCGATGAGATGAACTGGGTATAATTATTTCCTTAATGTCACGTTTGATACGCAGGAATAGAATGGATTGGAATAAAATGAGTTTGGGAATGATAAATCCATTCCTATATTTAGAAGATTACATGGAATGGAATGGCTAAAAAGTGTAACTGTTAAGAATGTACTTAGTAATAAATGCAAAATATGAATACATGACAAGACAAAAAGTAATTACACTATATATAGTTAATAAGGGTGGATTGGAATCGCGATTTCGGCTTCTAAAATCGCTTCCAAACATTAGGAAAGGGAGTGGAAGTCGGAATCGTGATTCCATTCCTGTGTAACAAACGTGCCATAATCGTTTATATTTTGATGATGGACTACTTAGATATCTGATTAATTATTTCATTCACATCAATGGTAATTCCTCAGATTCTTAAGATAGATTTAGGATACTTATGTATTAAACTCCTCTACTTACTTTAGACTTGTAAATATAAGTTTGGAAAAGTATTTTTGTATAATGAAATGGTTGGTGAATACTTAAATACATTAATTAGATATTTATGATAGATTGTCACCATTATAACCCAGATCGTGGTGTAACACAAGTCTAGAAAGGATATATCTTACAATTAGAACCTACAGAATACTACCTTACATACTTGTCCTTGGATTCCTCTCAACATCAACTTTGTAAAAATTAACATAGACAAAGCTTAGGATAAGGCAACAAGTAGTGTAGGTCTATAAGTCAATATCCGTGATTGCCAAGGAGCTTTTATTGCATGTATGAGTCTTCATGGCATTGCTTCAAGTGCGTTGAAAGCAGAAGCAAAAGCAAAAGCAAAACTAGAGGGCCTAAACATAGCTTGGTCAAGAGGTTAGAAGAAAGTAATCCTAGAAACAGACTCCTTGGTGTTAAATAATGTGCCATTGCGGCTATCATATTGCTGGAGTATCAATGTTATAGTTGATGATATATTATTGTTTAGCACTAAGCTCGATCCTTATTGCTTTAATCCCCTTACATAGAGAAGCTAGCATTAACGTGAATTGGTTAGCATCCCAACGTAAAATGGGTTGAAATTCCCCTTCTCTTTTAATATCTTTGCTTTTAAGTGATCATGTAATCAAACCACCGCATTCCAATTCACATTAATCTTTTTCTATTAATAAATAACATTTTCTCACTCACGGAAAAGGAAAAATTAAATATTGTAACTATAAACCCAACTTACCCTTCGTGAGGCCGGTAAGTCAAGCATGCCAACTCATGAACCCAATCCATTAATCCATTTATACATTTTTTTTTTTTTTTTTTTAGCTTAAGTCGTCAACCCAGTCCATTTACACATTTTGTTGTGTTATATGAGCTATCCCACTAATAACTAAATTCTTTTTCCCTCTTTAATATAAAAATATATGTCATTTTTCTCAATTAAATTTATAAAAAATTAAGATGGTAGTTACAAATGTGAGGAAAAAAAAATAAACAATCCAATTTCTAATTGAGCATTAACATAGTTTGAAATAGAAGTACAATTCAAGTACTATATTAATCATACTTATATCATCACATCAATCAACAATAATAACAACATTACCAAAATATTGATATTAATAGTTACCATTATCATTATTATAAAATTAGATAAATTATACCAAAAGGTATCAATATCTGATGATAAATTCATTTAAGATATCAATATTTTGAGTGATTAAAAAGAAAAAAATCAACATTTCACAAAGTGAATCAAATGAGGTACTAATGTTTTACAAAGATTATTTAAGGTATTAATATTTGGATTAATTTTCGTTTAAGTTTCCTAATTTTCATAAATAGTCAATTATTAATACCTTATTTGACTTGTTTTATGAAATACCCCAAACCTTCACCTAGTTAATTTAGAGACGGTTTAATTGAATAATATAATAGATAGTTAATTTAGAACATAGTTAGATAGTTTAAATAAATAAAATGAGTAAACAATAGAGAAATGAATAGATAATTTGATATAATTAAATTAGTAAATAGGTCAAATTGAGATTTGAAATCTAAAATATTCTTTTAAATCCTCCATATGTCTCAATGGCTTTTCTTTATGGATTAAACTTTTCTTTTTCTTCAAATTTTTCATTGAGACTCTTTTTTCTTTAATTTCAATTCCTAAATCTCAAAACAAACATTTTAAATGTTTTGAAAACTCTTAAACCCTTAAAGTTTAGTTATCTTTTATTTTGTAAAATCTCATTTAATTTTTTAAATCAATCACTTGCTTAAAAATATCAGTTTTAGACCCAAACCCAAATTAAATATATGATTTTCATAAATTAAGCTTTGAAATTGTGTTTTTATATCAAGTTATAAATTTCTAATATGTGTGTTCTCAAATTATTTTCTAACTAATTTTGATACTAAAGATAATTATTAGAAAGATTTAAACTCAATACCCTATTTTGAAAATATCTTTAATTTTTCCTTTTTCCTTACCCTTATATCTTCTTTTCCTTTTTTGCATTTTTATTTTTCTGCTTTCTTTTCTTAATCTTTCCCGTATCTTTCTTTCTTTCTTTTTCTCTTCTTCTTCTTATCGTTTCTTCTTTCAATTTCAACTCTCAAAACTCAATCACAACAAGATTAAACAAGGAATCAAAGTTAGAAGATGAGATAGGAAGTGAAAATCATATTAGAGGAAGCTCCAATAACAAGAAAAGAGAATTCGATTTTATGTTCTTGCTAAAAAGCTAAGTATAATAGTTTTATGTTGTTTTAATTGTTGTATATGCATATATGTGATGAATTAGAACTAGAATTATGTGGCGTTTGTGATTAAGTTGATAGATGAAAGATAAAAACATATATGTTAAAACTTGGATATGCTTATGCATAAATGGAGATGGGGTTTGATAAGTGGTTTGAAGATGTTTGATGAATTGGAATGGGTATAGAAGTGTTGCAGTAATGAAAATGAGTTCGTTTATGGTGTTTAAATAGTAGGATGTGTGAAGAAGTGTTGAAAAAGAAAAAAGAACAAAGGGGAAGTCGTAAGGATCTAAACATCCTGTCAAACGACCCATTTGGAGGAGTGTTTTAATTTCTATGTAAAGATTTTGAGTTGAAACAGCCCTTGAAACAGCTCATTTAAGGGAGTATATGGAGCAAACGGCCCATTTGGAGGGGTGTTTCACTTTCGAATAATTTTTCGGTAAAACCCCTGGGTTGAAAAGGCCTGTTTGGTTTCTCTTATCGCGACATTGTTTCATATTTTGATCACAATTTTGTCATCCAAACTTAGATTGAGATGATTCGAAAGAATAAGGAAAGCTTAAAAAGAGATCTAAAACTTTCATGTTTTAAGTTTTTATAAATTTTAAAAGTATTAAGGCCTAAATTTTGATTGATTCCAACTACTACATTTTTCAAACAAAGTTGATAACTTGTTTTACTAGTTAAGTGTATGTAATTAAGTATAAAATGAATCTTTTTGAGCTAAAATGAAATAGATAAATGATAGTTAATGTGTTATGTCTATTGAATGATATAATTAAGCATGAGTTTAATGAATTTAAAGATTTAATAAATAACTTAATTAAATATAGAGTTTGATATAAAATGAATCTAGTTAATAATCCAAGTTCAACTTGGCTTAATGGACTTGAATGAACTAAAATGAATTAAACTGATTAAGTTTAATCAACTTGACTAAGATTAAATTAACATAGACTTAAGTTAATATGAATCTTAGATATAAAATAAACTTAGTTAATCGTTATAAGTTCAACCTGACTAATTAAACTTTAGTAAGCTAAAATGGATTAGATTGATTAAGTTTAATTATCTTAGCTTAATAATTGGATTAAATGATTAATTCTAATCAATTTGGCTAGGATTAAGTTAGAATTAGTTAATAGTTAATAATTGGCTTAAGTTAATGAGTTAGGATAAATCATAAATAACATAGGGAATATGTTGTTTCAAATGTGTGTTTGCTTAAGAAATGAATGATTTTGTATATAAATGCTTTGTTGAGGCTTTTGTAATAAAAGGCTATAAACAAAGAGAAAGGAAATAATATGATAGATAAAGGAGAACTGTCCATATTTTGGCGGGGTAATCTTCATAGCCATAGCAAGGTTCCTACCCTCTATTTCGGATTGGATTTTAAATATAAGATACGCAATAGCTTGCGTGTTGTATACTAGGATAAGCATTTAAAATGGATTAAAATCTTAAAGACGGCCTAAGTGATGAGTATTGTTTTGTGTGTGTGTTTTTGAATCTGGTCTTGGGAGCAACAATCTTGTCTGAGCATACATGGTAGTTTAAGCAATTAAGCCACCTCTGTCATGATGCAATGACTTCCATAAGTAGCTCGGCGAGTAACTGATGGGGCAAACGATATCAGTGTAGCATCTACTTAGGCTTGGAAAGAAGTAATATGATATAGTTCATGTTTTATGGGGACGACTGAATTAGATGATATTATGGATTAGGATGAGTAGAGTTGTGTAATAACTGTAAATCCTAGATAAAGCTATTTTCTTATAATGTTATCAGATATATAAGTATTCGACCTACTTATATCAAGCCCTAGAGCAACTGCGGTTACTCAAGATCCTCAGATTCTCAGTGGCTTATTACGGAGTGTGAGTGCTCCCGTGATGCTTGATTTACTTTAAATGAAAGATGAGGACTAGTTATTTGTTGCATTTCATTTAGTTAGGCTTACGTACCACGCCGTGTGTGTCTGTGTTACTTTGTACTAACCTTTGGCTTATTATTGTTATTGTTGTTCTTTTTCCAAGTATTATATGGATGATTGAAGTTGATGATTGATGATTGGATGATGATGTTAGAGTTGTTGTTGTTGATGAGTTGTTGATGTTGGTGATGATGATAATGATGTTGATAATGGTGTTTGTCTCGGGTTTTGGGCGATGAATCAAGAAGAGTTTGTTGGAAAGTGATGTGAGTTAGGACCGTTGATTTTCGTTTGTATTTGTTTTTTGTTTTGTTTAATAGCTAAATTTATACTTCAAGTTTTTAATATTCTTTTAAGGGCTTAGTTGAGAAGCCCGCATGTTTTATAATATCTTTAAAAGCTTTGTTTTTGAGAAAGTTGATCTACTCTTGAAAATATATTATAAAATGACTTTTCTTAAATTTTTTTTCTTGGAAAGTTGGTCTACTTTAGTGAGAGTAGAGATCTTTATCATGCTTTTTATAAAGTATAATTTTTTGTAACTAAATCTTGTTGAAAAGAGAATCTAATTACCGGATTTCATTATTTAAAAGCAGGTAGCAAATGTTCACAATAAACATATCATTTAAGAAAGCTTGAGCGTATAATACGTGAAGTATTACACATGGCGATGATGCCTTAAAGAATCTTAAGGCGTTACATTTTAGAAATTGTTAATTTCTTTTTTCTACTTCAAACATTAATATTTTAAATAAATGAGAAAATTATATTTTTAGTCCTTAACGTTTCACTATTTTTCTATGAGTCCTAAACCTTTTTTCTTTTCCTATTTGAATCCTTCGACTTTGCAAAAACTTACAAATGAGGATTTTTCTTAACACCGTTATTTTTTTTTGTTAAGTTTTGACACTTGGCACATTTTCATTCACTAGAAATTATTAATTTAAATTACTAAAACAATTAAATTAAGATAAATTTAATAAAATAACTAAAAAATCTAAAAATTAATTTAAAATTTTAAACATTAAAACTAAAAGAAATAGTAAATTCCTCAACTACCTTTCTAAATGTTCCATTTTCCAAAAACAACATCGGATTATGGTTACTAGCCACAATAGTAATTGTTGAATTAGGTACACCATATTTTCTCAAAACATTTATATTAGGTCCAAAGTTTAAGCTCTTGCTACGGTAAAAGAAAAGCATTCCTTGTTTCATAGCTTTTATGATCCTCTTATTAGTATTTAGGAAACTTTTCAAGTATTCAAAGAAGAGAATTATTCAAACTTTCCATGATCTTCAAAATGTAAGGGTATTCCAATATCATAAAAGCAAGATCTTGGCTTGAAATATCTTTTGACAGGAAAAAAATCAAACTTGGGCATAAGGATCTTCTCAGGATTTTATACTAGCAAAGGAGGGAACGTTGTGATGGCTTTAGAGATTTGGATCTTGAAGAAACCATGAAGTTTGAGAAACCATGCTCTAGCGTTGTTTTGAGAAAATGAAATATTTAGGAAAGTAGCTGAGGAATTTTTGTTTCTTTCATTTTATTTTTTACAAGTTTAAATTAATTTCTAGATTTTTTAATTTTTAATTTAATTATTTCGTTAATTTGAATTAATAATTTTCAGCGAATGAAAACGTGTCAAGTGCCAAAACTTAACAGAAAAAACTAACAATATTAAGAAAATTCTCATTTGTAAGTTTATACAAAGATTAAGGACTCAAGTAGAAAAAAAAAAGTTTAGAAATATTGAGGACTAAAAACATACTTTTCCCTAAATAAATTTATTCCTCAAACATTATTCCTCTTTTTTACCATTCAAAATATTAATATCCTAAATGAACTTAATCTCACATGCTAATACTTTTTTTTATGTAATTTATCTTTGTAAAATTCCCCACAATCTTATTGCCCTCTTGAGATTCCTCAACAACTTATGGGATTTTTTTTGTCCTAAATCAATAGTACGTAATCTAAATATAAGCTACCAACTATAACTTGGGAAAAAAAAAGAATATTATATATATTTAAAATATTTATGAAAATGTCTCTGGGATGAAAATAATCTCAATTTAGGTAAGTTGATCTCGTCTCTTCAAGTGATGAGATCCTCATTTCACAGGTACCCCGTCTCTCTTCAAGAGATGAGGTAGGATTGGTACTACTTCGTCTCTTAAAGAGAAGAGGTCAACACAATGAGTCCTTATTTCTTCAAGAGACGAAGTCAACACAACCTTTGCCCAACCCCTTTCTTAACACCACCCCACCACCCCCTAAAATCATACACAGCTAGCTATATAAATTATTCATTGGCCATCATCCACCATGGTTAAACAACTTCTAGACTTCATAACACAACCACAATAGTATTCCCAAACCCAATCCATTCAATTACAACAGTATTGTGAAACCTTTCACAACAAATATAATAAAAAAAAAACTCATAATTGAAATGATAGCATGAATGTTGTGTGTTAATTACATGAATGTTCTGTTAATTACATATAGCAATCTTAAAAGATAAGAAGCTACATACAAGAATCATAAAAGATAAAAATCTATGTAATATCTACTGTTGGGTGCCCTACCTCCCTTGTCCTCACTTGACAAAAGTTTGAGAGAATGATGTACACTGATAAACATCCTGATGGGGATGCTCTATAGATGGATTGACCTATGTGAGTGTGGCATCCCCATCTCCACCACCAGCATTATAAGGATGTAATAGGACTGGGTCTGGATCCACCTAGGAGAGTCCCTCCCCCATATCATATGGCGGTGATGGTCACCTCTTTTGTGGAGCAAAGGGAGGGGGGTGGGTGGAACTCTATGTACGGGATGTCTAGCATCGAGGTCTCCGCCAAATAAGCATATGATGATGATAGACTAAGCTCGTCATGATGAAAATGTGAAAGGCTAAGCTCATCAGGTACATGTAAATGCAAGGACAAAGGCTCATCTCGGCTATGTACAGGTCAGGCTCGCCATTGCTCCTGACCCCATCCCCACCCACGACTCTCTCTTTGTGGCCGCTGTCTTTGTACATGTTGAGGCTGTAGGTCATCAGGTATTAGTGCTAGTGCTGGTGCTGATGCTAGTGCTGGCATGAGCATTAGTATTGGATCATTCAAATTAAGTCTCATAAACTTATCCACTACACAAATGACATTTCGCGTAGTGGCAGGAGTGTTTTCTACTGGCATGATACCATACATAGCTTATATAGTCGTTAAACTTAACATATATCATAATGGCCCCTGTACAACTGATCTAGCATATAGTGATCACATGATACTAGTCAAAATAATCTGTAGATATACGAGTAGGGATATCTGGTATCTCAACAAAGCAATCAGGTCTGCTATCCCACTGTACTACCCACCTGCGTATTCTACCACCTAGTTCCACTTGGAATGCCCTCTTAAGTCCAACTCATGCAAGGCTCACATATCAATGGAGGGTTTGGAATCCCCTAAAAACCACCAAACTACTTGAACACCCTATCTGGACAGTAGTGCTCGACAATGTGAAAGCATATGGGAGGAACCCGTGCATGCCATATATCATTGCCAGCTCAGCAGTACTCAGGTAGGGAATCCATAATGACAAAGTATGGCACCCAAAAAAATGTTCAAGAAGAAAGTATACCATACATGAGTAAACATAATGAAATTCAGCACATTTGAACGCATGATATACAAAACCATACTTGGCTTGGGATCTGTCGATCAAAACACCCCTTATACTCAAATAGCTGATGTGTAGGGGATCGAGTGACATCAAAAGTGGTACCCCATAACTGATCAATGGGCTCCCTATGGTAATTACTGTGATATGTTGGCGCAATGGGGCGATGTGTAGGAAGTGCTCCCGTGCCTAGATCCGTAGGACTACTAGGGGTCCTGCTATGTCACTCGTATCGATGTGAGAAGCCATACACAGCTACTTGTATAGCCATGCCAAGCAAGCTGCTCCCCATGCATACTGCCCTGCCCCTTCAAAGTCATCTAGCAGTTGGAGATACATCACGTGAACCAAATTAGACGATTTATCATCAACAAAAAACCCCTCCTCCCACCACCCCACCCAAAATAGAATGTATGCCCTAGCATAGCATAAAATCTCCATATCATCTGCATGATCAGGTGTCACTCTAAAGTGTACATCTAATCATGACATCTTCAGGCGACTACCATCTATGCCTATATCAGCATCGAATCTAAATCCTAATAATTGGTGGCACAACCTTGGCAAATCCATTCGAGCTAGGCCAGTAATTGCCTAGCCATCGATAGGCAAGCCAGTGAATGCTGCAATATCCTGTAATGTTATAGTCCACTCCCTCATCGGTAGGTGAAAAGTATGGGTCTCCAGACGCCACCTCTCAACTAAAGCTATAATCAGGTGTCAATCCAGCTATACAAATGGCATATGTACAGCACCTGTGAAACCAACATGTGCTAAGAATGGAACAAGTCAATCATCTAGAATTGTAAGCATGTTGTCTTGCTATCTCAAGTTCACCTCTCTTGGGTGACAATGTAATACTATGAGCTCCTGCATTCGAAAACAAATCCATCACAAACATTATGTAAATGGTCTAAGTAATTGGATGAAGAAATAATCTTACATGTCTCTCCCATGCCAGCCTCAATCTGTGAACATGCTGCCCTGTAAGTTTGGAGTCATCGAGCGGTCCTAAATCCATCTGCAAGGAAGAAAGTAATGATCAGTGTTAGTAGAGGCATAGGTACAAAATGGAGCAACAATATACGAAATATGCCACTATGTACGATAAAACAAATAACATGAATAAAAAAAAATACCACCATGACTCAATTGGCTCGTAACTATCCTACTAGCTGCTCGCCTATTTCAACAACTTCTAATGTTGTGCCCTGTTTGTCTACACGAAACGCATGAGTAATTTCGTGGGCCATCTGGAATGTCCATCTCATTCTGAAAGTGTTTTTCTCCAAGCCTACCCCTTTTCCTAATAAGTCTTGGGAAAGGGTGACATTTCAGTATGTCAAAAGGAGTCCAATTAGCCTTATCTGCTGTAAGTATGAAGAAACATCCATATACCCTTATTTGATTCTCCCATCTATACCACTGCCCTACTTGGGCAACACAATCCATATGCAGAGTACCTATTATTGCCATTACATGGGAGCATGGAATTTTATATGTCTGCTACTTATTGTATGTGCATTTGTCTGCTCTCAACTCGACTTTCCAAATGTGATATTCTTTTTTACCATACATTGTAGGGCGCAAAGCTGTTAAAACCTCAAATATACGTTCATGATAATCAAAACATGTTACCCTATAGGCATTTGATACATTGTTCTACCTCTCAAACTTCTTTGTAGTATACATTGTTAACAACTTATCCAAATTCATTGCTTCGCTCACCTCCTGCCTTTGCCTATTGAATATTAAGTTGCAATTGTAAAGGGTTTTTTTCACTAAAGCTGCCATAGGTAAGCACCGAGCATATTTTAGAATGGAATTATAACTTTCTGCCATGTTTGTTGTGTCGATTCCAAACCTTACACCTTCATCATAAGATAAAGTCCACATACATGGAGGCAACTTTCTCATATAGGTTTGGTATGCTACTCTTTTAACTAATTCCTTACATTCTTTACTTTTCGCCTTCGAGTTGAAGTTGCTGGCAACATGCTGGATAGACCATTGCCAGGGCCAACCTCCAGGCCACATAGCATTCTCGCCTTCAACTGCACTCTTAATACCGGCGTTACCGATGGGATATTAAGCAAATGTTGGAGCGATCCTTGATAATGTGTTCTAGCAATTTTGTAAGGAACCAACTCCATGTGTCCTCTTTCTATTCATTGACAAGAGCATAGGTGATGTGATCCTAGAAGCCTCAATTTTTAAGTCGTCCAATTTGAAGCTCAACAAGCCATCCGAATGGATGAGAGGTGCGATGATGAAAGCTTCAAAGATTAAAACAAGAGCCCAGAGAACCAAAAGAGTTGATAGGATAGTTTGGGATTCAAAGGATTGAAGATTTTCAAGTCTTTTCATTTATTTTAGGTCGCGTCTTTTCATTAATTTTAAGTCTTTATGTAAGCCTATAAATAGAGGCTCCACTTTATGTATTGGCAGATTATCAAATTGAAAGAAAACATTTTCTTGAGAGAACTCTCTCTTTTGTTCTTTGCGAAAGAACTCCTTTTTGATTTCTTCAATCTAAACGCTTGGGGAAATCATCTAGATAACTTAGGTTTCAATCAACAGGTTTGGTTGGGGTCTAGTTCCTATTCATCACTTGTTCAAGACGATCCTTTGGGGATTTGATTTCCACAACGATCGTAGGGTTCTAGGTTTAATATACCTAGGGTTCTCATCATTTGGTATCAGAGCTTCGGCTTCTTGAATCAATTAAATCCATATCCCAGTTCGATTAGAGGTAACACTTTAATCGTTCATATCTCTCGGTTATGTCTTTTGATTTGTTAGATTTGTCTTATTAGGATTAGATTAAAAAAAAAACAAATATTTGATATTGATTGGTCTGTTGTTAGGGTTCTTTTGTGAAAAGTTGTGATCTTTAGATCTAGGGTTTTTTAAAAAAAAAAAAAAGGGGACTTTGATTTGTTGTCGAGGGTTTGATTTCTGCTATCTAGGGTTTGAGTTGTCTAAAAAAAAATTAATTATGAGTAAAGTGCAAGTGAGATCTAGTCTATTGAGGCATGATGTTGATGAGATTTCTGGTGATCCTAAATTTTACACTAAATGCCATGTAAACCATGCAAAGGACAAAACGTGCAGTTTGAGGATTGATGGTGGGTGTTACGCAAATTTTGTTAGTATTTTGATGGTAGAAAAATTGAATTTGAAAACTAGCATGCATCAAACACCTTATAAATTAAAGTTGTCAAAAGGGTATGAAGAAATTCAGGTGACTGAGCAGGTTCTAATTTCTTTTTCGATTGGCAAGTATAATGATGAAGTCTTGTGTGATGTGGTACCAATGAAAACTTGTCATATTCTTTTGGGACAACCATGGCAATTTCAGAGGAAAGCCAGATATGATGAGGACAATGATCAATATTCTTTTGCTTTAAACAAAAGATGGGTGAAATTAGTCTCTCTCAATCCTTTGGAGGCTTGTATGGATCAGATGATAATAGCTCAAAGTTTTAGAGAGAGAGAAAAACACAAGCATGAGAGTAAGGAAAACTGTGATGAAAACACTTTGGTGAGCACTGAGGAAAAAGAATCAAAGTGTGAAACACTAGAGAGTAATATTTGTTTATCAACTAATGATTTTTCTTTTCCTAGTAAAATTGATTCCTCAATGCAGGGATTCAAAGAATTGTGTCCTCAAGAAGATCAAGATGAATTAGAATCTCAATCTAAATTCCTTCCTTGCAATTTAGAAGTGTCTAAAAACGAAGATTCGAGGACGAATCTTTTCGAAGAAGGAGGGAATGATGTGATCCTAGAAGCCTCAATTTTTAAGCCGTCCAATTTGAAGCTCAACAAGCCATCCGAATGGATGAGAGGTGCGATGATAAAAGCTTCAAAGATTAAAACAAGAGCCCAGAGAACCAAAAGAGTTGATAGGATAGTTTAGGATTCAAAGGATTGAAGATTTTCAAGTCTTTTCATTTATTTTAGGTGGCATCTTTTCATTTATTTTAGGTCGCGTATTTTCATTAATTTTAGGTCTTTATGTATTGGCAGATTATCAAATTGAAAGAAAACATTTTTCTTGAGAGAACTCTCTCTTTTGTTCTTTGCGAAAGAACTCCTTTTTGATTTCTTCAATCTAAACGCTTGGGGAAATCATCTAGATAATTTAGGTTTCAATCAACAGGTTTGGTTGGAGTCTAGTTCCTATTCATCACTTGTTCAAGACGATCCTTTGGGGATTTGATTTCCACAACGATCGTAGGGTTCTAGGTTTAATATACCTAGGGTTCGCATCAATAGGCTAGTAGAACAATATGATTTACCCCATCTACTAGCCATGTGATTAGCAGTTTGTGCTTTTACTTGCCATACAAGAAAGTGTCATCTACTGTGATCACAGGTTTGTAAAGAATGAACAAATATAACTTTATTCACTGATATCAAACATTTATAACTAAATTCACTTATGTATTGAAAACATACCTACAGTACTGAAACACTTCAATGCAAGGAGCAAATTTCCAAAAGAGTTTGTCAAGGAAAATGTGCCTTGCAACATCTAAAGGTATTCATGGTTCGGTTCAGGGGTCGAACTGAATCAAATTGCATTCATAACGGTTCGGTTCAAACCCTTAATGAACCGAAACAAACCGATCCGCTTTTAATGGTTTGGGGTTTTGAAATGAATCACTTTACATGCGATTCGGTTTGGTTCGATTCAGTTCAAACCGCCTTTAAAAGATTTAGTTCTAATAAATAATATTAATAGTTATTTGAGTTTGCAAGAAAAAAAAATGTTTATGAGGAATGTTGTACAAGAATTAAAGTTACATATCATTATATCAAATTATATATTTAAAATTTTCAAATACATATATTATCCTATTTTAAAATTATTTTTCGATGCGAATTTAAAATAACAAATATTTTTAATAAATCTATAACACTAATTAAGAAAATTATTCTTTTGATATAAAGCCACATATATTTATAATATGCTTCATTTATAACGTATTTAAATTTCTGTTGTATTAATTAATTTGAAGTTCTAAATTATCTCAATATTATTTGTTGTAGATGTTACAACCTAGTATAACACCTGCTCATGTAGATGTATTCCATGATAAGAGTTTTGAATTTTGTTGAATTAATCTTAGAGTAATACAAGTCTTTATATGTAATGCTTGAGAGTTATAAATAAATAAAATTGCTTTTATTTATTTATTTATTTTTCTTTCAATGTGAAGCAGTTTGGTTCAGATTCAAACGGTTTGGTTCAGTTTAACCCCTCAAATTGAGCCATAACTGTTTAGGCTCTTCTTGAACCGAATCACAAATCGAACTGAAATATAAAAGAGCCACATTTTGCGGTTCGGTTCAATTTAATGAATAGCCCTAGCAACATTTGCATCAACAGTTGTCCACTCAACCTTTGTTCCTAGATTTGCCTCTTTTATCACATTAAGTATATGCAGGATCTCCACATATGAATCTTCATAACTTCTATATATCCGTTCAATTGCTTTTCGTTTCGCCTCACGAATTCTCTTCATATGAACATTATACACAAACTCTTTTAATATAGTCAATCGGAGGTCCTTCGCCCTCACATTTAGAGAATTACGAATCTCTAATATAATGCACCTGGACTGGACATGCTGGTGGAGTCCAATTGAGAGTAATTTTGTCCAGTGATTTCATCTAAGCAAATATGGGGTCCTTCATATTTAGTGATGTGAAACCACCTACCATGCTTCTTGTAACTATCTCTAAGTCTCCACTTACAACCTCTATTATGGATATTAGTACATTTTAACTACCCATGACCGTAGATCTGAGTCCATCGCCTTGAAATTGTAATGGTTCGATATGTGTCACATTTTAACCGCCCATATGAGATTATTTTAGTCTCAAACCGCATCCTCATCTTGAATTCATCACTAAAGCTCCAATTTGCAATACTCATTTCCTTCTCATCATCATAAGCAACATAACCACTACTAACATCAGCAGTGAAAAAAGGTATTAGCATTGAGCTTCCTACTACGTCAATAATTGTAAGAGCCATGAAAATGGTGCCAATCATTTCTATTAGGTTATACCCTGAGAGCATTAACTTGCTGCGGGAAAGCTCCCACATTATCATTTCTATCATCATCATAGTCGTCACTAGATTTACTTGTCGAGGAGTCTTGCATGACATCAGTATCATGACCACATGTCTAGTCAAGTGCACACATTTCAAAATTACCCATCTACACCTATGCGTTACCTATTGTCTGAATTAGAGTAGAGTTTGAGTCTATCAAGCCTTGACTGCCAATATTTCCATATATGTCCATTTCCCCTACAGGTGCCTGTGACAATTAGTTTTCAAATATTTGCATATATACAGCCATTGACCCTTCTATGAACACTAACATCTCCTATGCAGCATCATCACTGGTCACTAGAAAACATCATAGTATAGTGTTTTATCTCCAATAACTACCCTATGATACAGATTAAGCCAATGTGTTGACCTATTTACCTTAAGTCTATTGCAAATGATGTCAAGTATTTACTCATATGTTGAGTTTCTACTAACATTGACCACAGCAACTGGCCACTTATCATAACCAAAACCATCATTTCCTTCCACAATGTTACCATAAGCATACAGTACAAACTTGGCCTTATTCGTTTCCTCACATACCTTGCCATCTCATGAAACATAGGTTGAATGTATGAAATCTACATCCTGACTTATGAAATGCACTCCCCTAACATTTAGCATTTTGCTACCACTACTATATCCACCTTAATCTTATAATAGTATATGATCAAGTGTCTGATGTATAATAATATATGAATTCATCATTTGGTTCCTAAATTCTAAAACTATAGAGTATCATCATAATTATATCATACATTGTACACAAGGCAACATCAACAGCACATTGGAAATCACATTACTACTCCACAATACAGCACTACGTACAATACCCATCTAACATATAATGTGCTTCATAATTTCAAAAAATAAATTCTAACAACATATACAACACCCAATATTCAACAATGCAACATCAATAATAGTGAAAAATTAAGCAAAAAGCACAACCACTTATAATAGCATTCGGCGTACGAAAATTGATGGATTTCTAGCATGAATTGGTTCACTTTTTTCACGACATGATGACTTCTATAATGCTTGGTGATTGAACCTATTCAATATAATACCTTGATTTTATAAAAATCGAGTATAAGATCAATGAAATTAGGGTTAGGGTTTTGGGATTTTGGATTTGGGGTTTTTTCTAACAATAGAGAGGGCTGAGAAATGAGAAAAAAGAAGATGGCAGGCAATATTATGCCCGCCAACCTCGTCCTTTGAAGAGACGAGGTCAAGTCTCTTCAAGATTCTGACCTCATCTCTTCAAAAAAGGAGGTCAACTTGCCTAAAATTGTTATTATTTTCATTCTCATGGTATTTTCGTAAATTTTTTAAAAATATATAATATGTTTTTTCTTTTCCCCTATAACTTTGTCTTATATATATATATATATATATGTTATCTTTCAATTGAAAATTTTTATCAAGTATTAATAATCAATATTAATAAACACACACATATATAAAGAATATCAAGAAATCTAAACAAAAACTTAAAACTTTATTAAAAGAAATATATTAGATGTACTTGATTTTTTAAGAACTTATAATATAATTGGTCTTATCAATATTCAATAAAGATTACACTCTATATATTTTAATATAGATTGTATGATTCGTCAAAAATCCTATTTGAAGCAAATTTTAATGAGAAAACCTTTTTCATTTTTTTCTGAACATGGTATAATAATGCATCAATTAGTAACACTCATAGCAAATTTTTCCCTAATAACTTTGTCGTGCAGTTGTGACCGAACAAATCCTTGAGGTCACTCGCGTATTAGCATCTCTTTTTCTTTATTGGAAGCACCTATTCTATTCCCTTAGTTGGGATATATTCTACCCTTCATTGAAAGTTACCGCCCCATTAGAAGGGCCTACTACACTTGGAAACTTGTCCCTCTTCTCAATAGAGGGAGAATTAAAAATAAAATAAAATAATCCTTGAGATCATTCGCATATAGTTCAAAAATTGAAATACCAAAAAAAAAAATTCCAAAAACCAAAGGAAAAAAATTACCATTTTGCCTCTTAAAATAGAAGTCTAACTCTCATTTTCTTCTTATAAAATCTTAAGATTTAATTCTTAACCTCCTTTCTCCCTCTCTCACTTTGCTGTTGAAAACTCTAGCTATCTGCCTCCCACCATCACACATCTCTCTCACAATCATAGGAGTTTTTTCATGCACAAACTTATTCTGAGGTGATATTATTTCCCCAAATTATTTTGGCTTTATGCGATTTGCTAGCCAAGATAATTAATAAGGTTAAAGTAAGACTCTTATATTATTAAAAGGACCTTTGAGTATAGTGCATGGAAGGTAACCACGATATTAAATACAACAAAAATTGTGAATTTTATAAAGTGATATAATTTGGGTAAATAAAAATATTAATGGGATGACTTTTGCATGAAAGGAAAATTGGAAGTACAAGAGAGTGTAGTACCTTGTACTTTTAATTTTTCTTTCATCTAAAATTCATATGTGCAAAAACACAAAGGCTTACTTTTTTCTTAACATTCAAAACATGGAAAAGGGCCGATGTTGGTTTTAATAATATTTTAATCAAATAATTTTTATTAATAATTTTGTAGTCTAGTGGTATTTTTTCTCATCTCTCAAGTAAAGATACTAAGTTCGATTTTTTCCTTTTTGTGATGTAATGGTAAAAAGAGAAAGAATAATAATAAATAAGCAACTTTTGAACTAATTTTCCTATTGTTGACTTTTGAAAGTGAGGATACGTGTTGTGTCATATATTTATTAATTTTAAGTGGTAATAATGAAAGATTCACAAATAAGTCTGGCACATAATGCTTTGATAGCATTCATAAGCGAACTGTCTCTTTCAACCACCAAACTACAATATTGCCCCATTATTAGATTTGACCTATCTTTTGTAATTAGTGGTGAGCTATTAGCTTCTGAACATTAGTTTTGCTTTTTGGATTGGTAAGACGTAAAGTTTTCCTTAATGCGTTTTTTTCTTTTTTAATCAAATGCACATCCTTAGACCTACCTTTATATGTTAATTTTTTCACTTGAAACAAAGGTGAGGTGATTATTAATAGATCTAATTATTTGTACTACTACTCTTTCTTAAATGAAATTTTGAGTACTTTGTGGAGTTACAAATACAAAAAAAATTGTTTCACATTAATTGTACACATGAGTTTTAATGTTTTAGAAACTGATAAATCTGATGTAGCATGATAGAAAATCTCCGAAGTATTTTTCTTAGAAATATCAACAACTACATCCTAATCAATCTTTACAATCTCCTTTATTTCCAATTGATGATCATGATATTTTATATTATTAAAGAGCTTTGCCTTGCATACATGACATTTATGTATGTTTTGTTTTTATTGCAACAAAGAAATAGGTTTAAA
Organism: Combretum micranthum; assembly: GCA_024138025.1. Taxonomy (NCBI): domain Eukaryota; kingdom Viridiplantae; phylum Streptophyta; class Magnoliopsida; order Myrtales; family Combretaceae; genus Combretum; species Combretum micranthum. The sequence continues at coordinate 1,671,732 of JAMXBD010000015.1, read as the reverse complement.
ATATATAGAATATGCAATTTCTTTTAATTTATTTGAAAAAAAAAAGGTTAAAGGTTGTTATAAAATATTCGTCACAATGTTTATAAATTCCTACCAAATGTTTATAAATTCCTATCTTCTTGTAATTTAGCTAAACTCATTACTTGATATATATATATATATGTATGTATGTATGTATGTATGTATGGTTTGTGAAGCTTTTGTCTTTTGTTGAATAGTAAGATTAAGACCCAAAATGAAATAATTTTTGAATTACTCTAATAGCCGGTAACATGATTTGAAAGATATTCAAATTCATGCTAATACTCTTTACCGGACCTCTTTTACTAAAATTTTGTTAGCTTCCCATATTATTCTCCATACAATGATGGCTTAAAGCGTAACTCTAAAGTTTTATAGAATTTATTGCTAAGATTTTATTACATTGTTTTGATACATCCATTAACACTAGCAAAGAGCATATCCTTCCATTGGAAAGGAACATTTGTAATTTTTCTTCATCAAGTACTTGTAGACAAAAAAAATTGATTGGCTTGAATCTACCTTGTAAGACCAAGCCCCATGAACTTCAATATTTCCAACTTTGTAATCTAGGTATGATATTATGTAGTGGGGGTAAGCAGGTATAGAGTGGATTAAATATAAATCATTATCCATATTCTGTCTTATAAAGTACAGAATATTGAATTTTGTACCTGGAACATATCTTGTGATACCTTATATCTACCATGTACTTTGTAAAATCTATAGGGTATAAGATAGTTTGTGAAACTTAAAGATTTTTTGTTAGTAGCCCAGCCCACAGAATTAGCCCAGTCCACCACTATGCGATTACCCTAGCCTCTACTGCCTTCGTTCACTCTATCTTCAACTCACTCGTCAAGGTAAACTTTCTCCTCTCTTCTCTTCTATTTCCTTAGGGTTTCACTAATCACAACTTAACTTCCAGGTACAATCACACCTTGCCAATTTGAGAAGGCAAATCTCCAATAACATGCTCAGGGTGTAAATCCTCCCTTCACTGTATCTTTATTTCACTCTTTTATATCTTGTATTTTTTACAAGTACCGCATCCTATTCTGTTACAAGTTGTTGCCTTCACTATCTTACTAGATCTACTGTTTATAACTAGATCTTAACTGTTTTTACAACTAGACCTAACTGTTTTACAACTGTTTGTAACAACTATTTGTGAAACACTATGTAATCTTGTAACTTCTGGGGTATTTTCCTTGTACGGCTTGTAACAATTTTTCCCTCTGTTTGAAAAACCTTGTCCTTAAGTTTAAGATCTGGATACTGGTGGCGAATGACTGATAAGTCTTCCCACGAAGTGTCATCAGGCGACAAACCTGACCACTGAACCAAGATCTAATCTACTAAAATACCATTCCGTTGAATCTGTCGAGTAGACAGTACATGCAAAGGTCGAATAATCGGATGATTATCGATTGCATGTTCGGGTAAGGCCAAGGAAGTAACCACATCTGGACTGACCCTCTTTAATAAGGAAATATGGAACACATTATGAATTCTAGAACCCTGAGGAAGTTCTAATTCATAAGCTGAGGCACCTACTCTGTTCAAGACCTTGAAAGGTCCATAAAACTTCTTGGAAAGTTTATTAGATGAAGTGTAAGACACCGAAATCTGGCGATGTGGTTGTAACTTGACCAACACCCAGTCACCAATTTGCAACTCCACCTCACTTTTATGCTTATTAGCATAAAATTTCATTATATCTTGAGTGTGTTGTAAATTGCATCTCAATGCATGTAAAACTTCATCCCTTGTTGATAACTCATTATCAACCGCATCAAATTTAGAGACACCCTTAATATAAGTGGGAATTGAAGGGGGTGATCGACCATAAACCACCTCAAAAGGAGTGGTCTGAGCTCTAACATGATAAGAACTATTGTACGCAAACTCAGCCTATGCCAAAAATTTATACCAAGTCTGAGGATGATCCATTGCAAAACAGCGTAAATACTGTTGCAATGTTCTGTTTAGGACCTCTGTCTGTCCATCACTCTAGGGGTGATAGGCTATAGACATGTGAAGCTTGGTACCACTGAGCTTAAACAGTTCCTTCCAAAAATGGCACAAAAAAATGGGATCCCTATCAGAAACAATCGTACTAGGAAAACCATGATGTCTGATAACCATCTCAAGAAACAACTGAGCTAGTTTAAGAGCTGTAAACTTAGTTGGTAGTGGACCAAAATGACAGTATTTAGACAATCGATCAACCACTACTAATATGACAGTATAACCATGGGAGACTGGTAAGGACGTAATAAAGTCCATACTAATGTCATCCCAAATGCGTAAAGGGATTGACAACGGTGCTAATAACCCTACTGGAGATCGTGTAGAATACTTGACTTGTTGACAAGTAACACACTTGCGTACAAAGTCTGCGACAGTGGCTCTCATGCCCTCTTAATAAAATTCAAAAGCAATTCTGCGAAATGTTTTCTCCTGTCCAAAATGGCCCGTTGCTGGTGTGGCATGATACTCATATAATAAGTCTGGTATGATACCAGATTGAGGCACCAAAAATAAACGATTTCCAAAATAGAGCAAATTGTTATGCCACTGTAAAGGCCATTTAAGAACTCTGCCCTCTGTCGGGCTTCAATTATCTCCTTAAATTCAAGTAATTGAGTATATTCCAATCTCAACCTGTCCACCAAGGAACAAATAGGAACAGATAAAGCCATGAACTGATTATCTGCATATTGTCTAGAAAGAGAATCTGCTACTTTATTATCAATGCCAGCCTTATAGACAATAGAGTAATCATAACCAATAAGTTTGGCTAAAAACTTCTGTTATTCGGGGGTCTGAATCACTTGGGTCATTATCTCCTTGAGACTCTTATGATCCGTGCGGATCAAAAAATGTGAGCCTAGTAAATACTGCCTCCATTTCTTAACAGCTTCCACAATTGCAAACAATTCCCTCACATATGTAGATGCTTTTTGCATATGGGAAGGCAATCTCTTGCTACAATAAGCCATTGGGTGTGAGTTTTGCAACAAGACTGCACCTACACCTGTTCCTGAAGCATCTGTCTCCACTATAAAACTCTTTGTAAAATCAGGTAAGGCCAATATAGGAGCACTTACTAAAGCTTCTTTCAATGTCTAAAATAAGCTTAAGGCTGAATCACTCCACTCAAATTTGTCCTGTTGCAACATATCTGTTAAAGGTGCTGCTATAGAAGCATAACCCTTAACAAATCGTCTTTAATAACCAGAGAGACCAAGAAAAGCTCGTAACTGCTTAATATTCCTGAGTTATGGCCAATGTTGGACAGGCTTTATTTTCTTCGAATATGGGGATACCCCATTAGCTGAAACAATATGGCCCAAATAATTAATAGTAGACACCTCAAACGAACATTTACTCTCTTTCAGATAAAAAGTGTTGTCAATCAAAATTTATAACACTATAGAGAGATGTTCCACATGCAATTCGGCCGTCCTACTATAAACTAGGATATCGTCAAAAAAAAAAAAAAACAATGACGAATTTCCTTAAATATGGACGAAAAAATGTCATTCATAATGGATTGAAATGTGGCAAGAGCATTACTCTAACCAAATGGCATGACCAAAAATTGGAAATGACCATCATGAGTACGAAATGCTATCTTTTCTACATCGTTGGTATCCATTCTAATTTGATGATACCCTGCTCTCAAATCCAATTTAGAAAATATAACTACTCCATACAATTCATCAAGCAACTCATCAATTGTGGGGATAGGAAACATATCCCTCACAGTGACTTGATTTAATGCTCGGTAATCTATACAAAAATGCCGGCTGCCATCCTTTTTCTTAAACAGTAAAACTGGACTAGAAAATGGGCTATTACTTGGTTCAATAATCCCCTGCTCCAACATATCTTGAACCTATTTTTCAATCTCCTGTTTTTGAAAATGTGGGTTTAGATACGGTTTAACATTCATAGGAGCTTTCCCTTTAACTAAATGAATTCGATGTTGGACTTTCCGTAATGGAGGCAATGATGAAGGTGTCTCAAACACTTTTGAATGTTTACTTAGCACTTGTTGAATAACAGTACTACTAGAAGACATCGAACATGTGTTACAATCATCAGTCTGAGCCATAAGCTGCAAACAAAATAATATTGAATCAGTAGACACCATTTTTCTGAGCTGGTGGTATGTAATCTAATGTGATTCATTAGATAATTCTCCTGTGAGTGTAACGTGTCGTCCTACCTTCAAAAATTGCATGGTTAATCTGGCATAATCGATGGTTATTGGTCCTAAGTGTTGTAACCATTGTACCCTAAAAACTAAATCTACTCCATGAACAGGCAGAATATAAAATGTCTGAATAAATGAAATTCCTTGGATAATTACATCAGCACATTTACCTTGACAATCTAATTTACCACCATTTCCAGTCATTACGTGAAACTTAAGTGAAGGTAAAACTGTTATATCCAAATATTTCACAACTCTTGGTTGCAATAAATTGTGAGTACTATCAGAATCCACTAATATAGTCACAGATTTACCATTGATTTCACCTTTAAAACTAATCGTCTTGGGAAAAGAAGCCCCAAACAATGCATGAAAACTTATAGCAGCAGTATTATCTTTCAAATGCCTAAAATCCTCACAATTTTCACTATCATGATAATCCTCGACATTATCATATACATCATCACCCAACAATAAAAGAAATTTGGTTTTACACTTATGATTTCAATGGTATTTCTCATCACAGTGAAAATAGAGTCCATTTTCCCTTTTTTCATTAATTTCAGCTTGAGTCATATGTCGAATAAGGATTGATGGTTTATTTTGGATAGGATTGTTGATAAAATTCTGGTGTGGTTTGTAAGCCCTCGAATTTTTCGAGAATGGTTTTGGAATACCAAATCGAAACCCTAAAAGTCTAACCCAAGTTGAAACCGAACCTTAAACAACTTCGATCACGGAATTTCATAAGAGAATTTTCAAAAACAAAAATAGGAAGTTCAATAATCGATTGATTTGAAAATCCGAATAAGAAAGGATCCACATATCCGATCCTGAGTTAAACCTCTTAATTCCTAGGGTAAAGATGGATTAAACCCTAACCCTAGTCAAACCGGAACTTCAAAAGTCAACAAAGGTTAAGACAATCAAACAATTTCAACTCTGGCAATCCCGCATTCTCAAACCCTAGAAAACAAAATTAAGTTAATGGCTTAGAATGGTTCGTAATAATATAGGATAATATAAAAATATCAGATTCGCAAATTTCGAATGTCCTTCGGACTCAAACGGGATCAGTTCTCGAAAAGCGTGTCCCGGAGCTCGGAATATTAAAAATATTTCATTAACACCAAAAGACTTGTAATTAAACAAGGATTTCAAAAATATCAGTTTTAGAATTTTTCGGTAACTAAAAATAACAGATAGAGCTCGTTTACGCGTATTTTTATTACTACCGGTATTTTATATGTCTAGTCTACTATTCATAGTACTATTGCTACTATTCATTACTATTTCATTATCTCTACTTTTTCTTACACCTATTTCTTACTACCTACATACCTATTTTCTTACTTTTTACATTACTAATACAACTTTATTCACATCAAACCTTACACATTACTTCTTTTCATTACAAAAATACAAAATTAATCAAAACTCTCTCTCTTCCTCCTATACATGCGTCGGCCTCCCTCTTCTTTTTCTCATTATTATTTTCTTTTCAATTTATTTTATTACATCCAAAATTCATTCTAAAACTTCTATAAATACCTCATTCCTCCTTCATTCTTTCACACACTCATTTTACATAACAAAACTCTACCAAAATACTCTCTCAAAATCTCTCTCCAACAAATCTCTCACAAAATACTCTCTACCCATTTCTACTCTTCAAGAAAAATATCAAACACAAAACTCATTCATCTCTTTCAAAACCTTCCATTAAACCTTAGGTAAAAATCTTACCTATGTTCTTTATCATGTTCATACAACTTAACATGAGTTTAGTGTATGTTTCTTAGACTCGTGAGAGTTAAAGAAGCAACAATTTATTCATGTTTTGTTTTTGTTCATGTTTCCATTATTTTCTTTATGTTAATATTATGCTAATCTAACTTATATAATATTATGTATACTATGTATATATATTTATTTAGAGCATATAAGCTTATTTGTTATTTATTTATTTATTTCCAAGTCTTGTAATTTATTTATTTACTTATTTTATACAATTTATTAAGACTAGTCTTTCTAGTCTTAGACTTGTCCATATCAAGTCAAAATAATTTTTTTTCTTTTCTTTTCTTTTGGGACTAGTCCATTCTTAGTCCCGGGTTGCCTTGATGAAGCTAAGACTCCCAATACATGATTGGGATACCTTGATGAAGCTAAGGTTCCCAATGCTTAACTATTTATTTATTTACTTACAAGTATTTCTTTCTTTCTATCTTATTATGTTTTATACTTACTTTTACATTGCTACATATTCATGCATGATTATAATATTGTTGTCTTAAGTAAAAAATAAAAAATGGGTTCTTTCTTAAATAAAGAAAAAGTAAACTAGATTTCTTGACAAAAAAAATTTCAACAAAAAGATCTAAGTTTTCTTTTCTAACAAGCTCTTTTCGAAATAAGCTAATCATAAATTCTAGAAGAAGTAGTAAAGTAGATTTTTTCAAAAGAATAAAAGGAACTTATTTCTTTTCTAAATCAAAAACTAAATACCCCATAAATGAAGAATTTTTAACCATAAAGGATTTTAACTCAACCATATCTTTTATACGACTTAATTATGTTCATTATAGACTTTGAGAATCTCATGCTAAAAAAGTTCCTTCAAAACTTAAATTTTGTATTATTATTCTCTTCTCAAAAATTAAAATGAAGTTTTACTAAGTTCTAAAGTTAACAAATCTTTATTAAGAAAGCTTTTCTTATAAACTTGTCCAAGAAAATTATTTTACTATTTAACTAACATTAAGAATAAAACAAGTTTTTCAAACTAAGGTAAAATTAACTCACTATTTTAGAGACCAACTTAGAAAAATAAAATTTGTCAAGAAAATAAAGTTTTAAAAGTATATCTATTTTCTAAAGGAAGGAAATGATATAAAAATAAAATGAAAACATACATTTAACACAACTTCAAATATTTGAAACTTAAGGAATATTTTGAAAAGCTTATTTTTAATCGCTAGAAATAAAGTTAGTAGATAACTTAAAGAACCAAATTTTTGAAATAAAATTTACTTTTAAAAAGTAAGAAAACGGAATTATAATAGAAAAATATTTGCTCATAACGACTCAAATATATTTTTGTTTTCCTTCTAACAATTCAAAAAGAAGAAATTCTCAAAAAAGTTTTATCATTTAAACCATCAAAGACAAATCGTTTATAAAATATCGATATTGAGACAATACTATCAAAATCATGCAGATGAGTATAAATATATGTCCAAAGGATTTTTCAATTATATATATATATATATATCCATATATTTTTCTTAAGAAATTTTGAGTAAAGTAAAAGTTTGGAAAAATCATATTTTGTGAACTATAAATTCGTAACTATTCTGTACCGTGTTAGTTTGCAACCCAAATGGCTTTTTATGACAAAAATAACCTTAGAAATGGATAGATTTTTTTGAGTAGGTAGAAAACAATATATTATAGGCGCAATTCAGAGTTAAAATGACCAAGTTATGGCCATTTTAAGTTGGAATTACCTTCTACGCGAATTTTAATGATCTTATGATATAGTTTTTGATAAGTACCATAAAGTCAATAAGAAATACTCATTATGGGTATTCTTCTTGATTAGGTGAACCCAAGGAGGAGTATTCATACCCGGAGGATTATTTTGATTAGTGGATTTACCGATCGACTCATCCGTAAGAAAGATAGATCCTCATGGCTAAGTGAGTTTATTTCCTACCTTTTTCGTACTTAGTTGTGCTTGTAGCTAGAAGCGCTAGAAGTAGGAAAAGATGAAATGAATTATGTATAATAATATTGGTTGAAAGAATGTTATGCATACCGAGGCATGAATCGTTGTTAATTAACTTATGTTTTGCTATTATTCTGTTGGAGTGTGTGCAAAATTCTGTGATCACCTTTAAATTACTTTAAACATATAGTATGAATTATATTAATTGATTCATGCATATCAAGTAGTTAATTTCATTGCATGAGCTGCTAATTTCGATGGGACAAGAACTTAGTAGCTGGGTGTGCAGTAGCCAGAAATATGCAAGATGGGCGATAGGTGCCTAAACGAACTATTTTGAGATGGGTGATAGGAGCCTGAAAGAACTATTTTGTGATGGGCTAGTAGGAGCCTGAAATAAACTACATGAGTTGGATTTTTAAGTTGGGTTTTAAAGAGCCTGGAACACCTAACCCTAAATGGAGGGGTAGATCCATTCAAACATATGATTTCCGGTAGATCATATGTATTGCTTGATCACGTGTTTGATGCATTCATATGCTTGTTAATAACTTGTTTGAAATTATTTATACAAGTACGTTGATTCAGGAATATTCTCACTAAGCTAGTTATGCTTATACTCCGATAGGCCTTTATTGTATCAGGTCCAATATCTTTTATGCTTGAAGATTACTTACTCGAGTGGGATTATGTGTTGGAAAAGCTTCTAGAAATCTTTTGAAAATCATAGGTTAATTATCCTTTAATGCTTCTTGGTGTTAGTATTATTTTTGTTGTGATAACGATTAAGTTGATATTATGAATGATTGGAGAATTACAGGGGAAGACCCCTAAGATGATGTAAGGATCATACTCTATTAATGACAAATTGGACGATTATTTAGATTCTTGTATGTTGTATTTACTATCTCAAACTATACATCCCACCGGTGTCTCCTATTACTATGATAGACGCCTTACATATGGTGTTGAAAACTTTCGCAGGACTTTGGGAAGTCATTCTTAAGTTTTAATACCGTATGTGGCGGATTGCCACGTTTAGGGTACCCTTCGGGGCGTGACATGGTTTATTTAGTTGGTCAGTGTTTGGTTTGGTGTATGGTTGAATTGTCAATGGCTTGGAAAATGAAGAAGAGGGTTGAAAAGAAGATTTAGCGAAAAAAGGTGTTGTATGTGTAGGAAATTGGTCTTGGAGTTTGGCTTCATGAAGTATGGCTGAAGCCATGGCTTGAGTCAAAGATGTTGGTTTGGATAGTTGTAGTTCTTGCTTTAGTATTGGTTTCAGGCTTGATATGAAACAACTAATAAGAATTGAATCGGATAATCCAATTACCTAATTAGAAAGGGACTCAAAAGCTGCTTGATATTGATTTACTGAATCAGTTTGCACCAACTTGAATAACGCACCTTGCGGATCATCATACTGTGATGGACCGAATCTTAACTCCAATGCATGTTTGAAAGATGACCAATTAGTCAAATGATTATTCAAATGCATCCATTGGTACCACTCCTCTACTTCAACCTCCATTACAAATGATGATATTAGAATTCGTTGAGATTCATCAATCTTGTAAAAATTGAAAAATTGATTAGCCTTGAATATCCATGCTTGCACTCCTTGTCCTCCAAATTTCGGCAACTCCAACCTAATCCCCCTTACAAGATTGTCCTGAGAATTTGAACATGATGACTCCATATTCAGACCCTGCTGCTGTGTCACTAATTAAGTTTGATTCACCTGTCCTTCCAAAGATTCCATTCGCTGGGACAATTCTTGTAACATGGTATGTGATTGCTTTTCAAATTTCTTCTGTTGCTGTTGAAAAACAAGAAACATGTTCTTAATGGCTTGCATGTCTGATGCATTAGCTGAAGTACGAGTATCCGGTGACATGGTTCGAGAACGAGAGCACCAATGTTGGTAGCCCAGCCCACATAATTAGCCCAGTCCACCACCGTGCGATTACCCTAGCCTCCACTGCCTTCATTCACTCTATCTTCAACTCACTCATCAAGGTAAACTCTCTCCTCTCTTCTCTTCTGTTTCCTTAGGGTTTCACTAATCACAGCTTAACTTCCAAGTACAATCACACCTTGCCAATTCGAGAAGGCAAATCTCCAACAACATGCTCAAGATGTAAATCCTCCCTTCGCTGTATCTTTATTTCAGTCTTTTATATCTTGTATTTTTTACAAGTACCGCATCCTATTCTGTTACAAATTGTTGCCTTCACTATCTTACTAGATCTACTGTTTATAACTAGATCTTAACTGTTTTTACAACTAGATCTAACTGTTTTACAACTGTTTGTAACAACTAATTGTGAAACACTATGTAATCTTGTAACTTCTGGGGTGTTTTCCTTGTACGGCTTGTAACAATTTTCCATGTAATCTCTATATTTTCTATTTGTTTCCTTAAACTTCAAGTTTATAGTATTAGATATAGTTTCACTACCAAAACTCTCTCAAAATCTCTCCACAAATCCTCTCTTCAAGATTTCTCTCTACCAAAACTCTCATAAACTAGTTCTTCACAAAAATCATTCCTTATACACAAACTATCTATCATATATCACTATTCACATAATATCCCATTCATTTACCATCTTCATACCACATAAACACTTTAGGTAAACTTCTTCTAACCATTTATTTACCCATGTCATGTAACTTAACATGACTATGGTATTGTTTTGAAACTCATATGAGTAGTAAAAGTAACAATATGTTTATGTTTTGTTCTTGCACATGAACTTCCTATTTTATTATGTTGTTATGTTTATTATTGTAATTTCTTATTCATATCTAACTAAATATATTTATGTATTTATATATAATCTTTAGAGCATATAAGCTCACTTGTTATTTATTTAATTTCATGCTTTGCAATTTATTTATTTCATACTATTTTTTTAAGACTAGTCTTTTTAGTCTTAGACTTGTCCATATCAAGTCAAAACAATCTTTTCTTTATTTTCTTTATTCTTTTTGGGACTAGTCTATTCTTAGTCCCACGATGCCTTGATGAAGCTAAGGTTCCTAATACTTGATCGGGATACCTTGATGAAGCTAAGGTTCCCAATACTTCATATTTTTATTATCTTGCTTATTATTATTTGTCTCTAGTATTTTCTTATATTCTTATTATTTTACATGCTTATAATACTTGCATCTACATAATGATATTGTCTCAACTAATTTAAAAGTACAATTTTACTTTATTAAAGGAACTTAAAACTGAATTTTCTATTATGTGACTTGTCATAAAATAATGAAGTTATTATCAACAACATAGAAATAGAGTAATACAAGTTTTCTCAAATAACAAAGATAGCTTTACCAAGGAAACATAAGAAATAAATACTTTCTTTGTATATTATGGAAACCTAAGTTTTAGTAAAATAATTTGTTAATATTCGAAGTTTCACAAAAAGCTTAAGATTAAACTCCTTTTCATTCCATAAAAAAACTAAGAAACAAACTAGTTTCCAAAGTTAAAATGAATTCAACCCATAAAGTTATAAACTCACTTAGGAAAATAATGATTTTCAAGTTTCTAAAGAAGAAACTTATTTTCAAAGCATATAAATAAGATAAGATTAAAAACAAATCACTTTATCAATAAAGAGGATTCTTTTCAAAGGAAATAAAAGATTAAGTTTTAGAAAACAAAAACTTATATTTTAAATAATAAATATAAGAAGACAAGACTCATTTTCTAAAACCATTATATATAAAAATTTATAAAAAGGTTTTCAACAACTTAATACACTTTTGATGACTTTGATCTTTTATCACTAGAAGTAAAATTTATGAAAGACTAAGGTTAAAGGAAAATTTACTTGTTTTGAAAAAAGAAATGAAGAAAATAAAATAAGAATATACTCATTTATAATAACCTATGAAATATAAAGTTTCTTCAAAATACTAGAAAAAATTTATTAAAATTAAAGTTTTAACAACTCAAAATGAATTGTTTTATGAAACAAATTGTTGAGACACTACCATTAGAAATTTTGCATATAAAGTAAGTTTATCTATATACTAATGAGATTTATCAATCATATAAATATATATATATATATATATTCTCATCAAAGGATTTTTTTTTTCGAATGAAGTTGAGTTGGAATATTATTTCGCAAAATCTAGAAATATTCGTTTTAAATCTGTACCCAACGTTTTTGAAACCCAAATGACCTTGTATGACAAAAATAACCTTAGAAATGGTTAGATCTTTTCGAATAACTAGAAAACGGCATATTATATGCGAAATTCAGAGTTAAAATGAGCAAGTTATGGCCATTTTTAATTAGAATTTCATTCTATATGAATTTGACGAACATAGTGAAATAGAATTAGAAAGTTTAAAATAGAATTTATACAAAATACTCATCCCGGGTATTTCTCTTGTCTAGGTGATGAATGATACGAGATTACCTTTCCTGAGGATTACTACGACTAAGAAGATCGCGAAATGGATTAATAAGATATTCCTCTTAATTTCGTTACCTTGCTTGTGCTTGTAAAGTAGTAGCATTAGTATACTAAGAAAAGATAAAAATGGATATATATGGGGAATTCGGGGATATGTATATATATGTGATTCTATGTTTATACATGAAATGAGAATTAAGAATATCGCAACTTCAAAATGCCTGTTTAAGTATTTTTGTTTTACTTACTTGTATGACTGCTTATTATTTGCTAAATTGATTGATCATCCCCTAATAAACCTTAATAAGGTTTGGCTTAAGAAAAATAAAACGCTCACGCATAGCATCCATCGAGTCACATCTCTTTCGGAAGGCTGCTACTCTTATGCGTAGAGTTGGATTGGCTATTATCGTGCTGTAACACGAGTCATATTCCTTCCTAGAGAATCCAAATCGCCGGGGGAATGCAACTCTAGGTTCGGAGTCGAGCCAACCGAACACTTTAGGTGGGGACCTAGGGACTAGTAGTAGAAGATCGAGGATCTTCATCACCGGTTCCTTAACCTTCAATACGGAGGGATAAATCCGTTCTATATATGGTTTCTGAATAACTATATATATATTTGCGTAATCACGTGATTGTTGCATTGTACGCATAGCATATGTGTGAAAATTTAAATGAACTTGTTTGAAAATATGGTGCGAATGAAAATGAATATCTCACTAAACTAGTTGTAGCTTATACTCCTATAAATTTTGTTGAAACAAGTATATCCATGGTTTAAATTGAGGATTATGACGTTAAGAAAGTCATGGAAGGATGTTAGGCTTCTATGAAGAAAATGAAAACATAAGATGAATTTATGTTGTAAGGTTCCTTATATGTAATGTATGCTACGTTAGTGTTTTAGAAATTTTAAGAAGTGTATTTATTTTGATTTGAAGACAATAGAGGGATACACCCCTAAGAATTGTAATTTACCATGTTTATGTTTTATGATAAGTATTTTCTTTGCCTTGTTACTTAATTATTATCAATATAAATTGCGCTACTCCGATGCGTTCCCTTAGTTGTGATGTACACCTTGTACATGATATGGAAGCCTTTGTGTGACTAAGGTAATCATTCCTAGGCTTTAGTATTGTGTACGGCAGACTACCACATTTAAAGTACCCATCGGGGCATGACAGGGAGTATGTTTCACTCTCTAGACCTTCATACACGTTTCAAAACACCATGTATGATAAGGTGTTTCACTTTTTGGACCTTTATCCACATTTCTCCTGGGATCAAAGAGCTTGTCATATGCCATGTATGATAACATGTTTCACTTTTTGAAGCATTTCGTGAGTTTCTCTTGAGTTCAAACAACTTGTGATACATCATGTATGACAACATGTTTCATTTTATGATCTTCATTACAAAATTTTGCCAGACTTGTACACCGCTAACTTTTCTTCCTACGCTACTAGCCTTGAATTTTTACGCCGCCGGCATACCATGAAAAAAAAAATTAAATTGGATTTGTTTGTTGTAATTTTATTTCTTTATATATGTTTCCTTATTTTTGCTTAGTTTTGTAGTTAATTATAAAATGAATCTTTTAAGACTAAAGTAAAATAGATAAATGATAGTTAATGTGTTATGTTCATTGAATGATATAATTAAGCATGAGTTTAGTGAACTTAAAGACTTAATAAATAATTTAATTATATATAGAGTTAGATATAAAATGATCTTAGTTAATAATCTAAGTTCAACTTGCCTTAATGGACTTGAATGAACTAAAATAAATTGGATTGATTAAGTTTAATCAACTTTGTTAAGATTAAGTAAAATAGAAAGTTAATATAAACCTTAAATATAAAAGGAACTTAGTTAATTAATCCAAGTCCAACTTGATTGAATAGACTTTAGTAAGCTCAAATGGGCTAGATTGACTAAGTTTAATTATCTTAGCTTAGTAATTGGATTAAATGATTAACTCCAATCAAATTAGCTAGGATTCAGTTAAAATGAGTTAATAGTTAATAATTGGCTTAAGTTAATGGATTAGGATAAACCATAGATAACATAGGGAATATATTGTTTCAAATGGTTTTTTGCTTAGGAAATGTATGTTTTTAGAATATGAATGATGTAATGATGCTTTTGTGATATATGAGTATAATCAAAGTGAAAAGAAATACTTTGACAGACAAAGAAGAACTATCCATATTTTGGCGGGGCAATCTTCGCAGCCATAGTGGGGCTCCAAATTAGTGTCTGATCAAATAATATAATAAAATCAGTTTAATATAAGTGGATATTTAACTAGATTTCTTATATGAGTTTACTTCATGAACAGATATGGATGTCTGATTTATCTTTTGAGATAGTCTTGAACTGCCTTCTATTCCTAATTAGACGTTAAATATATAAGGTATGCAGTAACTTATATGTTGGATACTTGGGTAGCCATACTAAAATGAATTAAAACTCAAAGACGGCTTTATTAATTGAGTGTTACTTATGCTTGTGTCATTGAATCTGGTCCGAAGAGCGACAACCTTATCCAAGTGGACACGGTAGTTTAGGCTCTTAAGCCATTCGTCATGCTGCAATGACTTCCAATAAGTGTCTTAGCGGGTAATTGATAGGATGTATGGTATCGGTGTAACATTTGCTTATTCTTCGCATGATATAATATGATTTAGTTTATGCTTTATGAAGACGATTGAATTAGGTGATATTATGGATTAAGTTAAGTAAAGTTGAGTAACAGCTGTAAACCCTAGATGAGATTACTTTTTCTTTATCGGTTATATCAAAGATATAAGTATTCGAGCTACTTATATCAACCTCCTGAGTAACTGCAATTACTCAGGATCTCCAGATTCTCGCACTGAGGTAGTTTCCTATGGGGACTACCAGCATGCTCCCCCATTGCTGTAGTGATGGACCAGGGATGGTAAATCATTTTCCTGAATTGTTCCAGAGTGTGAGTGCTTTAGTGTTGGTTTGTTTACTTTAAATTAAAGATAATAACTTGTTGTTTATTGCATTACATTTAGTTAAGCTCGTATGACATTCTGCATATACTTGTGTTATTGTGTACTGAGCTTTAGCTCATTATTGTTGTTGTTGTTGTTGTCTTTTTCTAGGAGATGTGTTGAGGATGATGATGATATGTTGATGATGTTGATGATTGGATGAAGAAGATGAAGTTGTTGATTATTATTGTTGTTGCTATTGATAATGATTGGTGGTGATGATGCTTCACTCGAGTTTTGAGCGATGTTGGATGAGTGGAGTGGGTTAGAACCGTGAATTTAATTTGTATTTGTTTTTATTTTGTTTTAAGAGATGGATTTATATTTTCAAGTTGTAATATTCTTTTAAGGGGCCTAGTGATGCCCATATATTTGTAAATGTCGATCTACTCATGAGAGTAGATTATAAAATGCTTTTGTAAAAATTTTGTTTCTTAGAAAATTGGTTTGCTTTGGTGGAGTAGAGATGCCTTATATGTTTTGTAAATTTATTTTGTGAATTTAAATCCAGTTGCTTCTAGAATGTAATTTAATGATTTCATCATTTAAAAAGCGAGTAGCAAATGTTCACAATAAACATATCATTCTAGGAAGCCTAAGTGTGTAATACATGAAGTATTATACGTGACAGTAATGCCTTAAATGAAATTTTAAGGCGTTACAAAACAACTCTTTATATTATCTCGGTTACTTTAAGAGAGTTACTTGTCAACTTTTTTTTTTTTAAATTTTTGTGGGCCCCATTTTGTTTTATTATCGTAAACTAATGTTTATATATATATATATATATTATAAAGATTAAATAAGTATGAAAAGACCAACGAAAAAAGGAGTGAGAGGATGATTTTTTGTAAAAATTAAATAAGTATAAAAGGAATTATGGCTAGAGGAGTCGTAGAGTTGCTTGTCATAGTAAAAAAAAATTTTTGGGTAAAAAAATAACATTTTATAAAACTCTTAACTGTAGAAAACCAAGAGCTTAGCCTATGGAAGAAATAGCATCCTCCAAGCTAGCAGGTCTTACAACAAGAACAACAAAGTTAGAAAAATGTAACAAAGAGCAAAACAATGAAAAATTCAAAACTACCAAAGAGGCAAGATCAAGATCCATCCCCTCCAAGATTATCTGTGTAATTCTATCTACAAAAAGATTTGCTTCTCTGGGAACATAGCATACTTTATATTCCACCAAGCTTGATAAATTATCCATGCACATGTTTGAAAAATTAAAGAAAGATGTTGGAGGAGATAAGATAGAAGAGTTAATCAAGTTGATAGCAATTAAGGAATCTGATTTGAAGTTCACTCTGGGGATGTTTGCATCAAAGCACTTTTTAGTAGCTTCTATTATAGAGATAATTTCGGCTTCTAAGGGGGCAGATCAAGCAATGTTATGGAAAAAACCCATCACAATGTCACCTTTTTCATTTCTATAAACTCCCCTTATTGCAGCTCTTTTCTTGTCTTTTAGTACCTCTACATCACAATTAAACTTCCGCCACCCTATTGGCAGTTTAATCCAGGAAGATTCATAAAAAGTTGTTTTAGGTAGGGGCTTCCTCTTCCTGTGAGGGGTCCACCATTTTGATGCCTTAGATCTTGCTAAATCATGCCAATTTGAAGTCTGATCCTCATGGACAATCTTATTTCTTTCTAGCCATATCCCCCAGATGAAAAAAGAGAAAAAGCATGACCATAGAGGCGAGCGTTTTCCTTTATCATGTTTCCATGGCGACCCATTAACTTCAAGCCATTTCAAGAAGTCAAAGTTGAGAGTATCCTTAAAGGATAGAGAAGAATTCACCCTAGCCCACTAAGTTCAAGTGACTCTACAGTATTGGAAAATATGTGATGCACATTCATCTTCCTTATGAAAAAAAGGACGACAGGGACTACAGTCTAGCCCTCTCCCGATTAGGTTGTCTTTTGTAGGTAAAGCATTATGTAAAAGTTATCTATACGAAAATCCAGATATTTAGGAAACATTGTGTATTCCAAACCTACTCCCAATTTTACTAGTCATCAATTTAGGCTTTTCACAAGTGCTAATAGATATCCTTCACCTTCACACTTTTGTTGCTCCTAAAGGTCCAGTGTTCCTCTAGTAGTTCTCTATTTTTGTCATCAAGAAAAACATATCCTAACCTGTTCGTAATAATTTCATCAATGGGGTAGTGGATGGAGTTCTCATTCCATAAGCTAATCCCTTTCCATTCTTCCCGCAGTGTGACAGCTTCAACACCTCTAGATAATGGTCTATACAACCAGTTCTTGACATAATCCAAATTATTCCATTTATCCTGCTAAAAACAAAATCATTGCCATTTTTAGATGAAATAACAGCTTCCTGATCGAGGTACTCCAAGGCTTCAAAAATCGCTCTGACCAACAAGGATCCCATCTCTTTTGGCAAGCCATGTCTATTTTTCTTCATTCTGTGTTCTAGGATAGCCTTCTAGCAAAAGACACTCACTTTTCCCTTCTAAGCTAATTTGATTAGCCAAGCTTTATTTCTATAGTGTAAATCTAGCATACCAAGTCCTCCTTTCGTTTATTACTTCTTCAACTTCGACCATTCAATCCAATAGATCTTTCGCTTCTCTTGAGTGGAGTCCTAAAAGAAATTCCTACATGTTTTCTCAATTTCCTTTGTAATCTTCTTTGGGAGAGGCATTAGTTGAGCATGATAGTCAACTATGCTTACAATTTTCGTTGCAACAATTAGACGCGTACCCTCCATAATTAAAAAACACATTTTCCATCCCATAATTTTATGTTTTACTTTTTATAGGATGAAATCAAGATCCCCAGCTTTTAAAGACCCAGTTTCCTTCATTGGGATACCAAGATATTTTTTGAGGTTGTTACTTGGATTAATTTCTAACAAGTTTGCAATCCTTTGTTTTTCTTCATAGGAGGTATTCCTAGAGAACATGATGGTGGACTTGCCAATATTTATCTTCTATCTTGAGAGATTCTCAAAGAAAGTGAAGGAACTTTTCATTACTCTTGCATTTTCTTAAGTGGCTTCTCCTATAAAGAGGATGTCATCTACAAAAAAAAGATGAGTTAGCTCCATCCTAGTTCTTTTTAGTTTCAGGGGCTTCCACCATTTATTTTCTTTGCAAAAATGGATAACTCTACTCATAATTTTCATACAAAAGATGAAAAGATAGGGGGAGATCAGGTCCCCCCACCTAAGCCCTCTATTTAGTAAAAAGGAATCTAGGGTCAATCCTTTGAAAAGGACCTCATAACTCATCAAGGCTAAGCAACCTCTAAGAAGATTGATCCATTTCTTTAGGAAGTTTAGAATTTTTAAAGCACTACATACGAAGTCTCACTCCATTTGGTCATAGGCCTTCTTGAGGTCTAGTTTTAGCATCAGCCATTTCTTTTGCCCTTTTTTCCTATTCATGACGTAGAGCGCTTCTTGAAAAACAACTAGATTGTCTACAATAGATCTATCTCGGATGAAGCTTGCTTGTTCCGAGCGAATTAGGTCATCAAGGATTGGTCTGAGTCTATTGACCAAGATTTTGTCAAAATTTTGTATACTGTTGAGCAGAGACTAATTGGTTTGAAGTCTTTCAACTTATTTGCTCCCTAGAATTTTGATACCAGGACAATGAGGGTCTTGTTTAGCTTCTCTAACACAACCTCATTGCTAAAGCAGCTCCTAATCCTTTCACAAACAACTGGCCCCATTACATCCCAACATTCTTTAAAGAACAAAGTGCTATGGCCATCTAAACCAGGCGCTTTATTACTACCTATATAGAAAACGACTTTCCTAATCTCGTCATTTGTAATTGATCGTTCAAAAGGAGAGACTGAAACCACTTCCTTCCCGTGTAATCAAAGTATCTTTATGAATGAGTTTTCTAGAAGTATAAAGATTCTAGAAGAAGGACGTTGCATGCTTTTTCAGCGGATCTTCTTTAGAGATCCATTTTCCCACTACATTAAATAAGCCTAATATTCTACTTTTAGACCATCTTGCAATAGCTTAGATATGAAAGAACCTCATGTTCCTCTCCCCATCAATTATCCATCTAGATCTAGCCTTAGCTGTCTACAACTTTTCTTTAGCATTAATAACAACCTCCATCTCAGCCTCTAGCAATCTCTTCTTATAAGGAGCACCTAGGATGGGTTCATTTTTATCGAAGTTTTCACTTCTTTTAGAAAATCATTTATAGTTTCTTTTCTTTTGGGGATAATCCCGAAGATATCTTTATTCCATTTTTTTCAAGGCCAAAGTGAAAGAGCCCATGTCTTTTAACACTTGGAAAAAAAAAAAAAAGATTTTTCCAATTTCTTCTACAAAGAGCTTGAACTTCAGATGATTCAGCTGCATTGATTGGAACATGAATGGTCGCTTATTTATTTGACCCTCCCAAAACCCATCTCCTCTCCAGACATACCCTAATAGAGGGGATAGTGTTTAAGCAGATGGGGAGATGGTCAGAGCCAAAGGAAGCAAGGTGAAGGAGTTTTGACTCAAGGAAAAAAATCTCCAGCTACCGTTGGCTCAAGCCCTATCCAGTCTGCACTGGATAAGCCCAATGAGATCTCTACTCCTATTAAACCAAGTAAATATCGGTCCCATAAACCTAAGGTCAGACATATCATAAATATGCATAGGGCTAGGCAAAAAAAACCGACTAAACTGAGAAACCGAGCCAAAACCGGAAAACCAATCCAAAAAATATGGTTAACCAGTCCATCGGTTTCGATTTAGGTTTATGGTTTTAAATTTTTTTGGTTATCAGTTTAGGTTTCGGTTTGTATCCGTAAAAAACGACGTTTAACAGTTAACCGATTTCTATAAATATATATTATTATATATAATAATTTTTTAAAAAAATATAAATAAGATGGTTTCAAAAAACCTAGAATTAGACTTCACTTTTTGGTTTCTGTCTGTTGTGCCTCACGACCCTCGCCTTTGTCTTCTTCCCACTCATACTCCAGTTACTCTTCACCTCACTCAGTTGCTCTCCTTGGCTCCTTTGTAGCATCTACTATCTTCAAGTTGTCACTCTCGCCTCTATCATCTCCAGGTCGTCATCGTCACTCGCCGCTCCTTCGGGTCATCATTTTAGATTCTTTTTGTTTATAATTATCTCTTCCGTTTTTTATTTGTTGTTGCTTTATGTACAGTTCACACTTTTTTTTTTTTAACGACATAAGCTCACATTATAACTAGTTATTATTCATGTTACTTTTTATATTTTATATTTATTTATTTTTTAGTTATTTGAACAAGAAAAAATGCCATGCAAGCATCTCTAAATTGTGTTTTTCATGCTTAGAGATCTACATGCTTAACGAAATAACTATATGATTAAGTAAACAAAAGATAATAACAAGGAGTATTATTTGTCTTTTTACTGTGCATCTAATTTATTTATTATTGTATCTATATATAATATTTATTTTAATTAATTATAATGAATTATTTTTTACTATTTTTTATGCATCACAAAGCGGAAAATGTTTGAAGTGGAATTTTTTATCGTTTTTAACTCATTAATTACATTCAATTGAATTAGAAACAAAGTCAAATACAAAACCAAAGTAAGAGAAAGAAGATCAAATGTGGTGAATCATTATTATAAACTTTGATCTATTTTGGTCGACACTATAAATGCCAATCTACTGTTAATTTAAATGCTCTCACTGAATATACTATTTTTTTATTTTATTTTTAAATGAAACTAGAAGGATTTCTCTTTGCTTCTACTTGATATCAAACAATATACAAATATGGATATAAATAAAATAAAATAATATGTATTAATAAAGGTAATTATAAAATATATAATATATATTTACCCGAACATGATAATTTAAGAAAAAATCTAATATGTATATTTATTAGTTGCTCAACATGCATCTCGAAGCACATGATCTTGATCCAATGGATAGCAAGGACTCTGCTCAATGTCATGAGGAAATATTATTTGTTTAATTCTGTCAAATCCAGTGGGTTTCTTGTTTTTGGTATAGAAATGATATGATGATTAAAAATACAAAATAAAAAGAGTATCTTATTTTATTTATTTAATATTTGGTTTTGAGCGTCAAAGAAAGACATATAGTGATATCAAATAATATACTTCTCTCACATGGTGGTGACCGTATTCCCCTTTAGAATTTAGCATGTCTAGTCTAGTGTTCGGATAATTATGAAACGTAAGATATACATACTATTGATTATATGTTATTTTATTAATTTATTCAGTTGCGACAACCGGAATTGGTAGTCGTAGAAATAAAAGATTCACTATTTTACTTTCGTGAATGTGTCATGGATATAAGCAGGACATAAGAATACATTTTAAGGTTGTTTACTTTATTTCACAATCAATTCTTACAAAGATGATCGCGTAAATGTTAACAATCATGTTCTAGCATAACATATAAATAATTATGAATATATAAATATTCTGTATTTTACTATATAAGATTTGTCGTGAATAGTATTGAAATAAGTAAAATGTATCTGAAGTGATTGAGATAAGTGGATAATATAATTTATAATATATAATAATTATAGGATTAAATTATATATAGAACCAATGATTTGGGGAAAAGAATTATATAGATGGTATTAAAATGCTTGAAGAAAGGAAAAGAACATACTATTACAATAACACATCATAAAAGCTTTTATATTATAATAACCCAACTATTTGTTGATTTGTTGTAGATGTCTAGTACTGGGGATAATGAAAAAGCTATTGATTCCACTTCTAATGCTGTCCCTCCAGCTTCAAGCAATGAGAATGTGAGCTCTCAACCTTCAAGTGCTGATGGAAATGCAGCAAAACCTCCCCCTCCCAAACCTACTAATTCAAAGGTGCGTAAGAGAAAGTCTTGGGTTTGGGAACATTTTGACAAGAATGATGATATTAATGATCCTAGAGCTACATGTAAATATTGCACCAAGTCTCTTGTTTGACCATCTGCTAGTGGTATAAGTTGTTTGAGTAATCATCTGATTAGGTGTAAAAAGTACCCTTACAATGTTGACAAGGGTCAAAAAACCTTATGTTTAAAACCTAAAGTTGATGAAGGGACTTGTGCAAATGTGCTTGCTAGTTAGAAGTTTGATCAAGAAGAATGTAGAAGATATCTTGCTCGGATGATTGTTGTTGATGAGTTATCTTTTAATTTTGTGGAAGATGAGGGGTTTCGTGATTTTTGTCAAGTAATGCAACCTCGTTTTCAAGTACCTTCTCGTAAAACTATAGGAAGAGATTGCTATAATATTTACAAGGAGGAAATGGGAAAATTGAAAAAGTATTTTAAGAAAATGTTTTCAAGAATTTGTCTTACTACTGATACATGGACATCCATTCAGAACTTGTCATATATGTGTCTTACTGCCCACTTCATTGATGATGATTGGAAAATGCATAAAAGAATTATTTCTTTTTGTCCTATTGCTGGTCATTCTAGGGAGGTAATTGACATGGTTGTTGAGAGGTGTTTGCTTAATTGGGGAATTGATAGGGTGTTTACTGTAACCGTTGATAATGCATCTTCAAATGATGTGGGTCTACAATATTGGAAAAGAAGACTAAATAGTTGGAAGGGAACTGTCTTAGGGGGTGAGCATTTGTATGTGAGATGTGCTGCACATATTTTGAATTTGGTTGTGAAAGATGGTTTGTGTGAAATAAATGACTCTATTGTGAGAATTAGACATGCAGTGAAGTATGTAAAATCTTCTCCTTCTAGAAACCAAAAGATTAAGAATTGTGTAGAAAAGGAGAAAATCGATAGTAAGAGTCATTTATGCTTAGATGTGGAGACTAGGTGGAACTCAGCATACTTAATGTTAGAGGCAGCCTTGAAATTTGAAAAGGCTTTTGATTTGTTAGAGCTCACTGATAGTAAGTATTCTATGGAACTTGCTATGAAGAAAGGCACTCCAACTTTTGAGGATTGGGAATATGCTAGGTTATTGCTGCCTTTTCTCAAGATTTTTTATGACACTACCTTAAGCTTTTCCGGTACACTTCATGTCACTAGTAATGAGTATATGAAGAAGATTTATGGCCTTGGTATGATGATATTTGATTTGATTGAAAAAAGAAAAGATCCTAGTTTGAAAGCTATGGCTATTAGAATGAAGAAGAAGTATGACAAATATTGGGCAAATATTGATAATATCAATGTTTTATTGTTTGTTGCATTGGTTCTTGATCCTACATGCAAATTGAGATATGTTGACTATATGGTTGGTGAATTTTATGATGTAAATGTTGCAAGCAAATTAAAAGAAAAGGTGAGAGTTGTTTTGGAATCTCTGTTTGAATCATACAATGATTCCAAATTTACATCTAGTATCCAGACAAGTGGAAAACAACAAGAAGTGGACTCACCTATGGCAGTTGATGAATATCAAGATGTTGGCCAATATCTAGATGATAAGTACTTGAAACACGGCGGAGATGAAGGAAGTGAGGATTCAAAGAATGAATTGGAAAAATATTTACATGATGATTGTGAGAAGAAGCTGCATTCTTTTGATATACTGGGTTGGTGGAAAACAAATACATCTAAGTACCCAATAATTTCTTTGATAACAAAGGATGTGTTGGCTATTCCTGTGTCTACGGTTGTTAGTGAATCCACTTTTAGCACTGGAGGTCGAGTGCTTGATTCATTTTGCAGTGCTCTTACACCTAGACTTGTGGAAGCTCTAATTTGTGGGCAAAATTGGTTGAGAAATTCAAGTTAACCCATATTTCTCGAGTATATCTTGGAACAATTGGAGTCAGTATCCATAGGTAAATTTATTTTTACTTTCTATATATTTTTGTTCTTTTAATTAATCTTTTACTTATATATTAATATTCTTTGTTTTTTTTTTCCACCTTATTTTATTTTACGTAAAAACATCTTGCATTACTGAAGATCAGCTTCTTTGCACAATTGATGATTGAGAAAAGAGTGTAAGTTAATTTATATATATATATATATATATATGTAGAAAGACATGTTAAATTTGTTTCAGATGGTTTAAAGCGTTAGTTCTTAATTGCGGATCATGTCATTGTGCCATGGATATGTGGATATATGGAATCAAAAAGATGAAGATGGATTCTTTTGGTGGTTTTATCACATCCTTTAGCATGATTTCTTTAAATGATTACATTATGTTTGGGACATGTTTGTGATTTGAATAATTGTATTTTAATTATTATGTTATTGTTGTGTTTTACTAGCAATTTGCATGTGTTTTATCAGACACTACTAGAACAATGGAACAATCAATGGCATTAAGAGAATGTTTTAATTTTTTATGGGCCCATTCGAAGTATAGTTAACCATAATTTTTAGTTAACCATTATGTTAAATGGTTAAAAATCGAAAACCGAAAATATTAACAAAAAAAAATGATTAATCATTAAGGTGATTAACCGTTCATAATGGACCGGTTTATGTTTTGCATTTAAAAAAACCGATCATAATTGTTAAGTTCAAAAAATGGGATGACTGGTTAACCGGTCCATACCCACTCCTAAATATGCATACATTTTTGGTATAAGTGGGCCTTGTTAGGATTAACCCGACATTCACACCACCTCTCTTCTTTTGTCAAGACATCATTAAAGTCACCTAACATCAGTTAGGGACCGTTAATATGCACTGACCTATAACAAAGATTTCCCTAGAGCTGTCTTCGTTTACCTAAATTAAGGCTAGCATACAAAGCAGATAGAAAACCAAGAAAAGGAGGAATTTATTACCTCAACTTCCACATGGTAACTTGAGCATCAGTAGTAATCTCTTCAACCTATACAAAATCAGGGTTCCACAATAGCATGATCCCTCTACTGAACCTATTAGCCTCCACACATATCATTTTAGAAAAATGGAGGCCCTCTTGAGATTCTCAGCTTTATACATGTTGATCCTAGTTTCTGTTAGGATAAGTATATCTGGTTTGTAAGCCGCCAGCAGTTCTAAAATCATTTACATTCTTTTCACTAATCCCGCGCCATGAACATTTCATGCATGGATCTTAAAGGGTATGTCACTATGATTGGTGGAAAGGGTATCCATGAATTTAGAATCTAGCATAGAGCAGCAAAAATGGAAAAAAATCAGATCCTTCCACTTAGATCTGGTTCGCTTCCAAGTTCAACGATCAGGGTCTGAACTGAGCTCAAAATGCTAGGTTGTTCCTGTCCCACATTGGTATAAACCATTGTTTCATCTTCCCCTCCGGCAGCAGTTGCTCGAATGGTGGAAATTTGATTATGGTGGGGTAATCTCCATCATAATACAGGTGGCTATCCCTCTGATAGTTTGTTCTAGCAATTCCAACGTTACATGAAAACCGACATCACCTCTAGTAATGCCATTATAACCTCCATGCTCCCCTCATTCACCATTTTGACTCTCCCCACTATCATTGCCAAGACTCTCCCTACCGAGTTTTTCCAATAGAAGGAAAGATCTAATATTATGTCCCTCGTAGGGATGCAAACGGGACAGGTCGTTATAGGGTACCCGACCGTCCAACCCGCTAAAAACCCTATAGGGTCAAACCCTATTGGTTTTGGGACGAGTTTTTGGATTCAAAAAAAAAAAAAAAACCGATAAGTTATCGGGTCGGGTTTTTGGTTTATTATGTAACACGTTGAGAAAACCCGATCCGACATAAATTCAAAATATTAAAAAATTAAAAATATTAAGTTATTAAAGTAAGGATCCCATTTATATTATATGTATGTAAAAGTAAGTGGAAATGAAGTGTTTGCATCATTTTATATGATTTTATTGTCTAATTCATTCTTTCAATAAAAGTGTTTGTATCATTAATAACTTAAAACAAAATTCCTTCTTTTGCATTTTTTTTTTAAAGAAAAAAATTTAAAATCTTGGAATCGGGTCGGGTCGGGTTATGGGTTCCTTAAATTCTAGCGGGTCGGGTTTGGGGAATGACAAAAAAAATCAGATAAGATTTTTCTTGGGTTTTGGGACACCCCTTAAGGACTTGGATCGGGTTCGAGTTTCAAAAAAACCCATCCCGAACCCACCCTGTTGCAGCCCTAGTGATACGGAAAACCTTAGGTATATTAAACCTAAGACCCAACGTTCGTTAAATGGAATTGAAACCCAAGGATCGTCTAAGAAAACTGGTGGAAACCGCGACCCATTGCCTATATGGAGGCAAGAACCTTGGTATAAGTGAGGACGCCACAATCAGGGATGGCAAACTCGATTGATAAGTCATGGTGAATACCACGGGTAAAAACCCGATAAGTTCATAAATAAGTTCTTTCCAGAACTCAAAGAGAAGAAAATCTCATATTTTCATTATCAAAGACATATATGTCATATATGTTACATCTCATAGATCTATATAGGCTTTTAATTAGCCTAAAAACTAAGCTACAATAAATAAGGAAAAATAACCTATTAATGACTCATAGGAATATGTGAAGACAAACTTGACAATAAATAACCTATTAATGACTCCTAGAAATATGAAAAGACATCAAAAGAAATCCGAAAAGACACAAAAACTTATATATCCCTAATAAATACAATAAATATCCTAAAAAGACATAAACTTAAATATGATATGATGTCATCTGATTCTCATCACCTAGTCCCTCGGTTGGTCTAGCTCTAGAAGGATTTTGTTGATAATCTCTGCTAGGATCCATGCCCATAAAATTCTCTACTTGCACACTCTAGATGTTCTAACTGGGATTTAGTCATGGAGTAGGAGAGCGTCGGTTCACTAGGTGTAAAGAAACCATCACTTTGAGGAATGGGGCCATTTATTGGTAACGTTTGGTGTTTTTCTTGGATGGTATTTTTCCTCCGGTAAGGTCAAGAAGAGGTTTCTCTCAACTCTAAACAAAAAAGGAACTCTTGTTTTTTCTCTTTTCTCTTTTGACTTAAATTAAAAAAATTGATGGTAGTAGGTCCCTCGGAAGTCGTAAAAAGCTTCCTGATTCTTGCATCAAGGTTATCCTCATGTGTTATCCTTTCTCTATTGCTATGGGTCAACTCAACACCTAACCCCACTTAACCACTAACCCCTTTTTTGTCATAATTATGTATACCTTTTCTGGAAGTTTTCTCTGTCTTCCTTAAAAGATCCTTTTTCCTTCTACTGACTAGGATCCAATCCCCATATGGAGAGATATTATCTTTTTTATTCTTATCTTTGTTGCTGTCTAACCTTCCAGTTTCCGACTTTCGTTGCCTACCAACCCAGTTTCTTCCTTATTTGCATCCATTGGGTTCCTCAGCTCTTCTTAGCCTGTGTTGAGCTTTACTGATCAAGTGTTGCATTTAGATCTCCTTGTAGCGCGCCCTTCTCTGTTTTGTCATTATTTTTCTTTTAGCGAAAGGTGCTTACATGACCTACACACTTGTGATAAGCCCTCATATTGCACTCGGTAGCTTCGCCCTTTTATTAAAATTGTATGGATTAACGGCTCATTTAGATTCAGTTGAATACATAATCTCACAAATTTACGTCTATCCATGCTTGTTGTGTAGGTATCATATTTTAGAACGGGCCTTATAGAATGACCAATCTTTTCCAGGGCCATAGATGAATAGCATTCCATGGGGAGGCCCTAGATTCTGATCCATACTGTGGCCGATTCAAAATCCTTCATTGTGGGTTGAAAATCAGGTTCCCACTTCTTGATGGCTAAGTAAGTGTCGTTAATAAACCAAGGATCATCTAAATGACCCAAGCATAATAGATAGAATCTTAAAAATGAATAAAATAATGTCCCAATCCTGCACGGATCATTTTGAAGAGTTTTAATCTCTTCCACATACTCCTAAGCCTTGTTTCCATAACCTTAAAACCCAAATTCATATTCATCAATTTCACAAAGATAGCATTTCTCCAAGGAGCCCGGATGTTTTCAAGTTCAGTTTTGGTAAAGGAAATATCTTGTTCTTTCTCCATTTTGATATTATCATTATAATCCTATTTATTCTCCCTAGTTCCCTTAGTATCCATCTCCATTGAAGCTTTACCATCTTCCCAAAGCATGTTGGCATAAGCTCCAAAAATGTTTAAGCCTAGGGAGCCTTTGAAAAACAATTTTTGTCCATCAAGATGTTCAAAACCGGCTGAGCCATCTCCTTCTTGACTTTGAGGAGGATCAGTATCCGCATCTAAGGCTCTCTTTTTATGCCGATGAAGAGTGTCGCTAGTTTTTTCTTTCGTGTGGACCAGAGCGAGAAGCATTTTCCTTTTTCTTTTCGCTTTTTTTTTTAAACATCTTGTCAGAGCAATTTTAACTATTAAGTAACCTTACAAATAACTCACTTTATTATATAAATAATTACCATACCATTCATATTCCTTTGAGTTTTTATAAGTATCATGGATAAAAATGTTCTAAGTAATTATTAATTTGGACAATTCCAACTTTAACTTTCTTTTTCATGTTATTTTTTTAATTAGTAACATTATTTATGATGATATTATTTTATTAATCTATTTATTATCAAACCGTGGAAAAGACAAGGATATGTATTCAATATGTTATTAGCGATACACATATATAGGGTGAAATCCATATTTACAAATAAAAAAAATATCGAAATATAAATGATATAATTTTAATTAGATAATTCTTAACACAAAATCATATGTAACATTTGTGATTTTATTTTTAACAAATAAATCACATGAACAATATGTAAGTTAGTAATCTATTACAATAGAAATACATAAATCGCCTGCATGACATGCAATTTATGTGTAAATATATAAATTGCATCTACTAGATGAGATTTTGTATCGATATTTTAATAATTATTTTTTATATAATTTTTTTTACTTAATTTTTATTTCGACAAATTTAATCAAACAATTTCCTCGTATATGTGTTTATATATATTTAATCTATCACAAGCATATAAAGTGTTAAAAAGTGAAAGTTCAACTATACAAAGTAAAATTTATCTTAAAATAATTTGTTATCTCTATTAAAAATAAAAAGTGAGAAAACCTAGCCAAGAAAATATTTGCTTTGATTTGATTCTAAAAACTTTTAGTGTGGGATGCTTTTATGGTCTCATCGACACAACCGTCTAGTCAAACATCTAACCATTAAAATAAATAATAGTAATTGATATATTAACTATTATAGTGGTTCAATCATGATTAGGTATAGTGTGAGCCGTTGGATAGTAATGGGATCGATTTTGTCAAAATTAATAACGGGATCATATAATTTCCCTTTAGTTTGACTTGGTTTTAGTTTATGGTTTCTATAAATTGATTTAGTCATTTTTAGTTGAAATATCATCAATATAATTTCAAGTTTTAGTGACCCTACACCCAACAAGCTTACTGAGCATGGACAATGGAGTTTTCAGGTTCTTTGCTATTGTAACTTGGTACATAGGTGAAGGAATCTTTGGACTTTAAAATTTTGACAAATATTAAAATGAATTAATATAATAATGAATAGAGATATTAAGTTATTATAATAAGATCATGTTAATAACTTTCTAATAAAGTAAATAGATCATTAAACAGAAAAGGTTTTAAAGAATTGATATGATATTATAGGTAAAATATAAATTACGGGTCTCTTTCGGCAAGTCCATCCCATTACCCTTACTTTGACAAGCCAAAAAGCCTCATTAAATGCCAACTCTCTTGACTTGGGAAGCAAATTTCCGAGTACTACAATCAAATGGTCCTAGACCCATGATCATTCGACGTTCTCATCCTAATCACTCAAGGTCAATATGACAAAACATGGACAACTTGGCTTACCCTACGTCTATCGTAACTACTACCAACAATCTACTCGCCAATAATTACACGACTTACATAATCGTTAATGATCATCTCATTTAGGGATTGAACTAGAGGAGGGCTGATAGGAGCCCAACCCCTTCTTCACTTGGACAAAAATTTTATTACTATAATATATTTTAATATGAAAAAAAAATGTGTTATTTTTCATTTATAATAAAGTAAGTTCCCCAACCCCCTCCCCAAATGATATGGTTCCATGTCCGTCCTTGATCTCATTATAAATATCTCATCCCACACCATTGGAATGATAATGTCACATGAACTCATGGGTAATATTATTATCTACTCCATAAAAATGCTATTAATTTAAATATTGCAGTAGTCTCGTTAGGCTCAATCTCGATGCACTACTAACCGTGTTTTATCTTACAAATCTAACATGCATGAGTTAAATCCAATGACTATTCTTACCTCTATCGAATTCAAGCTAGTGACAATACCTAAAAGATTTATAATGGAGTTATTAGCATTATGTATAAGTAAAACCAATAGTACTAGTTAGATAACCAAATTTACAAAAGACCCTTTTTAAGACTGTATGTGTTTTACAAACGATATCCTTACTTTCTCTAAGATCTTTCATTTTAGAAACTTTTAATGTTCTCTAGTACTTATATATTATTAATTTATAATTTTATTGATTTATTTGAATAATTACAAAAAAATTAAGAAAACAAATTCCTTCGTAAAGGATTTTGGTATAATACACTAATTAAAAACCTTTAAAATAATAAATAAAATTCTAAATATAAGAGACCATAACAAGAGCCTCTACTATACGTGGATGTTTGGTTTGCAATAATTTACGGACTAAACTAGGCAAAATTTCCTTATGTCTTATTTGCTTATTGTCATAAACTTTGGTATTGAATGACATACCTTAAAATTTGAAGAAAAATATCATTAGCTAATTAGTGAAATATGTGTCTACCCATCTTTTAAAATAAATTACACAAATACCAACAAGATAATTTTAATTACCTAAATACCAATGACAAATCTCATTTCCAAGGTGAGATTGATGATTTCATGAAATATCAACCAAAAAAAATTGAAATAAGCGTATTTCGAAGACATCATTCACTGAAAGATTACAGCGTTGAATCACATCTTGAAAATGCGATGTGACCTTAACGAATTGCATTTATCACGAGCGATTTGTCATGAATCGCTTGTTAGACATGTGATTCACATATAAATATGTAAAATCTCAGAAAAAAAAAGTAAAATCTCCTATCCAAAATGAAAATAAAATTATAAATATTTATATTTCCAAGATAATATGAAGCAAGAACAAAAATTAGCGTTTACCTATACCTACTTAAAAACGTATAGAATTAGATTCGATAAAATGAACACTTGATTAAAGGAAAAAAAAAGAGTTAATTAGAAGTTAATGAAATAAAAAAAGTATTTCATATATTATGAAAAAATTGTAATTTATTTATATTATATTAGATTAATATTTATAATTTATTTGTATTATATTCATATTATATCTATATCATATTATTATTAGTTCTATTTAATTAGTTTATGAATAAAACTATTATTTTTTTGTATTGATTTTTTTATAAATATTTATTTAAAATTTTAATAAAAATAATATTGAAATAATAAAACACACAGACTCAGGGTTGTTTTAGGAAAAAAAAAATCGAAAAGGCCAATATTATTCTATTCATTAAAATTACGTATTCCCTACGTATGCAGCCAACGAACACACCTCCCCTAACTACAGTGAATTACCCCAAAACGCGCCTTTATTCACAACGTGTTAATTTTGCTATAGAGGGTATAAAAGTCTTTTCACTTCAAGCATTAATATCGACCGGCACGTGAAATTCTATAAAGGCAACTCGAAACGCGTGATTCACAATCACAACCATCACGCCAGCTTCTCTCTCTTGAGCCATCTCTTTCTCTGTCTAAATTTTTTAAAGTCTTGTTTAAAGCTCCCAATCCGATCAATTTGGAAATCCCTCCCTATCAAACCCTAATCTACAAATCCTCAAATCTGATTATAAAATTTTGAAGCTTTAAGGGGTTTCATAAGAAATTTGGAATCCCATAATTTGCTTGGTTCTTTTAATAGTACAATAATATAACTTGTTGAAGATTGAGCTGCATGAGCTGGTTGGGGAAGTTGGGTTTTTTGAATCTGAATCTGAATTATAATCATTTCATTACTTGTCTTTTAATTTTTATTCTTCATTTTTCACCCCAACTGAGTAATTCCCTTTTTAATATTGAGGAAGAATCATCAAACCCATTATCAAGTTTAAATCATTTTATAATTAATAATATCGAATTATTGCCAAATGGAGTCAGGAAAGAAGAGTAATCGCCAATTACGTACAGGTTGGTTTCGGGTGGATTTTAATTATTAAATTTATTATGATTTTTTATTTTTATTTTAGGATGAATTTTTAGTTTTAGGTGGCAGTGTCGGCGATGGGAGCTTTTATCTTTTTTTTTTCTTTAATTATTTGCTTTTCAATTATTCCTTTTAGATGAGAAATTGGAAATGTATGAACTTTTTGTGTAATTTATTCATTTTATGTTGTGATTGAGAGTTGTTTGTGCTTGGAATGGTGCAATGCTTGTGATTTTAGTTTATAATGGATAGTTTGAGTTGAAAGGGGGAAAAAAATTACAATAACTTGTTGGATTTGTTTCACAATTTCTTCCTGTGGTATAAAATTTCTGTGGTTAATTGTGGAAAAAAGAAATTATGTAAAGCTATAAAATTTCTTTATGCATTTCTTTGGGTTTGATTTAACGGTTGTACCTGATGCGGTGTAATTTCTGGTGGAGGAGCAGTTCATGTCATGATCGCAATCCATGCTTGCCTTGTGTCCGTTTATGTCAGTATAAAGGGTCATAAAATTGATGGAGTGTTTATCGGTTAATTAGTGTTGGTGTTATGTCATTATCGGTCAGATGGATTGTGTCGTCAGTTTGGGATTTTTTCCATCGGACTCATGTTTTGGCTGTTCTATCTCTTGTCTGTTTCCTGAGAATTTGGAAGTACTAGAGAAGAATTGTGTAATTGGATACTGATTTTGAGCATGCACTAGACAACCTGGTTTGGCCTTGTTTCTGTTAATAAAATTTGAACTTAGATATGTGGATGTAATGATCATACTGCTCATTTGTGCAATATCCTTATTCTTTCTTCATGCGCTTATACTCCCTGGCACAACCTGATCAATTTACCCATGTTGAAAATGATAAAACAAGTTACTAGTAGGAAAAGATGCATGAAATCAGATAATAGACAATTCTCATTTGTTATCTTGTTCTCAAATAACTCTTTATAGTTAAGTGTTATTTTGTTGTTTTTGCTACTTTCACAAGGGTAAAATGGTCATGGAGGGTTATGCAAATGAGGTCTTTAGATCTGGGGTTAAATACCCACCTTTGAATGTTACAGCTAAGAGTACAGTTTACACAACATCTAGTGCTATGCTGGCTATGATAAGAAATTTGAACATCAACATCTGACGATGGGTTCTAAATACCCAACTTTGAATGTCGAGGCTAAGCGCACAGTTTACACAATATATAGTGCTACGCAGGCTATGATAAGAATTTGGAACATCATCTAATAATGCATGCATACACTCCTGCATCATAATGTTGAATAGATTAGTGTTGCTCTACTCTATATAATCAGAGTTTCTGGATTAAGGTTGTCATTGCTCAATTTTAAGATGTGAGGGTATGGGAGCAAATTTACAGTTTTCATCGTATTTAGTGATGCACAGGCTATGATTGGAATTTTAAACGTCAGCATCTAATAATGCACTCACACTTTTCTACTGTTAACCTTATGAAGATGTTTGTTGCTCTACTGAAGTGTTTATGTTCTTAGTTATTCTTGTTGTAAAGCTGCATGCGCACTTTTCTACTGTTACTTTAGAAGATGTATATTGCTCTACTCAAATGTTTATGTTCTTGGTTGCTTGCCTGAATGGTCTGAAACATTGATTAAGGTGAATTCTTTAATTTAGTGATTTTGCATTTATTAATGCTTAAATCTTTTCTGCAATGGCTTCCCCAAAAAAATTAAAAAAAAAAAAAAATCTTTTCTGCAGCTTTGTGCTATTCCAGTATCGAGAGGAGGCAAGGGAGGATGCCTTCTGTTATTGTAATCGGTGCTGGTATTGCTGGACTTGCAGCTGCTCGAGCTCTCCATGATGCTTCATTCCAGGTAATGAAGAGGGGCCTTCTACTTTCCACATTGTTTATGATGCAGTGTATTGATATTCTTGCCAGTCTAATGATGCTTTAGAGTTGTGGTGCATCTTATACAAGGATCAAGCTGGACTTGATTGTTATTTTATAGTTTCATATACTAGAACACCCAAATTAGTAAGTGATGTGTCAATCTATTATGCCATACTAGCTTTCAGTCTGTATCAACTACCTTGAAACCAAACCCCTGCTTTGGTGCAAGTAATATCCTTACATTGAAACCTGTTGGCAAGGAAGACCATCTGTGACTAGTTAGCCCGCACCCCCTCCCTCCCAAAACAAACACACACACACGCACACAAAAAAAAAAGGAGGAAAAATAATTAATAAACAAAATACTACACAGGTGCTTTGCCCACTTTCATATCTTCGAATGATTGTCACAAATCAAAATTTTATGAGTGTGAAGCATTGCATGTTCATAAAATTGGCAGTTTTTTTACTTACCTTAGATAAGCCTGTGATTTATGGTCCAACCAAAAGCAACTGAGCTAATGCAGTGGCTTTGTCTTTATGTTTTCAGCTGCCCTGAGTGTGGCATTGATGCCTCCGTTGAAGTAGCTTTGCAAAGTTCATGGAGCATCAATGACCTCAGCCAGCAATGGCATGATGAGAGTTGAGTTACTTTACTTAGACTCGTGGTAGAAGGTGTTGTTTCATGTGCTAATGAAGCAATTATTTAGCATCTTGTCCTTTTTTATTTTTTTTTAATTACTGTTTCTTTTATTTACAAAAGTAAAAATATGTTCTTGTAATGGTTCAAATTCTAATTTCTTCATTCTGAGTTAGGTTGTAGTGTTGGAATCACGTGATAGAGTCGGTGGTCGAGTACACACGGACTACTCATTTGGTTTTCCCATAGATCTTGGGGCATCATGGTAAGTTTACACACACATGCATGTGTAATGCATGTTCGTGTGAGTTTATCTATTTGTGAGTTCCTTTTTGTGCATAGATTTATTCTCAATTGACTTTTTGTTTTTAGGTTGCATGGAGTTTGCAAAGACAACCCATTGGCACCATTGATTAGTAGATTAGGACTGCCTTTATATCGAACTAGTGGTGACAACTCTGTCTTGTATGATCACGATTTGGAAAGGTATGCTGCGTCTATGTACTCTGGCAATATTATTGTCATTTTACTCTATTGAGCATTTTGCTCTTCTAGTCAACATTTCTCCCCTGTTCTCTGTCTTTTATTCTTCTTTTTGGGCTCTTGATGGTTATGGACAAAAAAATGTACCAGCATATCATATTTTGGCTACTGTTGAAATGGGATTATCCGTTTTTATCTTTATGGCACTCCATATAATTGTTAAATACAGATTGGTATTATTAGAAGGAATTTTTTGGTGATTCTGAATAGACTATGATTCCATCATCAATATTTAATACCAATTGAAAATTTTACTCGGAAGTTAAATTTACTTTAGCATTTATTTTCCTTTAACTTCATTACTGAGCATTTTTTTTCAGTTTTTTTGCCTTTATATTCCATGTTCGCATAGGCTGCTTTTCAAGAGAAGGTAGGTTAGGTGGGTGTGGGGGCGGGGTTGGGTAAGGTCTAGATAGCTCTTTGTTGTATGCTGCATGTTACTTCAGTAGCGCTTTCATTCTTCAGCTTCTTTTATATATCTCTTAATTTTTTTTCCTGCAGCTATGCGCTTTATGATATGGATGGTCATCAAGTTCCTCAGGAGTTGGTTACTCGTGTAGGTGAAGCTTTTGAACAAATTCTAAATGAGGTGTGTTTATTTTTCCATTCACTGCGCAGGAAGTTAGTCAGTTTTACATTGGTTTCCCATTTTGG
Organism: Combretum micranthum; assembly: GCA_024138025.1. NCBI lineage: Eukaryota > Viridiplantae > Streptophyta > Magnoliopsida > Myrtales > Combretaceae > Combretum > Combretum micranthum. Next base: position 1,635,366 of record JAMXBD010000015.1, on the reverse strand, counting down.
TCTCTTGTGAATTATAGTGTGTGATTTTACTTACAGCGTACATATGCTTTCCCGAAAGTTTTTGGTGATATTAGTGGTCATTATTTCTTTTATGCAGACAAATAAAATCAGGGAGGAGTTCAGAGAAGATATATCTATACAAAAGGCTTTCTCAATTGTTTTTGAGCGTATGCCAGAATTGAGGTTTTAACTACAATCCCATGCAAGAAATTCTGTTCTTATTGTCATTTCAGTTTTGGACATTTTTTTATTGAAATTATTCTTTGACTTGCAGGCTGGAGGGACTTGCCTATAAGGTGCTGCAATGGTATCTTTGCAGAATGGAGGGCTGGTTTGCTGCTGATGCTGATACTATCTCAATGAAAAGTTGGGATCAGGTTAAATAATATTTCATTCTGTTATATTTATTTTCTTGTTCAAGAAACCTTGTAAGATTGCTTTAAGCCTTTGTCTGCACTGTGGGAAAGTAATATGATTATTTTACCTTCATTTAGTTGTTGAGATTATATGTGCTAATACATTTGTTGTACCTTCACCTATAAAGGAAGTGCTATTACCTGGTGGACATGGATTAATGGTTAGAGGTTACCTTCCTGTGGTAAACACCCTTGCAAAGGGCCTTGATATCCGCTTGGGCCACAGGTATTGGAATTGTTGCTGGGTTTCTTTGGTGTTTAATCATTTTTCATTATCCAGTGAATTTCTTTGGCAATTTAAATCGCATATACTGCTGTATTTGCAGGGTTTCAAATATAGTGAGGCGGTATAATGGTGTGAAGGTAACAGTAGAAAACGGTGGAACGTTTGTGGCAGATGCTGCTGTAATTGCAGTTCCTCTTGGTGTGCTGAAGCACCAGACGATTAGGTTTGAGCCGAAACTGCCAGATTGGAAACAGGCTGCAATTGAGAATCTTGGAGTTGGTATTGAGAACAAGATTGTGCTGCATTTTGAAAAGGTTTTCTGGCCAAATGTGGAGTTTCTTGGGGTTGTAGCTGATACATCTTATGGGTGTAGTTATTTGTTGAATCTGCACAAGGCCACGGGTCATTCTGTACTGGTTTATATGCCAGCAGGGAAGCTGGCTAGAGATATTGAAAAGATGTCCGATGAAGCTGCTGCTAATTTTGCTTTCTTGCAACTAAAGAAAATCCTTCCTGATGCTTCTGCCCCAGTAAGTCTCCTTGTTTTGTAAGCTTGATGATTTTTAATTTAACTTTGTCAAACAGGTCATGAGCAATTTTTCAATGGTGCAGATTCAGTATCTGGTTTCTCATTGGGGCGCAGATGAGAACTCTCTTGGGTCCTATAGCTATGATATAGTAGGCAAACCCCATGATCTATATGAAATGCTGAGGATTCCGGTGGATAACTTATTCTTTGCAGGGGAGGCAACAAGCATGAGTTTTCCAGGATCTGTGCATGGTGCCTATTCAACTGGCCTAATGGCTGCAGAAGACTGCCGTATGCGTGTCCTGGAGCGTTACGGGGAGTTGGATATATTTCAATCAGTCATGGGTGAGGAGGCCTCCGTGTCTGTTCCCCTCTTGATATCCCGTCTGTAATTTCCGAGGGACCCCTTCTGCTTAGCAAGTGTGTGCATGTGTCTAATTTCTGCTAACATGAAATCTGGCTAACACATTATTGCCAATTTGATTGACTTAGATGGGGAATGTTGATCACCCTCGTTTTCCATTGATCGCTCAGTCATTTATGGATATGATGTGAGTAGTCTTCTCATGTGATGTTTCCATGGTTAAGGAATATTTTATAATTATTCAATATCTAGTCCTGTAGTCCGTGTACATCTCTTTTTATATAGAATTTGCTACTGGATGTATGCAGTTGAGACTATTATATTGTTGCAAGGAGACTATTAGTATGTGAACGATGTCCATTGGTATCCATCCTTCTGTATTTGTGTTGAGCACGCTATTACAGGTATACTTTGTGCTATTAGGAGTTGTGTGCGTGAAGCCCTTTGTTTTTTTGTTGGAAAGATGATTTGCTTAGGTTTGAATTATGATTCCCATCTTGCTGGGATAAGCACTTTGTACTTTGCAAGGGTGGTCCATCTAATCGGGTGAAAACTGCTACGGTTTTGAAGTTTTATAAGCCAATGTGCTAAAAGTCGCAATTGTCTACTTAAAAAGTTTCAAAATGTCATTCTATTATCTCTATGCTTTTCAAGTTCGTTAATACTACCTAGATGGGATGGTTAGTTTTAGAAATGAGTAGAATTTAAATATCAAATGGATACATATCCTTTTGGTAAGTCAAATTTGATGCTTTTAAATTTTAAATAGTTGTACAATGTGGAGATGATATCGTAATGCCCGTGATTCTGAAGTTGTCCTGTAGTAGAGGGAAAGCTTCTGGTTTCTTCACCTGCTCACGTTGCTCTTGTAGCCACTTATCCATTTTTCATCCTCAAATCTCCTGATACAAGCCTCATGCTTGAATCCTCCAGTGCAACTTTTCCTATAAAAAGGCACTCTGGATGTTGATCATTCTTTATGGATTGGGCCTCTCAGGTTCATGCTTTGTTTCTTCTTTACGGCTGATGAAATCTTGAATTCTTGTTCGGTTCCTTGATACAAAAAAGCAGCACCGATTGTTAGGGAGGGAATTGGATATTTAGCCTTCGCCTTGCTTTTGTGTTGGTGCTGTGGAATGATCTTAGCCGTCCATGCAAAACCACAAAGTAGATCTCTCATATTTGGTTTTACGGGGTGGTGGTGTGGGGGGAAGGAGAGGGGGAGGAGGAAGGAAATTAATAGGTATTATAGATCCATCTGAGGTGTAAAATTCATACATGTGTGACATCTTCAATAAAATCTTGATATATAGTTTGTATGTGGTGGAATTCGTGTCTACCATTATTTTCAAAATATATATATTATGTATATATATTAACTATATGAAAAAAAAAAATTCAACAATTACTTAAAGAATACGTGCGATGCATCTGAAACCCCTACAATTGCGATTTATTGACTTGATGGAATTGAAAGAAAAAGACTTGCAATTGTGATTTATTGACTTGATGGAATTGAAAGAAAAAGACTTGACTGACTTGTGATGCAAATGAAAGAAAAAGAGAAGGAAGGGAAAAAGCAAAAGTAATGCTCATTGAAAGAAAAAGACTCGACTTAGCAATTAGTGATGGAAATGAAAGAAAAAAAGAAGGAAAGGAAAAAAAAAAAAAAACAAAAGTAATGCTTTGGTTGATGCAGGAAAAAAAAAAGGAACTAGCTAGAGAAATATGTTAGACGTCATATCAAATTAATGGCAAAGAGCAAAGCAATATTTACCGTATATGAAACCAAATGGCAGCATCAAACAAGGATTTGAAAAAGGAAGGAAGATATTAAATTTGGAATATTGTTATCGTACTTTTATGCATCAAATATCTTTGTGTATTATCTGTTGCATATGCAATACGTTATTGCCACATAGGTATCATATTTGCAACATGTGAGACCGATGAAAATTTAGTACCATATTTTCATTATGTGATACTACAAAGATAAAGATGTAATTTTTTTCATCTATTTCTTTCAAAACTAATCAGTAAACAAAAATTTATCTTGTTTGTATATAGAATATATGTTGTTTTCCTAGTACTGTCTTTATTAGCCGTCCATTCACTAAATATAACTATGACATCATTTTACATGTTATGCCAAATAACCCATTAGAAATTATTTCTTCTTTAGGATTTTTATTACAAGCAATTACTTAAATAAGATCTAACTAAAATTAATTACCAAAATACAATTTTAAAATCACATGTGTTAACGAAATATGTCGAAGAGTGCATTTTTAGCTTTATATTACATGTACACAGACATGTCCCATCTTGCAAACAGGATATAGATCCATAACACGTATTGTAAGCAGTATAAACACGAATATTTTGTCTTATAGACGCGATTTATACATGCAATATATGTACAAAACCTTATATCTCATTTTATAAATGCATTTTCTTAATGAATTTTAGTACTTATTTTCATTTGACATATACTTTGGTAATTTCTTTTTGTTACTGCTTTAAACATGTTGTTTGCACATTAAATAGCCCAAGGGCAAAATATAATTGTATGGACCAAGGATATTCTTTTCCATAGGACAATTAATGATTTTTCCTTTTCTATGTCAGGCTCCTTATAAACAACACCTACCCTTTATGTGAAATTTGTATCACGATCTAAATGTTGTTAGGGTGAGTGTAGTCTTCTTATTGCAATGTCTTTTCATGAAGAATTTCTTAATTTCATTGATTCAATTAGAGTATGCATTGGTTATAAAAAAAAGGAAAGAAACTAAGCATCTATAATTCCTATAATAATTTTTCTTTTCTTATAACATTTCTACTCAAGTTAGAGTATAGATATTGGTTATGCCCGGCTACCTATTAAGATAATCAACCTAAGCCCCATTTAGGGCATTTATAGAGAGATTTTCGAGTTGCTCCACAATTTTCATATATTTTGTATAGCTAAAGTTCTATTGCATCTTCTCATAAATAAAAATGGTAGTCAATCTAAATAAGTTTTCATTTTTGAAAATGTATTCGATGTAATATGAAGAGATCAACTTAGTAATCTTACTACAAATTTCTTGACATTGGAACTTTGATCTAACCTCGATCAATATCTGGTATATCCCCATCACTTCATACATAGATTAAGCCGCTCCACAATTTTCATATGTTTTGTATAGCTAAAGTTCTATCGCATCTTCTCATAAAAAAAATGGTAGTCAATCTAAATATGTTTAGTTCATTTTTGAAATAATGTATTCGATGTAATATGAAGAGCATCTTAGTTATCTTACTACAAATTTGTTGACATTAGAACTTTGATCTTAACCTCGATCAATATCTAGTATATCCATCACTTCATACATAGATTAAGCCATGACTGTATATTCTAACACTAGGTTTATATACAATATTCTATTTCTTGCTATTCCACACCCTCATATTTCTCCTAAAGGAAACATAATAACCAATGATGGATTTTCGGTTCTTCTTAGATCTAATCTAATCTTCATTTGAAAAATAATCTATACAAGAACAATCATGTTTATTTGTACAATATATCTAATCTGAGGCACTCTTCAAATAACACAAGATCTGTTGATAAACTATTGGGAAAAACATAAATTGACTCACAACACTAACATAACATGTGATACAAATTAGATGTCGTTAGAATACTGCATGGTTTTGCCCCTAACTCTTCTATCTCAATTTGCAAGAAAATACATATATTGGTTGAGATAAGAAAATAACTTTCTTGTTCATCACAATAACTCCCAAAAAGCACTTCAAAAACGTTAAAGCCTTTGTGTACAACTAGCTATGTAGAAAAGTCTTTAAAGATGATATACCTAAAGTGTCCCTTTCAATAATAATGATATCATCTACCTATCAAGATGATTAATGAAAGACAAAAGGTACTTATAAAACACCAAATGATTAGATGCATTATTGGCCATTTCAAACTTTCAACTACTTGACTAAATTTGTCATATTAGGCACAAAGATTTTGCTTCAAACCACATGAAGACTTTTGAAAACAACAAACTTCCCCATTCTCACCTTGTGCAACAAACCCAAGTGGTTGCTCTATATAGACTTCATCAGCACATGAGGAGATATTCTTGATACCTAAATGATAGTTGCTAAAGACATGAACAAACAATCAAAGGTCAATTTTGCTACAATCAAGCAATGGATCCATCGAGATTGACTCCAACCATAAACACCTATTTACATCCAATAGACATTTTACTTAAAAGTAAACTTAAGAAATTCTAAGTACTATTGGCATCTAAAGCATTCATCTCTTCTATCATTATTACATACTAGCCAGGATGATAGAAGGCCTCGTAAGGAGAGCAAAGAGTGGAGATATGATTAAGAGAGGTAAAAAGTAAACATGAAGGAGAGGTTAATGATCATAAGACAAAAAAGATAAAATAAGGTGATTGCATTATTGTTTAATTTTATGAAGAGCAATTGGAAGGTCTAAGTTTTTGTTTGGTGCATCTAAAGCCAAAGAAGAAACTAATGTTAGAGCTATAACAAGTGGGTACTAGCATCAAGTATACAAATGATGAATTGGTGGTGGAAGTAATGGGGAGGTGGTGGTGTTGTAAGAGGCATATTTGGTTTTTGATAAGTAATGTGGTAAATGAATAAATCATCATTATCCCCCTCACTATTAATAGGCTCAAAAGTAGGAAAGAAAAGACAATTTTCCATAGAAGTGACATTAGTAAACATAAGGAATTTGCTAAGACTAGGACTATAACATCGGTATCCTTTATCTACAAGAGAGTGTACCTTGCCCACCCAAAAAAGAAAAAAAAACACAAGCACACACTACAAATTTGGAGTTTAATTTGGTGATATGGGACCCAACATCTTAAACAAAATATGTACTCTTAAACATGTGAGGTTCAATAGGAAACAATAATTTTAAGGGAAAAGGAATACTATAAAAACCTCGCCATCATCCATTGATAATAACATTCAATTAATTAAGAAACAACCCGTTGACACAGTTTTAGCAAAAAAATGTTTAGGAGAATAATTTTGAAATAGGAGCGAATTATTGTTTCAAGAAAGTGTATTTTTTCTTTCAACCACACCATTTTGAGATGGTGTGTCAACATACAACTTGATGGGTAATGTTGTGTTTTGTCATATAAGTCATAAGGGTATCTTGATAAATATTTCGTAGCATTATCACTTCTTAAATACATGCAGAAGTATAAACTAGGTTTTAATTTTAGTACAAAAAGTAGTGAAATGAGAAACTAACTTAGAATGTTGTTTCATTAAATAAAACCAAGTTAATTGGGAGAAGTAAATGAAACCTAGTTTTAGACATAACTGAGTAAGGTCCCCAAACATTTGAATGAACTAGCTCTCTTATTGACATGAGGAACATAAGACTATTCATGGTGTTTAATAAATTGACACAACCCACAATCTAAAGACAAGACATCCTTGAATTAAGGACACAATTTCTACAAGGTCAAGAGAGAAAGATGACCAATCCGACAATAGGCTTTAAAAGGAGTTGAGACACTCAAGCAAGCAATGGACTAGGAACATCTACTTAAGTATCCAAAATAGAGTCTTTCTAACACACGCCCTTGAGCAATAATCCTCTTCATCATAAGATCCTAAAAGACTATTATAAGGAAAGAATGAGACACCACAATTTAAACTATGAGTCATCTAACTCATTGATATTAGATTAAAAGAGAGATGTAGTAAATTTAAGATAAAAGATAGAGAAAGTAATGGAGTACGGTAGATAACTTCAGAATCAAGAATAAATGATGGAGAGTCATTCGCTAAAGGGACAAGAGAAGACAATGGTGTGGTCTGGATGTAGTGAAAAGATTAGACTTACCTATTATATAATGAGTAGTACCTAAGTTATTGATTCATTGTGATGTGGATGAAAGAAGCCACTTATCTAAGTTACTAAACTTAGCAACCACAATGATAGATTAGGATAAAATTTTCAATTCTTTTTGGTGCTCACGGTATTTGGGAAACTCTTCTAAAGATTATTATAATAATTTGATCAAATCATAGACCAAGTTTGGCAGTAGTTATAATAATATGAGATCAAAAAGACTTCTAAGATTTGTTCAACAATTTTCAACAAGTGTATATGACATGACCATCATTGTGACAATAATAACATTCAACTCCTTTTGAATCTTTACTTCTATTATTTTCTCTATCATAAATCAAATTAGAGGAATTTATAGTGTCTAGTTTATTATTATGATTAACAAGATCACTAGTAGCTAAAGCAAAATGAGTAGTGAAAGTACTGGTCTTTGTGCATAAGACTCTATTAAATTCCTTATGCAAAGAAGAATTATCAGTGCTAGATAAAATTTAAGATTTAGCCACCTCATTTTAAGAGCTATATCCTGCTAAAGAACTCATAATCCTCACCTTCGCCCTTTTTAATTGTTGCAGTCAATATTAGCATTGAATGGTAATAAAACATTTAACTCTTCAATGATTTTCTAATATTCATAAAATATCTTTGAAAGAATCAATCATATTCCTTAAGATAATAAATTCCTTACAAATTTCATAAATGTGAGAAAAATTCTCTTTTCAAAATATAGATATTCTAAAAGCCATTGATTCCTTCACATAGTCATAAAGATTAATCAAACTAACCATCTCAGTCTCAATGGAAATCCCAATATGCAAAAATAATCTAGCATCATCTTTCAACCATGCCTTACAAGTACCATTAGTGGATGGAATTTTCAATAAGATGATTGTCTTTAGAAATACTCTACAAATATATTTTAATTATCATACTCCATTCCAAATGCTTAAGATTGATAAGTTTATATTCCTTGATTTTAGGCATCATTAGAATAATATTAGTTATTATAGTTTTATGGTCTTTAACCATAGGTAGCACAAATAATAATTCTCAATAAAAACTAACAAAAATAAATCTAGAAAAACACAATATTTTAAAAGGCCTTACCACTTTAATTAATGCAAAACCTTAACGCTAAAAAGACATTACTAATCAAAAGTCATCCTAACCAAGAAAAATAGTAGCCAGTAAAAGTAAACAAAACCTAACTTTCAAAATATTGACCTTACAATGAGTCAATTAGGCAACAACAACTAGTACATGTAGAGTATAATGTGTCACGTCCCGAGAGTACCCTAGTAATAGTAGTAGACAAGTCACACTTGAATACTATCACTAGATTACCTTCGGAAAGTAACCTATTTTTCCAAATAATTGGATCTTTTAGTTGCTCGGATAAGTAAGGATAAATACATGCAATATAAATTAGTAAATAACTGTCATCTCAATCATAAAGTATCATAGATTATTACAAACCATGTAGTCTTTTCGTAATTCTCCACGTACATAACCGATAAGATAATACAGGCTAATCTATTCTAGGAAAAATATAAACCACTTATCCCAAATAGAACTTTAGGCTTCCAGCTTTTAAACCCTTAATGGAGCCATATTCCTGGAGGTAACTAATCAAGGTCGAAGCGTAAACCTAAAAAGACTATTGGAGTGTGAGTGAAATTACAAGCTTAGTGAATAACCAGACATATTACACACCAAACAAGTTTATTAGCAAATTGTATGTAATGCAATCACTCAAACATATGCTCAAAATATAAGCTTGGATGATCTAGAATCTAAATAGGAAAAAGATTTACGCCCTCTTTTTAGGGTTGAAGAACAATTACTTTATGACCTACTTGCCCAGGAGAGACTAAGTTTATAGGAAAATCAACGATATCTGTAAACCCCTAGATTTTTCATACTAGTAGAAATAGAACTAAAAACGAATAGAATAATAAAATAGAAAATAAATAGCCATTTCTAAAACCGACTAAGCTTATAGAATAAGCCTACTAGTAATACTGGTCCTGTCTGTGATCCTAAATTCGTAAAACAAACTTTCCTATTATTTCTAAAATGTACGAATAAGACTTTTAAGTCGATTCTAGAAATCCCTTATACGAAAAATTTTAAAAATAAAACTCAAACCCGTTCAAAAGAGAATATCAGATAACGCTTAAAACTAAAGTTTGAGAATTAAAAGATGAACCATTAAGATTAATTTATCACGTATAATATAAAATCAAAACTTGCTCATTTTGAGCCGAGACTTTTCCTAGTCGCCTTAATTAAATATTCCTTCGCTAAAATAATCAGATAAACGTCAAAAACAAACCCAACCTACCTCTACTAATCTTGCTTTTTCTTAAAAATTTTGAAAACCTCCGTAACACATCCAAATATCATGATTTCTCCAAATATTTGACCTAAATTCCCGGATGGAATTCCTCTCCACTTGGGCAGCCGATATCCTCAACTTGTGGCCATTATCCTTGACTTATGTGACCCCTAATCTACACACATGCACCACTAGGAGATTGACAACTCAAACACATGTATAATTAGCTTTGAAAACAGTGCAAAACACCCCCCAAAATCTGCTGGACGTGAGGAATTTTCTAGTGAGTTCTCCATCGCCTTTGGCTTCTCTTAGCTTCTCTATATATATGTCATAATACACAAACAAACACACACATTTATTCAGACCAAATCCACACCCCAAGCTCAGAAAAACAACAAAACAACACACTTAAATCATCTCAAACTATCTCCATTTTCGGCCACCATTGAAAGGACTCCCAAAGCTCAATTTTTGAATCCAACAAGGTAAGTCTATAACTCTAATTCGTTTTAATCAAGAAGCATTGATGCAAACTAACTTTAAATGATCTTAGGATCACAAAACACTTAAGGACAAGCTCTAGATCGGTTCACAACAACTCAAACCAAGGTAAGAACTCAAAAACCCTACTTACACCATTTTATGAATCAAAAACGTGTTTCATGTTTATGATATCACGTTCTAAGCCTATATTTGTGTATAAACATCTCATATGAACATTTAAAATGCTTTGGTGGAAGTTTGAATGTAAAAATCTCAAGAAAATCGAAGAAAAACTTGGAGAAGACGGTGAACAGTGAAGATAAGCCGGCGGCCTAAAGCTTACGCCGGGGGCGTAAGCATGTGCGCCGGTGGCCTAAGGATGTGCGCCGGCGGCTTATCCTGGTCTGTACGCGTCCCTGCTCCGATTTCTCCAAAAATGAAATTTATACAACTTAAAAATATGTATAAAAATAAAATAAAAATGTATATATGTATAAACTAAACTTATTAATTGTTTTTGATGTTAGAACACTAATTTCATCAATTTAAAAATTATTTTGTTAGTTTTTAGTAATAATACATGTATAGTACTATTTTCAGTAAAACTCACTACTGATGATTTTACTTACTATTCTTAAAAGAATAATATTGTCATGTTATAGTGACTAAGATATTGTCAAATGTACTTTTATGATCCTTAAAATCATTTTTGTATCAATTTACGATTCCAAATTAATATGATATGATAATGTAGGTACTAAATTTAATATTTTCCAATGTTTCTAAATTATAGTATTTGCAAGATAATTGCCATCAGTATATTTTTAAAAATGCATGATGAAATCTATATTTTCTTGAGTCTTAGATAAAATAAAACGTATTTTATCACAATAGTGTGAATAAATAATCTTATAATGACTTATGCTTCCACAAGGGAAAAATTTCTTAAAAACTTAATTTAACTGATAAGATGACTTCTAAAAACATTAAGATTTATACACGTTATATATTTAATGGAATACTACAGAACCAAGTTATCTGAATATTTAAAAACAATTACTGAACAGTAATAATAACAGTAATACCGGGTCATAAAACGCCTGGACAATGAAATATTTCTGATACCCTACCAGGACATATATGGACCGAAACGAGGTATTTTGCTACCTCACATGGACAATATTGAACAATGGAACATTCCCGATACCCTCTCAGGACACCTATGGACCCAGAACAAGGTACTTTGTTACCTTATCAGGACATAAAAATACTTAATAAGAGATCAAGAGAAACAAAACGAGAATAAAGGACAATATTAAAACTACCCTTACATGGACAATGAAGGACCAGTATGGACGCAGGTTATAACCCGGATATCAGCTTAAGGACACTCAGACACTTATAAGAGTTCTAAATATTAAGTACACATTATTGATGGATACCTGATTCCTTAAATAGGTGACTTTGAGTCCAGCAGAGACTTCCCAGCAGACTATTACGATTAAGCAGGATGAGCAGGTGAGTAACTCAGACTTATTACATTGTTTTTGATTTGTAGCTTAGTTGAATTTTAATGCAAGATAATGAATGCGAATTATCATGTGGGTTGGGAATTATGCATGTTCAGTTGATGATTTGCTAAGCTACTAAAAACAAGTGATCAGAATATTGTAGATAAAATTGCTTGTTTAGCATACTGATTGTATGTGAATCGTTTGGTCATCATAAAATGAAATTAACAGTTTCTGGCTGCTTAATATAAATGACCATTCATTGCACGATGTGCATCTTTGCATAAATTTTGTGTGGCCTGTTACGTGTTTAGCCATCCGGGGCTCTGGTAAATGCTGGCATGCCTAAGCTATAGACTGCTAAGGTTATCTTTGCTCTGTTGATCCCATAGGAACTAAGTGGTATGAAGGACGCCGCCTATGGTATTGCTGGGATGACAAACACTTAGGGAGTTTCCAATGCTATGTACTTGGGATGGTTAGTTAAGCTACTCTAATAAAAGAGATAATTTAACACGAGAAATCGTGAGATTCCCTTGTATGCTTGGTATCTTCTGGATGGGCGGGCCTTTTAAGACTGGACTCTTCAACCCTTAAAAAGAGGGCGTAAATCTTTTTCCTGTTTGGATTCTAGATCATCCAAGCTTGTATTGTGCATATGCTTGATTGGTGCATTACATATGTAGTGCTAACAACTTGATTGATTGTGATATGTTCTGGTTATTCACTGAGCCCGTGGTATAGCTCACACTCTCACAGACCTTTCAGGTTTACTCTACGCCCTTGGTTAGTTTCTTCCCGGAGCTTGGTACCGGTAAGTGCCTAGCAATGAATTGCTTCAAGAAGTTATGGAGCTAAGATGGCAATATGTTTCTACTTTAGTATAGTTAGATTAAGAAATTTTCGTATTGTACTTTGAGAGACAGTCTTGAAAGTAGACTATGGTTTGTAATATTATTTTAAGAAAGGTTTATCCATTTTACAGGTATTTACCAATTTATGACTTTCTTATATATTTGTCATTTCTTGTCCAAGCAACTGAAAAATCCGATGTTTTATGAAAATTGTCGCCCCCGGATGGTAAACTAGTATTGGTATTCAAGTACGGCTTGATCACTAATATTAGGATACCCTCGGGGCGTGACAATTTCTCTTCTTAAGGTGATCACTTTTAGCTTAATGATGTTTTAACTGACCATTTCCTGTATGAATCCTTAGAAACTCCCTAAGTATTAATCATTTCAAAACGATACTATAGGCGGCATTCTTCGTTGCCACTTAGTTCCCGTAGAATTGACGGAACAAAAAAAACCTTAGAAAAACTAACACTTTTAGAAAAACCAAGCATTAACAGAGAACCGAAATATTAATACATAGCAGACTGTCACCCATTTGTGTATGTAATAATGCAGTACGTGTAATGCATGAATAGGTTATTTAATAAATCAATAATTCTTATTCAGTTTCATGGCGGTTATACATTACACACAATAATCATCATACTATTTCACATCATCATACCATTATATTATCATTTTCGTAATGGTATATTAACAATCATACAATTAGATCACGGCACATTTCAATCAAAACAATCATATTATTATCTTTGCATTACATATTCAATTAATTACAAGCACAAATAGTATAATATGACTAAGATACTCACCTACTCATAGTGACTAATCATAGTAATCAGCTGGAAGGTCTTCTATAATATCAATGTCACCTAGATGAATAAAAATATTCATCAATAAGGCATAAATTATACAGCTAAAATTCTTATGAGTGTCTAAGTGTCCTATATTGATATTTAACTTTGTTTTATTACTTATTTTGGTCCTTTAATGGTCTTTTGATAACAATTATCATTTAATATTTATTTTCATTTTACTTATCTTGATCTTGTCTAATAGTTATATACATTTATCTGATGTTTAGAAAAATTGATATTTAATAAGCTTATATATACATATATATATATATATTTTTATAGTTATTATTACTACTTTTATATTATTCTCTATTTGACCCATTATAGTAACTCATATCCGTTTACTATTATTTAGTGTCGTCATGTTTCTCTTAATCTATTTCATATAATTAGTTTATCATTTTTAGATATCAAATTATTCATAAATTTAGCTTATCTAGATTTCCATTCTTGTACATTTGTTAGTATAAGACAAATATTTTACAATTATAATTTCTAATAACACTAATATTTCTTTATAGCTCTTAGGGTTAATAGTTCTCAAATATTAAACATATTATTATTCTAAATATTTGTATTTATTTATTTACTTAGTAAAAATTTGTTTTGATATATATATATATATATGTATATATAAGATATGTTTATATATATGCATATATTCTGTTCGTATAATACAGACTTCATGCAGGGAAAACATGTGTGTACACTGGCTTCAACGCCACCGGCATTGATACCTAAATGTCGGCGTTCATAGGGTTTTACATATTATTTTGTATCAGGGTACGCCGGCTTGTAGGCCGCTAACTTTACCACGTACGCCGACTCTCACGCTACCGTCGTAGAATTCAAGTTGTCCAGCTTTCGTTCATTTTACATAAAAAAAAAATAGACTTTACGTAGCTTATGTTCCTGACTACGTGGTCATTTACGCCGCGCAGCCTATCCTGATAAGCCGCTGGTGTTGGGGTATAACCTGCCGGCATTGGGCCGGTGCTGGTATTGTTCATCGTCTTCTCCGATGAACCAGTTTATATTTCATTAATTTTCCATGTTATAATCATTCCCAAATCATTCCTAAGTGTTTCTATGTGATATATATCTATATATATGTAATAGCCATACTTTTATTCGTGGTATCATATTATATATGAGTGATATAGTTGCATATTAAAATAAATAAATAACATGTTTTACATATAGATTAAGCTAGTATAATTTAATGTATGTGTTTAAGTAGTGTAGAATAATTATGTTTGCATTAGTATAATAAATACTTAATATTGATTTATATATTGATGTTGTATATGAAATGAGTAATATTAGACTTAAATGTATATTTCAAGTGTTGTGTGTAGCAGATTTTCTTTTTGGAACCCAAAAAGCTAGCCAAATGCCTTTGTTTTACTTAAATTAATAACCCTAATTAAGTCTAACTAAAAAGCCACTTTATAACTTTATTTGGACTTCCTTAAAAGTCAAATTTGGATAAATATTAAGCAAAAAATATCCCCATTTTTTGTCCAAAATCAGACCACCATCAAAACAACCTCTTAAACAAACATAAAACTCATTACTTTCTCTTCTAAAGTTACCCCAACTTCAAGACTAAGACCCACATCCAAATTATTACAAGTTGGCCACCAAAAGACCCTTCTAAAGCCTTGAAAACCAAGCCAAAAGATTTGAGGTAAGTTTAAGTTATATTTGATACAAGTTTCATCGCGTAGAGTTTGTTGAATGTGATTTAGATATGTATATATGTATTGGTGATGTGTTGATGTAGTTTTAGGCTGCCGATGAAGTTTTAGGCTGCCAATGAAGTATAATATATGCATGTTTAGTAGTTAAAGTGTGTTGATGAAAATAGAATGAGATATGAGTGGTGTAGTAAGGGTTAAGTGAAGTTGAGCTTGTTGAAAGTTGTGTTGAATATTGTTTTATGAGTTTTGAAGTGTGGGAGTAATGTTAGAAGTGTTTGGTTTGTGTTGAAGTTAAGTAGAATGTCCAAATTTTGATAAAAAAGAGTATGAAAAAACATGGGAGTTCGTATAGGTTATTAGGAAACAAATCGCGGGTGTGATTCAAGCCTTGGTAGGCTCGGGTTTGACAAATTTCATGAATCACGGTCGTGATCCATCTCTTAGTAGCCTCGGGTTGGTCAAAAACTTTGAAACTCAACAATCATGGTCGTGATTCTTAGCTCAAAAACCATTTTATGACAGCTTTCCAAAAATCACGGCTGTGACTCGTGTTTTCCCTTACGCAATTCTATTTCATATTTTAATCATAACTGTTTCATACGACCTCCGATTGAGGTGATTCAAGTTGCGTTGGAAAGTTTAAAAAGAGATCTACAATTTCATGTTTTGAGTTTTTATAAATTTCAAAAGTATAAATGCTCAAATTCCACTTCTGTCCAGCTGCTATAGTTTTTCCAAACAAAGTTTAAAATTTGTTTTGTTTGTTGAATGTGTGTTTGCTTAGGAAATGGGTCTTTTTGGACTAAAATGAGATAGATTAATGATATTTGTGGTGTGATGATGATTGAGTGATATAATTAAAAATAATTTAATTATACTTGTAGATTTAACACATAATTGAATTTCCATGGATGTTAAGGTAAATCTAGTTATATTGTATATATGGGTTGAAGTTAAAATGATGATTTTGTGAGCTTGTATGATCTTGATAAATGTATAAATGATATGTTATGACTATGTATAAGTTATATTTGAAGTCTTAAGTATTAAGTTTAAGATTTGATATGCTTTAAGTGTAATTCCAAGTATATAATGTTGATTTGAATTTGGATTATCTTCTGAAGGATTCCCGAGGTTCTATTTGGATTTCTTACATAAGGTACGCAGTAACGTGTTTGTTCTTTTCTTAGGATAGGCATATATTTAACCAACTCTAATATAGAAAAACTTAAACTTTGTTTGAATTGGATGTCTCTTACGCTATTCAAATCTGTATCTAGCCTAAATGGTAGATCAGTATGCAGTTGGAGGAGCAGCATCTTGCTCAGATTGGGAGCACGGTAGTTTAGGCGCTTAGGCCATCCCTATCTTTTGATAAGACTTTCCTAAGTGGTACTGCTGGTAACTGATGGGGAAGACGGTATCGGGGTAACGTTTGCTTGAGCTTAGAATGAAATAATATGATTTAGTTCAAATGTTTATGGGAACAATTGGACTAGGTGACGTTATGGACTAAGATAAGTGAAGTTGTGTAACAGCTGTTAACCCTAGATGAGATTATTTTCTCTTTATCAGATATATCATTTAGGAGATATAAGTATCCGAGCTGCTTATATCAACCGCCTGAGCATCGAGGTCGTTACCTAGGACCCCAATTATCCATATTGTCCGGAGTTTGAATACTCTAGTATTGATTGACTAATTAAAAGAATGTCTAATAATTGAATGGATGTTGCATTGCACTATAATTAGTATAGTGTGAATCATTCTGGTTTTGTTTTTGTTACTATGTACTGGACCTCTGGCTCACTTTTTATCTTTTCAGGTGTGGAAGACAAGTTCTATACAAGCAAGGGATATGGATCGGATTTTGAGGAGTTCTTAGATGATGGGGAGGAGTAGAGACGGCCTTGACTTTGATGGAACCCTTATGTGATAGAATAGCTATATGTACATATATGTTCTAAAGACCTATGTATTAGTTAATAGGATTTTTGTTATCTTTTGATATATTTTGTAAATGGCTTATTTACGATCCTTGTTTGTAATGTATGTATATATATATATATATATGGTTGTATTATATTTAGATTTTTATTAAGTAATGAAGTTAGAAGTTATATTTTATAGAATGTTATATGTATTATTAGTAATAAAGTTTATTCTTATAGGACATTTAAGCTAATAACTATCTAATCTGATCCTGGATTACAACCTTACATATAATACCACGGATTTTATGTGGTTGGGGACTGGATTTACCTATTTTAAATATAGGGGTAAGTCAAGGTCCTTACAATATATCAACTCTTAATGCATCAACATGTATGTAATCTTTAATTTTCGAATTTAGAAAATGCAACTAGGGTTTTTGCAAGTTTTACCTTTTTGATCGGAAGTTGGATGTTCCAAACTCCACTCCAAAGCTTGTTTCAGACCTAAGACAGCAAGAAACATTGTTTATAACAATGTTTGACACTTAAACTAGCTAAAAACGAATTCAACCTTACCTTAGCTCTTGTTTCCAAGCTTTTAGTTAAGCTTTAATGGAGGTTAAGTTTGTTTTAAATGCTTGATTTGCTTTGATGGGTTGGGTTGGATAATTTCGAAGTTGTGGCTGCTGTTGTTGGTATTGTTGTTCTATAGGTATTAATGGGTTTGTTTGCTTGTTAATAATGAAGCAAGACATGTATATATACATAGGAGGAGAAGAAGAAGGAATAGGCAACATCTTACCCAAGAATTCGTCCAGATTTCCCCCCATATTTCATTGTTTTATCAAGTTGTTCTTGCTGCATTTATTGAGCTGCTTAGTTGGCTTCATTTGATTGGGTGGTGTGTGTTTTGTTTTGACAATTTGGAGCAATTTAGACCAAGTTGTGTGAAGAATTCGGTTCTCCTCATCCAAGAAATTCTCAGCCATAAACTTGAGCAATTTGCACCAAAATTTTAGGCAAGTTTGTAAAGAAAAATATTACTATATTTATTAGTAAATAATTATCTTAGTTTTTAGGTAGTTTATTAAGTTAATCGGGTACAAATATATTGTTTATTTTGAGAGTTTTGATATGTTATTTGCGTACAAAGGAGCTCTAAAATTTTAAGAAGAATGAGGAACATAAAAATGAAAAAAGAAATGTAAGGAAGATACGATATATAGAAATACAAAATCAAAGAGAATATGATGAATTTATAACCAACAACTGTGTACGGAGTGGGCAAAAATATGAACATTTGCAAAAATTCAATTTTGCAAGTCCAAATGGCACGTATGGTAAATACTTATTCGATAATATTTGTAGATGAAAATTTGCATATTATCGATATTAAATATTCTGAATACTATGGTATACATAGAATCTTAAGTTTAAGGCTTTTACTTTTCAGCTTTTATACCTACTATCGTAAATTATATTTTATCTATTTAAAAGTTTTATTTTAAGGTTAGAAACCATAGACTGGACCAATACTACTTATAATTTCAATCTAGAGTCTTAGTTGGCTTCAAAATCAGGTATCTATTTTCTATTTTATATTTCTATTTATATTTATATGAAAAATCTCGGAGTTTACATAATGAACACCTAACATACTACCGATTGCACCAACAAAATACAACCATACTAACCAAAACTCACAACCACACACTAAAACACCGCTAAATGTGCACCATCAGTGGTATCATGGCCTCGTATAAATGAAGACCTACAATCACACATAATTTTAGCAATTAAAAATGTAGCAAGCCATCGATACCAACACAAGAGAATCTATTCCCATTATTACTACATCATAACTTAATTCATACCATACTTCAATGCAACAAACCATCATGCAATAACATGTTTGAGGTCACTTGGGCACTAGCCACCATGCGAATGTTAATAGACCACAGACAACTCCACTTACGGCCGAACATGACCACTACATATAGACCCACAAACACCTTTAACTACCACATGGTTTTCCTTTTAGGGTAACAAGGAGACAAAAAGGGAAGCACAAAGAAAGAAAACCTTAGAAATTAAAGGCTCTAATACCATGTAATCTTCATGTAGAAGGATTTCTTAATTTTATTAATTCAATAAGATACATGTTCATATACATTGGTTATGAAACAGAGAAAAAAAGACAATAACTGATAAGTATCTGAAACTACGCTTAATCTAAGCATAGTCTCGAATCATATTGCAAGAATTTATCAATTATGTTGCAAAGAGATGGTATTTATTGAGCTAAAATGATGTTTTCAGATATTAAAAAGCTCAATTAAAAAAAATTGAAGGATGATGAACAAAATGAGTGGTTTTGAGAAAAGCTTGAAGATTTGAAGCTCATACGGCCTATACGAAGGATGGTATGACTCTCTGCATTAAGGACAAATTTGATAAGCTGATATATACGGCCCCTAAGGTAGACCAACAAGCCACATAACCCCTAAGATAGGCCATACGTGCCTAGCATACGGGAATAAATAGTCGTAGGCCTTATCATACAACTAGGGATGTAATCAAGTCAAGTTTCGAGTAGATCATATGAACTCGAAACCCGACCCGTTACCCTATAGTTTCTACTAAACTTGACCCTATAATCTTAGGGTATTTACTCATATTCAAACCTGCCCTATAGGGTTTGATTTAAGACCCGAAAATCGACCTATAAACTACTATTTTTTCAACTTATTTTCAAAACTTAATAATAAATTTAAGAAAAGCTAATACTTTTGACACAAGTTTTATATACATTCAAAAATGAAATGATGTATGTTGAATTGATCGAAAATGGTGTAGACCACATTCATTATAAAACATTTAAATACATAAATATATTAATTTTGTCACCGTATAATATCTAAAAACATGGTTAAATTAAATTTCTTATTAGACTAAAATATAATAGAAAGCAAATAATATTAATCTTCATAACAAACATGACTTGAATAAAATTTAATAAAAAGTTCTAAAATCCGTAACTAGTCTAGTAGACAAAAAAAAAAAAATCCTTGGGAAGTAAAAAAAAATGGTAGCTCATTCATGTCTTTTTTTTCTCTCCTTACTTCTTTAGTAATGTTTTTATTTATTATTTTTTTAAATTATAATACCAGGTTCTTGAGTATCAATCGGATTTATTATATGATCCAAACCTGACCCTATAACCCTATAGGGTTTTTACTATATATCCAAACTTGACCTTAAAACTCTATAAGGTTTTTAACAGATTGGGCGGGTCGGAAACCCTCTAATGGCCAACTTGATTACATCCCTACGTATGACCCCCACAGAAGACCATATGAACCCATAATTTACATCAAAGGACCATATGACCTAAGATATGGCTTGTATGGAGGATCTTACAAAGCATGACAATGTTGACTAGAGAGCGATACGACCGTATGAGCCTACCACATGGCACATTCAAAGATTCACCTAGGGTTTCCTTGTTTTCCTATAAATATAATATTTTTCCTAAATCTTAGCAGACTTTAGAACACATTTGAGCCATGCCACATTGAGAAAAGTCGAGTAAGCTCCTTCAAAAACAAGATTGAAGATCCAAAGCAAGGATTCACAGGCTTTCATCAAGTAATTGGGTTGTGATCATGTCATTTAGATATTCTTCTTTTGTACTCATATCTATTGCTATATATGGAAGAATAATCATCTTATATCTAGGTCTTGATAAATCCTAACTCTACCATGTAACTACAATATCATTTGTTTCCTTAAGTTCAATCGCATGTTTATTATTGTTTTACTTAAGTCAATATTTCCAGTGTATGAATGTATGCATGATAGCATAGAATTTGATTGAGACATTGCTTTTATGATTGGATATGTGCAATTAAAGGGATTTGCTTGCAGTTTTAGAGATAAACAGCAAAAGTCTCTTGTAAAACTTAATGTTTGTGCATGAGTTCATGTTTGTAATGCGACTCTAAGTTGCTATTGATCTAAAAGAGGTTATAATTGATAGATTTAGGATTAGTAATTATTATACTTGGGAAAGTTATTAATTTAATAAAGAAAATCCATAGTTTAAGGGACTCATGTTACCTAATTGATGAATTTAAGAAGTTACAGTGGTAAATTAAGATCTAGGTGCATCTAAGCCCAAGTTAATCAAAACAACTTTAATTTTTATTCATTAGATTATTAGTAGTTGATAGAGTATTATTAATTTCTTAGATTAATTCAAATTGATTTTTATTGGTTAGATAATAAAGAAAGAGTCAGTACTAGTAGTTAACAATCCATGTAAGACGACCCTGTACTTAGCACTATACTATGGTAAACAATAGATACACTTATATATTAAGTCGTAAGATAGGACTAGGAGTAGGTAATTGATTTAATTAAAACAACCTTCATTACACTGCGATTATGACATAAAAATAACCCTAGTTAATTCTCCCAACAATATATTTCTAAATATATCTCTATTGTATAATGCAATCCTATTTTATAACACTTAATATATGCCTTGTCATTCTTTTATATAATAGTAGGTTGCTTTTACTAAGTGAAAGAGCATTCTCTTAACGCAAGGTCAGACGATCTTTTGCTTCTTTTTTATTATTATTATTATTATTATTATTATTTATTATTATTGTTATTATTATTATTATTATTATTATTATTATTATTATTTATGCATGCATGCATGCATGATTAGAAAGTTCCATCCATTATGTGGAATGTTTTATAGTTATCCAAATAAAAAACAAAACTTTTCATGACGAAAGTAATTGAATGAGGTAGGTAAGAATATATGATAGTGGTTGGATTAATTAAATCTTCCTTTGACCAATGGGTTAACTAAATCTTAATCGTCCATTCATAAAAGCTCGTATCAATAGGAATAGTTCTCCTCCCATTGATAAAGTATTAAATACATTTAAGATTAATGATAACTGCGAAATACTCTCTCAAACTTTTATTTAAGTATGGATTTATCCCTTGAACTTCTGAAGCACACTCTTTGACCCTCTAAAATTTCAACATTTGGCATAGTTAAGGATATTCAACATTTTTCGCATGCACTTTGAAAAGTTCAAAGGAGATTACAATATTTGGAAAAGTGTCTTCTGAGATTTAATTAAGTATGTCTTCTATTGATACAAGTTAATGGGGCCTTAATGAAGGGTTTCTTTAGTATTAATTAAATATTTTTCCTGTTGACACATGCTAATAGTTACCTCAATTAACCAAATTCTTTAAACGTTGTGACCTAAAATGAACTTACCCCAAATGTCGTAACATGAAATGAACTTACTCAATAAATATTATGACCACTTTTGAACTTTTCAAAACATTGTGACCTAAAATAAATTTCCCAAACGTTGTGACATTCTGGTGTAATTTACCCTTTTGTTATATTCTTTAGCACCTTCGTATGGCACTTGGTGACTACACTAACATGGGGGAAAGATACAATTAGTGTGGAAGAGATAACTAGGGCACTGTTAGCCTACGATAAGAAACGGTAGAATAGCACTAAAGGCTCTCAAAATGAAGGGTTATATGTGAAAGGGGACTGGGAACATGGAAAAGGCAAGGAAAAGATGGATCCAGCAAAAGGAATTGCATGTCAAAGTTTAAGAGTAGAAAATTTTGTTCAATGTTACAAGTGTCAAACGATGAGGCATATGAGAAAGGACTGCCCAAACAAGAAGAAGTAGAATGATGAGAATAAAGGGGGATCCATCAAAGTCTGCTACTATTGTTTAGAATAATGATTTAGATTATAGCGATAGAGGCTTGCTTTCAATTTCATTATGTCAATCCATGGACTCATGGATTCCGGATATGGGGTGTTCATTCCACATGAGCCTAAAAAGAACTAGTTTGTTTCATACACATCAGGTAATTTTGGTTTCTTTTATCTTGGGAATGACAAAGCATGTGCTATTGTTGGAAAGGGACTAATCAATATTAAGATGCATATGGTGTTGTTAGGACTATGTATGATGTTAGACATGTTCCAAAATTGAAAAAGAATTTGATTTCTTTAGGCACTTTACATGCAAATGGTTTTTGTTAGAAAACTAATGAAGATTGCATTAGGGTGAGTAAGGGTACTTTCCTAGGTTGCTAGTACTAATCCTATTTAGGGTTTTAATCTTCGATTTACGGAGTTTACTCGGTTACTAAGAAAACCAGGGAATATAGTTATAGGTGGAGTTGTTGTTATAGAGGATTTGTGAATGATACTATTGTTCTACGGCACATGCATTTGGGTCATCCTGGTGAAAATAGGATGGTTGCACTTCATAAAAGGGGTTTGTTGAAAGAAGTTAGTTGTTACAAACTGGACTTTTGTAAGTATTGTGTGTTGGGTAAATAGTCTGGAGTGGAATTCAAGATGGGTAAACATAAGACTAAAGACATTCTTGATTACATTCACTTTGATGTGGGGGTCCTACTACAAAGCTGTCATTGGGTGGATCTCAATATTTTGATACCTTTATTGATGATTTTTCTAGGAAAGTCTAGATTTAGTTCATGAAATAGAAATATGAAGTCTTTGCCAAGTTTAAGATGTGGAAAGCAAAGGTTAAATATTAAACAGGCAAAAAAAAATCAGGCATTTGAGATCAAATAATGGTACCAAATATACGACTAATAGTTTTAGAAATTCTGTGAGGAACATGGCATTCAAAGACGTTTTACAGTTCGCATGATGTTTGAGGTTGAATGTACGGCTTCCTAAGAGTTTCTAGGCAAAAGCAGTAAGTATGGCATGTTACCTTGTAAACAAATCACCACAGGCCTCCTTGGAAGGAAAAACTGTAGAGGAAGTGTGGATAGATAATGATGTTGATTTTTCTGTATTAAAAATATTTGGTTGTCATGCTTATATGCATGTTCCAAGCGATGATAGGTCAAAGCTCGATCCAAAGTCGAAGAAGTGTATTTTCTTAGGCTATGTGAAAGGGGTCAAGGGCTACTAATTTTGGGATCCAGTAGCAAAGAAGATGGTGATCAGTAGAGATGAAGTATTTGGTGAGCAATCTATGTTGCAACCAAACTATAAAAATGTGTCAATCTTAGAAGAGAATAGTTCTAGCCTTCTAGGGAAAAAGTGGTAAAGCTAGAATTAAAGCAGCCTACAAAAGATGTTAAAAAGGCTAGAAATCCAAGTTTAAAGGGAAGAATACAGATAGCAGCAAAGTAGACTCAAGCACACAATTAAGCCGCTAACCAAGTATGGTTTTGAATATTTAGCTTCATTTGCTTTAACCTTTAGTGGTGGCGATCCAACTTCTTTTCAGGAGGTTATGAATGTCAAGGATAAAGATAAATGGCTCGGTGCTATGGTGGAAGAAGTGGAATCCTTGCACAAAAACAAAACCTAGGAGCTAGTTGAACTTCCTAAAGGAAAATGGGCCACAAGGTGCAAGTGGGTAATAATAAAAAGCCATCAATATCAAGAATGAAGAAAAGGAAGAAAAGTTTAAGGCTCGACTAGTAACAAAAGTGTACTCACAGCAGAAAAGGGTAGATTATGATGAGATATTCTCCCTAGTGGTCAGACACACTTCCATTAAAGTGGTGTTGGCACTAATAGCTATTTCAAAGATGCATTTAAAATAGTTGGATGCGAAGATAGCCTTTCTTCATGGTGATTTGGAGGAGTAAATTTTCATGGAACAACTACTTGTAGCTTGAGGAGATCACTTTATGGGTTAAAGCAGTCTCCACGATAATGGTACAAACGGTTTGACTCTTACATGATTAAGATTGGCTACACACGATGTTATGATTGTTATGTTTATGTTAGGAGCCTTGATGATGGTTCTTTTATTTTTCTACTACCATATGTGGATGATAGGTTAATTGCTACTAGGATTATGCAGAATGTGATTGAATTGAAAACCTTGTTAAGAGAGTTTGATATAAAGGATTTAGGGGCTGCCAAGAAGATTCCTGGAATGGAGATATATAAGGATAAGAGCTTGAGGAAACTGTGGTTATCTTAATGCAATTATGTTGAGAAGGTGTCGGACAGATTTAGTATGAGCAAAGCTAGACCAATCGGCATTCCATTGGCTACCCACTTCAAACTCTCTATAGATCAATGTCTAAAGTCAGAAAGTGAGATTTCAGGTATGTCTTCAATTCCTCATGCTAGTGTGGTTGGTTGTCTAATGTATTCTATGGTTTGCACGAGACCAGATTTGGCACATAATGTTAGTCAAGTTGGTAAGTTTATGTCAAATCCTGGCAAATAACACTGGCAAGTAGTTAAGTGGATTTTTAGGTATCTAAAAGGAACTGCAGATTATTGCCTTTTTTCTGGTAGCCAAAAGGGTGATACTTTGGTTGTGGGATATGTAAATTCATACTATACTAGTGATTTAGATGATAGGAGGTCTATTAGAGGATATGTCTTTACTCTTGCAGGAGGACCTGTTTGTTGGAAATCTACCATTCAGTCTATTGATGCGTTGTCCAAAACTATGGTAGAATACATGGCTGTTGTTGAAGAGCTAAAGAAGCTTTATGGCTAACAAAGCTGGTAAATGAATTGGGTATTGAGCAAGGGGGGGTACATTGAACTGTGATAGCCATAGTGCTATTTACTTGGCAAAGAATCAAATCTATCATGCTAGAACTAAACATATTGAGGTGAGATTTCACAAAATCATAGAATTGATTGCATCTGGTGAATTATTATTAGAGAAGATTCATACCTCTGAAAATGCAGCCGAAATGTTCACAAAACCTATTACTATAGGCAAGTTCAAGTATTGCTTGGATTTAATCAGTGTTTTCTAAATGCTAAGGAGTTTTGGTTCTTACTGTTTTTTATCTTCATGACGTATATTCGCCAAAGTGGAGATTATTATTTATGGCTCATATTGTTTCTTATTATTTTCGTACGGTATAGGGTTATTTTGGGTGAATAGGACCAAGGTGGGGCGAAGTTATTATATGTTAATGCAACCCAAATTATTTTTAATAATAACAAACAAAATAGCTCTGCTCTCGAGTACGAGGACACATTGCCATTCCTCATAAATTCCTTGTGTTCTTGTCTTCTTTTCTTGTTCTATTTTATTTTATTATTCTCTGTATTATATTTCTCAACACTTACTTTCTCATATGTTAGAGATCATCTTGTGCATTGACAAATAGAATTAATGTTTCCTTATTATTCATCAAGTCTCACCGAAATGAGAAGACAACAATTCAACTTAACCTTTGCTAAGTAAATGACAATATGAACATAACCATATCTTCTAACTGCATTCAATAGAGAAAATAACAAATACTCGGTTCCTATTACAAAGACATTTCTAGACATTTCTAGATATCTGCCTCAGTATCTATTGTTTGGTTTGCCAACGAATGACATAACCATGATTTTCTACAAGTTCCATCCTCTCCTCATTTAGCACTTCCAACACTAGTTTTAAATTGTCTAGATAGAACATTTATAAAACAATCGATCAATCTCATATCCAAAATAAACTATATAAACCGGCAAAATGCTTGTATGAAGAGAGAGAGAGAGAGAGAGAGAGAGAGGTTTAAAAGTCAAAGAAATTAAGTTTACTACATCTCACAGACAAGAAACAAAAGAGCGATAGGTTATAACAAGAAAAAATGACACCAGAATATTAATACGGATAACCAAGGTCATCATGCATACAAAAGTTTCTCATAAAATTGAATTGTAGAACACAGATCCAATAAAAATTGAACAATAAACAAAAAAATAAATGCAAATTGATATAAAATTACTCAATATACAATTAGTACATCAATACATTCCGAATTTAACATCCGAATAAAAATGAACACTTAAAAACCATATGCCCAGTAAAACAATATAAAATATACACAGCCGAGCAAGACTGGTGAATAATTCAGCCAATGTGCCATCCGGATTCCTAATCTGCTACAAAGCCTACAAGGAAGCAAATTATGTTTATGGCTTTCTTTCTATCTTGGCCTCTCCAATCCTGATTTTTCTTTCATTTTGTTTTCCGCCTCCTGTCCTTTGCTCTCAAAAGTTAATGGTCAACCTAATAAGGAACTTTAATATCTAGCTAGCACATTTCTGTAATCATCCAGGTATCTGATCCATATTAATTTCATGCACATTACTATCGATCTATGGCCTCGCTCTGTTATGTGTTCAACCGCATTGTGCATGGACAAATAGGATTAATATCATCCTCAAGTTTCCACCAAAACGAGAAGCAACAAGTCAATCAACTTTGCTAGGCAAGAATTCAAAATAAAGAACTGAAGCTTTCAACCGGATCAGATTCCTCAAGCAAGGATGCAGCTTGAAAGCAGTCTATAGCATCTGCTATACGGCCATCGTCCTTATGGATCAATCCTAAGTAATACCAAGCCATTCTATTGGTAGGTTCTATCCTCAATGCATCTGCAAGTAAGCCTCGAGCAATTGGCAAAGCCATGGAGCCCATCTTCATCAAGAGGGCACCAATCATAATCTTGCAAGGCACATGAGCCGGCTCTAGAAAAAGGGCATTTACATAGGCAGCAAGAGCTTCTGGGATTTGTCCCCGTCTCTCCAACATAATGCCTAGTGAAATTAAAGGAATAATAGAAACATGGCTATAAGAACAGTTTAACATTATAAGCAGTGGCTTGGATTAAACCTTGGGTCTAGCACTAAGAGTATGGAAACTCTGCCACTAGACAACAAGGTTAGTGGCTGACCTTTTCATTTTTTTTTTTTTTTTTAGCTAACTATAAATATATCTTTTTTAACAGAAACACCAAGACCGGATTTCATAAATTATGATCAATCAGACAGAAAGATAAAACATATGGATGCAACCATTATATGCCCCCCCCATTTGGGATCTAACCATGGACATAATTTAACTATAGTAAAATTAAAGTTTTATAGGGCACGTTTGAAAGGAATCTTTTCTCTTCCTCTACCACTGCCTTTAAATAACTTTAGACCAATTCATGAATAATTTCTTGTATTATTATTAATAATAACAGCATATCATACAAATTTCTAAATCCTTACTTTTGCTAAATAAAAGATAATTACACTATGTAAAGGATAATACTAATGTGATAATATCTTTTAAGTGCACATAATAGGAAAGGATAAATTATATCAAAAGGTATTAATATTTGAGGATAAATTTATTAGGTATCGATATTTCCAATAGTTAAAAGGAGGAATCAAAATTTGGATATAAAGTCATTTTAAGGTATCGACATTTCAAGTGATTAAAGGAGCAATTAACGTTTCGTAAAGTGAGTCAAACAATATATCAGTAATTAATCGTTGAGAAAAATTAACAAAAATTGAATGAAAATTAATCCAAAAGTTAATACCCTAATACTTTTCAAATCGTTGATACTTTATTTAATTCACTTTATGAAACATTAATTTCTCTTTTTAACTACTCAAAACATTGAAACCTTTAGTGAACTTACCCCTAAATGTAAACATTGGTACTTTCTGGTGTAATTTATCTTAAATATTTGGTTTGATATTCTAAAGATATTTCTAGATATCCAACTTAACAAATACAAGAATGGTTTTAGAATATCCTTCAAAATCGTTTGTGTGTATATGTAAGCGGATGACATAACCATGAATTTCCAAGTTTCGTGGCATTCTTTCTTAGATCAAGTAAACAATTCAATATTCAAATTAGAAGTATTAATGCTATGCCAATTGCCAAGATGCTCATTTCACTTTATTTAAATCACATTTGAGAATTAAGTGAAAATCCTTTATTCAAAATTTTTTATTTTGATGAAAGCAACCCATTTTAGAACAGACAAATATATACTAATACTACTGCTGAAGCTCCTTTGGTAGAAATATGGTTAATATATCATCATCATCATTATTAGGTGTAATGAAGGAGCATGGCCGTAATTGACCAATTATAAGTCTTTGTTGAGATTTGAACCCAACATGTCATATAAGCTATTATAGATCATGATAGTGTTTTAGGTATTAACCACTAACCTTAGACTAATCTAGAGATCTGTTACTTACCTTCCGTATGCAAGGCTTCAGCTGAATATTCCTTTGACTCTCTGGCTTTTGCCAAGCAGATCTCCGCATCCTTCCAATGTGAAAGACTAGAATATAAATTTGCAAGACCATGCCAAACTTCAAAGCCACTATTGTCTTCCTGAGATCACATAATATAAAATGCCAAAAGCAATTATGAGCAAAATGTTTTATGTTTTTGGGGTAAAGACTATAAGCAATATAGCTGACCAGCAAGCATCAAATTTAAGACAGCATAATATCCCCAAACGGCTCCTATGGTTTATGTTGGCATTAGCCAACAAAGTTGCACTTTCTTTTTCAGACTCAAAATAGTTCAAAATGTGAAACCTCATCATGAAGACAGCATCTCACTCTTTCTTTAATGTATTTTTTTTTTTTTTAAATTCAATGGCACAAATTAATGGTATTACAGTACAATAGATAGCAGTCTGCACATTAAAAGCCAGAGTATACTGCAACGTACACATATATTGGGAGGTCATTGTGGCATTTACCGCTCAGACACATTAGAAGCCTGGGTTGAAAATTCATGACAACCCATTATCATACCAAAATATTTGGACATTCCTAAATATATATATACCCATTAACCATATAAAAGTTGCATGATATGACCTGAGTACTTTTCATAGGTCCAAAGGATTTCCGTTGTGCTTGAACCAAAGCAAGAAGGTAACGGTAAGTCTCTATAGCATCCAAAGGTAGTGACTGGGAGATACGTAGCTTTGCTTTCAACCGTAATAAAGGACCTTGTTCCCATTTTGCAGTCTCATCTAAGGCGGCATCTGTGACCACTTCGGCCTCTGAAAATTTCTGTTGAGCTGACAGAACCAGAGCAAGCAGTCTCCATCCCTTCAATATGGAGCCCCCTGTAACATCAACGAACTTCTTGGCAAATCGCAAAGCTCTATTCAAATTTCGATGCTCTGCATATTGAACCGCTAGATCAAATATAAGGTCAGAGTTGTTGGGTTCCAATACTAATGCAGCTTCTAATGACTTCAAAGCTTCAGATTGAAGCTGAGACCTCTCAAAGTCAGAGGAAGAAACTTTAGCTTGTTTTGCCAAACATAGACCTAACACCTGAAGACTCACACCTTTTAAATGCTCATTCATTCCCTGAGTATTGCTAATTGCTCTCCGAGCATATCCAACTCCCTCAGCTGCCAGTAGGGAACTCTCACTACAAATTTTGGCGGCCATTGACAGTGCCATCAAATCATCAGGCTGTTCATGTTTGTGCAAAGACTTCCTGAGCAAATTCAATGCAGATCTGTTCTGTCCTGATCCACAATAGCAAAGAGCCAAAGTATTCCAACGATCAATGCGATGGTATATTCCAGGCATAATTTCTTCTAGTTGTTTTGCTAGAACCGATGTTTGCCCGCAGAGGGACAGGGCAAATGTAAGGTGTTCCAGACCGATGGATCCCACTGGACAATACCAAGATGAAATTTCCTGACTAGAATCATTAGGAGCAGAATGCCTTCTTCAAGATTATTTTTTGGCACAAAGGAGCTATCAACTTGGGCAGCTAAACTAGGAGGGCCAGCTTCCACTCCACTGTAAAGTAGAAACACAGCAAATACTTTCTGAATCCTCGCACAGCAGTCATTGTCCAGGTTCCACTGGCTAAGAAGAGCACGCCTATAGGAAGCCATGGCTTCAGGATAGCAGCCAGCCTGCTTCCAAAGCTCTGGGAGGAGTTCCACTGCATGGCTTACTGTCTCCTGTAATCTGCCATCCACTAGAACATCTGGTATCCCATTTTGGAATATCCTCTCAACAGCATCAAGCACACTTTTACACTCGCTGGCAGCCTCTGCCAAAAAAAAAAAAAAAAGCATGAAGTTTGGGGAAATAAAAATAAGATAAAACATTTTACTAAAATTCATATATTCATTCCATGAAATGCAGTCTTTAACTTCAAAAGCTTAAACTCATTGAAATAATCAATCATCAAGAAAGCCACATACCACTGAGTCTCCCAAGCTTTTGAAGCGACCTGGCTTTTAAGTATATTGCTTCAAGAATCAAGCTAGCAGCATGCTGGGATGCCACATTTGAGTCAGATCGAGAGCGGGTTTTTTTTGAAGTTGCCTTTTCTGTAATAGAGGGTTGAAATCTCTGAATAGCAGCCTGGAGATCAATGCCTTCAAAAACATGAAGAGCACTCTCTACATTTCCTCTTTGGTATTCTAACCTTCCAAGAAGAGCTCTCGCTTCCTGCAAAATTCAGAGTTTCCATGAGACGTCAATTTAACAGCCGCCTTGACCATCCATGGCAGCACAAAAGTGGCAAAGTATCATCTCAATTACTATTAACAGCAAGAACCATATAAAGAACTGCAGTCATTCATTGCCAGAATCCATAGAACATGAACTATACCTAATGTGCATAAGGCCCATTCTAGTTTAAAAACAGCTTATATAAAATGTCACAGCATCAATTATGGAATTTTCCCAGAGAGGAACGTTGCAGAGTCATGAGTAGAGTGACTACACAACACTCACCAATCAACTGATATATGAATCCCTAAATATTAATTATTTAATTTTTTTGTAGGGAATGATTGACGCTAATAGCACGTAATTTCACCAAAACCACATCATTATCAACAGTGCAGTTTCACTCTGAGGGGGGCATGCAAACATGCTTACACACAGACAAACTTCATACATCATATCATTTGAAAAGAGCATTATAGAGAATAATTTCTACAAAAGGGTTATAGACTATGATCTAGTTTATTAGATGCAAATTGCATAAGCCACAGATTTTCTGTTAAATTTTCTCATATTTATTTACTTATTATTATTATTTTACCACACCAGGAGAGGCAGGAAAGAGGGAATTGATCCTCTCTTGTCTGTGTGCATCATAATATCAGTACCACAGAGTTAAGAGTCCATAAAACTTTTCTGATATATAGGAGTATTGGTTGCTTACTGATATAAAATTCATTTTATACTTACACTTGCCTGAATCCTGATGTTTAAATGGAGACCCAAAATTAGTAAGAGCCAGGGTTGCATATATTTACGAAATGAGTGGGAGTCTGCATTAGTAATTTAGCATTCATTCATTTGCTTTAAACGCTAGGAATTATATACAAAAGTATGGTTGTTTTGGTGATTTCTGATTACTGCTAAGGTATTGTCTAAAAAATCATGATAATTACACCATTTGAAGATTTTTCCTTGAGCCATGCCTTCTGTTTTGCTCAAAACTGAGGAAGTAAAAAACTCCTTAATCACAGAGACAAGAATGGATACAGTACCACCTTGCATGAAAAAGGCAAAAAGAAGAATTGCATGATGATTAATACGAACATAGAAAAAGAAAAAAGTATTATTGTTTTGTATAGAGTTTCGTTGTCAGTCCTTTATCACGAAAATTTATTTGGACTGCAATTTAGTGCTAACATTGATAACCAATTATGAAGTGAGTGTTCGAATAATAATATTCTAACCCGACTAGTTCTTGATTAATGACATTTCCTATCTGGTCACCTTATAATGTTTTGGCTGACCATAAATTAATTGCTTAGCTTTGGCTGCCAGAAGGGATGGTATAGTGGAGAAAAGAGATGGTGGGCTTGTTGAAGACCCAGGTCGATTGTCTACAATGCCACAACCACTACCAAACAAGGAGGATGCCCAGTGAAGCAGGGTCAGCTTCCATCAGAATCTGCAACATGGGGTGTGTTCCAACAGCCCTGCCCTTCCCAGTTTCTCCAATTTAAATAAAACACGAAAAGTAAAAGAAAAAAGAACTGCTTAGGTTCCAAAATACTCTTATGCATCTATACATGTATACAAAAGTTTCTGTGCATGGACAGTATCTACGTGCATGCGTATGCAAAGGTTTCCAAAAGTAAAAGAAACTTTCACCTGTCAGGAACAATCTTATCTAAGTCATGTTTGTGCCTCAAAGAAAATGCACAATGCCCTTAAATCTAGGATCATCATTACCAAAGGGTTCAAATTCTTTGTTAAAATCTGCATAAACACTGCTTCAACTTTTATACGTTGATTTCATTGAAATATAAGTTGCCTTAAGCATGTTTCATACTTGTGTTTTCAATCAGTGCTTAATTCTCTAAACTGATGGAATATAGTCTGCAAGTTATACACACACACACACATACATACATACATACATAAATATATAGGTAAGTACTCAATAAGTAACATTACCAATAACTGGAAAATCGAGAATAGATAGGAAACTTGCATATACACAAAGAAAAATTATGTAATCATCTCAGTGCAATATGAAGTTTTCACCTGGGATCAATCTAACCAGAAACAACGGCTTCCACATTGTTTGAAATTTCTTAACCCATTTATTTGTGTCATGCAGATAAAAAACCAAGGACAAATATCAGCTGTTTAAGAGTAACATCAGCTTGAAGAAACAAACCTCAAAATTAAGTGACAACCCCTCTCTTATAAAAGATTCTGCTTCTAGAATATTGCCTTCATCGAGTTTTGCTTCAACTTCGATCGTTTTCATGCACAGCCCATTTGCATGAACTTCACGTGCTGTAAAGTCATCCCCATAATCACCAGACTCAAATGATTGGCTCTGAGGCATCTGTACTTCTTGAAGTCCTTGCACATTTCGCTTTCTTCACTTCCTATCGTTTCCTTTAATCATAGAAACAAAGTAGGTTCAAGACAGTATTGAACATAGATTGCCAAACTTACTAAACAAACCAAGTTCTCATAAGTCATAGTCAACCCATAGTCGCACATAAAAGTCCACCATGCCTAACCTTGCAGGAAACTACCATAACAGCAAAATTAAAAGGACCTCATGATCATCAACATTAAAATTTGATGCCACAAGTAAATCATCTAAACATTAGGGCAGTAGAAAATATACATTATACCTGGGCGCTACCCTAGCTTGAGGCTAAAATACTAACTTTATCCAAGTCCCATCAGATGAAGTTAATCAAATTATAATTTGTATAATAACATGATCATCATACTCAAGTACATAATAGAATTCAATATCAAGATCAATTCATTTACAAACTTGCTAGTAAATAACAACGTGAGCTCGTATTTAACATATATGCTTTAATAATTAATCTTAAAACCCGAATGATTAACAATCTCATTACAATGCTGCTCAGGTTTCCAATAAAAAAGATCAAATTCCAATTGCCATCTACATTGTGTTGATACAGCTAGATAATCAAAACTGGATAAAAATATTTCACTGTTTTCATCAAATAGGATGATCATTTATGAATATAATTAATACGAACCCCATTTTTTTTTCGATTTCATTCGTACACCAAGGGGCAAAAGGGAAACTTTGCCATCAAGACAACTTCTTTCAAGATGTCAAGTCCACATACTAAAACTCCAACCATGAATAATTATATTCACTAAAATCAACAAACAAGCAACAAGCAAGAGATATTTTTGCATTTGAAGACTACACATTTCAATCAACAGATCCAAGCACAAAATCACAAATACTAATGATTAATCATAGTCTAGAATTCAAACGCATCATTTTGTCATCATTATCATTGGTTGATGAGAAAGTATTCATTTCAAAGCTTTTAATGTGGGACCCAGATGGTCAACCGCATAAAAGTGAGACCTTTTCTGAAGAAGAACGATGATCATCATGGCCCCAAGGAAAAGAAAAACATAGGGCACGTAGGTTTAAAATTCGTGTTGGGTACTCACATTTTCATGTCAATGTTGTCCGACAAAAGAGACGTAATGTGAAGAAAACGACAATGTGGGACCCATCACATTAGGGGTCAAGAGGAGAGCCTTAGGAGTGTCGGTGGCGGTCGGAGAATGGAAGAGACGGCGCCGATGATGATCAATGTGAAGATAATCTCAGAGAGAAGGAAGAGAAAGAGGGAGGGAGGGGGTGAGAGAGATCTGAAATTGAATAAACCCAAAAAAAAAAAAGAAAAATGAAAATAGAAAGGGTAACGTACGTTGTTGAGTTTAGTTAATGAAATAGTTGAATGCATTTACGTTATAGTTTTGTAAATGTAATAAAATATTAGGGAGTGGTGATTGTGTATGGTTGATCCTATGTTTTGTCTTTATGTGATTGCTACTGTTAATCCATTTGGCAGATTCTTTCTTGATGAGATATTTGCCAGAACCATAATCCAAATATTATTAATTTTTTTAACTTTTTTCATGGGGTCAAAATATACTTGAAGACCTACATTTTTCCAACTTTTTCATTTTAAGACTTATGATTTTATTATTATAATTTTTTTTTCATTTCATACCCTCTGTTATAAGTATTGTTGAAAGTCCTAAAATTAATTAATTAATTAATTAAAGCATAGATCTTAAAATGAAAAGATAAATAAATAATATAACATGTGAAACAAAAAGATATAGAAAAATTAGATCTATATTTTTTTTTTTATTTTAAGACTTATATTTTTATTATTTTCCTGGGGTAGCATCGCAAATGTACTTGAATTTTAATAAAATATGTAATTAGATACTTAAACTTTAAAATCAATTATTTTGGTGTCTAAATTTTAAAATTGATCAATTTAGCACTTAAAAATTTTTAAATTAAATCTAAATGTAAAATACTCGTTTTGAAGTTGAAAAATAGCTTTTCCAAATATGATTCTTTTTAGATCTGAATTTCCAAAAATTATTTTTGTTGGAACTAAAATAAATCTCAAGCTTTCTAACGTTTCTCCACTATTATCATGCTACTACATGTCCCTTATGTACATAAAACAAAACCTAAGGCATTTATGAACCCAAAACAACTAGATCTAGTTTATTATACTAGTCATAAATGCAAATGCACTATGATCATTATGTAGATTGGTTAAATGATGAATATATGCATCAAACATTAATAATAACAACATAAATCAATAATAAAGCTAAATAATAGCAAAATAACTTAAATAACAAGATCTACCACATTGTGATGGCAAGGATCTCATGTTCAAGTGTTTCCACATCCCTAGCATAAAGCTCATCGGGATTTTAAGTGGAATCACACATGTAGAATCTTGCCATTACATGTTTTATTGAGGTAAGTTGTAGATCTATTACCTATTAGATGTGTGGAGGAAGAAAACTTGAAGAAAAACAAAAGTGTGCATATGTGTGCATAGAGGGAGAGGGTCACGGCAATGAGAGGGAGAGGAGGAGAGGAGAGAAGAGAAAATTTTTTGCAAAAGTTTGTTTTAGAGAGAAAAGAGTGAAAATGAAAAATGAAAGGTCTAAAGAAGTATTTATAGTGGAATGGATTAAGATTTGTGTAATAAAAGAAGAAATAAATAAAATACATTGAGAGAGAGGAAAGAGGGAGGGGCGCTGGCTCCATCAAGAGAGAGAGAGAGATGTGTGTGATAATTTTGTGTAATAAAATTTAAATTTTAAAAGTATATTATGTAATAAAATGTATGGAAAAGTAAATGTGAGAAAAATGATGAAATTTTGTAAGAATAGGTTGTAAGGATGTAAGAAATAAGGTATGGGTAGTTGTACTTGATGAATAGTTGATTAGAAATCAAAAAGTATATTAGACAATTAAAGTACCGGTAGTAAAGAAAATACGATAAAAGGCTATAACTGTAACTTTTATAACCCAAAAAATTATAGAACTGATATATTTTGAAATCTTATGAAATTACGAATCTAACGGTACTAATCACATATTTTTAATATCTCGAGCCTCGACACACGCTTTTCAAAGTCTGTATCCGATCGGGTTTGAAATAGGTCGAAAATTCACTAATATGATATTTTTAAGCATCCTAATATTATTACGAACCAATCTATACTCTCCACTCATATTTCAACTTCTTATTTTAAGAACACTGGGTTGCCGAATCTTAACTGCTATGATTTCCTAAGGATTTGTTGACTTAAGGTTTCCAATTGACTTTCCGGTTTAAGGTTTGAACTTGATATTATCCTAAAAATTAAGGGTTTACACAAATAAACTTGAAACACCCCATTTCATCTATCCTTTCACTTCTTCCTCCTAACAAAAACCCTCTCCAAACTTAACCGTGGGGTCCCCCTAAGAGCACCACCTTGCAACATTAAATTGGCTATTTTTACTGTAAATTCGTCCTTTCAACATCATGTAACAGACAATGTTATCTTTTTTTCTTCCAAACAGCTAAATTTTGCTATTTAACCATATTTAGTTCAAATGTTGGAGATGATTGCTTGTTTATTATTGTCTAAATCAATGCGTTTTAGTGGATTTTTTAGGATGTTACATGCAATGGAAGTAGTTTGTGGACAATGTTTGAGTAGCTGCATTTGCCGATCCATTTTGGTCCATTCAAAAATAGTGGACGTTGTGACGCTGCTAGGTGAAATGCCCCAGTTATGTAAGCCTAGTCTGTTAGTGAAAAATTAAGTTTTTGGAGTGTGCATCATTGAAGTATGAGCTAACAAAAATGTTTTCCACAATTTAACTTGTGAGAAGTATCATTAACATTTGTAGTTTTATTGTCAATAGTTTTGAGATGGCCAACTACATAAGATTTATTGTCTATTCAAATGGGAATATTGTTACACGAATGACTATTGGGAGGGTCCATTGCAATAGAACATGACAATTGTAGCTCTTTAGACCCCTCAAACTTACTTCATTAGCACCTAAACGAGACGGTATATTGGAAACATATGGATTTGGCATCTTCACATCTTAACAAAAATGTTTTCCACAATTTAACTTGTGAGAAGTATCATTAACATTTGTAGTTTTATTGTCAATAGTTTTGAGATGGCCAACTACATAAGATTTATTGTCTATTCAAATGGGAATATTGTTGGTAGAAGTCATGCACAACAATATAACAAACCTCCAATGGGTAAACTGAAGGTTAGAACAAATGTGAATTTTGAACAATTCAAGGAATTGATATGTGAGAAGATTGGTGTTGATCGGAATAACTTTGAAGTTGAGATAATACACAAACATGCGTTATATGAGTCATGAGGTAGTGTATATGTTAATGCCAAGTGTGGATAAAGATAGTCTTGAGGATCTGATTTCAATGGCTATTGAGTTAGGTGCTCGATTAATTCAAGAGATATTTATGAAAACAAGTTGTAAGTCAGCACTACCTAGGGGTTACATGATGATGTTAATGACTATCATAATATTACTCATGGAGAAGGAATATGGACACTCCTAACCATGGATACTACGTGTCTATACATCACACACAGATTATAAGGGACTCGAACTTTCATCATGGTACATCTTTTAATTTGCATCTGCAAGATGGTAGAGTAGTGTCATTATCACCTGAATTATGAAGAATATGATCCCATGCCAATGAATGAGTCATTGGCAAATTTTAAGAATAGAGTTGAGAGGAAGTGGCATCAGTGTTTAACTCTAGGGTAAAAGAGGATTGAGATTTTATGGAAGATGAGGAATGCTAAGAAGAAAAGGATGAAGTTGTATAATAGGTTGAGGTCCCCTAATGCACAGTGCGTGGTGTAGTAATGTTAAGTTAGGGACTGGTAAAAATGCAATCCCTTATTTTGACTTAGGTAGTAATGGTGATGGTCATGTGGTATATGAGGATAACGTGAATGATATATGCAGTAACATATGTGATAGTGAGGTCTTATCCAAATAAATGATGTTTAACACAAAAGATGGCTTAATTCAGATAGTTAAAGTTTTTCACATAATAACACATTGCAATTCCAATGTTGATGAATCTAAGAAAAGTTTGTGGATGACCCATTGCACAAAAAGTGATCAAGGTTGTTCATGGAGGATTAGACTATCCAAGAAAAAATTAGAAGGTCTATTTGTAATCACAAGACTTGATGGCCTTTATTTGTGCACCAATCCGATAATTGAGCAAGACCACTCTCAGATAGACTCTAATTTATTAGCTCAAGAATTCATCGATATTGTTAAAAAAAAAAATCATGATTGCAAAGTCAGGAGATTGAGTCACATTGCTTGATAGTATATGGGTACATAGTATTCCATAGAAGAATATGTGATGGTAAGAAAGGAAATTGCTGTTGTTTACGGTGATTGAGTGAAATCATATAATGAATTCCCAAAGCTTTTTCTACAATCAAAGGCATCAACCTGGGATCACTAGTAGAATGGGGCTGGACAAGATCGCTTCAACCTGATGAGGTGTATTTTAAATGGGTTTTCTAGACATTTAGCCCATGTGTAGAGACTTTTAAGTATTCTAGGCCTATTATTTGTATTGATGGCACTTTTCCATATGGTAAATACTAGTATGTCCTACTTGTGGCATGTGGTGTAGATGGTAACAATCGCATTGTACTCTTTGCATTCTATCTTGCACCTTTTGAGTCCACATCTGCATGGTCTTGGTTTTTAAGAAGTTGAAGCGTGGCGACAATCAACATAGTGTTGCAATTCACATTCTAACTTTGTGTTTCTCATTGGTTAGAATTGATGACAATTTTGATGTGTGCGCAAGTTTTGCATAGAAGGTGCTATTTGAGATGGTGCTTTCTATATATACATTGAAGGTACCATTTGGAAAGGTACCTTCAATGTGATTCGAATTCATGGAAGGCGTCGTCTTAGATAGTGCCTTCATTAGCCCATGTCCGTAATAACTTTCACAACCAGTCTATTTCCATACTAAAATTTACAAAGGGACCCAATTAGGAACAAACACACAACCACTTACTCGAAAATCTCAAAACAAAACACACCAATTAAAACTCTGACAAACTAATTTGGACATCCACCATCAATGCCATCATCAAACACTACCGCTACGTCGAAATAGGAACCCACACCTAATCAAAACAAACTATTCACATGCTCGAATTAAACTCCCTATAGAAACCCAAATGTCCAAACATGTACGATCCAAACACATAAAAACCACCATGAACCATTTCCTCTATTATCGACCGCCATGACCTCCACCAACCCATCAATCAAACCAAGTTCACCATCTTGCTTATGTAACTACCAGTATTCATACCCATGACGACCAGAGAGAAAGAGAAAGATGTACTCTGGTCGAGACTCAACCCATTTTTGCCCTTTTTGACTCCCATGCACATCGGAGCTTAGCCTCATGTCCTTATTCTCACCGATATGGCTTATTTGGTTTTTACAATAATTAGTTATTATATTCATTTTTCTATTATTTATTTATTTTATGCTATTATAATTATTTGTAAAATCTCTTGTACGTGTACTCAAAGCTATATAGTGAAATATATATAGAATTATACAATTATAGTATAGGTCCCAAATAGCAAACAAGAGGGAGGTGAATTGTTTGTCAAAACTTTTTTGAAAATATTCAAACAAATTCAAAATTATGAAGACTTGTTACTTAAGATGTTTTATGATACAAATGCAAGTGATAAGCTATAAATAAAATGACAAAATTTAAAGTGCAAGTAAATAAAGGAGACGACGATTTATAGTAATTCCTCATTATGAGTCAGCCCTCTCTTCTAGCTTCACTGCTAGGGATCTGGTCTTCTACACCGATCGTTTCACTAACCCATTAGCAAAGAAAAGTTAAATATACCAACAGCTCTTGCTTTATCTTTCTAGCCTACCACTTGTCTAATCATAGACTACAAGATCTTTGTAACCTTAATTCTATGCTAATCCTCACTTGAAAAGAAAAGAGAGATGTTGTGAGTATGAGAAAATATAAGTTCTCTAGTTTAAACTTATAATAAAAAGATGAAGCTCGTAGTGTCTGTCAATCTGCTTAAAGGCTTTTACAAGTATGACTGAAAACTTTAGACTTTGTTCTTGTTGTTCTCTTATGTATTTTTTTCCTTTTGCTTTTGAATCTT
Organism: Combretum micranthum; assembly: GCA_024138025.1. Lineage (NCBI taxonomy): Eukaryota > Viridiplantae > Streptophyta > Magnoliopsida > Myrtales > Combretaceae > Combretum > Combretum micranthum. The sequence continues at coordinate 1,594,296 of JAMXBD010000015.1, read as the reverse complement.
GAAAGCTAGAGTGTGTGTGTATATATATATTGCTTCTTGAACAGTTCTTCTTGATAGAAATCTTCAAACGTCCAAAATATCCCATGAAATCTTGCGAAATCTTCCGACAACTTCTTTATTGTGCAGGTAAGATTGATATCCCAAGATTTATGGGATTTAAATATCTTATCTATGTATTCAAACTTTGAACTAATTGATCATATCTTTTTCTTCCCATTTTCTTCAGATGCTATTGATATTTTATTTTCACTGAATATTTAGCAACTTGGTTAATTAAACTTTAATTTGAAATTCAAAGACCCCTCTAATTTTGGATAAGGTTTAGCTAATAACAAATAAGATAGATAATATCTTTATCCTTATCTTCATCTATAGGAACTATTATGTCAAGATAAAATATGTTTGAACTTGTTCCAACATCTTTCCTGCACCTTGATAAAACATCTTCATAAAAATTGTAAAAACTTTCTGTTGTTGCTTAAATATTCTGTAAAAACTAGTGAAATATTCTTGAAGAAAATCCCTATAAATTATTATATTCCCTATGTGGAACGAATTAAGTGCATTATCAAAATATACTTAATTAATGGAGCTAGGACTTTAATTAAATCTAACTTGTATTTTGATGATCAATAAAACTGTAACGCCCTGAAACTCTACTACTGAGGTATTGTCCGCTTTGGCCATACGTTGTATGGTTTTGTCTTTTGATGCTAGCGCTTCCCAAGAATTACCCATCTTGGGATTGCCTGCCTAGAATACACTTAACTTTACAGTTCCCATGAACTTCAAGCCATTACACTAAAAGATGCCTTGATGATTAGAATTCCGTCACCTTATATTTTAGGGTATTGCATACTCCTCCACGTGTAGAAATGATGTCCTCGTCAATTTCATTATACAGGTCTAGAACCACACCGAGCAATGAGAACACACTCCTCTACTTTCAGCTGGTGAACTGCTCTGATATCACTTTATAACGCCTTGAAACTCTACAGATCGAGATATTGTCCGTTTTGGCCATACGTCGCACGGTGTTGTCCTTTGATGCTAGCGCTTCCTAGGAGATTACCCATCTTGGGATTACTCTACCTAGAGCATGTTTAACTTTAGAGTTTCGACGAACTCTAAGCCATTATACCAAAAGGCACCTCGATGATTAGAGTTTCATCATCTTATATTTGAGGGTTATTACAAAAACTATATGAGCAAACATTCTGCGGACCAAACTAACATTCATCTAACTGTCTGTTCAAGTGTCTGTTGAAACATCTTTTTGACTATCTTGTTAAGCGTCTATAAGAAATGAATACTTTTGTTTTACACACTTAAAACGGATTCATCAGATATCTTTTAATCTTTTTGTTATCATCAAAACTCATTTAAGAAAACTCAATAATATGAAATCATGCAGGACATTATTTCATGCAAACAGTATGACATACATATCCTTGAATAATTGAACGCATAATATAACGTACTTGTACATCTATATATTATATGATACCTATTACATTTGATGTGCTAAGAATTGCTATATCTGTTATGTGGTATGTTTGGATAGTTATTGATTGAGTTAAATTCATTAATTTCGTTAAAAATTTGTAAATAGAAAAATGATGGTATTAATAAAACATTTTAGGATATAAAATTGCATATAAAAACTTTTATTAATTGGAAGTTTTAGGACATAGATTAAATTCAGAAGATAATAGTTTCATTGGTTTGGTTTATATGGTACCACGTTATTGATTTATTTGTGAATAGGACTTGTATGTTGATAAATGCGTTCTTCATGTGTGTAAATATAAGAATACACTTTATGTGATTATAAATTGTCATGCTTCTGATGACCATATTAGTATACTCGTTATATATGGTTAATTAGGAATTTTAGGACATGAACTCTGCATGTAACGTATTAAAGGTAGATTTTTCTTTTTAATTTAATTGTTAATATCATCTTAATACGAGCATGCTTTTTTATTTTTTATTTTTTTATACCATCTGCCTCTCTTTTCATTGAGTTCTTTAGATTCGTGAATATTTAGGAACAAAGTTTCGAGATATGAAGATTATATAATAATAAACCACCACCACCCCCCAAAAAAAAAAAAAAAAAGATTTTATACTGATAATATAGGTTCTGTATAAAAAATTAGCAAAAAATGTGAATTTAGGATTGCCAGTTGTCTTACGCGGTACTAGGCAACTAGTGTTAGTCATTGACTTGCTCTATTTGCAAATATAAGAATAACATATAACCTGCATAACATTTTAGGCTTGATGCAATTAGTGATCCCTGTATATAGCAAGTCCATGCTTTATAGGTTTGATTTAAGGAAATATCAACAACTTACTTGTTTATAGAATATCGCTTAGGTTTACAGGTCCTTGTACATATATTTACTCATAATAATTTTTTTTGATAAATATTTACTCATAATATTTAAAAACTAGAAAATGAGAAATATCAATAAAAAGATCAAAATACTTTTACTTCCTTTTTGTATTTTTCCAGCGTGTGAAATATATTAGTAGATAAAATCTTTTTTGGATTTTTTCTATATGTGAGATATATTAGTGGATAAAATCTTTTTACTATCTTATATAGATATTATCATTTAGCTATTTTCTAAATTACCAAAATAAATAAATGAGGGTTTTCTAAACTTAGATTCCCTTTTTAGGTATTTCTAAACCATGGAATAAAAACTTGACTCTTTTACGATTTTTCAGCAAATAAAACTTAATCAACTAATCTCTTAAACTTGGCAGCCTTTTCATGAATTAAAAAGAATCAACACACGAAGTTTTATATCAAATGAAAACGAACTATGACGTCCGATTTCGATTAGCAGATATGTAGGCACATGCGGGTGATCGCAACAATAAAAGACTTTTAATTTTTTTTTAAATTAAATAAAATTATTTTTATGTGTGGATAATAGGTTTTAAAACTTTTTGTAAAAATCAATATGTAATATACAAGCAAATATTACATAAAGAAGGATACAAGTATCAATTGATATAAATTATAAGGTTAAATTTGTCAACAAAGTCTAATTTTAATGAAATTTTGGTCACATGACAGACACATGACGGAAGATGAAAAGTTACAAATCTCTATATATTCTTTCTGTTCTTTTCTCATAAAAAAAAAAAAAAAAAACTCTAAACCTAGATTCTTATCCTCTGAGAGTTTATAGCTGCCAAAGGATACAGAAGTCCAGATCAAGTAACTGAATCACTATTTTTTTGTTTTAAGATCTTATGTATTATTAGATTTCTTAGGTTTTGTTTGTTGAATTTGCGATAAAATTGGAAAACATATATATCGGGTTTGAAGATTTGGTTCTGTTGGTCAAAGGAAAACTTAAAAGATCGAATTCAGGTAATTAAAATCATATATTTCTTTTAAAGTCTTTCAATGTATGAATTATCTTAGGATTTTATTTTGTCTTGAAGAAGAATTGGAGAAACGGTTCTAATTTTCTTGGAGATCTAAAGAGTGGGTGTTTAAGGAATATTGAGGATCAGATCAGATAATTGAATAACCATTTTTCCTTTAAGATATACAATTTTGTAGTTCCTTAGAATTTTCTATTGTTTTGAAGGGAGATTGGAGAAAACCTTAATTATCTGTAGATCTAGTTTTGGTGTTGAAAGGATTTAGAATTGAATTTAAGTAAGGATTTTAAAGTTTTAATCTTTATGATTTTATAAAAATGGTAGTTGTTGATTTCTGGTATATATGATGTTGAATGAAATTGTAAGGTTTGGAGAAGTGGTGGAGGAGAATTGTTGAATTGAAGGATTTTGGTGTTATGATTAAGGAAAAAGGTATAGATTTGATATTATGTTGAAATTTGGGTATTAGATATAAATGGATTTAGGTCTATCTGATGAGATGTATTCTGAATTTTATCTATTCATATTATAAGATTCTATTGAATTAGGAGTTGTGTTATAAAAACAGATATGGGTGATTTAGAGTACTGTTCCTGGAATTTGATACAGGTACAACCTTACTTTGTTTGTTGTATGTGCTTATAGGTTTAGATCTGTTTGTTGTGTGTATATGATTAGAATGTCAAATTAATCTAATTCTATATAACATATAAAATTGTTTTGTTTTTTGTGTTTGGCTTCGGTTAGTAAAGACCACGCAGAGCGTGATACTAACGAGGCACCCTAATGATTTACGTGTGAGGTTGTCCCAAGTGGATTCGTGCATAGAAATGATTTCGATAGATTAGGTTTTGACAGAGGCCGTGGTATGTGGATGATTCTCCAACACCAATATATTTATAATTACATATTTTCTATATTGATTGTTTTTCAAGGATCATGAGAAACTCAAAGTTTGAAACTAGAGTACTATAGTTCTAAACTGTGTTGTTTGTTGATTAATTAAAGATAATAAATTGTGTTCATTGCATTAGGATTAGTTGCATGAAATATATATATGTATGTTGTGTTGTATTTGCATTTTGTTTGTGGTTTGATGTACTGGGCATTTTTGCTCATTCTTTTATCATTTTCAAGACCAGGTGAGGATCCAGTTATGTATGACATGTCAGGATATGACATTTATGTGGATGAGGGAGAGGACGCTGGTGGAGTAAACTATCCTGCTGACATTTAAGATATTATAGATCTTAAAGATAAACTTGGAAGATGATGTGAAATTTTAAAAATTTATTTTTTATAAACTTTGGTATTGTTATAAGTAGTATTTGAGTTTTTGGATTATTAGTTATGTTGGCTTTGGTTTATGCCAACAAGGTGTTTTCTCCAAGTGATTTGTTTTATGAGATAACTTAAACAAGTATATTTTATGAGAGTTTGTGAAGTTTTATATTGTGTAAACTTGTAGGTTAAAATTTTTAGCCTTGGCGTGTTCTTAAAAGAGAAGGACACGTGGCGAGTTGTAATGTCCTTATTTTAAGGCGTTACACAATATATATATTTCTCCTTAGGACTTTGTCTAAAAAAAAAAAAAGAAAAATTAATCCCTTTTAGCACTTTTTGGCCCATATATTCGAAATTTCTTAAAGCCCATAGAAAAGCCTCACTAATCATTTCGGTTTTAAAGTAGCAACACTCGGACTCATCAATTTCTGGCTTTTCTTGCAAACCATTTGGTTTCTGGTCCACACTTTATTTTTCCAGCTGTAACGGATAATGACTCCAATTAAATCATTTTCAAAAGCTAAACATTTAAGAAAAACCTATTGGTTCCTTGTTGAGTGTTCTGTATTAAACGTTTGACATGATTCAAAACCGTTAGGAGGATAGGAGCTAAATCCGGGCTCAATACTCTTCCATCCAGTCATTTATAATGTCTGCATCAAGTTTTCCTGTCAAGTTTTCTGTTTGAGGGGCATGCACATGACCAAATTTTCTGGTTTCTTAACATTTGATGCATATTGTGTATTTGAATTGGGAGAAGATTTTTTGAGAGGGGATAGTTTCTTTGACTGAACAAGTATCCATTAGTTATAATTATTAGTAGATTGTTCTTGTAGTGTGCATGGATGGTGCACATTGTTAGTACGGAGACCAACCTATCCTATGAGTCCAATTCCTTGTCCTTTGAAGAAGAAGGAATGACAGTAGGCATATTTACATGCATGTCTTTATTTATTCCCTCTAAAGGTTGAAGGCCCACCCACTACTATGGCATCTTGGTCATTCATTTCTGCGAAAGCAAAACCATGGTCATCATGCACATTTAAATTAAGAGAACAAGTAGTGTTTTTATGCCCTAAGCATCCATAAACATAACATAAGGAACATAATCCCTCTTATGCGTATCAAAAAAATAATATGGAAGATATAAAGGATTTTATTTTATTGAGGTAGATTTGATTTAGTTATTGTAGATGTATTGATCTTGTCATAAAGACCTCTAGCCTAATCTTTATCTGGGTTTAACTCTATGGGCTAATGTGACAGGGCTCAAGGAGTTAGGTCCAGATCAATTGGGTTGATCATGGAGAATTGGCATGGAAGGCTTGGAGTAGGGCCCGTTGGAATTGGCCTGCCCAATTCCAACCTTTCTCAAATTGGCTCACATACATTACAATGAAGGCCTCAATGGACCTGGGTCCATAAGGGAGCCCACATCCATATCCATAATGAGAGGGACTCATCCTGGCCATTGGTCGTCTGTCTCATCTGACGGACGACATCGATAGCTAGATTCTCTACAAATACCTTAGTCCTTACCTCATTTGGATAAGGTGAAATCTTGGACAAACGCCATCGTGCTGCCGGATTTCCGCCCTGGTGAATCAAACACGTGATTTATTCAAGAACATACACGAATCCATAGTACTCAGTGAGGTTGATGCTCTTCAGCTCCCTCACCTGTTACACGTGTGTTAGAGCCTATTGAGACTGCCGACTCCTCCTCCCTACACGATTCTCTCTTGATCATCCTTGCACATGTTGTTTCTCTAGGTCATGTGTAGCGCGATAGTGACGCGGCACGCAAGTGATCGTTGCACCCGGATTCATACCTACACATTTTTGGCGACTCCACTGGGGATAGGGAAATCAATACTTGTGTGATGGCACCTCCAAGAAAAAGACCTACTGATCCCATTGAAGGTGTGACTTAAGAAACTGATACTAATCTTGAGGTTGCTGAGCATACCATGCTCACTCGAAGATGTTAACCAACTTACTGGTGCTCACCTGACAACGCTGCGATCTTGCGCGCTGTACAAGAAAATACCGTAAAGTCAAACCAGTCAATACAAGAGTCTACAAGACAATTTCAACAATTCATGACGATGTTTGCTTAATTACCTGGTATAGCCGCTATTGCTGGCATGCAACAAGGCGCGACTTGTTAACCCCTGCTATTGCCGTGCAGCAACGTGCTTCTCAAGCACCTCAAGCTCCTCAAACTTCACAAGCTCTTCAAGTACCTCGACCTGTTGATCCTCTTCCTACTCCTGAACATGACACTATTGGAATTAGGGAGCAAGCCCCTCCGTTGGAGCATATAGTTACACAATTGCCTGTACCTCAGGTAGTGAACACAGGAATTCAGCTAGGAGGACCCTCAACCTCCCAGCCTACAGTACATGTTCAACTGGAGGATCTTCATCCTCACAGACTACGCCACAGATTATCATTGGTGACCTGCTGCTCAACTAAATACAACTCCACTCGACTGTCACTCCACTACACCAGTTGAAGTTACTACTTCAACTCCTAAAGTTACTTTCGTCACGAAAGAAGATCTAGACATGTACTTGAGGGAAATACAAGCTAAGTCTGATGTGGGAGTATTGGATCTCAAGCTTCCATACAATCAACGTATTGCTGCTAAGCCATATCCTCAAGACTATGTGACTCCCAAATTCATGCTATTCAATGGTAAGAAAGGAAGTGCCAAGGAACATTTGTTGAAGTTCATTGATACGCTAGAGGTTTATGGATTTGATGATGATCTCAAGTTGAAAGAATTTTCTAAGTCCCTTACAGAGAAAGCGAACACATGGTACGTCAACCTTCCTCCTGGATCAGTAGATTCATGGGCAACTATGTGCAAGATGTTCCTAGAGAAGTTCTTCTCCACACAGGAACGAGTGACCTTGACTGATATGGGATGGATTCGCCAGAAGCCCAAGGAAGACTTGATGGATTATATTGAGCGCTTCAGGGAACGTTCACTAGACATCCAAGACATATGGATGAAAGAGCTGGTGAAAATTTGCATCCAAGGCATGTTCACTGATGCGGTACATCTAGAAAATCTCTCTTCAGCCTCATTCTCTACTTTGGTTGAGAATGCACGAAGGACTAATAATTCTGTCACACGACAAAGAGGAGGAAATGTGAAGTTTAACAAAAGAGGACTGTCAGTGAATGCAACTTAAAGTGAGGATCTCAAAGATGAGAAGAAACGAAGAGTTGAAAAGTCTGGACGTGAGAGAACAAAGGAAGTGCTAACATATCCTTGCTCAATGGGAAAGGTGCACGCTATGCTAGATCAATGGTTGAGAGATGGAAATCTCAAATTCCCAAGGGTAGAGCGTTTACCAACTCAGGAGGAGAAGAATGATCCTAAATTTTGTAGGTTCCACAAATTGTGGGCATCTACTAGGGATTGTTTTACTTTGAAGAGGATTTTCAATGAAAGAGTAAAATGGAGAGCTTGTTATCGAAAATAACGACGTTAGGAACAATCCACTTCCAACCCATAATAATCAGTGGTGCCGTTAACGTTGTTATTCATGTTCCTGCCACAGGAGAAGCCAATGATGCACCACTTTCCGAGGCAAGTAACGCGAAAGGAAAACAACATGAAGTTGAGGAAAATAATTGTGCTCCCATTGCTGCGGCACTTTTGAAAACTTCTGATTTTAGAAATTTCTTTGATCTACTTGGTTTTGATGAAAAGGCGAAGCTTGCAACAGCAACTGCACTTGCGTAAATTTCCGAGGGACAATATGCCGAGTGTAATGCAGCGCAGCCCATCAAAAGAATGGCTCGAGCGCATGAAAATGCAATCTTGTTCACCGATGTAGATATGTGTGTAGATAGTCCAAATCACAATCGACCATTATATGTGGAGGGCATACTTAATGGCTACCCAGTTAAGAGGACATTCATTGACGCTGGTTCTTCTCTCAACATCATGCCTAAGACTACATTGGAACTGCTGGTATCGACTATCATCGTTTGGTGAAGCAACCCATTTCAGTTAATGGCTTTAGTCATACTATAACGAAGACAATCGGAAGAGTTAATGTTGATCTTAAGATTGGGCCTATTTGTGGTATCGTTACTTTTCATGTGATTGATGCGCTTGTGTCCTATCATCTCTTGATAGGTAGGAAGTGGCTGCACGATCACAATTTAGTACCGTCGACTATGCATTAATGTATCAAAGGACATTGGAAAGGGAAGGATATATTTATTCCTACTACGAAGAATCCTTTTGAGCATGATGAGACATATCTCATTGAGTCTACCTTCTTCAATGAGTATGTCGATGAAGGTGAGACAGCTATTGCTAAAGCTTCAGGTGTGCCATTACCCACTTGGGAAAAAGTTCAAGAGGGCCAACAAAAGAAAAGAAAGATGCGTGGTTATCGAGGCGGTAAAAAGAAGAACAAGTAGGTTGATGCTGTTGAAAGTTACATCAGAGAAGATGGGAGAGAGTATATCTCTTATGACAGTTTCCAGGGTCTAAGGAAGTTTGTTCTTCCTCAGACCCTGTACCAATTCAAGAAATTCAGCTCGCTCCTCAACAAATGCAAGATCAAATAAAGCCACAAAATGAAGAAATTGAGGAATTGGATCTAGCACGACCAGGGAGTCGCCGCGACCAATTTTTGTCAGCAAGGGTTTGTTACATGAAGTTAAGAGTCCTCTTATTGATTTGTTAAGAGAATATAGAGACATTTCGCTTGGGCATATGATGAGATGCCAGGTCTGTACCCTAGCCTTGTAGTGCACACACTAAATATTACCTCAGCACACTCCTATTAAGCAAGGACAACGAGTTTTCCGTCCTGAGGTGGAAGTTCAAATTAAGCACGAAATTGAGAAGTTGCTTCGTGCAGGCTTTATCAGACCAATCGAACACCCTACTTGGCTCGTGAATATCGTACTTGTTAGAAAAAAGAATGGTCAAATAAGGGTTTGCGTGGATTTTCGAGATTTGAACAAGGCTTGTCCTAAAGATGATTTCCCTTTGCCAAATATAGACACCTTGTGGATGTCACTGTAGTCAGAATATTTTCATTCATGGATGGTTTCAGTGGATATAATCAAATTAAAATGGCTATTGGAGGGCCAGCGTACTACCTTCCAAACTCCTGTTGGGAATTTCTATTTACTGTCATGCCCTTTGGACTCAAGAATGCTGGCGCTACTTATCAAAGAGCAACGACAGCTATATTTCATGATATGATGCATGATTTCATGAGGACTACGTGGATGACATAGTTGTGAAATCAAAACATGCATCTGACCATTTGGTCCATCTTCGAAAGGTTTTTGAGCGATGTCGATTGTATAAGCTTCGCATGAATCCTTTGAAATGTGTTTTTGGAGTTGCTTCAAGAAAATTTCTTGGATTTGTAGTCCATAGGAAGGGATTGATGGTGATCCCCGCAAGATACAAGTTTTTTTTTTTGTTTTTTCTATATTTCTATGCCTTCACTTGCTACTTTGAAAGAATTTGAAAACTTTCATGGGAAAGGTCTCTTATATTAGGAGATTCATACCTGCACTTGCAGAGATTTCATATTCCTTACATCAACTCATGAAGAAAGGAGTCACATTTGAATGGGACCAAGTCCATGAGGATGCAATTCAAAGAATTAAGGGAATTCTCACTTCTTCTCACACCATGACTATGCCTGTGAAGGGAGTACCGATGATATTGTATCTTACTTCTACTAGCAGATCCATCGGAGCCTTACTTGCACAAGAAATAGATGGCCAAGAACGGCCGGTCTACTATTTGAGTCGTTCGCTTCAAGGAAGCGAGGTCAAATACCCAGCTTGCGAAAAGCATTGTCTCGCGCTGGTGTTTGCCACCCAAAAGTTGCGTCACTACTTTCTAGCGCACAAGGTCAACCTCGTTACCCGATCAGATCCTATCAAGTACTTATTGTCACGACCAGCGTTATCTGGGCGTGTAGCGAAGTGGTTGTTGCTTCTCGGAGAGTTTGATATTACAATACAGGCTCCTAAAGCTATCAAGTCACAAGCCTTAGCTGATCTCCTAGCTCATTTTCCGAATGAAAGTGAAGATGTGATCACAGAAAGTATACCAGCGGAATTCCATGAGGACTCACTCATGATTGAAACAGAAGGAGAATGGTCACTCCAGTTTGATGGTTCATCGGGAAGTCAAGGTTGGGGAGCAGGAGTTGTATTGACATCACCCAATGGCCAAGAAATACCTTTGGCATTTAAACTTGACTTTCATTGCACTAATAATGAAGCTGAATACGAGGCATTGTTACTTGGGATCGTCTTTGCTTTGGAAGCTGGAGCAAACCATCTGTGTATTTGGTGATTCAAATTTGATCATTAAGCAAACTAATGGTGAATATGCCCTCAAGGAGCCAGCACTTGCGCCTTATAGGGCTGCAGTGCAAGCTCTAATTGGGAAGTTTGGAGTCGTAAGGTATGAACATACCAAGCGATCTACAAATCGTTATGCAGATGCATTGGCAACACTAGCATCCAAAATTCCGATGCATGCTTCAGATGAAAGCCTAGATGTTAAAGTTATCAAGAAAACCATTCCTTGCACAGCCTTGCAATTGTTAGAAGAAGATGAGGAAACAGGAGATGACTGGCGCGTTGGTATCAAGGCCCAATTGGCGCAACCCAATGCGGCCTCCATAGTTACCTTGAAGAATTTTGTTCACATCAATGGCGCCTTATACTTCAAAGGACCTGAGGGCGTTCTATCGCGATGCATCTGTGCGAAACAGGCTCGCCTAAAATTGGACAAGTATCATAAGATCTGGTGTGGGGAAGAAGGACCTCCCTTGTATCGTCGCATTCAACGTGCAGGGTATTACTGGCCCACAATGGCCAAGGATGCATCTCAGGTGCAAACACATTGTCCCAAGTGCTCCGAGTTACCAGATGCAAAAGAATGTAATTTTGTCGCAAGTGCTGGAGATTGGCGTCGTCCGTACATCGATTACTTGAAGAATAATGTGCTACCAACTAATAATACGGATGCCAAATTAGTAAAAAGGAAGGCGCAAGTACCTAATGCATGAAGATGAATTGTATAGAGTTTCATTTATGGGAAAGCCTCTCAGATGCATTGCATCTCCTGAAACGGAACAAATATTAACTGAGGTACATGCTGGAGAATGTGGTGAACACCAAGGTGCGAGGAAGTTGTATTATCAATTACTTGACATGGGGTACTATTGGCCAACCATGGAATCAGACTGTTCCAATTTTGTTAAACGATGCGTTCCTTGCCAAGAACATGGAGATGCGATCCACGCTCCTGCGGTCGCACTTCATAGTCTAACAACACCATGGCCTTTTCATACTTGGGCATTTGATCTAATCGGTCCTATTCACCCGCCGTCTAAAGGATGTATTTGGATCCTAGCTGGAACCGAATGTTTTACTAAGTGGGTGGAAGCTATTCCTTTAAAGAAGGCGACGGGACCAACAGTTGCAAGCTTCATTAAGGAGAACATTATATGCAGATTCGGGATTCCGAAGCGCATTCTTTCAGATAATGGCACTCCTTCATCAATTCGCATGTTCGACAACTGTTGGAATCATATAGTATTGATCATGTGAAGTCGACCCCTTATTACCCTAAGGGCAACGGCCAAGCGGAAGCTACAAACAAGACTCTTTTGAAAGTTCTCAGTCGTATGGTACATGACAACCATAAAGAATGGCATGATAAGCTATCTTTAGCACTTTGGGCCTATAGGACTTCGAAGCGGCGACCAACACAAGCAACACCTTTTTCGCTAGTGTATGGTGCCGAAGCAATTGTGCCCATAGAGGTTCTGATCCCTTCAGCACGACTGGCGATCAATGCTGAGCTTGAGCCAGATGCTTTACGCACAATAGATCTGGAAGCCTTAGATGAAAGACGAGATATAGCCAAAAACAACTTGATCAACTACCAACACAAGCTTGGTCTGGCCTATGACCGGTTGGTGAGGAAAAGGTCCTTTCAAGTGGGTGATGTTGTACTTCGTGCAGCCGAGCATGTGCGCCGAAGTATACCTGCGCCAAAGTTCACGCCAAAATGGGAAGGTCCCTTCATTATACATGAAGTCCATGATAGTGGGTATTGCAAGCTCCTCAATCCAAAGACTGATGCTATTACAGCTCCTATAAATTTTCAATATGTAAAGAAGTTTCATATGTAATAGCATGATCAGTGATGATGATAGCTTGAATAATATGAGCTTGCTTTCACATGATTATTTGATCAATCGGGTTGGTTATATGATTATATTTGTATGTTGCTGCTGCTTAGTAAGAGACTTGTCTCCTATGCGCGCGACATTTATTTATGTTACAACATGCAGCTTGTAATTGTTAAAATTTACTAAGCGCGTGGCATAATACATGCATATGAATTTTTTTAAGTATGTTATGTTAACCATCACATTTGATGGAATGGTCAAGTAGTGGGTAATACCCCCTTGACAATTCTTGTGAAATCAAGAAGTCTTTGCTCGCGAAAGAAATAATAATTTAAACCGCAAAGTCATAACATATAATGTGCCGCTACATGAATCTTACATTCTGTAAAGCGCACGAGTTCATCGTATATGATACGATACCAAGTGAAGGGAACAAAACTAAGAGAAAGTAGCATCATGTGAAATATTGTGCATGAAACATGAAACAAAACAAAGACAAAGTTCATGAAGTTACATAACTTAACGCAATCCTTGAAAAAAAAAAGTATCATGACCAATGTAATAATCTATTCTGCTATAGAAGCAGTATCAAGACCCTCAAGAGAATTCTCCAATTCGAGTTGTGTCGCCTCAAGTTCAGCTTTGAGCCTCTCGTAACGTTGGATTAATGGTCGATGGTGCAATATCTTTGCGCCTTGCTAGCAACACTCTCCAAGCTATCAATTTTAAACCCCAAGGCACGAGCACTATTAAAAGCTTGTACCAATAACTCCAAGTCAGCTGAAGAAAATGAATTCCATGGTCTACCTAGCAGCATACAAGCCCGACCTAACATCACAACCATAGCATTTGTGACTTCAGAACCAGGACAAATTGATCCTGCCCAAAAATCCCCATCACGTGCATGCAACCTCTTTAATGACTCCAAGTAAATAGGGGGGACCAGGAATTCATAAAAGGAAACACTCTCCCCTGAAGTTATCATGTGCGGGTGTGTTCCCCTCCAACTTGCTCTGGTATTTCATTACTTGGAAGAGCAAGAGTAGTATCCTGGTGTGCCAGGGGTTCAGAGGCATTATTACAAGGGACATCATCAATTCCCTCACCACAAATCTCCGCAGCTAATGCATCTGCATATGCATCAATGTCTTCCTCTTGTATGCTCTCATCCGCATGATCGCTTCTATCACTTCCAGAGCCGTCAGAAGCTTCCTCTTCACCAACCACGTCTTCATCATCTTCATCAGTCACTACACCATCACCCCTTGTTTGCAGTACTTTCCCAACACCATAACGATTAGGATAAGGGCAAATGTTTGGTGAAGAAGATTTTGATGAAACAAATATTTCGGAAGTGCCGATGTTCCTGTCACTAGAAACATCCCTATTCACCTCACTTTGGCTCGTGATATTGGATTGGCTTGTCCTCAGCTCATCCTAAAAAAAAAAAAAAAGAGGGTCAATGATATATCAAAAGCATATAAGGAATCAATGATACAGTCAGTCAGTGTTAGTACCTCATGAACACGTGAACGTTTGACGTGCCTGATGACCTTGATAGGAGACCGTGTTCTTTGATTCTGGACTTGATTGAAAGCCTTTTTGTTTGAAAGCTGAAAGTAAAACTCAAATTTGTGTATAGAAGGCTCAGGAAGTGCTACTTCAATCTCTGAATTAATATAATTTTTAAACTCTTCCAGACAACGTGTCCAGTAAGTCATCCACCCATTGGAGATGACGCCAATACGATCACTAGATGGGAAGAAGATCTGTCTGAGGTTTGGATAAATACATTTCCAATTTTCTGGATGAAGTTCCTTACAACATTCATTGAAATCTCCAGTAATCTCAATACTACGAGGAACACCCTGATCAAATCCAAACTGACGAGCAACTCGATGGGGTAGATATGCCACAACACTACACTCAAGAAATTCTTCAGAAGAGTCACACCAGTCATGAAGTGAAGGGAGACTTCCAGGTGTGCACCAAATGATAAAACCCACCTCAGCAGTAGACAAATTGTCTCTGTTCTCTACCAAGTTAACCAAGTCTTCAGAACCTCGAGGATAAAATTCTGGGTACCATTCGTAACCAGCCACTTCCTTAGTATAAGGGCGGAAATTATATTCCTGAACATTATCTATCACATCAATTAGCAATCCCAAAGGCTTTCTGTTCACCCATGCCCAAGCTCGTGGTTCAACTATATCAGGTTTTTCAAGTGGTGGATCATAGTATTTCTTGTAACGCTCAGCAAAAAATAATTGCAAGAATGTCATATCTACATAACATACCACCATGTACCGTCCCTTGGATCGTATCGAGGACTCATGGTAAAGATCTAATCGTCGATACAAAGACCCCAAATAGAAGAGGCTCAACGCGAAACGCTCTCCACGTGAGATACGGATCGCTAAGTGGAAGAAGCGAGGACTAATACTGCCTTCAGGACCGCCAGGGAATACAAACAAGGAAAGCCACAATGATAGAAAGGCTATTAACTCCTCCCTAGGACAATAAAAAAAAAAAACATAGATGAGTTAAGCCATGATTGGAAAAAGAATAGTATATGCTAATGAAATGATACGAGGATACTTACTTGCTATTGTAGCCAGGCCCGTGGGTAAACTCACCTCCCTTCTCTTGCCCAAAGAAGTATTTAAGCCATGAGGAGAATGTAAGCTGTCTACGACTATCTACAGCTACTCCCATATGAGTCTCTAACAAGTCTATCAAGCTACTGTCCTCCTCAGAAATCTCAGCGGTAGTGATATCCGTTAGTCCTACATCGTGCAAGCCTAGTAGCATACATACATCCTCCAAAGTAGGAGTAACTTCACCCCAAGATGTGATAAAACTGTGTGTTTGAATACTCCATCGACAAAGGATGGCTCGCCACATATCTGTGTCAGCGGTGCGAGCAAAGCTTAACTTTGAGCTAATCCATATTGAATCATACACCCCCGCTTGTTGTAGGATGCTTCCATATCTCTTAATAATATGTCCTACCCAAGGACCCCATACTTGTACAAATTGTTTAGGACAATGAAATTGGCATTCTGAGAGAGGCAGCTCTTTCCTTTCATTTCTGAATCGCAATATGGAAGATGCATCTATGAGCGCTCTACTTCCTGCACGAGATTTGACTTATGAAGCGCAACTCACCATCCACAGGTTGACGTGGAAATAAGTCCCGTTTTCGTATGTCTACCCAAAAGAAGTCTTTTGAAATTGTTGCGTCAACCCATTCATCTTGTGGTGATGGAACTTGTGGCACACTACCATCTGATTGCGTTAATATTTCACTTCTCTCGCATTATTCAGCTTGTTCTTCTTCATCCTTTTACTCACCTTCATTTCCAAAGAAAACAATGCAAGCGATGTAAAGAGTATTGGTGTGCCACCACTTCAAAAGTAGAGGAGAGAAAATGTGATAGGAGTGAGATCAAATATATCACCTGCATAATAAGAAGGTAATATGTTAGTTTCACAAACAAGAGATTTCACTCATGCAGCATTTTATCATCATGAAGACATATACATTAAAAGTACACATATTCTTTGACAAGTATCAAGCTCACTTATGATGATTCTACAAGACAAGGCATTGAGCAAGCAAAAGATTACATACAATACATTTATTGATTCTATCTTTAAGATATTGTCGAAGAAAGTCATTGTTATTTAAAAGAATAGGGAGCTTTATGATGTGTTTGGTGAGATATCAAGAAGTTATTCATGCATTAGAAGATGAAACAGGACAGCTCTAACACTATTTCATAAATTGCGCATCTCTCTCATATGAGCTCCGTTTGAGGCGATTAAAAATTTCTTGGAAAGCTAAGAGAGATATCTAAAACTTTTATGTTTTGAGTTTTTATGGATTCGTAACACATCAATACAATTTTCGTCATGAAGCTACTACAAGTGCAGCGGTGACTTCAAAAAATTGCAGATTTGAGATAGTTCCGTAAATTATACACATCTCTCTCATATGAGCTCCGTTTGGGGGTAATTCAAAATTCCTTGAAAGCTAAGAGAGATTCTAAACTTTCATGTTTTGAGTTTTTATGGATTCATAACAAATCAATAAAGTTTTCGTCATGAAGCTACTACAAGTGCAGCGGTGACTTCAAAAAATTGCAGATTTGAGATAGTTCCATAAATTGCGCACATCTCTCTCATATGAGCTCCGTTTGGGGTGATTAAAAATTTCTTGGAAATCTAAGAGAGATATCAAAACTTTTATGTTTTGAGTTTTATGGATTCGTAACACATCAATACAATTTTCGTCATGAAGCTACTACAAGTGCAGCGGTGACTTCAAAAAATTGCAGATTTGAGATAGTTCCGTAAATTATGCACATCTCTCTCATATGAGCTCCGTTTGGGGTGATTCAAAATTCCTTGGAAATCTAAGAGAGATATCTAAAACTTTCATGTTTTGAGTTTTTATGGATTCGTAACACATCAATACAGTTTTCGTCATGAAGCTACTACAGTGCAGCGGTGACTTCAAAAAATTGCAGATTTGAGATAGTTCCATAAATTGCGCACATCTCTCTCATATGAGCTCCGTTTGGGGTGATTCAAATTCCTTGGAAATCTAAGAGAGATATATAAACTTTCATGTTTGAGTTTTTATGGATTCGTAACACATCAATACAGTTTTCATCATGAAGCTACTACAAGTGCAGCGGTGACTTCAAAAATTGCAAATTTGAGATAGTTTTGTAAATTGTGCACATCTCTCTCATATGAGCTTCGTTTGAGGTGATTCAAAATTCCTTGGAAAGCTAAGAGAGATATCTAAAACTTTCATGTTTTGAGTTTTTATGGATTCGTAACACATCAATACAGTTTTCGTCATGAAGCTACTACAAGTGCAGTGGTGATTTAAATATTGCAGATTTGAGATAGTTTTGTAAATTGTGCACATCTCTCCTATATGAACTCCGTTTGGGGTGATTTAAAATTCCTTGGAAAGCTAAGAGGGAGATCTAAAAATTTCGTGTCTTGAGTTTTATTATGAAGTTGCTGCATGACACAAAAATCCTTGATTTTCTAGATTTGACAGAGTTCACGAAAATGTGGATATCTCTCTCATAAGAACTCCTATTGAGATGATTTAAAATGATATAGAAAGCCAAGGGAAAGATCTACAACTTTCATGTTTTGGATTTTGAGAGATTACAAATGTATCAATGTCATATTTTGTTATGATTCTTCTGCATTAAACCAAGACTTCTTTAGTCGTGCAGTCTGTCCCTATCAGAGAACTCTGGGAGGCATTATGGGAGAAAGAAGCACCATTTTTCATGGCCTAAGTAAATAAGCATAGGCCATCTGTTTGAACTCAGCTGTTTAAGTTTTAAACATCATGGAAATGTACTGTCAAGAGTTGGTTGGCTGCGATATTTGCATGTCCACTGTCCAGGTTTTATATGCAAGTCGTTCTTGGACAATGAACGACTAAGATAAATTTATGGCCAACGCTCTTCAAGTCTAGCAGTTAGTCTAAATACTCACTGTATACAACCGCTCCCACCTTTAGATATGGTGGTTCCTTTGAGAGAAGTTCATGTATCCTGCAACTATTTGCCCAACTCTCTGTAACTATGTATCCAAACAAACCAAGGACAATAGTAATAATAATGCAACAACCAAAACCATGAATGGCACATTTATAAAAATGAAGCTGCTTATTCTAAAGCATTCATAGAAAATATCCAAGAGCATGTACATATCTTGTTTTACGTAAAAGTTTAGCCTGAATCGAATCTCCCTTTAGCAGATTTAAGAACCAAGCTCAAGTCACCTATAAGGCAAGACACTTTAGTAGAAGGTCCTGCTTTCAAGCCTTCTCTTTGGGTCTACACATATTCGGCAAAATCAGTATCATTCTCTGTTGCAAGAAATCTGCAAGAAATAGAATCAGGGTAGGAGTCTGAAAAAAAATTGTGAAACTCAGTAAAGGAAACATAGCTATTGATACCTTTGTAGTATGCTTGCTCATATCCTTCAACAAAAACTTAGAGGATTTGATAACTTTTCCTTTATTATTGAGTTACTATAATTTACGGGCAAAGAGTAAGAAATCCCAACCAGCTAGAAGTTCAACATTTCAATGAACAAAGCTCTTCAATGGCTGAATCCGGCTAGTTGGAGCTTGAAGCAACCAATCTACGAGTATGATCACCATGAAGTAAGCTATGAACACAAAGAAATATAAAGCTTCAGAGGAGGGATTTCTTCAATCTTTTTCTGCCTTAGATAACAAAGCCGTTGATTGGGAATAGGGATTCCTCTTTCTTTGGTTTGGTACACAGGGAGTAAAAAAAAAATGATATAGAAGAACCGAGAAGAGAATTTGTTTCTGTCTCGTAGAGCTACAACATGAAAGGAAAATGAAGAGAGAAAATGAGAGGAGGAAGAAGATAGGTCGTTCCTGTTTGATGAAATTGTAAAATAGAGGAGAAATGAAGAGGAAACACAAACATTGGAAAATGAAGAAAGGTCTGCAAGAAGGATATAAAAGATGTCCTATGTGTTGGAATAAAAGAAACACACCCCATATCATGACCCAAAATAAGCAGATTTTTTCCTTGCCAATATTGGAATAAAACAAACATGATCCTTAACCATTTTGTACTATGACAATAAGACAGTGACACCTGCCCTCAAATGGTACAATTAAAAAAAAAGTAGTGGAGAAAATCCTGGTATATTGTTAGAAAAGTGTCGATGGCAGTTTTGTAATTTTGGGAAGTTTTGGATTTTTACCGAGTGAGACCATATTCTGAAGGGAAACGATCCAATGAGCAGAACTCACCAACTTTGCTCGTGACCCAAGCCGGTTTTCGGTCAAATTCCTTCGTTTAGGCCGTTAAAACAGCGTTTTTACTATTTTTAGTAACTTTTCTTTATGTCATATCTTTTCATAGGATAATCTTTTTTATATGCCGTCTGTGGCATTAATCTCGTCCGTTCATTTATTTTCACCCTAGGTATTATTTAGATAGGTTTCCTTTTTTGGTAAAAAAAGCATATTATATATTCTAGGGTTTTACAGGAAGGTTCTATAATCTTCTCCAACAAACATCAACGGTAGAAGTTATAATTTACATATTATGGGACTATATTTTATGGAAGATCAACGTTAAACATCATTTTTAGAAGAAGCCAGAAGTGCTTCGATACCCTACTTTATAAGAATGATATATATTGATCTTCACTTAGATACGATTGAGTCAAGTACGAATGATGATATGGTAGAGGGCTTCACAAGACCCAACTCAAGCAAAGTCTTTATTAGAAGAGCAAGAAGATTCAAAAATTCGATACAAGCTCAATCGGGCTCAATTTATGATAGTATAAACTATTCATGCAAAGTAAGTGAAGAAGATTCATGTCATAGGCATAACATATTGTTTTGGGAGTAAAGGAACAAGATCACTCCAACGAATGAAAATAATGCGGTGAATAATAAGGGCGTGAAAGTCATGGCCAGATGGAATAAGCTACGAGCTCACAAGTAAAGCCACTTAAAAGCAATATAATTTTAGCTCGAGACAGTACATATGGTCAGATGATGTTGCAAGCATATATACTAAGATAGTTCAATTATTTTGAAGCATCATGCCGAACTTTCACATTACAAATTTTCAACGCGTCAAATAGCGACACAGCTATGTGAGACTTTAGTCATTTGAAAGGGCTTAATTAATGCCTAAATCCCTTCAATGACTTGAATGACTTTGGTCAGGGGGCAAAATGTAGATGTATTGATCTTGTCATAAAGACCTCTAGCCTAATCTTTATCTGGGTTTAATTCTATGGGCTAATGTGACAGGGCTCAAGGAGTTAGGTCCAGATCAATTGGGATGATCAGGGGAGAATTGGCATGGACGGCTTGGAGTAGGGCCCGTTGGAATTGGCCTGCCCAATTCCAACCTTTCTCAAGTTGGCTCACACACATTACAATGAAGGCCTCAATGGGCTTGGGTCTATAAGGGAGCCCACATCCATATCCATAATGAGAGGGACTCATCCTGGCCGTTGGTCGTTTGTCTCATCTGACGGACGACATCGATAGCTAGATTCTCTATAAATACCTTAGTCCTTACCTCATTTGGATAAGGTGAAATCTTGGACAAACGCCGTCATGCTGCCGGATTTCCGCCCTGGTGAATCAAACACTTGATTTATTCAAGAACATACACGAATCCATAGTACTCAGTGAGGTTGATGCTCTTCAGCTCCCTCACCTGTCACATGTGTGTTAGAGCCTATTGAGACTGCCTACTCCTCCTCCCTACACGATTCTCTCTTGATCATCCTTGCACGTGTTGTTTCTCTAGGTCACGTGTAGCGCAATAGTCACGCGGCACGCACGTGATCGTTGCACCCGGATTCATATCCACACAGTTATTATATCTTATTTTATTATATTTGATTTTTTAGAATTTGATAGGATTGATATCTTATTTTAGATATCAAATCTTTTAATTTAGATATTATTTTATGGGATAATGACAAAAATGATAACTCAAGTTTCACAAAAAAAATAATCAAATACCTAAAGTTATGTTTGGAACAATTTGGTATGTAAACAAAGTTTTCCTTGACATCTTTTCATACCTGAAATTTGATTTTGAACAATTTGATATATGAACAAACTTTTCATGAACTTTTTTCATACCTCATTTTATCTACTTTAGGTATGAAAAAAGTCGACGAAAAATTTATTTATGTACCAAATTGTTTAAAACCAAATACATATATATGCCACTTATGAGAGAGGCTTTTAGGAACCAAAATTGTTGGTCCCAAATGAGTAACCCAGAAGAGAGTGAATTGGTTATGTCTAAATTTTAAAACTTTTTCTTTCAAATAAAACCACCTTTTAATTGATAAGTTCAATGGCTTAAAATAATAACTATAAGCACAAACAATAATATATGAAAATTAAAAAGAGAAGGGAAGAGGGAAATGAGCTCAAGTATTTATAGTGTAATCCCTAGGTTTTGGCCATAATAGGAGTTAAAACATTTAAATTCTAAATCTAATTTTACATCTTGAAAAATAATAATGTTTTGGTAGTTTATTAATTAACCTTTTTCTATTTTATAATCAAATCTTTTTCAAAAGTATCAGAAATTTAATGCAAGCCGTCATAACAAGTTTTGAAGCATGGATATATTATCCCCTCTCTTAAATAAAGCTTCTTTCAATAAATATTGATATGACAATTCCCGGTTAAATCATACTAATTTTTCTTTACGAAAAAGAAAAATAATTAGAAATTTGAAAGTTTATACAGAACTGGGCATTGTTGTTGTTTTAGAAAATCAACAAGATATTTTTGAAAATCTTCTTTTCGAACATACTCTTTTTTGCCCACACAAAATCTTTCTTCAAAACCTTCACACTTGAGTTTGAAGAACCCCAACACTGTGTTTACAAGCTTTACAACCAGTGTTTTAAGAAGAGGGAAGTGAAGTATTCTTGAAAGAATAACATGTAACTTCCTTTTACCTTATTTTCAAGAAGTTACAAGAAGTATCTTTGTTTTACCCTGTTTTCCAAAGTTATAGAAAGAATCTTTGTTAAAGTATGCGTATATATATGCACATTTTACTATTTATAGTTAAAGCTTTGTTTTTAGTGGATATCATGTTTTAGAAAGCTGAAAAGCGAACCCAGTTTGCTAAGAAATATTAAAAACTAATAAAATCTTGTTTTGCGAGTTTGTTTAGGCTTAAAATGACAAATGTTTTCTATGTGTTTATAAACAACAATTATTTTATCTCATCTAATTAAAGAATAACAAAACATGCAATATAACAGTGGATCTATCCTATAAGCTCTTATGTTGGATCTAAGTTAGGGTTTAGAAGATAGAGTTCCTATTAGATTAGTGTGTTGTTGTTGTTGTGTTTTAGGTTGTTCTAATGCGCGTTTGGATGCTAATATCTGTTCTAGAGTGAGTTAGTAGTGTTTTTAAGTAAGTTTGGATTCTTGCTATGTTTGTTTTTAGTGTTGAGGCCTAGTTTTCCCACGAGATGGATTAGTGGTAGACTTAGTGTAAGTGTTGATGGGTAAGATTTAATCAACTTTATTTATTGTGGCCTAAAAGTCAAGCCTTCGACATGTCCTCGACAAACACTGAGAGTTTTCGTGTCTAAAATTTTTTTAAGTATTGAAGCACAGTACCCATCATGACCTACTGTGGAGCCCTTCATGTACCTTGCGACAAGCACTAAGACTCGTTGCTAATAAAAATAAAATAAAGTTTTGAAGCACAGCCTTGGTCGAGGCCTAATGTCAAGCCCTCGACATGCCCTCGACACAAGCTATGAGCCTTTTTAGTAGTGCACAACCCCTAATTTGCTGAGATGCAACATGGTTCTCTCATACTCATGTACCCATAACCCTTTCGTAAGTGACACTCGACTAACCTGTGTTGTTAGCTTTTGGAACCACTTTAGTTAAGAGGTTTATAGCATGTCTTAGGGTGCAAGAGCTCTTGTTAGAGTTCTTTCTCTATTTCGAGTAGCGATGTGACCCTCGACCTAACCTAAGTGGTAGTGACAGTGAAGAATCTAATTTAAGAAGTTTTAAAAAGAGTATAGGGTGGTTAAAGCTCTTATAAGAGTTTTCTTTGATGTATACTTATTGTTCCATAATAGCTTTCAATCAAGACACATTGTTTCCCAAAGATATGATCCCTGCAAGATGCATAGGTGGGTGACTTAAATCTTACCACGACGTTGTGCTTGTAATGTAGTTGCATTTGCTTCTATATAAACTCAACTGATTATATATGGGGATGTAAATAATGTATGCTTGTGGTACTTGGATGTGTGATAAGATTTAGTATCAGAAGTAATAACAAACTTCTTGATGTTGATGTGTAACGAATATTGTTGATTGTCTGAATATCGTATGATGGCTAATAACCTGATCTAAGACTTATTTAACCCTTAGCCAAAACTTGACATGTATTGCATGACAGCATGATGCATTTGCATAGTACCCATGTCATGTGTTAATATTGTGATTCTATGTTAATGACTTGTCACGTTGAGAGCGATTGGGTAGGGTTATCATAGGGTTATCGACCCTATGGGAACTATGCAGGCACCAAAGGGCGTTGCTCGAGTCAAAGTCGGCTTTAGTGTATCAACACTTAGAGAATTCTAATGGTTCTAAGGTGAAGTGGTGGTTATGTTGATAATATGTATATATAAATAACAAATAAATTTCAAAAGAAATCCTCGCTAGTTCTATTTAGGAGAAGTTTGAGGTAGTGTTGTTAATAAATATATGTATATGGCAATGAGTTGAGAAAATACCCCTTTTCTTAGTTCTCAGTCTCTTAGACATAGCTTACATAAGATTGGTCACTTTAACCCAAAGGAGGGCATTAAATTCCCATTAGTTTAGATTTCGATCATCTGAACTGAGTGTAGCATTATATATGATTGTAATTAAAACTTGTATGACATTTGTTTAAAGTGTGGTATGGTTTAGTTATCTCACTGAGCTGTGGTTTGCTCACATTTCCTATAGATTTTACATCTTTCAGGATCTGTAGAGTTGATCCAAGCTTAAGGTGAGTGGATGTAGTAGATCTCGAGGGGGAAAATCCAGGGTTCGAGTGAAAGTTATAAGTTTGGTGGGAGCTTTGTTAGAAATAATACACAAAGAATACTTAAGAGGGGGGAGGGGTGGTGTGGGTGGGTGTGTATTAAGTACTGCAAATTGTTTTGTTTTATCAAACCAGATTAATTAATTAAGATAAGACAAGAGTTAACTTAAACAAATAAATACAGTAGAATAAACTAATTAAAATGAATTAACAAATAAGCAGAGATAAAGAAGCACATAGAGAGAAAAAGAGAAGTAACACAAGGATTTAACGTGGAGTTCGGGCCACTGCCTACTTTTCACTGTGCAAATGCATCAAAGAGGACTTTTACCACTATATTGATTATTCCAAAATCAATACACCTCTTAGACAAGGAATTACAACAAAGCCTATCAAAATAGGACTTTTACAATTGCCTTTCATAAATGACTTCTACTTGATAAATTAAGTGTTGTGCTGGTAAAACACGACCAAACTTCTCTTTGCCTTCCACGAAAGACTTCCTGCCTAATCGCAATTAGGACGATGCTGGTAACTCCAGATTAGACTTCAAATGCCTTTCACTGAGGACTTCTCTTTACTTTCCACGAAGGACTTCTTGCCTAATCGCAATTAGGATGCTGGTAACTCTAGACCAGACTTCAAATGCCTCCCACTAAGGACTTCTCTTTGCCTCTACGAGGACTTTTCTTAATGCTTCACACAAAGACTTCACTTTACCTCCACTGAGGAATTTTAACAAACAGCTCCTATATGAGCGATTTACAAACTAAAAAGCTCTTAAACAAATATACAAATTTTCTTTATAAAAAAACGCTCCCACTTGAGTAGATTTACAACAAAAAATACTTTACGAATTTTACAAATTTAATTTTACAAGCTCCTTAAATGAGTAGATAAACAACTTTTGTCAATCTTAAATAGTGTTAAAAAACTCTCGTTTAGAGTGTACCAGCAAATTTCGAAGCAGAGTACTAATTGTTTCTTAAAAAAAAATTACAAATTAACGAGAACGAGAACAAAAACAAATAAAGTAAAAAAAAAAAAAAACTTTGCAGACGTTGTTTTTCTAACTTGCATTCAAAAATTCTAATATATATTTTTTTCTCTCTCAAAGTGAAGAGAAAAAATTCTATTTATAGCTCTTGATAAAAAATTACCTGTTATCAAAAAAGTTTATGATAACCCATACTTATGTTTAATATACTTAACGTTTTAATAACGTGTAAAAGTTCAAAAGCAGTGAAAGAGCATTAAATGTGTCTGACACATGCATTAAATGCATTCCAACAGCTCTTTTCTTTCTAAAGTCGAGGGCAAACTTTCTGAAATTGAGGTCTGAGGTCGAGGCCTAAACTTCAGCCATTAACTTTATAAATTTTGCCCAAAACTCCAGCCCTTGACTTTACGATTTTGCCAAAAACTCCAGCCTTTGACTTTACGATTTTGCCCAAAACTCCAGCCTTGACTTTACGATTTTACCCAAAACTCCAGTTTTAAGTTCATAGTTTTGCCCAAAACCTAGTCTTTTGTTTTTATCTGATGAATAGTGCCTCTACCTTTCTTCTACTAGGCTCGATAGCTTTGTTTTGGCTTTTCTTCAACTTTTTGTTATGTTAAAACTTAAACAACAGCAGAATAAATACAAAGCATATATATAAATATTTTAAGTATTTAAACAATTAAGGATATTTAAATAATTATTGTGTAATAATTATTCTCATCAAAATCATTCGTGAACATAAAGTTCAACATCTCTCTTTTTGATGAAAATAAATATGCACAATCAATTCTAAAATAATTCTTAATTGTGCAAATATTCTCCCTCTTTCTATCAAAAAGAAGAAAATAAAGAAAAGAAGAACACAGACTTTGTTAAAAAAATTAACTAAAACAAAATCATTTTTTCTCCTATCAAAAGCATTTTCTTCAAAAACAATTTCTCCTCTTTTTAAAACAAACTTTGCTCTCTTTTTTCTTATGAAAAATCGAGACAGAGAAAATGAATTTTTTTTTTTTAAAAAAGGTGTCACCTCCTGGTTCGAACGAAATTTTTAAAAACAAATCAAGAAGGATATAAGCAAATTAAACAATAGAAATTACAGAAGAAAACATTGACATATAAGCACAAGACAACAGATGCAAGTGCAGATTTAGTCTAAAGTCTGCAATATTATCAGCTATGATATTAAGATAGATTTTCAAGGAAGTTTCTGATTCAAAAATATTTAGCTCATCAATCTTTAATATGCCTAATTCTTCTTAAAGTAAAAATCTGTTTTCACTCAAGGGTTTAGTAAAATATCAATAAGCTGATGGTTTGTATTACAAATTCTAGGCAAATGTCCTTGTTTAGAATATGATCACGATGAAATGATGTCTAATTCAATATGCTTGGTTTTGAGTGTTGAATGTGATTTTTAGTCAAATTTATAGCACTCAAATTATCGCACTGAATTGGTACACTTTCAATTTTAAACCAAAGTTAATAAAGTTTGTTTTATTCATAAAATTTGTGAACAACTGCCAACAGTATATATTAGCTTTAGCAGTTGATAATGCAAGAATTTTGCTTTTTGAGTGCCAAGATATTAAAGAATTACCAAGAAAATGGCATTGTCCCACTTTGCTTTTCGATCTACTTTGCTACCAGCAAAGTCAACATCAGAGTACCCAGCAAGTTCAAAAGAAGTATGTTTGGGATACCACAAGCCAATTTCAATAGTGCCCACAAGGTACTTGAAGATACGTTTGACTGCACCCAAGTGAGATTCTTTTGGGTAAGATTGAAATCGTGAACATACACATATAGAAAACATGATATCAGGTCTAGAAGCTATTATATATAACAAACTACCTATCATGCATCTATACATCTTTTCACAAACATTTTTACATTTTTCATATTTGTCTAGTTTTACATTAATGCTCATAGGTATAGGTTTAGACTTACAACTATCCATTTTAAACCTTTTTAACAAATCTTTAGTGTATTTAGATTGATTAATAAAGATTCCAGATTCTGATTGCTTAATTTGTAGCCCAAGAAAATAAGTGAGTTCTCCCATCATACTCATTTTAAATTCTTTTTTCATGGACTCAACAAATACTTTTATAAGTGAAGAATTAGTAGCATCAAAACAATGTCATCTACATAAATCTGTACGATTAATGTATTAAATTGTGATTTTTGATAAAAAGGTTGTATCAATTTTTCCTCTTGAAAATCCATTATTTATCAAAAAGCTACTAGTCTTTCATACCAAGCTCGGAGCTTGCTTGAGATCATAAAGAGCTTTGTTCAATTTAAAAACATGATTGAGAAATTCATTATTTCAAAACGATGGTTGCTCGACATAGACATCTTCTTTTATGAAACCATTTAGAAAAGCATTTTGACATCGATTTGATAAAGAATAAAATCTTTGTGAGCAGCATATGCCAAAAGCATTCTTATAGATTCTAGTCTTACAACCAGGGAAAAAGTCTCATCAAAATCTATCTCCTCTTCTTGTGTATAGCTTTTAGCAACTAACCTTACTTTATTCCTAATTACTATTCCAAATTCATCCATTTTGTTTCTAAAAACCCATTTTGTTCCTATGACAATTTTATTTTCAAGCCTTGCAATTGTTTTAGATTATCTACTAATAACACATTATTAATAACAAGATTTTTATTAAGGATAATGCTACATTTACCAAAAACAGTTGATTTTCTATCATCTCCAAAGGTAACACTCTCTTGATCCATCAAGTCTAGCTTTGAAAATTTGGAAGCAACTCTATCATAGGCCTAGAGCATCTGCTGTCTAAGTACCATTTGTTGCTGCACTTGTGGATCCCTGAAGCAAGTTATTGTTTCTTTGTTACCCATTTCTATTTGAGTCCTCTTGGGTTAGTAACAGATAAAACTTCTTTTCTTAGCCACCTAAATAATTTCTTTTATGACCTGAGAGCAAGCCTTCCTTATTTTGTGTGCAATATGGCCAGATTGCCACAATAATTACAAGTGCCATAAGAGGCTTTTACAAACGAGTCTTATGAGACTTATAATTCATGTGCCTATCATAGCCAATTTATTTGTTAGGATCAATTTTTGCTCACCAGAAGAGTATTTAAATTTTTCTCTCCTTTGTGAATTTTAGCTATGACAGCTTTCAAATCATCTAAGCTAGATTTCAGATTTTATTTTATGTTCTTAGCTCATCTAGCTCTTTCAGAAGTTCATTGTTATTGATGTTGTTGCTAGTAGATGCAGATTTTTATCATCTTTTATAGTTTTAGTTTCTAAATCTAAAAGATCATTTTCAATCTTTAATTTACCATTCTGTTCAACATAATTTTATTTTCTGTTTTTATTTCTAATTCATTAATTTTCATATT
Organism: Combretum micranthum; assembly: GCA_024138025.1. Classification (NCBI taxonomy): domain Eukaryota; kingdom Viridiplantae; phylum Streptophyta; class Magnoliopsida; order Myrtales; family Combretaceae; genus Combretum; species Combretum micranthum. Next base: position 1,565,347 of record JAMXBD010000015.1, on the reverse strand, counting down.
CATGCTCCCAAGTTTCATGCAAGCTGTCTTTTTAGACAAGAGCTGTCATTATTCATCTTTTTCTTATTTTTAGATTTAAGCTCATTATTTCGCTTGAAACTCTTCTAATTTAGCTAAAGCATTTTGCATCAGATTTTTAAGTGTTTATTATCTTCTTGATTTTTAAGCTTTTTACAAACTTTTCAATACATGTCAAGCAATTCATCATTAGAGCAGGAAGTGAAGAATTGTTTACCTCATCGTACATTGCCATAGAAGTATATCTTTCTTCGTCAGAATCTAATGACTTTTTATCACTCCAAGTAGCAATAAGTGCTTCCCTCTTGGATCTTTTTTGTGCTTTCTTGAGGAAAGGGCAATTTGGTTGGATGTGTCCTGGTCTCTAGCACTTATAGCACACAACATCTTCATTTCTTTCTAAACTTTGAGGAACTACCAGCCTTCATAAATTTGTTGAAATTTTCCAAACAACAACAACATCATCGTTTATCTCCTCCTATCAAATCATCGTTGGTTGCCTTCAGAGCAATAGCCTTCTTTTAGGATTATTCACTTTATTCTTGATGTGCTCATGAGTCTTGAGTGCACAAGAAGCTCTTCTTTGTTAGTGTACTAAGATCCCTAGCTTCCTCTATGGCTGTCGTTTTTGCTTCCCATTCCTTTGGCAATGATCTGAGCAATTTTGAATTTATTTCAATATTAGTAAAGCTCTTCCCAAAACGCTCAAAGGATCAATATATTAAAAATCTATCATTCATTTGATCAATTGTTTTCAATAGACAGCATCTTAAAACTTTCAAATTGACCACAACAAGCTTATTTTAGTGTCTTTGATCCATGAAGTTCTTCATAAGTTACTTCAAGTTCATCTATTTCTTTAGCAGATTTACAATTACAAACTCTGTGAAATCACTTTCATTCAATCCACAATGAAGAATATTCATGGCACTTCATAATCCAGTTTTTTTCAATCATCTTCTGAATATTGATCTTCATTTTTATTTCAATTATAAAAGGTCCTTTTCAATATCTCTCCATATCAATCTATGTTGAGCTTTCAAAAATATATTCATATCTCACTTCCAATAAAATAATTACCCCACTAAGAAGAGGTGGCATATTTATAGACTGACCCTCAAGAATCTAGTGTATTAGAAGCATGATATTTTTCTTTTATGTTAAGCAAACAACCATAAGAGACCGACTTGTTACAACCAATTGTTAGAAATAATACACAATGATACTTGGGTGGGGTGGTGAATTAAGTATTGCAATTTTTTCTATTTTATCAACCAGATTAATTAACTAAGATAAACAAGAGTTAACTTAAACAAACGAATACAGCGGAATAAACTAATTAACAAATAAGCAGAGATAAAGAAGCACACAAAGAGAGAGAGAGAGAAGCAACACAAGGATTTAATGTGGAGTTCGGCTCATGGCCTACTCTCCACGGTGCAAATGCCTCAAAGAGGACTTTTACCACTATTTGATTATTCCAAAATCAATACATCTCTTAGAGAGAAATTACAAAAAGTCTATCACAATAGGACTTTTTAATTACCTTTCACAAAGGACTTCCACTTGATAAATTAAGTGTTATGCTGGTAACATATACGATCAGACTTCTCTTTGCCTTCCATGAAGGACTTCCCTTTATCAAATAGGACAATGTTGGTAACTCCAGATCAAACTTCAATGCCTCCCCACTGAGGATTCTCTTTGCCTTCCATGAAGGATTTCCCGCCTAATTGCATTAGACGATGTGGTAACTCTAGAAGATTCAATGCCTCCCATTGAGGACTTCTCTTTGCCTCTACGAGGACTTTCTCAATGCCTCACACAAGGACTTCACTTTGTCTCCACTAAGACTTTTAACAAACAGCTTGTATATGAGCAGTTTACAAACTAAAAAGCTCTTAAAGAAATATACAAATTTCCTTTATAAAAAAAACACTCCTACTTGAGTAGATTTACAACAAGAAATTTTATGAATTTTACAAATCCTTTTACAAATAGGCTCCTTAAACAAGCAGATAAACAATTTTGTAAACCTTAAACATTGCTAAAAACTCTCATTTAGAGTGTATCGGCAAATTTCGAAACATAGCATTAATTGTTCTCTTAAAAAAAATTTACAAATAACGAGAACGAGAACAAAAGCATAAGTTAAAAAAAAAAAAAACTTTATAGAACGTTGTTTTCATTTTTACTGTGCGTTCAAAAATTATAATATATTTTTTTTCTCTCTCAAGGAGAAGAGAAAAAAATTCTATTTATAGCTCTTGATAAAAAATTGGCCCGTATCAAAAAGTTCAAAAGCATGAAAGAGCATTAAATGTGTCTCGTACATGCATTAAATGCATTTCAATAGCTCTTTTCTTTCTAAAAGTCGAGGTCTGAGGTCGAAGCCTAAACTTCAGCTCTTGACTTTAAATTTGCCCAAAACTCCAGCCCTTGACTTTACGATTTTCCCAAAACTGTAGCCTTTGATTTTACGATTTTGTCCGAAACTCCAGCTCTTGATTTCATAGTTTTGCCCTAAACTTAGTCTTTTGTCTTATCTGATGAATAGTGCCTCCACCTTTCTTCCACTGGGCTCGATAGCTTTGTCTTGACTTTTCTTCAACTTTTTGTTCTGTTAACTTAAACAAAACATAACAAATACAAAGCATATATATATATATATAAATTTTTAAGTATTTAAACAATTAAGGATATTTAAATAATTAGTTGTGTAATAATTATTCTCATCAAAATCATTTGAACATAAACTTCAATAATCTCCTCCTTTTGATGAGAATAAATATGCACAATCAATTCTAAAATAATTCTTAATTGTGCAAATACTTCTCATCCTTTCTCATCAAAAAAAAAAAAAAAAAGAAAAGAAGAACTCATAATTTTTAAAAAAAAATTAACTAAAACAAAAATCAATTTTCTTCCCCTATCAAAAGCACTTTCTTCAAAAAAAAAAAAAAATTCCCCCTTTTTAAAATAAACTCTGCTTCTCTTTTTTCTTATAAAAAACCGAGATAGAGAAAATGAAATTTTCTTTAAAAAAAAGGTGTCTCCCTCTGGTTCGAATAAAATTTTTAAAAACAAAGCACAGAAGGATATAAACAAATTCATAACAATAGAAAATTACAGAAGACAAACATTGGCATACAAGCACAAGCACAAACATGCATGCAAGTGCAGATTTTAGTCTAAAGTCTGTAATATTTATTAGCTAAGAGACTTAAGATCGGATTTTCAAGGAAGTTCTTGGTTTAAAAATATTTTAGCACTCGTCAACCTTTAACATGCCCAATTCTCCTCTTAAAGTGTAAAATCGTTCTTCACTCAAGGGTTTAGTAAAAATATCAGTAAGGTGATAGTTTGTATTAACAAATTCCAGGCAAATATCCTTGTTTAAAAAAATGATTACGAATGAAATGATGTTTAATCTCAATATGCTTGGTTCTTGAGTGTTAAATGAGATTTTTAGTCAAAATCATTCGTGAATATAAAGTTCAACAAGCTTATCCTAAGATATTTGTAAGAAAGTTTTTGTTGCAAAGATCTTATATGTATGCAAAATTTCTTATCTTGACAACCTCACGATCTTGTTATATCTGTTCATGTCATGGGACGTTTTATTTGTACAATACTTATATAACTTCTTGAAAGCCTTAGTTAGTTACATGACGTATCGTTACCACTAGGGTACCTTATGGGGCTGTGACATATAGAGGTTTCACCCTGTGCTTCAATCTTCTCTTCTAGCTATAATTACCAAAATTTCTACAACTCAAATATAATCATCATTAAGTAAATAAGGTAAAGCTTTTGAAATGATTTTAAAAAAAGTCATAAAAACCACTCTAAATTTTTAATGATTTAAGAATATTAAAATATGAACAATTTAAGTATCGTTTAAAAATTTGAATTGTTATAAACAAAATTTCAAGGTACAATATTTCCTTAACTTATTTATAACACCCCACAAGAATAAAAGAGTAAAATTTGAAATATATATATACATAAATGAATGAAAGTGAACTCTTAACTAGGTGATAGTAATAATAAAAGTTATAAAATATAACATTTCTCATAATTAAAGAAATAAATGATTATAAAGAAATAATGCTAAATCTAATAATTTAAATCTTGAAATGTTCCATGAAAACGAAAACGACAAGAAACACCAAACCAATACAATAAGAAAACAAAACAATGTAACCATACTTATGTAATAGATAAATTTAATACATATAATATATTACCAAATAATTTAAGTTCCAACAGAAGTAAAACATAATACCAAAGTTTAATCTACAATAATTAGAGAAAAGTAATGGAAACATAAGTGAAAGAATAAATCTTAAAATAATCAAAAGCTTTTGAATAATAAAGTTTAAAGTTAATATATAGTGTTAGCTGCCAAAGCTGATCAATTTTTTGTTTATATAAATTAGAAATAGCTCAATGAACTAATACAATGGATGATTAATTTTGAACCTTGATTAGAATGTAATTTAAAAATTAAGCTTAGATAGTCTGATTAAATCAAGTAAATTAAATTATAGGATATAATTAGATAGATGAACATAATCAAATTAATAATTAGATTTAAATGAGATTGAGATTTTGGATATGCCATTCTATTTATCTATTTGCTTCAATTGCTCATCTCATCAATCAAATTTCTTAAATCTTTCTAACAATTAAATTTGAATTCTTTTCCCTTCAATTTGTCTATTTACTTTAATTATTTTTCCAACAAATAAAAATTCACCATTATCTCAATCAATTTTAATTAGAACCCCTATTTCTTCCAATATACAAATAACTTAAATTTTCCAAGTTCATTTATCTAAATTTATAAAATGCCTTAATTTAGTCATTTTGACCTAAATCTTATTTTTTTTAATCCCCATAAATTTTGAGTCTATCTACTTATTTAAAAATATTAGTTTTAGCCCGAACTTAAACTAAATATCAAATTTCTACAAGTTAAACTCTTAAGTTAGACTTTTGATTCAAGTAATAAAATTTTGTTTTATAAATTCTTTGATTTTTTTTCTAATTATTTTCAATGTCTAAAATATTGATCGAAGAAACTTAAATCAAAGCCCTTACCCATAAATATCTTTTCAATTCCTTATAAAGCTTATCCTTCCCTTTTACTTTTCATTTTTCTTATGCCCTTACTTCTTTCTTTTCTTCTCCTTTCCTTCTTCCATTTTTATTTCTTTCTTTTCCTTCTTCTCATCTTCCTTTTCTTTTCCAAGAATTCAATTCTAAATCTCAATTTTGACAAGATTATAAAAGAAATGAAAGGTAGAAAACAAGATGGAAGGTGTAGATCAAGCATGAAGGAGTTATATCAACAAAAAAAAAAAAGTAGTAGTAATGAAGTTTTGGATGCTTAGGTTTTCCTAAAACAAGTAAGTTGTTGTTTTTCTTTGTTTGATTTTTAGTTATGCATATGAATGATGACTTAGAGCTAGAAATAAGTTAGGTATATGATGAAATTTGTAAACAAGGGAGATATGAACAAAAGTTAAAACCTAGGTCATATGTGCATATGTAAAGTTAGGAAATTGATGACGTGGTTTAGAGATGTTTGATGAAGAAAAATGACTGCAGAAATGTTAAAAGTAATGAAAATTAGATTGTATGTTGTTTCTATGGTGTTTTGTTTGAAGTATGATAGGTATAAATTGACTAAATTGCATAAAAAGAACAGAGGAGAACATTAGAATAGGGGAAACATGAAGTATGGGCATGCAACGGCCTTATTGGCCTTTAGTGGAAAATTTTTCAACCAGCACTGGTGTGCTCGTCCCTGTGTAGGCCAGCACGGCATTACATCAAGTTGTGCACCTTAATTTCGCCCAATTTAAAAAAAAATAATAATAAAATAAATAAATTAATTAAAAGAATGTTGCATGTGATATATTATTATTTGTAATTCAAGTTTGATTGAATGAATTAATAAGTTCGTAATTGATTTGAGTTAACTTAATTTTCAATTATAAAATGAACTTAGTTATTAATCTTAAAATCTACATCGCTTTTTGGATCTTAATGAATTAAAATGAATTAGATAAAATATAATTACATGTGTTATCTTAATCCAATGTAAATGTTATATCTTGAATGTGAATTGTTGAATATGTTATATGTATAGTATATTGAGTATAAGAACTAAGTATAGAGGTATGTGTGTGTTATGTAAAACTAAGTTGATGAATGGTAAATAAGACTAAACTAATAGAATAGATTTAGTGTTTATACATGACTTGAACTAAATGATCAGCTCTAAAATGAACTTGATTACAAAGGTTTAAGATAGACATAGTTAAATTAGATTAAGATTTTATAGAATATAAAACAATGTTTTAGTGGAATAAGTGAATATAACTTTGTAATAAAATTGAATTTAATATGGATTTTGTATATGATACAATTAAGTGGTTGAGCCTAATCAACTTGATTAAGCTAAGCTAAAATAGACTTAACTTGTAAATAACTTAGTTATAATCATAAATTGTTAGCCTTTAAATAATAAAGGGAATATGTTGTTTCAAATGTATATTTGCTAAAAATGGATTTAAATACCAAAGTTTGATAGAATATATACTAAGAAAAAATGAAAGCTTATTATTCCTTTTCATAGGATGAACAAAATAATCTTTGGATCTTCTCAAAAGGTTTTTGTGGCTTGGCTAGGATGACAGGTGGGTAATAATGACCTTATCACTTTGTTTATTCTTGTAATATAGTTGCACATATATTAATATAAATATAATTGAAAATGTATGGGGATTAGGTACTCGTATGCTATTTAATTGTTTGAATTGATTGATAAATCATTAAAATAAAAGTGATCACATACATTGCTTATAATAATTGAGTTGCTATTATTGAAGAATGTTTGTTAATTGATATGGTCACTAAGTAATATGGTATAAATCTTAATCGACCCCTAAGTAAAATGGGCATGCATTGCACAATAGCATAACTTGCATTAACATGGTAACCATGCTATGTGTTAGCATTTCGGTTCTATGATAACTTTGAGTTTTTGCAATAAATGGAAATTGATATTTGGTTCTACAAAAAAGGTAACCACTATTCTTTCATTTCCATAGGAACTAAACAGGTATCATCCATGGTGTCGATAAGAAATGTTAATATTTAGTGGAGTTTCTTTGTTTTAAAATGAAGTGGAGATTATGTTGTGTGTGTATATATATATATATATTTATATATAAGAATGAAAAGAGTTTCTCCCTCCTTAGTTCTTTATTTCTCTTAAGCGTGAATTACTTGAGCTGGTCCTTCAACTCCCAAGAGAGGGCGTAAATCTCCATTGGTTTAGATTATAATCATCCAAGTTATGCATGTTTCATATGTTTTAATGTTACATTGCATATGGTTGCAAGAAGTACTTGTTTGATAATTGTTTGACGTGTGATCGGGTTTTGTTATTCATTGAGCTATAGTTTAGCTCATACCTCTATAGTTTTTGTGTAGGAATAGCTAAAGTATCGGGCATGGGATAAGATTGTGTGAAGGAGATTCCTTGAAGATGGAAGATAAGTTTGAAATAAGAATTAAATATATAGTATAGTTAGTTGAGATTTTGTGTGATGTATAATAAGTTTGGATTATGAATTTGATTAGTTATATAATAGTTTAAAGTTTGAAAAATATAGATGATCTATCTTATTTACTATTTAGTGGGGGACAACGATTTTTTGTTATTCTAGTGGACTATGGGAAATAGATTTCCTTTATTTATCACAAATGTAATTATGCATTAGAGACTTGTAAAGAAATTTACAAGTGGAGTATTACAAATTCTAACTTGCAAGACAGTTCTCATATTGCGGGTGCACACGTGATATGATAACTTTAGATTAATCTTCCTAGATCTGCTTTAGGGTCATGACATTAGCTCCACGTCAGGGACCTAGTATTCCATACCAATTCATTCCACTATATCCAATAAAATAATGAGACTACATATAGTTTCCAAATATAGTGGACTCAATTTCTCTACTTAGCTATCTAACTTACCGAGCTAATTACTGATTTATAGAACTATTTGTCACTCCCTCTCGCAATCAATCTCACCAAAGTACAAATCAAGTTAAGGAATACAAGAATATAAAAGTTACTCTAAAGTAATTTTGCTTAAAGCAATAAAGAAAATTTATATGAAAAATTGTAAGCTTTGGTTGGATGCTCTGAGATCTTTAAGTTGCTATCTAACTAACTCTCTAAAGTTTGTAGCAAAATGAAATAAGAACGAGTTTTCTAGACAGTAGATGAATTTCAACTCTATCTCTCTTTTTCTTGTTATATCTAATCTGGAGACGTGAAAGACCTTTTATATGAAGTTTTTCCAATGTTCAAATCCTCCAAAATAATTTAAAGTTAGATTTTTTTTTTCTTCCTATTAGAGATGGATAAGCTTGAGAGAAATCCTCCACGAATTTCTCTTATATCTTGTTGATATTCCTCTGATATTTTTGAACTTTGCCTATTGATATATGCTTCAAAAGTTGTAATTTTAATCTCCAAATTCAAATACTCCAGTATCTAAAAGATTCCCTTGAAGTATAGAGTATATCATTAAGTTGAAACCTTATCTTTTATTCAAAATTCATGTAAAAAATATCTCTATATTTTTCTCCACATATAACTATCTATATCTCCAATATATCCCTTATCCCCAAGGATATATCTATAACTCCCATCAATTTCGAAATGAAATCCTAAAAATATCTCCAACGAATTCAAATTAAACCATCCAATATTTGAATTTGAAAAATCTCAAACTTATCTTGGAAAAATTCGATAAAGTTATGAACTTCAATACCAATCACGCACATTTTTCTCTCAATCTTGAAAATCCAACATCTGCTCCATTGAACCCATGTGCTAGCACTAGAGATGAATAACTCCCTTAAATCTTGATGGTCCACTTTAACAAAATGTCTTGTGTACGTCTTCTAAAATTGCCAATATGATGAGATTATAGAAACTTATTGCCACATTTATCTAATGAAGTTGCAATTTAAATATTGATTTCATGGGAAACAATTGAGGAAAAATAACCATAAAATTGTCCTTGCTTCGATTTTCCAAAATATAACTTGCACATGTTAAAAGAATGCCTTGTGTGGATAAAACACAGATGAATCTTTAAATTTTTTTAATCCAACGAACTTAATAAATATTTGTTCCAACTTCATAAAATTCAGTCCCCATGGATATAATTTCAACTTTAGTGGAACGTGTTGGATATGTTACCTAAATATAATCCGACATATGAAGCTGGTCTTCATATAATCATTTGTCCAACTTAATCCACCAAATTAATTTCTCCAATTTCATATGTATCAAGTGTCCCTTCAAATAAATTTAGCATCTATTATCTTTCCCATTGACACATGTACTTAATTTTTTTCTTGACTATTTATATGAAACTCTAAGTAATCTGTACACTTAAAAAACATATTAATAAACCCTTAAAATGTTTTGTTATCATTAAAACATGATTAGAAGATCTAACATTCTTCCTCTTTTTGATGATGACAAAATATTATGCAAAAAAATATAATGAACTTGATTTTGAAAAACATATTAATTTTATTTGTAACATTATATTTTTTTTCCTTACTAATTCTCCGCTCCTTTTGTTATCATCATAAAACAAACTTCAATATTTTAAAATCATTCATTTTCTTTTGAAAAAAAAAAAAACTTTCTCTCTTTTATTAAATAAGCTCCCCTTGAATATAATACCACTTAAATTATTATTACGCTAAATAGTAGATTCTAATTGTTTTCATGTCAAAACATGAAGAGCGAATAAGAATGAATGGAAAATCATAATCAATGGAGTTTAAACAATGGTATCAATTTCTTTTACACTTTTCTTCTTGTTTATGAAACTCACAGTATCTTCTCCTCTAATTAAGGCTTTTATTGATGATGATCATACTCGTTTGAATTTTACATCAAGTACCTAAAATCACTAACAAACAAGTTATAATTTCTTACAAACTCAAACAAGTTTAAGTCCATTGAAAAATAAGCTCACATTTTGTCTATTCCTTCCTTGTTAATTATTAAGCTTGTTCCTTTTGTAAAAACAATATTTTCTTTGTGTCCTTATTTGTTATAAAAGAAATGGCCATAAGAAGGTGAATTATACCTTAGTTTTACCTGATATCGTTGATGTTGTCTTAGATACCTTTTATCATATCAATACCTGTAATCTTTATGGTATCCTTTCAATGGATGCTTATATTGCTAAAGGTACCTTAAGATGTCCTCTATTGTTTCTATTCATATTACTTTTAACCAGTTCCTAATTATTTTTAACAGATTTAACATGCATAGATTCACTTCCTTTTACAAACACATTCATTTTTACAATATTAGATGAACTACCATGTTTATACTAAGCCTATGTTTAACACTTGAAGGTCTTTGACTAATTATAAGCATATTTAACTTTTTGTCACTTTAATTAAATATATTAAAGGTGGATTTGATTGATTGTGACAAATTTTCTACTATACTTTTAGATCTTTAATTTCATCCTTCAAAACACTATTTTCTTTTCTTAAGTCCCTAGAACTAACATGCATGTTCTCATTTTCATTCTTCAAGATATTGTTACATCTGCTAGTAACTTGTTTGTTTAACTTAAGACATCCTTTTAAGTTCTAAAAGCCTTACTTTCTGTATTTAGCTTAAATATCTTAACATATGCCTCTTCAAGAGCTTTTAGAAACTTTTTCATTTCAACATACATCTCATTATCCAATATTTCAGTTTTAGACTTGGAGTTTACCTTAGATGTCACCATCAAACATAGATTAGCTTCTTCCTCATATTCACTATCATCCTCTGAGTCACCTTTTGACTCATCCAGATCACTCCAAGTTGTCATTATTGCTCAGCTTTTCTTCTTGAGTTTTTCCATCTTCTTGATCAAAACTAGGCACTCATATTTTACGTGTCTAAGCTTCTTGAATTCATAGCATGCGATCTCCTTTTTCTCCTTCTTTTTATCCATCTCTTTATAACCTTTCCTTACATCATATCTATTGTGATTAAAGTCATATTTCTTATACGTAACTGAAATCTTACCTTTTTTCTTGAGAATCTTATGAAGATGTTAAGACAATGAGTTGACATCCTCATCTTTATCACTCATTTCATCTAAATTGGAATCTTCAATAGCCACTTTCTTTGCTTTAAAAGCTATTGCCTTCTTGCTACTTTTAAGTTCTTAAGTGGTGTTGAGATGAGATTCGTAGACCATCAACTTTTCTCTTAATTGACTTAGCATGAGCTTGTTTAGGTCTAAGATTTTAGTGAAATCCTTAGCATTTCCTAATAAGATGAGCATCTTCTATTTTCTTACCAAGAGAAGACAACTCACTAGTAATTGGTGTAAATCTATTAAAAGCATTCTTAATTTTTTTCATTAGGTTTGATATTGAAAAGTTCATATCTTTGTATCAAAGCATTGATATTTGTTTCTCTAATAGTATCAGTCCCTTCGTATGTTGTAAACCCCTAGAATGGAATCTAGGATTAAAGCACCTAGAATTATAGCCCTAATGGTGTCCTATTAAGTTTGAAAACACAAAGAGACTAAAAATTTGTCAAGGTGGTTTCATTAACATAGATATTGAACGAAAATAAAATAAAATATCTATATTGTTATAAACTTAAAAATTTACCAATATAACCCACTATTTGGTGAAAGCTTAAATGAGTTTAGGATAATGGCAGGATCCTAAAGATAAATTATTTGAATCTTGAAGATTAATAACACAACACACCACACACACACTTAATGCATACATGGATATTAAGAATAAAACTACATAAAAAAAATAAGTAATTAACAATCTGTATAAGAGGACACTATTTCCATGGCATATATGCAGAGAGTTTTTGAAGGGATTAGAAAATAAGTGCACCCAAATTTCAATTTAACATATATATTTTATTATGCAATAATTAAATTAAAGTAACCATTAACTTAAGTAAAAAGTTAGCAAATTTAATCTTGGTGCAAAGGATTTCATGGTGGCATAGGAGGAGCGGAAGATAGCATAAATGATAAATGTTTTAAAACTGTTATGATTAATTTGTCATAAATTTTGGTTATTTGACACTTAACAATACATTTGGAAGGAAAAAATTTTATTACATAACCTATAAATATGACTAAGGCTTGGCATAAAAGGAGAAGTACCAGAACTCTTGAAAACTTGAATACGAAGATAGAAATTAATGAAGAAATTCGTAATAAGCATAATAACTTGCATATCTCCTGGAGAATTGGCCAAGAAAATCACGTCTAGTATAGGTATGTTTATAGAATTGAATTTTGATTTGTTTTTATGCCTATTTGTATAACCTAAAGTTTATAAGTGAATTTTAAGAATTGAAATAGGATAAGGTTTTATTATCACATAAAATGGATATTGAATATGATTTTCTATAATAAAAACTTTCCTAAAATGTCTCCACTGGATTTGAAGAATTCTTGTGTATGTTTACATTTAGCATGAAATCTTTATTTAAAAAAAAAAAGTGTCTTAGTATTAATTATGTAGTGAAATGTTGATGAAGATAGCCTTTCGGGAAAGATTATTGAAATTTTGTATTTATTTCTATGTTTAAGTTAGTCTTTAATATGACTGTTTAATTTTACAAGAGAAAAAAAAAAGTTAATTATTATATCAATCCATAAATCAAATGAACTCATAGATTCAACATGTAAATTCCACAAATTACAATAAAAATAATTAAACATGCACGTGGAATATCATTATCATATCTAGAAGTTAAACAAAAGCGATGTAAGAGTACCATAGAATAACTAAGCTTTTCTATATATGTCACATATTAACATAGAATATCATATATTGAGAAAAACATGACAGATTGCGATATTATTTATACTTTTATTATTATTATTTAATTTAATCAATTTATTATAATATTTTGTTTCAGATGATCCTATTATATGTTTTACCAATGCGTCTCGAAAGATCACAACAATACTTTTATAGATATACATAAGATCACGTGTGAATAAGAAAGGCATGAGTCAATATTCTAATAAGTACTGATAGCTTATTGCTGAATTCCCAGTATGAAGACTATTCTGCACATCTATTTCAATGTTAATTAGTACTAGTCAACATAAGTATTTGACAATATTGATCGGTGCCTAAAAATTCAGATATGTTTAGTTCAACAAACAATTCTTCTACAATACTTAAAACAACATTTATTATACCAATTAAGAACTATCACGCCCCAAGTTAGTCTAGTTGTAATAATCTTGCCGTATACATTAACCTATGGTAGAAGCTCACCACTTAACTTCTATCATAGCTTAGTAGATACAAGGCACAAACTACCAATCCACTCCGAAGCAGTGCCAACTCAACAATAAAATCTAAATAATTGCAGTAGCATATATGAATATTTCATTTGACACTAATACAAAATACCATTGGAATTGTTTGTAAATACTAAGTTTACTGGACTCCAAGTCAAACTAGGTTGCCTAGGTCACCTAACTGACACCATTAGCCAAATAGAAATGTAGTTCTTCCAACATCTTCTTATTCATACTATTAAATACCTGAGGATCCATAGTAATATTAGCAACTGCTATTTGAGTCAATCCGAACCAGTAAGAAAATCTATAAAGGGATGAGCAACCATAGCTTAGTAAGAGGGACGAAGGTAAAAATGCATTCGTACAAGACAAATAGGGTTATCAAACAATTAATTAATACAATGCATGAACAAGCAAATGTCATCCGCACGACATGACCCGGTTAATCATGAGACTAGAGAAAATAACCCCACTCTAGCCTAGGTTGAGGAGTTTATAATATGATGCAAAACAACTATCGACTAAACCTAGGCTTGTCCAATGGAGCCATAGATCCTCCTTAGGACCTCATCAGACATGTTTCCGCCCTCATCGCAACCTCCTCTCCTGTCACTTAGTTCGACCTTAAGGGTAGAAAAAGGTGGCTTTTACCAACTCTCCTCAGGGTTGATGTTTGTTTGTAGAATCCTAGTCGATTCCCTATTGGGTTACAATGTGTGGCATTTTAAAAAATTTGGTTGAAGTTTTATTTAGTCTAATCTAAAAGAGATCAACCAATTTGAAAACACTTTAAGAACATCACAAACCATCATAGGACAACATAGCATGAAGCTCCGTTACCGATCAACAATTCAAGACTAGTACAAGCATTGCATGCACATATCCAACCTATTTTACAGTCACAACTATTAAAACACTTTAACCTCTAAGTACCTTAAAATGGTACTCTAAAATGCGATAAAATATTGATTCCACTTATCAGGATGATGTTCGCTCTATTAGTAAGGAAATCTATATTTTGTTTTCATATGATTACGAAAATTTTATATATGATTTCACTTTGCTATTAATTACTATTATGCTTTCCTAAGTGCATTACTAATAGATATTGTTTAAAATAATAAACATGTATATATATATGTATATTAATGTTGTAAAAGTTTATATAGTGATAGTTATTTTATTCCTTGTATTTAAAATTTTTCTCTTTTCTTTTTCTTAATATAAAATGAACAAAACCAAATTTGTGAAACTTAAATACAAAAATCAAAAACTAAATGTTATTTTTATTCTATAATAAAAAAATAGTTATTATATCAATCTATAATCAAATGAACCCATAGATTCAACATGTAAATTCCACATATTACAATAAAAAAATTAAATATACACATGGAATGTCATTATCATATCTAGAAGTTAAACAAAGTGATGTAAGAGTGTCATAGGACAACTAAGCTTCTCTATACATGTCGCATGTTAACATAGAATATCATATATTGAGAAAAACATGATAGATTGCGATATTATTTATACTTTTATTATTATTTAATTTAATTAATTTATTATAATATTTTGTTTTTGATGATCCTATTGTATGTTATACCAACGAGTCTCAAAAGATCACAACTATACTTTTATGGATATACATACGATCAAATGTGAATAAGAATGGCCTAAGTTAATATTCTAACAATCACTAATAGCTTAATCTGAATTCCCAGTAATAAAACTGTTCTGCACATCTATCTTCAATGTCAATTAGTACTAGTCAATATAAGCATTTAATAATATTCATCAATGCCTAAAAAGTCATATATGTTTAGCTCAACAAATAGTTCTTCCACAATATTGAAACAACATTTATTAAATTTTTAGTGTCAAAATTGAATCCATAGCAGTGCACTTCTAATTAATTAAATGCAATTTTTTTCACGTAAAATTAAACAATTATATTCAAGACTAACTTAAATATAAAAACAAATACAAAATTTCAATAATCTTTCCCAAAGGCTATATTCATCAACATTTCACAACATAATTAATACTAAGACACTTTTTTTTTTAAATAATGATTTCATATTAAATGTGAACATACACTAGAATTCTTCAAATCTAGTAGAGACATTTTAGGAAAGTTTTTATTATAGAAAATCATATTCAATACCCATTTTAGGTAACAATAAAACCTTTGCCCCTTTCAATTTTTGAAATTCACTACTAAAATTAGGTTATACAACTAAAAACAAATCAACATTTAGTTCTATAAACATACCTGTACTGGATGTGATGTTATTGGTCAATTCTCCAGTAGATATACAAGTTATTATGTTTATAAAGAATTACTTCTAATTAATTTTTATCTTCCTATTCAAGTTTTCAAGAGTTCTGGTACGTCTCCTTTTATGCTAAGCCTTAGTCATATTTATATGTTGTGTAATAAATTGTTCTCCCTCTGCCAGGTGTATTCTTAAGTGTCAAATAACCAAAATTTGTGATAAATTATTCCTAATAGTTTTAAAACATTTCTCATTTAATGATGCTATCTTCCACTCCTTTCCACCAAGATTAACTTTTTACTGAAGTTAATGCTTACTTTAATTTAATTATTGCATAATAAAATATATATGCTAAATTGAAATTTGGGTGCACTTATTTTCTTATCCCTCCAAAAACTCTTTGCATATATGCCAAGGGGATATTGTCCTCTTAATATTATATCTAACATATTATATATATACACAGTGTTGATTACTTTTTTGTTTATTTAGTTTTCATTGCTAATATCCATGTGTGCATTAAGCATATATATATATATATATATATATATTGTTTTTATTCTTCAAGATTCAAATATTTTATCATTAGGATTTTGCCATTACTCCAAATTCATTTAAGCTTCACTAAATGACATGTTATATTGGTAAATTTTTAAGGTTATAGCAATATAGATATTTTATTTTAATTTCATTCAATATATAAGTTTACGAGATCACCTTGACTAATTTTATAGTCTCTTTGTGTTTTAAAACTTAATAAGACACGATTAGGGCTATGATTTTAGGTGCTATACTTCTAGATTCCACTCTAGGGGTTTACATTTTTATGCTAACTAAGAACTGTCACGCTCTAAGTTAGTCTAGTCGTAATAGTTCTGCCTTACACACTAACCTATAGTAGAAGCTCACCACTTAGCTTTTGTCATAGTGATAAGTCTTTAAACTCAATTCAATCCATAGGAATTCATGCTTTAGTTAATCCATTATTAGATAAATTCTTATGATTTTGTGCTATTATTATGAAAATTCTGTTTTTCAGCTCCAAAGATCATTAAAAAAAAAAAGAAATAAATTGATTTAAATTAAGATTGGTGCAAAACAACAAAATTTGAAGACAGATTCCAACCACAGCTAATGATCCCAACCGAGGGCAAGAAAATAAGGCAAAAGTCCAAGTTGCACCTCAATCATGCCCTTAATCTACTCCACAATTTGCGCTGAGACAACCGCGCCTTATAATTCAAGAGCATAGCTTAAAACGCAATTAGAGTTGCACCAAAGATCTGACTGCGGTGCCAACTAAACATGAATCATGCCTCTGATGGAAAGACACATCTTATATCACGATCAATCATCAAGCCCATGATTCCAAGCACAAAAAGTGACCCTGTTCTTGCTATCATGAACATGCTGCTTGCATGTGTGCATGGGATAAGGATGAATTCCATTAAAAGAATCTTTCACAATAGCGAATAAAATCTTCGTGTTTTCTATGCCCTAACACTTATAAAGAAACATGTAAAGGTGTTGTGAAACATGTTGTACCATATCTAACAAATTCCTAACCTAAAATAGAGTAGTGTAAGAATTTCCACTAAGAGAAACTCTTCTTTCGCAAGAAATTCAAGTGTCCTGAACATATTTATATTAAACCCAATGTTTATTCTTACAAATGCTTTCAATATTAGTTTTCTTATTTGTGCTTAATCTGTAATTTTCATCTTTAATTTTTATTATTTCTCTTGAATATGTGTTTAATGTTACATCTAGATGAAATAATTATCTTTAGTTAGGATTTATATGATTTCAAATGCAATTTAATTGAATATTGACTGGTACTTGAAATTACTAGCTTGAACCTTAATTCAAGAGTTTATGTGAGTGCACCATGTACATTTATGTGATTTCAACTGAATAGATTGAGAGATCTTTCGTTGAATAGATCTAAGCTGCTAATGAAGTTGCTCATAATCACCTAGAGATAAGGATGGTGAAACTTTCTATCACTTGATTTTAAAATTCATTAAAATAGTTTTTGATCAAAGTATTTTTAATCTTTATACGGATCTAGATTGCTGATGGCTTGTGAAGGAATTCTACTTATCCAATATTGATATAGAATTTTTTGATCTTAAGAGAGGCTTTAGCTTCCTTATTGAATCCAATAGTACAAATATACCTAGCAAACAACTCTTTGAGTTTGTTAAGAAATTACATAATAAGGACTTGGTAAAGAAAATCCAAAGCCCTGCTTACATTATAAACTTATATCCTTAATTTGCCTTGAAAATGTGTATATAAATAGTTTTAACCTTAGCATTAGCTTCTTCTTTTTTTCTTTGTTTATCATGTTCTTCTAAATCTTTCTTTAACTAGATAATAGATAAAAGATGAGTACAATAGATTCTAAAGATTTCCTAAGAAATACAACTCAATACTTTCTATGCTACTTCACTAAGTGTGCTTGCCTATGTTAGTGATTGCAATCGAAGTTAAATAGATCTTATTTGCATTTTTATAAAACTTTATAAAACTTCAGCTTTGTGTTTTTTTTTAAAATGCGAAAATCTACACATTAGCCAAGTCTTTCCAGCACCACCATCGGGGATCAGCATTGGATTAAATCTTTTGAAGTTTAATGGAGCATTACTTGAAAGCTTTGACTCTATTATTCTAGCCACTTTTGCATAATTTTCTCATTTAATTTAATTTTTTCATGTTTCTATTTGATATGCTCTTTGGTTGTTGTTTTTTGTTATTAGTTTAGATAGACATGGAAATCCCAAAGATGATTCATGAACTTGAGGTACTTTCTCTGAAGAACTATTGGAAGGTAGGAGGAAATCCTCGGCTATACTATCCTGGTTGTTATGAAGACTCTTGTGGGGTCCCCGATAAGAAGTGTTTACCATTCTATCCAAGCAAGGTGAGGAGCCATCAACAAAATGGGGGTTATCATCATTCAAACCTAACACTGCAGTAGGGATACTCTTATCTTGGTTTTCAACAATAGAATTTCTATATGGAGGAGTTATTCCTATCATTTATTAAGAAATCCGTGCTTCATCATCAACGAATAGAGATGGTGATGCAAAGTCATGCCAATTGTCTTAAGAAGATGGAGATATAAATGAGTCATCAAAGAGAGAGTTCAAGAAAGGGTTCATTCAGTTGCTTTAAGGAGCGAGAGACCACTCCAAAGCCTAGAAGGTGAGAAGGAAAATGATGAAAAGAAGAAAAGAAGAAATCAGTGATAGAAGTCAAATTATGTAACAGGAAATAGTAGAAGAAAGACGTGAAGAAATTGAAGGGAGAGAGAAAAAAAAGAAAAAGGAAACACCCTTAGTGGAACCTTATAAGCCACCACTCCCTTACCCAACGAGAGCAAGAAGAAGAAGAGATGAGGAGCAATTCAAGAAATTTTTGGAATTTTTCAAACAAGTCCACATTAATTTGCCTCTAGTGGATTCTCTCTCACGGATGCCAAAATATGCAAAGTTTCGAAAGGAACTCCTTTCAAATAAAAGGAAACTAGAGAAGATATCCACGAGGACACTTGGGAAAGAGTACTCAACTGCCCTCCTCAATCAACTCCTAAGAAAAATGATAGACCCAAGTAGTTTCGTTATACTTGGTCTGATAGGATATTTACCTATTGAAAACGCTTTAGCAAATTTGGGGGCAAGTATAAATTTAATACCCTACAGGATGTTTAAAAGATTGGGTTTGGGAGAACTAAAAGCCACTAGGATGAGTTTGTAATTAGCTGACAAATCTACTAGTTATCCTAGGGGGATTATTGAGGATGTATTGGTGAAGATGAAGGATTTTATATTCCTTGCTGATTTTGTTATCTTGGACATAGATGAGAATGTGGAAGTTTCTCCTATTTTTGGGGGACCATTTTTGGCAACCGCAAGAGCTATAATAGATGTGAAAAGTGGGAAGTTGCACTATGAGTGGGGGATGATGAGATGGTTATAAGGCTTTCAGAAAGTGCCAAACGAAGAATGAATAATGATGATAGTTTTTTTGCTGTAGAATCATTGGACTTTGTAATTCTTTAGGTGATACGGAATATGACTTGTGAGAACACTCTAGAACTATGCTTAAGTAAGGAGAGTGCAGAGGACTTAGACTCATTTCATGAAAATGAGTTAATAGCACATCTTGAAGTACATAAAGAAGTTGAAAAATATCAATTGAAGGAAGAGATAAATAGAGATGATATCAAGAGATTGAGACCTTCAGTTGAAGAACCGCCTGAACTAGAGATGAAGGAATTACCTGATTACTTAGAATATGTGTTCCTTAGAGAAAATTCTAAGTTGCCAATCATAATATCTGATAAGTGTCTAAGGAACCTTATTATATGCATTAATTTGATATTATATAATGAGAATTTTATGTGATTTGTTAAAGAAAAGTACATTTATTTGGTTAAAATGTTAATTTCAGGAATAAAAGAAGATAATGAGCTTAATGAAGACATTTTGATAAGTTAAAGGAGATTTTGATGAAGAATTGGGTAAAGTGAAGATTTACAATATGTGTGACCTTTCCACACAAGCTGCACATAACACTATGTAGAAGGTGAAATACGACCAGCAATCAATTTTAAGTGGATAAGGAGCTAGACAAGTTATGTAGAACGTTTATGTAGGAGGAGAAAAATGGTCAGAATTGTTTTTGCATTTTGCATGGGATTCCTGCATAAGCTATGATTAGGCTGCGTACAGTCATTTTGGACAAAAATCATGAGTTTTCACCTTACACAACTATCCTCTACAGTAGTGCAGGATGGTTGTGCAGAACTATTTTCATCTTTATCTATAAATAGCCACCTTTACTCGTCATTTGCGATATGTATCTTTATTCTTACCAACCCTAGAGGGAAAAATAGGTATTTTAGAGAGAAATGCAAGAGCTCATTGAAGATTACAAGATTTCATTCAAAAGGGTTGTGATCATGGCTTCTTTCTATTTTTCTTTATGTATCATTGTAATATTCTATCTATGGAAAAATGGATCTTTATACCCTAGATCTTAAGAAACCTTAATCCTAATGTAGGGACTCGATTATTTCGTTAATGGAAGTTTATGCTTTGATTTGAATTAATATGTGTGAAATATTACATTCATTGTATGATTCTTGTCAAGTAGGTAGAAAGAATAATTTGATAAGACAGATCTAATATAATAGAGAAGTTTGAATTTGGTTGACATGACTACGTGAACTTTCTGCATAAAGATTTAATTTTTGTTAGGAAACTTGAACTATAATGCAATCTTATTTATAATTAATGATGAAAGACATTTTTATTAATCATGTAGGGTTAGAAATTAATATTCTTGAAAGAGATGTTAATTGAATATAGAGTTCTAGCGGTTCAAGAAATCAACCATGCCATTAATGAGTATTTTATAAGGAATGAAATATAGGGCTAGTGGTGAACCAAGATTAGGGGTGGTTTTTTTTATTTGATATTCTTAGAAGCATTGACACTTACTTTTGTTAGGGTTAATTAATTAATTAGTTGCTTAACTATATTAACATCACTCGGATTCTATAAGATAGATAGTAGAATTATGGTAACTACTAGTAATTACAAGTCATGCTGGAATAATCCCTGAGCTTACACTGATACTACAATTGATAAGTACACTTACCTAGAGATTAGTCATAAAGTAAGAATAGGGTTTTAAATTTAATTTGATTGATTACAATTGGCCAAACATCATTTAATATCCTCATGACTTGGTGATGAACAAAAGGAAAAATTGTTGAAGGGTTTAGGCAAGCATAAATGATTATAGCTTGGAAAATCTCAAACATCAAGGTATTACTCCTTCATTCTAAACTCACAAAATTCTCATGAAAGAAAATTACAAAGTTGTAGTTTAACAACAACAAAGATTAAATCCTAACATGAAGGAAGTTGTGAAAAATGAAGTGGCTAAGCTTTTGGATGATGGTTTAATCTACCCAATCTCTGATAGTGCATGGGTAAGCCGTCCAAGTTTGTCCTAAAGAAGAGAGGAATGATTGTGGTACCTACAAAAAGAATGAGTTAATTCTAGCAAGAAGAGTCACTGATTGGAGAGTTTTCATAAATTATCATAGGCTTAACAAATCTACAAGAAAAGATCATTTTCTCTTACCTTTCATTGACCAACTATTGGAAAGATTGGCTGAGCATGACTATTACCATTTCCTTGATGGAATGTCTAGATACTACGAAAGAAAGACCACATTCACATGCCCATATGACACATTTTCATATAAAAGAATGTCATTTGGTCTTTGTAACACTCCAATAACCTTTCAAAGATATATGATGGTAATTTTCAATGAATACATTGAAGATATTATGGAGGTGTTTATGTATGATTTTTCTATTTTAGGGGATTCTTTTGATGATTGCCTACAAAATTTGGATAGAGTTCTCTAAAGATGTGAAGATACAAATTTGTTCCTGAGCTAGGAGAAATGTCATTTCATGGTACAAGAAGGAATAGTTCTTGGTCCTAAGATTTCAAAGAAGGGGATAGAGATAGATGCAGCCAAGATTGATGTCATTGCAAGGCTTCCACCTCCAACAACGATCAAGGAGATCAGGAGTTTCCTTGGTCATGTTAGCTTCTACAGGAGATTTATTAAAAATTTCTCAAAAATAGCTCGACCATTAACTAAGCTCCTAGAGAAAGATACACCATTTTAATTTAATTGGGAGTATTTAGAGGTGTTGAATCTGCTAAAAAATGAACTCATAAAAGCCCCGGTTATGGTTGTACCTAATGAAGTTTACCCTTTAAGTTGATGTGCGACGCTAGCAATTCAGCTGTTGGAGTTGTTTGGGACAAAGAAGAGAGCGACATTTCCAGCCTATCGTTTGCTAGCAAAATGTTAACTTCAACACAAGCAAATTACACCACAACAAAGAAAGAACCTCTGGCTATTGTCTTCTCCTTTGACTAATTTAGGTCATATCTTATCATTTCTAAAGTTGTTGTTTATACTTATCATTCTACTCTAAAATATCTGTTAGCGAAAACTGATGCAAAACCTTGTTTGATTCGTTTAATTTTATTGCTCTAAGAGTTTGATTTAGAAATTAAGGATAAAATGGATGTGAAAACGTTGTTACAAATCATTTGTCTAGGTTAGATAACCCCTTGTTAGACCAACTAAAGGAAGAAAAGATTGATGATAAATTCCTTGAAGAGAAGCTTTATACCATTTGCACTAAACATGATGACCTTGAACCATAGTTTTCTGACATCACTATTTATTTGGTTGACAAAGAACTTGCCACAGAAGTAGATTATAATAAGAGAAAAAGATTCTTTGCTAATCTTAAACATTATTTTTGGAAAGATCCATTTTTATTCCATCTTTATTCTGACAAAATGATTAGAGGATGTAAGCCCCTAGATTTTTCGATAACATTAGCAAACCCTAAGAACCGGAAGTTGAAACGAAACCCTAAAATTAACCTAGTTCTATGTTTAGTCTAGTGAATCTAGATCCGGCACTCCCGTGTTCTTAAACCCTAGAAAACGAAATTGAAATAATTGTGGAAAACGGTTCGTAATAACATAGGGAAGCCTAAAAATATCAGATTCGAATTTTTCTAGTGTCCTTCGGATCCGATCGGGATCAGTTTTCGAAAACCGTGCCCCGGAGTACCGGATAGCAAAAATATTCCGACAACACCAAAAGATTCGTAAAAATATAAGGTTTTCAAAAATATCAGTTTTAGAATTTTTCGGTATCTAAAAATAACAGATATAGGCCTTTTACGCGTATTTTCTTTACTACCGGTATTTTAATTGTCTAGTCTACTATTCATAGTACTTTTCTACTATTCATTACTATTCACCTATCTCTACTTTTTCTTACACTCTATTCTTACACTCTACCATACCTATATCTTACAATTTACCTTCCCCATACAACTTTAATCACATCACACTTTACACATTACTTCTTTTTATTACAAAACAACAAAATTAATCAATTTTTTCTTCTCCCCAAGCTCTTGCCGTCCACTCTCTCTCTCCTCTTCCTCTCAAATTGTTTTCTTTTCCAATTTATTTTATTACATCTAATTTCCACTCCAAAAATCTATAAATACCCCCTTCCTCTTCCATTCTTTCACACAACAAAAATTCATACTAAAACTCTCTCAAAATCACTCCACAAAATTCCTCTCCCAACATCTCTCTCAAGTTCTCTCTTTTCTTTAGGAAATCCATTCCCACATAATACTACAACCCACTCTTTTCTTCTTCAACCAACACATAAACTTTAGGTAAAAGTTTTTCATATTCTCTCATCATGTTCATATAACTTAACATGAGTTTAGTGTATGTTTCTTAGGCTCATTGAGTTAAAGAAGCAACAATTTATTCATGTTTTTTTTGTTCATGTTTTTATTTTCTTTATGTTACTATTATGTTGATATTGTTATTATTTGTATTATCCATATATATATATATATATGTTTATTTAGAGCATATAAGCTCACTTGTTATTTATTTATTTCAAGTCTTGCAATTTATTTAATTTCAAGTTGTTCTTAAGACTAGTCTCTTAGTCTTAGACTTGTCCATATCAAGTCAAAATAATTTTATTTCCTTGCTTTTCTTTTCTTTTAAGGACTAGTCTATTCTTAGTCCCGGGATTCCTTGATGAAGCTAAGGTTCCCAATACTTGACTTTACCTTTATGCTCTTATTTATTTTATTTATGTTGTTTTTGTATTTTTCATGGTTACATATTCTCATTCATACATGAATATGTTGTTATTGTCTCAATCATAATAGGAATGAGTTTTCTCCAAAAATAAGAATAAGAACTCTTCATAAAAATAAATTTTGTCACATAAGAAGTTATTTTCCTTAAAGATTTGAAATTCATCTTAAAACAAATATTCTTCTAAAGTTAGATAAGCTAGCTCAAGTTTTAGTAATAATATATGGTTTTCACCAAGAAATACATAAAGTAAAGTTATTCTCTTTTCAAATAAATAAGAAAGTTTCTTTAGACTTAAACAAAGGATTTCTTAGATTCAATTGTCAAATTTTCCCACCTACACTAAAGTCTAAAATAAGTTTTTCCAAAATTTACTTATAAGATGATTTCTTTTAAAAGTGGATATAACCATGAAGTATTTAGAAAAGAGTATTTTTCAAAACATTAGAAATAAGGAAATAGAAATTTGAAAGAGATTAAATCCACTTTTATTTAAGAAATGGAGTTAAAAGGAGGAGATATTACTTTTAGTAAAATAAGAAATTTCAAAACTAATTTCTTTACAAAAATTAAGCTTATCTCACTTTCAAAGCATATTGTATTACTAGAATATTGTTGAGACAACACTACTAAATTCATGCATATGGTTTGAGCGTATATACGTATTCAAGGGGTTTTTCAACCATACAATATATCTATACTTTTGTACAAAAGCCCTTGAATGAATAAAGGTTTGAAAACTCTAGTTTTGAAGTTTGGAAAATTCGCACCAAATCTGTACGTTACTATTCCGAGACCTAAATAACTTCTTTTGATAAATATAACCTTAGAAATAGATAGATCTTTTCGAGTAAGTAGAAATCGGTATATAATATGCGAAATTCCGAGTTAAAATGAGCAAGTTATGGCATTTTAAATTGGAATTTCCATTCCATACGATTTTACAAATTCTTTAAGATAGAAGTATAGAACTTGAATAGATCTTGGATGAAATACTCATGACGGGTATTTCTTTTGTTTAGGTGTCGAGGATCACGACCTTGTCTTCCCCGAGGATTACTTCGACTCCTAGAGCGCTATGGACGAGTGAGTTTCCTTTACGCTTATGTATTCGCGCATGTGCTTGTAGAATAGAGCACTAGATGTAGGAAAAGATAAAATTGATATGCATGTGGGATATTATGGGAATTATGTATGTGATTCATTGTGTGCGATCAATGAACGATAAGTATATCGGAACCCGATTTGTGATTGATATAAATGTTTCCATGTATGTATTGTTATGTGTGCAAATATTGTTTGATCGCTTTAAATGATTTAATCATATTGAAATCCCATATAATAAATTACTCATGCATATCACTTAGAATATCATTTCGAAGTTTTGCTACTACTCCTCAGCGTGGGACCGGAAAGGTAAGCTGCCTAGCTACATCTTGAGGGTTAGGACGTACGGGGAATACGGCCTCAAGGTGTAGCCGAGCCGGATCGATCGCTTTGGGCATGGAAGGCCCGGGGACTAGTAGTACGGTTCGTTGGAACCCCAAGACGCGCGCAAATTTGAGGAGGTTGTTCGGGACCCAGTTCAAAGCATTCCCTAACCACCGATGGAGGGGTAAATCCATCAAACATACGAAACCGGATAGTCGTATGTAATGTTTGATCATATGGTTGTTGCATTCATATGCTTGATTAATAAACTTGTTTGATTGTTGTTATGAGTACTATTGCGTAAGGAATATCTCACTAAGCTAGTCATGCTTATACTCCTATAGACTTTTGATATTGCAGGATTATCTTTTGCACCCGAGACCACCTTGATTTCCCGGGTAGAATCCTTATTTTGAGAAGCTTTTGGAGGAATCTATTTTGAAGTTATAGAGTAGATTTCTTCTAAAATCTTCTAGCTTTAGTTATGTTATATTAGAACCATGTTATTTTGAATTATCGGGGGAATGCCCCTTAGAAGTTGTAAGACTTTTATTTCAATGATATATATTAAGTGTTATTTTGCATGTTCCGCTGCCAATGTCTTAAAATGCATTACTCCACCGGTCTCCCTTTGTTGTGAATGTACGCCTTGTACCGATATGGAAGCTTTCGAGTGACTGAGGTAGTCATTCTTAAGTTTTAATATTGCGTACGGCGGGCTGTCACGTTTAGGGTACCCGCTGGGGCGTGACAGTTTAAGTTGGTATCAGAGCATCAAGATTAGGGAAAGAAACAGTAAGTTAGAAATAGAAGTCTTAAGATAGGATAAGTTTAAGATTAAGCCATAAGAGTTTTAGGAAGAACCCTAAATTATAGGAAGTGGGGATTTATGGGAAACACATGTTCTATGACCATACCTAAGATATGTAAGTGGCCCTAGGACTAGTTTATACCCTTAAGAAGAATAGGAGGATTTCCAAACCGTTTTAAGCTTTAAGAAAACACAAAACCTTGTAAGTTGTAGTTACTAAAAGGATAGAATAATCTTGCTTTCTAAAACAAAAAGGAAAATACGTTTACGTAAAAGACTATACAACCAACCTTAGGTAACGCCGGAAACGAGTCACGCAGACGCCAACAACGGATCGAAGGTGACAAGAAGGTGAAACCAACCCCAGATTTCCTCAAGCCTCAACAAAAGGATCAAGAACGGAAGTGAGGAGCCATGAGGAGAAGAAGACGTCGTATTCACCCAAGACGCAACGCCTTAGTATTAAATCGCAATTAATCAAAAGATTTAGTTAAGTTTTAACAAAAAAAGTAACCTAATGATTTCTTGATAATGAGATTCCTTTGTTTTAGTTTTATTATATTATTTCTCTTTTTGTGATTAACATGCATGATTTTGATTTCTTACCTTGTAATTTCTTTGAATTGTATTTGAATTTCATAATTTCTTATTAAACTCCTATCAATCCCTATTTTGTCAATTTATTTCCTTAAGTTTTGTACCTTGATTTAAATTTCTAGTCTTTATATTCGAGATTTTCGTGATTTCGATAAACGTTAGTATGGAGCGTAACTAGAAACTAAAATCTAAACGATTAAACAGCCGCCCAAGAAGACGTAGGAATAGAGAACAAAGAGATTCCAACAACGTACCAGCTGAACGCGGAGTACCCCCGCGTAACCAACCAGAGAATAACCCTGCTCCTGCCCGAACCAACAAAACGACTTTGCAGCTGCTATTGGACAGATGAACCAGTTATTAGCTATTTTGATTCAGCAACAAAATCAAAATAACCCAGCTCCTGCTCCACCTCAGAATGCTCCTGAAGCTACGGTAGAAGCACCCGGCGAACAGTCACATGCTGCTGCACCATTTCCACCACCACCACCGCCAAGATCACATCAAAACTTGCTCGCCAATTTCATCAAAAGTAATACCTACTTTGATGGAACCTTCGGAAAACCAGCTGAGGCCGAAGATTGGTTGGCCCAGATTGAGAGATCATTTGATGGTTATGAAGTACCCCACCACCTAAGAGTCAGTTTTGGGACATTCATGTTGAAGTTCAATGCTCGCATATGGTGGGAATCGAAGAAGCGAGAATTGCCTGCTCCAGTTACGTGGGATATGTTTCGAGAAGAGTTCTTGGAGAACTACTTTCCAGGGAGCCTTAGAGTTCGGTACAGTGCTGAGTTCTTGAATATTACTCAGAAAGGGAGAACCATCGAACAGTACGAAACCGAGTTCAGTCGCTTGTTGCAGTATGCTCCTGACTCCTATAAGCACAGCGAGGAGTTAAAGAGACAAGTTTTCTTGAATGGGTTAGATGAAGACCTAAAGATTCGTTTGGTGGAATTTGATGTTAGAAGTTTTAAGGGGCTAGTGGAAAAGGCTAGAATTATTGAAGAAGCCAAAAAGATGAAAACAAAAGCTCCGGAGAAGAAGGTATTTGTGTTTGGAAGGAAGCCATATGAAGGACCAAGTTCTGGGTTCAAAAACAATAAGAGGTTTAAGACCTTTGGAAGTTTCAAAGGAAGTGGAAGCAATCAGAGGGAGGTGACCAAGGTAGATGTCACATGCTGGAAATGCCGAGGGAAGCATTATCCAAAGTCTTGCCCACAATTGCAAAACAAGTGCTTCTTTTGTGGCAGCCCGGATCATAAAATCTTGGAGTGTCCCAAGAAGAATACCAGTGTCTGCTATGTGTGCAAGCAGCCAGGGCACTTTGCAAATGAATGCCCAAAGAGGAAAAATGCTTGTGAGGTCATCCAACACCTCGGGAGGATCTGCCCTTTCAGAACCAACAATGGCAATGGAAATGGGAACCGCTCTGGCACCTCGATGCATGGAATGAGAGTCTACAACCTGGAGGGCCAGTGGATGTGCGAGGAAGCAGATGATGAGGAGGAAGGATGCGAGTTTGCTGCCTTGGAGGGAGACGAAGGCTATGATCATGGACTCGTTGCAGGTTAGCCTTAACCTTAAGCTTTCGTTTGTTTATAGTATCTTTTTACGCTATAATCTGTCACAATAGAATCCCTATACCTCTTTAGCCTAAAGCTTTAGAAAAAGTTAGATAAGTATAGTATGGTTAGTAACTAGTGCGTGTTAAACGCAGGAGTATACGAGTAGCTAACGAGACCGCTTATGCCTTGTTTGATACCGGAGCCACCCATTCGTTTATCACCCCCAACCTTGCTAAGAAGAGTGGATTACCTATAGTCACCACCGCTACCAGCTTCAAGATAAAGACACCCACGGGTAGTGTCGTAACCACCCAAGAGATGTTGAAGGAATGCCCTTTAGAGATCCAAGGTCACCATACGACAAGTGATTTGATCGTGTTGGAGATGAATAAGTATGAAGTAATTCTTGGAATGAGTTGGTTGACCATGTTAAAGCCACGGTAGATTGTCGAGAAGAAGGTGAATTTTAAGATGTAAATGGGAAGGATATTGAGTTTAAAGGAGAATCCACGGTCGTAAGGAGGCAAGGATTAAGTTCGCTGAGTTGGTGATGGATGAGGAGATTGACCAACAAATCAATGCTATAGAAGAAGAAGGTGAAGGACCAAAGGTGGAGGATATACCCATAGTCAATGAGTTTCCTGACGTTTTTCCTAAGGAATTACCTGGATTGCCACCAAAGAGGGAGATCGATTTTGAGATTAGCTTGATGCCAAATACCGAGCCGATATCAAAAGCTCCATACCGCATGGCACCGGTAGAGTTGAAGAACTCAAGAAGCAATTACAAGAGCTTCTGGATCAAGGATTTATACGCCCAAGTGTATCACCATGGGGAGCACCAGTTTTGTTCGTTAAGAAGAAGGATGGATCCATGAGGTTATGTGTGATTACCGGGAGTTGAATAAGGTTACAATCAAGAATAAGTATCCATTACCCCGGATTGATGATCTCTTTGATCAGTTGCAAGGAGCAAGCGTGTTTTCACGCATCGACTTGAGATCTGGATACCATCAGTTAAGAGTAAGGCCGGAGGATGTACCAAAGACGCTTTTCGAACTCGATATGGACATTATGAGTTCTTAGTAATGTCTTTTGGATTGACAAATGCACCTGCTGCTTTCATGGACTTGATGAATCGAATCTATAAGCCCTTTTGGATAAGTGCGTTATAGTTTTCATCGACGACATTTTGGTCTACTCAACCACACGAGAGGAACATGAGGAACACCTCCGTATGGCGCTTCGGACGTTAAGAGAACATAAGTTGTATGCCAAATTGTCAAAGTGTGACTTTTGGTTGGATAAGATATCCTTTTTAGGACATGTTGTTTCAGGAAGTGGCATATCGGTTGACCCTGAAAAGATTAAGGCAGTGATGGAGTGGAAGCAACCGAAGACGGTAACGGAAGTAAGAAGCTTTCTTGGTCTAGCTGGCTATTACCGAAAATTTGTAAAGAATTTCTCGACTATAGCCAAGCCGTTAACACAACTTACTCAAAAGAATGAGAAGTTCATTTGGACCGATAAAAGAGAAAGGAGTTTTCAAGAGCTCAAGCAAAAGCTTGTATCCGCACCGATACTCGTTTTGCCAAACCCTGAGAAGCCTTACACGGTGCATAGCGACGCATCAAGAAATGGTCTTGGATGTGTGCTAATGCAAGAAGGAAAGGTGATTGCTTATGCTTCGCGACAGTTGAGACCGCACGAGCAAAATTATCCGACGCATGACTTGGAACTAGCTGCCGTTGTTTTCGCACTTAAAATATGGAGGCACCACTTGTATGGACAAAGATGCGAAATATATACGGATCACAAAAGCCTCAAGTATCTATTCACTCAGAAGGAGTTGAATATGAGACAACGGAGATGGTTAAGCTTATAAAGGACTATGATCTTGGAATCAACTATTGTCCAGGAAAAGTTAATGCCGTCGCGGATGCCTTAAGTCGGAAGAATCATGAGGAAGTTGCTGCTTTGTTGACTGACCAAAAGGAGTTGGTAAGAGAATTCGAAAGGCTAAGTATTGAATTCATTGGAGGAGATGTGGAGGTGGAAATATCTAGCTTGGTAATGGAACCAACCCTTGTGGAACGGATTAAAGAGGCTCAAAGATATGATGAAGTCATACAAAGGATCAAACGGGAAGTACAAGCAGAGAAGTATATTGATTTCACCGTAGATGACGAGGATGTAGTGAGGATGAAGGGAAGGTTATGTGTGCCAGATGATGAGGATATGAGAAAGGAAATCATGAGTGAAGCTCA
The DNA here is from genome assembly GCA_024138025.1 of Combretum micranthum. Taxonomy (NCBI): domain Eukaryota; kingdom Viridiplantae; phylum Streptophyta; class Magnoliopsida; order Myrtales; family Combretaceae; genus Combretum; species Combretum micranthum. Next base: position 1,534,194 of record JAMXBD010000015.1, on the reverse strand, counting down.
TAACTCAGGATACACAGTTCATCCGGGAGGAACCAAGATGTATCAAGATCTTAAGAGCCACTTTTGGTGGAATGGAATGAAACGGGATGTAGCTGATTTTGTGATGAAGTGCCCAACTTGCCAACAAGTAAAGGTAGAGCACCAAAGGCCAGGAGGATTGCTAAAGCCCTTGCCGATACCTGAGTGGAAGTGGGATCAAATCTCAATGGATTTCGTGTGTGGACTACCAAGGACATCGGCAGGATACGATGCCATATGGGTCGTGGTAGATCGCTTGACTAAATCGGCTCATTTCATACCAATCAACATGACGTACTCGATGGACAAGCTAGCCAAGCTTTACATAAGAGAAATAGTACGTTTACATGGAGTACCTGCTGGAATTGTGTCAGACCGAGATCCCAGATTCGTGTCTAAGTTTTGGACAAGTTTACAAAAGTGTATGGGGACAAAGTTGCACTTTAGCACAGCTTATCACCCCCAAACGGATGGACAATCGGAACGAACGATCCAAACCTTGGAAGACATGTTGCGTGCCTGTGTTATGGAATTTAAAGGAAGCTGGGATGCTCATTTGCCGCTCATAGAGTTTGCCTACAACAACAGCTATCACTCGACCATACAAATGCCGCCATATGAAGCTTTGTACGGACGACGTTGTAGATCACCTCTGTTTTGGGATGATGTCGAAAAGCTTGCTATTGGACCGGATTTGGTACAGGATGCAGCAGACAAAGTGAGAATAATCCGACAGCGAATGAAAGAGGCCCAAGATAGACAGAAAAGTTGGGCAGATATGAAAAGGCGAGTTCTCGAATTTCAAGTGGGAGACCATGTGTACTTAAAGATAAATCCAATCAAGAGTATACATCGAGTACGCTCACAAGGAAAGTTGAGCCCACGGTACATTGGACCTTTTGAAGTGCTTGAACGAGTGGGAGATCTAGCTTATCGCCTAGCCTTGCCGCCAAACCTGTCAGGTGTACATAACGTGTTTCATGTATCAGTCTTGCGCAAGCATGTCGCGGATCCAGAACGAGTGATAGAGTTGGAGCCAGTGTTGTTAAAGGAGAACCTCACTTATGAGGAACACCCGGTACAGATTTTGGATAGAAAAGTCCAAAAGCTTCGGAACAAAGAGATCAAATATGTCAAAGTCCTCTGGAGGAATCACACCCATGAGGAGGCAACTTGGGAAGCCGAGGATGAGATCCGACGCAAATATCCGAATCTTTTCGAGGAATCAGGTACGATAGTCAAGTTTTGAGGACAAAACTTTCTTTAAGGAGGGTAGGTTGTAAGCCCCTAGATTTTTCGATAACATTAGCAAACCCTAAGAACCGGAAGTTGAAACGAAACCCTAAAATTAACCTAGTTCTATGTTTAGTCTAGTGAATCTAGATCCGGCACTCCCGTGTTCTTAAACCCTAGAAAACGAAATTGAAATAATTGTGGAAAACGGTTCGTAATAACATAGGGAAGCCTAAAAATATCAGATTCGAATTTTTCTAGTGTCCTTCGGATCCGATCGGGATCAGTTTTCGAAAACCGTGCCCCGGAGTACCGGATAGCAAAAATATTCCGACAACACCAAAAGATTCGTAAAAATATAAGGTTTTCAAAAATATCAGTTTTAGAATTTTTCGGTATCTAAAAATAACAGATATAGGCCTTTTACGCGTATTTTCTTTACTACCGGTATTTTAATTGTCTAGTCTACTATTCATAGTACTTTTCTACTATTCATTACTATTCACCTATCTCTACTTTTTCTTACACTCTATTCTTACACTCTACCATACCTATCTTACAATTTACCTTCCCCATACAACTTTAATCACATCACACTTTACACATTACTTCTTTTTATTACAAAACAACAAAATTAATCAATTTTTCTCTTCCCCAAGCTCTTGCCGTCCACTCTCTCTCTCCTCTTCCTCTCAAATTGTTTTCTTTTCCAATTTATTTTATTACATCTAATTTCCACTCCAAAAATCTATAAATACCCCCTTCCTCTTCCATTCTTTCACACAACAAAAATTCATACTAAAACTCTCTCAAAATCACTCCACAAAATTCCTCTCCCAACATCTCTCTCAAGTTCTCTCTTTTCTTTAGGAAATCCATTCCCACATAATACTACAACCCATCTTTTCTTCTTCAACCAACACATAAACTTTAGGTAAAAGTTTTTCATATTCTCTCATCATGTTCATATAACTTAACATGAGTTTAGTGTATGTTTCTTAGGCTCATTGAGTTAAAGAAGCAACAATTTATTCATGTTTTGTTTTTGTTCATGTTTTTATTTTCTTTATGTTACTATTATGTTGATATTGTTATTATTTGTATTATCCATTATATATATATATATGTTTATTTAGAGCATATAAGCTCACTTGTTATTTATTTATTTCAAGTCTTGCAATTTATTTAATTTCAAGTTGTTCTTAAGACTAGTCTCTCTAGTCTTAGACTTGTCCATATCAAGTCAAAACAATTTTATTTCCTTGCTTTTCTTTTCTTTTAAGGACTAGTCTATTCTTAGTCCCGGGATTCCTTGATGAAGCTAAGGTTCCCAATACTTGACTTTACCTTTATGCTCTTATTTATTTTATTTATGTTGTTTTTGTATTTTTCATGGTTACATATTCTCATTCATACATGAATATGTTGTTATTGTCTCAATCATAATAGGAATGAGTTTTCTCCAAAAATAAGAATAAGAACTCTTCATAAAAATAAATTTTGTCACATAAGAAGTTATTTTCCTTAAAGATTTGAAATTCATCTTAAAACAAATATTCTTCTAAAGTTAGATAAGCTAGCTCAAGTTTTAGTAATAATATATGGTTTTCACCAAGAAATACATAAAGTAAAGTTATTCTCTTTTCAAATAAATAAGAAAGTTTCTTTAGACTTAAACAAAGGATTTCTTAGATTCAATTGTCAAATTTTCCCACCTACACTAAAGTCTAAAATAAGTTTTTCCAAAATTTACTTATAAGATGATTTCTTTTAAAAGTGGATATAACCATGAAGTATTTAGAAAAGAGTATGTTTTTCAAAACATTAGAAATAAGGAAATAGAAATTTGAAAGAGATTAAATCCACTTTTATTTAAGAAATGGAGTTAAAAGGAGGAGATATTACTTTTAGTAAAATAAGAAATTTCAAAACTAATTTCTTTACAAAAATTAAGCTTATCTCACTTTCAAAGCATATTGTATTACTAGAATATTGTTGAGACAACACTACTAAATTCATGCATATGGTTTGAGCGTATATACGTATTCAAGGGGTTTTTCAACCATACAATATATCTATACTTTTGTACAAAAGCCCTTGAATGAATAAAGGTTTGAAAACTCTAGTTTTGAAGTTTGGAAAATTCGTACCAAATCTGTACGTTACTATTCCGAGACCTAAATAACTTCTTTTGATAAATATAACCTTAGAAATAGATAGATCTTTTCGAGTAGAGTAGAAATCGGTATATAATATGCGAAATTCCGAGTTAAAATGAGCAAGTTATGGCTATTTTAAATTGGAATTTCCATTCCATACGATTTTACAAATTCTTTAAGATAGAAGTATAGAACTTGAATAGATCTTGGATGAAATACTCATGACGGGTATTTCTTTTGTTTAGGTGTCGAGGATCACGACCTTGTCTTCCCCGAGGATTACTTCGACTCCTAGAGCGCTATGGACGAGTGAGTTTCCTTTACGCTTATGTATTCGCGCATGTGCTTGTAGAATAGAGCACTAGATGTTAGGAAAAGATAAAAATTGATATGCATGTGGGATATTATGGGAATTATGTATGTGATTCGTTGTGTGCGATCAATGAACGATAAGTATATCGGACCGATTTGTGATTGATATAATGTTTCCATGTATGTATTGTTATGTGTGCAAATATTGTTTGATCGCTTTAAATGATTTAATGCCATATTGAAATCCCATATAATAAATTACTCATGCATATCACTTAGAATATCATTTCGAAGTTTTGCTACTACTCTCAGCGTGGGACCGGAAAGGTAAGCTGCCTAGCTACATCTTGAGGGTTAGGACGTACGGGGAATACGGCCTCAAGGTGTAGCCGAGCCGGATCGATCGCTTTGGGCATGGAAGGCCCGGGGACTAGTAGTACGGTTCGTTGGAACCCCAAGACGCGCGCAAATTTGAGGAGGTTGTTCGGGACCCAGTTCAAAGCATTCCCTAACCACCGATGGAGGGGTAAATCCATCAAACATACGAAACCGGATAGTCGTATGTAATGTTTGATCATATGGTTGTTGCATTCATATGCTTGATTAATAAACTTGTTTGATTGTTGTTATGAGTACTATTGCGTAAGGAATATCTCACTAAGCTAGTCATGCTTATACTCCTATAGACTTTTGATATTGCAGGATTTCTTTTGCACCCGAGACCACCTTGATTTCCCGGGTAGAATCCTTATTTTGAGAAGCTTTTGGAGGAACTCTATTTTGTTGTAGAGTAGATTTCTTCTAAAATCTTCTAGCTTTAGTTATGTTATATTAGAACCATGTTATTTGATTATCGGGGGAATGCCCCTTAGAAGTTGTAAGACTTTTATTTCAATGATATATATTAAGTGTTATTTTGCATGTTCCGCTGCCAATGTCTTAAAATGCATTACTCCACCGGTCTCCCTTGTTGTGAATGTACGCCTTGTACCGATATGGAAGCTTTCGAGTGACTGAGGTAGTCATTCTTAAGTTTTAATATTGCGTACGGCGGGCTGTCACGTTTAGGGTACCCGCTGGGGCGTGACAGAGGATGTGTATAACATGAAGAGGATTGAAAAATTTTGCACCATTGTCAAGCTGGCTTAGCTGGGGTCCATTATAGTGCAAATAGAACTAGTGATAAGGTGTTAGAAGCAAGTTTCGATTGACCATCAATTTTTTAGGATCTACATGCATTTTTGGCAAATTATGACAGATGCCAAAGAGTAGGAATAGATGAAATGTCTCAAAAATTTATTTGGAATACAGATTTTTTATGTTTGAGGCATTGATTTCATGGGACCATTTCGTAGCTCTTTTGGTAACAAATACATCTTAGTAGTAGTAGATTACGTGCCAATGGGTCGAAGCCCAAGTTTTGCCTACTAATGATGCTAGAATAGTCTCAAAATTTTTAAAAAAGCTATTTTCAAGATTCGAATATCCTAGAGCTTTGATTAGTGACGACACAATCATTCTTGTAGTACACAAATTGAAAAAGTTTTAAAACACTATGGAGTGCATCATAGAATTGCAACAAGATAAGTGTCCCATGACCTTTAATAATTGTATCTTATTGATTATATTTTATGTGATATTTTTGTTGATCTGCTAAAGAAAAGGACACATATTGAATGAATTGTTCATTTCAAGGCTAAATGAGGAATAATTGAGCTTTTCAAAGGTTGATGATGAAACAAAGGCAGATATGATAAGTCAAAAGTACACTACAAGAAATACACAAGCAGTTTATAATTATTGGAGAAAAAGGTGGGGAAAAATTGGACTTCCAGGGTACACGACCCTAGTATACGAGTAGTGTACATCGAGATCATGCACGATTGAAGAACAAAGAATTCCCTCAATGGTTCCATCCTACATGATCCATGTGCACGGGTCGTGTACATTGGACAGATTATAAATAGCACTCTGTTTTTGTTATTCTAAAAGTCAAATCATTTGTATTCCGTTCAAAAACCTTAATGGATGTATCTTAGAGAGCTTTTCAAAGGAGAATTGCTACACAAACATCCGGAGTCACAAATAATTGTTTTCAAGGGTTTTATCATCATGATCTCTCCCTTCTCTTCCTTATGATTATTGTTGCTAAATTCCTTATGGAAAAGTAGCTTTGTTATGTCCTGAGTTTTGAGAAACCTTAGCCTTATGTATAGATTTTCTTTTTGATTGAATAAAGGTTTAGTCTTGAATTTACCTCATGATTATTTTGTTTTTTGTGTTGGTTTTAGGCCTGAATCATTCTAAACTTGAATTATTTTAATTAGAAAGAAGATTTCAATTAATAGGATAGATTTCTCATTAGTAAAGAAGATGCATAATTCACCTAAAAATAGGGTTTTCTAACTTTCTACCACTGAAGATTAGTTTGAATATTAGTTTTCTTCAATTAAGGTTCATGAATTTTATGCAGTTTTAAATTGACATTAGTGAAGGAAGAAATTCCCACTTCTTCAATTTGGACAAGGAGTTACTTGACTCGAAGAGAGTAATTAATTCAACTACGTAACCTAAAAATTCAAGACTAAAGAAATATTCAATTGAATTTATATATTAAGGATAAAAAGGGGCTAGGGTAGATCAAAACTACGAACATAGTTTGTGAATTGATTTATCTTAAGAAAAACAATCACATCATTAATTTAGGGCTTTTGGAATTAATTTAAGTTAGAATCAACATTAGAATACATAATTTGTGATAGATTCAACTAGATAATAGTAAAAAGGTTAGTACTAGTAGTTGCATATAGATCCTTAAGATGATATCTGAGTTAATTTCTACACTACACAATAGGTGTGCTACCTTATGTAGATATAGATTAATAAGATTATAAATTGTAAGCTTGGTGATCACACACATCACAACACCCTATCACCCTTAAACTAGTGGACAAGCTAAGGTCTCTAATAGAGAACTTAAGCAAATCTTGGAAAAAACAGTTGCAACAAAATTGGACTCGGTTGAAAAATTGGATGATGCATTATGCGCCTATATAACTACTTTCAAAATACCTTTGGAAACAACACCTTACAGGTTAGTGTATGGGAAGGCATGCCAACACAAAGGATAATGGGCAATCAAATTGCTCAATCTTGATCTAAATGCTACTGGAAAACATCGGCTTTCACAAGTCCATGAATTGGATGAACAGCACTTTGATGCGTATGAGAACAATAGAGTGTACAAGGAGAAGGTTAAAAAATGGGACGAAGCAAAATCAAGCATCCGCATGAGTTTAAGGCAGGAGAAATGGTTCTTTTGTTCAACTCTACACTAAAACTTTTTCTTAAGAAGCTTAAATCAAGGTGGTCTGGTCCTTTCATGGTGAACAAAGTTTACCCCCATGGTGCAATTAAAGTCAAACATATTAATAAAGGGACATTTAAGGTGAATGAACAAAAGCTGAAACTATAACAAAGGATGCTGCAAGAGTTGGGATGGACGGAGGGGTTAAGATTGGTGGAAGTTCCCTGAACTTCTAAGGAGTTTTGTCAAGCTAAAGACATTAAACAAGCACTTAATGGGAGGCAACACATGTTTAGTTTGTTGTTTTTCTCTATCTTGTTCATGTGTTGAAATATAATTTTTTAGGACAAAAGCAGATCTTGATCAGAGGTTGATGTTTACGGTAAAATAAAATCGATTTCCCAAGCCATGAGTGGAAACATGAGGGGCTGTGCATAAAAGCATAAAAGAAGGACTTCAATCCACTTGATAATTTTGGGCATAGTTCACCCCGCAATTATGTTACCATGATTTTCTAATTTTTCGAAGCTTCAACCACAGTGCGAATCAAGCCTGTGGTTACCACTAATGTTTTTCCCTATTTGCCTTAGTCTTAAATAGCTTAAATCAAGAAGGCAAGTGAGCCTATAGTCTCAAATATAATCTCAACCTGTGTCTCTAAACAAAGAAGTTTCTTAAACTTTTGATTCTTTAAATCCTGCTTTGCACTTTTAATTGCTTATATCCCCTATCTTATTCATCATGTCAAACAATGAGGATAATGTTTAGTTTAAGTGTGGGGAATGGGAATAAGCAAGATTAATCGTTAAGACTGAAGATAATTTGTTAAGAATAAAGTAAATGTGCTTCTATGATCATTTTCTTCCTACAATTATCGAAAAATAGTAAAACGGTATAAAAAAAATTGACCATAATTTTCAAAAATTTTGGGATGAAATCATCAAATAACTCAATTGGGCTTACTAGCAAACGACTATGAGTTAGCTCTCTTTATTAAAACCACTTTATGATATCCATGTGGAGTAGTTTTACTTTTTTTTACTTGAGAATTTAGAGCTAGAATTGGCATAAGGCCCCTAGAGATGCATGTTTCCCCAATGTTCTATTACACATGTGCTATTATTGTGAAAATATTGTTTTTTAGCTCCAAAGATCATAAAAAGAAGAAATAAAGTGATTTGAATCAAGATTGGAGTAAAACAACAAGAATGTTTGAAAACAGATTCCAATCGCGGCCCAAAAGATCTTAACTGAAGGCAAGAAAACAAGGTAAAAGTCCAAATCGTGCCTTCAATCTACTCCGTAATTTGCACTGAGAGAACCAAGCTTTATAATTCAAGAGCATAGGCTAAATTGTGCCTAGAGTCGCGCTCACGGTTCTGACTATGATACAAACTGAACATGAATCGCACTTATGATGGAAAGACACAGCTTATATATCGCGATTAATCTTTGAGCCTGCAATCCAATCCATGAAAAGTGACCCTGTCCTTATTGTCATGAACATGCTACCTTACATACGTGCATGAGGATAAGGACAAATTCCGTTAAAAAGAACCCAACACATCAGCAAATAAAATCTTTGTGTTTCCGTACCTTGACACCTATAAATAAATGTGCAAAGGCGTTGTGAAATATGTTGTACCATAGATAACGAATTCCTAACCTAAAATAGAGTAGTGTGAAATTTTCTAGAAATATGTTGTGAAATATGGGTTCTCATTTTTTCTCTCTGACTTTGAGTTCAATGAATCTAGAGAGCATTTCCATACCCACAACGAAGAGGTAAGAAGATAATGGATCACCTTGTCGCACTCCTCTTGACGAAAAGAAAGGGTTAGATGGAGTGCCATCGACCATGATTTGAATAAGGGTATAGGAAATAGCCAATAAAAGGAGGGTTTTGAAGGCTTTTGGAAAACCTAGCCAAGTCAAGGTATGATTTAAAAAATCCCATTCCATTCGACCAAAGGCTTTATGGATATCAATTTTCAAAAACATCCCGTCATGTTTATCTTTCTTTTTATAACTGCTACGTAGAAGTTCTCTTAGAGTGGAAATGTTATCAACTGCCTTACAATTTTTAATGAAGCTAGATTGAAAGATGTTGATTATTTTCTCAAGTAAGATTTAAATTCTTTTTTAGAGAATTTTTTGTATGAATTTATACGCAATTGTACATAATCCTATTAGCCTGAATTGACCTACGGAGTTTGTAACTTGTTGCTTGGGGATAAGAACCAATAAGGTGGAATTTATTGCTTCTAGATTCTTTTTATTTTAGAAACAGCTCTTGATCATATTTGAAACTAAATTTCCGACCACATTTCAATTTTTTTTTAAAAAGGTCGCATGAAGACTATCTTTTCCTAGAGTTTTCCTAGATCCTAATCTTCTAATAGCTTCCAAAATTTCTACATTATATATCTCCTTTTCTAACAAGCACTTTTCAGGTTCTCTTAACTCCCCTTTGATTTGATCAGGTAAGCTCCAGGTAATAATGGATTAGGTCCTACCCAATGTGTATAATTTTTGAAAAAGTCTATGATATGTGATTATATGTCATCAGGGTTCAAAATCCATTCTCCATGGTTAGTTTTAAGGCTAACAATTATATATTTATGTCTGCTCTTTAAGCATTTTGCAGGATAATATCTAGTGTTTCTTTCAACTTCTAGGATATTTTTTATATAGGCTTTCATCCTCCACAATGTTTCCTCATTTTAAAGTTCTGCCCATTGTGTTCTCATATGCTTTTCTTAGCTAATTAATTAGAGAGTCAGATTATGTGAATTGACTCTTTCAATCCAATTTAAATTTTTAAGTGAAAGATTTTTCTTCTTTCTGAGAGTACCAAAGGTATTAAGACTCCAATGCTAAGGTTTTGTGTGGAAAATATAATCATTTCTTGTTCTTGAGGTAAGTTGTGAAAGGATTCATGTGTCTGCCACATTGGTTGATATCAAAAAGGGTTTTAGTTTGTGAAAATGAGATGCTCAGAGTGAGATCAAATAAGAAGTGGACAATGAGCAGATAATCTACGTGGCAGATGTGTAATAGAACATTGGGGAAACTTGCATCTCTAAAGGTAATTTCCTTCTACTCTATCTAGTTTACATTGAACTAATTGTGTAATGGACCTTAGATTTGACCAGGTATATTTATTCCCTGTGTAACCTAAGTCCATTAGATTGTAAGCCGACAAACAATCTCTTAAAAGCTTAGCTCTATTAAGGTTTAAGGGCTTCCCTCCCCATTTCTTAGGATCTGTTTGGATGGTCTGTTTTTTATCTGTAACTGTATTTGTATCGAAATGATATGTATAAATATGTTCGATTTGCATCTATATTTTATTTATATTTAATCTATTTGATTTTTTAATGAGAACTACTAACTATTTTTTATTCATATCTATTTCTTAATAAACAATTTGTTAGAAAAAAGTTTGCAAAAAATGTCTATATTTGTAATTTGCCAACAAACAAACAAACAAACCCTTAAATTAATTTGTTATTTTATTGAAATCACCAATAGCACACCATGGTTTATCATTCACTAGAATTGCATGATGTTTAAGGGATTCCCAAAGAGAAATTTTTCATGATAGACATAGACTAGCGTAAATAGCAAAGAGATACCAAAAGGTATTAGAATTTCTAACTTAAACCATGGTGTGTGTCTCCTACGTAGACAGGCTTATTAGAGTCACATCCAATGCCTCGGTATTCTAGAACATAAGCATAACCCCTCTTTATCTTTCACTTTGAATGCATATCACTCCATCAATGGGGAGTTGGTAATAAAGGTTGTGACTAGCAATTGTGTCCATCCGAGTTTTGACTAAGATTAAAACATTTGGTGCATATTGATTTTTAACTTCCAAAATTTATGTTGTTTTTGTTGGGGAATTTGCTCCTTGACATTCCATGCCATAATTTTTGTGGGTCTTGAATATTGAAACTGCGGAATATCCATAGGTATCAAGCTAGCAGTAAGACAATAGCCCAGTGTGTTAGGCCCGTTAAGCAGCCTTCTCACTTATAGTGCAAATTGACACGGTGAGTCGAGAGCTATTGGCATTAGCATTGATTCTTCTCTGTTCTATAGAAATAGAGTGGTGGTTTTGTTCAATTTCAAGTTGAATGTTGTAGGGAGTGGGCCTAACGAAGCTATTAGTTGTAGCTGTTGTATGATGGCTTCCACTATGGTTTGGCAACTTAGTTCCCAATGTTCCATCAAGTGACTTCATTTGCAAAATCTTTGACGTAGCGTTGTCAGGATTTGAATGTTAAATCCTTTGGTTGTTTCCAATCTTGATCCCACTGTTGCTTGAATTATTTGGCCATTTTCTATTGTTGTCAATAGATGAATTTCTAGGACTTGGATAGTTAGAAGGCACTCGAATTCCAGAGGTTGAAGCATGATGAAGGTCAGTATTGCCTTAGACCAAGAGCGTTGAAGTTGGATGTAGAACATCCTCAATAGGTTACTGATTGGTGGCATATCCGAGTTTAGATGCCAAAGCCTGAGTTGAAAGGTTATTTGCACTTTCATATCAATTTATTGCATTTCAAATTGGTTTCTTGAGTTTCGATAATCTATAGGTAGTTTATTTGTTATGGTTTTGCTTGTTTCCATGATCAATCTACTTTTCTTAAATATATGATATTGATCTAGTGTTGGTAAGGGACATGAAACTAATTGTTTTGAATTTTCCAGAGCTGGACTTAAATTTAACATATTCTCTTCAGAAGATTTGTCATGAGTGTATTGATCTCTAAAGGAGGCTAGAGATTTGCAATCATTTGATAGATCTAAATGATGAGATTTTATTGTATGAGTTTGTTCTAAATCTTGACTTAAATTTATCTTAGGTATATTTTCCCCACGTTGAGTATTTTTTCATCTACCTTTCCTAGTGACCAACAACCATTCTCCATAGCTATTATTATATAACAAATTGGGTGTATCTAGAAAATGAAAATAATTTAACACTTCCTAATTAAATAGTGACCATACTTAGTAGGGAGGTTGTTAAAAATTTTATATCTTTCAGGGTAAACCTTCTATAGGAAGAGAGAACCATCAAAAGCTAAAGATCCTAGTCCATCACTGTGTGTAAGTTTGATAAATGAATTGCATGGCCCAGATGTTTCCATAAGGATGGATGTGCAAGTGAGGATAGTAGAGTAATGTTTTAAAGATTATGGTTTAAAGGGGTTTGATTTTGGAAAGAGCATATTGGGAGTGATTGGGTGGAAATTGGTGGATGTGAAGTGTGAAAATGTAAGAAATTAAGGAAAAAATGGTGACATTTGATGGTGGAAAGAGGAAAAATGGTGATAGTTGTAATCTCCAAGTTGTTCCATAAATCAAGCCTATGAAATAGAATTTAAAATTTATGTATATTGAAAATGAGTATTATAATGTATGGAATGTTGAATAAATTTAAGTATAATAGCTTTTGTAAAATTGATCTAGTAAAAATAGAAATTCAAAATTTTCAATTGAGTTATTTCAGGTTGTTGCCAACTAAATTATGTTTTCAAAATCCTTTAGAAAATTGAATTTCATAAACTTAACTCCTAAGTTATCAAGAATTTCAATATATATTCTTACAAGAAATTATCTAATTACAATGAATGTATAAACTAAACTTTTTTAAACTTTGTATTGATTTCAAGTAATTTTTTATTTTAATGTATTAGATATGTAGAAGTTAATTTGTATATTAAACCAAGCTATTTTTGATATATAAACTAAGTTTAATTTCTACTAATTTAAGCCCTTAACCCTACCATTCTTAGCATGCAACTCCTAACACTCAATGAACATTATATACCTTAAAAGTCAACAATTTTACTTTATACATATAGGATGAACATAAAAAAATTGGTCAAAAAATCACTCTTCTTTTCTTCCTCTTGCTGCCAACGTATTTCATATACGCACACTCCATATTTCTCTTTTGATTTATCTTCTCCAATCAACAAGAAAATCAAGATGACCTTCTTCTATTAAGTTATGATACTAATAGGTAAGTTAATTCTTGTTTTGACTTTGCTATTCTTGCATTTAAGTATGTGTAAATTAAGAGTCCTTATTGATTGATGGTATAAGTAGAGTTATTATGAGTTTTATCGTTAGTTATGGAATGTGAAGTTATGAATTGTGGTATTAAGTCTTAAGCCATGGACACTATGGACTATAGTTTGTTGGTTGGTTGAGTTAAAGTAAAAAGTGGTTAAGTGTTGGAGGATATGAAGGACTGAAAGGTGAAAATGAGTCTTGTATATGGATTTTAGAGCGTTTGTGATGATAACAAGACCTTTGAAGTTGGTTAAAATGTGTAAACATGTGAAGTTTAGAAGTATATTCGCTGGCTTTTTGATACAGGGGTATAATGGAGGGCATGGTGCGTTCTGTAGATGTTTCTGGGTAGATACACCCCTCTCTACAGGGCGTGGTAGTCTCTATACCCACACCAAGGTTGATATACCCTTCCATATGGGGCATGGTAACTTCTGAGCATCAGCCTTACTTATACACCCATCCATATGGGGTCTGGTAGGAGGCATGGTAGCCTTTGTACCTCACCTTGCTCCATACACCCCTTGGTATGGGGCGTGGCCAGGGGCATATGGCCTCTGGTTTATGTTTTATTCTCCTAAAGCTTTGAAATATTGTTTAACCCTCCTTTTTCTTGTTAAGTAGTTTGTAATATAAGCTTTTCTATCTTATAGGAGCCCTAGATCAAGACTCAGACTTTCCATTTGATTACTATGACAATTGAAGAGAATGAATGGTAAGTAATTGAATCTTTTCACTTACATGTGATTGTAATATAGTTGCACATAATTCTAATATAATCAAAATCTGAATTCATGTATGGAGATTGGGAAATAATGCATGTTGTATGTTTGTTGATTGTATAATCTTATAATGTTCGAAGTGATCACCAATTGGTTGATATTAATTAATGAATAAACATTGTGGATTGTCTAAGAATTTAATGGTTACCTAATGAATTGAACTAAACCTTATTTGATCATAAATAAATTAATCATGCATTTACACTACATAGCATACTTGCATTTATTTAGTATTCATGTCATGTATTATTGTTTTAGTTCTATGGTAATGTCCGTATAAATCTAGTGAATCTAGTAAAGATTACCATAGGGTCACCAATTCTACAGAAACTAAGTAAGCTTGAAGGACGTTGCCTGTGAGGGTTAACATGAAAAATACTTAGTGGAAATTCGAAGAACTAAGTGAAGTATAGGAAATGTTATATCTTGACTATTGCATTTCATATAAATATTAATCAAACATTGTATGATATGTTATGTGGTGTTGAGATTCTTTTATTCACTAAGCTTTTGTACTCATGCTCCTTTAAACTATTGTTTTACAGAAATTTAAGTAAGTAGACTGGGACTGAGACCAAGTACAAAGTAGAATAGACTGAGGGCTTATGTATCCAAATTTGGAAAGAAGACCTTATTTTTGTAGTAGAGACTTAGAGTAAATACTTGTAATAATATAAGTTTTAGGATTGTTATATTTTGTTTTCTTTATTAGTTATGCTTTAGGATCAACCCACAAAGGCAAAGTTGTAATTATTTATGTTAAGTTTTTGGACTTGTGTTTTTAATCTCATACGTGTCTTATATATATGCAATGTCTTTCTTATTCTAAACAACATTCGATCCTATTAAATTTGTCCACACCACGGGGCACATTAGTTGTATAGTAATCATTTAACTTCCTGGAAGCCTTAGTTAGTTACACGACGTATTGTTACTACTAGAGTAACCTATAGGGGTATGATAATCGCAGTCAAGAGTTTAGAGAGGGAGCTAATCTATAGAGAGAATGAAGAAAAGAAAAGATAGAGAAAATAAGTAGGGTTTTAGATTTGTAGATTTCACATATGGTGTTCAAATAATATAAGAACTAGCTGTAGGATAGTGTATATATTTTTTTTAATGTAGATTTCTATATAATGGTCACACGCTTTAGTAAGTAATGTCAAGAATGTAGATGATGGAAGTAGTAAAGGATAGATTTTGGGGAAAGAATATTTGGTTGGGTCACTCAAATTTCAAGCCAATGCAAATATGTTTCTTTAGGCCACACTTAGGATGATTACAAATTTAAAACACATAATTTTTAGTATTTTTAGTACAAAGGCACCAGAGATCATGAATTATCTATTTGTATTGAATAAAGTAACATAACTTTGTGCATTAGAACATGATTTTGGTAGTTGATCATTTTACGCAAGTTTTACAGGTTTAGGAGTAGGAACGATACTTGGGTAGGTAAAGATTTTCTAAATCGCCACTTCAGTTCCTAAGATTGAATAGAAAACTACTGGGATACTTAAGGACTTAGAATTTTAAATTTGTATAATCTCATTTTTAGGCCAAACATCAACTCAAGCAACTTCTAATAGTTAGGACTAGCATATAAGAGTGCTCCATATATACACAATTCAAGGAATCTGGCAAAATAGAACGAGAATTAGGCTCAAAGTTGCTTAACTTTGCCTAAGATTGCTATCAAGCCTTTCAACACATCAAGCAAGTTCAATCTACTTAACAAAGCATGGATGGATATAGTTTGGGAACAATTTTTGAGAATGTACATGAGCTTGCATTTGAGACCTAAATTTAGCACAAACTAACTTTATAAAGCACAAGCAAGCATAGATGTCATCAAATCATGTAGGAATGCACAACAAATCATGCCAACGTGTTTCTTAATTCAAATATCATGTCCTACATCAATTGAATTATTGTAAAAGAGATTATTTGACCAAAACCCACTACGTAAAGCCTTAAGATCAAGTTTAACTAAGTAGAGCTCCATTGGTTTAAATTTGCATTTGAAATCATGCAAACTTATTCATCAAACATGTTTCAAATCCAAATTTATATATGTAAAAGCACAATTCATGACTTACAAAACAAGGATTAAAGAAAAATAAGGATTTAAGAGCCAAAAAATGCATTATTGAACTAAAATTACACATATATTGGCACAATTTTCTAATTAAGTGGGTGCAATATGTCAAACATAGTAGACTAACTTGGTTAAGCAAGGGAGAACATGTTATAAACATGGATTTCAAGGAAGCATTAAAGCGATCTTTCTAAAACCAAAACACATATGAATAAGGACTTTGTAAGTGCTTAAAAAGGCACAACATTACATTTAAGTTCAACTTAATATGTTAAGTGAGTTTCAAAAACTTCAATAGATTGATTAAGTTAAAAATTAGTATGAATGGTATGATGTTGAGAATTTTCTATATAAGTTCTTAGATATCATAAATCAAGTCATATAAGTGCAAAATAAGGATGATTATTCCCTAGATCATAACCATTGCAAGACGAAGCTTCAAATTAATTTATAAAGCATATTTGATTATTTAATGGCAAAATATTATCAAGGAACTCAAACATTTGATATATTTGCGTATATGAAGACCAAGGACACAATAAATGAACTCAAATATGCACAATGGGGTACAAAGCATGTCAAATTATTATGTAACAATGTCAATATCCACTTAATTTATAGCTCGAAACTTTTGATCATTAAAGGTTAACTACATTGACTTGGATGTAACTTTTGATGATTGCGATAGATTGATGAGAGCTAGGTATTTTGCTCTCATAATACCTTAAAGATACCTACAAAGGTGGGAAGCTACTTCTTTGATGCCCATTTGTATTTGGGTCAACTGGGGTTAGCTGCAATCATATGAGTTTGTCATTTTTGAACCTAAACCATTTTACCTAAATGATCTAAACAAGTCTCTATCATATCAAAACATAATTATATATGGCAATGAGAATTTTATATGTTGTATCAACAAATCTATTATGACAATTTAATCCTCCTTAATAAGCGTAATTAGGACAAATCTTGTATAATAGTAGTCTATATACCAAAATGTCTCAATTGTGTTTTTCTAAAGACATATTTTGCTATGTCAATAGATAAAAAATGTTGTGGTGAACACATGAAATTTTGCCAATTTGTTTAATTTCCATTACTTATCTATACCATTAATAGTATGCACCATCCTTTTATACTTGGGTTCTAACTTGGATCACCCCCGGCTAATGAGACTTTTTACACTATTACTATCTCATTAACACAATTTACTAGTTTGTTGACTTGAAAGGGATAACATATTGTTGAATTTATATTATTTTTCTAACACTATCTAGCACTGATAGGCTATTTCTTCCATATCATAAAATAGAACGAGTGTTGATAACGAAATTGTAAAAATAGTAAAAAAAAAAAGGTTTGATTGTCATATTAAAACGATTGGATTATGGGCTGTTTTTGGACCATATTGAATGAGAATTTAATTTTTTGTTAATGATTTATGTGAAAAAAAAAAACTAATTTATAGAGATGACCTATTATGTGGAATTGGAGATGATGATGATTAATTGTCAAATTGATGAAATTGTAGACTAAATTGCTAACGGATCTTTGTATGGAGGAAATCATGTCAAATTAACCCTCTTCCCTAAAAGAGATTAGTTTTTGCATTACATTATGTAATCATTTATTTGTAATTTAATATTTTTAAAAAACGAAGAACCACAATCTTGATCATTTTTTTTTAATTACTTAAAAGGTTAATCCTTTATTTGCACCATTTTATTTAACGTTCATCCATTTTTTTCATTATCTAACTTATATGAAATAACTTATAAGTAACACAAAATAAGTAAAATATGGAGTAAAGCATTGAAACTTATGATTTAAGGGAAAGTGGAGAGATCAAATAGGCTATTGAATCTTTTCACTAATAGTGTATAACATAATACAGCATGATCATTTTATTCCTATTTAGTTACTTTATATGCCTTAGTTGATTATTCCAAACAATACGTAAAAACCTGGCTAATATTCTATCAGCTTAACCACTAAACAACTTGATTTCTATCCAACATTATTAAGCTCCACATGAAAATTCAAGGCTATGAGACAAGTAGCTTTAAATTTAAATCTCGAGAAACTCAAGCTTGATTCAATAAATGTGTTTTCTTTACTATTAGGGTAGACATAACTTATAATTATAGGCAAGAGTAAGACCCCTCGCAAAACTATCAAATACAAGTGAGTAAAGGTAAATAGACTTTAGAAATGGTGCAATATGATCTACCCATCTTTATACCCAAATACAAAATATGATTTTTTTGGACCCATACTCAATACACGCCTATCAAAATTCTTGAAACTTCAGCTTCCTCTGAAACAATAACTGGAATTAGAATCTTCGATTAACGTAGCTTATTAGGATTCACGTTGTCACCGAATTTGACGTTGGTTCTTCGTTTGCAGATCTCTTCAATCGAGCTACCGCTTTTTCAACCTACATAAGCAATTATAGATATCCAACAATGTTTATTCAAAACAAACTCAGCAACAAGACTGCAAGAAAAAGATTTCATGAAATCCAATTTCCATATTTCCATGTGAGATTGGAATGAATAGAAAAGAGTAAAAACAAGTATAAAAGAAAATTTTAATTTGTGTTTGGGATGGAGAAAAAAAAATGGAATAAAGAGAAATAATTATAATTTTTCTTTTACTTCAATCACATTGAAATGTCACTACATGAAATTCAACTAGTTTTAAGGATTTCAAGTACTTAGGAGCCACGGAAGCAATTTTTTTTTTTTCTTTTTATTATCATGATCGGATATGCAAATCAAGCTCTTTAAAAGTGAATGCAAATTTGGGTTTCTTGATATACTATCTCTTGAGATTATGTGAATAAGCTGAAATTACCTCAGCATTCCAATCTGTTCTAGCAGTTAAGACGATCAGAGTTGCTGTTTGGCAAAGGACTCCAATTATCAACCCCCACCAAATGCCCTGAACAAAAAAATATTACATTTCACCAATTAGTGAAGTTTGCATATGTGGATCCTCTCAGTTTTCCTCAAATTATATATTTTGAAATTGTCTAGATTTCTAAAATTTCTCATGACATTATTATGATTTCATCTTCTTTGTCGTGAAATGAACCATTGAGGTAAAATTGATGGAAAATCGAGAAAAGTTAAACATTTGTTGCATTGTTGGACTTTGAACTTACAGCTACTCCAAGACTAGTTTTGAAGCCCAGAACACATCCTATTGGAAGACCAATGACGTAGTAGGTAGCCACGTTTACATAGGCCACCACAGCTTGCCATCCACTTCCAATAGCTACGCCTGAAAATCACAATAAAAAGTTTGGTTCAATTCTCAACCATCTTCAATGGAGAATGAATTCAATGTACACTTACCTGAAAGTATAGGCTGAATGCCATTTAGGAAAACAGAAATGGCTAGCAGGGGAGTCAAATTAGATACGGCTTCAATGACTTCTTTATCACTTGAAAACAGCTTGCTTAACCCGACTCGAAATATCAGAACAATAGCACTAAAACATGTGCTAATTAATACGCTGGTTGCGGTAACAACAAAGACTGAAAATTTTGCAACTTTTGGATGGCCTGCCCCAAGCTCATTACTGACCCGAACGCTGCAATGAAACCATCCTTCGTTTGTATAGTATTCGAAATAGCTTGTTATAGGAAACTGCATTTAAACTCACAAACCTGGTAGCTGCAGCTAATCCAAGGATAAATGTAATGTCCCAATTCAAGTAATTCATGCTGCAACCTCATCAAGTTAGTGAAAAATGAAGCTAGGTATGGATTACACAATTAGCTGCAGAAGATTCGGTGATTACCAAACAGAAATGGAGTCTAGTGATATCGTAGGATTGGAAAGGAGACCAGAAATGAGCACAAGTCCCTGGCTGTACCATATCTCCAAACTACATTAAAGTAAACTGTTTGTCTCGATCAGAAATTTCTTAGTACTGTAAGAGAGTTGTCTGATTGGATTCATACCAAAGCATGACAGCAGAAGCCATTGTGAGCTTAAAATAAGGCCATATCCCTTGGAAAGCCTTTCTGGACAAGCCAGTCCATGTCTCCTTACAGGAAGGGCTGAGAACTATGTAGAGTCCATTTGTAATGACAAGTAACCACCATGAAAAACTCAATGTAAGAGCTGCTCCAATAAGACCATAGTCCAATACATAAACCACAATCCATGTGAGAAGAATGTGCAAGAGAAATACACCAACAGACATGTATGCCAGAGGGTCTACAATGTTCTGCGCCTGAAGGAACCTTTGCATCGGACAGTCAATAGCGAATGCATATAATTGAGGGATTAGTCCTCTAGCAAATATCTGGCCTTGCACGCTATGCTCTCAGTTTGGCCTATTGCACGAAGAACTGAACCTGAGAACCAATATAGGAAAGTGAGGAGAATTGCTGCTCCAACATGCAAGACTATGGCTCTCTGGCAAATGATGCCCATAGATGAGTACTTCTTTGCTCCATAAGCCTGCCCACATACCGTTTGAACTGCACTTGCCATGCCCAACTGCTCAATTTGGTAGACATGTATTATAACTATCTCTTTAGAAGTACTAAAAACAAAATATTACCAAATGCCCAATGTTGCTTGGACTTGAGTTGATTACAAAGATGGGTCAATAACATTGAAGTTTGGAAATTTCACTATTGCTAATAGATAAAAAAATTACCAGGAGCATATCTTGAGCTTAATGCATAATTTAGGTTTAATATTAGTAGATGTTAAGTAACAAACTTAGTTACCACACAAAATGTACAAGTTTAAGTTTAGATACGTAGATAAAGTAGTTATGATGTGATGAATTAGAGTAAAAAATCACGAGGTTGAAACCTTTATATTATCAGTCAACCCCTCTGCCTTATCTTTCAGGTGAGAACAGCATTAAATGATATATATAAAACCATTAAATTTATATGTTTAGATTTTTAGATAAAAGTTATTGTGAAATGATTACTATTATTTCAATGAGATAGAACAGGTGATGTCCTCTGTTAAGTTGTTCTATATAAAGTAGTTGGCAAAAAGAAAAATAAATAAAATAAAAATATTATGGGTATTAAAGAAGTTGCTTTTCCTTTCCAAAGAATTAAGTAATCCAAATTAGCCTACAATAATAAATAATAACAACAATTATTTGTCATTAATTTAATATTAATGATGGAAACACAGAAAGACGCACCATGATTCCATAAGCAAGTCCTTGGATTCCCACACTAGCAATAGAAGCTCCTGCAAGCTCCAAGGCACCTAAGTGCCCCGTAAACATAAGTGTAACAAAACTTAGCATATAATTACATACAGAGACAACAATGGATGACCCCGACAAGAGCCAAAGCAGTCTGGACTCCCATGCTATTAGCCGAGGCCACAACCGGTGCGGCACCGAGCGGTGTTCCAGGAATTCCTCAATTGCCTCGGATGACAAGTCCTGGATTCGATTATGTGGGAGTAATAAAGGCTGGTTTTCATCCACTGAAGTCTCTGAACCCATCGTTACAAAATTAGTAGTGCTAGTGGGGGAAAAAAAAAAAGAAAAGAAAGGAAAAAACGATCTTGGTATAAGTCAAAAAATGAGAGCCATATTATTTATTTAATATAACGAATTCGTTTCCAGTATTTATAGGGTATTGAAATATAATTATAACCTAACATTCTATGTTTAAGAGTCGTAATAACAACCAGTTTGTGCATGTGACTAGATGGACGGGTTAGTTAAAACAGTAATAACATGACTTTTTCTCCTAGGCATCGTGTTGGACCGAACGACCATCGTAGAGCTCCTGGAGAATTGGCTTTTCAATGATTTAAATGATTGTTGTTAAGTATCAACGCCTCTTCCAATCACGTTGCCTTGTAGGATATAAAATAAGAACGTAATGGCATGATTCCCAGATTATTGCTTCTTCCCTTGAACTTTTTGATATATTATTAAGAAACAAGCCGACCTACGGGCAGGTTCATCTTTTCTTTATACATATATCTTTTTCGTAAATATTAGACCTATATCCACGTTCTCTACTTTTACTTATTTACTACAAAAAAATAAAAATACTTATTTGATAAAAAGAAGAAAAATAGCCAATAAAAAAAACCACATAGTGTAATTTCAACCACCCATAGTGAAGTGTGATACTCTGGACATCTCCATAAGTGTGGTGCTCTAGACGTCCCTACAAGTTGATTGATCACCTTTAAACTAACTCAAATTAGTAGGTCCAAGACCTAAACCTGGTTGAGATAAACTTGACCTGTGGCTAGACCTATGCAAATCTACCCAAGTTTACCCAAAACATAAAATAAAAAAATAAATTATTTAAAATAAAAAATATGAAATATAAATAAATATGAAATAAAAAGTAATGAAAAAATAAAAAATATAAATAACATTTAATGTTTAAAATTTTTCAATGTGAATAAAAATTATTTAGTATATATTCACTATTTGATAACAAATAAAAAAATAAATGTAATTGAAAATTTTTTCTAGTTTTGTAAGAGTGATACTCTAATTCTACATGGCTAATATTTCATCTAAATAAGGATGTGCGTGTGTATAAATAAATGCCATCCTTAATAATTTTATGTGAAAGTAGACTAAAGACTTTAATATTCTTAAGACCAATTTTTTAAGTTTAAAATTTATTATAATAAAAACATTATTTTATTTATAAAAATTAGATGGGTTGGTTCGAGACTAGACCCACCCGTGAACAAACAGTGCCACATTCCCACAATCGGTCTGCCTTCATTAGATTCAATGGGTCTGAATCCGACTTGGCCCGTGGGCATGCCATGTCCAATAATGATATCCTATAAGGTAGATGGATATATTATCTTTGGGTATATTAAAGAGTGGGATGCATCTAAGCACACTAGACATTGAATAGATAAGTAATTATTTTAAAAGTATCAATATTTGAGGATAAATACAAACAGAATATGAATATTTTGAATGGTTTAAGAAATCAATGAACATCGTTTTATAAACCGATGCAAATATAAGGGAATGTTTCATATTTATTTGTTAGCTACTTAAAATATTGATTTTTTTAATTATTTAAAACATTAATAACTTGTTTACATTATTTTATATAATATTGAATTTTTTTAACAATTTAAAATATTGAGCCTATTTAATCTTATATCTAAATGGCCTTTTTTTCTTTTTCTTTTTTTTTTTTGAATTTGTTGGAAAGAAGGGATACTCAATTTGATCATCTAATAATTAAAATAAATATAACAATTGATATATTAAAATTTTTAATAATATGATTATTATTAAAAATGAATTTGAGCAATTATATAACGATGAACCATTGTTATTAGGAAAATTAAATTTAACTAGTACTTATGAGCAGTAGTCCTACAAAATTAATAGCGACACCGCATAGGATACCATGCGATCAAGGGCTAAGCCACATCATTTCATAAAGAAAATCTATACCCTATTTTCTTGTGGGTTAAGATTTCTCTTTTCGAATTATAAAAATTAGTAATTTTCTTTTTGCATTTGTTTTAAGAAAATGGAAAAAGGACCTTTGTACTGTCTTTTAGTGTGAAGTCTCTTCATGGGGATAAAGGCGGTAAAACTTGTGTCGAGTCGCGTACAGAGGCTTCTAAAGAAGTCGTGACTAGGTAAACCAGTAAAAAGTAAAAGTGTAGATTAGTCAGGAAGTGGTAGGTGTGGTAGATTAAAAAAGTGGAAGTTCAGTAAGAAAGTGATAAGTATGATAGGTTAAGGCATGGTCCAAAATGGTAGGTCAGTAAAAAAGTTGTAGGTGTGATAAGTCAAGGCATGGTCTGAAAGGATAGGTCAGTAAGAAAGTCGTTGGTGTGATAACCGTCACACCTCGAAAGAGGGCCTAGAATGATCAACCTGTAGTAATCATATCAAGTATACATCTCCAAGATATGATAACTGTTTGACAAGTTAGAGAGATGCAAAACTCTACATAATGTTTACTAAACAACTTTTAATTTCATAAAAACATTTTAATAGATAAGAAAATATAGATTCTCACAGTCCACCAGAACCACAGAGAATCAGTTTACCCCACCAAAAATGAAATAGAATAAATCAGATACAACTTACAAATCTTGGACTATTGAACAATTAATCTAATCTATTCTAAGTCTAACTCATATATATTACAAAATCACTATTTAACTACTAAACATATAAACAACTTTCTAATGCCTATCTTCATATCTTCAAGGACTTTACACTTTCTTAGCCCATCCCAGTCCTGAGATATACCTACACAAAACTATGGGGGTGTGAGCTCAATCATAGCTCAGTGAATAACATGACCAAATCACACAACAAACAAATATCAAACAAGTTTTTCATTTTTTGACAAACATATACCATGCTACACTCAACATATGATATTCAATAGTTTAGATTATCGAAATCCAAACCAATAGAGATTTACGCTCTCTCTTGGGAGTTGAACGACTAACTCAAGTCATTCATGCCTAGTAAAACTGTAAATCAAGGAAAGGGGTGCTTTCTCAATTCAGAGCATTCAACTCATAACTTCTCAGCACAAAACCGTTTCACATAATAAATGTAACTTCTAACTGCCCCTTAGATATGACTAAGGACGAAGGATTTCAATTTGAAATACATTTTATTGAAAAATAACCTCTAACTTCTCCATAGATATAACTAAGAAGGGAGGATTTTATTTTGAAACTCATTTTATCGAACATAGCCTCTACTTCTCCTTAAACAAAGCTAAGGAGTGAGAACTTCATCTTGAACTCATTTTGTGCATAGAGTAAAACATTTTAACTGTCAAGATACTCTCCACTTCCCTTAGAACCACAGAACCTCCTTAAGTATTAATCCCTAAAGCCAACTCTAACACGGGCGATGTCCTTTGGTGCCTGCTTAGTTCTCGTGAAGTCGACAACCTTATAGTGGCTCTAACCAGATTCATTGGACTCTCAAAAGCGCTACTACAAAATTGGAATATTAATATGTGACATGAATATCATGCTTGCATTATGATGTCATGCCGTGCATGTTCATTTAATTAAATGGCCAAATAGTGCTAGGTCCTTTTATTAGGGTAACCAATTGATTTACAAACACTCATTCACCAAAACTACTAATTATTACAAACAATGGGTGATAACTTTTATATTAGTAATTTATCAATCAAACAATCACCAAACAATAATTGAATGCTCAATCCCCATGCACATTCAATTACATTTATCTTAAATTTAGATGTAACCACATTACAAGCATAAACAAGGTGATAGGGTCAATGTTACCCACCTGGTATTCAAACTAGGCCATAAAAATCCCTCTAGGAAAACCAAGACATCATCCCCATTCACATCAAACCATCATCAACCTCATCATCAACTCCTATCATACATAAAATCCAAACAAAAATAGAAAGTTGGCTAAAAGCTATATCAAATAATAAACCAAAAGCAAACATATATTCATGAAATTAATTTTATTTTAAAATCCTATTTGATCAAACACTAAGCAGAACCCTGCCATGACTGCAAAGATCACCCTGCCAAGATATGGACGGTTCTCCATTGTCTATCAAAGTATTTCTTTCCTCTTTGATTATATTCATTTATTAAAAGAAGGACATCAAAACATACATATACTAAAAATTCTCATATCCAAAGAAATCAAACATGTAGGATAATATATTAAGCATTTAAAACAACAAGCTTCCTTTATCAAAATAGGTTCAGCATACTACAATCACCTCTAGGCTATTTATTCATTAAGTCTATATTGATTTAACTTAATTACTTAATCCAAATATTAAGTTATATTCATTAATATCTCTAATTCATTCTCATGTATCTATTAAGATCTTAATCAACTTAAATATTTTATTCCAAACTACTTATATTTTAGCTTCTTCTAGTCCTTTGAGTTAACTTAGCCTTAAGTTCAATAATTAATTTACTTTATATCCAAGTTCCACATTAAGCTTAGTTTAGTTACTAAGTTGTAATTATTCATTCCATTAAGACAAAACTACATATTGTACAAGATTTTAACTTAAGCTAGTTCCTTTCAGCTAATCATGATTTATTAACTAAAAAGAGTGAAGTTTATTAACTAAGTTCGTTTTATACACATTAAGCCTAGGTTAACTAAATCTTAGCCAATTTGAATACACTCAGCTAATTAAGCTCATTTTAACTCCTTCAAGTCCATTTAGTCAAGTTGAACTTACGTTTGTTAATTAAACTTATTTTATATCTAGCTTATATATTTAATCCAATTACTTATTAAATCGATAAATGCACTTAACTCATGCTTAATTATATCAATTAACTATCACAACATATCAACTACCATTTATATATTTTGTTTTATCTCCAAAAATATTCATTTTATACCTAAATATATACACTTAACTAGTAAACATAAGTTTTTAACTTTGTTAGGATATGTAGTAGTTGGAAACAATCATAATTTAGGCCTCGATAGTTTCAGAAACTTAAAACATGAAAATTGTAGTCTCTTTTTAAGCATTTCGTAGCATTTTGAATTACCTCAATCAGAGTTCGGATGAAAAAGATATAATCAAAATACGAAACAGTATTGTAGTAGAGAAAACATCAATCATGCTCGTGATTTTCAAAAGAAAAAAAAAAACAAGATCAGAGACCAGTAAGCGCAACATCACGCCCATGAATTCCAAAAATTTTCCAACCCAAGCCCTATAAGGGCATAGTCACACTTGTGACTCTTGTCTTCCCTGCTCCGCCGCCCTCCCCTGTTTCTTCTACTCTATTTTATCAACTTACCTTTTCTACTTCACACCAAACATCATAAAAACATCATACAAGCTAGTTTTATTAGTTCTAACACTTCTATACTCATCCAACAACATCAAACACCATCAAATTCTGCCATCAAACCCCATAACCAATATTCATCATCTTCTTCACAAACCCAACATATATTTAACATCAACTCATCATATGAACAAGTAAACAACAAGTAAAACAAACGAAAAGTAAAACTCATCTCTGTAAATAACATGATCTCCTTGATTGTTACTCCTCTAACTTTTGAAGTTTTCTCAAGCATGATTTCCACCTTTGATCTTGTCTTTCATGTTTGTTTTCTTCAAAAATCTTGTTTACACTTGAGATTTGGAGTGGAATTTTGAAGAGAAAATGGAGAAAGAAGAAGAAGAAGAAGATGAACCCGTAAAAAACGAAGAAAAGAGAGAGACAAATGGCAGCCAAAAGTGGATGGGGAAAGAAAATATAAAATAAGGATTATGGTCAATTATAAATAAAGGATAAGAGCTTAGATCTTTCAGATCATTATTTTAAGTATCGAAAAGAACTAAAAGATAAATTCAAAGTTTATAACTTAGAAATTAATAGTTTGAATAAAAAATCTAGTTTGGGAATTTAATTTGTAAAAACTTAATATTTAGTTTGAGTTCGAGTTTAAAAATAAATATTTTTAAATAAGAAAATGAACTCAAAATTTATGAAAATTGAAGAAATAGAATTTATACCCAAAATAGCTAATTTATAATATTTTATAATTTTGGTAAATGAACTTGAGAAATTTAAGTGATTTGTAATTTAAAGAATAAAGCGTTAAATTGATGTGGGTAAAGAATTGGATGAACATGTTTATGAAAGAAACTAAATTTTAGAGTTGACAAATTTATCAAATAGTTGAAATTGAATTTTTCTAAGAATTTGGGGATTTGAAATTAAAGAAAAGAAGTTTAGTTTGAAATTCATAAGAAATAAAAGAATTTGATTTGTTAAAAAAAATAGTTAACACAACTTGGCTACACGAAAGGAACGTTTGAAATTTTAAATCTCAATTAATTTTATTTATTTTTTTTTTTCAAATTATCAAACTTGATCTTAAAATCCACTTTACTTTACTTAATTTACTATTTATGTTCCATTTTAAAAATTACTTCAATTCATGTATTGTTATAATTTTTCATTCTAAAGAAATCTTGATTCTTTTATCAAATATTAGATTATTTGCATTGTAATATTTTTAGAACGCGAAAATTGACAATGATTTTTATGATTTCTTTTTAAAGCATTTCAAAAACATAATATTATTTACTTAATGATTTTTATATATGAATTGTACTATTTTGGATTATTACAGTACCTGTAGAGGTGGGCAAACAAGCCCAGTGGGCCAAGCCGCATTGGCCAGCGGGTTAAATAAGCCAGGTAGCGGGCCAAAACTTCTAAGCCCTGGTCCTACCCACTTTGGCTCGCAGGCAAAATGGGCTAGCCCGCGAGCCAAATGAAAATTTTTTATTTTTTATTTTTGTTACTTTTATTTTTGTTATTTTTTATATGTTAGTTTATGTAAAAATTAAAATATGTATATATTTTAGGGTTTTATATCTATAAAAGATTAATTTTGTTACTATTTTTTATTAATTGTATATAAAAGAAAATTTTTTAAATGATTTATTATATATCATATTACGTTTAAATCAATAAATATATATTTTAAAAAATATTATAATGCTTATGATGCATGTATTAATCTATTTCCTTCCATAATATATCATAAATAATCACCAATATTTTATTATATTATTTTTATTCTCAAACGTTTCTGCTCTTTTTCTTTTTTCTTTTTTTTTTCCTTTTGGCCCATGGGCCTACCCAGCCCATCATGTGTCTGCCTAATTTGGCCTGCATTTAAACAAGCCAAAAAATATTGGTCGTAGCCCTTTTTTTTTTAGGGGATAAATGAGCCAACCTATGGACCATAACCCATATGCCCAATTCTAGTGGTAAGTTAAGGCATGGTCTAAAGTTATAGGTCAGTAACAAAGTCATAGATGGGCAGGTTAAGGAATGGTCTAAAAGTGGTAGGTGAGTAAGGAAGTGGTAGGTGTTGTAGGTCAAAGCATTATTTTAAAGTATTAAGTCGGTAAAGAAGACATAAGTGTGGTAAGTTAAGGAAGTAATAGGTGTAGCAGGTCAAGGCATGGTCTAAAAGTGGTAGGTCTATAAGGAAGTGGTAGATGTGGAAGGTCAAGGCATGGTCCGAAAGTGGTAGATCAATAAGAAAGTCATATATATGGTAAGTTAAGACATGGTCCAAAAATGATAGGTCAGTAAGGAAATAGTAGGTCAAGGCATGGTCCAAAGGTGGTAGGTCAGTAAGAAAGTCATAAGTATGGTAGGTCAAGGCATAGTGCAAAAGTGGTAAGTCGGTAAGAAAGTCGTAGATGTAGTAGGTCACTTTTTTAATCGAATGGTCCATGTTTTTTCTCTACGATCCCATGATCCGAAAATCCATGCTGCAATTTCCCATTTAAGCAACTTGACGCAAGTACTCCTAGGATAAAGGTATTATGTACTAGGGTGTTGGATTGCAATTGATGAAAAAGGGAATCTAAATATATCTTTGGGTCAAGTCCAACCTAAGACTAACCCAACTACACCAGGTTTGCCTTGGGACCCGTTCTAGCAAGGCAAGTTAAACTTGATTTCTAAATTTGTTGGGGTCCACAGGTCTTGGTCGAGTCTACTGGCTAGACCTATAGATCTAGTATGTCCGATCAAGTCGACTTAAAAAAATAAATATATATTTTTATTACCAAATAAAATATAAAATTAAATGTATAATAAAAATAATAGAAAAGCTAAATAAAGTAAATGATATTTAATTTTAGACCATTTTTTATGTGAATAAAAATTATTAATTATCTATTCACAATATTTAATACATTATTAATAACAATATATATGATAAATACAATTTAGTACCATATCTCATGCTCTACATAAAGTTCTACTAAGATAAGAATCTCACTTTTAAATAATATGGACTTCTTATTTCCTTTTGTAGACCCTACTCTATTAGAATGTTACTTTAGTCTCAAGACCCAAATTACTTATATTTCAACTCAATAGGGATGTGTTTGTCTATAAACTGTACATCATTCTTAGTATTATAAGAATATGGCCTAAAGGTTAATATATTCTTAAGCTCACTTTGAATTTAAATTTTTAATTTTTAATTTAAGAATTTTAATTTTTGCAATTTTTTTAAAGTAGTGGATGCATCTTTAATCATCTTGCTCCACCCCAGGCTCGATGGGTTTACAAGCTTAGACCTGCTCCATGTCAATCTAAGGCTATTAAGGATTCACAATTTGTAGACCTAGCTCAACTTGTGGAGATGTCTAAGGGAATCAATAACTTAACATATGAAAATTTTCAACTAATGTAAATTTTTTTTCGTGTATTTGTCCTTTTTTCTTATGGAACATGAACACCATTCTTGCATGAGATGCATATAGCTGGTTAAGGAAAATTGTGAGCAAAATTTTGAAAACTTTTTTTAGGGTTAGTTCCCGAAATCGTCGAGGAATGAAAAAGTAAATAAATAGTTAAAATCTTTTGATTAAAGATATAAATATTCATTTTCTAATGAAAGTAACTAAATTTGATTATCTCATTTCCAACTAGTATAACATATTATTAAAAATAGAAAACATCAAGAAAAGGGAATATTTAACTTTTTGAATTTTATCCTCGGGATTTCCACCCAAGTGATCTTCATCATATTGTTTTGGCATGATTTGGATCGGCGGGCTGTAATCCTCAAGTTTTTCCTTAAGTTATAAGTTTAAAAAGTAGAATTAAAATTAATATAAAGTTAATATAAATGTTAGTATTGAATGGTCTAGTTAGTAGATATATTTATATTTGCATGTGTAGAATGAGTTAAGTGAGAAGAGAGATTCAAGAATTTCAACTGATCTATTTCAAAATTATCTATCTAAAATAACCTAAAATTTAATATGCTAAATTAAATTGTCTGTATATGTTTAATTGATGATCTGTGATTTAAATTGCAATAGTTAGGTTAGTATAATTTAATTTAATGATATGATAAATTCTTAGTATGAGAAATTTTTGTAATTGAAATATGTGTGTTAGTAAAATTTTAGTAATATATGTGTTGGTAGAATTGTATTAAATTAAGATGTATGTGTATTTAATGCATGGTATAATAGAAATTAAGTCCAAAAACTAAGCCTAAGCTTTAAAAAATTAACAAAACCAAGCCCACACATACACCCAAAGCCCAAAGCCCACTTTCATGCATCTTCTATAAGGTTTCAAATTGCCCAAAAAGTCAAAAAGAAAAAAAAAAAAAAAAACAAAATATCAATCCAGAACAAACCAAAACTATGGTCTCTCTCTCCCGTCTCCTCCATCCTTCTAAGTACAACAAATTCCAAATTCTCTTTAAACTTTACATCTACAAGATCCAAGTCAATAATCAAGACAAGGAACCAGAAATCAAGTCCACAGAAGTAGCAAGAGAAGTTTAGCTAGTTCAAATAGTCATAAAAGTGAGTAAAGTCGATTTCTTGTTGTTTTGTTTAATTATGATTTTGATTGGTGTTAATGCTAGATAAGAGTAGAATTTTGACAAGTTAATGGTTTGTTAGCATGTAAATTAGAATAAATATGTAAATAGATTGTAAGGACCCGCTATCACCCTATATTTGAAATAGGAGATAACGGTTCCCCAACCACATATAACCCCTAAGATTATATGTAAGGTTGCCTAAAGGAATTGTTTGAGTAATTGTTTATCTAATTCCATAAAGATATTATACAATGGGAGACATAAATTTTTTTTTTCTTAAAACCTTAAGCAAAGCGATACTACCACACATTTTGGCAAAGGAAACAACTCAACTTCTAAATAGCTAAATACATACATATATATACATATTACATCCAAAGGCTTCTTACAAGCCTTAACCAAAATCCTCAAAACACAACCCAAATAACACTATAATTACATTATCAACCAAAAAGAATCTCATCTAATCTATTACATTCATAGGGTCCATTGAGTCCATGGTCATCTCTAATCCTCCAACCCATCAAGAAAATCTTCAAAGTCGGTTCGTACCCCATACTCGTATAGAACTCATCGGTCATCCTGAAATAGATAAAATATGAGCCAAAGGCCAGTACAAGTAACGAATACAAAATGCGAAGTGGATCACACTTGCTAAATGCATTATGCAACAATCACTTGTTTATTATTAAGTCTTTAGTTAGTAAACAACACGGAGTATTCAAACTCCGGACAACAAGGATCTAGTATTACGTCCGCCTCCCTGAGTGGTCCCTACTGTTCATACAGACTAGGCAGCCCCACCTTCCGGCGTAGCCCGTAATACTAGGGGATCCTGAGTAACGCATCACGACGCTCAGGGGGTTGATATGAGCAGCTCGGATACTCATATCTCCTAAACAATTCTATCCATTAACGAGAAAGTACCCTGCCCCAATCTGAGCAGGGTGCCGCTCTCCGAACCAGATTCAACGGCAAACAACGACAATCAACACTCATATATCAATAGTATTTTCTTATTTTAAGGTTGATTTTGATGCCTATCCTAGCAAAGAGACAGCAAGTTACGCGTACCTGAGATAGCTCGGGGTTAACGGGGTTGACTGGGCGAGGATCTATCACTGTTTAATCAATATTAAATTCACACTTAGCTTAAGCCTAATTAACTATATAAAATATAAATATATCAAAGAAATCAAATAAATTAATACAAAGTCATAATAAAGCATTTAAGCATCCTATTATATCCTAGATCGCTTAACAAATACGTAATTGATCATATATCAAACTTCGAAAATTTTAAAAAGTTTTAAAATTCAAAAGCGCAGGGGATACGCCGGCATCCAAAGCCGGCGGCTTTGAGCCGGTGTTCGATACTCTGAAAATCAACACTGCCAACGCTGGCAGTGTTCAAGGGTACGCCGACTGCCTTCATTCTACGGGCGGCTTTGAGGCGTAGAATCCAAATTCAAAATTTTTCAAAACGTCCAGAGGTGCAAACCGGCCGCTTACACAGATACGCCGGCAGCCTCTCACTATACGTCGGCGGCTTTGATTCCCAATAGCCGGCGTACAATGTAAAAGGATGAACGCCGGCTGACTTTTCTAGCGAAAGCCGGCGGCATTCGATTGCCCTTAAGAAATTTGATTCTGTGGGCTTCCAACACCGCTCTAGGCCGGCGGCGTAGAAACCCCAGATGCTGGCGTACGTTCAAATTTTAGCCTATACGAAAATTGTTTTTGATTTCCCCTGTTTTACTACAACTTTGTTCATTTTTCAAAAATTCTCCAAACTAAATTCAAACTTTCCAAAGCTTGTTATAGGATCCAAACACTATCCTAACAACATGTATCCTACTTCTAAGCATCAAAACTCTAATCACACTTCCAATTCACAACTAACTACTCAATCCTTCAATCTCCAAAATACTCATCCCCACACACACTCCTATAAGATACAAATTACCACTCCATTAATCACATAATCTCATCCAAACTATCATCAATGCATCAAATCAATCCCACACCAATTATCACCTCAAAATCATTCTATTCTAACATTTACAAACAACACATTATAGAACATAAAATAAAAGATAAAGTTGCATTAAACTCACATGACTAAATCTTGGCTTGGAATGATATTCAAATCCTAAAGCTTGTAATAAATCTTGGCTTAGGGTTTAAGATTTTGGGATGAGAAAGGAAGAAAGAAAAGAAAGAAAGAAAAGAAGTGAAAATTCGTATGAAAATAGGGCTGCCCAAAAAGAGGCTTAACTTGTCCAAATTAAAGTCAATTGTCATCCAAACTAGCCATTAGGGGTATATTTGTCCTAGAATTAATTTAGGCAAATTTCAAATGCATTTGTTGAATTTAAGCTCAAAAAGTGGGTCTAAGTTTACAAAAATTCTGTCATACATCTAAACAATTCAAAAGTAATTTACTAAATTCTAAACATAACACATGCATATTAATTTGAAAAAGACACACATTCATTACACTACACACATTTATACATATCAAACAATAATATTAATTTCATAATACTATTCACATATAAAATAACACATTCACTAATTATATTAACTAAGCACACACACACATATATATATATATATATATTCCAATAACACATTAGTATGCAATTTAAGGAATTCATGGCTATTTCATTCTCTCCTCCTTCAAAAAGTTTCGTCCTCGAAACTTAGCTTACCTTAACTATTCAAATAACTCGGGTACTTTGCTTCATTTCGTTCTCGGGCTCCCACGTCGCTTCTCTCTCGGTTTGTCCAGTCCACAAAACCTTCACATAAGGAATTACTTTTCTCCTCAACACTTTATCAATCTATCCAAGACTTTGATCGGTTTCTCACTGTGCTCAAATTTGGTTGAATCTCCGGTTGATGTGTAGAAATGATAGCTTCGGGATCTGATATACACTTTCGAAGTTGTGACACATGGAATACATCATGCACTTCCGACAAATTTGGTGGTAGAGCCAATCGATAAGCTAATGGTCCAATTCTTTCTAGAATCTCATACGGACCAATGTACCTTGGATTCAATTTGCCTCTAGCTCCAAATCTAATAATCCCTTTTGTTGGAGAAATTTAAGAAACACATGATCACCACTTCAAACTCCAATGGTCTTCTCCTCATGTCGGCATAGCTTTTATACCGATCTTGAGCCGTTTTCATCCTTTGCTTAACTACTTGGATTTTATCCACTGCTTGTTACCATTCTGGACCCAAAATAACTCTTTCTCCAACTTCATCCCAGTGTATTGGAGAGATGCATTTCTACCATAAAGTGCTTCATAGGGTGCCATTTGAATTGTTACTTGGAAACTATTGTTGTAGGCAAATTCAACAAGTGGCAAATAAGTATCCCACTTATTGCCAAAATCTAGAGCACATGCTCTAAGCATATCTTCCAAGATTTGAATCGTTCTTTCCGATTGCCCGTCTGTCTGTGGATGAAATGCAGTACTAAACTGAAGTTGAGTACCTAAAGCGGCATGTAGACTTTTCCAAAACCGGCTGACAAAGCGAGAATCTCGATCAGAAGTAATTGTCTTCGGAATCCCGTGTAATCTCACTATTTCTTTGATATAGATATGTGCCATTCTTTCTAAGAATCTCCAACCCTCAAAGGTATGAAATGAGCCGATTTCGTTAATCTATCACGATTACCCAAATAACTTCATATTTGGCAATAGTCTTGGGTAAAGCCGATATGAAATCCATGGTAATATCATCCCATTTCCATTCAGGTATGGATAAAGGTCGAAGTTCTCCTCCGGGTCGTTGATGCTCGATTTTTATTTGTTGACAAGTCAAACACTTGGATACATATGAGCAATATCTCTCTTCAAACCTTCCCACCATAAATTTTTCTTCAAATCTCTATACATTTTGGTGGTTCCCGGGTGGATCGAATATGAAGATGAATGAGCTTCCTTCAGGATTTCTTCTCTCAACTCATATGGCACAAAAAGTCGATTCCCATATCTAATAACTTCATCCTCATCAATTCTCAACTCTTTTCTCTTCCCTTCTCCAATGGCTATCTTTATTCTTTTAACTTCATCATCTTGCTTTTGACTTGTTTAATCCTTTCCAAAATTGTCGGTTGCAAGGATAATTGAGCCAATATCACATCAACTTGCTCTAATGTAACCTCAAGTTCTAACTTCATGAAATCCATCTGAATTCTCTCTTTGGCTAGAAATCAAAGTCACATCATCATTTGCTTCTTCCTACTGAGTGCATCCGCTACTACATTAGCTTTCCAGGATGATAAAGTATTTCCACATCATAATCTTTAATCAACTTAAGCCATCTTCTTTGTCTCATATTAAGCTCCTTCTGTGTCAATATGTATTTCAAACTCTTGTGATCCGTGTAGATCTTGCATTTCTCTCCAAACAAATAATGTCTCCAAAGTTTCAATGCTAGAATCACTGCTGCCAATTCAAGATCATGCACCGGGTAATTCTTCTCATAGGGTTTTAGTTGCCTTGATGCATAAGCTATAACTTTTCCATCTTGCATGAGAACACAACTGAGTCCTTGGATAGATGCATCACTGAAAACTTCAAATTCCTTTCCACTAATAGGCAATGCCAAAATAGGAGCTGATATCAATCTTTCTTTCAACTCTTTAAAACTCTTCTCACACTTGTCATCCCACACTCCTCTCACACTTGTCATCCCACACATACTTAATATTTTTCCGTGTCAACTTTGTTAATGGAGATGCAAGTTTCGAAAATCCTTCAACAAACCTTCGGTAGTATCCAGCTAATCCAAGGAAACTTCTAATCTCACTCACATTAGTAGGCCTTGCCCATTTCAAAATGGCTTCAATCTTCGTTGGATCAACCGAAATACCTTCCTTTGAGATAATATGTCCAAGAAAGGATATTTCTTCCAACCAAAACTGACACTTGTTAAATTTCGCATAGAGTTTCTTTCCTCGGAGTTTTCGTAATACAAGTCTCAAATGCTCTCGATGCTCTTCCTTGTTTCGAGAATATATCAGAATATCATCAATGAATACTATGACAAATGAATCCAGATAATCCTTGAAGACTCTATTCATCAAATCCATGAATGCGGCTGGAGCATTGGTTAACCCAAAAGGCATCACCAAAAACTCGAAGTGTCCATACCGAGTTCGGAAAGCTGTCTTCTGAATATCTTGCGATTTGATCTTGAGTTGATAATATCCTGATCTCAAGTCGATCTTAGAAAACACTGTGGCTCCCTTTAACTGATCGAACAAATCATCGATCCTAGGTAAAGGGTATTTGTTCTTAATAGTAACTCGGTTCAATTCCCGGTAATCAATACACATGCGTAAACTTTCATCTTTCTTCTTGACAAACAGCACAGGAGCACCCCAGGGCGATATACTCGGTCTGATAAAGCCCAAATCTTGTAACTCTTGCAATTGTAACTTCAACTCTTTCAATTCAGCTGGAGCCATTCTATATGGAGCTTTAGAGATAGGTACCGTTCCAGGCAATACCTCAATTCCAAACTCTATCTCCCGATCCGGTGGTAATCCAGGTAACTTCTCGGGAAATACATCCACAAACTCATTCACAATTGGCGTCATTTTGATATCCACTTCTTCAATATTTATAGCTGCCACAACTGGTTTTTCCCATAGCTCCATAAACTTCATACTCCTAGGTCTTAACCTCTCCAATTTATATGTGAAACTCCCTTCAATCAAGCCAAAACTTAACTCCGCCTTACTACAATCAATCGTAACCTTATAATGATTTAGCCAATTCATTCCCAAAATCACATCAAAATCAGATAAAGGCAATACTATCATATCAATAGGCATGTTCACATTTGAAATCACAACACTTATATTTTTACACACACAAGGATGCCTATTTTCAATCACCAACGGAGTAGTCACACACATAACACGATCAATCAACAATTCAGAGGCAAGCTCACAATCATTCATAAAATTTTCAGAAATACAAGCATGAGTTGCTCCAGTATCAATCAGCACATATGCATCCCTATTAGCAACACTCAGTATACCTGCCAAAGTGTCTACTGAGGGTGTGTCCTCAATCTGCTGTAAGGCGAAAACCCTCGGATTTGTCTTTCCCTTCTCTACATCAACTCCACTCTTCACATTAGGTCGGTCCTTGCAATTAGCAATGTGATGCCCTCTTTGCTTGCAATATGCACAAAAGACCGGTGGTAGTTTCGGATTCTTGCACTCTCTAGACTTATGCCCAACTTGACCACATGAGAAACATGCATTGGGAGTCCACTTGCAATCGGACAACTCATGAGGACCATAGCACCTAAAACATTTCTTTTCAAATGCAAGTGTAGACTTTATATGTCGGCTTTTGATCTCCTTGTCGTCCCATAAATGGCTTCTTTCCTTTACCAACACCCCGATAATTATCATAGGATGATGTGGAAGCGGGTCTCTTACCTAGAAATGCAGCCCTCTTTGCTCTCCTAATTCTACTATCATTCTGAATTTGCTCCATTAGCAAAGCTTTGGCCACCGTATCTGATAGGGTATGCAACTCTAATTTCTTCGCTTCACTTTGGATTTCTTCATTCAGTCCATTCTGAAATTTCTGAACTTTCATTCTTCATCCGGTAATCACCTCCAGCAAAACGCAACAGTCTACAGAATTCACCATGATATTCATCTAGTCTTGCTCCCTTGTCTCAAGTTCAACCAATCGGCTATCATCCTCTCTCTTACTGAATTCGGAAAATACTTGTGAAAAATATATCCTTGAATGCATTCCATGATATGGGTAGTTGTAGATTTCCACTTGTTAATCTCCACCAATTATAAGCCTCTTTCTTCATCATGTAAACCGCTAAATCCACTTTATTATCTTCCGGGTTCTACTGGCTGCAAATGTTTTCTCAAGCTTCTATCCACCTTCAGCTACTGTAGGTCGGTACTAGTGCCATCAAACTCTGGAACCATCTTGCTAAAATCATGTAATTTGATTTGATTGGATTGATCATTTACAAGAGCCTCATTTGTCTCATTCCTGCTGGTTACCTTGCTGCATGAGATGCTGAGTTTGTTGATACATCATCATCTGATATTGCATCATGGCCATCATATCCCTCATCATACTGTACATCGAGTTCGGATCACCAGTTGGTATTTGTGACATAGGAGGAATGGGTGGCATAGGTGGAGGTGGAGGAATCTGAGTCGGTGGAGGAATTTGTGAAGCTGAAGCCGATGCAGGCGATGGAGTAGTCTCACTGCTCGGTGTAGAAGATGAAGTAGGAGCAAATGTAGACGATGACTGTGGTGGTGGTGGCATACTTTCTCTATCAGAATGTTGCCTGGTAGACCTCCTCAACCTGTCCATCTTTACAATTGCATAGATATATTCAACACACATTCACACATGTATCTAAATTCCTAATCACATGCAAAACTTATCAAGTTAACATTTACATTCATACATAAATGAACAAACAATTCAACAAGTCATCACAAACAATAAGCAATTAGTAAACAAGAAAACAAATAACAATATATAAAACAAGCAAGAAGGAAATTACACACAACTATTTGGATAACTTAATTCTTTTCTATACTACTTAATTGTGTCTAGGTCAAGTCTTAAATAATCATACAATTATAAAACAATTAATCAAACTCGCTCTGATACCAACTGTAAGGACCCGCATCACGCTATATTTGAAATAGGAGATAACGGCTCCCCCAACCACATATAACCCCTAATTATATGTAAGGTTGCCTAAAGGAATTGTTTGAGTAATTGTTTATCTAATTCCATAAAGATATTATAATGGGAGACATAAATTTTTTTTTCTTAAAACCTTAAGCAAAGCGATACTACACACATTTTGGCAAAGGAAACAACTCAACTTCTAAATAGCTAAATACATAATATATATACATATTACATCCAAAGGCTTCTTACAAGCCTTAACCAAAATCCTCATGTTGATCTCTCTCAATAGGATTTTGATGATAAAAAAAAGAGTTAAGTGTTTACTAACAAGTTTATTGAATGTGCAGTAAGTAAGTATGTGAAATTGTTTGAGCAAAAGAATACAAAACAAAAAGTAATTCAGAAAGTATTTGGAAAGATTTTCAAGGGATTTAGAGTTTCAAAAACTTATTCAGGAAGCATTCAGAATGATTTTTCAAGGGATTTAGAGTTTTCAGAAAAACTCATCAGAAAGAAAATCACATATTATGAAGATCTATATATTTATCAGAAGGTATTTTCAGAAACTAATTCAAAAGACTTGAGACATGCAAGATTCACGATCAAAATTAAAGAACGGATCTCTTTCAAATTATTTGAAGACCCAGCACCAAATTGAATGTATTTGGGAAATACATTACAATTATGTTCCACAAAGTTGGTTCAATTATCTAAGGGGATTCAAATCATTTGAATTAAAGTGTTGAATTTTTCAAATATTACCAGATGGATTGAAGAAGCACCAGACGAATAAATAGTGTCAGATATTCCATATTAAGATTCGTTTTGGACATCATCAGAAGGATATGATATTAAAAGACGTCAAGGAAAAGTTTATCCAAAA
Source organism: Combretum micranthum (assembly GCA_024138025.1). Lineage (NCBI taxonomy): Eukaryota > Viridiplantae > Streptophyta > Magnoliopsida > Myrtales > Combretaceae > Combretum > Combretum micranthum. Next base: position 1,494,175 of record JAMXBD010000015.1, on the reverse strand, counting down.
ATCAATTGAATTCAATTTTAAATTTTAGAAGCGTTATTTGCTATTTCCATGGAAGATAAAGATGCAACCAGAAATGTTATTTTCAAGTTTATCTACAACAACAAAGGCTGATTCAAATTAGAAACGTTAGAAGAAGATTTACATCCGAAATTCAAAAGATCGGAACCAGCAAAATACGGGATTCGTATCTATCCAAGCTGAAGGAAGAAGAAGAATGAACAGTAATCTATCCGATTTTATTGGAAAATATCTGGGACTAATTCCTTTCAAGACGTTGAAGGCAAAGAATAAATACGAAGATCAAAGGGAGAAAATAGAGATCGAACAAGCAATCTGATATTGAATACAAAGCAACTGATTATTCGAGCAAAACTGTTTCACATATTTTTCTTTGTACTGAAATTAGAGGATACATTTTACTTAATTCCTCAAATTGATTTGTTATTACATCTTGTGAGATTGAGAGTTACAAGTAGGCCTAGTAGATGATTGAAGCTTGTGGAAGCTAGGAGGATCAAGCTGAGTGCATATTGTAGCCAAGTGCTTTGGCAAAAGACAACTTGTAACTTGTTTGTTTTTGGATAGTGGAAACATACCGGTAAAGACAACCGGATCCCTGGCTTGGTGCTGGAAGAGAGGACTGACGCTCAAGGCGGAACCTCTATAAATTGCTTTGCACTCTTCTAAAGTCTATCTCTTTAATTTTCGTGCATAATTGTTTGTTTATATGTGATATAACTTGAATGCAGAAACTATTTCAGAGAGTGTTGATCATAGCTCAGAAACTAAATCAGGAACTAACATCTAGGAGTTTTCTTTAATATAAACTTCACGAGTTTAGATATTTTTGTTCTCTTTCAGATTTCAACTAACGAAATTGTTTATTGGTTTTGTCTTCTTTCAAGTGAAAATAAAAAGCCATTTTAATCATTTAATCAAGTTTGTGAATTTGGAAAAGAATTTCAAAAATTTACATTTAAATTGTATAACCAATTCACCCCCCCTCTTGATTATACTTTGGGACCAACACCTCAAAACAAAACCCAACTAACACTATAATTACATTATCAACCAAAAAGAATCTCATCTAATCTATTACATTCATAGGGTCCATTGAGTCCATGGTCATCTCTAATCCTCCAACCCATCAAGAAAATCTTCAAAGTCGGTTCCGTACCCCATACTCGTATAGAACTCATCAGAGTCATCGCCAGAAATGGATAAAATATGAGCCAAAGGCCCAGTACACAAGTAACGAATACAAAATGCGAAGTGGATCACACATACTTAGGCTAAATGCATTATACAACAATCCCTTGTTTATTATTAAGTCTTTAGTTAGGAAAACAACACAGGAGTGTTCAAACTCCGAACAACAAGGATCTAGTATTACGTCCGCCTCCCTAAGTGGTCCCTACTGTTCATACAGACTACGCAGCCCCACCTTCCGGCGTAGCCCGTAATACTAGGGGTTCCTGATTAACGCATCACGACGCTCAGGGGGTTGATATGAGCAGCTCGGATACTCATACCTCCTAAACAATTCTATCCATTAATGAGAAAGTACCCTACTCCCAATCTGAGCAGGGTGCTGCTCTCCGAACCAGATTCAACGGCAAACAACGACAATCAACACTCATATATCAACAGTATTTTCTTATTTTAAGGTAGCTTGATTTTGATGCCTATCCTAGCAAAGAGACAAGCAAGTTACTGCGTACCTAAGATAGCTCGGGAGTTAACGGGGTTGACTAGGCAAGGATCTATCACTATTTAATCAATATTAAATTCACACTTAGCTTAAGCACCAATGAACTAGTATAAAATATAAATATATCAAAGAAATTCAAATAAATTAATACAAAGTCATAATAAAGCATTTAAGCATCATATTTTATCCTAGATCGCTCAACAAATACGTAATTGATCATATATCAAACTTCGAAAAATTTTGGAAAAAGTTTTTAAAATTCAAAAGCGCAGGGGATACGCCGGCATCCAAAGCCAGCGGCTTTGAGTCGGTGTTCGATACTTTGAAAATCAACACTACCAATGCTGGCAGTGTTCAAGGGTACGCCAACTGCCTTCATTCTACGCCGGCGGCTTTGAGCTGGCGTAGAATCCAAATTCAAAATTTTTCAAAACGTCCAGAGAGGTGCAAACCGGCCGCTTACACAGATACGCCAGCAGCCTCTCACTATACGCCGACGGCTTTGATTCTCAGTAGCCGGCATACAATGTAAAAAGATGAACGCCGGCTGACTTTTCCAGTGAAAGCTGGCGGCGTTCGATCGGCCTTAAGAAATTTGATTATGTGGGCTTCCAACACTGCCTCTAGGCCGGCGGCGTAGAAACCCCAGATGCCGACGTACGTTTAAATTTTAGCCTATACGAAAATTGTTTTTGATTTCCCCTGTTTTACTACAACTTTGTTCATTTTTCAAAAATTCTCCAAACTAAATTCAAACTTTCCAAAGCTTGTTATAGGATCCAAACACTATCCTAACAACATGTATCCTACTTCTAAGCATCAAAACTCTAATCACACTTCCAATTCACATCTTAACTACTCAATTCTTCAATCTTCCAAAATACTCATCCCCACACATCCACACTCCTATAAGATACAAATTACCACTCCATTAATCACATAATGTCATCCAAACTATCATCAATGCATCAAATCAATCCCACACCAATTATCACCTCAAAATCATATATATTCTAACATTTACAAACAACACATTATAAAACATAAAATAAAAGATAAAGGTTGCATTAAACTCACATGACTAAATCTTGGCTTGGAATGATATTCAAATCCTAAAGCTTGTAATAAACCTTAGCTTAGGGTTTAAGATTTTGGGATGAGAAAGGAAGAAAGAAAGGAGAAAGAAAAGAAAAGAAGTGAAAATTCGTATGAAAATAGGGCTGCCCAAAAACGAGGGCTTAACTTGTCCAAATTAAAGTCAATTATCATCCAAATCTTGCCATTAGGGGTACATTTGTCCTAGAATTAATTTAGGCCAATTTCAAATGCATTTGAATTGAATTTAAGCTCAAAAATTGGGTCTAAGGTTTACAAAAATTCTGTCATACATCTAAACAATTCAAAAGTAAATTTACTAAATTCTAAACATAACATATGCATATTTGTTAGTAATATTATTATGATAGTAGTATTCTCATTATTTGGATTTCGATGATAACAAAAAGAGTTACATGTTAACTAACAAGTGTATTGCATGTCAAGTTCTTCTGAAAATGTTTTACAAGAAAATACCAATCAAAAAGTATTTCAGAAAGTATTTTCAAGAGCAGAAAAGAAGCAGAAACAATTTCAGAGAGCAAACTAACATGTTGCGTGGATACTTTACAAAAGAGTATAAACTCAAAGGATATTTCAGAGAGTATTCAAGGAAGGTTATTAAGCAAGAATAGACACTCAGAAACTTTTTTCAAAAGGCATTTCACAAGAATTATAATATATAATGGATATGAAGACCTAGCACCAAAGTGATTGTATTTGGGAAATACATTCAATAATGTTCCACAAAGTTGGTTTAATATCCAAAGGGGAATAAATTCGAAATGGAGATGATTTTCAAGAACAATTGAAGAACATACTACATATTGCACTTGAAAAGAAAGTTAGTGTGCATAATATGAAGTACTTACAATAATGTCTGAAGATTCTACTAAGTATACGGAAAATAAGGAAACATATCTATGAGAGAATATCATAAGAATTATGTCTCAAGAAAATCGATTTTGTTTTCGTTGCTATTTTCGTGGGATTTTTTCAGATTAAGATCACGCACCAAGATAACAACAAGTTTTCTTATCCTTATCTTGATGAAAGACGTCTGGAACAAACAACTCAAAGATTGTCAAATTTTCAAATGAAAGAAGACTCTATCAGCAAGTCATCCGAATTAGAAGCAGAAAAGGAAGGGATCAAGCTTATCTATTCCAATGATTTAGCCGTTAGAAGATTATCAAGCTTATCCAAATTTTGAACGTTCCAACCGCTTGAGAATGTGTGAATAAATAGGCATGATCAGAACGAAGATGAATACTTGAGAACAGAGAACACGAAAAAGAAAATATATACGATCAAAGCTTACAAGCAAAAACTGTCACTTTCACTTTCATTTTGTACCGAAATATTAGAGGATATTTTATCATTATTTCCTCAATTTGATTTGTTTAATCCTTGTGAGATTGAGAGTTACAAGTAGACTCAATAAGTTGATGTTAGCTTGAAGGAAGCTAGGAAGATCAAACTGAGTGCATTTGTAGCCAAGTGCTTTGGCAAAAGACAACTTGTAACATTGATTTGTTCTTGGATAGTGGAACATACCGGTAAAGACAACCGGATCCCCGGCTTGGTGCTGGAAGAGAGGACTGACGCTCAAGGCGGAACCTCTATAAATAGCTTTGTAAATTCTTCTATCTTACTCTCTTTAATTTTCGTATATAGTTACTTGTTTGTGTTTATCGTAACTTATTTCAGAACCTGTTTCAGAGACTGATTGTTACAAGAATTAAAAAGCAGAGACTAAATCAGAAACTAAACGTTTTGCCATACATTCTTGATTGAGCTTAACAATTGTTATAGAAATTAGACTTGTTTGCTTCCGCATTATAAATAAAACAATTTTATTAAAATTATTATTTGTATTTGAAAACCCATTTTTGTTTGATTAATCAAGTTGGTGAATTTGATAAAGTTTACTTGAAAGAATTTTTTTTTATTAACCAATTCACCCGCCCTCCCCCCCCCCCCCCCCCCGGTTAGTTTTTTGGGACCAACAATATTAATTTGAAAAAGACATACATATTCATTACACTACACACACATTTATACATATCAAACAATAATATTAATTTCATAATACTATTCACATATAAAATAACACATTCACTAATTATATTAACTAAGCGCACACACACACACACACATATATATATATATATATATTTCATTCTAATAACACATTAGTATGCAATTTAAGGAATTCATAGCTATTTCATGGACACTTGTACCCTAGGTATTTAATAAAATGATATATAAATTTTATGATGAATAGATGCGTGTATTGATGTTGATACTAATAAACGAATAAGATTTGAGTGACCAGAGTGATGATAGAACTTAATATGTATGAATGATAGAATTATGTTCTAGATTAAGTTTGTGTACTTACTTATGAGAAATAAACATAAAAGTGCAAGAGAATTTGATGGCATTTGATATTATGTTAATAAGTTGGTTTTAATATGTTTTTACAAGCATACAAAAAGTTAGTAAAGGGTTAGAAGAGATAGAACTTTGAAAAATTCGAAACAAGTATCATAAGGTGAATGACCTGTTCATAACGGGCATAATCAAGGCCGTTATCTTATCGGATGCAAATTTCCCCATCAATCACTGCCGTGATATGGCTTGTGATCCCCTCTGATATTTGAAAAAGCTTGATACAGCTTGGGTTACGGCTGTTATGAAGGTTGTTATTCTCTAAGAATAAAATTTTGAAGCTTAAATACGGCCGTTTCCAAGCCTGTGACTCATTTTGACTTTTTTTTCTTAATGGGCATGACCTAGATTACGGTTGTAACAGAGCCTGCGATCTCCTCGGGTGGTTTTTAGAAATTCTTTTACAAAGCTAAATACAGGTGTAATTGTCATCACGACATATATCATAATTGTGATGGTGCCCATGATTCATATCACGGCCTCTGTAACGGGCGTGATCGACCCTCTAATATGGTTCACAAAAAAGAAAAAATAATAAAATAAAAATAAAAATAATTAATTAATTAATAATGATAGATGAATGATTAATGAAATATAATATGAATATTTGTATTTGTATGAATAAAGTGTTGCGTGATAATTTGAGTTTTGTCTAAATTTAATGAGTATTTAAAGATTTTGGTTTCTCTCAATATGAGTTTCGATGACAACAAAAAGGATTGAGTGTTTACTAAAATTTTATTAAGTATGCAGTGCTTAGATTTAAGAATGATCAAAATTGGTTAATGAAAATGCTTTTGAAAAGAGATTCACCTCAGAAAGTATTTTAGAAAGTGTTTAAATAGTTTTTAAAGAACAAATGTATAGTCAGAAGGTAACTCAAAAGGTAAAATCATTGGTTTACAAAACTCTTATATCGGTCAGAAGGTCAATCAGAAGATAAATGTCACTATGAACGAGTTTTACGAACAGACTTCAAGAAATTGGATTTTCTATGATTCTTTTTGGATTTTAAGACTCGGCTCCAAAGTTGAGTGTACCGAGGTAATACATTTAATTATGTTCCACAAAGTTGGTTTAATTATCCATGAGGATTCAAGTTTTATCAGATTAAAATTTATTCTTAGAGATTTATGTTCAACGGAAAGTTCAAGATCATATGTTCTAATTCAAGTTTCTTTGGACATATTCAAGATTCGAATCAGACATGAGAAGTTGATATTTTCTTTTAGGTTATGTCTTAACAAGACAATGAATTCAAAATCACAAAGTTTAAAGATAGCAAGAAGATTTCAAAATCACGAGAGCTAAAAACAACTAGAGGAGTTCAAAATCACGAGATTTATGGGCAGCAAAGATATGGGATATAAATATGTTTTTCAAATTAAATAATATCATAAAGTATCTATCCTTTATCAAACGCATTTCATGGGATTTCCATCAACAAACAAGATTATCTTTACAAAACTAGAATTTCTAAATTGAAGAAGATAACGAACAGTAAATATTATCCTATCTTCAAGGGACACTGATACGGGATAATTTGAAATAATGAAATTCAAATTTTTCAAGACTCATTCACAGCAAGATACGATACTATTATTGAGGGATATTGATGAAAAATTTGAATTGAAGCATATCAAAGCAGGCGCACAAGAATGGGATGAAGATATTCATCATAATTCAACTTAATCATATCCATCGAAAGAAAAATCAAGAACAAAGCTTATCCTTTTGCAACCATTGAAGATATTTTTCTCCACTAGAAGGTTAAGAAGAAGATAAGAAGGTTTTTGAAAAATTAGGAGCTAATTATTCAAATTTTTCTTTATAACCGTTGAAAACTTACAATACTTATACTAAAGAAGAAAGAGAAACAAATACATGAAGTTCGATAAGAAAAAGCCTATATTTTGACCAAAAGAAATTTCCACCGCTTACTCTTGAGCAAAACTCTGTAATTTACTTTGTCTTGTTGTACTAAACCAAAAGGAAACTTTTATGGCTATATTCCTCATTGTTTTAGTTCTCTTGTGAGAGATTGCACAAGGAGTGAGAGTGACTTTCTTTCTCTATAGATCAGTAAATAGCTTGAGTGAAGTTAGATAGGCTGAGTAGAGTGACTGAAGTTCATTGTATTTGAACAAGCTTGTACTCTCATTTCTTGATTGGATAGTGGAACATATCGGTGTGGAATACGAGGTCCCCGGCTTGGAGCTAGAAGAGAGGACTGACGCTCAAGATAGAACCTCTATAAATCAACTTTACACTCTTCCCTACCTTGTCTTTTAATTTCATGCATGTTTGATTGTTTGCTTTAGTTATTTTCTTCAATCAAAGACTAAATCAGAAAGTAACCTAAAGTTTATTTTCTTCAATCAGAGACTACATCAAAAAGTAACCTAAAGTTTATTTTCTTCAATCAGAGACTAAATCAAAGAGTATTTTGGAAGCTCAACTTTAAACTTTTACTTAACTTAAGTGAAGGTTTTTTTTTTTTTTTTGACTTTTGATTAACTTTACTTGCAATTAAGTTTGTTGTTTTCAAGTGAGTTTAAAAGCCATTATAACTTGATTGACCAAGTGGTGTGGATTTTTTTAAGTTTTGAAAAGGCAAAATTTCTAGTAAACAACCAATTCACCCCCCTCCCCTCTTGGTTATTCTTTCAAGACCAACAATTGGTATCAGAGTAGTTCTCTTTTGTTTAATAGAGTGATCTTTTGAAAATGGCTAAAAGTAATATTGCAATTAACTGAGCTCCATACTTTGATGGAACGAATTATCTATATTAGAAGATGCGCATGTCCACTTACATAAAAACTAACGACTATGCTTCATGGCAGGTAATCGCATTTGGAGATACCCAAGTGACAATGATTGATGATGTTGGTTTCACTAATGCCGAGCTAAAACTTATAGAGAAGAACAATAAGGCTAAGAATCTCTTACTTATTATAATAGCTCCATTCAAATTTTACCTGATTTCCTTTTGTGAAACAACAAAAGAAATCCAGGATACTTTGTCTATAACATATGAAGGAACTAATACGATTAAGGAAACAAAAATCAATGCTTTAATTCAACGATATCAATTGTTTAAAATCAAATCTAATGAGAAAATTAAAGATGCTTTTAATTGTTTTACTGCTATTACAAATGAACTAACACATCTTGGAAAGAGAATGGAGGATCCTAATCTTGTTAGGAAAATTTTGAGGATCTTGCCAAAGTCATGGGACGCTAAAAAGACAACAATTGAGGAAACCTAAGACTTGAACAAGCTTACGCTTAGCCAATTGAGGGAAAATTGATAGCATACGAATCCCATCTTGATACAACTGAAGAACCCAAGAACAATGTTAAAGCAATAGCATTTAAAGTGAAAAGAGTAATTGAGTCCAAATCTGATGAAGATAATGATGATGATGAGAACATCAGTATGCTTGGAAGAAGACTCAATAAGCTGATGAAGAAAGGTAAGCAATTTAAAAATTACAGCAAATATAACAAATTTGATACAAGAAAAAGCTTTAAAGAAAAGGAGGAAAAGAAAGAAAGGAAGAAGATTGTTTGCTATGAATGGAAACAACATGGTCATATCAAGTATGAGTGTCCAGTCTTAAAGAAAGAGATGAATAAATTCAAAAAGAAAAGTTAAGCAATGATGGAAACTTGGAGTGACTTGGACGAGTCAGAAGGGAATTAGAAAGTGTAAATGAAGATGAGGAAGAAGCCAATTTTTGTCTAATGGCTACATCTGAGGTAAATTCTGATTCTGAAGCTGAAATGAGTGATAATGAGATGTATACTGAAATGAAAAAACTTTTAAAGGCACTTAAAAAGGCTGATTTGAAGATTTATAAATTAGATACTGAGAATAAAGCTTTGAAAAATGAAAAAGATGTTTTGAGTCAAACAAATAAACTACTTACTAATGAAAATGACATATTAAAGATTGATATTGAAAAACTGCATGACAATTCTAATATGTTAAGAAAAGAAAATAATGTTTTAAAAAATGAAATTAAAGATTTAAATGTTATAGTAGAAGAGATTTGTCACAAACTATTAAGAACACCTTTAATAAGTTTAGTGAAAGTGACAAAAAGCTAAATATGTTTATAAGTAGTTAAAGACCTGCATGTATTAAACATGGACTTGGTTATGAACATGGTAATTCATCTAATAATGTGAAAAAAGACGGTGTTTGTTAAAGGAATTGAGTCTATGAATGTTAAATCTTCTAAAGAACCTGTTAAAAAGAGCATGAATAGTAATGGCAAAAGATACTTCAGAAAGTACCCATAACAAAAATAGCCATTCATAAGATATAGCAGAAACTACAAGTATGAATATAATAATGGGTATCCAAAATGAAAGTATCACCAACAGTTAAATCAAAGGTATAATGTACATTTTTATGCGTGTTTCTTTTGAATAAAGCAGGTCATATTAAAAGATATTGCTTTTACAAAAGAAACAAGCTCAGTTCACATCAAGTTAAGAAATAAGATAACATGAACTTGACTTATCAAGGACTCAAGCTTATTTGGGTTCCTAAAAAGGTTTGATCACCTTTTTATGCATAACTGTAGGAACAAAGGGCAAAAATAAAAGGAACATGGTACTTAGACAGTGGATGTCTAAGTCATATGACGGGAGATGCTGCTTTGTTCACTAACATAATGTGGAAAGAAAAAGAATATGTAAGGTTTGGAGATGGCAGTACTGGTAAGATAATTGGAATAGGTACTATCAGTCATCTTCCATATATAATTGAAAATGTTTCTTTAGTAAAAGGATTAAAACATAATCTTTTAAGCATAAGTCAATTATGTGATAAAGGCTATAAAATGATCTTTAATAAAAATAAATGTTTTGCATATAATTATAAAGGAGTAAAATTATTTGAAGGTTTTAGAAAAAGAAGCATTTATCTTATCACATCATTTGATATGAATGTTGAATTTTTTTTTTTTTTTACTATTAATGATAATATACATGTTTGGCATAAAAAACTTGGTCATATGAATCTTAATCAACTAGAAAAGCTTTCTAAAAAGAATCTTGTTGTTGGTTTACCTAAAATTAGCATAAAGCATGATGTAAAATGTGTAACATGTTTAAAGAACAGAATTATTTTAATTTCTCATAAAAGCAAAAATATGATTTCAACAAAAAGACCTCTTAAGCTTTTACATCTTGATTTGTTTAAACCTATGAAAACTTTAAGTTTATGAGGAAATAAATATAGACTTATGATAGTGGATGATTTTCCAAGACATACATGGGTTTTCTTTTGAAAACAAAATTTGATGTTTTTGATATGTTTCAAAAACTTGCTAAACAAATTCAAAATGAAAAAGGATTTTCTATCGTTTCTTTAAAACTGATCATGGTACAGAATTTGACAATGCTTTGTCTATTACTTTTTATGAAGAATATGGATTAAATCATAATTTTTCAGCACTATATACACCGCAACAAAACGGAGTAGCTGAAAGAAAGAATAGGACTATACAAGAAATGACACATTCTATGTTAAATGAAAGTGGAATAGCTGAATATTTTTGGGCTGAGGCTATTGCAACTGCTTTTTATATAATGAATAGAGTATATATTAGACCTCATACTACAAAAACATCATATGAATTGTTTCAGGGTAGAAGACCATCTGTTTTATATTTTTATGTGTTTGGATGTACCACGTTTTGTGAAAATAAAAATGCAAATAATCTTGGTAAGTTTAATGAACGATCAGATGAAGCAATTTTTTGTTGGATATTCTCAAAATAGTAAAGCATATCATGTTTTTAACAAAACAACAAAAGTAGTTGAAGAAACTATTAATGTGCTTTTTCTTGATGATGTGAAAGATGATTTTGATTATGATGATGCATGTTTACCTGAAAAAGTAGAAAACCTGTTCAATCAGAAACTAAAGTAGAGAGTAATTCTAATGAAAAATTAGAATCTACTAAGTCAGAATCTAAAGCAAAAAGTAAATCTAATGAGTTTCTAAATACTAATGAGTTAAAACCTAAAGCAAAAGGTAATTTGGAAATAAAAATAGATAATCCTGAAAGTTCAAAAGCATGGAAATATAAACCATCACATCCGCCTAGTTTAATAATTGGTGATATAGAATCTAGAACAAGGACTAGATCTAAGTTACAAGAACTTGAAAATCACTTTACTTTGTTGTCTAAAACAAAACCTAGTAATGTAGAAAAAGCTTTAAATGATAATAATTGGATCAATACAATGCAAGAAGAACTAAGTCAATTTCAAAGAAATAATGTTTGGAACTTAGTCCCTAGTCCTCAAAATAAATCTGCTATAGGCACTAAATGGTTTTTTAAGAATAAACTAGATGAAAATGGAAAAATTATTAGAAATAAAGCTAGAGTTGTAACTAAAGGATATTCATAAAAAGAAGGAATAGACTATGATGAAACATATGCACATGTTGCTAGACTTGAAGCTATACATCTTTTGCTTGCTTATGCTTGTTTTAAAGACTTTAAGTTGTTTAAAATGGATGTAAAAAGTGCATTTTTGAATAGTTATATTAAAGAAGAAGTGTATGTTGAACAATTACCTGGATTTAAGATCCATTTAAACCTGAATATGTTTCTAAGTTAAGAAAAGCTTTGTATGGACTGAAACAAACACCAAAAGCTTGATATGAGAGACTCAGTGAGTATCTCATTTCAAGTGCATATCAAAGAGGTACGATTGATACAACCTTATTTATAAAGCACTATAATGATGATATATTAGTTGTATAAATATATGTTGATGACATAATATTTGGATCAACTAATGAATAATATTGTCAAGAATTTGCAAAGCTTATGCAGGCTGAATTTGAGATGTCTATGATGGGTGAACTAAACTTCTTTCTGGGATTACAAATAAAACAAACAAAAGAAAGAATTTTCATTCACCAAGAGAAGTATACTAAACAAATATTGAAAAAGTTTGGATATGAGTATCCAAAAAAAGTTGCTACACCAATGAGTTCTACTATACTATAGATAATATTGTATTTATTAGTGTCATATTTACTATGTTATGTAGTAGTTATGGTATAACAATAGTCACGAGTATACCAATCGTCATGTTTACTATGTAACGTTGTAGTTGTGGTATACCAATAGTCACAAGTATACCAATAGTAATAAGAATTTTGTATATATATATATATCCATATGTGTGTACGAACAAAAATAATATATTGAAACATACAGTTTTTTATATTTCATAACATGGGATCAGAGTATACTTAAAAAAAATTTCTATCGCCCTTGTGAAGCGTACTTGAAATATTTTTTTTTCCTTCTTTTCCATTGCCCCTATGAGTGATACACCCCGACGAGTGTGTTTCGTATTTCATCTCACCACCCCCCTAGAACAGCCTATCACTTACTGTTTGGAGCATTGTGGAGGTCAGGTTCATTCGGTTCCGGTTCGTCTTTTAAGCCTAGATAATTGTCGTCTTCAAGTTTGTCTTCTACGTCTAGTGTCGTAGGAAGTGCTTGTTTAGGAAATTTTGCATTTCATTGCCTGGTTTGTTTAAAGTATCCTTGTTTTTTTTAAAGGTTAGTGGAGTAATAGTATTTATTTAAAAAAAATGGATACTAAGACAGACAGTAAGACAGTTATTGATATGATACCAGTAACAACTAAGATTACCAACCAGAAACCTAATGGGAATAATTTTATGGTACCTAATGGGAATAATTTTATGGGATGGAATAAACTGTGCAGATATATTTGCGTAGTATTAAAAAAGAAGATCATCTTACTAATGATCCACCGACAGATAATGCTAAACAGACATGGTTGCGTGATGATGCTAAGATATTCTTGCAGCTTAGAAATTCCATCAATAATGAGATTATTAATTTGATTAATCACTATGAATATGTCAAAGAATTGATGGAGTATCTGGAGTTCATACATTCAGGGAAAAGGAATATTTCCTGTATCTATGAGGTTTGTATAGGTTTTTATCAAGCTGAACAACAAGATCAATCCCTCACTAACTACCTTATGAATTTTAAGAAAATCTATGAGGAATTGAACACATTGTTGCCATTTAATCTCGATGTGAAAGTTCCATAGACTCAATGTGAACAGATGGCAATAATGAGTTTTCTAGCTAGTCTTCGTCTAGAATATGATGCAGTCAAATCTTAGATTTTCTCTAGTCCTAGATCTCATCTCTGCAAGAAATCTTTACTTGACTATTTCACACAGAAAAACATCAGTTATACACTCCATCTCATTCTAATAGTGCCCTTGTTGGTCAAAGGGCAAGTCATTGCTCCACTATTGGAAAACTGGGGAATAGCACTCCTGGTCAAAATTCAGGGGGAGTAGTGTGCTATTATTGCATGAGCCAGGACACACCAAGCGCACTTGTAAGAAGTTGCAAAGTCTTACCCAGAAGAAACCATCAGCATATATCGCTTCTACTGAATCTGTTCCAAGTTCTGAGAAGACACTCACAGTTTTAACAGAAGAATTTGCCAAATTCTCCTACTATCAAGAGGTGTTGCAAACTTCATCTCAACATCCATCTATTATTGCAGAATCAGGAAAGCCAACTGAGCATCTCCTTTCCTCATCTTCCTAGTGGGTCATTGATTCTGAAACCACAGATCACATGATAAGTAACCCTGATCTCTTCTCCACTTATCAACCATACACATCTCCCATGAATGGCACCCTTGCAGGTGGGTCTAAGTCATATGTCCTTAGATCGAGCACAATTAATCCAACATCTTTGATTTCCTTATCTTATGTGTTGAGTTTACCACAATTTTCATTTAACTTACTTTCAGTAAGTCAACTTACTCGTACCATGAATTGTTGTATCTCATTTTATCCTAATCATTGTCTGTTTTAGGATCTTATGACGAAGAATATTATTGGTAAAGGACATGAATTAAGCGATCTCTATATTTGGTTACATAAGTACCAAGTTCTGTAACATGTTCAAATGTCCTAACACCTTTTGAGGTTCACTACCGTCTGGGACACCCCTCTTTATCTTTGTTGAAGAAACCTTTTCCTCAATTTAATAATGTTTTTTCCTTAGATTGTGAATCTTGTCATTTTTCTAAACATCATCGTGTGTCTAGTCTGCCTAGAGTCAATCAAAGAGCTAGTCAACCCTTTGAATTAGTTCATTCAAATGTATGAGACCTTGCCCAGTTGTATCTAAGACCGGTTCCAGTATTTTCTTACCTTTGTGGATGACTATTCACGTATGACTTAACTTTATCTTATGAAAAATCATTCTGATGTGTTTCACATTTTCCTGCTTTTTGTGCTGAAATAAAAACACAATTTAATGTCCCAATACATACTTTAAGAAATGATAATGCCAAGGAATACTTCTCTCACTCATTTTATACATTCATGCTCCAAAATGGTATTCTTCATCAATCTTCATGTGTTGACACACCTTCTCAAAATGGAGTGGCTGAACAGTTTTGAGCCGATGCAGTCTCCACTACTTGTTTTTTAATAAATCATCTCCTTTATCTGTTCTTTAAGGTGAGACTCCTTATAAAGCATTGTTTCCTACAAAGCCATTATTCCCTATCGAACCTAAGATATTTGGTAGTACTTGTTTTGTTCGTGATGTACGTTCACAAGTAACTAAACTTGATCCTAAATCTCTTAAATGTATCTTCTTGGGATATTCTAGAGTTCAAAAGGGATATCGGTGTTTCTATCCTAATCTTGAAAAATATCTTGTGTCAGTTGATGTTACTTTTGCAGAAAACACTCCTTTCTTTCCATCCAATGAAAACTCAAACCTGGAAGAGGAAGATGAGTTATTACTTTATCAGATTTCCTACAAGAGCACAGATACTCCACCACTACCATCACCATCAAGGCCTCCAATTCAACATGTGTATTCCCAATGACGACGAGATCCGCCAACTTCATGTCCTGCACCAATCCCTTCTTTCTCAATAGATCCGACCTTAAATAACCTTGATCTTTCTATTACTCTTCGCAAAGGTAAACAACAATGCACTTACCCCATCTCTTCATTTGTATCTTATGACGGCTTATCATCTTCTTCATGTTCCTTTGTTGCTTCTCTTGACAATGTATTAACTCCTCGTACTCTTCATGAAGCTTTATCTCATCCCGGATGGCGCACAACAATTATAGATGAAATGAATGCCTTAGATGCTAACTATACATGGGATTTGGTAAGCTTGCCTGTAGATAAAAAGGTTATTGGCTGCAAATGGGTTTTTGCAGTTAAATTTAATCCAGATAGATCTGTTGTTTGCCTTAAAGCTCATCTTGTGGCTAAGGGTTATGCTCAAACCTATGGCGTTGACTATTATGACACTTTCTCTCCAATGCTAAATTAACATCTATTCGACTAATTATCTCTATGGCAGCTACTTATAATTGGACTCTACACCTGTTAGATATCAAAAATGCCTTTTTAAAAGGGTTATTTCTTAAGAGGAAGTCTATATGGAGCATCTACCTGGATTTGTTGCTCAGAGGGAGAAAGGGAAAGTTTCTCGCCTTCATAATTCTTTATATGGGTTGAAGCAAAGTCCTCGTATGTGGTTCGAAAAATTTAGTCAAGCAATTGAGAAATTTGGGATGATCAAAAGTAAGTCTAACCACTCGGTGTTCTATAAACAGTCTTCATGTGGGATTATTCTTCTGGTTGTTTATGTAGATGATATAATTATTACAGAAAATGATGAAAAAGGAATATACTCTTTGAAAGAATCCCTTTATAACCAGTTTCAAACAAAGGATTTTGGGTCATTAAAGTATTTTCTAGGTATTGAAGTGATGAGAAACAAGAAAGGTATTTTCTTGTATAAAAGGAAGTATATACTTGACTTGTTACCTGAAACAGGAAAGTTAAGGGCAAAACCACGCAACACCCCAATGAATCCTAATTTACAATTCTATAAAGATGGGAGTTATTTGAAGATCCTGGAAGATACAGAAGGTTGGTTGGGAAACTAAATTATCTCATTGTAACTCATCCTGATATTACGTATTCTGTCAGTGTTGTGAGTCGATTCATGTCTTCCCCAACAATTCATCATTGGGGTGCCGTAGAACAGATCTTGTGCTAGTTGAAAAGTGCTCCTGGATGAGGTATACTATATCAAAATCATGGTCATTCTCGTGTAGAATGTTTTTCAAATGTTGATTGGGCTAGTTCCAAAGAAAATAGAAATTCCATTACAGGCTATTGCATTCTCTTGGGAGGAAATTTGATTTCATGGAAGAACAAGAAACAAAATGTTGTATCAAGATCTAGTTCAGAATTATAATATAGAGCTATGGCTCAATCTACATGTGAGATAATGTGGATATACCACGTTCTGGTAAAGATTGGATTTAAATTTCCCTTACCAGCAAAGTTATGGTGTAATGATCAAGCTGCTCTTCATATTGCATCTAATCCGGCATTCCATGAAAAAACCAAACATATTGAGATTGATTGCCACTTTGTTCGTGAAAAGATACAATAAAACTTAATCTCTATAGACTATGTAAAGACTGGAGAGCAACTTGGAGACCTTTTCATAAAAGCATTGAATGGGAGTCGAGTTAGCTATTTGTGTAACAAGCTGGGCATGATAAATATCTATGCCTCAGCTTGAGGGGAAGTGTTATAGATAATATTGTATTTATTAGTGTCATATTTACTATGTAACATAGTAGTTCTGGTATACCAATAGTCATAAGTATACTAATAGTCATATTTACTATGTAACGTAGTAGTTGTGGTATACCAATAATCATAAGTATACTAATAGTCATATATATATATATATATCCATATGTGTGTATAAACAAAAATAATATATTGAAACATACAATTTTTCATATTCCGTAACATACTACAAGGTTAGATCTTGATTCTCAAGGTAAAAAGTAAATGAAAAATTGTATAGAAGATTGATTGGTTTGCTTTTATATTTGACTACTTCTAGGCCGGATATTTTGTTTTTTATGTGTATTTGTGCAAGATTTCAAAGTAGTCCAACTAAGACACATTTGCAAGCTGTTAAAAGAATTTTCAAGTAAGTTGCATGCACAGCAAATTAGGCATCTGGTATCCCAAAAATGAAAATTTTGAATTAATTGGATACTCAATGTTGATTATGTAGGATTCAAAATTGATAGAAAAATTACATCTGGTACTTGTCAATTCTTAAGAAATAAATTGATTTCTTGATCTTTAAAGAAACAGAATTCAGTTGTCCTATCAACAGCAAAATTTGAATATGTCTCAATTGGAAACTGTTGTGCACAAATTCTTTGGATAAAACCACAATTATAAGATTATGGATTGAATTTTAACAATATTTCCATTAAATGTGATAATACGAGTGCAATTAATTTAACAAAAAAATTCTATGCATCATTCTAGATCTAAACATATCGAAATTAGACATCACTGTATTAGGGATCATGTGGCTAATGAAAATATTAATATTGATTTTGTCTCTACTAAAAATCAATGTGCAGATATTTTTACAAAACCGTTGGATAAAATGAGATTTGAATTTTTGAGAAATGAAATTGAAATGTGTTATTCTTTTTAATATGCAAATGAAATTAAATAATAAAACTTTTCCATATCGCGCCTTTTTAACTTCCCGCAACAATAATATCCTTACACTCAATTCTCTCTCTCTTTCAAAACAAATTTTTCATGAATCTCAAATCTTGAAACCCTCAATCCTCTCCAAATCTTAACCATGTCTTCAAGGAAATCGTCACATCTCATGTCCAAAGGATCGAAAACCAAGAAAAACAAAGATCAAATTACGATCCAAGATGAATCCACAAGCTCTAAAGAAGTTTATGAAACACTTACAAAAGAAGGAACCTTGAGAGAAGTTCGATCAAAGATGATGAATGATGATGAACCGAAATCCAAAAGGAAAACAGAAAAGCAGAAGGAACATGGATTTTAAAAAGTGAAAAACAATGAAAAGAAGGAATCTGAGACATCAGGACCTCAATCAAAGGATGACTCAGAGGATACTATGTCAAAAGATACATTTGTAAAACCACCAAACAAGAAGAAACGACGACTCTCTTCACAATCTGTCAGTAAGGAATCAACCGCAAAGAAAGTTTCTAACAAGATAATAGAGTGTTCTTTCGTTGATTTCAAGTTTTTCAATAATAATGGTTTTTATTAGAACCATTGGTTGAGTCAAATAGGATGCAAGAATCTTTGTAATTTGACTAAGTTAGTGGATAGAAGTTTGATCTAAGAGTTTTATGAAAATTTGGTTCAGTTAGAAGACTTTTCTTTGAAATCCAAAGTTCTTGGGAAAACCGTAAAAATCAATAGGAAGGATTTAATAAGTTGTTTTAGTGTGTTGGATTCGAAGGATGATGAAAGACTGATAAATTTACAAAAGAATGACCTTTATAAAGAACTCAATGATGGAGTGGGTAATTTTGTAGAAAAGGATATTTTCTCTACAGATTTTGATTCGTTGGTTTGTTTATTGCATAAAGCTGTTGTAGATTGTATTTTACCCAAAAATGGAAGTTCGACAACTATTTCTATGGAGGAAGCTTTAGTTGTTTTGGCAACCAAAAAGAACTTAAACTTGATATGCCTAGTATGATACTAAAGCACATTTGGAGAACTCGAGGAAACAAGCCCTATGGAAATTTACTTATGAAGTTTTTCAAATTCAAGAAAATTAATTTGCCTAAGAATTTCAAAGTACCAATCGGTTTAAAACGAATTGGGGAAATTAATTTGAAAAGAATGGGAATTCTTGTTGCTGAGAAGTTTTGGTTCTCTAAAGATGGTGCTTGGTATAGGCATCCTAAGTTTAGCAAGTTTAAGTTTGATTAGAAGAAAATAAAAGCACTTGCTAAGGAGGAGGTATTTCTTAAGGCAGATAGTGGATCAAAAGGTAATGAACAGCATGATTAACTTGAAAAATTACCTTCTAGGAGAGCTAGAAAGGAAGAGATGACTGGGAAATTCAAGAAAAGTTATAAGATCAGAACTGGTGGGAAGTTTGAGATCAAAGAAGGAAAGAGAATGCAAGATGAAAGTGAGTCAGAAAGTAACTTAGAGGTTTGATTTTCAAGCCACCTGGAGAAACTTCCAGATCTGGGTTGGAATCCAATTTATTTGAGCTTTTTGATAAGAAATTTTTTGACTTGAGAAAGGATTTAACTGAGTCAATCCTTGTTGTGTTCAACAATTACAAGCAATCGGATCAAGGTTCGCAAGCTCATCATGATAAAGCAACCCTTGATGAATCTTTCAACCTTTCTTCTCAATCTCCAGTCAAAGTTTCTGAGGAACCTCCTGCTACTACTACTGACAAAGAACAAGTTTCATCACCATCTTCTCCAGTCAAGGTTTCAGAGGAAAAACCTATTTCTTCAACTAATATGGAACACGGTTAAACCCCATCTTCTACAGATCAAGCTTTGGAGGCTCTATAGTTGATTTACGTTCCTGAACCACCTGTTTTGCAACCACCCACAAATCCTCTTACAATAGAAGTTCTTGAATCTGTCATGAATCTTCTCCAACATCAAAACATAGTCCACCATTAGCCATGCTAAACTTTTCCCCAATGCAGGAAAATGAAAGCAAGAAAATCAGTCCAATATATAGAATTTAAAAAAGATTAATATCTTCTTTGTTTTGTTCTGTTTTTATGGACTGCTCTTTTCTTCTCCTTTATGGATTGTTTTCTTTTACTTTTTGGAATAATATGAGAAACTTGATTACCTATGCTTCATTCTATTGATATTTCTGTTTGTATGATTAATGGTATCAGTTTTGACACAATATGATTAATGTTGGTATTATTTTATATGATGCTAACAAAAAGGGGGAGAAAAGTAAACAAAATAATTTGCTGAAAATATTTGTATATTGATATTGCAGGAAGTGAAACTGTTGGAAATAAATATTTGAATTGAGTGAAATGATTATTTGGACTTATGGATGTTGAATTAAACTAATTTTAATAAAAATATTTATTTTGTTTATAATGGTTTTATTATCATCAAAAAGGAGGAGAATGTTAGTTTCTCTCAATATATGTTTTTCTATGATAACAAAAAGTATGAAATGTGTCGACACCCCATTTTTGCCCCCCTTTTAAAAAAATAAAAAAAATTCAAAAATCATAAAATTGTAAAAAGTAGAAAATACAATAAGAATTGAAAATTATTAAAAATAATAATAATAATAACAATAATGATGATGATGATGATAAAAATAAATTAGCTAAATTAAAAATCAACATTACAAAATTGAAAAGGAATATAAAAATTTGAAAATTAAGAAATCGGAAGAAACCCCATCTTTTTAGTAAATAAGCTTTTTAGAATTTAAAAAAAATGAAAAAATACAAATAAAATAAAAGATGAAAAAGATTTTGGGCTTGTCATGTTTTAGGCTGCATTTGAAAATTAATTTGGATCCTGAACCCATATCAAATTTGGCCCATTTTTATTATAATTATATTATGCCTAATTTTTATAGATTAAGTATATTTGGAGTGGCTTAGTTAATGAGGAAAAATTAAGCTCAGTTGGTCTAAGGTGTGCATATGAGAGTGGAAGGTCGTAGTTCGATCCTTCCTAAGCACGCAGGGGAATTTTTTTTTTTTTTTTTTTGAGCTCCTTCTTTCATTAGGGAATATCAAAAGTCACTTCTAAGCTCATAAATCAATCTTTTAATGAGTTTAAAAGAATATTAATTCAAAAAATGATAACTCTACCCCTCCATGTTTCATAACCTCCGCTCTTTTCAAATTCATAATGGTCATTAATGGCTGCATATGCCTTGTCCCTCCACCTTCCTCATTGCTCTTATAAAAACAAACACCAGCTCTCAAGAAGAACAAGGACCCAGATCTGAACTTGGAGATAAGTTTAAAAAGAAACTAGATCTCAATTTTGAAAAACTTCCTAGAACTTCCATCTCCAGTTCTCGTACCATAACACCTCGAACCTACCAGATCTCTCTCCTTCCCAAATACGACTGAACTCAAAAATGAGCACCAACCTCTATCCAAAACCCAAATTACCATCCAACCACCTCAACCATTGATACCCACTAAACACCCCCCAACGCCTTCACCTTCGCGAACCACTACTAGTAATGACCTAACCACCACCCCCAATATCGCGCACCAAGACCACCTCCGCGAAATGCACCATCACCATTGCTCCAAACCAAACCCACCACCAATCGGACGTGAAGGAGAGAGAAATTCTATGTACTTTGTCGATGTTGCAAGAATTAAAGGTCCAAATCTTGAGCTGATCCACTTTTGAATCCAATCCCGATTCGTGAAGGTCCATTTCATATCTATATGCCCCCCTCTTTTTCTTTTTGTTCTATTAGTCTCATTAGTTTAGTTTTGTTATTTTCTTAATATTTGTTAATACTGCAGGTGATTGTAATATGTAAAATCCGAGAAAATAGTAAGAAAAAAGAGAGAAGTTGAAAAACTAAAATAGAAAATAATAAAAAAGAGAGGGAAAATGAAAAAAAAAAGGAATAGAAAAGAAGAAAAACGAAAAACGAAAAAGAAAAAAAGAAAGAAAAAGAAAAAAAATGAAAATATGTGTGTGTGCGCGCATACGTGTGATT
This sequence comes from Combretum micranthum, assembly GCA_024138025.1. Classification (NCBI taxonomy): domain Eukaryota; kingdom Viridiplantae; phylum Streptophyta; class Magnoliopsida; order Myrtales; family Combretaceae; genus Combretum; species Combretum micranthum. The sequence goes on along the minus strand of JAMXBD010000015.1, from coordinate 1,472,233 downwards.
TGCATGATATATTCCTGATTATTAGTATATAATATAGTGTTTAGATAAATAAAAATGATTTAGTAAGTAAATAAAATTTTAGGATATAAATGCTTAGCATATTTAATAAATGAGGTCTTAGAAATTAAAATCTTCAAAAAGTATGAACATAGTTGTTTAGATTATAGTTTTTTTTTTTTTTTATGAGTGAATGCTTGCAGTAATATCTATAGGATTTCATGAATTGTTTGATATGATCAGATTTTTTTTTTTTAAAAGCCAAAAAATGAAAAATTTACAATATCAACAAAAAAGATTTTTCTTTAATATTATATATATATATAGTATTAGAAAATATTTTGCTAGCTTATATATATATATATATATATATCATTTAGTTATTTTCTAAGTACCAAAAATGATAAATGGGGTTTTCCAAAAAAAAAAAAAAGCTTTCTTTTAAAAATTTCAAAAGCAAAAACACAAAAAAATAGATTCCTTTAGGACTTTTCAAAAATAAATCAAATGGTTAGTTACTTGACTTGGCAGATTTGCATAATTAAAAAATACAAATAAATTAAAAATTTTACAAAAGTCAAAACAAACTACGGGGACCTAATTCCGGCTAGTGGATATGTAGACACCTGCTAGGAGGTCGCAAAAATAAAAAACTTTTAGGATTTTTTTAAAACAAAAAAAATATATATTTTTGTAAATATATAAATATATTTTTAGAAAACAAAAGAATAAAATTTAAAAAAATGAAAAATCAAAATTAGTCTCTTTGGCTCATATAATTCAAGATTTCTAAAGCCCATTTAAAGCCTAGATAACCATTTAGGTTTTAAAATAGCAGCCCCGGATTCATCCATCTCTGGTTTTTCATGCATATCAGTGGCCGAGCTAAAAACCAAACCACCAATTGGGTTTTTGGTTCACCTTTTTTCCGGTTTTAGCCGGTGGCGACTCCAATCAAAATATTTTTCAAAAATCCGAGCTTTTTATGAAAATCCTACTGGTTCCTTGTCGAGTGGTATATATTAAACGAGCTGGGTTTGATACGAATCGGGACCTTTAGGAGAAAATGAGCAAAATTCGAGCTTAACAAAATGTTTACTAACAAAATTTATTAAGTGTGCAGTGCTTAAATTTAAGAATGATCAAAGTTGGTTTATGAAAATGTTTTTGAAAAGAGATTCAACTAAAAATGAAACCCCCAAAGTTTTGGAATCGATTTAGCTTAAACCCTAATTTGAAATTAAACAGGAAACCCTAATGTCAACAAAACCCTAGTTAGATGTAATGGTTTAAGTCCGGCAATCCCGAATAAGCAACCCTAAGAAAGTAAGTAAGAGATTAGTATGTAGAATAGTTTGTAATTACATAAGAAAGCTAAAAAAGATCAGATTAGTAAAACCACGAATCATTTTGAACCCGAACGGATACGGTTCTTGAAAAACGTGACCCAAAGCTCAAAATAGTAAAAATATTCCAAATATACCATTAGACTCGTAAAAATGTAAGGTTTTCAAAAATATCAGTTTTATAATTTTTCGGTGAGTAAAAATAACAGATATCGCAATTATACGAGTATTTTCTTACTACCGGTACTTTATTAGTCATATCTGCTTTACATTACACTATTAATTACTATTCTACGCTATTCTTTTCTCTTTGCTTTTTCTAACACCTACTCTTATAACACCATAACCTATAACTTTTACTTTTTACCTTTCTCATAACTTTTTCACATCTACCTTACTTAATATTACATTTTATTTAACAAAAATACAAAACAAATATTCTCTCTACCCCCTCCATATTGTGGCCGGTACCACACCCCTCCCACCCCCACCCCCAACCCCCCCCCCCCCCCCCCCCCCCCCCCCCCCCTTTTCTTCATCTCTCTTATTTTTTTTTTTTTTTCTTTTATTTAAATCACTCAAAAATCGCTCATTATTTTCCTATAAATACCTCCATCCTCTTTCACTTCTTTCATACAACTACTCCACCAAATTTACTACTAAATCTCTCTCAAATTTTCCTCTCAATACTCTCTTCAAATACTCTCTCAAAATAATCTCAAACCACCTTCTACATACACAAAACCCATAACCACATAATACTTCAAAAACCCTCTTTCGGCAAATTTTTTTTACATATTTTTTTTCTCATGTCATGTAACTTTATATGACCATGGTGTGATTTTCCAAAAATTAAATGTTATGGAAGCTATACTGTAAACCCCTAAATTTTCGGAATCGGTTTAGTACAAAACCCTAACCGGAAGTCAAACGAAACCCTAAAGGTCAACAAAACCCTAGTTTACCGTATGAAACTAAATCCGGCATTGTCGTTTTCTTTGGCCTTGAAAAACGAAGTTGGAATTATTAGCTAAAAGAGTTCGTAATAACCATAGGTTTTATAAAAGTTTCAGTTTAGCGAAATTCGGGTGTCCTTCGAACCCGATCGGACACAGTTCTCGAAAAACGTGTCCGGAAGCCCGGAATAGTAAAAATATTCCGAATACACCGTTAGACTCGTAGAAATATAAGTTTTCCAAAAATATCAGTTTCGTAATTTTTCGGTAAGTAAAAATAACAGATATAGCTATTATACGCGTATTTTCTTACTACCGGTACTTTAATTGTCATATCTACTTTACATTACACTATTCATTACTATTCTACACTATTCTTTTATCTCTACTTTTTCTTACACCTACATATCTATTTTCTTACTTTTTTTCATCTCCAACACAACTTTAATCACATCAACTTTACACATTACTTCTTTATTACACAAAACAAATTAAAAAAATCAATTCCCCCCCCCCCCAAACAAGCATGGCCGGCGCCTATGCCCCCCTCTCTCCTCCAATTTGTTTCAATTTTTCTTTAATTTAAATCACACAAAAATCACTCTCCATTTTCCTATAAATACCCCCCTCCTCTTTCACTTCTTTCACACCACTTCTTCTCTAAAGTTATTATAGCAAAATCTCTCTCAAATTCTCTCAAGAGTTCCTCCTAGTCTAGCTTCTTTTAAGTAAGAGTTTCTTCGAGAAGTCTCCATGTTCATCTACTTAGTATGAGCTTAGTGTGTGTTTTCTAAAACCATGAAGGTTAAGAAAGCAACAATAGGTTCATACTTTGTTTTTGTTCATAATCATAATTCCTTTATGTTCATATTCATTTATGTTCTCTTATGTTCCTTTATGTCTCTTTTATGTTCATAACTATCTACTATATCTATATAGCTATATATACTATTTAGAGCATATAAGCTCATAATCTTGCAATTTATTTATCTTTCATGCAATTTATTTACTTCAATGCAATTTACTTATTTCAAGTTGTTTTTAAGACTAGTCTCTAGTCTTAGACTTGTCCTCATCAAGTCAAAACAAGCTTTTCTTTCTTTCATTTTATTTCATTATGGGACTAGTTTATTTCTTAGTCCCGGGAGCCTTGAAAAAGCTAAGACTCCAATACTTGACTTTATTATTTATGCTTTATGTTATTTTGTTTATTATTATTCTCATAATCATGTTCATTTAGATTGTTGTCCAAAAGTTTTATTTAGATAATTAAATAAAAGAAGGCTTTTTGTCACTTAGGAATAAGGTTATGTGAAACATAAAAATATAAGATAACAAAAATAAACTCATTCATTTTCAAGTTACAAAAAGAATTCACTATGAATTTAGAAATTATTTTTACTTAAAAAGCTACTCAAATCTTTGTTATTCTACCTTGTTTTCAAAAGAAAACATTTTGTTGACAAAACGGTTTTTTTCATAAGAAAGAAAATAAGATGGATGACTACGGAAAATTTTTAAGAAAAGACCTTTGCAAACAAATAGGCAAAGAAAAATTTATGGTTTGAAAATAATAAAGTTATTTCTTTTCAAGTTACAAGAGAAAATTAATAGAATTATAGAAATTAGTTTTTCTACAAAAAGTCCTTAATTGTTCCACATTGTTTTTATAAAGAAAACAAGTTTTCATGCATGGATGAATATGAGAAGTATCAAGTAAGGAATTTTCGCAAAACAAATAAACAAAGGAATTTATACAAGAAAAATAAAGAATAGCATATTTCCTAGAAAACTTCAAACATAGTCTTAATATAACTTAGAAAGTAAAAAAAAAAAAATTTATCTTCAAAAGTCACTTAGAAAAAGATAAATAAAAATAAAACGTTTTTAGAAGACAAAGAAAGCAAGGTATACATTTCAAAGAAATTTACAAAAACAATTTTCGAAAAGCTTCAACCCGACATTGTTTTACCTAAGAAAAATAATTGGACAACAAGACATTTGAGCATGCTTAAATATGAGTTATATAGTTATAAAAAGAATTTTTCAACTATATAGATAACTAAGTATTTATCAAACAAATTTTGACTTCTTGAACCAAAGTTGTTTTTACTTGGAAATCCGTGGTGAATTTTGTCGCCACTTTTTCGGAACCTATATGGCTTTTTTTGTGGGAAATAATTTTAGAAATGGGTAGATCTTTTCGAGTAGTTAGAAATCGGTATATTATATGCGCGATAACTTGGTCATTTTAACTCGGAATCGCCCATATAATATACCGATTTCTAACGACAATGGCATTGTGAGTTTATTTCCATTAAATGCTACACTTGTTGTGCTTGTAAATTAGTTGCACTAGAGTCAGGAAAAGATAAACCGATATGCATGTAAAATAATTCCTTGAAAGAATTCTAAGAATATCGAAGCCCGAATTGTTCTAAATGATTGCTTTTAGTTTAATATTGATTTGTGTGAAATTCCTTGATCACCATAAAGTTGAAAATAATTATGTTATGACTTTATAAATTAATGAACTCATGCATACCACGAAGTGAGTCACATTGCATGGTTGGGTTATTATCCTTGGGTGAGAAGGATAGTAAGCTCATGTTGAAAGCAACACTTGGCGGAAGATCTGAAAGCGATTGCTTGGCGACTTAATGGAATATGCTTGGCGGTTGATCCGAAAGCAAGGTCAAATCAAGTAGATTCGGAATACTTGGCGATGAGTGCTCGCAAGTTTAAAAGTTTTTAATGAATGCTTGGCAATGAGTGCTCGCAAGTTTAAAAGTTTTTAATGAATGCTTGGCGATGAGTGCTCGCAAGCTTAAAATTTCTATTGTTAAGACTACTTGTTTTGAGTATCACCAAACCCCGAATGGAGGGCGTAAATCCATTCAACATATAGTTCCCAGAAAGCTATATGATTGTTTGCCCATGTGTTTGATGCACTACATATGTATGATTAACCAACTTGTTTGAATCTTGTTACAAGAAGTTATTTATGGAAATAGTTCTCACTAAGCCTATTAGCTTATACCCCGATAGCTACCTTTTGCAGTTTCCGTATTTATGGTTAAGGCCACGTGGACCATGCGGGCAGGTAATCCCTTTTGAACATTAGAAATCTGAATAAAGTATAGCTTAGTATTAGCATGTTAATACGCATATAATAGATTAGTAATTTAGGGAGTTGTCCTTAAGTTTGTAAAGTCTTTGCCATGAACAAATAATTGTTGTGAATCCTCTTTTCTTAATATGTTTTTATATCTCCTTAAACTTCATTATTCCACATATGGTCCTCTAAGATTGTGAAAGTAAGCCTTACACTTAATATAAAAGCTTTTGGAAATGACTAAGGTTGTCATACTTAAGCTTTAATATTGAGTGTGGCGGACTGTCACGTTTAGGGTACCCATTGGGGCGTGACATATACTATATTCATGTATTGTTCTTGTTCATAAATATCTATTTATATTTATATTGTTATTTTACTTTGTTCATATTATTATTGTTATTATATCTAAATATTATTATGTATCTATATATAAATATATATATATATTATTTAGAGCATATAAGCTTACTTGCAATTTATTTATTTTCATGCAAAGTAATTTATTTATTTCTTCCATTACAATTTATTTATTTCTTGTTGTTTTAAGGCTAGTTTCTAATCTTAGACTTATCCTCATCAAGTCAAAACAGATTTTTTTTCTTTCTTTTATTTTATTTCTTTCTTCTGGGACTAGTCTACTTCTTAGTCCCGGGAGCCTTGAAGAAGCTAAAACTCCCAATACTTGACTTCATTTATCATCTATGCTATTTTTTATTGCTATTATTTCTCATAATCATGCCCATTAAGATTGTTGTCTAAATTTTCCAAGCTCCAATTATTTTTGATAAAAATGAGATTTTATCACCTAAAGAATAGTTTTACATGAAATATAAAATCTATGGTTAAACCAAAGTAAAAATTCTTTTCCAAGCTTTAAAAAGAATTCGCTACAGCTTTAAAAACTACTTTTGTTTTGAAAAAGCTTTTTGAATCCTTTCTATATTTCTTGTTTTCTTAAAAGAAGATGACTTTGATGCTAGAATAATTTTCATAGTATAAGGAAATCCCTTAAAACAAAAATAAGAGTTTCCAAAACCAAGATTTATCAAGTAAATAGTCAAATAAAATAAATAGGAAAAGTAGCACTAGTGTTGAGGAATTAAAAAAGAAGAAATTTACTTTTATCAAAAAGTCATTTACAAAAACAGTAAGACAAACATAAAGTAATTCTTTGAAAAACAAAGGAATCAAAATATTCATTTACAAAATGGATTTCTTGTAAACTATAGTTTTCTAAACTCTTAATTAAACATCGTTTTACCAAGAAACATGGTTGGACAACAAACACTTGAGCATGGATAAAATATGAGCTAAGTATCTATGAAAAAGGAATTTTTCAACTATATAGATAACTAAGTATTTATCAAACAAATTTTGAATAATTTAAAGTTTGAAACAAATTGTTTTGGGGATAGAAAAATTCATGGTGAATCTGATCACCACTATTTCGGGGCCTAAATGATCTAAATTGTTTAAAATAGTTTTATAAATGGATAGATCTTTTCGAGTAGATAGAAATCGGTATATTATAAGCGCAAATCCGAGTTAAAATGACCAAGTTATAGCCATTTTAAATTGCAGTCTTCCTTTATACGAAATTTGACGTTCTCATGACATTGTTTTGTCAAAATTCAAGAAAGTCATCAAGAAATACTCATTTTAGTTATTTTCCTTGACTAGGTGATCTCGAGAAAGGATGCCCATACCTCAAGGACTATTTCGACTAAGTGGATTATGTGAACGACTCATCCATTTAGAGAAGTGTCGACATGGAATCGTGAGTTAATTTCCTTAAAATGCTTTACTTGATTGTGCTTGTAGTATTGTCGCATTAGAATTAATAAAAGACAAATGGATATGTATGTGAGAAAATTTGTTGAAAGGATCCTAAGAATATCGAGGCCGGGATTGATTAAATATTTGTTTTAGTATAGCACTTGATTTGTATGAAATTCTATGATCACCTTAATTTAATAATAATGATGCTATGATATCATAAGTAAATTGATCCATGCATACCACGAAGTGAGTCACATTGCATTGGGTTATTTTCCTTGGGTGAGAAGGATGGTAGCTCAGGTCGAAAGCAACACTTAACGGATTGACCAAAAGCGATTGCTTGGTGACATGGAATTAAATGCTTGGTGGAAAGTCCAGAAGTATGGCTCAATTCAAGTAGGCTAAACATGCTTGGCGGTATTGATCGAAAGCATAAATTTTTAATTAAAACTACTTGTTTTGAGGTTACATATCACCAAACCCCGAATGAAGGGCGTAAATCCATTCAACATATAGTTCCCGAAAAACTATATGTCTTGTTTGCCCACGTGTATGATGCATTTCATTTGTCTACTTAAATAACTTGTTTGAATTTCATTACACAAGAAGTTATTTATGGAAATAGTTCTTACTAAGCCTATTAGCTTATACGCCTATAGATATCTTTTGCAGTTTACCTATTTGTGGTTGAGGCCATGTGGAGCCTACAGTCAGGTGCTTTCTTTTTTGGTTAAGAAATTTCTAGATAAAATTTAGTATTGGATAAAATATAGACTTCATAGAAATATTCTTGTGATAGATAATAATTATTTGTGACTGGGGAATGCCCCTAAGACTTGTAGGACTTTTCTTTTGAACAAATGAATATTATGAATCCTCTTTTCTTAATTTGTTATTATATCTTCTTAAGCTTCATAATTCCATGTATGGTCCTCTAAATTTGTGAAAGCACGCCTTACACTTAATATCGAAGCTTCTAGAAATGACTAAGGTTGTCAGACTTAAGCTTTAATATTAAATGTGGCGGACTGTTGCGTTTAGGGCACCCTTTGGGGGTGACACAAAAAGTATTTCAAAAAATGTTTGGATAGTTTTCAAGGACAAATGTATAGTCAGAAGGTAACTCAGAAGGTAAAATCGTTAGTTTACAAAACTTTTATAACGGTCAGAAGATCAATCAGAGGATAAATGTCACTATGAACGGGTTTCACGAACAGACTTCAAGAAATTGGATTTTCTATGATTCTTTATGGATTTGAAGACCCATCTCCAAAGTTGAGCGTATTATGGTACATTCAATTATGTTCCACAAAGTTGGTTTAATTATCCATGGGGATTTAAGTTTTATCGGACTAAAGCTTATTCTTAGAGATTTATGTTCAACAGAAAGTTCAAGATCATACTAATTCAAGTTTCTTTGGACATATTCAAGATTCAGATTAGACATGAGAAGCTGATATTTTCTTTTAGGCTATGTCTTAACAAGACAATGAATTCAAAATCACGAAGTTTAAAGACAGCAATAAGGTTTCAAAATCATGAGAGCTAAAAACAGCTAGAGGAGTTCAAAATCACGAGATTTATGTGCAGCAAAGATATGGAATATAAATCTGTCTTTCGAATTAAATAATATTAGAAAGTATCTATCCTTTATCAGACGCATTTCATGGGATTTCCATCAACAAACAAGATTATCTTTACAAAACTAGAATTTCTGAATTGAAGAAGATAATGAACAGCAAATATTATCCTATCTTCTAAGGGACACTGACACTGGATAATTTGAAATAATGAAGTTCAAATTTTTCAAGACTCATTCACAGCAAGATACGATCCTATTATTGAGGGATATTGATCAAAAATTTGAATTGAAGCATATCAAAGTAGGCACACAAGAGTGGGATAAAGATATTCATCATTGTTCAAGTTAATCATATCCGTCGGAGGAAAAATCAAGAACAAAGCTTATCCTTTTGCAACCATTGAAGATATTTTTCTCTTGCAGAAGGTCAAGAAGAGGATAAAAAGGTTTTTAAAAAATCAGGAGCTAATTATTCAAATTTTTCTGTCTAACTGTTGAAGACTTACACTACTTATACTAAAGAAGAAAGAGAAACAAATACATGAAGTTCAATACGAAAAAGCCTATATTTTGACCAAAAGAAATTTCCATAGCTTACTCTTGGGAAAAACTCTGTCATTTACTTTGTCTTGTTGTACTAAACCGAAAGGAAACTTTTATGGCTTTATTCCTCATTGTTTTAGTTCTCTTGTGAGAGATTGCAGAAGGAGTGAGAGTGACTTTCTTTCTCTGTAGATCAGTAAATAGCTTGAGTGAAGTTAGATAGGCTGAGTAAAGTGACTAAAGTTTATTGTATTTGAACAAGCTTGTACTCTCATTTCTTGATTGGATAATGGAACATACCGGTGTAGAATACGAGGTCCTTGACTTAAAGTTAGAAGAGAGGACTGATGCTCGAGGCAGAACCTCTATAAATCGACTTTGCACTCTTCTCCACCTTATCTTTTAATTTCGTGCATGTTTGATTGTTTACTATAGTTACTTTCTTCAATCAGAGACTAAATCAAAGAGTATTTTGGAAGCTCAAATTTAAACATTTGGTTAACTTAAGTGAACTTATTTTTTTTTAATTTTATTTAACTTTACTTGCAATTAAGTTTGTTGTTTTCAAGTGAGTTTGAAAGCCATTATAACTTGATTAACCAAGTGGTGTGAATTCATTTTATGTTTTGAAAAAGCGAAATTTTTATCAAACAACCAATTCACACCCTCCCCCCCCCCCCCCCCCCCCCCCCCCCCCTCCCCCCCCCTCCCCCCCCCTCTTGGTTATTTTTTCAGGACCAACAAAGATTTAATATATTACTGAGGCTTAAAAATATTTTATATGAAATGATTCATTTGGCAGATTCTCATACTCAACTGAGTTCGAATACCAAACTTTTACCTGATAAACCTAGTTATCCAGGTACATAGTGATATGATTGTTGATTGTTAGATTATATATATATTATATATATTTCTAAACCAATTCTAATCAAAGAAGAATTAGAAATTGTTTGAAATTGGTTGTTCTTTTCACCATTGAATCTTATCTAGGGAGTAGCAACCTTGTTAACGAAGTTAATGTAGTAGTTTAGGTACTTAGGCCACTTGTCATGATGCAATAACTTCTATTAGTGGCTCGACGAGTAATTTATTTGAGGTATAGTATTGGTGTAACATTTGCTTATTCTTAAAAGAATATAATATGATTTAGTTCACGTTTTATGGGGATGATTGAATTAAGTGATATTATTGATTAAGTTAAGTAATGTTGAGTAATGACTGTAAACCCTAGATGAAATTACTTTTTCTTTATGAGGATATATCAATGATATAAGTATTCGTGCTACTTATATCAACTCCCTAAACAGCTGCAATTATTCTGGAACCCCCATATTCCCCAAGCTTGAATTCGAAGTTTGAATACTCTGGTGTTGTTTGTTTGAATTAAATAAAGAGAAATAATTTATTATCTTCTCTTGCATTAGTTCAAGAGTATATGTTACATCATATTTGTTTGTATTATTGTGTACTGGGCCTCTGGCTTACTTTTTCTCTTTCAGGTATTGATGAAGACGAGTTTTATGATTCCTTAGCTATGACAAGGACTTTGAGGACTTTCTGGATGAGTGCGATGATTAAGACTCCTGGATTGACCTTATTGTTTTCTTTTCAAGAAAGACCAAATCAAGCTTTGTTTTATAAAAAATGTAATAGTATAGGCCAGGCTTACTTGTAAGCCTAAGTTTGCAATATAAAATATTTTATATTTCCCTATATTGTACGTACATGATGAGTAGTTATCACGCCCCACCCTCAGGCAATCGATGTGATGCCAGGACAGTAACCCCACAGGCACTGACTTCGGGGGATCATCACAACGAGTTCCCTTACCAGCATAAGAAGGTATTGTTCTCCTAGGCAAAGTTGACTCCGAGCTACAGCCTTGAAGGATCGAACCCATGACCTAAGGCTTTTGTTTGCCTTAAAGGCAACACCTCTCACCAATTGAGCTATAGCTTAGAGTTAACTTTGCCAAAGAGAACAATACTTTCTTGTGCTGGTAACGGAACTTGCAGCGGTGATCCCCTAAAGTCAATGCCTGTGGGGCTGCCGTCCTAGCATCATGTCAACTGCCTAAGGGTAGGCTGTGACAGTATTTTTTGTTAAAGTTTTGTATTTTCAAACAGGTTAAACAGGCAATCCACATAAACATCTCCTTTTTCAGACGGCCTTACGTGTAGTACTTAAGCAGTATGTGTTAAACTTTATGTTCACGAATGATTTTGATGAGAATAATTATTACACAATTAATTATTTAAATATCCTTAATTGTTTAAATACTTAAAATATTTCTATGTATATATATATATATATATGTTTTGCATTTGTTCTGTTGTTATTTAAGTTTTAACAAAACAAAAATTGAAGAAAAGTGAAGACAAAGCTATCAAGCCCAGTAGAAGAAAGGTGAAGGCACTATTCATAAGATAAAAACAAAAGACTGAGTTTTTGGCAAAACTATAAAGTCAAGAACTAGAGTTTTAGGTAAAATCCTAAGGTCAAGGGTTGGAGTTTTAGGCAAAATTTATAAAGTCAAGAGCTAAAGTTTAGGCCTCGACCTTAGATCTTGACTTCAGAAAGTTTGCCCTTGGGTAAAATTTATAAAGTCAAGGGCTAAAATTTAAACCTCAACTTCAGAAAGTCTGCCCTCGACTTTAGGAAAAAAAAAAAAAAAAGAACTTTGGAATGCATTTAATGCATGTGTCAGACACATTTAATGCTCTTTCATTGCTTTTGAACTTTTACATGTTATTAAATCATTAAGTATATTAAACATAAGTATAGGTTGTCAGAAACTTTTTTATAAAGGGCAAATTTCTTATCAAGAGCTATAAATGGAATTTTTCTCCTCTCTTTGAAAGAGAATAAAATATAATAGAATTTTTTTACGCACAGTAAAAACGAAAACAACGTTCTGTAAAGTTTTTTTTTTTTTACTTATGTTTTTGTTCTTGTTCTTGTTAATTTATAAATTTTTTCTAAGAAAACAATTAGTGCTCTGTTTTGAAATTTGTTGATAAGCTCTAAACGAGAGTTTTTTAGCACTTTTTAAGATTTCAAAAAGTTGTTTATCTGCTTATTTAAGAAGCTCAGTTTATGAAAGGAATTTATAAAATTCCTAAAGTATTTTCTGTTGTAAATCTATTCATGTAGAAGTGTTTCTTTGTAAAGGAAATTTGTATATTTCCTTAAAAAACTTTTCAGTTTGTAAATCTAGTCATATAGGAGCTGTTTGAGAAAAGCCCTCAGTGGAGGCAAAGTGAAGTCATCATGTGAGGCATTGAGAAAAGTCCTTGTAGAGGCAAAGGAATCCGTTCGTGGAAGGTAAAGAGAAGTCCTTAGTAAGAGGCATTTGAAGTCTAGTCTAGAGTTACCAGCATCGTCCTAATTGTGATTAGACAAGAAGTCCTTTGTAGAAGGAAAAAAGAAGTCCTCAGTGGGAGGCATTTGAAGTCTTGTCTGGGGTTACCAGCATCGTCCTAATTACGATTAGGCAGGAAGTCCTTCATGGAAGGCAAAGAGAAGTCTGGCCATATATTACCAGCACAAAACTTGACTTATCAAGTGGAAATCCTTTATGAAAGGCAATTGTAAAAGTCCTATTGTGATAGGTTTTGTTGTAATTCCTCGTCTAAGAAGTGTATTGATTTTGGAATAAGCAATATAGTGGTAAAACTCCTCTTTGAGGCATTTGCACTGTAGAGAGTAGGCAGTGGGTCGAACTCCATGTTAAATCCTTGTATTGCTTCTCTTTCTCTCTCTCTATGCTTCTTTATATCTACTTATTTGTTAATTAGTTTTAATTAGTTTATTCCGCTATATTTGTTTGTTTAAGTTAACTCTTGTCTTATCTTAGTTAATTAATTTGTTTGATAAAATTTAAAAAAAATTGTAATACTTAATTCACCCCCCCCCCCCCCCCCCCCCCCCCCCCTCTTAAGTATTCCTTATGTATTATTATTCCTAACAATTGGTATCAGAGTCTAGTCTCTTGTGGTGATTGCTTAAATGCAAAAGAGAAAAGATCATGGCTTCTAATACACTAGGATTCTTGGAGGTCAGGCTATAAATAGGCCACCGCTTCTTAGTGGGGGTAATTACCCTTATTGGAAGTGTAGAATGAATATATTTTTGAAAGCTCAACATAGATTAATATGGAGAGTAGTTGAAAAAGACCTTTTACAATTGAAAAAAAAATGAAGATCAATATTCAGAAATGATTGGAAAAAACTGGATTATAATGAAGCTGCCATGAATATTCTTCATTGTATTGAATGAAAGTGATTTCAATAGAGTTTGTACTTGTAAATCTGCTAAAGAAATCTGGGATGAACTTGAAGTAACTTATGAAGGAACTTCAAGGATCAAAGACACTAAAATAAGCTTGTTGGTTGGTCAATTTGAAAGTTTTAAGATGCTGCCTGGTGAAACAATTGATCAAATGAATGATAGATTCATTAATATCATTAATCCTTTGAGTGTTTTGGGCAAGAGCTTTACTAATGTTGAAATAAATTCAAAATTGCTCAGATCATTGCCAAGGAATGGGAAGCAAAACGGATAGCAATAGAGGAAGCCAAGGATCTTAGCACACTTACAAAAGAAGAGCTTCTTGGTGCACTCAAGACTCATGAGCTCATCAAGAATCAAAGTGAAGAATCCCAAAAGAAGGCTATTGCTCCGAAGGCTACCAACAATGATTCTGATAAGGAGGAGATAAATGAAGATGTTGTATTGTTTGCAAAGAATTTCAACAAATTTATGAAGACTGATAGCTCCTAGAAGTTTAGAAAGGAAAGGAAGGATGTTGTGTGCTATAAGTGCTAGAAACCAGGACACATCCAATCAAACTTCCCTCTCCTCAAGAAAGCACAAAAAAGATCCAAGAGGAAAGCACTTATTGCTACTTGGAGTGATGAAGAGTCATCATATTTTGATGAAGAAGAGTTATGCTTCATGGCAATCCACGATGAGGTAAATAATCCTTCAAAATCCTACTCTAATGATGAATTGCTTGACATGTATAAAAAAGTTTGTAAAAAGCTTAAAAAATATGAAGAAAATAATAAACAACTTAAAAATCTGATGCAAAATGCTTTAGTTAGATTAGAAGAGTTTGAAGATGAAATTAATGAGTTTAAAACTGAAAATGAAGAAAAAGACGAAATAATAATAGCTCTAGGTTTTAAAAAAGACAGCTTGCATGAAAATCTTAGCAGCATGAATATGAAAATTGATGAAATTAGAAATAAAAATAGGAAACTAAAAACAGAAAATAAAATCCTGGTTGAACAGAATCATAAATTAAAAATTAAAAATGATCTTTTAGATTTAGAAATTAAAACTATAAAAGATGATAATAAACCTGCATATACTAGCAACAACATCAATAACAATGAACTTCTAAAAGAGCTATATGAGCTAAGAACAGAAAATATAAATCTGAAATCTAGCTTAGAGGATTCGAAAGCTGTCATAGCTAAATTCACACAAGGAGAGAAAAAATTAAATACTATCCTTGATGAGCAAAAATCTGATCCTAACAAATATGGAATTGGCTATGATAGGCACAGAATTATAAGTCTCATAAGACTCGGTTTGTAAAAGCCACTTATGGCACTTGTAATTATTGTGGCAAGTCTGGCCATATTGCACACAAGTGTGCAAGAAGAAAGGCTTTGCTCTCGGGTCATAAAAGCAAGTATGTTTGGGTGGCTAAGAAAGAAGTTTTATCTGTTTCTAACCCAAGAGAACCCAAACAGAAATAGGTATCAAAAAAATAATAACTTGCTTTGCAGGGATCCTCAAGTGGCAGCAACAAATGGTACTTGGACAACGGGTGCTCTAGGCATATGACCGGAGTTGCTTCCAAATTTTCAAAGCTGGACTTGATGGATCAAGGGAGTATTACCTTTGGGGATGATAAAAAATCAATTGTTTTGGGTAAAGGTAGCATTATCCTTAATGAAGATCTTGTTATTAATAATGTGTTGTTGGTAGATAATCTAAAACATGATCTGCTTAGTATAAGTCAACTTTGTGATAATGGTTTTAAAGTAACATTTTATACCAAAAGATGTACTATAAAAAGAATTGATAATAACCAAGAATGCTTTGAAGGATATAGACATAAAAATATTTACAAAATTAATTTAGATTATTTTAAATCATCAAGTCAAATATGTCTGTATTCTCAAAATAACAATAGTTGGTTATGGCATAGAAAATTGGGATATGCTAACATGAAATTAATTTCAAAAAAAAAAAATCTTGTCAAAGGTTTACCAAGTTTAAATTTTCAAAATGACAAGATTTTTCAATCATGTCAACAAAGAAAGTAAACTAAGACTACTTTTAAGGCTAAGGATGCAGTTTCCACTTCTAGGCCATTACAATTGTTACATATGGATCTTTTTGGTCCTACTCAAACTTTGAGTTTAGAAGGAAAAAGATACATTTTGGTTATTTTTGATGACTTCTCTAGATTTTTATGAACTTTCTTTCTTGCCTCTAAAGACGAAACCAATTATGTCTTTTTTAGATTTTGCAAGAAAGTCCAAAATGAAAAATGTCTTAGTATAGCTTCAATAAGAAGTGATTATGGAGGAGAGTTTGAAAATCTTGAAATGAATAATTTTTGTGAAAGATATGGTATTGAACACACTTTTTCAACATTTAGAACCCCACAATAGAATAGTGTAGCCGAAAGAAAGAATAGAACTTTAATAGAAATGGCTAGAACCATGTTGTGTGAGAATAATTTTCCAAAATATTTTTGGGCCGAAGCTGTCAATATCGCTTGCTATATTTCAAACCAAATTTTTATTAGACCAATCATAAAGAAACCCCCCTATGAGATATGGAAAGGAAAAAGACCAAACATTTCTTATTTTCATCCCTTTGGCACAAAGTGTTATATCTTAATAAATGAAAAAAATATCTAGGAAAATTTGATGTTAAATCTGATATAGGAATCTTTATAGGATATTCTTCATCTAGTAAAGCATATAGGGTATATAATAAAAGAACTTCTGTTGTAGAAGAATCTATACATATTGTTTTTTATGATGGTTAATGTTGATGATGTTTTTGATAGAATAAATGATCTTTCATATTCTGATGTTGAAAATTCTGGTATTGTTTCTACTGTTGAAAAATCTGCTACTGTTGATGATGTGCATGAGCACATTAGTAATCTACCTAGGGAATGGAAATATGCTAGTTCACATCCAAAAGACTTAATAATAGGTGAATCTTCAAATAGGGCATAAACTAGATCATCTCTTAAAAACACAACCAATCTAGTTTTTCTATCAAAACTTGAACCTAAAACCTTGGAAGAAGCTTTAGAAGATGAGTTTTGGATTCAAGCCATGCAAGAAAAATTAAACCAATTTACTAGAAGTGAGGTTTGGAATCTTGTTGCAATACTTGAAAATAAAACTGTCATAGGAACAAAATGGGTTTTTAGAAATAAAATGGATGAATCTGGAATAGTAATAAGAACAAAGCTAGGTTAGTTGCTAAAGGCTATACACAAGAAGAGGAGATAGATTTTGATGAGACTTTTGCCTCGGTTGCAACACTAGAATCTATAAGAATGCTTTTGGCATATGCTGCTCACAAAGATTTTATCCTTTATCAAATGGATGTCAAAAGTACTTTTTTAAATGGTTTCATAAAAGAAGAGGTCTATGTCGAGCAACCACCGAGTTTTGAAAATAATGAATTTCTCAATCATGTTTTTAAATTGAACAAAGCCTCTATGGTCTCAAGCAAGCTCCTAGAGCTTAGTATGAAAGACTTAGTAGCTTTTTAATAAATAATGGATTTTCAAGAGGAAAAATTAATGCAACTCTTTTTATCAAAAATCACAATTCTGATACATTAATTATACAGATTTATGTAGATGACATTGTGTTTGGTGCTACTAATTCTTCACTTATAAAAGTTTTTGTTGAGTCCATGCAAAAAGAATTTGAAATGAGTATGATGGGAGAACTCACTTATTTTCTTGGGCTACAAATTAAGCAATCAAGATCTGGAACCTTTATTAATCAATCTAAATACACTAAAGACTTGTTAAGAAGGTTTAAAATGATAGTTGTAAATCTAAATCTAAATCTAAACCTACACCTATGAGCACTAGTGTAAAACTAGACAAAGATGAAAAAGGTAAAAATATTTGTAAAAAGATGTATATATGCATGATAGATAGTTTGTTATATTTACCAGCTTAAAAACCTGATATCATGTTTTTTGTATGTGTATGTGCACGATTTCAATCTTGCCTAAAAGAATCTCACTTGTGTAGTCAAATGCATCTTTAAGTACCTTGTGGACACTATTGAAATTGGCTTGTGGTATCCTAAACATACTTCTTTTGAACTTGTTGGATACTCTGATGCTAACTTTGCTGGTAGCAAAGTAGATCGAAAAAGCACAAGTGGCACATGCCATTTTCTTGGTAATTCTTTAATATCTTGGCAAGCAAAATTCTATTGCATTTTCAACTGCTAAAGCTGAATATATAGCTGCTGGCAGTTGTTATGCATAAATTTTATAGATGAAACAAACTTTGTAAGACTTCGGTTTAGAATTTGAAAGTATACCAATTCGGTTTAATAATTCGAGTGCCATAAATTTGACTAAAAATCCCATTCAACAATCAAGAACCAAGCATATTGAGATTAGACATCATTTCATTCGTAATCATGTTCTAAATAAGGACATTTACTTGGAATTCGTTGATATAAACCATCAGTTTACTGATAGTTTTACTAAACCCTTGAGTGAAGAACAATTTTGCACTTTAAGAGGAGAATTGGGCATGTTAAAGGTTGATGAGCGCTAAAATATTTTTAAACCAGGAACTTCCTTAAAAATCTGATCTTAAGCCTCTTAACTGATAATATTGCAGACTTTAGACTAAAGTCTGCACTTGCATTCATGTTTGTATTTGTGCTTATATGCCAACATTTGTTTTCTGTAATTTTCTTTTGTTATGAATTTGTTTATATCATTCTGTGCTTTGTTTTAAAAATTAAAAAAAAAATAAAACAAAGGTTGTTTGAACCAGGGGGAGACACTTTTTTTTTAAGAAAATTTCATTTTCTCTGTCTCGATTTTTCATAAAAAAAAAAAAGAAGCAAAGTTTGTTTTAAAAAGGGAGGGTGAATTTTTTTTTTTTGGAAAGTGCTTTGGATAGGGGAGAAAATTGATTTTGTTTTAGTTAATTTTTTTTAACAAAAGTCTATATTCTTCTTTTCTTTATTTTTTTCTTTTTAATGAGAAAAAGGAAGAAATATTTGCACAATTAAGAATTATTTTAGAATTGATTGTGCATATTTATTCTCATCAAAAAGGGGGAGATTGTTGAACTTTATATTCATTAATGATTTTGATGAGAATAATTATTACACAATTAATTATTTGAATATCCTTAATTGTTTAAATACTTAAAATATTTATATATATATGCTTTTTATTTGTTCTGCTGTTGTTTAAGTTTCAATAGAACAAAAGTTGAAGAAAAGTGAAGACAAAGCTATCGAGCCCAGTAGAAGAAAAGTGGAGGCATTATTCATCAAATAAAGACAAAAGACTAAGTTTTTGGCAAAACTATAAAGTCAAGTGATGGAGTTTTTGGCAAAATCGCAAAGTTAAAGCTGGAGTTTTGAACAAAATTTATAAAGTCAAGGGCTAAAGTTTAGGCCTCGACCTCAGACCTCAACTTCAGAAAGTTTGCCCTCGACTTTAGAAAGAAAAGAGCTATTTGAATGCATTTAATGTATGTGTCAGACACATTTAATGATCTTTCACTACTTTTGAACTTTTACACGTTATTAAAACGTTAAGTATATTAAATATAAGTATGGGTTGTCATAAACTTTTTATAACGGGCAAATTTCTCATCAAGAGCTATAAATGGAATTTTTCTCTTCTCTTTGAAAGAGAATAAAATATACTAGAATTTTTTAACGCACAGTAAAAACGAAAACAGCGTTCTGTAAAGTTTTATTTTTTACTTGTGTTTTTGTTTTCGTTTTCCTTTTTTTTAAGAGAACAATTACGGCTCTGTTTCGAAATTTGTTGATACACTCTAAACGAGAGTTTTTTAGCACTATTTAAGATTTACAAAATTTGTTTATCTACTCATTTAATGAGCTCAGTTTGTGAAAGGAATTTGTAAAATTCCTAAAATATTTTCTGTTATAAATCTATTCAAGTAGTGGTGTTTTTTGTAAAGGAAATTTGTATATTTCCTTAATAGCTTTTCAGTTTGTAAATCTGCTCATATAGGAGCTATTTGAGAAAAGTCCTCAATGGAAGCAAAGTAAAGTCCTCATATAAGGCATTGAGAAAAATCATCATAGAGGCAAAGGAAGTCCTTCATGGAAGGCAAAGAAAAGTCCTCAATGGGAGGCATTTAAAGTTTAGTCTAGAGTTACCAGCATCGTCCTAATTGCGATTAGGCGTGGAAGGCAAAGAGAAGTCCTCAGTGGGAGGCATTTGAAGTCTAATCTGGAGTTACAGCATCATCCTAATTGCGATTAGGCGGGAAGTCCTTCGTGGAAGGCAAAGAGAAGTCTAGTCGTGTGTTACTAGCACAACACTTGATTTATCAAGTGGAAGTCCTTTATGAAAGGCAATTGTAAAAGTCCTATTGTGATAGGCTTTGTTGTAATTCCACATCTAAGAGGTGTATTGATTTTGGAAAAATCAATATAGTGGTAAAAGTCCTCTTTGAGGCATTTGTTCCGTGGAGAGTAGGCAGTGGGCCGAACTCTACGTTAAATCCTTGTGTTGCTTCTCTTTCTCTCTCTCTCTGCTTATTTGTTAATTAGTTTTAATTACTTTATTCCGCTATATTTGTTTGCTTAAGTTAACTCTTGTCTTATCTTAGTTAATTAATCTAGTTTGATAAAACTAAATAAAAAATTGTAATACTTAATTCACTTCCCCCCTCCCCTCCTTCCCTTGCCTTCCCTTCCCTTCCCTTCCCCTCCCCTCCCCTAAGTATTCATTGTGTATTATTATTCCTAACGGTATGTGTGGCCGAGGGATTTAGCATGCTTAACCAATGGGATTAAGTAGGTCGGGTCCTTACACTATTAATTTATACTATTTTCAGTTTTTCTTATGAACTTATATTTCTAAAGCCTAACTCTCAAGTTATAAGAATTTTTTTTATAAACCATCTCAAGAAAATTTTTATTTAAATAATAATTCTAAATTAAATTGATTAGACTTTGCTTTAGGTTTAATTTCTTGTTTCTTAAATTCTTTAGGCATAAAGAAGCCCAATTCTCATGTAAAACCAAGCCCATAATCCAATTTCCATACTATATTTAGCATGTATCCTCCCACACACAATAACTCTTTTGTGGGAAAATTCAAAACTTTACTTTATCAATATGTAGAGATAATTATCAAGTTAGATTAACTAAAATAACTCACTAAAATACAGTATAGCAGGCGCTACTTCCTCAAGCACAGTATAACATTTCCTTCATTAAATTTTTTTCTCCCAAATTATCCTAAAAGCCCTTACGAGTTCCTGTCTTCAAATCAAGACTAAATTAGGTAAAGTGTTCTTTACTATTTCTACTCATTAATTTGCTTATATTTTTTACCAAAATAATCTACATGTCAATAGTCTATAGATAAAATTGAAAAAAGATTGGAGAACTAAGTTGATATTTATGTTTCGATTAGTCTTTATAAATTGTAAGAGATAGGTAGCAAAATTGTTTAGTTAATTTTGTAAGATAAATGATTTTATTTAGTGTTCGTGATGGATAATGTCAAATATAGGGTTGTTAAGGATTTTAGTGCTAGATAGGTAAAGATAAAGTAATGGTTTGATAGTTTAAAAACTTAAATCATAGATATGATAGACTTTTACTTGTTTTGTAAAGTCGATATTATGTAAAGACAAGTGTAGTGCAAGTGTATATGTGTAATGTAAATATGAATGTGTAAAAGGAAACATATAAACCTTATATGATGATGTTGAAGTATTTTTGCTAGAAAGAAGATCATAATAGGTACTTGGAAAGTATAAAATTTCCAAGTCTTGAAAACATAATTTAGGGTTTAGATGATCACAGCCATGATAAAGTGTGTGGTAGTCTCAGATGTTTGAATTTTACACAATCATGGATGTGATAAAGGAATTGTTGGCCTCGGGTGATTGAAGTTTACATGATCACAGGCTTGATCAAAGACGTAGTAGCCTCTGATGTTTGAACTTGGGTTGATTACAGGCATGATAAGGGATGTGATAGTCTTGAGTACTCGAATGTTGCATGATCACAGGGGTGATGGTGATCACGAGTGTGATGGTGATCACGGCCATGATTTAATAGTCCCCTATTTCGCCATATTTGAAATAAAATAAAATAATAATATATAATATAATATATGAGTATATAAATACTAATTTAAGATCTCCTATAGAATCTCGCTCTAGTTAAATCATAGAATAAGAATATATTAAGTTATAATACTTGGACTTAATAAATTAATTAAGTTGAAGTAATTAAGTAATACTTATACATAACACTTTATAATTTCTTAGGGACCAATGAAATAAGGATATGATAACAAGAATTTAAGATACTTAAACACTAATAGAAAATTCTTATTTAATTATATACTTGGTAATACATGTTTGCAATCTCATAAGAGCCATAAATCAAGATCCGGACTTCCTGATAGACTATTACGACGACCAATCAAAGATGCATAAGTGAGTAACTCAAATCTTCTCACACTGTTTGTGATTGTAATGTAGTGGCATATATTCCTAAATATAACTTAAATTAGTTATATGCTAGGGGATTGGGGAATAATGCATGTTATATGTTGTATGAGTGAATAACAAACTTAATATTTAAAGTGGTAACTATTCATTTCATAATGATTGTGTAATGTAAATTGAGAATTGTTTGAAATTGATGTGGTCACTAAGTAAAATGGTATAATTCTTAATTGACATTTAAGTTAAATGGACATGCATTGCATGACTTCAATGGCATTTGCATGGTATTCATATCATGTATTAGCATCTTGTTTCTATGGTAATGTTGTGTTAATCCAATAAATCTAGTTCTATGAAAATTTACCATTGGGCCATCAATCCCATAGGAACTAAGTAGGCATGAAAGAACATCACCTAAGTTGGAGTTGGCTTTGAGATACTAATACTTAGTGGAGTTTCTAAGTTCTAAGTGAAGTTAAGATTATATTACTTATATTTATTTATAAATAATAAATGAGTTTCAAAAGAATTTCTCCTTTCTTAGTTCTTTGTCTCTCATAGGTGTGAATTACTTGAGCTAGTCCTTCCAACCCCAGAGAGCATAAATCCCCATCGGTTTGGATTCTGATTATTTAAACTATGTTTGTTGCATGTGCTTAAGTGTGGCTTTACATATAGTTGTTGATTAAACTTGCTTGACATTATTTGAATCATGTTAAGATTTGATTATTCACTTAGCTTGTTATGCTCATACTCTAATAGATTTTTTTTTTTATAGGAGCTAAGGGGAAGAATCAAAACTACGAGGTGGAAGCTAGTATAAGATGTTAACAAAGTTGAAAAGGAACTAAAGAAAGTATATTTGTATATGTAATGAAGTCTTTTGGAAACTAATAGTTGTAAATTTGTATTAATGAAGTCTTTTGAAGATCAATGGTTGTAAAGTCATAATGTATTGATCAAGGTCTTCAGTAGTATTATTCTTGTATGTGACTTATATGTATGCAATATTTTTCTTATTATAATCAATCTTCAATTCTATTATAACTATCCATGTTATGGAGTATTCTGGTTGTACAATGTTCATGTACCTTTCTAGATGCATCAAATAGATTAACTAGAATATCTATGACTTCGGTTTGTTATGGTACCCTAAAGGGGTGTGACACAAGCAATTAAAAATCAAGCCCCATTCATGGAAAATACTTTTGCTTAATTCACTTCAAAAAGAAAAATTAAATTTCAATTCAATAGGAATGTAATAGAGTTGTAGTGGGGGAATGAGTTCCAATTCAATTGTTATATAATAGAATTGTAATGGATATTACAGTGTTTACTTGGTATGAAAATAAAACAAGTAATTATTGGAGTGAAAGTAAAATATCCATCCTGCCCTTTATTTTTATTACAAAATAATAATTATATAGGTGATATTTTTAAAGCAAAAATATTTATCACAAATATAGAAAATAAACTTTTGAATTGCAATTCTGTACACATGAAAATTAAGACTTTTGGAGGTGATTTGATTACCGCTTAATGAAAATTACTTATATAAAATTCTTCTCAAGCATAGCTCCTACATTTCATCTCTTTTTTTCCAAAGAAAATTCAAGATCTACATTGTGCAATGATTTCTTCAATGAATTCTTCAATAATCATATCATCATCGATGATCTTCTCTTCTTTTACATGAACATAATATAATTTTGATTATGAACTGTGATGTGTGTACCAATGGTATACCATATAAAGGTGTTAGATAAATGTAAGCCTCCTTCAATTTAATCTAGTTAGGGTTGGGATAATCGTCTCGTTTATGGCTTTATAGGAAAAAATAAATTTTAATAAAAATTTATGAACATGTCACTAGGTCAAAAATAATTCCAAAAAAAGCAACTTAAAGACGAGTCTAAATTGTAATAAATCAATCTTTTCAAGAGATAATTTCAATACAATTATACTAGATTTGTCTCTTAAAGAGAAGAATTCATATAGTTTCACACCAAACATAATCCAATCTTCCCAATCCATGAATCTCCAGGATGGCTTAAACTTCAACATGTTACGAAACTTTAAGCCTTTCTTAGTAGACCTACCCCTTCCATTCCCTTGCCTAAACGTCAACCTGATTGAGCTTTGTAACACTAAGGGAGCCATAGCGAAGACAAAAATCGCGAAAAACAAAACGAAGTAAAATAAAGACTTTTCTAGAAAGGAAATAGCCATAAGAGGCCCTTGTGATTAATGAGGTGGGTGTAGTGATGAATTCGCATGAGTGTGAAAGCAATCTAAAGATGAGGAGGGAATGGCAGTTTTGGCACAATCATTCTTTATAGTGTTTAATTTTGGGATTATTACATGGTAACATTTTTGTAAATTTTTATCAAACCTTTTTTCCTTAACTCTCATTTATGTAGGAGGTAAAGCTCAATGCATAATAAAATTTTTGTAAATGTAAGGCTTTTCCTAAGGTAATAACCACATGTCACATGGATCTCACGTCTTGTGCTATAGTCTGAGGCACTGCTAGTACACTTTAAACCATGCAATGCTTATTGCCATACCTCTATAATAGCAAGTAAGCCTAAACTCACTCAGAAGGGGCCTTCGCTCGAGGATGTAAAGCTATAATTAAGATGAAGATAACCAAAAGGAATAAACAATAAATCAGATCAATACATAGGCACATTTAAAAAAAAAGGGCACTTTATTAATAATCAACAATAGTATAATGTGTAAGTAAATAATATACAATAAGTTCTTAACCATGTGTAGTCAAGTGGTAAGTAAGAGTTTGTATCTACAAAAGTACTCACACTCCCATAAAGAAATTTATATGCATTCGTGGGTTCAACAAGAGATGACATTAAAACTCTTGAGGAGGTCGTGCTTAAACTTACCAAAAATGGAAATTATAAGTTTATTACTATATAAAGAAAACGGCCTTCCGAACTACAAAAGGAACCTCCTTACTATACATAATGTATATAAGCGGTAAAGTCTTTATAAGTGTTACAAAAGTTAGACCATCACACTTTACATGTGACTTCTCGGTGTTAGTGAGGACATCACACTTAATAATGGGATGGCTTGAAAAGAATGACAAGGAGGAAAAACAAGCAATCTTGAATGTATAAGTGATGGGTAAGGAAGTTTCAGTAGACCCCGCATGTCAACTTTACAATTCTTGAGCAATTAAAGTGGTAACACATTAAGTTGCTTTGTTAATCTTCATGACCGGAGTCTCCTCTATGGAATGTTATTGATCTTCTCTCTCCAAAAAGTTCTTAAATAAAGAGTAGTGGTTGGGTATTTATAAGAACTTGACATAAATGATGATCGTTAGATAATCTCAAACATTGATGGATGAGAAGGGGAGTCAATTCATGGTTATATTGAATGAACTCCTCATTGGCTAAGATCAATAGCAATCATCATATGTGCATGAGCATACCTAAGAGAGGTTGATGCGGTAAACCAATCCAATGATTCTTCTTCTGAACCTACCAAGTCAAATCTCCTCATGTCATATCAACAACTAAACCAGACTCGTTGGGCCCTATCACTTAGCCTGCAAATCAAGTCAAAATAAATAAATAAAAATCAATATTGTTAAACCAAACCTACCTAGTTGGATCAACTGGACCCAGCTATGGGCAATCTAGGTTAACCCATTTTTTATTTGCACCAATGAGGCCCATATTGACCCGATCGATATTGACCTAACCGATCCAACTGTGATTCAATCAAACGGCTAGGTCCAACAGGCCTAAAACACTCTTTTGTTTCCTTTCCACTTGTTACTTCCACTTACCTTTAACCTTCATATCTGACTCATGTATAAGTTGAAGCATTTTATTATCAGCAATGTGGGGTAACTATTTTGCCAAACGCCAAAAGCAGTTTAGAAGGTCCATTTTGCGGGGCTTTTTCGGCAAAATGGTGGTGCTTGGTGGTTCATCGTGGCAATGGATGTGAAGTAGGTGCGGAGTACTTTCATGTGGCAACATTATTTAAAAGTGGATTGAAGTAATTTGTAAAAGAATAAACTTTAAAAGTCCAGATTGAGTTGGTTATATATGGCTAGTTACTCCCACATTGCTTAACTAATTGTCAAAGTTCTACAATATGTAATCTAACATTATTTTATGTAAACATAACACTGATCTCAATTTCCTTCTATAGGAAATATGCTTTCTCTAGTACAACAATAAAGTTTAACAAACTATCTATAGCCAACACAACAACTAAAATGAAATATAAAACGAATTTCACGCATTTAATATAATAGGAAACAAAAAATATATTATAATTAAAATGTATATCCTTCCTTTCCAACCATACAATAATTAAAATTAAAACAAAATTTTGATTGAAATTTTAATTAAAAAAACGATAAACTCTCTATTATCATGATGTTAATATTTGACTAATCTTGTTATTTATCAGACAAACATTATTAATTATAGAGATAATGATATATATTTCAATTCATTTCAATAAATACTTGAGTTTTAGTTAGTTTAAACTTGTAATCTAATGTGAATATAAGTTCCTTTATTTTTTTCAAAATTAAAATACAAATTGCTATTATATTTTTAGTGACATCGGTTCAACCTCTTGACCTCTGACCTCCTTGTATGTCCAATTCAATACTCAAGCCGGGTCTAACAATACCCGATAGAATATTTACATATTAAACTTACCTACAATTTCCATATTATATAATATTTTTATTTTATATATAAGCATCATATACACATATTATACATGACATTAATAGATACATTATCATATAGCATATCATACTATGTGCTATAATGGTATATATTATATATCTAGTATACTTGAACTTTGAATATAAAGTATTATGAATTAAGACATCATATTTTTTGTGTGGTTCTGGTTTCTTGACAAATTATTTCCAAAAAGGCTGGCTTGAAAAGCCTCTGATAAGTGTGTTTAAGACCAGAAAAGAAGTATGTAAGCCTTGTAGGTTATAGCGTGAGTATGAGGTCTCTTTTCTTTAGAAAACATCACTCTACTAGTCAAGTATCTTTACTTTAATGTTTTATGAATGCTCTAAAACCTTACCAGACCTTTGTAACATGGAATAAGGTTTTATAGCATGGGTAAATAATTAAGGCATCACACTTTTAGTGTGGTTCTAGTTTCTTGAGAAATTTTTAAAAAGGCCGACTTAAAACCCTTTGATAAGATTGTTTGAGGTAAGAGAAGCCATGTGTAAACCTTGTGGGTTATGACATGAGCATGAGGTATCTTTTCTTTAGAAAATATTGTTCCACTAGTCAAATATCTTTACTTTAATGTTTACCCTTACCATGAGATCTCATCCATGGCACAAAGATCCTATCTTGGTATCAGAGCTATAACATGATGTAGTTATAATATAACATACCCAAAATATCAAATTTTGTACTTGAGCTTTGCATGAGAATTCAATTTGGTATCTAAATTTGAAGTGGTGAATTTAATACCTAAACAAAATTTTCATAATATACAAAGCTAATAATATTAAATTTTAAGTGGTGAATTTAATACCCAAAATGCAAAGTTAATAATATTAAATT
This sequence comes from Combretum micranthum, assembly GCA_024138025.1. Taxonomy (NCBI): domain Eukaryota; kingdom Viridiplantae; phylum Streptophyta; class Magnoliopsida; order Myrtales; family Combretaceae; genus Combretum; species Combretum micranthum. Next base: position 1,444,549 of record JAMXBD010000015.1, on the reverse strand, counting down.
TTAAAAAATTAATCAAAAAAATCATAAATCCTTTATCATAAAATATTAAAATGTTTCACAATAAAAATGCTTTGAATTACGTTTTATATGTCAAAATACAAGCAAAATGATTGAAGATCAGTTGGAAAAAGCCTCCTGGTCATGTTCTTGTTTGGGAAATAAATTCTTTTCCCCTAATCCTAGCCTGTATTTGCATAAAGAAGCCTACAGAGTGATTCATTCATCTCAGCTACTCTCAAAAATCAACAACACAGAATTGGAATCTTGTATGCTGCTGAATTCACCCATTAGTGACCAGGTCTAATGTTGCTTCTTCATTCGCAGATCGCTTCAATCGAATTGCTGCCTTTTCAACCTATCAAAAGCAAATTACAGATACTTATCATTAGCATTTCATCATTTGAATCTGTCCTCAACCTGCACATGTCAATACATAGTTCTTTTATTACCTCCGCTTCCCAATTTGTTCTGGCTGTTAAAATGATTAGTGTTACTGTTTGCAAGAGGACCCCAATAATCATTCCCCACCAGATGCCCTGAAAATGATAGAACATTACATGACCAATGAAGTTTTCATATCGACGCAAAGGCTCTAGCTAAAGATACCGTGTATGCATCAATAAAGGGAACTTACTGCTACTCCGAGACTAGTTTTGAATCCAAGAACACATCCTATTGGGAGACCGATGATGTAGTAACAAGCTAAATTGACATAAGCCACCACCGCTTGCCATCCACTTCCAATGGCCACACCTAAAAATAAATTGTCGATCCAGTTTTTATGCTTACGGAATGGATGTTCTCAGTTTTGTAAAGAATGATCTTGTTGTAATTACCTGAGAGTATGGGCTGAATGCCATTTAGGAAAACAGAAATGGCTAGAAGTGGAGTCAAATTGGATACGGCTTTAATAACTTCGGCATCAGCTGTAAACAGTTTGCTCAATCCAACCTTAAATATCAGAACAATTGCAGCAAAAACTATACTAATCAGGATGCTGGTCGCATTGACAACAATGACTGAAAATTTTGCTACTTTTGGATGGCCTGCCCCAAGCTCATTGCTAACCCGGACGCTGCAATCAAAACAATCTTCATCAGTATAGTTATTGTAAATTTCTTGCTGATGGAAAATACATTTTGACTCACAGACCTGGCTGCAGCAGCTAATCCCAGCATAAATTGCATATCCCAGTTCAAATAATTCATACTGCAAAAGATATCAAATTAGTGAAATAAAAAGTAGGCCAGCATAAGAATTTAGTTGAACAATCAGTGATTACCATATGGAAATTGAATCCAGTGATATTGTGGGATTGGACAGGAGACCAGAAATTAGCACAAGTCCCTGGTTGTACCATATCTCCAAACTGCATCAAAAAGATAATTTGTCTCTTTGTAAATGAAACTTTAGGCGTAACACGATGGTAAATACCAGCTGAGCTTGAATTTTCTTAGTAATGCAAGAGGGTTCAGCAGTAGCCTACATACCAAAGCATGACAGCAGAAGCCATTGTGAGCTTAAAATAAGGCCATATTCCTTGGAAAGCCTTCATGGACAAGCCAGTCCATGTCTCCTTACAGGAAGGGCTTAGAACTATGTAGAGTCCATTTGTAATGACAAGTAACCACCATGAAAAACTCAACGTAAGAGCTGCTCCAAGAATACCATAGTCCAATACATAAACCACAATCCATGTGAGAAGCATGTGCAAAAGAAATACACCAATAGACATGTATGCCAGAGGGTCTACAATGTTCTGTGCCTGAAGGAACCTTTGCATCGGACAGTCAATAGCAAATGCATATAATTGAGGGATTAGTCCTCTAGCAAATATCTGGCCTTGCACGGCTATGCTCTCAGTTTGGCCTATTGCGTGAAGAACTGCTCCTGAGTACCAATATAGGAAAGTGAGGATAATTGCTGCTCCAACGTGCAAGACTATGGCTCTCTGGCAAATGATGCCCATAGATGAGTACTTCTTTGCTCCATAAGCCTGCCCACACACTGTTTGAACTGCACTTGCCATGCCCAACTGTTTAATTATGCGAACCAATGCGCATTAGAAATATCTCCTTATTAGTTCCAAAACAAATAATTATGCACATACTATGTTGTATGTACTTCAAAGTAACAACAAAAGTGAGACCATGATACTACACTGTAGAAAAGTTGTCAATAAAGTAAATTCTTTTTCCAGAATTTCACTAGTTTTCAAACATAAGGGTACTACTAGAATTCTATGTCAAAAATATGACAAGATACATCCCACAGATAAAAAACCCACACATCATTTTGTGATTTCTAGTTGTCATCTTCAATATGCCAATAAAGCCATGGGGTTTACAATATATTAGGAGGAAAATGTGATACGGCAGTTAAAAAATTTCGGTGTATCCAGCTTCTAAGTTGGTTATACTATGTTGTCATCATACTGATATGGAGTTCGAGGATCACTAAAGAAGAAAAAATCATCCCATATCTACCAATTTAATGTACAATTCAGGACTCAGTTTTGACAGTGGATGGGATTTTTCCTAGAATTAAAGTAATCAACTTTAGCCATGTGAAAACGAACCATGATTCCATAAGCAAGTCCCTGAATTCCCACACTAGCAATAGAAGCTCCTGCAAGCTCCAAGGCACCTAAGTGCCCAGAAAACATGAGTGTAACAAAACTTAGCATATAATTAAATACGGAAACAGCAATGGATGACCCAGAGAGGAGCCAGAGTAGCCTGGATTCCCATGCAATTAGGCGAGGCCACCACCGGGGAGCCACCGGCCGATGTCCTAGGAATTCCTCAATTGCCACGGATGACAAGTCCGGAATTCGACTATGCGAGTCGAGCCCCAGTAACAATGGCCGGTACGCATCCTCTGAACCCATAGGTGTTTTTTTCGTCTTTTTTTTTTTTTTTTTTTTAGGATAGCGTGTGTGTGTGTGTGTGTGTGCGAGCGGGCTAGTGAAACATATGACACCGGTAGTGATACTAGGATGGCAAAGGGTATTGATTTTATAAGATGGATGTGAATTATTGTAAAGAACGTAAAGTTCTAATTTGGAGATAGTTATGGAGGGCCTGGAAATTTTTAGCTACCATTCCATTAGACAACAACCAGTTTGTGCATGCGCTTGGAGGGAAGGGGTTAGCTAAATCTAACTCATGCCCAAGACAAGACAACCTAACCACTTCAAAATTGTGTACCTTTGTCTTTGTCATGCAAGTACATAGTCCAAGTCTTCTTTTGTTTCTTCACTAGGGTTCACTTAAATGGTGCCATGCCAGCCAGAGTACTTGTAAATGGAAATTTTAGTCTCTTTTTAAGATTAACTATAGGTTTTATTAAACTTCCATGGCTAAACCTCACATTTACTATAAACTTTATCAATTTATGCAACAAGATATACACACATATATATATCGCACAAAGTCATTCAATCATATAACACTTACATATGTCATACAATTATTCTAGTTATATTTATTTCAGGATAAACAATAACATATAATATTCACAAGCATATCACAAATAAGACATTTCATATGGAAATATATACGTGCATTACTAAACAAAATATATCATAAGGCATTCAATATATGTAGAAATTTTACAATTACACAATATAACATACACAATAAATCATACATTATTAAATGGCCAAAAAAAATCATACATTATTCCAGTTAAATCAATTTCAAATATCAACAAAAAGTGAATTTAAGCCAAGTTATTTAGTTTAGTGTGATCATTTAATTGTTATTAAGTATTAACTAACGATCTATCAAACAATACAAACAACAAACAAACAAATCAAATTCCCGAGTTTTCCTCGTACTCAACTCACTAATTATGATGCAACCTAATTCATTATGTGAGAGCAAATGTATAAAATAAACATTTTATCTGATACAATTCTATAACGCCGTATTTTTTCATCAAGGCGTATATGGTTGCGTATAACTTTTCGACTTCCTTAAACCGTATGTTTATTGTGAACATTTGCTACTCAATTTTATCAAATTGTGAAATCGTTTAGTTAGATTCTCAAAACAACTGGATTTAAACTTATATTATAAACTTTTACAAAAACATTTAAATAACTACTCTCATGAGTAGATTGGCTTTTGAAAATAAAACCATACCATCATATATTTCATATCAAGGAATACAACACGATGGTAAAACAAAGCATAAAAGCTTATATTACAAAACTCAAGCTCCACTAGGTCCGTTAAAAGAATATTACAAATTACAAAATATAAATCGAGTTCTTAAACAAAAGAAAATCCCAAGATCCTAACTTGCTCACACTCCAACAAATCTTCCCCGACATCCTATACTCCCAAAACAAACATTGTTATCAACACCATCATTATCAACTTCAGCATCATCAACAAATCATCATCAAAATCAATATCATCATCATCAACACCTAAACCATCATCATCACATCAAAACAACACTAGGAAAAAAGACAACAACAACAATAATTAGTCAAATCCCAGTGCACAGTAACACAACCACACACAAAATGGCACACGAGCTTAACTAAATGCAAGACGGCAACGATAGGTTATTATCTTTAAATTAAATTAAACAAATTAACACTGGAGCGCTCACACTGCAATTGCAATCCTGGGAATCTGGGGATCCTAAGTAACAGCAACTATTTAGGGGGTTGATATAAATAGTCCAGATATCTATATCTCCTATATTTAACTGAAAAGGAAAATAGCTCCATCTATGGTTCATAGTCATTACACATATTTACTTATCTCAACTCATAACAGCATTTAGTCCAACCAATCTCATAAACGTAAACTAAACTATGTTACTTCACCCCAAGCTTAAGAAAATGTTAAGCTGATACCTTTTTCCCTATCAGCGACCCAGTAAGTCACTTATAAATCGTCATTGCATCATGGCGTATCATTGTATCATGGTATTTATCATTACATCATGACATGGAGGTAGCTTAAGCGTTAACTACTGTACCCAGCTTCAAACAAGGTTATTGCTCCCTGGATCAGAGTAAATGACACAAGCATAAGTAACACTTAATTATTAAAACTATTTATAAGTTTTAGTTCATTTTAGATGTCTATCCTAGCATGCAACACACAAGTTAATGCGTATCTTATCTAAGACTTAATGGAGATCATAAGACCACGCAGGTGATAAGACAGAAGGTTGGTTCAAGCGTCTGTTCATGAAATTAAACTCATATAAGAAATTATATTGATTATCCATTTACATTAACTTTTATTAAAATTGTATTTGATCAGACACAAAATAGGAACCCCACCATGACTACGAAGATCGTCTCGCCAAGATAAGGATAGTTCTCCATTGCCTATTGAAATATTTCTTTTCGCTTTGATTATAGCCATTTATTACAAAAGCATCACATAATCATATTCAAAAATACTCATTTCCCAAGCAAACACACATTTAAAATAATATATTCCTCATGTTATTTATGGTTTATCCTATCTCGTTAATCTAAGCCAATTATTAATTGTTAAGCATATTTTAACTTAATCTTAGCTAAATTGATTATACTTAGTCAATCTAATTCATTTTAACTCATTATAGCTTAGTAAGTCATTTTATATTTGACCTCTATGTTAATTGAAATCAACTACTAAACCTACCAATTCACTTAATTCATTATTAATAATATCATTTAATTCAATATAATATGTTAATCATCATTCATCTTTTTTTTTTCATTTTTATTTTATTCAAAGTTTCATAAAGAATAGGGGCAGGTACATGACCATGTTTCATCCCATGTTTCTTCATAAATGAGAAACACGGCCAAAAATAATCCAACATTTTTCACTTGTAAACTCAATTTAGAGAGAAGCATGGTGAGATACACGAGGCTGTGTTCCAACCGTGTTTTTCTTTAAGTTAAAAATAAAAGGGAAACAAAATGTGAAATCAAGCACTTTTGTTTTAAGGAGAAGCACGGCGTGATACATTAGGCCGTGTTTCAGTCGTGCTTCTCTTTAAATAGAAACACAGTGAAATATATTAGGTTGTGGTTGTCCTGTGTTTCATTTTACACATCATATACATGAAGAACAGAGAGGAACATGGGAAGATAGATGAGGCCATGCATCAGTTGTACTATTCTAGAATTATATGCATATTATGAATTAAAGAAAAGTACGGTTCGATACAATTAGTCATGTTACAGCCATGTTTCTTTTCTGATGAATATTTTTCAAAAGTTTTCACTGAAAAATGAAGAGCACGGCCACTTATCTCTCCTTATGTTCATCTCATGCTCTTTGCTCTGTTTCATATCTCAAAAACACAACATATTTCCTACTTGTTTTACATCATTTTTCAACATCTATCATTTTATGATCTATATGGTAGCCTAAAATCATCATCTCTAACATCTATATCCATGTTTTACTATATATTTTACTAACTTCTACTCTACACTTGCATGAATACAACCTAAGTTTATCCTATAAGTTAATATATCTATTGTTTACAAATTTTATGACAAATTCTATATATAACTACCAGCAATTCATCAAATATATGCATATAAAATAACCCAAACAAGAAAACAACTTATGTTAGGTATTTAGCCAACATGAGCTCCTTGATCTTTACTACTGCTCCTTTTCTTAACTAATATAGCTTCTCCTAGCTTAATTCTTTACTTTGATCTTGATTTCTAACTTTGATTTCTTCTAAAACCCCTTTGAAATTGAGATTTGAGGGTTGAAAAAGGATGAAAGAAATGAGACAAGGAAAAGAGAAGAAAAGGGAAGAGAAAGAAATGGGAAAAGGCAAAATTTGGGAAAGGAAAAGGAAAGAAAAGGATAAGGGTAAAGAAAATAAAGATATTTTTATAATAGGGTACTAGATTCAAGCCTTTTGAATAATTATATTAAGTATCAAAACTAATTAGAAAATAATTTGAAAACATAAATATTAAAAATTTATGACTTGACATTAAAACATGATTCAAAAGTTTAATTTATGAAAACCTGACATTTAATTCTATTTTTGGTTTAAAACTGATTTTTTTGAGCAAAGTAATTGATTTCAAAAATTGTAAAGATTTTACGAAAAGAAAGTTAACTAAAGTTCAAGAGTTTTAAAGAATTTATCAAACATTTAAGTTGTTTATTTAGGAGTAGAGATTTGAAATTATAAAAAAGGTATTTCAAAGTGATATATGAAAGAAATTAGATAATTTGATTTATAAAATTTATAATTGAAGAAAGCAGACATTTTGAAAAGAATATTTAAAATCTCAAATCTCATTTTAACCTATTTACTAATTTAATCATATTCTATTATTTGTTTTTTTTTTTATTCATTTAAACTATCTAACTATGTTTATAACTAATTGTTTATTATATTACTCAATTAAAGCGTTTTTAATTAATTACGTGAGGGTTTTGAGTATTTTACGTTTATGATTCTTGAAATCCCAAAATATATATGTGTGTGTGTGTGTTATCAACATTCATCTTATGTCAAATGGATACCTGGGAAGACTTTAAACTAATGTAATAGCTGGATAATCAACTCATATTGATTTTGCAACTTTTCCCACCTCCGGGATCACCACATTTTGGGCGAATTGAAGTCCCAGTTAGCCAATTTGACAATTTGTTTCGCCTGGCCTAGATAAGTTTGGCGGGGCAGTTATATATATATATATGTTATTTTTGTACGACAATACAAGCAGTGAATTTTTCTTTTACGGTTAAAGTCAAACCTTTCCATGCTAAAAAGGCGAGGTTATGTAAATTTGCTCATACCATATGGTATAAAACATCTACTATCCTATTTGATCCATAATATAATAAGGAATAAGACATGATTAGAAAATTATTTAACAAGCAAATGATTATATAAGGATCTTATGAATGGATAAAATTAAGAGTTAAAAAGTTTTCATTTTTTTTCCTTTTCATAAAAATATGTGTCAAACATGACACAAGATATTTTAGTATTTTCTATTTTGCACCATTTTCTATTCTTCTTTTGCTATGCTTTATGCAACTAATACTGTCATGTTTTGTGTGTAGAAATCATTCGGAAAAAAATAGATTGGAATGAAAGGAATAAAATAGAATAAGTGGCAATTAATAAATCTATTACTTTATTTGGATATATCATGGAATGGAGTAGAATCGGTTTGGTATTTGTCGAAAATATCATCCATAATGAATATGAATAATAAGTTTGTAAAACGATAAAAATTGTCCATCCCACAACTATTAGAACTTTTTTATTCCAAGAAAAAAGAGTACAAGACTCTCTTTTAGGGTTTTTCTCATTAATAAATTTACTACCAAATAACATCTTATTACAGGTTTATATACTATACCCTTAATAACCTAGGGGTATAAGTGTAATAAAATAAAAATAATACTCTTCTATTAATTAATATCCTTTAAAAGATATGGCTCTTGTAAATTAAAAATATATATAACTTAGACTCTCACAGAATATGAAATAATCCTAATATCTAATAACAAAAAATATTTATATATAATAAATAAATGTCCAAATTCATGCAAAAATACTAAAAATTTTTCATAAAATTACTATGTAAAATAAATGTTCTTGGTCCTAGAAATTGATTCTTATCATCACCTCGGGCTTTAAAAGATTCACCATCAAATTTTTGGAAGTGTGTCCACTTAGATAAAATACAAACCTAAAAACCTCAAAATGGAACAAAACCCAACAATTCAAATGAATGGTCACCATGTGTGTACACTCCTTCCATTCTCCACGTACTTCATCAATGCAATCTTCATATCTAGATACTTTTCAAAAGTAGATATGGAAATAACAAATCAATTACAAGAGTGTTGAAATCGTGGATACCGTCACGCCCTAAAAGGAGGCTTAGAAGAAACATTATCATATCGAGTATGCATCCAAAAGATGATAACCATTTTGCAAGTCAGAGGTTACAAAACTCTATTTAATGCTTAGTAATCAACCTTTAATTTCATAAACACACTTTGATAGCTAAGGAATATGGATTCCCACAGACCTCTAGAACCGCAAAGAGTCAGTATCCGCTACTAAATAGTAAAAGAGAATATATCATATCTATTAGAAAGCATTGAACTATATTCTAACCTAACTAATCTGTTCTAAGCTTATCACATATATTACAAAAATTTCTAACTTAATTACACAACATATGAATTCCATTCTAAACTCTTCTTCTTATCTTCAAAAGCTTCACTAAAGGTGAGCTCTCACTTCATGCAATCTTAACCTATCCATCTTGAGATATCCCTGCACAGAAACTATAGGGGTGAGCTCAACCATAGCTCAGTAAATAACATGACCAAATCACAGCAAAAATTAATACCAAACAATTTTTATTAACATACATATGCAATGACACATTCAACCATATAATATGCATAGTTTGGATGATCAAATCCAAACCAATTGTGATTTATGCTCTCTATTAAGAGTTGAAGAACTAACTCAAGTTATTCACACCTAGGAGAACTATGAACTAAGGAAGGGGTGCTTTCTCAATTTAGAGCATTCAACCCATTGTTTTCTCAGCTCATAGCATTCAACTCACAACTGTCTCAACACAAAACCATTTATATAACAAATGCAACCTCAAACTTTTCCTTAGTAATAACTAAGGAAGGAGGATTTCATTTTGAAACTCAAAAAAAAAAAAAACCTCTAACTTCCCCTTAGATATAACTAAGGAGGGAGACTTAATTTGAAACTCATTTTATAGAAAAGTAACCTCTAGCTGCTCCTTAGATATAACTAACGAGGAGGATTTCATTTGGAAGATTTCATTTGAAACTCATTTTTTTGAAACATAGCCTCTAACTTCTCCTTAAAAAGAACTAAGGAGGAAGGAGTTCATTTTGAAACTCATTTTGTGCTTGCAAATATATATATATATATATATATATATACTGCCAATATAATCTTCACTTCACCTTAGAACCACAGAACCTTCGTAAGTATTAATCCTAAAGCCAACTCCAACACAGGTGACATCCTTTGGTGCCTGCTTAGTTTCTATGAAGCCAACAATCATATAGTAGCCCTAACCAGATTCACTAGACATCCAACCTAACCAGATTCACTAGACATCCAAAGGCACTACTACAAAATTGAAACGTTAATACGTGATGTGAATACAATGTTAATGCAAGTATGATGTCGTGCAATGCATGTTCATTTTATTAAATGACCAAATAGTGTTAGGTCTTTTTATTATGGTGACGAAACAATTTACAAACACTCATCAACAACAACCAATTAATCATCACAAACAATGTGTGATCACTTTTATGTTAGCAACTTATCAATCAAAGCAATCATCAAACAATAGTTGAATACCCAATCCCTACTCATATTTAATTACATTTATCTTAACTGAGGTGCAACTATGTTACAAACACAAACATAATGATAAGATCATAGTTATCTATCTGTCATCTAAGCCAAGCCATAACAACCCTCTAGGAAAACCCATTCATCGTCCCCATCAACATTTAATCATCAACATCATCATCAACATCAAATCATCGCCATCCTTCATAATGAAATCCAAATAGAAATAGAAGATTGGTTAGGGCTACTTTAAAGCAAAAATTCATTCAAAAATTAAACTTATTTTAAGATCTTATTTGATCAGGAACTAAGTAGGATCCTGCCATGGCTATGAAGATCGCCTCGTCAAGATACGAAAAATTCTCCATTGTCTGTCAAAGTATTTCTTTTCTCTTTATTATAATCATTTATTAAAAAGCATCATCAATCATTCATATTAAAAAAGTCTCATTTCTTAAATAAGCATACATTTGAAACAACATATACTCCATATTATCCTTAGTTTAGCCTAACACATTACTCTAAACCAATTTCAAGTTAAACCTATATTATCTTAATCTTAACCAAATTGATTAAACTTAATCAATCTAATTCATTTTAGCCCATTCAAGTTCATTTAATCAAGTTGAACTTAGGTTATTAACTAAGTTCATTTTATACTTAACTGCATACATTTAATTAATAAACATAAGTCTTCAACTTTGTTTGAATATGTAGAAGCTGGAAACAAATAAAATTTAGACTTTGATACTTTTAGAATTTCCAAAAAGTTAAAACATAAAAGTCATAGATCTCTTTTTAAGCTTTCCGTAGCATTTTGAATAGCCTCAATTCGACTGAAAAAGTTCTTATTAAAATACGAAACAATGTCATTGTAGGGAAAATATGAATCACGCCTGTGATTTTTGGAAATCTGTCAAAACAGGGCCATTGAGCTAAGAATCATGCCGGTGACTTTTGGATTTTGAAGTTATACAACAACCTAAAGATAGCAAGGACAAGAAAACGCCCGTGATTCTTGAAAAATTCTACTAAAAAGCTTTTCTTGTTAAATCATGCTAATGATTCTTGGTAGAGTTGGGCAAAGCAAGTAAATGGGCTAACCCCGTTCGGCTTACTTCAACTATTGAGTTAAGCGAGCCAGGCCATTTTGGCCTACTTTTAAACAGGCCAGAATTCTTAGGCCCAAGCTTAGCCCACTTTAGCTTGTAGGCTAAACAGCCGGCCTACAGGCGAAAATTATTTTTTTTTAATTTTTAATTTTTTTATTTTTTTAATATTAGTTTATGTGAAAATTAGAATTATTTATATATTCTAAGATTTTATATATATTAACGACTAATTTTATTACTATTTTAATTATTTATATATAAAAACAAGTTTTCAAAATGATTTATTGGATATCATATTACGTTTAAATCAATAAATATGTATTTTAAAAAATGTTATAATGCTTGTGATACATGTATCCATTCATCTTCTTCCATAACATACATCAATAATCAGTAATATGTTATATTATTCTTGTTTTAAAACTTTTCCTTTTTTTTTGGCCCGCGGGCTAACCCAGCCCCGCTCGCTTTAGCCACAGGTAAACGAGCAAGGCCAATTTGGCCCACTTTTTTATACAAGCCAATAAATTTTGGCCACAACCCACTTTTTTAAGCAGGTTAACGGGCCGACCTACGAGCCACAGCCCAATGTCCAGCTCTAATTCTTGGGTTTCAAAGTTTTAGAACAACCTGAGGTCACTAAGGGATGGATCACGGCCGTGATTGATCAAAATTTCTCAAAACATTACTTATAACAAATTGAATCACGCCCATGATGATCCAAAAATCTCCAAACCCGAGCCTACCAAGGCTTGAATCACACCCGTGATCTATGAAGCCCCTGTTTATGCGAATTTCCTTTGTTTCTTTTATCCATTTTAACTACTTGTTTCTATCATACTTCAACTAAAACATCATAAAAACAACAAATAAACCAATTTTCATTACTTTTAACACTTCTATATTCACTCTACTTCATCAAACATCCAACTCACTTCATCAAATTCAATTCATCAACCCTTCCTCTAATCATGCATAAACTACATATATCTATTAATCATCAATTTCCATCATAACACAACTCCTATCTAGCACCAACACATCATATACATACATAAGCAACAACTAAAACAAAGGAAATAACAAAACTTATTTTTGTAGATAAGTCAAAGTTCTTGATTTTTCTTTATCTTTACTTCCCCAAGATCTTAAAGCTTGTTCATGCATGATTTCAATCTATGATCTTGTTTCCCACATCATTATCTTCCAAAATATTGTTTAGACTTGAGATTTGGAGTGGAATTTTGAAGGAAAAAAAAAGAGAGGAAGAGAGTAAGAAGATAGGAACGTAAAAAGAAGAAGAGCAAGAGAGAAGAAGAGAGAAATGGCATCCACAAGGAAAAGAAAAAGAATTAAATAGGATAAGACAAAAATAATTAAGGATATTTATGAGTAAAGGGGTTCGATTTAAATCCCTCATATGATTTTCTTAGCTATCAAAAGTAATTAGAAAAATAATTTCAGGATTTATAACATAGAATTCAATAGTTTGAGTTGAAAATCTAGCTGGAGAATTTAAATTTGTAAAAGCTTGATATTTGATCTGAATTTGGGCCTAAAACTAATGTTTTTAAGTAACCAGTTGAATTCAAAAATTATGAGGCTTAAGTAAATAGAATGCAGGTTAAAATAGCTAATTTATGACATTTTATAAATTTGAATACATGAACTTGAGAATTTTGAATCATTTATAAATTAAAAAAAAAGGGTTTAAATTGGTGACCGCGAAGATTTAGAGGAATCAATTTATAAAATAGACTAAAATTTAAAGTTCTCAAAATCACTAAACATTAAAATTGAATTTTTCTAAGGGTTTATAGATTTTTTTTAAATTAAAAGAAAAAGGAGTTTAGTTTGAAATTTATAAAAGATCAAAATGTTTAATTTGTTGAAAAAAACAGTTAAAACAAATTGGTTGCATAAACATAATGTTTTGATATCTCAAATCTCAATTAATTTTATCTACTACTTACCGGTATTATATTTATATTGTTTGATCTTTTATCATATTTATGTGATATTTCTTGCTATTTTCACTTTCATGAAAAGTATTGAATTTTATTATTGCTTAGGTTTAATATCATTTTTTTGTATTATCTATTTTCTCCACAATTATTTCTTTAATTTCATATTTTTAGGGATTTAATTTTTTTTATTTTACACAATCGTTATTCTATGCAATATAGTATATGTAAGCACTAAGAATTAGTATGGTGATTTCAACTTTCACTTACTCGGTTTTTGAGGAAGACACACACTCAATAAAGATGAGAAACTACTGATCACACGAATGGACTTGACTCAACTTGTCTCTTAACTTGAGATGATCCATGATGACATGACATTAACCCAGACAATCACAACAACTCAACAATTGAAGATTGTAGGCTCGCTTTTTCATTTTTATCTGAATATATATAATAGTGTGCATAGAAAATATATAATGCTCATATTCTTTTAGTCTTTAAAGGTATTATGTTTTATAATTTTCATTAACGTGATCATCTTGACAGTTTGAAATCAAGATGTCTCATTTTTGCTTTTTACATATATGTTGAAATTTTACCATTTTAGTTTTGTAGGATATTATCGAAAGTTTTGAAAAATTAAAGTTCCAAGTTTTGTTGATAAAGATTCAATTCTTAAGCAATAATTAGATTTTTTGTATTTTAATTTTTTTTAACATGAAAAAAGAAGTGATTTTTGTGACTTCTTTCAAACATTTTCAAAACTTCAAATTATTTACTTAATTATTTTATATTTGATTTGTACGATTTTAGGTTATTACAAATACCATGAACTATGCTCATGCGTGATAATTCATGATCTTGTTTTGAATCTTCGAACTTCACCCTAAAAACTCTATGGTTCTCAATGATAAGCATACTTCCCCCATCTACTATGACATTCCACAAATTCTTTCTTTATTGTCTCCTCAACATCCGCTACTATCTTCTCTATAACTATAACCTCCATAACTGCTTGTTTAACAATAGTATGTTATGGAGTCCTATATCTTTAAACTCACCCCTACCCTCACTTTTAGCAGATTACTCTAGAATCTCTTATTTAGGTTTCTTATCTTCAATATATACACACACACACACACATACACTCTTCTCGCCTTCTTTGTATGAGAACATTAATCACCTCTAAATCACTCATGACTAACTCAAGAGATAAAAAGAAGAAGAAGTAGAAGAATGAATGAACACAATTCACAGCTCCTCAAAATGTGTGTGTGTGTGTGGTATTCAAGATTTGTACCATATAGTGCAACTCAACTTCCACAACAAGCCCAAAGATATTGACCAATCATCGATATCAATAATGTCACATAGAACTTCATCACAAACCTAGTTCCAATGAAAAAGGTTACCCTAATTTGTTTTGATACCCTAGTGACCTTATTGTTATATGCACATTTAAAGGTCTAATCTATCAACCACAACATGAGAAATTGAACTAACAGGACAGATACTAAGTTTAAATAACAAAACACCTCATTTAACTCTCCCAAAATGTAAAATTCCTGCACCACAATGAATGATTACATATGCAAAGGTCAATGTCCTCCATGCCATTTATCAAAATATTAACAAAGGACCAATACCAAATCTCACCATCCCAACAATAACAATAAACCAAAAATATCAACAAAATTTCCAACAATCGCAACAGCCAATCCTATTCTTATTACACATATACCAAATTCAACAAAAGATATAAGATTTGAAACTTACCAGGTTGAAGCGTGTTGAACCATGGATTCACTACTAAGATGACATGAACAAAATTTGTATCTCAAGCTATATAATGAAACTTTGAAAAATAAGAAAGAGAGTTGGTTAAAATTAATGTAAATATATTGTTTAATTACAATTGACATGACACACGATTATAGTAATATTTATGTGATTAAGTAGGGGCAGGGTTGATATTTATCCGGATGGGAAATTAAGATATACAAAAATATTATGCACAGATAATTAATTCATACTATTGTTTAATTACAATTGATATGACATGCCACTATAGTTAAACAACAAGGGAGTTTCACTTTATTGATCAACTCCATAACTATGTAAGAATCAATAAGTTCAAATAAAGAAAGAAAGAAAACTAAAAAACTCTCTATTATGGCTTTTATCATTAATAATCTCACTATTGAATAATATTTTTGAGTTAATGTCATGAATAGTGCCTGATTTTGACAAAATATACAATTAAGTACCTAAAGTTTAAAATTGATCAATTTAGTACCTGAACTTTAAATTTGATTAATTTAGTACTTGAAAAACTTTAAAATTGATCAATTTACTACTTAAAATTACTTGACTAAGGTAGTACTGGCGTGCACAAAAAATTCTTTTAAGTATTAAATTGATCAATTTTAAGGTTCAAATTCTAAATTAATCAATTTCAAAGTTTAGATACTTAATTGTATATTTTGCAAAAATTCAAGTATCATTTATAACATTGATCCATATATTTTTGAAAGCTTATATAATGCAACCCTAACAACTCGAAAGGCATAAATATAATAAAATTAAGATAGGACTCTTTTATTAACTAATATAATATAAAAGATACAACTCTCATAAAATAAAAATAGATATAATTTAGATTCTCATAAAATATAAAATATTCCTAATGCCTAATAAAAAATTAATAATATAAAATAATTAAATGTCCTAATTAACGTAAAAAGACCAAAACATCTTCATAAAGTTACTAAATAAAACAAATCTTCTTGATCTTGGAAATGAATCCGTATCAATAGACACGGCCAATACTTCCATATATTTTATCATTAAAACAAAAAGTTCGTAATACGAGACTTAAAAACTAAGTTTCGGACAAAAAACTAAATCTTAGTCAATGCAACATTTTGCAAATAAGTTTATTATATGGATTTATCCTATTTATTTTTATGATAGGATTGGAAATTTATGGCTTTGTAGATACTTGATAGTATTTACTACTATTTGATAATAATTGTGCTTGTAGGTTTAGTAGACAAAATAATTAAATTAATGGATATTTGGAAAAGTTAATAATATTTTTTTTAATTGTGTTGTTATGAAACATTATTGCAAAATTGTTAGAATGTATAGGCTATATATATATATAGTAAAATATTTGAGAAATTTGAATTATTCATTCATTTCTTTTGTATTATTAAAAAATCTTTTAGATCTTGTACCATCATGTGTTAGTGCCTAATTCCTTTGCTTAGATGTCGTGGAGCAGATTTCCTTTATTTTGGTGTCGTAGTGCATATTTCCTTAGCAGTAGCAAGCGGATCCACGTTTGTGAAAATGTTTGTTGTCTAGGAATGTGGTCATGTGATTGTGTTGTGTTTTTCATCTTGACAGTATGAGCAGGTTTTGTTGTGTTTTTTGGCTGATTAGCACTTAACTGGAAGCAAAAGAGCCGGTAGGTTAAAAGGTATTCTAGATGAATGCCTCAACAAGCCAGTGGAACTTAAATGTTGTCTAATGATTCCAATTAGCATGCCAGTAGCAAGTCAGCTCAGTCCAAAAATAGTTTGTGGATTTTTGAACATGTACCAAAAGAGTCGGCTTGCTCATTTAATAAATAATTTGGCCTACTAGCTTGAGAGTCAGCTATATAACAAACTAGTTGTTAACTCCATCTAATGTGGGATCAAAAAAATCTTCAACCACCATTTTTTTGGAGATGCTTTAAATGGGGAACTTTGGCAGATTTTGATAACTTTTATTTGCACTTAACTCACAACAAAACAAAGATTTAACTCCATTATTTATAGTTAGTCTCTTGTTCAAAACTTTGGCAAATTATAAAATAGCATTACTCTTGTGACTTTTGTATTGTGAGAGCAAACTTATATCATTTGGTGATTAATAAAAAGTATGTATGGAGTCCTTAGTTGGAGGCAGTTAGAGTCCGTATAAAGTAAATAGGTGGTTCGAGCACTACGTTAAATTCGAACTTGATTTTCCTATTCATATCTCTTTTGCATTGTAGTAATCTTTTAATTGACATTCATCCTATTGCATATTGATAATTTTGCTAAGTTGAGATTAAAATTAAAAAATTAATACTATTGACACGACCCAACACCCACTTTTTCCTTTTTGAGTTTTAGCTTAGTATAATTTCAACAACTCAGAGTATTACAGAAATAGGTAATTACATTGTAGCATAGTGGCATCTCTCCGGGTTTTGCAAGTAAGAGATATCAGATTAAAATCCACCCTCCCCATTATAATGGTTAGGATGGAAAAAAAAAGGTACCATATAAATAGTGTTACTTTATAAGTCTCTCCTCTTTAGCAAAGGTAGGTAAATAATCTTTAGATCAAAATTGTTTATCAACCTATAAGATTAGAGCTACACTTTAATGTTAGAACCAAATATGGAAATAGTCATGAGTAGAACAATCATTACATATAACCTAAAACATACGAGAGCATTGATGAGTCAAGATGACATTTCGTTGCTTTTCTAGTTTTAAAATTATAAGACTTTGGCCACTTAGCAAGAATTAATGTTGCTTGCAAATCCTTAGATATTTTATGATGCGTCAACTTTTGGTATCAGTTTAGTTATTTCATTAAATTAATAAAAATGAATTATTTTAACTAAGATTGCAAACGAGTTGAGTTATTTGAGCTCAGGTCACTTTAAGCCCGTTCGGAACAAGATAAAAAGCAAATAAGCCGAACTTGAGCTTAAAATAAAACTTATTTATTTAAATAAGCTAGCTTGAGCTATAATTCAAGCTCATGAACCAGTTCGTATCTTTTTTTAAAAAAAATGGAAAACAAACTATCAAAACAAGTTAGACTCAAGCTTAAATTCAAGCTCTATAAAAGCTATGTTAGGCTCGGTTAAAAGTTTGGATCAACTCAATCTCAATTTGTAAATGAGCTAAGCTCAAAATAAAACTTATTTAGCTAAATGAGTCAAGCTTGAACATGAATCTAGGCTTGATAAAAAGATGAACTTGAGCTTAAGCTCAATAATTTTTAAATAAGCTGAATCCAGCTTAACTCATTTGCAATCCTGAGTTTAATGATGAACCTAGATTCATAAACAATTAAAATGCCGAGAGTTGGAGAGATTGAAGTGTAGGTGTGGGGATTCAATGCCGGTATCACGTTATGTGCGATGTAAGTCTCACACTTCATGTTGCCTCAAAAGAGTGACATACATACAGTGCCTAAAATAACAACTTTAAGAGAGAGGTGGGAGGGAGGAATAGATATGTTAGTAGGTTTAAATGAAATGTGACAAGTAGAAGGGTTTTAAAGCATCAACCTAGTATTCGTTAGGAGAAATAACCTGTTCTTCATTTGAGTCTTATTTGATCTTCAAAAGTAAAAGCTTGACGACAAAATATTATTTCACTATCTCTAAGTGTCAAATGAAGATGAGCTCTTGGGTATTCATATAGTTTGGTCTTTGATGATGTTTATCAAAATGAATTGATTATCAATGGTCATAGAAAATTCTTCTCTTAATGGATTCCTTCATTGACTCCTCTTGGATTTAAGACCATGATGAGCTTACCTTAGTACATGAACCTATCTAAGAAAGGTTGAGAGTAAATGAATCAATTTATCAGTTCTCGTTTTGAGTACATCATGTCAAATCTCTCTAAATCATTTCAAGTTCATAAACCTAACTCTCTGTACCCTATCATTAACTCGAAAAATTAAGATTAATTTGTTATTAGGTTCAAAGCCCAAAATTCCATAGGTTAATTCTAACCTGATACATTTGTTCCTTAATTAAAACGAAGTATTTTAACTTAGTCAAGGGGGTTTGAGCATCAATTGCATTCTTTAAATAACTAAAATAATGTACTGCGTTTGCATTGCTCTTTCTATGCATGTTTATATAGCTGAATAATCAATTTATGTGATGAGTTATAATGTATAAGCCTAAGGTCAATATAGAATGTATCATGTCTTTATTGCTTTTTTTTTTATTGCTCGTTTGCTTTTTTTCCATGTAACTCGCTTTAGAGAAGAAGATCAAGTACATATGCTCCACATGCCTACACAAGGAGATTTCCCCAAGTTTGAAATGCAAGACCTCATATACAACACTAGCGCTAGCAAATTATATCGCCATGCCATGTCTCATGTTCGTATCTTAACAGGTTCATGTCTAAAAAGTCTCAACCCATGACCCGACCCATTTATTAATCGTATATGAAAACCTAAATCCTTAACTTGACCCGTTCATATCATGTCCCGTGTTAACCCATTTATTGAATGATATAACATATAAAATTGTATTAGATTATGTTAGAATTCAAATTTTTGTATTATCTTGGAAATTGATATTTTTAAATTTTCATTATCCTAAATAAACATATTTAACAAACTATCTATAATATATTACTCATATATAATTAAAAAAGAAGATATTATAATTCATGACTTAATGTGTTGTTAAATAAGTATGATATTAGTGAATAATAATTAACGGTAACAAAAAATAGGTATGTATATTTTAACTAAAAGATATATAATACACAGATTATGTATATATACCCTTTAGATAGTTGTTATATATATTATACTACTTCATTATATATGTATAGATATGTTATATACATACACATATTATGATATATATCTACATGATATATCTAATATATAATTTATAGTTTATATATATTCTTAGAGTTATATATATAATATATACTAACTATAAATGATATCTATAATCTATAGTATAATGTAGATTTATTTATATATATTTATATTATATTATATCATATCATATTATATATATATATATATTTTATAACATATATACAAATATATGTATTTATAACTTATAAATCGTATATATGTATAGATAAGCACATGCGCACGCATGCACACACACATTTGTTATGTGTATATTATATGACTATATATATAGATTATGTTATATTTATATATATATATGCAATACATGTTATATGTAATTAATACTTTATATGTATTCACAAGTTACATGCATGTATTATATATAATCTAACCACTTTATAAATGTCCTATATACAACTTCTATTTTAATATTGGTATTTATATTATATGTAATATGCACAATCTTTATATAACATATAGATTATATATTTATAACCTATAAATTTTTGTTATATGTTTGTTTTATTTATACATATATTTGTTATAGATATTTGGTTGCATGCTATAATGTATATGTGTTGTGTATAAATATGTACATATGATATACATACAGCAAATAAATCAACTTCTTATTAATATGTAATTATGCATATTATATATATATATATAATTTGTCTCTTATGTGAATGTTTTGTCATTTTATAATTTAATTAAGGATAATAATATTATATTTTAACAAAATAAGAATATAAAAGTTAAAACAATAACAATATATTTTAATGAGTTAGCGGGTCTATAAAGGGGTTTGGGTCCTAAACCAGAACCCTGACAAATTTAAATTTGTGTGGTTTTCAAGTTCGACCCGTTTATTATTCATATCAATTTTTACTTACTCAAACTCTTTTATAATTGTATCATATTGTATTTGTATTCAGAATTAGTACCCAAATTGACAGCGCTAGATAACACATGCCAAGACTTGCAGTTACGTCAACAATGAGCCTGGGGCATCAAATTGCTTATCAAGAGTCATGAACCTAGGTCAATTTTCAATCCAAAACGAAATTTGGGTTGGAATTGAGCCATGGTCCACCACTTCCCAGCATACGATGACTCTATTGCGCACGTGTGAAGACATATTTTTCAAATAAAATCCGTTTGGTGCCTTTTTGGGCCCCAACTCGTTCCCGTCCGACTTGCACAAAATTTATTTTGCTTCAATCAATGCAGGCCAATTAAAAACTATTTGAGACTTTCGTGTTTTTTTTTTTTTTTTTTGGCCAATGGATTTTCTGGCTATTTGCTACTTGAGACTTGACTTAGCCAAAATTTAAACTTCTCTTCGTTTTTTTCCTTTTTTTTTTCTATCTTTTAAGAGCAACCAAGCTTGGGGCTAAGCAAAATTATTTTTTTAAGAAAATTTTTATTTTGCTGAAAGCTCAAAATCCATCAAATTGCATATGCATAACGTGATTCAAATAATTATTTTTCACCGTAAAAATTGTTTCTCACCACCAAAAAAAAAATATTCTTTATTATTCTCCTTTTTGTCTTTTCTTTTTCAATTTTTTATGTTTTTTCCTTTATTTTCGTGTGTTTTTGGACTAGAAAACTATCGCAAGCTATAAAAATTAAAGATTGTAAAAAGGGGGTGTCCACAATGGCATACATGTCACCATCAACAGGAATCCTTGCTTCTTTTTATGTCACAAATGATACCTTAATCCTTGTATTGCCAAGGTTAATTTACTAGAGCAATGGCAACCAAAGAGACTAGTTTAACTTGGATATAGTTAAGTTTATTTTTTTAATGAAGGTATATAGCTCAACATTTGTATATTTGTGTAAAAGTTTTCAATGTTTATATATTCTAATTTTAAGCACTTATATATCTTCATTGTGTTAGTAATACAATTAATTGTTGATTGGATGATAAATTAATTGACTACCTCACATGCCATGACATTGACATCCATATAAAGGCACAAGGATAGCAAGTCACACATTGTTTTATGGTTGTTTAGATTATCTGATTTTCATATGTATGTTATTTGCATTTGTATCTTATCTAATCTAATTTGTTTATAATAAAAATATCTATTTTTTTATCTGTATAACATTTATTTAAAAAAAAACACCATAAAATTAAGATATCAAAATGACACAAAAAGAGCGAGAAAGAGAGAGAGATGAAACAAACAAAGCCTTAACAATAATACCACGGATGGCATAACTGCACGTGTTGAGCATTCTTCACCATCTCAGCCACTATTTAGGGATGATGTAGGAGTAGAAGAGACGGTCAAGGTTGCAACCTCAAAATATCCGTGACTACATTAGGGATGACCTACCCCTTTTGCGTGACTTGTGACCTACTCACATTTAACACCTCTTATTCGCTGAGCACATGAGCTATTACCAAAAGGTCAAATACTTATTTTGAGACTCCTTTAGCCTTATAGAATTTAGCTACCCAAAGCAAATTGGACTCCATCCCTTAAAGATCAAGATGGAACTCAAACCAAATACGTGAATTGAATAAGAACCGTACATCGTCATTTAAAGAGACAACTAGACATTCAAGCTAATGAGAACATTTAGGTGAAGGAGAAGGTAGCATTAGACTTAGTTTCAACTTTGTTTTATCTTTTCGATATCTTTAACGTAATATACACATGGATTGCAGTAGAACAAATTTGATGCAAACCGAACGAAGCTTATCACACGACTGTCATTCACATTTCCTGATTAATTTTGGGAGATGAATGAAAATAATAATTTAATTTTTTTGTTGTAATTGTTTGAATTATGAAGTTCAGGGGTCGCTCGTCCACTTGAAATAGCATCATGTAAGACAGTTCTGAAAATTTGCTCCCCTGGTGACGCATGAGTTGTTTTAAGAAAAGAACACACAGAAAGAGACAGCAGGAATAAGTGGTAGTATTTATTATCTTTTTCCCAAGTATTCAATGATGGACACAGGAACCTGTGACCAAAAAAGTTTCTAGATTTTAGTTGTGAAATATGCAAAAACTACGCCTAGACATCATCACTAGTCGGTTTCGAACCAGGAACCGATCTGAACCGTCACCGGTGGTTTATGAACCGAAAACCGACCTGAAAATGGCTGATCTGAACCAATAAAGGACCCGTCAATTCCGCCGGATCTTTACAGTTCCATCCCTAAAAACCTCATGACCCGGCTGTTTTTGAACCGTCGATTCAGAAACTAGCAAAACCAGCAGAACCGGCGATTCTACACCATAAAATTATAAAAAAAACTAAGAAAAAAAGAAAATTATAAAAAATTGTAATTATAAAATAAATATCTAAAATTATTTTCACATAAATAATAAAAAATTTATTTCCTATTCATAATATTTAATGTGTTATTATTAACAACACAAGTAATAAATACATTTGAAATCATATATTGTTAAATTTATGCAGACTTCTAATCAAAGTAGACTTTCTTTCTTAACAATGTGTGATTCGTTTTTTGTTATTGAGATTTATTTATATCTTTAATATTTTATAGTGTCACATTACTAATATAACAACTTAAAAAGTATAAATGATTGTATATAAATAAATACATAACTATAGAATTTTTTTTAACTAATGCTACGAACAATTATTTTAGGCTTAATGTTATTTCAAATTAAAATTTTATTTCATATTTTTTCTTAGTTAATTTAAGTAAATTATTTAATTGATTTTTTTTATTTTTTTTCATAATTCCCAGTTTCTCTAGAACCGGAACCTAACCGTGGAAACCGACGGTTCCTAAGAACCGAGAACCAAACCGGCTCCCATGGGTCTGGTTCCGGTTCCACCACTTTTGAAACCGGAACTGACGGTTTGGATCCGGTTCCAGACCCGAATCAAACCGTGACGACGTCTAACTACGCCTATCATCAGGATGCCATGTAATTAAGAGCTGGAGAAAGATCAACAGGTGTCAGGTGGTGGTCGTGATGGATCATGAAGTTAACCTCTGTGCTGTTCAGCCTTCCTGAGATCTCTTTAGAGTGAAAACAGAAAGTGGAACACCCCACCTCAAAGCTGACGTGAAAATTGAAAAATGGCTTTAGCAACTCAGCTATTTGAAATTGAAAACCGAGCATCCCCTTGCATAGCAAGCTTACAAGCTTGAAAAAATAAAATAAATCAATAAATTAAGGAGAGGTCAGCATTTAGTGAATTATCTGATAAATATAATCGAAGTCCAGCTTATGACTAGAAGAGATCCTAGGAAAGCAACAATAGATTGCTACAACACTGATGTCATTTATCTCTCAGGTTTAACTGTTTAAGAATTCCAGTAGTACTGCAAAGGTGAGGGGAGGCTGGACTGCATCGTATCATAATATACAGACTTAATATAAATTATAAGCCTCAATGAACTAACAATCACTGCTACATCTCATAAATGCACATAAAGGATCAATTTGCAACTAGGTGGTAGTTTTTACCTTTCTTCTTTTTTCTTTTTTTTTTTTTTTTTTTTTTTTTTTGGGGGGGGGGGGGGGGGGCACAAACTAGGTGGTGGTTGGTTGAATACAACATAATAGAGCTAACCATCCGAAGTCATTTCCCTTTGCAGTCCGGATTTGACTTCCCACCATCATAGAAGATGCCGGTGAAACTAAACATCAAATGAAATCCACCAGGTTTGTCAGTTGACAGAACCATCAGACATTTCCATTTGAGAGCCTATGGTTTCTTGCAGAAGACGTCGCATTGAACTCTTCTCTGCCCATTTGTTGAACTTCAAGAGGAGATAGTATCTTAATATACCAAACATTGTTGACAAACTCCCTGGATTTAGGCAGAATGTAAGCAAAGATGTAATGAACTTATTCAAACAGGGATCCATTTGGTTTAAATGATGCAGATATTATAATTGGACATGTGTATGAAAACATGATTGCTGTTTTTCTTCCGGGGGGGGGGGGGGGGGGTGGGGGGAAATAATAATGAGCAAGTGCCATAGCATGCATAAATAGACTAAGATGCTTTCTCTCATATGAGATTAGCAAGAGATGGTAGGCTGCTGCTCCAGAAGAGCATCTTAAAATCACAGGTCCCTGCAGCATTATATGCTATTTGTCCTTACGAGTCCATCACCGACAGGAAACAAGAGAATGCAATGGACACTTGCAGTTCCAAATTCATATTTTGTGCCACAATAACATGAAGATGCCACCACACCAGCCATAAAGACCTTGGAAATCAATTTATGAGATTTTTTTCATAGAAATCATCCAAGGAAGTATAAGGCACAATAAACCATACAAGAACATGCATTATCTATCAATTGTTAGCCCAGGCACACATGCACAAACACATACACATACATCAAAGCTACCGCAAGTCATGATTACAATGACATGATATGGCATAGATAACAAGAGTTTTAATACCAGAAATGGTTCTAGACTTACCTGCACAACTGACTAGGAAAATCACATTCAATAACTGAAGAAAAAGTGCAAGTACTTACTGCCAGGGGTCGTCACCAAGGAGAAGTACATCATTCTCCCGGTCAACAAATACAAGCTGCCAGCCTGATCTCTGAGGGTCCTCCAATTGGCCTTCAAGGCCAAACAAGCGGGCAAGCTCACTGCGCAGTTCATCATAACTGCTGAACTTTGAGATATCCAGTGACCTCCCGAAGGACCCAGACTTATGAACCTGGCAAATGTGTTTTTTGACAATCATGCCATTAGCTAAAAGATGCTGAAGTGCAACCCGGAAATACTAAACATGTCCAAATCAATAAGCATCACCATCATGAACATAAAAGCATTTGAGAGGTAACTTCATAAAATATTGCATACAAGCACAAGTGCACAACATGAATTTCACATGAAATAAATATGAAGAGATATGGACATACATTCTCCTCACCTTAACAAAGGTTCTGGTTGATGGGTTTACTTGATCATCATTTTCAGAAGACTGCAAGAACCCCGATTCATCAACACAACTAGATGTGGTCATGTCTGAATTAAGTGGAAAATCTGTTGTTGTAGCATTAGCAAAACTAGAAGCAGCAAAAGGAGCGGACAATGAATCATTTTGGCTGCCAATATTTCTTAACTGTTGGATTCCATTTTGCAGCATGAGAGGGGATGAATCAATATTGATTCCAAACAAAAGACTGTTATGTGGATCTGCAGTTTGATAAGAAGAATATTCTCTTCCAGGAAATGGAGGCAACATATTTGCAAGTCAGAGACATTTGAATGTGGAGTTGCCAACTGTTCTACATTTGACAGAACACACTGAGAAGGCTCTGAAGGAAGGTGCAGATCAACTGCACTTTGCTTGGGTAACAAAGAAGATGATGGTACTACAGGGTTGGATCCATTCACATTTGGAAATTGAGATGCTCCATCATGTGGTAATGAGCCTAAGACACTGCGCACAGAAGAAACATCAGAGGTAGCCACAGTGGTTCCAAGTCCTGCAGAAAAAGATTGCTGCTGGCTCTGGGAAATGGCTTGCAGAGATGCTGCTGGCTGGGATTGACTAGTTGCTGAATAGAGAGTAGAGACAATACTTGGAATCTGCTGTTGAATTGACATTTGACTTACTTGTTGCTGCTGCCGTTGTGACTGCTGCTCACTGTAAGAAGTCTGGCGCTGCAGCTGTTGCTGCAAAAGTTGAGCATGAACAAGTGGTTGGTTTTCTTGGAAACCCTGAATGAAAGTATTTTGAGGTTGAGACTGTGGCAATATCTGCCTCTGAAAAGAACTGTGCCCCACAGATGCATTTTGTGACGGCTGGAGCTGCAAAACCGACTGAGAAACAGACTTGGAGGGATCCAGCCCCCTCATCTCCTGAAGTGCAGCAGCAGCCATTGCTTGGTATGCTTCAGGTTGTAGACCAGTTAATGAAGCATCCAGCCTTGGTTGTGCCCAAGGTGTAACCCCAAATCCCTGGAAATTTAAGGACTGAATTCCCTGATCTCCAACACCTCCTTGAAGCCACATCAGGGGAGAAGTGATGCCCATATCGCTATCTCTAAGTGCTGAAATTAGAGAAATAAAATAGATGAGAATAATTAGAGGGGAGGGAGGGAGAAGAAAAAGGTTAATTTGAGCATGATCACTGAAACATTTTGCTTCTCTAACTCTGGAGATGATCCAGCCATACCATGGAAAGACGGTAGTCCAGATGGCCACGGTCTCTTCAACCTAAGGGGGAACGGCGATGGATACATTGGAAAGGTTGTCAATGGTTCTATTTCCCATAAAGATACTCTTGGTTGCCTTTCCCCTGCAGTGGACTCATCCCAGCCAACCTGTTATACGATGAAATTCAGTAAACACAGCTTTGGACTCTTAATGGGCAGTGCGGTACAGATTCATAGAGAAATCACATGCACAACATAGAAAGCACAAAGAACTAACCTTTACAGAGCGCCAATGTGAGTTTGGCCAGCGGACAGGGTCTAAATCACTAATTCCAGTTATTGTCCCCATATACCTGGATCATGCAATAGAAGTAAAGAACTGAGACTTGGTGCACCAGAAATTTATTAGAGCAAACCATGGAAAGAGATTATGAGGATACATGAAAAAATTTATAAAGAGAAACAACTCTTATTGAAGTAGAATGAAGAACAGATAGTAATCACATATTCGTTAATCCAATCACTAGAGCTAAAGCTAGGGGAATCTCCAATTTTGTTCGTAATTTCTCCTTAATTCTGATTCTGAGTTGAATGACTTGTATCATGACGAGCACATGACCCGCACTAAATCTCTAGGATGCTTGAGCTGAGTCATATGAGATTTGAGTTATTTGGGGATGCAGGAAGTGTAGAGGTTTTCCCCCATGTGCAGCTGCAGAAAACAGAGGAGCCATGTGCAGCTGCAGAAAACAGAGGAGACCCTGCGAGGCACATTAAAGGACCCCATTCAGTTGACAAGAGATGGATGTGCACACAAGGGCTATGAAGTCATTAACCACAAAACCATCTAGCTTCCCATGCAAACGGCAGGCCTAGAGCATCCCTAAAGACAAGATTGCCATCCAACTAGCACCAAGGAGGCATCCAGCAGGAAGCAAGAGACGCATTGACCACAGTGCACCAAAAGCTACCATCCAACTAGCAACTGCATAGCATTCAACTGCCACAATGATTACTCCACTACTACACTGTGGTGCTTTATGTTATTTTGGACCACTTTATACTTGTTATGTCCAAAACCAGGGCTTACTTTCACATTGCAATTGGAAAATCTACAACCTTAATCGCTAATGTGGAATTTCTCCTCAATGTTGTTCTTATCAATCCTCATGATTGTAGCAAAAACCATATTGCTCAGTTCATGAGCCATATTGAGTTGAGTAAAATCACACACTAGTTTTGCTCACAGTGAGATAAATCCATGAGTAAGATAGTCATATCCCCTACAATCACCCAAACCAAGCTTGTTAAAGGTGAAAAGCGCAGTCAAGGCACAATGCCCTAAAATCACCTAAGGCGAGAAGCACAAAAAAAAAAAGCATGCCTGACTAAAATGAAGCAAAATACTAATATATTTATTAAATATATTTAAATGCACCAAAATGTAATTATTCAACAATAATGTTTACATTAAACTAACAAAAACTATTTAAGTAAGACAAATCACTATTATAATATTATTAGAACATTATAGTAGTTTTTCTTCACTGATCATTACTCTCTAATAAGTCCCTTTTTTAAGTATCTTATTTCAGCATTAAAAAAATAAAATAAAAAAAAGGTCAAACAAAATGAAATTGAGAAAAAGGGAAAAATAGCATAACATATATGCCAAATAATTACTAATTACTCATTAATATTTTTTCATATTAGTATTTTTTGTTTTACTATCGAAAAAAAGTAAAAAGAAAAATTAGACTAAAATAGAAAAAGCATAACCTACACAATTGATTAAAATTCTTTTTAATGTTTACACTTTACAAACCTTTTGTGAGTGTGTGTGTTATTTTTGGGCCAACACAAAGCTTTTGTATTTAATAATAATATTTGCCAACCTACTCTTCTTAACTTGTCCACTAAAATTCTTTTTAATGAGATCAAAAGGCAGTAACCCCAAAGTTGTCCCTCCCCCATTCAGTGGATATAATGAATCTCTCCCTATCTCCACCGCCACCCACTCCCTCCCTCCCTCTCTCTGGGTGGTTAGGGCCTTTTCTGTCTCCTTTTTCCTTCGTCTCTCTCTCTTCTAGGGTCATGTGGGCCATTCACTAAGGCATTCGCCGAGGCGCCTCATGCATCGTGCCTTGCAACTAGGCGAAATACGCACACGCCTTGTCGAAGGCATCTCGCCTTGGCCTTCACAAGACACGAGCTTGCGCTTCACCTCGCCTAAGCGCCTAGGCTCACAAGGCAAGCACCTCTAACAACACTAACCCAAACCACACACGAAAATAGTAACTCCTAATTATCTATGATCGTAAGCAAGCTCAGAATCCACTTGCTCACATCAAGAACAGAAGTTATGGCCAGAACTGGCACTACTGAGAAGGAAGTCAAGAAGGCATAATGAAAGTTGGTATGACATAATATCACCCCTTTCTATAACAAGAATAAAAATGAATAGGGAATGTGACCCAATTCTAAAATGAACAAATCCATAAATAATCTTGAGATGTCCACAAGTGAAGCAAAATATATAAACATTGAAGATTTATTATCAAAACCCTCCACACTAATGTAGACAGAAAGCAGTATGTAACAGATAGAGGCCTGGATTTCAACATGATGAGAACAAAAAAGGACTTCATCACATCATAAAAAACTTCAACAGTGGGTAGTTAGGCTACATACCGACGGACGCTTGATTCTTCTGTTTCAAAAAGCATCCTGAATCGCATACCCACAGAAACCCGAGTATGATAGACTGTTTTTACATATTTTGCCAGGGGAATGACAAACTCTGATGGACTGGCCCTGCACCAAGGCTATGAAAATGAGATGTCTATGTGACTAATTTTAACATATAAAGGTTAAGGCCAAAAAAAAAAAAAAAACATATAAAGGTTAAAATTGACCACATACTACCTTGGATTGTAAAAAATAGTAAAGCGACTGTTTGTTGCAGCTGCATGAGCAGCTGCTGCAAGAAGACCAATGTGCATGCTGTCACTCGATAAGACCGATGAAGGCATCACAGTTTGTGGACGATTTGCTCTTCGAATGCCAAGAAGCAGTTGGTTTTTTTCATTCCTAGTTAGATGATACAAGAACATAAGATTGCAAGAAAAAGAAAAGAGGGAAAAAAGAAAGGGAGACAATGTGGAACGTTCAGCAAATTTCATGGATTAATTCCCAAAACCACACATTGACAGTATAAAAAATCAGAACCATGGCTCTATTAAGTGCATCAAGGAACTAATTATGTGAGCCCAATGTATAAAGCGCTCTAAGGTTATTGACGAATAATTGTTTCTCAGTCTATACAATTCCATTTTCAGCTAGAATTTCTAGGTGGCAAACAGCATCAATAATGAAAATCTTGAGCAAATTTACCAAATAAAGAGAACAGAGTCCCCAGCAACAAGTCTCTTTGCACTAACAAAAACACTCCAGCCTGTTGTTAGAAGATGTCTCTTTGGCTGACCTACATTCAGAGAATCCCAATTATAAGCTCAAAAAGTAATAAAAATAAAGAAGTTTTGGAAAAAAACTTTTATAAAACCTAATCAATTAGCACTGTGCCTATCTGTGCTTTGTTTTAAAATGAAACCAAAACACGGTTTCATTGATAGATTCATCTTGACAAGCACAACATCAACCCTTCAAACATATTGATGGGAAGAAGATAAATACAACATAACATCAACCCCATGATGAGTTAGTTAAGTTGTGATGTGCCTTTTTTTTCTCAATAAGTTGGTTGCACTGCCTTTCAAGATTGCAAAACAGCATTCTTTAAACTATGATTTAAATTCTGTTGCACACACGTCACAGAATATACATACCTAGGAAAGTATTAGAACTAAATCTGCAATACTATTGCTATTTAAAAAAAACTGGTGTATGTTTAGGATATAAAATAACTTTAGGATCTCTCTTTACAATATTTTAGTATCTCTACATTTTATACCGCATCTCTATTTGTTTTCTATAACCCTAGAATCTATTATATGAAATATTTTAAAACACTCCATATAGATGCTTCAGAATAATAACCTTAATTTGTCCATTATTTTATTACTTTTAATCATACTATATGTGCCACTGCAAAACCCTAGGCCTACCAACCAATGTTCCCAGCATACCCCACTAATGGCACTGTCCAGCGTCCCTCTCCATCATTTATGGCCAATCCTACTCTCCTACTGCTACATTGAATCTAGTATTAAAGCTACTAACCCTGCTGTGAATACAGTTGTGTTAGGAACTCTATTTCTCCCTTTAAAATTGTTGTCGCCAAGCAAAAGAAGAAGTAACAGTAGATGACAAGTGTAACTCAGTTGTGTTATTGATGTTTGTCTTCGAATATGGGTGTAACATGTTATGTTTGAATATATGTGACATGTATATGGGTGTAACATGTTATGTTTGAATATATGTGACATGTATAGGGTCAAGGGTGTGTCAGTAGGTGATGTGTCTGTATCTCAGTTATGTGTGTGTGTTTTCTTTTGTTGTATGCTATGTGCAAGAGAAGTGGGGGGTAGTGAGTTGTATTGTTGTAGCAGATTTATAGGGAGCAGTTATAAGAGAAAATAGGAAAGAAGTTATTGAATGTAACTGCCATACTGTACTGGGTAAAGGGGAGAATGGATGATGAAGAAGGCAGCCTATTTTCACAGAAATCAACTCCAAATATCCTATGAGATCGTCGGGTTCTCTCCAACGAGTCTGAAGCTATTAACACCATAGGTAGACACACAAGAAAATCTTATAAATTAGCATTAGAACCAGATATACGATCCTGTGACAAATTGTCAATATTCCTGTGTTTTCTTTCACTGAACACAAAACTAGAACTCAAGCCACATGGTAGGGGTGATCTGTTCAATGGTACGTTGGTTCCAAGTATAGAACTTAGAACTTAACCCATAAAGGCATTTGGAACAAGAACCTACCCCATACGTTGGGAAACCAACATGGAACAGAACCAATGAGTTCCACGCCAATTTCCATAAGGACCTGGACCTATTGTTTCACAAGTTCGCAACCGTGCAAAACTCAACATGTTAGACATGCAGAGATACAAAGAACACAAAGCTGGCTTCTTACCCTCCATAAAGTTAAGGCACAAGTCTTAATTAACTAATTCTCACGGTAGGACATGGATTTCTATTACTATGAAATTCATAAATGAAGTAGTTAATGGTGGGGTTACCATTATCACGACTTGTAACTGGACCCTAGTACCTCTCAATGAGAGAATTTTCATATTCTTACTAACTAAGCAAAGGAAGGCATATAGACTCCTTTCCGCACTCCGGAAAAGAAGGAGAGAGCTTAGAGAGCAAAGGAATTTGAACCAACACTTCAGGTTTAAGGAGTTGCTTTGTAAAGCCCTGTTGTTATTACCGCTGCCATTTTTCGTGGCAATCCAGCAGAGTTCGTGTTTTCATTTTTTCTTTCTTTTTCTTTTTTGGGTAACAGAGGGGCATGGCAGTAATGTGATCAACAACCTTCAGGCACATGAACCACTGTATAAGATCCATACCATGGTTCAGTGTAAATTGCACTATACAGGCAACCCCTAAAAGTATTATTGGCGCAATCTGAACCCAACACCTCGTGCAAATTATCATAAGTGTCATAGACCTTAACCACTAAGCCAACCTTTTAGAGATTAGATGAAAAATATTGCTTCAATGATTATGAGGATCATGATTTTTTAATTACTCTCAATGAAGGATAATGACAAATTAAAAAGGACGCCAGTGAAAACTTCCATTAATTAACTTGTAAAGGTTAGTTCTATGGGGTGGGTTGAAACATACAATCCAGGAACTAAACCAGT
Organism: Combretum micranthum; assembly: GCA_024138025.1. Taxonomy (NCBI): domain Eukaryota; kingdom Viridiplantae; phylum Streptophyta; class Magnoliopsida; order Myrtales; family Combretaceae; genus Combretum; species Combretum micranthum. Next base: position 1,411,420 of record JAMXBD010000015.1, on the reverse strand, counting down.
GAATCATAGTGGTAAGTTCCAAAATTTTGGAATTGAGAACCAGGCTTGATTTTTAACGGAACAGGCTTTGGACTTCCACTCCAAGGCCGGTTCAAGCCATTCACCAAGTTGAATCAGCTTGCTTCTCCCCACTGCTTGAGGTAATGAACAGAACCATGAAATCCCATTGAAACAGAAATAAAAGCAGGCATGATTATGCGAAAAAAATCAAACTTTCTTCATTGACAAGAACCAAAGGAATAATAAGGTGAAGCATGAGTTGAAACACTATACAAGTGTAAACTTTCCTCAATTCAACTAGAGAGAAGTAAAGATAAGTAGGTGAAATGGAAACGTACTCCGTCTATTTGAACTGTTTGGCATCTACAGTGTTCTTAGAAACTTCATAGTAGAATCTGGTAACACACTAATAATCACATGCAATACAAGAGACATTTCAAGACATATAAATAAAACAGACATCATGCCCCATAACGGTGGCAATTCTCTTCTGATTACACAGAGTATAGCACCCAAATGGCATGCAAATCATGAACATAATCATTCAGGTGCATTTTAAAAAGACACCTTAGAATCAACTCACCTCGAAAAATGTGTCTGAATTTCCACTCATTATCATGAAGATCCCTTGCAATCAATTCTTGGGCTGGAGGCTGCTGAGAGTAATCCTGTATGAACAGAAAATAAGATCAACTAGTTAACACACAAATAGCTTTACCACTGCTAGGAATCATAAGCTCAATAACCGACAATACTCTTAGAGACTAATTAACAACTAAAGGACCGGTTTCAGGAGACAAAGACCCTCAGATATTAACAAACTTGACATACTAGAGGAGGAAAGACTTTTTCTGCTGCACGCCGAGGAACAGAGAAGCCTCCATGGGTGCTGGTATCACTTGCAGTCAATGTCTTGCAAAAATAGTTGGTTGGCTGTTTGCTGGGAGTGCCCAACTCTGCAGGCAGTAGATACACATCCTTTTGCTCTTGCTGAAAATAGGCCGTTAATAGTGAATTGCATCAAGTGAACAGAAGTATAAATTTAACATTCAAACTATCTGACAACAGATATGACAATATACCGGACTTAATGGCTGCAAGGTCATCTGAGCATAGACTTCATCCGTCTCCACATCAGCCTATTGTTCAAAAAAGGGCTTCTTAGGTTGCAGATTAATGCAAAGTAAAGCAGCCAGGTTCAGAAAGAAACCAAAATCTTACATGCATAGTAACATCATGAAGTTGACAGATAAGTTGTGGGGGTAAACTAGGGTAATTGGGGATATGAGCATCTACTTCTTTGTTGGTGGAAGCAGCCACCTGCATGGGCTCAACATCAGGAAAAGTCAAGCATATCTATAATAGAGATTCATAGCATGGTTGATCCTGAAATTATGTAGAAACCAAGTTGATTTCAACTAACAATTTGTGTGGCACATCAACCCAAGGAAAACATCTTTCTTCACAAAAGCTTTTCTTACGTTTGATTTACAGAAGTTCCAGCAATCCCTCTTAACTTTATGTTCATCAAAATATTACATTGAGATCAAATTAGCAGGATGAAAAATATATTCGATCACCAGAAAAACTCCTGCAATATACTTGAATTTCGATTTATGGCTGCAGCTCAAATATCAACCCCACCTCCTTTCATAGAAACTTTTAGGTCACAAACAAGCTAAGGCAAAAGCAACTTCATTAATAAATACATGAGCAGAGCCACACGACAAGTTGAGAACTAGAGGTGTGCCATCACAAGTTGGCAAATGGTATTGGTAATACCACAAGTATTTGCAAGTACTCTTGCAGGAAATTTAACTGACCTGCTCACTATGTCCTTGGGGAAAGTATACAACCCGACTGCCAACAGGAGGCAGTGACACCAAAGGACCAGCACATGCATGCCATAGCTCAGAGTTCAAACATTTTTTCTCCCCTGCAACAGGTGCATGCCATTAAGAAATGAAAAGCAATACAGCAAATGGGATAGATTTGTAAAAGGCCCAAGAAGAATGATTATATGAAATGTAAGTCTTTAACATTTTCACGCCAAAAGGAGTCAATTATATTTTAGGTTTCCTTGTTGACTTGCACTTAACAGAAAGGAAATAACATGTTCCAAAGGCCAGATGTGAATTTAATAAGACCAGAACACTCTCTGAATTCACCCACAGTCAAACGTATATGTTTCAGTCAAGCCATGAAAGGATTAGCATACAAAATATTCAAAACCAATAAATTATGCTATTTTATTCTCCTTGCCAAAACTTCTATGAGCATGATGAGATGAGCGCTTCAAGAACATGCAAAGCTAGGATTACAAGGCACCCAAATGTGATGGTGCAAGCATTAACTAACAAACTGACAAATAACAGCAGAGCCTGCAACACATGAAGCAGACTATTATATGCAGACTGAATTTTCTCCAACCGTGAAGGCAGGGGGGCACCAACTGGCAGCATAACGTTAGGGTCCCTCCCCCCCCCCCCCCCAATGAAGGCACAAGCATTTGTAAATTTTCCAGTGAATGAAGAGCTTAACAACTATTGCCCATAACATGGTTCAGTACGATCCAAAGTCTAATAATAATCATCATCAATCAAATTACTTCAATAAATAAATAATGTTATATGATTAAACTCTTGCAACATCTTCCCACCGTAATTCATTTTTTCATTATGAAAACAACACGAGACAGCTGACCAATTCTTCACTTAGTATGGGCTATTGCATTCATTTATGGTCACTTGAAATACAAATCCTTTCTTGAAAGGAAGGACTCAACGCATGTAGCATAAAATATGGAATTTAATATTGCAATTATAGCAATCTGCGGTAATATTTTGGAAAACGAATTTGCTGCCATTAGCACACGCTCAGGCATACTAATTGCCTACATTCAGAGATACCCATGACCCATGGATGCGATTAGTAGAGTCACCACTTCAATATCAATATACTAAAAATAAAATTGAAGGCAACCTCAAACATAAGGAGCCATTACAGAGCGTTTCAAGGTCCACAAAACTCTACCCTTTATCCAATGCACTGTTTAAAATACTTTCATATGCTCACTTTGGAACAAGCTTGCAACAATGCTAACATTCACAATCACGCAACTGGCTTGACTACCGCATAAAAGCACGCAACATGCGAAAAAAAAAAGATTGAAACACATAACTAATAAACCCAAATACAACAACAAACAACATGAACATATAGATAACTAAAAGATGAAAATAACCAAATAAGTTTTAAACACATAAAGAACCCATATAAATATGAACATACCTTCCTGAGGCTGATGATTAAACCCTGAAGAAGAAAGTCTCATTCTCCAAACAAAACACCAACTTTTTATTTCTTCAAACTAAACCCACACCCACTAATCTATATTCTTCTACAAATTCTAAAAACCTTTTCCTTTTTCCTTCCCACAAATGAAACCCTAAAGAAACCCATTCAAAACACTAATACAATCCATAACACCAACAATAAACCCTAAAACCCCAATCATTTATCCAAAACCACCACTGCCAATACACAACAACCACACAAAAAAATCTCCAATCCTCATAAGCCCTAGATCTTCTCGATAACCATCCTCCAATAAAAACCCTAGTAACTAACTTACAAGAAAAGCTAATTAACTAACTAAGTAGCTAGCTAACTAATTAATTAAAAGGCACAACAAAGATTAGGACTGTTATAGTTAGAAACCCTAAAAGGGGTATGAGATCTTATAAGTATAGGTAAGTTCCAAGCGGTGAAAGGGTGGAAATACAGTGTGAGAAGTGAGAATTGAAGAAGAAGAAGCAATGGTATGGGGATTTTCAGTAAGAAAGCTTTAGCTGAGTCATCATTTGGGTAGTCTTTCGAAGTCCTTTCACTCTCTTTCTCTCTATTACTATTTCTCTCTATCTCTATCTAGTCTAAATAGTAAGCAACAGTTTAAAGTTCAGTGTTTTAGCTCCTTTTTAGTTACTGCTGCCGATTTTACTTCCCATCCAATAACATCTACAGTAGTGGCAATTATTAATGTTTTTTGGGCTGTGGGTTTTTCTTTTTTTCCCCTTCTTTAATGATGTTGGTGTTGAAGAAAGAGATGGCGAGAGAGAGAGTGTGTGCGTGTTGCAAAAAGCGAGACGAGAAGAAAGCATCATGGTGGGGATCCTTAAATTGAGTCGCTCATGTTTACTTTTTAGTTTTTTACCTCTCTCTCTCTCTTTTATCGAGGATGTTTATGGAAGTGAATAGATTAAACGGTCTGTTTGTTTTGGCTTTTTTTCTGTGGATACCGATATTTTTTCAAACTTTTTACTAACAAATTATTTATCAAGAAATAGATATAGATAAAAAAAATAGACAGTTTTCATCAAAATATCAAATAGAATAAATATAGATAAAATTTAGGTGTAAATTGGATATATTTATACATATCATTTTAAAAAAGATATAGATACAGATGAAAAACAGATAATCCAAACAGACCCAAAAATAGGGATGGAGAGAAGCTAAATTTGAATTTTATTGGATTGATTCAACCTCTGTTGGAATATAACAAACATAAGTGTTTGCTGGCTATATGAGCTTATTTAAATTGAACTTTTTTCTATTTATCTTGTGTGTTGTGTTAGGAATTGTTGGCCTTAACCATACTTGATGCATCACTTGAAAAATAGCTATTCAATTACTTTTGTTTCATAATAATGTTTAGTTGCATGTTAAATATTCAATAACAATTCGCTATCAGTTGTTGTTAATAAAAATATTGGCAATAATTTATTGCTAATCCTCATGAATTACTCTTTCATAAGTTATATATTGTTTTCTCACAAATACCCATACATTTTAGCTACACCACTACATGGCTTTCCTTTATCCTATTAAGAAAATGCAAGAACGTTTTGTTATTATGATATGATGATATGGTAAGATAAATATTTCGTTTTATTCTAATAAAGTCTTCTTTTATTGTTATATTAATTGTAGACTGTAATAGGCATGTGATAATCTTACAATTTTATTATATTCTTATTAAATTACAAATTAATTTTCTCATTATTTCTAGGAATGCAACTGGAGTGGATCGTTATAGAGTACCCGACCGCCCGTCCTGCTAAAAACCCTATAGGATTTTGGGTTGTACTCATAACCCAATGGGAAAACCCGACCCGATATAATTAAAAAAATTAAAATTTTTAATTTAAGGAATCTACTTGTTTATTAGTTGAATGATGTTTTTCATATAATCCTTTTGTTATTCATGTATCAAGTCACATGATAAATATAAATAAGTCTATTTACTCTCATAAATAAGGATAATTGATTGATTTTTCTTTTTTTTAATTATTTTTCTCAGCATGTACAATTACTAGTACCAGTTTCCTAAAATCGGGTCGGGTTCATGTCGAGTTCGGATTCCCTAAAATTGGGTAGGATTGGGTTCTGAATGACCCGTCCCAAACCCGCCCCGTTTATATCCCTAATTATTTCATTCAGCGAAATGAAGGATTATCTGTATATATAATTATTCTTTATTTTATCTATTAGTTTAATTATATGAGGGTGGAATATGTTTATTTTTCAACTTTAAACTCGATGTATGGATGAATTAATAGAAAATAAAATTTAAATTAAAAACATATTTTTAGGTAGGATCAAAAATATTATTTTATATTTATTGAAAAAGAAAACTTTATTTGGTATTGTTAAACAAAAGAAAATATGAGGTAAATAGATTTAACTTTATAAGGATTTGTTACCTATTTAATTCTTGAAAAATATGAAATTTAGTATCTAAACTTTGTAAAAAATTCTATTTGATTACTAAACTTTTAATTGGTTAATTTAATACATAATGAAAGTTTTCATAACTATTTTTGTAGTCAATAGTCACACTAACATTAATTGTGATTACTTGTGTTGTTTCTTGATGTGTAAGAAGTAGTCTTTTCTAAACTGTGTTAGAGGTATTTTTGAAAATTCAATAATATGCTCCTCCTTCTACATTTATAAACAAGGTAAATGTCTAAACTTTTAATTCAATTCCTAAACTTTTATGTGATTGATTTAATACACAATCAAAAATATGAAACCTTTTCTATATCAATAAATAGAATAAAGTGTTAAAGAAGTAATTAAAAAAAGTCACAAATGTTTGATTGGGTAGTAAATTGATCACTTTAATAATTCAAATATTGAATTGAGTTCTCTTGCAAAGTTTATATACCAGGTTTAATATTTATCCTTTTATTTTTTTATGAGAAATATACATGTATTTTCACTATCCTTTTTTGTATTTTATTTATGTAAAAATAAGATCTAAATTTCGTAGAAAGACAAATAGAAAGAGAGAGAGAGAGCATTGTGGGAAAAAAAAAGATTATCATTTGCACATCCTTGATCATATATGTATATCCAACAAAAAAAAATACAAGCCTTATTGATTTTTAAAGAAATAATGCCAGACTTGTACTTGCACTTTTGTTAGATTTTCAGTTAATAAATAAATTTTTAAATCTTCAAGGCCAAAAAAACTGAATAAATAAATCTTAAAATTATCGCTGACATTTGAACTTTTAGAGATAAACCATAAAAGCTACAATAACTGAATTTATCTTCCTCTGTCTAACTGCCATCATTGTCCAATAAGAAAGCCATGTGCGCCAAGAGACTTATAACTAAGATTGTTGCATACAATTGAAATTTACTATCTTAAAGCTGATGTCATTCGTGTACCTATTCATGGATCACAATTCAGTACCAAGCAACTTAAATAATTACAAACAAACCTTTATTACATAAACTATTGGGTACTTAATTACAATTTTTTAGGATATGTTATAATGAAAAATTCTATAGTCCTACCATTAGTTTTTATGAGACCGATACTGTCATTATCAACTACTAACACCATATCCAATCATTATCAAATCATTAAAATAGTTAATATCTATTTATTATATTTATTTTAATAGTTAGATTAATAGTGAGACAGTTGTGTAGAAGCTCCCAATAAAATTGTGATAGCAAATGTAAATTAGCCATTTATTATGTATCTTTACTGAGAAATGTAACTCTACATCTTCCTTTTCTTCTTCTTCTCCTAATGTCTAACCCTGATTTTATCAGATATATTAAAAAACCAATTTTTCCTTTTATTTTGAAACCTCTAAGAAATATGTTAAAATTTGAAGCTTCATACTACCCAAAAAAAATTATTTTAATCTTTACACGTAGCCAAATATACTACAACCTATCAAACCCTTATTTAATAGATGATAATAAATTATTTTACTCTTTTTTTTTAACTAGCAACATCTCATTTTATTTAACATGGTCAAATAAAATTCTAACGACAAATTTTTCCCCTTATTTTAATTTAGATTTATTTGCAAAAAACCTTTATTATAGCATTTAGAAATTTCACTACGTTGCAAAGCACAAAGCAAGTGGAGAATAGTGTGCTTTAGAAGACTATAGGGATAATAAAGCAACTGTACATCAAATCAAAATGCCAAATATATGAGTAAGCAATTAGAACGTGTGATTTCTTGTAATTCATATGAGGTCAATATAATAAGTAAAATATGATACAAAAACTGAAGTAAAGTAAACCATATTTTAAACCAAACAACTCATATGCTAACATAGGATCGGTTAGTCACGACTCCATGGATCGTTCCGTGAATTAAGGATTGCTTGAACTTTAGCCCATTCGGTGAAATAATCGATTGTCATAATGATGAATCTTTTTTATGACGGATAGGATCCATTTTAGAATTATGCAGTGGATTTCTTTCAAATAACCTCTCACAATAAGGTGTTTTTATGATCATGATTTTGGTCGTTTAATAAAAACTTAAAATAAATTATAGGAATGATTTTTGCCTAAAATGTTATGCATAAAGAAAAGATCGAATCAATTGTATGGATCAATCGATACGATGCATGATCGATAAAGACAACAAAGGTTGAGAAAAACTTTCAAATCATCAATAACTAAGTTCAAGAATTACAAAGATATCAAGATGTCAGAGATGACAAAAACTTAAAACTTCCCGTAAACATGATCCTAATAACCCTTATATACTCCCATGAGTAGGGTAAGGGCAAATATAGAAATTAAAAGGCAAATAAATAAAATAGGAAACAAAACAACTTTAAACAATGGATAGGGATGAAATCATGCTATGGATCACGACCTTGATCTCCTCGGCCTTCATTTTCTCTTCCTCATTCAAGTTGATCGTGGTTGTTTGGCTTTATAATGGCTGACATCATGGGTGTAACGGAACCTATGATCTCCTCTGTCTTCAAACTTTCTCGATGATGATGTTATCGCAGCTTCATCATGGCAGCATAGGAGGTGTTATCTCCATCCCAACCATATCAATAGGGGTTATCTTCTCTACAACTTAACCATCATGATCCACTCCTATCACTCTAGCTCTGGCCCAAGTTATTGGTTCAAGCGAACCATGATTCTTATCATTTTTAGCATTGAGAACATTTGTTTGTCAAGTCGATTGCATCCTTCTTCATGGTTGGCCAATAGTAGCCGAAGTGGAAGGCTTTTACATAGAGCATCTGGCCAATTACGTAGTTGCTACACTCTCGAGTGTGATTCCTCTAAGACAGGGACAACTTCCTCTAGTCAGAGGTACCAAAGGAGGGGACATGTTGAGGTCTCTTTTGTATAGGACACCATTTATGAGTGTGAAGTTGGCAACTCGATACATGAGTTTTGTTGCTGGTTTTCTATCAATTAGAAGGGTGTCGTCTCATAGGCACTCTGTTTGGGATCCATCTAACATGGTTGTACAAGACTCTCTCTAATTTCGAGAGTTTCTTAGTGTTATCTGTCAATGGTGCGTTGGGAGAGGTATTCCATGAATATTCCTTATTCTCTTGGCTTGGGATTTGGGAAGTTTATCGTAGCAAACTTAGAGAGTTTCTTGGTCTCTGCATTTTTTGCTCAAGTGATTTTTTGAATGCCCTAGCTAAAGAATTTGCAACTAAAGCTTGGAAAACCTCCAAGTACTTCATCATGGAATCTCCCTTGTTTAATATTCTACTTTAACTTGTTGGACAACAAATTGAGAGTCAAAGAAGATCGTTAGTTAGTTATCGACCCTAAATTATGTTACTAGTTTCGGTCCTACTATGAGTACCTTATATTCTACCTCATTGTTGCTAGCATCAAAGCCAAACTTGAAGGCAAAGCATATCTTTACGTTGTGAAAGCCTTGGAGGATCAAACCTACCTCACAACCATTCCGATTGGAGGATGCATCCACATAGAGGGTCTATTATGGCTTCCCTTCTCTAAACGGTTCGTTCTATGGACCCATGTATCTTGCGACGAAATCAGCTAATACCTGGCCTTTATAGCTTCACGGGTTTTAAACTATACTCTATACATGACCTTTAGTGCATATTTCATCATTATACCGATGTGTCATGTTTATAGAGAATGATGCATAGTGGCTGGTCAATGAGGACCATCACTTAGCAAGCTTTAAAATATGGCCTGAGCATTATAGCTAAAATGATGGCAGCTAAGGTGAATTCCTCAACTTTAGAGTACTTTTCCTCCCAGGCTTAAAGTATGTGGTTGATATAGTAGATTGGCATGTATTCACGACCTTCTACTCGGACTAAGACGAAAGAGATGGCTCTATTATTTATGGCCAGTTGTAAGAATAGCTCCTCTCCTGTATAAGCTTGGCTAAGATGAGCAGGGTGGTCGATGGTTCTTTTAAATCCATGAAAGCTTTTTCGTACTCCTCTATCCACTCGTAGTTTGTCGGATTTTTTAAGATCTTGGAAAATTCAACGTATCAATTGACACTTCGAGATATGAAACAGCTTAGGGCTGTGGTCATTGATAGATGTGTATTTTTTCACATTTATCTCACATTCAATAGCACAATTTTATGCATTTCATGCATATTTTACCATGATTTCTAAAGAAAATATGTGATCTTGAAGTAATTGTAGAAATTAAGAAAAATGATTAGAAAGTAAACTTAAAATGTGTAATTATCCATTACAAGCACTTGATGGATGTGCAAAGTTGTGTATGTTTTGTGAGCTATTATCTCTTGTTAAACTCTCATAGGCGCCATTGTAAATATGGTAATGCAACTTGTTGAACTTAGGACATATGTTAGTTTCCAACTATAGCCAAAGCCATAAGCTGTACTTTTTGGTTTAAAAACATATATATAATTGGAAGTTTTTGCATGAATGAATTCAGTTCACATGGTTGTCTTGAGTCGGTTTCTACTAGTTTCACAAATCAAATTATGTATCAAAGTTGCTAGCAAATAGCACTTCATAGTTGTAACTTAGAGGAACAAATCAGGTAAATTCATAGCACCATAACAACAGCACAAGCTTCACATAGCAATCCATACAAGCACCCCTACAACACAACAGCAGCTCAACATGGACCACAACATGGTGCTCAAGACTCTTACCGGCACATTAGCTACACACACAACGGAAGCTCCCTCGATACTTAAATAGCAGCAACAATAGCTTACTTCAACTAAAATCAACAGGAGAGCATAATAGCCCGATAATCCATGAGCACAACAGCCATTCACATTACCAAGCAATAGCGAGCAGCTCCTCCAACATACTAAACAGCAGCGAACATGCACAGCCACAAACCAGATCACACGAGCCACATCCAAGCATTCCTTATTGTGACCTAAAGCAAACATCAGCTCAGCACTACGCCAAGCACACACAGGCATCCTATCTTAACTCTTGAGCGCCGATTCGAGCACAACAGCCCATACATGTAACAATAGCAACACAAAAGCGCTTATAACAGCAAAGCATGCAGTAGCCCACATAAACTCCACCGATAGAGCAAACATCAGTCCAGTATTACACAACAATAGCAAACTTGGAGCACCTGCAGTAGAGTAGAAGGTTAATCATCCAAGCAACACAAAATAAAACCAATCATAAATTAACTTAAAGAAGGTAGAGAGGAATCCTATAATCTGAAATTGAATTTATAACATCTAGTGCTATGTGAAGAGTTAGAGATTCAAGTAACTATAGGAATATGTAAATAACAAGGACTAAAGGCTCATTGGATTAGTGTTTCTATTTTGTCAAATGGATTAACACATGGGGCATGAGTTGTGAAATATTTAATACTCTTTAGGGCCGAACGGTGAAAATTGAAGCCCATGACAAACTTTATTCAGCCAATTTTATTGAAGTGAGAGAATGGCATATTTAATGAGTACTAATAGATATAATTTCTAGAAGAGGTTGAACCATGTACAAAAATTGTTCCCATTATAGGAATGCTGGCAGCATGAGGACTACCGCATATAAGAAGGTTGTGCCAATATTCACTTTATACTTTTGTTGACAAGGCCTACATAAAAAAAAGAGAGGAGATTATGGAACAAAGAAGGAGGACAAGCAAAAAATAGAGGGAGCTGGAGAGACAGAATATACTGGATAGAACAGTAACCATTTTTCTTTCTTCTTGGGTGTTACAAATTTTCCAAAAAAAATAGTATGTGTATTTTAATCAAAGGGCACTAAAACCTTACTGTTCTAGCAACATTTATAGGTGATTTTGGGGTTTAATGGTAACAAGTAATGCTTAATTTTATTAGGATTTTGGGTTCTCGAAGACTTTCATGAGAAAATTTCAATTGAGGTGTTTTTTAACCTTTGTTCTATATTGCTATTTGCTTTATTGTGTTATAATAGTGTTGTGATTTATATTTTTGTGGGTTTCGCACTAATAGATTCAATGAAATTGATGATTAAATGACTTTGTTTCAATGTTGATTTATGATTACTTGAATATTTAGCTATTGTTGCTTGTAGTCTATTTGATTTGTACTTAGCCAACATACTTAGATAGATGAGATTAGAGATACTCGAGAGGGATTCGATAATTCATACAAGAACATCTTGGGTTTTTTTTTTGGAAAGAATTCGACATAGGATGTGCAAGTTTTGACGAAACTCATAAACTCACACACTTCATGCAGTTGGAAATATGGATTGAGTCACTTGGCAGTACTTGGTCCATAATCCTAACTAGAGTAGTAATTTTGGTGTGAGCGAGAAACTATTTACCTGATAATTATAGATAAATCTCCTTGGTGGGATGATTTATGCTCTAATTAGAATTTTACTACTCCAGGAGGTAGGTGATTTCTAATGAGTTTAGTAATCCCAATTAATCAACTTTAAATATCGATTTAAGGCATAACATTAATTCAACTGAGAATATAAATGCAATCCCAAATCTAATTTTAGCATCTCATAACCCCATAGCCCTTAATAGCATTGGTAGACATTCAATTTGAAGTGTTCAATTAGTTCATTAGCTTAGTTTTTAGATAAAATCAAATTTTCGATAGCTTAGCTTTGGGATAAAATTCAATATCTAATACTTGTGGATTGTCCTGGTCTCACTCGTATTTTTTTTTTTAATTTGCTGCGTATGCACTTGGTTTACTACCCTATTGTTTTTACACTTGTAAGGAGTTTAAAAATAGAGAAGCATAATAATCAATCCTATCAGTGTTCCTTATACGTCTTTGACCGACTTATGAGGGGTCATGTCTAATACAACTTCGATTTCTCGAGGTTTGCTTTGATTCCTCATCACATGACCATATATTCTAGAAATTTTCTAAATGATGCTTCGAACAAGCACTTTTGAGGATTCAATTTCACTTGGTATCATCTCAGTCAGTTGAAAGTTTCTCGTAGATCTTTGAGATGTTCCTTAAGGTTCAAACTTTTTTATGATCATATCATCTATGTGACTTCCATGTTCCGGCTGATCTATTCTTTGAAAACTACGGTGATTAACCTTTAGTAGGTAGCCCAGTGTTCTTCAGACCGAACGACATTGCTTTGTAATAGTAGGTGTCAATGTCAATGATGAATGGCATGTACACTTGGTCATTTGGTTCCATTATTGTTTGGTTATATCTAGATAAAAGCATACATGAAGCTTAACAGGGCATGCCCAAACATGGAATCGACTAGCCAATCTTTGCATGGGAGGGGAAAGTAATCCTCTAAGCATGCCTTATTGAGGTCGGTGTTGTTGGTACATCGATAAGAATCATGGCTCACTTGGACCGATAACTCAATATAGAGTGAGAGATTGGATAACTTAGCTCCATGGATCATTATTAATGAGACAAATCTTGAGGATCGGTTCCAGAGGAGATCACCCCTCGACACTATGATCATAACGGAGATCACACCCCCAATGCCACCTATGATGAAGACCATAAGCACGTCATCATCGAGAGAATTCAAAGCCCAATGGAGATCATGGGCCCTACCACGCTGTGATGTTGATCGTATCCTACCCAATAATGGTTGTGATCATGCAAGAGAAAGAAGAGGAAATTAAAGCCCAAGAGATTATAGCCTGTGCCACAATCGTGATCTACAATGTGCTCCTATCCCTATTTCGTTGATTTAAAATTGTTTTGTTTTCTATTTTATTTCTTTGACTTTTAGCTTTCCATATTTGCCATTGCCCAACTTGTGGGAGTGTCCAAAGGTCCTTGAACCTTTTTTTTATCATTAATTGAGATCAATTTCTATTATTCGCTTTCTTAGAATTGTTTTTCAAACCTATTGAATAACATTGAGTTTTTCCTCATGATTATTCTTTATTGTTTATTTTTATTGTGTGTTATATCGATTGAGTGAAACAACTAGTTCGATTCTTTTCTTGGTGCATCATATCCGAGATAGATCGTTCATATCATTTACTTTCTTGTTTTATATAAATCAAAAACCCAAAAACATATATTAAATCTTGATAATTCCACCGTGTAACTCTGATACAGATCTCATTTGTATCACACACATTCTCATTTTCCATTGGCCTTTTCACCGTCACTGCATTGGCTAGCCATGTGGGGTATTTTTCTTCTTGGATGGAAACCTCCTTTGAGCAATTTTGTGGACCTCTTCTTCTATGGCTTGTCGAGCAATAATGATAAGTCTATTTTGCTCTATTCTATTTATAGGAATTTGAGCTTAATCTTATGCATTTTAAAGTAAATTCCTATGAATTTATTGCTTTTTATCGTTTAACGTTGTTTTTCAGCTATTGGAATCAAAAGAAGCAAAAAAAAGTGATTTAAACCAAAATGGAGCAAAACAACGCCAATTATGCAAAACAAAACTGATCGAGCCCTACAAAAATGCCTTCGAGCTAAAAAATAAGGCAAAATGGTATGTCGTTCCCTACATTGAGTCCTTAACATGACCTTGACCTCTGTTTTGAGGTGATCAAGCCCTGAAATTTATTAAAGAGCTTCTGTCGTGCCACAATGTCGAGCCCTAAATCTACCCCACAACTGAAGCTAGACAAAAACTATACTTTAGTGAGGAAAAGCACATCTTAGATTGAGTGCTAACTTCGAACCCTCATCAATCTCAAATTACTCCATGGTTGAACATGGGCAAAGGCTTGAGCCTATTTATAGTATAATGCCTCAACTTAAGTCGAGCCTTGACTTTCAAGCAACATTCGAGTACTCGACCTTACCCTGTGAAAAGTCATCTCCTAAGCTGGCAATTTAGATGTGTGCATGTAAAATAAAGAACGAATTTTGTTATAAAAATCTGCTACGTCATAAATAAAATTGTCATGATTTCTGTGCCTCTAGCCTATAAATAAATGTGCACAGACATGCGATAATTGTATGTAGCATATGTAACTTATTCCTAATGTATAAAGAGAGAATTATTGAGCAAAAGAATTGTTTCTTCTTACTAAGAAATCTCAAGTTTTTTAGGTAAAATCAATTTAACGCGTTGTTTGTATTTTTGCAAAACTTAAACTTAATTTGTAATATTCTTTGTTAATTCAATGTTATTTCTTCAAAATTTGTGCTTAATACTTGCATCCATAGAGAAATAATCTCCTACAACTTAGGGTTTGTGAATCCAAATTCTGATTCATGTGATTTCAAATGCGCTTTCAAGTAAATACTAACTGGGTATTTGTAATTATTAGCTTGAATTTATTTTCGCCGGTCTAATTGTGTGGTATACCTTTTAGATTCATGCTTGATTTCAACTGAATAGATTGATAGATTATTCTTTTGAATAAATCTAGACTATTAATGGAGTTGCTCATAACCGCCTAGAGAGAGGGACAATAAAACTTTCTATCACTTATTTTTCAAATTCATTAGGTTAGTTTTAAAACAATAGTGCAAATACACTAGCAAACAACTCTCTCATGAGTTTGTCAAGAAATCACATGATAAAGAATTCGTGAAGAAAATCTCTGGGCTCTCATCATGCATTTTTATGAACCTATTTTAAATTTTACCTTGAGAACATTTGTACGTATTATTAACTTTAGTATAGCTTATGTTTTCATTATGATCTTTTAATTTTTTTTTTGTTAGATAATAGATGAAATTTAAGTAAGGTAGATGTTCATAATCCATTGGAATATGACTTAATATTTCTATGCTACTTCAATAGGTGCAGTTGCCTAATGTCGATAGTTGCTTTCGAAGTTGAATAAAACATATTAGTTTTTGAAAACTTCAACTTCGTGTTCTTTAAAATGGTTTTAACCTAATGAGCTAACCAAGTAGTGAAACGGAGTTGCTTTTATTGTACTGGATTTATTCTCGAATTAATGCTGAGCTTGTAGGCAATGATCTTAATATCTATTCCAGCATGTTGGTGGATGTCCATGCGAAGACGTCATTGTTGAGCTAGAGAAAGTGGATTAGCTTTTCTTTGAACTTTTGCTTCTTCTGTTAGATCCGTTGGCTCTTCTTAGCCCTTATCTTGGCTTACTTTTTTTTTTTAGGGTCGATTAGTTAAGGAATAAGTCTAATTGGCATACTTCATCTCTTGTTAAGGCTCAAATAAGCAATTAAGGGTAACTTTGCCTTAGGGTCCATTCCAGGCATGTTGACAAACGTCCATGCAAAGATGTCATTATTAAGCTGGAGAAAGTAGATTAGCAACTTTTGCTTCTTCTATCAAACCCGTTGGCTCTTCCTAGCCCTTATCTTGGTTGGCTTTTTTTTAGTTGACCATCAAGAAATAAGTCTATGTAGCATACTTCATCTCTTGTTGAGGCTCGAACATATAGTATACAAGACAGGTCTTGGTCGTCTCTACATATACTAATCCCACTTAGGTAACTTTGCCTTAAGGTAGGTCGAGGAGGGACCACTCAAAAGAGAAATAAGGTTGGTCTCTCGATTTAGTTATGTGTGTAAAACATAAAGTGAAGCTCTCAAAAATTTATAAAAAATTGCTAATATGTTATGTTCCACTTCGGTTACATAACCATCACTTAGGCAAGTGCACCTACTGAAGTAGCATAGAAAATATTATGTCATATTATTTGGGGATCGTTAGCATCTACTGTACTCACCTCTGATCTATCATCTAGCTAAAGAAAATCTAGCTAAGCATGATATAAATAAAATTACAAACTAAGCTAAGGTTAATTCTACTTATATACATGTTTTCGGGGCAAACTTTATAATATAGGTTTGTCGATGCAAGATTAAACTTAGGATTATTTCACCAAGTTTTATCATGTGATTTCTTAACAAACTCAATGAGTTATTTGTTGGTTGTACTTGTACTATCAAACTCACTAAGGTAAGTTAATGTCTCTCCTAAGTGTCAAGACCTCTATATCTAAATTAAACCACCAAAATCTCTTCATAAGCTATTGGCAACTTTGACTTGCATAAAGATTAAGATCCTTTGATTAAAACCTATTTTTAACGATTTAAAATCAAGTGACATAAAGTTTTACTATCCCTATCTCTAAGTGGTTATCAACAAATCCATTAGCAATCTAGATCTATCAAAGAATAATTTATCAATCTATTCAGTTGAAATCAAATGAATCCATATGGTGCACACACATAAATCCATGAATTAATGTTGAGCTACTAATCACAAATACCTAAATAGCACTCAATTGAAAACACATTTAAATCATGTGAATTAAGTCTTAGATCCACGAACCCTAAGATAAAACGATTATTTCTTCATAGATATGAACATTAAACACAAATTCAACAGAAACAATAAAAAGCAATTATCTATTAAGCACATAATCTTACAAAAACAAACATTAAATTAATTCAGATTTACCCAAAAAATTCGAATTCCTAGTCAAAAGGCACTTTCTCTCACTAACAAATTTCTTTCTACTATTCGCACCTATTATATGTCAAAAAATTGCTACAATATGATAAAATACTATTAAATTGCCTGTCCACATTTATTTATATGCATTAAACACATATATCATGATGATTTTACTCGCTGACGTAGCAGATTCTTTTCAAGAAACTTTGTACAAATCTTCACGTGTGGAAGATAGGTGACTTCTCACAAGTGGAATCACGGCCTCGAATGTTAGCCACGATAGATACCGTGTCCAAATAATTGAAGTGCAGTTTATCTCAACTAGTATCATGATCAAAACCAAGCGCAACCTAAGGTATAGACTAGAGTTTTATCTTGTATCTTGCCCCTAATTCATTCCTTAGATGTGCAGAAATGTCTTTGCTGTTTTGCTCTGATTCTTGCTCATATCCCTTTATTCATGTTTTTAATGATCTTAGGAGCTAGAAAAACAATAATTAAATAGTGATAGCACGTATTTATAGGAATTTATCCAATAAATGATTAAATCAAGCATGAATTATTGTAATTCGAACAGAGTATGAATGACTTTTCAAGGGGTGGTTGGTCGAATATCGTGTTATAAGGTGATTAGCAATCCATCACCATAGTTCTACTTCATTCTAAGCATTGTGCTTGTCATCATCTAGTCTCATTAGTAGAACGATAATCCCTTAACCTTGATCGACTAGTTGTTGGATTCGAAGATTTTGTGCTTATACAGTTTTAACTTCTTTTAGATCTTGTTGTCATGAAACACGTCAAAGGTGCGGGTGAAGATAATGTTTGCACTACTCCCAGTATCAACCAAGACTTTCATCATGTCAAAGCCTGCTACTCGTACCTTATGACAGGAACATCTTGATGCAGTATTTTAAAGCTGTCCAGGTTGGCATTAGTGAATTCAAGGGTTATATCGAGTTTCTTGCTCTTTGTTAGAAGCATCACCTCCTTTCCTTTGTCATTTCTAAGAATAAGGAGAGAACAGTAGGATGTGGTCCTCCAATGATGGTATTCACTACCCCTCGGATGCGCGTTGTCAGGTTATCGGTTGATCAGTCTAGGATATTACCGGTGATCGTTCATTCTTCATTAATTTGGTCTTTCTATGGCATTGTTTGGGTAGGCCATGTATTGCCATAGAGTCTTTTCTCCAAGGCTTCTTGTAGAGCAACTTTCAATTGATAGCAGTCGTTAGTCTTATAAAGAAAATTCCTTACTATTTGTATAAGACACTTTGGTATACGTTCGAATCAACATTGAACTTCAATAGTACGACCACCCATAACCGATGAGCAAACAAGGTAACCAACAGGACTTTGGGCAACCTGATAAGGGTATATGTGGTCAGAAGCCAAAGTAGTGGGATCTAACTTTAGCTCAGGCAGAGTTTGCTTACAACAATTTTGTCCATAAGACCACTAGAAAATCTCCAATCTCTATATTCCATACCAAAACACCATAACATGCATTAAACTTAATTAAGTTACCCAAGGGAGCTGGTTCAATAGAGTTGCTAAGAATATAGTTGAACAGTGTTAAGCTATCACAGCTGAAGTCAGGGAAAGGATTGGGAAGTCAAATGCAAAGTACGAGGAAGCTATAGCGAAGCACAAAAAGAAGCAACTATTTGAAACAGGGAATAGGTGATGGTCTTTCTAAGGAAAGAACGGTTTCCAATAGGCAAGTATAGAAAGTTGCAGCCCAAAAAGTATAGCCTATATGAGATTGTAAAGAAGACCAGCAACAACACTTATGTGATTGGACTTCCTGATGGCATAAACATTTAAAGACTTTCAATATCGTCGATCTATTCCCATTCTACCTAGATGACTCACCATTATATCCATATAAGAACTTGGATTGAGTTCTTTGCAGTGGAGAGAATAATGCAGATGGTAGATGGTAGTCTCAAAGCTGATGGTGTAGTGCCAATGTTTAACTCATGGTCGCCGGCGTTGAATCCACGGCTGCAAACCTACTTTGCCCAAGGCTGGCAGCGTAGTGCCAACATTTATTCCATACATTTTTAGTTCGTTTTTATTGTATTTTCCTTTTGTTGAGACTATAATATAGCATTTAGGGCTTTTGTAAAGATAACTCATGTTTTATACCCTTTGAAATTGTGTACTTTCTAGAGATCATTTGGTGAGTTGATTTCTATCTTTATGCTTCTGCATTGCATCATCATTTAGGACCAATTGTTATGAAGAAAAAATATATAGAATGCTAGCATTCATGTTAATTATCTCTTTTTTATTTTACTTACAATTTTCTATTGATATATAATTTTTAAAAAGTTTATTTTGTTGAAAATAATAATTATATAAGTTTTTTTAGATAAATCGATAGATAAATATTCATTATACATTTCATTATCTACATTATATATGTTTTGTCCTATTGTATTTATTGTTAGTGAATATCACCAATTAAGTGACTTTGTTTAGTAACAAATTTTCTTTTATAACTATTGTTATGATGTAAATTATTAAATGATTGATATTGTTAATTTGATACATACAAAGTTATTATGAAAAACAAAATTGTAGAATACCAATATTTGTGTTAATTTGCTTTTTTTTTTTACCTACAGTTTCCCATTGAAATTTTTTTTGTCTAATGTATTTTGTTGAAAATAAAATCATATAAGTTTTATTAAAAAATGATAGATAATATTCATGAATATTTAAGCTATAATTAAAAGGTAAAATAAAAAATTTCTAACATATAAGATGTAGTGAATCTAGCCAGGGATGGGCCCAAGTGCGAAGGGGTCCTAATCCCAAGACAAAAAAATGTCTTCTAAAAGCTTGTTAATTACGTGTAAAAGAACAGGCCAAACACATCTGGCATCCCATTAGAAAAGCAATTTGTGTCCAATTTAAAATTTCAACTCCACAAAATCCACTCCATGATGCAATATTCACCAAGCATTAATAAGCATTAATGGTGGATTTATTTAATTTTCCAATTCTCCAATTATAAAAGATCTTAAGTTACAAATGTATTTGATATGGTAATTTTATTTTTCATCAATGAAAAACACTACACAATGTGTGTAGTAAATATAAAATAATTAAAAAAAACAATTTATTTTCTTTATTTCTTGCCACATTAAATGTCATATAATTATTATTGGAGTTTTCAATGCCAAAATCATAAACTTAAACATAAACTTTTTTTACTAGTAACTTGTTGTCGTACTACCATATTTGCAGTTTTTTTCTCCCTCAAATTCTAAACTCATGATACTTATTAATTTCTTTTTTTTTTTATCTATATTATTTAATATCAATATGTGATCTTTAAGGAAATGAATTTTCGTGTTGAGATATGAAAATTCAAAATATCTTATTTGAATTAGATATGTTTAAAATTGATGGTTTTGTCCAATTTTCCTTCTCTATTAAAGAAAAACAACTTTTTATATTTAAATTTATTTATTTGTTGATTCTCTATTAATTAAGTTTTGATGATAACAAAATAATTAAAGAAACTAATTATTTTACTTAGCGTAGGAAGTTTTTTTTTTTTTTTATAACAAAGGATTTTATAGAACCTTGTCAAACAAACGAATGAACTAAGTTATTAGTATGGAATAAGTTTTCAAGATCATTATATGTGAAACATCTTTTGGAAGTTTTAAGAAAGTATTTACAAAAGGCATAAAACACAAAAGAAACTTGGAAATTTCTCAAACAGTGATTACAGAAGATTTTCTAGAAGGTTATTCAGCAAGTTGTGTGTGAGAAAAATGAACAGTATCAGAACACAGAGGGTTTCTGTAATTTTTGACAGCAAACTTGTTTTACACAGATTTACTGTTCATTAATTAAATTTTGATCTAATTCATTCCAAATCAGTTCATATAAGAATATTGAAGACCTAGCTCCAAGATAATAAGTATATTTACCAGTATACTTATTTGTTTCACTTAAGTTGGTTAATATCCAAGGAGATTTAAGGTTTTCTTCAAAGTTTCTCTTTCTTATCGTGAATTAAGTTTCAAGAGTAACTTCAAGACATGTTATACAAGATTTTTCTTCAAGCCAAATGGATTATTAGTATGTATATCTTTCAAGACAAGGATAAGTCTATCTCTGATATATTTTTATGGGATTTTACTGAGATTTGAAAAAAAGGAGAAGATAAACGTTATTCACTTTCATTATTTGAGAAAAAGAGAGCATAACAGATTTAATTTCCGAATTCTTTCAAAAGAAGAATATCACAGCTTCTATTTTTATGAGATCTTATTCGAACCAACATTGAACTTATCCGATTATTTTAAAAGTTCAAATCTGGATATACTTGGACGAACTATATGTGATCTATCTAAAACAACTCGAGAACATAAGAAGCACTCAGTAATGATAATTTTTTTTAAAGATAAGATGTAGAAGACTATATCCGAGATCTTCTAGGAGTAATAAAAACAGAAAATATCTTTCTAGACTTATCCATAACAGCCTTTTGAACATTGAAGCTTGAATTTTGAAAATACAAAGTCTTCTCACCATAGTATTATACACGAGACAGAATTCATAGAATATACACAAAAAAAACTTAGATATACGCAACTACTTCTCTTGCTGCTTCAAAATCGAATTTGTGTAATTTTGCTCAGACAATACACAATGCTTCTCTCATCTTTTCTAATCCAAACAGTGTAAATTTTACTTTTGTATTTCCTTTGCTACTCACTTTTTCCTGTAGACAGAAGGAACATGTTGTTGCCTTCTAAGTTATTTGTTAGTTCGATTACAAAATTATACTTTATAGTATTGATTGTTAGCTTAAGGAAAGCTGTGAGAATCGAACAAAGAGGATTGTGCCATCTTGTAATTTGATTTGATTAGATATAGTGGAACAAACCTATGTGGATTACGGGGTCTTTGGCTCGAAGCTGGAAGAGTAGATCGATGCACAAGGCGGAAATACTATAAATCACTGCCCGATTTTCTATCTCTTCTCTTTTTAAATTTTTGTAATTTATTTTTAGTTATTTGATTATTTAACTTGTTCTCGTTGTTTGAACAACGAAGGGGATTTTCACTTTAAAGGCTTAAAATTTAATTTTTTTTTTTTTTAGTAATAATCAATTCAACCCCATTTCTTGATTATTAAAGTGGGAACAAGAATATTTAATTTAAAAATCTTTGTTTGTATCACATATAAATGTGCAAAAACCTCTTTTCAAGAGTTAGACTTATTTTTTAAGAGTAAAAATCATAATCACCTATCATAATTCTTTTAATATTGAAATACAACATTTTATCATTATTGTCAATTAAATGTAAACCTTCTCTTGCACGTAACTTTTTTTTTATTGTATATTTTATTTTGATAATACTGATATAAATATGATTATATTGTATTGTCTTTTTCTTCTTCTTCTTTTTCTTTTTCTTTTTCTTACCTTTAATGAAAACTATAGAAATTTTTTGTGCATGTTAATTTACATACTATTTGTATTTAATATGATTTGATTTATGTGATGAACTATATTATTGATTATAGATGGGCATATATGCATATAATAGCTCATTATAACAGGGGGTTAATTGTTATATTCAATGTTTGGTTTCACTGCTTGTGTTCTTATTAATAGTATATAGAGAAGTAAACTCTTAGTCTAGATTTTGATGAATCTTAGGTTTTCTATTTGGTTTGTTTTTCTTGTTTTAAAATCATTGATCGATTTTTCTTGAAACTAATTGCGTTTACATTTCATTGAAGTTAATCAATAGGTACTTTATTAAATAGATTTGCATAAGTAGAGGGAGTTGCATGTAATCTTATAAATAGAATGATAGAAATCTTTAAGATTAAGATCAAATCTAATAAGAAAATTCTAGATTAATAGTGTTGTTGCAGGGGCTTTAAATAGGAAGACATTTCAGTTAATCAATCTAAGATTAGAATTTAACAAACTTGATAGAGATATTAAATTACATCAGAAATTTCTATCTCAAGAATAATCACAATTGCAAATCGGTAAATCATATTCAAAGTCTTGAATTGTGTTTGATAATTTAATAAATATTAGTTGCTTTATAATCATGATTTTAACCAACTAGACCTTAAGAGAAGGATAAGTACCAATTCTCTCTAATCCCCACGGGATGATACTCGTGCTTGATTTATACACAGTAGATACCAATAGGTGCACTTACCTTATGGACCATAGTAGGATTCGAGTTTAAGATTTATAAATTGTTTTATTTATCCCATGTGCGATTTGTATCAAGTTTTTAGTGACGTTGTCAGGAATTAACGATATTAAGAAAGCATATATCTTATTGATTTAGCCATTATTCTTCTCTTTTCACGTATCTTTTCCTCACTACTTACGCTTATTTAACTTGTTTCGTCGTTTCTTTTTTAGTATATGGCCACAAACGATCCCAGGGAGTTGGTTAAGCTCAACCCAAAAACTAAAAGGCTTTGTAGAGTAAACCATAGAACATAGGCTTAAGAACTAGCTAAAGCAGTCTAAACTCGAGAAACTCTTGAGAAAAAGATGGTGGGCAATAACAATAACAACAATGATGAGGACACCAAGACTATGTCTGAATACATGAGGCCTTGCTTCAATGACGCTCACTTTGAGTATTGCTTATTGAACATTACAACTCAAAAATTTGAAATTGTAGATGTATGGCTTTAAGCCTGATTTATTATTTGGATATAACTCTCTGGGTTAAAGTGATAGGGCTTAGAGAGTTAGGCCCAATTATATTGGGATGATCATGAGAGAATTGGCATTGAAGGCTTGGAGTAGGGCCCGTTGGAATTGGCCAACCCAATTCCAACCTTTCTCAAGTTGGCTCACACACATTGTAAATGAAGTCCTTGATGGGCCTGGGTCCATAAGGGAGCCCATATTCATATCCATAATGAGAGGGATTCGTCCTGGCTGTTGGTTGTCTGTCTCATCTGACGGACAATATCGACGGCCAAATTCTCTATAAATACCTTAGTCCTTACCTCATTTGGATAAGGTGAAATCTTGGACAAACGCCATCGTGCTGTCGGATTTCCACCCTGGTGAATCAAATACTTGATTTACTCAAGAACACACACGATATTCGTGGTACTTAGTGAGGTTTATGCTTTTTAGCTCCCTCACCTGTCACACGTGTGTTGGAGCCTATTGAGATTGCTTACTTCTCCTCCCTACATGATTCTCTCTTGATCATCCTTGCACGTGTTGTTTCCCTAGGTCACATGTCACGCCCCAACGGGTACCCTAAACGTGACAGTCCGCCACACTAATATTAAAGCTTAAGTATGACAACCTTAGTCATTTCCAAAAGCTTTTATATTAAGTGTAAGGCTTACTTTCACAATTTTAGAGGACCATATATGGAATAATGAAGCTTAAGGAGATATAAAAACATATTAAGAAAAGAGGATTCACAATAAATATTTGTTCATAGCAAAGACGTGCATACTTAGGAAACTTCCTAAATTACTAAGCTATTATATAAATATTTGCATGCTAATACTATGATGTACTTTATCCAGTAGTTCTAATATTCAAAAGGGATTACCTGCCCACATGGTCCACGTGGCCTTAGCCATAAATACGGAAACTGCAAAAGGTAGCTATCGGGGTATAAGCTAATAGGCTTAGTGAGAACTATTTCCATAAATAACTTCTTGTAACAAGATTCAAACAAGTTGGTTAATCACACATATGTAATGCATCAAACACGTGGGCAAACAATCATATAGCTTTCCGGGAACTATATGTTGAATGGATTTACGCCCTCCATTCGGGGTTTGGTGATACTCAAAACAAGTAGATTTAATAATAGAAAATTTAAGCTTGCGAGCACACATCGCCAAGCATTCAATAAAAACTTTTATACTTGCGAGCACTCATCGCCAAGTATTCCGAACCTACTTGATTTGACCTTGCTTTCGGATCAACCGCCAAGCATATTCCATTAAGCCGCCAAGCAATCGCTTTCGGATCTTCCGCCAAGCAATCGCTTTCGGATCTTCCGCCAAGTGTTGCTTTCGACATGAGCCTACTATCCTTCTCACCCAAGGATAATAACCCAACCATGTAATGTGACTCACTTCGTGGTATGCATGAGTTCATTAATTTATAAAGTCATAACATAAATTTTCAACTTTATGGTGATCAAGGAATTTCACACAAATCAATATTATACTAAAACAATCACTTAGAACAATTCGGGCTTCGATATTCTTAGAATTCTTTCAAGGAATTATTTTACATGCATATCGGTTTATCTTTTCCTAACTCTAGTGCAACTAATTTACAAGCACAACAAGTGTAGCATTTAATGGAAATAAACTCACGATGCCATTGTCGTCTATTCCTCTAAGCGGATGAGTCGTTCACACACTCCACTTAATCGTAATAGTTCTCGGGGTGAAGAAATCCTTCCTCGGGTCACCTAACCAAAGAAAATACCCATAATGAGTTTTTCTTGAAGATTTTCTTGAATTTTGACAAAACAATGTCAAAGAACGTCAAAGTTCGTATAAAGAATGTTCCAACTTAAAATGGCCATAACTTGGTCATTTTAACTCGGAATGCGCATATAATATACCGATTTCTATCTACTCGAAAAGATCTACCCATTTCTAAAATTATTTCCCACAAACAAAGCCATATAGGCTCGAAAAAGTGGCGACAAAATTCACCACGGATTTTCCAAGTAAAAACAACTTTGGTTCAAGAAATCAAAATTTTTTGATAAATACTTAGTTATCTATATAGTTGAAAAATTCTCTTTTTATAACTATATAACTCATATTTAAGCATGCTCAAGTGTTTGTTGTCCAATTATTTTTCTTAAGTAAAACAATGTCGGTTGAAGCTTTTCGGAATTGTTTTTGTGAATTTCTTTGAAATGAATACCTTGTTTTCTTTATTTTCTAAAAACGTTTTATGTTGGTTTATTTATCTTTTTCTAAGTGACTTTTGAAAATAAAATTTTCTACTTTCTAAGTTACACTAATAATATTTTTGAAGTTTTCTAGAAAATATTCTTTTCTTCATTTTCTTGTGTAAATTCCTTTGTTTACTTGTTTTGGCAAAAATCTTTACTTGATATTTCTCATTCTTTTTCTCATGTCTCCCATTTCCAAAAACAATTACCCATGCATGAAAATTTGGTTTCCTTATAAAAACAAAGTGGAACAATTAAGGACTTTTTGTAGAAAAACTAATTTCTATAATATTAACTTTTTCTTGTAACTTGAAAAGTGAAAATTTTATTCTTTTCAAACCATAAATTTTCTTTGCCTATTTGCAAGGTCTTTACTTAAAAATTTCCTTAGTCATCCATCTTATTTTCTTTCTTTATGAAAAGAACCATTTTTGTCAACAAAATATTTTCTTTTGAAAAGCAAAGTAAGTAACAAAGATTTAACTAGCTTTTAAGTAAAAATAGTTTCTAAATTCATAGTGAATTCTTTTTGTAACTTGAAAATGAAGGAGTTTATTTTTGTTATCTTATATTTTTATGTTTCACATAAACTTATTCCTAAGTGACAAAAAGTCTTCTTTTATTTCATTATCTTTAGAAAATAAAACTTTTGGACAACAATCTAAATGAACATGATTATGAGAATAATAATAAACAAATAACATAAAGCATAAATAATAAAATCAAGTATTGGAGTCTTAGCTTTTTCAAGGCTCCCGGGACTAAGAAATAAACTAGTCCCATAAGAAATAAAATGAAAGAAGAAAAGCTTGTTTTGACTTGATGAGGACAAGTCTAAGACTAGAGACTAGTCTTAATTTCAACAAGGAATGAATAAAT
This sequence comes from Combretum micranthum, assembly GCA_024138025.1. NCBI lineage: Eukaryota > Viridiplantae > Streptophyta > Magnoliopsida > Myrtales > Combretaceae > Combretum > Combretum micranthum. The sequence continues at coordinate 1,384,388 of JAMXBD010000015.1, read as the reverse complement.
AAATTGCAATGGAAAAGTAAATAAATTGCTTTGCATGAACTAAATAAATTGCAAGTGAGCTTATATGCTCTAAAGAATATGTATATAGTTATCTAGATATAGTAGATAGTTATGAACATAAAAGAGACATAATGAACATAAGAAAAACATAATGAATATATAAAGGAAACATGAACATAAAGGAATTGTGGTTATGAACAAAAACAAAGTATGAACCTATTGTTGCTTTCTTAACCTTCATGGTTTTAGAAAACATACACTAAGCTCATACTAAGTAGATGAACATGGAGACTTCTTGAAGAACTTTTACCTAAAGAGATGAGCTTAAAGAGAACTTCTTGAAGAGCTTCTTGGAGAGAAATTCTAGAGAGATTTTGAGAGAGTAATTTTAGTGTAGAAGTGGTGTGAAAGAAGTGAAAGAGAAGGGGGGTATTTATAGGATTTTGAGGAGTGATTTTTGTGTGATTAAAATAAAGTAAAATTAAAACAAATTGGGCATGTGAGGGAGGGTAGCGCCGGCCATGAGTGTAGTGAGGGAGTGTGATTTATTTTTTTGACTTTTTGGAAAGATAAAAGATGTAATATGTAAGGTAGATGTGAAATAAAGTTATGGGAAAGGTAAAAAGTTAAGATAATAGGTTATGTAGAGTGTAAGAGTAGGTGTAAGAAAAAGTAGAGATAAAAGAATAGTGTAGAATAGTAATGAATAGTGTAATGTAAAGTAGATATGACAATTAAAGTACCGGTAGTAAGAAAATACGCGTTTAATAGCTATATCTGTTATTTTTACTTACCGAAAAATTACGAAACTGATATTTTTGGAAAACTTATATTTTTACGAGTCTAACGGTGTATTCGGAATATTTTTACTATTCCGGGCTTCCGGACACGTTTTTCAAGAACTGTGTCCGATCGGGTTCGAAGGACACCCGAATTTCGCGAAACTGAAACTTTTATAAAACCTATGGTTATTACGAACTATTTGAGCTAATTATCCCAACTTCGTTTTTCCGGGCCAAAGAAAACGGCAATACCGGATTTAGATTGATACGGTAAACTAGGGTCACGCAACACGCACGTGATCGTTGCATCCGGATTCATACCCACACAGAAATCAAGTTGAATATTATTTAGATGGTTGAACAATGGGTCTAGTTTTGTGAGTTACAGGATGGGGATTCAAACAACTACCTTCAAAGTTTATTTGAAAGATGCGATACTTTCAAAATCAATAAAGTAAGTCATGATGCCTTTAGGCTTCACTTGTTCCCTTTTGCCTTAAGGGGTAAAGCAAAGCAATGCCTAAATCCACTTCGTAGAGATTCATTCACCACTTGGCAGGCATTGACAAAAAATTTTAGATAAATATTTTCCACCCGCAATAAACAACTAAATTTTAATGTGATATTTCCTTATATTCCCAATTTCACTATAAAACTCTTTATGAAACTTAGGAAAAATTCAGGGAATTATTGAAGAGATGACTACATCACTGCCTACCCCTATAGTTGCAACTGCAAACACTCTATAATGGCTTGAGTTATTCTTCCCTTTAAATGATCGATGCGGTTATCAGTGACATGCTTAATAGCAAAAAGCCAAAGGAATGCTTGGAATTGTTTGAAAAGATGGTAATTAGCAATTATCAATGGTCTTATCCAAGGTTCATGCATAAATAAGATGGAATTTATGATGTAGACTTAGCAATTACATTAGCAACTCACTTTAAAATTCCGAATAAGAAGATTGATACCTAATATTATAACTCAGTTGTTAGTTTTGCAATAACAGAGCAAACGAAGCATGTTAATTATCTTGGAAGCCCCATGAGGTAATAAATCAACCCTTATAGCAACACATATAATTCGTAGTAGAGGAATCATCCGAACTTTTCCTGGATCAACCAAAATGCTCAAAGATAAAATCCATCGGCATTAGAATTTCAATGATCGCACCAAATTTCAATGACCTTAACTTCAAAAGAAAATTTCAAATCTTAAAGAGATGGTGACCAAATTTGTTCAAGCTTCAAATGCTTGCCACCAATCTACCGAAGCAGATTTGAAGATTGCAACTCTAAGAAATCATGAAGTTGCCTTTCACGATTTAGAGAATTAGTTATGGCAAATCCTAAGAGAGACCCTAAGGTTCATTACTAGATGATACTAAGCCTAATCCAAGAGAACAATTGAAGGTAGTGACCTTAAGGAGTGGTAAGCAATTACAAGAAGTTGTGAAAAGGGGTAAAGAAAATGAAAAAGTTGTTAGAAAGGGAGAGAGTTGCCATCAAGGCAATAAAGGTGAGGAGAGGTTTCTAGCTCCCATCGGTCAAGCAATATAGAATACCCATTATGTATCCATACCGCCTAAAGAAATATTGTTACAGTGAGCATTTTGATAAGTTTCTTATACTTTTCAAACAATTGTATACTAATTTACCATCTATTGAAACTTTGCCACATATGCCTAAGTATATATGATTTATGAAGAATAGGTTTTTTAAAAATAAATGAAAAGGCTTGGAGAGCTATCTACTATGACATTGAGCAAAGAGTGCTCAGTGATGCTTTAAAACAAGTTATAAGGTAGAGTTGTTGTAGCTTGCCAATCAAGTGCAATAAGTATGGCGTTGACCTGAGAGAAGTTTGGAACTAATAACATGTGTACGGATATCGTAGAAAAAGCAGTAGGAGGAAGAATAGGCAAACTTGGTTTCTCGAGTGCACAAGTGCTACAGGGGATCAAATCAGATAGATTTTATCGTTCTTGACTCGTTCTTTATGGATTAGTTGTTTTGATTCTTTCTAGAGTTATTTCGATAGAGTTTCTACGTTACTTTTGATCTTAGCAATACTTAGAATGACTTTGAATGGGAAGAGAAACCGCCTATTTATAGATGATGGAGGATAATGTTACCCATTGGATAATGCCTGATCAAATGAATAAGATTGAGTGTGGTTTGTTGCCATCAAATCATATCCAAATAATCTGATAACCGTTATTGAAGTCTTCTTTTCTTTAATGGTGGGCTGAGTTGGGCTTTGGAAATGGACCAGAGGTGCCTTATTTATATTATAAAGAGAATCCCATTATTATTAAAATGGCTCATGTTAAATATAAAAGGGTTTTAGGCTTATTTTAGTCAATATAAGCCCTATTTTAATCAAACGAAGCTCAAATTAACCTCGGAAGATATTTTTGAAGTCTACTTATGAGAAAATCGAATTAAGCTAAGAGCGAAATGAATCAATTCGATGATCTCTATTCTGAGCCTACTATGCCAAATCTCCCTAAGGCATCCCTTATTGGACTTAGTCTTCTAAGTCTTATCACTATCGTAAATTATCAAAATGACTCTTTACACAAGTTACCTAAGAAACCAAAAGATCCATGAAATTTTAATATCCTTTTTTTTATTAGTAATATGTTTGTAGAAGAGAAAATAACATATTTAGGTGCCAGCTGGAGGTGGGCACGGTTTGATTTGCTCCTCGAACCGAGCCAAAAATCATGATTAAATTATTTTTATGAAATCAAACCTAACTATATGGTTTAGGTCGTTAAATTTCGAACCTAAAAAAATTGTTCAGTATACAATTTGAACCGTTTATGAAGAAAAAATAATCTAATAATATTTCTAAAAGCTCAAATAGTTGCTACTAGCAATTAGCGTAAAGATAAATCATTAACGTTATAATAATTTTTATTTAAAAAATTAATATTTATAAGATACGCCAATCTTCTTATTAATGTTATAATATTCCTATATATAAATCATTAATCGGAAGTCATGAATAATATTTTTTTCAGGACCTTTTTTATTCTAGTCATTATCTTAATCTTTTTTTCTTGGCTATTGAAATTTAATATTAAAAAAAAAATCACATGAACATGGCAATGGATGCAGATACATAAATCATTAACCTTTTTTTGTGATTTTTTTAAATATATATTATACAGTTCGGTTCGGTTCGGTATTATGAACCAAATTGTGAACTGAATGCTACAAGCCAAACAAAACCGCGAACTGATCCGATTTAAAAAAAAAACCAAAATTTAGATCGATTTGGTTCGATCCAATACGGTTCGCGATTCGATTGATTTTTTTGCACGGTCCTAATGCCAGCTCTAAGATTAAAGTTCAAATAACAAGTGATTTTGCTTCAATTATATTATGTTATTCAACTCTAGAAAAACATAATGAATAATGCAACAAAGGAGTAAATGTATCCATAATTTGAAAAAAATTAAAGAAAATTTTCTAAATTTTGCTAAGTTGCTTCTCCTCTTAAATGTAAAGTAATTTATTATCTAAGCACAATATCCAGGTTTTCCTTATGTAGCCGATTCTAAATTTTATAAGCTTAATGTTGCATACACTTAATATAGGGAAATAACTTATTAACATGCCTAATAACCCTTAACATGGAGACCTCTCCCTCACTAATCATCACATAAGATTGCATGAAAGAACATGATCTTTATAACAAGAATTAAATCCTTGTAGCAGAAAATCATAATTTCTTGACCTTTAGGTGAAATAAGCTATCACGCCCCGAAGGGTACCATAAACGTGGCAGTCCGCCGTACACAATATTAAAGCCTAAGAATGACTACCCAAGTCACGCGAAGGCTTCCATACTATGTACAAGGTGTCTAACACATGGAGGAGACTCATTGGAGTGATATATTTTATGTTGATATAACTTAAGTAACAATGTAAAGGAAATTCAATTCACTATTCTTCAAAATACAAATCATTAAACTTCAATTACAATCATCAAAAGATTCTACTACATAAAACTATTATAAGGCAAATCATAAAACCTAACTAATAACTTCAAACATTCTTATTCCTTGCCGGAATCCCGTAGTCATTCTTGGCTCCAACCATCTCAGTCCCTGTTTTCCATTCTTGAGATAACCTGTTCATTTAAACATCTATTGGGGTATAAGCTACACTAACTTAGTGAGAATTTTCTGTACCATAACAAGCAAGTTATAATCATCCATATACCATGCACGAACAAACACATGAGCAAACAATTATGTATGGGTATTCGGAACTCACACACAGAACGGATTTACGCCTTCCATATCTTGGGTTAGGGATGGTATTGAAGTCTACACGACCGCTGCTAGTCCCCAAGCCCTCGGCTCATAGCACTCGACTCGGCTAGGCTCACACATGGAATGCATCCCCGATGCACCTTAGTTCCCATAAATGAGCTTTGATACCAGCCTCGTTATCCAAACGAGTCATCATCGGACCATACCGATGGACCTGCGCAGGAGTAGCATGCTACCAAATGTAATATGTCCGATGCGATGCATGACCAATTTAATTTTTGCTTAGGTCAGAATATTCATACATTCTTTAAAGTGACCAACCAATATCACACATATAACAAAAATAATATGAACAGTGCAATTATCTAATCGAATCGTGGTTTCGATATGCTTTAGTATTCTTTGGCATATATTCATCTCAGTCTCATCATATATCTCATCCTCATTCATATCGATTTTTATCTTGTTCCTATACTTCTAATGCGACTAACTACAAGCACAAACAAGGTAACAAAATAAGAAGAAGACTCACTCAGCCATTAGATCACCGGTCTTCTAGTACAAGTAACTCGGTGGTAAGGAAACGTCGATATCGGAGTCACCTAAAAAGGAAGAAATACTCTAATAAGTATTTCATCACTTAACTAATCCAAACTATTTTATACAAACTATCAAATTCGTAATTCTCGTCTTAAGTGGGAATTCCAACTTAAAACGGCCATAACTTGGTCATTTTAACTCAAAATTTCGCAAATTATATATCAATTTCTATCTACTTCGAAAGATATATCTAATTATAATATTATATTTAATTTTTGAAAACTTTGAAGTTTCGAAAAGATCGGATCAGATTAGAACAGTGGCAAGTTCCAATTCCGAAAAATAGTTTTGTAATTGTTTGCAATGTTCCTACTATGTAGATTAACTATATATGCAATATTGATGATTTCCTATCATGAATGGCATGTTATGAGCTTGATGTATGCATGCTTTTGACAATATTTACTAAAAGGAATTTTTAGAAACTTTTTATTTGTAAGACTCCAACGCTATTTACTTTTAAGAAAACTAGTTTCCTAACTTTGATAATTTCCATTTATTTTGGATTTATTTCTTAAGAAAATATAATTATCTTTGTTAAAATTGAGTCTTCATTATATCTATCACTTATGACCTTCATTTCTACATAAAAATTTTCATTTTACACTTTGTAAACATGTTTCAAGTAGAGTTGATTCCAAAATCTGAATTTCGTAAAAATCGTTTTTGTGGTGATTCCTTTAAGAAAAAATCATTTGATACTTTGAAAATGAAAGGTCAACCATGCCTAGCCACTAAGGACTTCATTTCTTTGATAAAACTTCTAATTCGAGTTTAAAAAATATGGGTTTTCATGCCATTACTCCATTATTACGAATTTCTTAAAATGACAACAACTCAAAATTTTTTCTACTTCATTTCTACTCCTTGTTCTATACATTTTTCTTAGCAAATCCCATCTTAATTTATCAAAATCATTACTTGATGATATCCATGACCTAAACTCTTCATTTTTCATATAAAACACAAGTTTTGGAGTTGATAAATGGGTTTTTAAGGTATGGTTTTAAAATCATCCGAATTTACAAATTTTAGATAAACTCAATTTTTATACTTCATTTCTACAATGCATCATGCATATATGTATTACCTACAAGATATTGTTATGAATGTTATGAGATGATCTACCTATATGTATACATATAGTATCAAGAATTCTTTTTGAAAATTTTTACTTTGCAAAACTTTGAATTTTACTAGTCTTAAGAAAAATAGTCTTTTTCCTTATAAAATCATACTTGCTTTTATCAAAACTCAACCTTGATGACCTATATAGCCATCACCTTCATTATTTCAACAAAAACCTTCATTTTAGGGTTAGAAAATAGGTGTTTACATAGGTGGTTTGCTTAAGTACGAATTTTACAAAATTTAAAGAATGAAAACATTGTTCAACCTATTCTTTGGAAACCATTTGTTGTTCTAAGATTATATCTTGATAAACCTCTCTTATACTTGTCAAAACTTGGTATTTGTTACATATATACCCTAGGACTTCCATCTTCCTATAAAAATTATCATTTTAGCATTTGGAAATAGGTGTTTAAATGGTGGTTATTTTCAAATCCGAATTTGAAAAATTCATTTGAGCTTGTTTTCTTTGTAAAACTCATTTAGTCTTTAAAAATCCATTTCCTAATCAAACCTACCCCTTAAGGCTTCCATTTACTTAGTAAAATTCTTGTTTTGAAGTTAAAAATTGGGTTTTTAAAGTTGATCTTTGTTGAGATTTGAATTTACAAAATTTATTTTTGGACATATCTTTTGATAAAATCTATCTAAACTTATGAAAATCCATTCCTTACATATCCTATCTTAAGAGCCTTCATCATTTCAAGTAAAAACTTCATTTTGACATTTGGAAAGTGGTTTTTAAATAGGGGTCTTGCCAAAATACGAATTTCACAATTTTTGTTTGAGTTCAAAACCAAGATCTACTCTTAATATGAACATAAATATAAAAGAAATCTATGGTGGTAAGTTATAAACTCATGGATCTAAACTTTACTCATCAAAATCACTCATTTATATTATCTATTCCCTAAGCCCTTCATTTTAAATGAAAAATACACATTTTAAAGTTGAAAAATAACTTTTCTAAATATGGTTCATTTTTCATCCAAATTTTCAAAAATGATTTTTGTTGAAAATAAAATAGATCTTGAGTTTTCTAAAACTTTCCCACTATCATCATGCTACTACAAGTTGTTTATGAGCTTAAAACAAAAGTCTAATGCATGTATGAACCTAAAACAACTAGATCTAGTCTTCTAAACTAGTTATAAGTGCATGAACACTATGATGGTCATGTGAATGATGAATATATGCATAAATCATAAGAAATAACAAAAATAATAACTTCAATAACAAGATCTAAGGCATAAACAAAAATCAAAACTACAAAAAGTTAGATCTATAAAATATAACTACTTTTAACAAGCAAATAAGAATGATACAAGAGAATAATCATAGAGAAGTGGAGTGTTTCATTTTGGCATCATCATCCTTAGCTTTTAAGCAAATGGAATGTTATTTGATGCATGAAATTCTCATTATACTTTACCTATATCACCTATGGAAGCTTTGGGCAAGAGTTTTATTCAAAAATCTTGAAGAAATATGTGTGAGAGCTTAAAGATGGAGTAGGGGCAGCTTGTGTTCTTGCAAAAACAAGAACAAAATAAAGAAGAAAGAGAGGAAAAAGAGAGGAAAAGAGAGAGGGTTTTAAAGGGAAATGAAATGAAATAATTAAGAGGCATTAAATGGAGAGAGAAGTGTGTTAAATGAAAAAGAAAAAAATAAAACAAGGGCAGCCAAGATGAGGAGTGCTGCACGTGAATTAGAGAGGAGAGAGAGAGAGTTTGTTTGAAATTTGACTTGAAATTGAATTGTGTGATAAATGTGTATGTGTTGCTTCTTTAAGAAGGAGTAAAATATATTTATTTTAGTCAAAATAGGAGTAAATTAAAGGACAATGGAAGCCAAAAGAAGGGAAAAATCTACATGAAGTGTGGGACAAAGTGTAGAAAGATTGAAGTGAAAAGAAAGTGATATGTGAAAGGTGTACTTGAAAGTATGGGTTGTAAGAGTACTTTCTTAATAAAATAAAATAAAAATAGAAAATTCATTCCAAATATTTGTGGCAGATTTTTCATAATAAAAATAACATAATTTATTTATTTATTTTAGTGAATTATCAAATAAGTTATCGGTATGATCAAAATATGCGAATATGGGCTATAAATGATATTTTTATAACCCGAAAAATTATACAAAATTATTTTATCAAAATAAAAATATTTTCCAATTACTAAATTAATTTATTTTATTTTTAGTATTGGGTCTTAAACAGAATCTGATCCCGTAAAAACCCGAAACAACCAAATTTTAGAAAAACAAAATTTTCTATTATATATAAAATATTTATCTAAAAATATAGGGCTTTATAAGAATAATAAATCGTGTAATGAAATAAAAGTGAATAGTACAAAAGACTAATTAATTACCGGTAGTAATAAAAATATGATAAAAAGGTTATAACTGTAACTTTTATAACCCGAAAAATTATATAACTGATATATTTGAAAATCTTATAAAATTACGAGTCTAACGGTACTAATGGTATATTTTTTATATCTCGAACTCTAGGACACTCTTTTCAAAGTCTGTATCCGAACAGGTTCGAAATAGGTCAAAAATTTACCAGTCTGATATTTTTAAGCGAACTTGAATTACTACGAGCTATTCTACACACTTAAACTACATCTCGACCTCTAGGGTTAAAGGCACTAGATTGCCGGACTTAAACTATTGTATTTCACTTAGGGTTTCCGGGTAATTTTCCTATTTAGATCTTTACCAATTTGGAAACTGATATTTTATGTTTACACAACATATTTAGTTTGAGAAATTTCTTTTAAATTTTATTTTTGTAAGTATTTAATATCTTTTAACGTTTTCGGAATTCTTGAATTGGGTTTCATTTCCGAAAGTTAATGGTTATTTATTTTTTCATAATTTGTTTTTAGGTTCTATATTACCCGATTTTATAAGTCAGAGTTACGTATAGAATTTGTCGTACGTAGTGGTTTTGGAATTGAAGTATGTTGAGTTCTTATTTTGTTTTTAAGGATTCTTATTTTTTTTTCAAGATTCGGAAATTTCTGGATTCGCTCGTGTTTTAGGACTAGTTAAAGTTTGGTTTTAATTTAGAGTGATTTTTAGGGTTTATTTTCGAAGTTCATCTTGAAATTATTTACTGAAATTTTCCGGGGCTTACATAAGCAATTTCTCTATTTATGAAGATCCATTTAATCAAATGAAAACTCTTTCAATCAATAAGAATCAAGCATACAATTAATTTGCGCACAAATCAGTCACAAGACAATTAAATCACATGAATAGATACGAAGGCATGAACATTCATTAATAAAAAAAAAAACCGATTCAATTCACGTGGTTAGAGAATTTAGTGTTTCACAAGATGGCGAGTATAAGAATCTACTCCTCCATAGGATTTACAATAAGAGCAATAGATCTAGAGGAAATAGAAAGAATAAAACCTAATTGACGTCTTGTGATCTTTGAATGATGCTCCAACAAGTTCTTCATGTTTTCCTTCGTAATTTCTCTTATAGAGCTTAGAAAAATGATCTAAAAACATGTAAAATAAGAAAACAAGGCACTATTTATAGTTTTCTCATAAACCTAGATCAGCATAGCTAGGATCGGGGAGCGGATGAAGTCAGAATGCTCAAAATTTCCCTCTAATGCTTGTTGTTTTCATCCATGGCGTTTTGCATGGCCATGCTGGAAGTGAAGCTGAAAACTTCATCACCTTTGATGCTTCTGATCTCACCCCTGACATTCAGTATGGCCATATTGAAGGTGAAGATGAAAGAAGAAACTTTGTTCTTCTTGCAAAATTAATCAAAACCTGATTTATTTACCTTGATTTCTCTTGTATCATTATGAAATCTTCCAAATGAGTTATTTAAACCCTAAGATGAATTTTTTACAAAATAAGTGTACTTTTTCTCCAATAAATCACTAAAATTACATAATAAATATGTCTAAATAAGCGCAAAAATTAAGGGTCTCATAACATTTATCAAATTTTCCCACACTTAATTGTTTGTCTGTCCTCAAGTAAACAAAACAAAGACAAAAGAATCTATCATCAATTATACTCATCGGAAAATTTAACGTAAAGCATAACATTCTTTCAATCAAACCAAAGTGACCTATTAGTGCTTATTACTCAACCCTACCATATTTGTACTAGTGTTTAGCATACTACCGTAAAACTTTTATAATTAATCCATATAAGTAAAACTATTAATCTCATTATTTAATAACCGATTCCAAAGCCATAAAGGAGATACAAAATCGAACAAAATAAAAGAGTCATGGTCAAATCTCATCACTTACTAGCAAGCATATACACCGCTCAATCACCTCTCTAAGCATAATAAACTAAAGTGAAAGAATATGGCATCCATCATTCCCTTGGATTTTTTCCTCTTTTTATAAATCTTTTAATAAATTATTTATTTTTATTAGCTTTTAGAGGGGAGGTTTTTGCCTCCATCTTTTCTTTTCCTCTGGACAGGTTTTAGCCCACTTCTTTTCGGCTTAGTTTTTTTTTTTTTTCTTTTAAATGCTTGCATAGTTAACAGCGGGGTCAAACTTCACTCTTCCGAGGGACCAAAGCCCGCCCATATTGACCTAGCTTACACTTTATTTGTTTTGTTTTTTTTTTTAAATTTTTTTCGAGATTATTAAAGAAGAATCACCAAGTGATGGATTTCATATGCCCCTTTCACAAAAAGTTATAAAAACTCTCAAAGTGATTGAAAAGCAAATATACTACTAACAAGCTTAGAAATACAACAATTCAATCTTTTAACTAAGGACTTTGGCCTCTTTCATAACTCTAGATTCAACCATTAAATAGCGAGTAAGTTTGCCTCACTTAGATTTTATTTTAAAACTTTGACTAAGTATATTAAATTCAAAATAGGTAAGTAAGTCACATGAAATCTCTCTATTTCATCTTTTGAATGCTAGCCTAATAAAATATGAGTATAATTTCAATATTCGATTTTTTTAAAGCATATCAACTTTAAAGCTCAATAGCAAATTCATAAATGAAGGAAATTTGGTTAACAAGTGCATATGTATCATTAAGCTTAATTAAGACCCTAAATTTTTTTTCTTTCTTCTAGCATATCCCTTCCTCACACTTACATAAGACATTGTCCCCAATATCTTCCTAACTAAGCACATGTAAGGAAAAAGGATCAAAAGAAATGTAAAAAGAAAAGGACTCTAATTACTTCCCCAGTAAACAACAATAATTATATTGCATCAGAGACATCAAAGAGTAACAGCTACATCAACTTTGTTGTGAACCCTACCAAATAAGAAGATCATACCTGCAAACAAAACAAAAATAGCAGAGAAAGAAAACTAAAAAGAGATTAGCCTATCCTAAGTCAAACAATTAAGTCCAACAAATTGTACAATGTGAAGATAACAGAGCAAACAAGATAGTGTTTGTGATGGAGGGGGTGAATGAGTGTAAAAACAAGTACTGCAATTGTAGGTAAAAAGTTGTGTCATGTGTGGATTTTTTAATTTTTAATTTTTTTCTTTTTCTCTTTTATATATTTTTAAATGATATTATTTTTGTATTTTTTTAATGTATAATTATTTATTTTTGTTTTTTTAAGGACTATTCGGATTTTTTTTAAGTTGGGGTCGATAGGTGTGCATATGAAAATGGAGCGCGCTCTGGGTGCGATATATATGTATGTATGTATGTATGTATGTATGTATGTATGTATGTATATTAATCAAATGGGCTGACCAAAGTTAACCCAGAATGAGGAGTAGGAGTGTGTGGGATGCACTGAACTATAACACACATAGAGATTAGCACTGAGAGCTTTAGAAATAAAAAATCACGTTCGAGACTTCTTCCCGCCTGTCTACATAGGTAAGTAGCTACTCTTGGGTGAGCTCTGCTAGCTGCATGGGCGAGGAAGGAGGCAAGGATGACATCAGTAGCTAAGCCCCAATGTGCCCTATCCTCTCTTCGGCCATGCTCAAGACCCAGGTGGCTCCAAATCCCTATTTTTTTCCTTTGACAAATTGAAAAACTATAAGAAAACTGAAATAGTCATAATTCCCAAATTCATATTTTACACATGTGTTAATACATTTGTGCATGATTTTGAAACATGATGTATATGATTTGTGTTGGTATGTGGTACATGTGTTATATTAATGTATTTGAATATTGATATATCTTAGTGTGAATAAATATTGTGTTTATGAATTTGTAAGTGTAATAAAGTGTATGAAAATTGGTTTAAAACAAGTTAAACATGCTCAATACTTTTCTACACGTAGCAGAATTCTTAGCATGAAAATAGGCCTAAAACACAACTTTAAAGCCTAAAATCAAGCCCAAGCCCAAGCCCATGCAAATAAAGCCTCTATTATAGGAGCCCCTAAAGTCAACTTTAAGATAAGATGAAGTCCCATTTTTTATAAAAAAAAAAAATACACTTTTAAAACAGACCTTCGAAAGCGATACGAATTTCACTACATTTCTTACAAGCTGTCTTCTCTTGTTCCTTCAAAACCTTACACTCCAAGCCCTTAACAAGGTCAAGATCCTAAGCCCACGTGATATAAGTTTGTTTAATTGATTTTCAACAAGACATGGAGCTTCTTAAGGTATGTATTTGGTTGGTTATATGTTTATTAAGTTGTTTGAGTTTTCTTATGAAAGTGTGTGTTTCATACCATAAATTGAGTATAATGAGTTAAGTGTGTTAAATGTGTGTTGAGTTGTATTTGGTTGGTTATTGAGCTAGTAGTGTGTGCTAAGTAAATGACTAGAAGTGTAGAGATGTTTAGAGTTTGAAATAAGAAGTGTTAGGATAGTTTAGAGAGTTCAATTGGCTAAACGAAGTGTTAAATGTGGATTTTGTACTTGTTTTTGTGTTGATAATTGCATGAGACATGATTAATGATGTTCATATCGAGCTTAGGGTATGATAGGGTATAGTTAAGAAGTTGAATTTTGAAGAAAAAATGAAGGAAAAACGTAAAAATCAAAGACAAGACACTAATCATGGGCGTGATAGACCCCGTGATCGTCTCGGCTTCTCCAAAAATTTGATAGGAACTCATCACGGGCTTGATAGCCTCTAATCATGCATTTTTCTTTAATCACGAGCGTGATCATGGGCGAGATAAGCTCCTTGGCAACACGATAATGTTTTTGTAATTTAATCATAACTTTTTCTTACAAACTTAGATTGAGGTGATTCAAATTGTGTTGGAAAGCTTAAAAAGAAATCTACAACTTTCATGTTTTAAGTTTTTGCAAATTCAAAAAGTATCAAGGCTTAAACTTTAATTTTTTCCAGCTGTTGTGTTTTTCAAATAAAGTTGAAAACTTGTTTTACTAATTAAGTGTATGTAGTTAAGTATGAAATAAATCCTTTTGAGTTAAAATAAAATAAATAAATGATAGTTAATGTGTTATATTAGTTGAATGAACTACAATGGTTAAGTTTAAATAAAGGAATGTTATGTATATATATATTTTATGTGGTGAATATGAATTATATGTTGATTTAAAATCTACTTGAGTTTGATGAGGGTTTAATGAATTAATGTATAATTGTAAATTAACGATCTTTTATTAAATGATTTCTTTGACAGATTCTCGTACTCGACTGAGTTTAAATACTGGACTTTTGCTTGATAAACTTAGTTATCAAGGTATGCAATAACATGCTTGTTTTCTTACCTAGGTTAGGTGTAACTAAATTACTTTAATTTAATAAACTTAAATATTGTTTATATTGATTATCTATTAAGCCGTTGAACCTAGTTCGGAGAGTGGCACCCTGCTCAAATTGGGGGCATGGTAGTTTAAGCGTTATGGCCACCTCTGTCAAGATGCAATGACTTTCATAAATGGTACAGCTGGTAGTCAATGGGGTTATTAGCATCGGTATAACGTTTTCTTATTCTTAAGATGAAATAATAATATTTAATTCAAATTTTTATGGGAATATTTAAATTATGTGATATTATGGATTAGGTTAAGTGAATATGAGAAACGGCTAAGAATCCTAGATGAGACTATATATATATATATATATATATATATTATGGATATATCATTTAGGAGATATAAGTCCCAAACAACTTATATCAACCCCCTGAGTATCGAGATTGTTACTCAGGACACCCCAACTATCCTTATTGATCGGAGTTCGAATACTCTAGTAATGTTTGGCTAAATTTAAAAATTTTCTAATAACTTATTGGATGTTGCATTTGCATTTAGTATAAGTTTACATGCCGTTCGCCTTTATTTTTTGTTACTTGTGTACTAGGCCCTTAGCTCATTATTCAATATTTGAAGATTTGATGAGAGTGGTGAATTCTATACCAGTATGGGCTACGAAATGGATTTTGAGGATTTTTTAGATTATTAAGAAGACTACGAGTTTGACCTTGGCTTTGATGGAAACCTTTTTGTAATAGAATAACTTGAAGTTTCTTATAACACATGTAATAATTATGATAGTTTTTGTTAAACTTGTGTATTTTTGCTTACGGTTGCTTATAAGCCATTGTAGGTAATATCTATATGTATATATGTCTATAGTGGGTTTATATCTTTATGTGAATGTGATGTTGGTGTTATGTTTTTCTAAAAAGTTTTAAGAATTAATAGTTTTCAAATTTGCTCTTATTAGAGATTTAGACAAACAATTACATAAACTTTTCTTAAAAGACAACCTTACATGTAATAATGCAGGTTATATGTGGTTGTGGAGCTCAATTCACTTGTTTACAATAAAGTAGTGGGTCCAGATCCTTACAAAAATACCGTCCTAAGCATGGTTATTGTTAAAGTTAGTGTTGAAAACAGAAAGATCAAAGCTAAACATGAAGTTCTTTAAGTACAAATGATTAAATGTGTTCAAATTTACCCAATTTGCAACAGAAAATGTTAAGTTTTCATTATAAATTCAACATATAATTTGCATAAAATTCTTAGAACTTGGATGAAAACTTACCCACTATCTTATAAGGATTAAATTCATAACAATTTGTGTTTCCCTACACTTGAAATCTACTCTCATCTTCTCTTGATTGTGTAGTATACTCAACATTTGTAATTTTTTTTTAATAGAGAAATGGACTTACGATAGCAAAAAACTAAGAAAACAAAACGAACTCAACTCACCAAGATTAGACATGGGTGGCCTCCCATGAAGCGCACTTTTTTATAGTCGTTGGCTCGATATTCTTCGAATTTTCTACTAAAGGAGAATCAAATTGAAAGTCTTTTGAGCTATCCACCTTAAACTCTAACTTGTTAACAACATTTACACAGGCTTTCTTGATCCATCTTCCACATTGCTCACAAGCGATAGCCCACGGTTGGGTTGATCCCATCATGGTTGCAAAATTTGCAACTTTATCCTTTTTTTTTCTTACTTTTGAACTTTAAAGAACATAGTTGTCACGTCCCAAGGGATACTATAAACATGACAGTTCACCGTACACAATACTAAAGCCTAAGAATGACTACCTCAGTCACGCGAAGGCTTCCATATCATGTACAAGGCATACATCACAACTAAGGGAACACATCAGAGTAAAGCAATTTACATTGATAATAATTAAGTAACAAGGTAAGGAGAATACTTATCGTAAAACATAAACATGGTAAACTAATTCTTAGGGGCATATCTCTCTATCGTCTTCAAGTCAAAATAAATACACTTCTTAAAAATTTCCAAAACACTAACATATCATACATTATATATAAGGAATCTTACAAAGTAACTTCATCCTATGTTCCCATTGCCTTCATAAAAGTTCAACATCCCTTCATGACTTCCTTAATGTCATGATCTTCGATTTAAGCCATGGGTATACATGTTTCAATAAAATCCATGGGGGTATAAGCTTATAATTAGCTCAATGAGGTGTTCATTTTCATTCGCATCATGGTTTCAAATAAGTTCATTTAAATTTTCATGCATATGCTATGCATACAATGCGACAATCAAATGATTACACAAATATATATAGTTATCCATAAACCATATATAAAATGGATATACACATCCGTATCAAAGGTTAGGGAATTATTGATGAAGATTGTAGACACCCAATTTTTGCCCAATTAAAAAAAGGCTTAAATTTATATAAAAATTAGTATCATGTTGAGTTCAAAAAATATATATATAATAATAAAATAAAAAATAATATAAATGAAAATAATATATATATTTGGCTCAATATAACATATAATTGAACAAATTTTCAATTTTATTTGTCTAATTAAATTTTTGAAAAGCCTTAAATATTAGTGGTTTGGCTACATGACCAAGGCACAGGCCAACGGCCTAATGGTTTAGACCATGAATAGATGGGTTCAGGTGCAAGGGGGACCTAGGTTCGATTCCAGCCAAAGGCAGATTTTGCTCCTTTTGCCTTCATATTTTTATCTTCTTTCCCAAAAAGACATATTGGTTTATTCACTTTGAGACGCTTTTTTATCAATGAATCTTTGTTACTTTTCGAAATTAAGTGTACAGACACAAACTAGGCATGGGATACATCGCATCCGTACACAAATTATGTATTAATTCATCCCAAAAGGCATCTTAATTGAGTCATGAAAATTGGGAAAAAATTCGAAGTAACATGTTTCTTCAAAATCCAAACATGGCCGAATTGTATCCATTGATCAAATTAAATACATCCAATCGAGGAGACATGATGTATAAACACAAGATTCGTGATTAATTTGAACAAACGATCACAAATCGAGTCCCAATTTTGAATTATTCTTTTTGAAAAAACGCATCAAAGTAACATGTTTCTTCGAATATGGCTAAATTGTATCAATTGATCAAATTAAACACACCAAATCGAGGAGTCATGATGTATAAACACAAGATTCGTGATCAATTTAAACAAACAATCACGAATCGAGTCCCAATTTTGGATCGTTCTTATTTGAAAAAATACAAATGATTCGTGATTAAAAAAATTAAACATTCATAAAGCTTTAAAACAACCAATTGATTCGAAAACTATAAATAGGATCACCACACAAGCCAAAAGGACAATGGAATTTTAGAAATTACACATTAGAACATCGAGATCGGAAAATAGGAGGAATAGTGTTCGAATTTCGAAAATCGCAAATTCGAAGCGATTGAAAGGATTTCTATCTAATTAAACAATGTTGGAATCATTAGTGAAGTGTTTTTGATAGATTAGAGTGTTTGAAATTGCTTGAATTTACAATTTCGTGTTCTGCAAATTTTTTTGGATTTTTGTTTCCGTACGCCACCGTCGGGCCACCGTCAAACCGCCACCTACGACCGATCTGGGCTCTAGCCACCATCTTCAGGAGATCCGCCACTGCAAGATACATCGGGCCGACAAGGTCTCGAAGGCTGAGCAAAGCTACAGCCGCCGAAATCCATCTCGAAAGAAGATGCCGTCGTCTTCTTCGCCCGACTGGGGGAGATCCGAACGAGATCCGACATGACTCAAACCCGGATCCAATCCGCTCCATAGATTTGACGGTCTACGTTTAATTATCAGATCCAACGGCTGTGATCAGATCATCAAATCAACGTCCCAGATCCAGTCAATTCGATCAGACGCGTAGAATTGGTCAACGCGATCAATGATCCAGATCTCGCCCGAATTAATCCAACGATCCAAGATAGTTTGTAATTTATTTATTTTATAAATATAGTTTTTAATTACGTAAATTTAACAAAAATCATTAAAAAAATCCAAAAAAATCCCAAAAATTCTTGAAAATTTTGTAAAAATAAAAAAAAAATTATTTATTTTTTTAGCAAATTTGATACTCTTTTTTTAATATTTTTCATAAATGTGTTAATATGTATATACGTGTTTTGATATTTTTTAATATTTTTTTCAAAAATGCATTAATGTGTATATGTGTTTTTATATTTTTGAAAAATGCATTAATGTGTATATATGTGTCTTGATATTTATTGAATAATTTTCATGAATAGGTTAATATATGTATGTTTGTGTTTTGATTAAAAAATATATACAAAAAGTGTTTTCAAAATTAATAAAAGGACTTAGAAAAATCCTATTTTTTATAAAATAATAAAATAAAAGTGATTAGATCTTAGGGATCAGAATTAAAGAAAAAAATTTCGTTTTCAAAAAAAAAAATTCAAAATTTATAAAAAAACTTAAAAGTGGAAAAGTTCTTGAAAATCAAAATTAACCAACAAATTTAAAGTTACTTTTTTTCACATAAAGAACTATGTTTTGTCTGATCTCGTTTAGCAAGTACGTAGGCACCTTTGGGGCGATATTTAAAAAAAAATATATAAATTTTTTTATTTAATTAATTAGATATTATAAGTCTAAAATACTATTAGTTAGTTATTTGAGTTTTTTCTAAGAAATAAAAAAATTTGAAAAATAATTAAATATGGTAAAAATGGATTTGATCTATTATTTCTTATTAATTAATTTTTCTTTATAAATATTCACTTTTGTGACTCAGATATCTAGTATTTTTTTTCTAAAGTTTGATTTTTAAATCAAATTTTCCGCAGACTAGTGGCCAAGTTAGGATTAATGACCCATTAATCCCAACTTTCCATTTTTTTCTGATTTTTATTGGTTGGCGACTCCAAATTTTTTTTTTCCTCTTTTAATCCCTAGTCGAGGATTCATGTTAAATGGGTTAGGGTTTAATGTGAATCGGGAAAAGAAATGAACCGGATGATTTTCAAAATCTAGGCTGGACAAAGATCATCGACAAACTACTGCTAGTCCCCACCCAAAGCGTTCGGTTGGCTCGACTTCGAACCTAGAGTCGCATTCCCCAAGTGATTTGGATTCTCTAGGAAGGAACATAGCTCATGTCCCAGCACGATAACAGCCAATCCAACTCTATGCGTAGGAGTAGCAGCCTTTCGAAAGAAATGTGACTCGATGGATGCTATGTGTGAGCGTTTTATTTTTCTTAAGCCAAACCTTATTAAGGTTTATTAGGGGGAGCGATCAATCAATTTAGCAAACAATAAGCAGTCATACAAGTAAGTAAACAAAACACTTAAACAGGTAGAATGAAGTTGTGATATTCTTAATTCTCATTTCACACATAAGCATAGAATAATATATATACATATTCTCAGATTCCCCATACATATCCATTTTTATCTTCTCTTAGTATACTAATGCCACTACTTTATAAGCACATACAAGGTAACGAAATTAAAAGGAATAACTCACTCGTCCATTTCGCAATCTTCTTAGTCGTAGCAATCCTCAGGAAGGGTAATCTCGTATCATTCATCACCTAGATAAAAGAAATACCCGAGATGAGTATTTTGTAGAAATTCTACTTAAATTTTTTAATTCTATTTCATTATGTTTCGTCAAAATCGTATAGAATGAAATTCTAATTTAAAATGGCCATAACTTACTCATTTTAACTCGGAATTTCACATATAATATACCGTTTTCTATCTATTAGAAATGATCTATCTATTTCTAAGATTATTTTTGTCATATAAGATCAACTGACTTCCGAAACCTTAGGGTACAGATTCAAAACGAATATTTCTAGATTTTGCGAAACAGTTTTCAACTCAACTTCATTCGAGTATATAGATAAACTCACTTTATATACAAAAATTCTAATGGTAGTATCTAAACAATTTATTTCATAAAACAATTCATTTTGAAGTGTTAAAACTTAACTTAACAAATTTCTTTTCAAGTATTTTGAAGAAACTTTATATTTTCCTAGTTTATTATAAATGAGTATATTCTTATTTTATTTTTATCATTCCTTTTTCAAAAACAAGTCAATTTTCCCTTAACTTTAGTCCTTTATAATTTTTACTTCTGGTGATAAAAGATAAAAGTTATCAAAAGTTTATTAAGTCGTTGATAACCTATTTATAAATTTGCATTTAGAATGGTTTTAGAAAATGAGTCTTTTATTCTTATATTTATTGTTTAGAATAAAGTTCTTGTTTTCTAAAACTTCGTCTTTTATTTCTCTATAATTTTTATTTGAAAAGAATCCTTTTATGATAAAATCATTTGTTTTTTTTATCTTATCATATTTATATTCTTTGAAAATAAGTTCATTCTTTAGAAACTTGAAAATCGTTATTTTCTTAAGTGGGTTTATAACTTTATGGGTTGATTTTATCTTAACTTTGAAAACCAGTTTGTTTCTTGGTTTTGTTATGGAGTTTAAAAGAGTTTAATCTTAAGCATTTTGTGAAAATTTTGAATACCAACAAATTATTTTCCTAAGACTTAGGTTACCATATTATGAAAAGAAAGTGTTTATTTCTTATATTTTCTTGATAAAGCTATCTTCGTTATTTGAGAAAACTTGTATCATTCTATTTCTATGTTATTGATAATAACTCCATTATTTAATAACAAGTCATATAATAGAAAATTTGGTCTTAAGTTCCTTTAAAGAAAAGTTAGACTTTTAAATTTAGTTGAGGCAATATCATTATGTAGATGCATGTATTATGAGATGTAAAATAATAAGAGAATGAGAACATACTAGAAGCAAATAATAATAAGCAAAGCAATCAAAATATCAAATATTTGAAACCTTAGCTTCATCAAGGTAATTTGGTCAAGTATTGGGAGCCTTAGCTTTATCAAGGTATCCCCGGACTAAGAATAGACTAATCCCAAAAATAATAAAGAAAATGTTGTTTTGACTTGATATGGACAAGTCTATGACTAGAAAGACTAGTCTTAAAATAACATGAAATAAATAAATTGCAAAGTATGGAATTAAATAAATAACAAGTGAGCTTATATACTCTAAAGATTATATATAAATACATAAATATACTTAGTTAGATATGAATAGGAAGTTAGCATAATAGTAGCGATAATAACGAATAATAACATTAATAACAACATGTATAAAAACATAATAACAAGATGGTAAAATAGGAATTTCATGTGCAATAACAAAACATGAAAATTGTTGCTTTTACTACTCATGTGAGTTTCAAAACAACACCATAGTCATGTTAAGTTACATGATATGGATAAACTAAATGGTTGGAAAAGTTTACCTAAAGTGTTCATGTGATATGAAGATGGTAGATGAATGATGTATTATGTGGGTAGTGATATGTGATAGATAGTTTGTGTATAAAGAAGGGTTTTTGTGAAGAATTAGTTTAAGAGAGTTTTGATAGAGAGAAATTTTGGAAAGAGGATTTATGAGAGATTTTGGGAGAGTTTTGGTAGTAAAGTGAGTTGTGTGAATGAATGAAGGAGGAATGAGGTATTTATTGAATTTTAGAGTGAAAATTAGATATAATTAAATTAATTGAAAAATAAAATAGTTGAGAGTGAAGAGAGAGAGGGGATGGATGACAAAGGAAGGAGGAAGAGAGAGAAAAGTGATTAAAAATTAATTTTAGAAAAAAAGTGTAAGAGAAATTTAGTAATATGTGGTGTAAAATTTTTATAGGAAAAGAAAATTATAAGAAATATGTATATAAGTTGTGAGAATAAGTAGTAGGAAAAAGTAGAGATAGATGAATAGTAATAAATAGTAAAAAAGTACTATGAATATTAGACTAGACAAATAAAATATCGGTAGTAATAAAAATACGCATATACAGGCGATATCTGTAATTTTTAGTTACCGAAAAATTCTAAAACTGATATTTTTGGAAACTTTATATTTTTATGAGTCTATTGGTATTAATGGAGTATTTTTTCTGTTCAGTGTACCAGGGCACGATTTTTGAAAACCAATCCCATTCAGATCCGAAGGACACTAGAAATTTGCAAATCAGATATTTTTAAGCTTCCCGATATTATTACTAACTATTATCAATACTTATTTTCATTTCGTTGTTTAGGGTTTAAAAGCACGGGATTGCCGGATCTTAAACACTAAGGTTAGTTGTAAGCTTTGTTGTCTTTTAGGGTTCCAGTTTGACTTCCGGCTTGTTAATTTTATTCGTATGATTAGAAAATTTTGGGGTTTTGTTCGTATTATATTTCTAGCTCAAAATCTATGGTTTATTTCATTTTGTTTGTGATTATTTAGTATTTTTCTTGGGATCGTTTAACCGAGTCTAGGGTTACGAGTTAACTTAGTTTGACTTTTGGTGAAATTTGAAAATCTTGATTCTAAAATTCACCAAAGGATTTAAGGTCTTAGTATTGTATCATCGAGCGTTATTTTTATATATCGTCTTGATTTGCGTGTTAAGAATCATATAGATGATTTGATTGGTGTACAGATGTTGAATCAACCGATAGTTGGATTTTCTATTTTGTTTTGAGGGTTCTCTTTTTCTCAAGATTAAGAATTCCGTGTTTGACCTTATTTAGAATTTGGTTTTAACTTGAGTTGATTTTCAGGATTTCATTTTTTGTATTAGACTTCTAGGATTATTTTCTAAAAAATATGAAAATTTCAAGGGTTTACAATAGTTGCATGATGTTTTTACAATTGGCTTCGACTGATTGTGTATATCTGGTGGTTTAACATCATCTTCTAAATACCGATCGGTGCTCACATTCTTTTCTTGATCTCCCAAATTCGAACTTTTCAAAACTTTATTCTTAGATTTCTCTATTGCTTCTTATGGAAACCAAGACTTGCAAGAAGTATTTACACTTAGGCTTAGGTTTTGATGCATATCAAGTGGTTCATCAACAGTCCCCAAGCGAGGGTTTATGCTATAATTTGTTACTTGATCAACTACATCTAAACTCTTCAAAACTCTCTCCTAAAAACTTGTTATTGACTTCTTAACAACCATTTCTTCATCTCTAACTCGAAATACTAAATTTCCTCCATCCACATCAATTAATGCCCTAGCAGCTGCAAAGAAAGGCCTACCTAAAATTAAAGGCACATTCTTATCCTTATCTATATCTAGGGTCACAAAATCAACCAGATAGAAGAAGTTTCCAACTTTTACCAAAGAATCCTCAATGATCCCCTTAGGAATTTTCAAAGATCGGTCAGCAAGTTGTAAACTCATCTTAGCAGGCTTTGGTTCTGCAAGTCCTGATTTCTTAAAGAAAGAAAATGGCATCAAATCGACACTCACTTCCAAGTCTGCTAAAGCTTTATCAATAATGATTCCATCAACAATATAAGGAATTGTGAAACTCCTTGGATCCTTAATCTTTGGAGGAAGCTTGTTCTGAATAATGGATAAACAACTGGCTCCAACTTCCACAGTAGAAACATCCTCCAATCTCTACTTATTGGACAAGAGTTCTCTCAAGAACTTAATATACTTTGGCATTTGTGAAAGTGCTTCAACAAAAAGAATGTTAATGTGCAGTTGTTTGAACAAATCAAGAAATTTACTAAATTGCTCATTGTCCTTGGTTTGATTGAGGCATGGGGGATATGGAATCCGTGGCTTATACTCTTTTATAGTTAGAGATGGTGATTTCTTTGCAGGTTCTACCTCTTTTTTCTCCACTTCCTTCTGGTTTAGGCCTTGGACTTTCTTCTTTTTCTTGGTCCTTTGGTTTTTTAGCTTGCAACTCCTTTCCACTTCTTAGGGTGATGGCACTCATGTGTTCTCTTGGATTAGACTCAATGTCACTAGGAAAAGATCCTGGTTTCCTTTAAGCTAACATCTTAGCCACTTGGCCAATTTGTTTCTCAAGATTGTGGATGGAAGCTTTTTGATTCCTTTGTCTTGCCTTGGAGCTTTGAATGCATTGAGTCATAAGATCTTCCAAGTTTGACTTCCTTTCTAGTTGTGGCGGAGTTAGAAGTTGAGGCATTGGTTGAGGTGGAGGAAATTGTGTTCTTTGAAATCCCGAAGGTGGATAATTGATTCTTTCAGTATTTACATTTCCATAGCTAAAATTGGGTGATTGCACAAACTTAGATTGTATGTGTTGCTATAATGATTGTTTTGTTGTCTATTTTGGTTTCCCAAACAATTAACATGCTCTTGATGTTCAAAGAAACCACCACGATCTTCGGATGAATCTCCAAATTGGATCACTGGAGTTGATGCATTCTTGATGCTAGCAACTTGCTTGCTCAAAGCGTCTATTTTAGCGATAATGGTTGTCATGAGATCCACTTCATATAATCCAGTTGCTCTTTGCTTGCCTCGGTTGTTTCCCCATTGATAATTATTATTAGCCATGCCTTCAAAAAGCTTTGAAAGACTCCTATGGTGTCTTAGAATTCATTGTTCCACTAGTCGGGGCATCCACTAATTACCTAGTAGTTGTGTTGAGACTTTTATAAAAGGTTTGCATTTACATCCATGATGGTAATTGATGATTTGGACATCGCCTCAACAGTTCTTTCCACCTTTGCCATGCGTCATACAAAGTTTTAGCATCATTTTGGACAAAGGAAGAAATATCATTCCTTAGCTTAGCTGTGTTGCATGGAGGGAAATAATTGTCCAAAAATTGTTTGACTATATCCTCTTAAGTGGTAATAGACTCAGCACCTAAGGAAGTTAACAAATTCTTAGCTTTTCCTCTCAATGAAAAAGGGAATAGTCTTAGGCATAATGCATCATCAACCACTCCATTATTCTTGAAGGTCTCACATATTTCAAAAAAATTTTGAATATGTGCATGTGGATCATTATGTGGTAGTCCATCAAATTGACAATATTGTTATAAGAGTTGAATGACAACACCTTTAATTTCAAAGTTGTTAGCCCTAATGGGTAGCTTCACAATAGTTGGACAGTGCCATCAAGAGTAGGCCTTGCATATTCCAAGTTGGTTTTATGACATTCCTTAGCAATGATTTGCTTTTTCTCTTGACAATGCTTGGATGACTGTGATCTATTATCAGAAAATTCTTCAAATAATTCTTCTTTTGCTTCCATCCTTCTCCAACTCAATGGTTCTCCCTTAGTTGTTGATTGCTCGGAAAATTCAGTAACCATGTTCTTGCGGATTCTCCGGACTATCCTTTCGATTTTAGGGTCTAAATTGAAAATATTTAAGGGAAGGTTCCTTATCATAGACCAAAAGCAAGAAAAAGAAAACAGATCAGAATTATTCAAAACAGGGGAAAGATAAGAAAATAAAAGAAGAATGACTAAAGTAGTAGATAATGAGGCTTTTCCTAATATTATTTTTTGAACTCCCCGGCAATGGCGCTAAGAAACTTGATGCGCGTTTACCGATTGTATCAATTTCTAAAATTTATAAACATGATGAAATCTATGATTTAAGCTTGACAAGCATACCTATTCAATATAACAGAGATTTTAGGGTGTCGTTCTCGAGGATTTTGAAAACAAGTACTAGTATTATCGACTCTACTATTTAGCCTAGGTTTTGAAGTGAAATCTATAATTAAACTACTAAACAAAAGATAAAGTAGGTCCTAAGATCAACTAAGTATGCTTTCATGTGGCAAGCATGCCGTTTTTTTTTTTTTGAACGAGGTAAAATCACTAGTTCCATAGATGGTTCTAGAACCATTTTGGTGGTTCGATTCCAGTTTCAGAACTACCACTAATGGTTCCGATCTGGTTCTAGATTTGAAAACTAAACCATACATATGTCTACAACTATATGATGTAACAAATGGATAAATTGCTTTGTTATGTTTTAGTATACTTTGTTTGAATTATAACTTTATTCAAATCAATATTTTATATTTAAGTGTTTAAGTAATTAAAATTTTTTTATTAAAGCAATGTATATTATGATTTGAGAAATTGAAGCTCCCATATGTTGCATCAATGTTTGAAATTTTTTCTTTTCCTTTTTCAATAAAAAAATTCTAGTTTTGTTGGACTAACCTATGATGATTAGTTAATTATTGGGTCCTATTCCACAATAATACCCCATAAATTGTGAGTCATGAAGGTCAAGGTCTCCTTCAGCTATTAGTATCCCACTAAATCAATTCCACTAGCTTCTATAATTTATTTAAAGGCAAATCTTTAAACAACTTGATTTATCTCACACTAAACCATCTCCTGACACATAAGTAGTTGCGTTGTTTGTTTCATCTTTTTTTTTTATCGTTTTGGTATCCTACTTTTATTAATTTCAAATAAATATTTGTGAAAAGAATCGATACAGATAAAAACATATATTTTTACTTATAAATAGATTAAATAGATAAGATATAGATAAAATACAAATAAATTACAAATATATATGAGAATTATCTTATCAAAGCACAATTCTAGGAGTGGGCACGGATTAGTTTGGTTCGATTTTTCCTAAAACCAAATCAAACTATAATTTACGTTTAGTTTTTTGTCCATCATAAACCAAACCCTTAAGTGATGATTTGGTTTGGATTAGAAATTTTCTAAACCATTAAATAACAGTTTGGATTGTGGATTAAATCAAAATTTTAACTAAATTTTTTTTTGTTCTAGTTTTTTATATTTGTATAGATACTTAAATATTTGTATTACTTTACAAAGTTTATATTATAAACCATGATAAAATACTTTATGAATTCATTATACTTTTAATCTATAGTTCTATATAAATCAGTTATCCATCAATCAAATACATTCACTAACCAATACAAAGTAAGCCATAATTTATAATTTTTAATAGAACCATCAAGCTAATTATCTATCAGTAAATTTAGTGAAAATAAAAAAAAATCATCTATCAATAAAATTCATCAACAAATAAAATGATCTACTAACAAAATACATTAAACAATTAATACATAATAAGTGTTTATAACTAAATAAATAAATTTCATACTTTATAAAGTTAAAAACTATTAAAAAAACAATAATTCATCATCAATAAATATATATATATATATATCATGAGCCTAAAAAATAATTTAAAAATGAACAAGTTAATTTTAATGAATATTTACCAAATAATAAATATCAAATAAAATCATATGAACATATATGACCTTTAAGCTTTAACCAATCATCATAAAAAAAAATATAGTTATAACTTACAAGTAAACCATTATTATATTTTTCTAAAATGGTTTTGTTCGGTTTTACGGATTGGCTTGGATTGAAAATTTTTTAAACCAAATTGCTAAAAAAAAAAAAAACATATTTTCGATTTGGTTTGGTTTGGTTTGGTTTGGTTTGGTTTGATTACAAATTGGTTAGGTTCGATTGGTTTTTTTGCCCACCCTTCCACAATTCTAACTGATGATGTATTTATATTTGTATTTGTATTTAATTTTCTACTATTGGCACTAGACTTTGCCCACCTTACAATTTTATAATACTTTTGCTTATCAAATTTGGTTTCATTAAGAAGACAACTAGGAACATACTTGTGTTGACTGAGGGCTATTGCTCATTCCTTAATTGATAAAAGTAATTCGAAAGTTATTTTAATTAGAGATGGGAAAGAAAATATGTGTTATCAAATCAATCTATCAATCCAAGTCAAATCGAATACATAGTTCTTCAAAACATATTTAGTTTAGAAAATTCTCAATTTAGACCAATAAAAAAATTTATGATTGGTTTGAATTGGTAAACCAAACTAATTTATAAAACCAATCTAAATCATTTTAAAATAACATAATGACATTCTACTTGTAATTATAAAGTTTCTTATGATATTTATATTTAAGAGTTTAACTATTTTTTTTAATGTAAACTTTTATTCTATGAAGATCTTCTTTTCATAAAAAATCAAAATTTTATTATATCAAAGCAATATATATTATGATATGAGAAATTGAAGCTCCCAATTGTTGCATCAATGTTTAAAATTTTTTTTCCTTTTTTTAATAAAAAAATTTCTAGTTTTGTTCAACTAACCTATGATAATTAGTTAATTACTGAGTCCTCTTCTACAATAGTACCTCATAAATTACAAGTCGTAAAGGTCTAGGCCTCCTTCAACTATTAGTATCGCACTAAATCAATTCCACAGGCAAATCTTTAAACAATTTGATTTATCTCACATTAAATCACCTCCTGACACCTAACCAGTTAGATTGTTTATTTTGTCATTTTCTTTTTAATCGTTATGATATCTTATTTTTAAATAAATATTGGTAAAAATTGATATAGATGAAAAAATATATTTTTACTTATAAATAAATTATATTGATGAAATATAGATAAAATATAAATTATAAATATAGATGAGAATTATCTTATCAAAGCCTGACAATCCTAATTGCTGATGTATTTATATTCGTATTTAATTTTCTCCTACTAGCACTAGGCTTTGCCCACCTTACAATTTTATAATACTTTTTGCTTCATCAAGAAGGCAACCAAGAGCATAATTGTTTTGATTGAGGGCTATTGCTTCTACCTTAATTAATAAAAGTAATTCAAATTTTTTTTTTAATTAGAGATGGAAAAAAATCTGCATTATTGAATCAATCTATCGATCCAAATCAAATTGAAAACATAGTTTTTCAAAACATATTTAGTTTAGAAAATTCTCAATTTAGATCAATCCAAAAATTTATGATTGATTTGAACTAATAAACCAAACCATTTTATAAAACCAATTTAAATAGTTTTAAAATAGCATAATAACATTCTATTTGTAATTACAAAATTTCTTATAATAATTGATTAAATGTTATATATGTTTATATGATTTCATTATGATACATAAACATAAGCATCGGTTCCAAACTAGATTGAGAGTTATAACCACCAATTCCATTTTTGCAAAATGGAGAGCTGACAGTTCTATTTCTGGTTCTAAAACTAGCAAACTGCCGCCGTTGGATTTTTTTTTCTTTTTTTAAGAATAAGATAAAGGAAAAATAAAAAGCCGGTCCACGGCAATATGTTTGGTCTAATGCCACGATGACTTGGATCTGTCATCTGCCCAAGGGATAAGGGACAACAAAAATCAGCAGGTATTGGGATAGGGCTAGAGCTTTAGGACTATTTTGTCATGATGAGATGATCATGCATGCCAGTAACAATAGCAATTAATAGCAGCAGGTTTCCTCTTTGAAATAAACAATTTTGTTATAAATCGCTAGTTACAAAAGACACTAGAAAAATATATAATTTGATGGTGCAACTAATACATACAATTTGTGGAATTCTAGGTAGTGTTGAGTTGATCTCCCTTGATGATGAGTTTTATACAATGGCAGCTAATCATTTAATCTTCCCTTGCAAACCATATCAACAAATGCAAAGCATGCTTTCTAAGACTCAAAATGGAACTGGCACTAGTCAAGGAAATATAAAAATTTGAAGTAGACAGAGATCTATCGCTCAAGATGTTGCAAACGTTCAGGGAGAATACAAGACCAAGGATTACAAATTCATCCCTTATCATCCGTATTTCAGAGATTTGGCTCCAAATTGTCTGTTTTCAATATATGCCAAAGGGATAAGAACCACTTTGGTAAAATCCTAACAGCTCTGGCCGACACAAGCCAATGAAGGAATGGAGCTAACCTTGTAGATGGACATTGAGAGGAAGCCACCTTATCTAAACGGACCAAAGTTAGCTACAGATATGGCCGGGCGTTGCATTGTCCTGCGGGGAAAATAAAAAATTAAAAAGAAAAAAAAAATCGGGTAGGAACTGCTGATTCCACTGGTTCTTGGCTGTAGAACCGGCTAGAAACTGATGGAACCGAACATCCAATTAGGTTCAGGTTATAGAACCATCAGTGGCGGTTCGGGTTTGAAATCGATCTATGCTTATATCTAATGATACATATTTATTATTTGATAAATTTTGGTTGATATTAACTTTTTTTAATTATTTTTTAAGATTTAAGATATATTATTTTGCTGGTGACCTAATGTTATTTTTTATTAATCGTTTTAACTATATGGAGTATCAAATTTAATTATTTTGTTATAATTCTTATTATATATTGTTTATTCAATGTATTTTATTAGCGAATCACACTTTTATTTGTTGATGACTTTTATTAGTAGATATTTTTTTGGACAAATTTGTTGGTAGATGATTGCCTCGATTGTTTTATAGAGGATTATAAATTATGTATATATTGGTTAGTAAATGTATTTTATCGATGGAGAAGTGACCTTGAAAGAATGATTTCAAAGAGATTATGGATTATAATTGTAATGGATTTATAAAATATTTTGTTATGATTTGTAATATGAACTTTGTAGGATAATTTAAATATTTGTATAAATGTAAAAGATTAAAATAAAACTTTTTTAAAATTAGAAATTTAATTTAATTCATAATTTGATCCAACCATACCTAATGTTATTTAATAGTTTAATTTTTTTTAATATTAACCAAATTGTGGATACCATTCCGAGGTTTAATCACTACATTCTAAGTTTTTTTGTCTATTTGGATTGTCTGATTTCTATCTATATCTGATTTGCATCTATATCGTGTCTGTATCTAATTTTGATTTGATCTGTTTGATTTATTTATAAGTAAAAATATCTGTTTATTATCTGTATTTGTTTCTTGATAAATAGTTTGATTTTAACATGACCACAACAAGACAAATAGAAGAGATCTTTAAATCTTTATATTTTTCTTAGTTGAGCGCAAATATATAAAAAAAAAAATATCAAAATATACCCGCTAGTGGGTGGTAGATGGTTTTTCTCCTTTAAACTTTTTTGCCACCTATAATTAGTTTGATAAATCCTAAAAAAATGATTAATCAATGAAATTAGGAATAAATAAATTAATATTAGTTGAATTTGTATTAGTGAAAAAAAAAATGAAAGAAGTTTTTTGAGTTATACATATGAACTAACGAAGACCTCAAAGAGTAAGTGCTTTTTTTTATTGGTAGACTTGATAGGCTGATTTGTTTCGTTTGTTTTAATCGATAAATAAATCCAATTTAGAAACTAAAATTGCTGAATGATCAGATTAGACTGCTGACTTCAAATTTTATGCATCTCTTACGACTTACGAGAGGAGTGGAAGATGATACAGATTATATTTAAAACATATGTGTATATATACACATTATATTATATATATTGTATCTGGCCATATCTAGATACAAAAACACGGTCTGATTTTATTAGGTGAGACACATATTTACTTTTTTTTTTTTACAGAAATATAAAAATACAAATTGTAAAAATTTTATTAAATTACCATCCCCATATCGCAAATTAAAGAAAAATAAAAATTTGTATATATCGCATGTTAGAGAAGATATATAATAATTTATATACTTATTATATGTTGGAGAAAGCATATAATGATAGTACGGAATTAAATTTATAGAAATAGTAGTATAACATGTTGAAGATGGGATATAGATCTATATGTATATCGCATATTGATTATGTGATATACACTAGATAATTATACATGTATCATATATCTAACATGTGAAACACATAAAAACCTTATATCATATGTTCAATATGCGACAATATGATATAATGATGGTCAATGTAATTATTTTTATCAAAATTATAATTATATAATTTTTTTAAAATAATGATTAAATATGAAATAATCTTATTTATATTTTTTTAATTAAAATTCGATCTATTAGGATGTATTAATTTCACCGATCACAATTTCTAAATTAACGTGCAAGATTTATATGTCAGAAAATTCTTTAATACGACGTATGATGAAGTGCCTTTCATATGTACTAGAATATTAATTAATAATAAAGAAACAAATCAATAAATAAATTAAAAACAAAAAGAAAGAAAGGGAGTGAAAAGAAAAGAAATTTCCAATAGACCATTCTTTTTTTTTTTTTTTTGACCGAGCACCTGGAGTATTCCTTAATCATCTCGATTCCCTACTTTATCGTAGCCTTTGGAAATTAAAAAATTAGAAAGTACAAAACCGATCTAAATCTAATTTCTCTAAAAAGATGGAATCATTGGACTCCGAGGAAAAAGGTCACAAACCAAATACTACATTGGATTTTTAACAATTTGACTTCTCCTCCAAATAATTATCACCAAACCAACAGATATAGATCATCTAATAAATTTGTATTCAATCAAACTAAATAAAACAAATTTCACTCACCTTCCCCTTTCTCTCTCTAAAAAAAGTCACACAATATAAAACAACAGATTATATTAGGTAAGATCCTAATCACTCACGCATCTCATATTTCTTTCTTAACCTAATCCTAAAACCATAACCCCAGATATATATCACATCTTCTTCTTCATTAAAAACCCACCGCCCCAACTGCAAATTTTTCCCAAAGAGAAGAAGAAGAGTTTTAGATAAGAATTGGGTTAAAATGGGTGCAATCAAATTGGCAATTGCAGATGGGGTGATGACATTCATGTGGGTGTTTTGTGCTTCTACATTAGGTATAGCAACATCCATGATTGCTGCTTCTATTGGGTTGAGTGATGCCGTTTTGCCTTTTGCTTCTTTGGGTATCACCACTTTTCTTGTTTTTGTTCTCGTCTTTGTTTTTGAGTACATTGGAGCTGCTCTTGGTGGTGCCAGTTTTAATCCTACCGGTACTGCTTCCTTTTATGCCGCCGGTGTTGGCTCCGATGATCTCCTCTCCATGGCCCTCCGTTTTCCTGCTCAGGTAGTTTGGAAAGGGGAAAAAAAATTCGGTTCTTTCATCTCGTAAATTTGGATCGTAGATTTTATTAAACCGTCTGATGTTTTGATTCTGGAAAAAGCGAAAATTTTGGTTGAGTAATCCAAAGGATTATGAATTGAGTTTAGTTTTGTGGATCTGGAATTCATTTGGGTTAGTTTGAATTAGTTAACGTTGGTTGCTTTTAGTTGGTTATTGGTAAAAGTTTGTTGCTTTGATTTATTGATGTTAACAAAATGTGTGCTTGTCTTGATTTTTCTGTTTATTATTGTTACGATAGTTGAAGTGTTCCTTTATTTTAAGGTGAAGGAGAAATGCAAACACAAAAAGGGACCCTTAATTGTTTAGTGGATCGGAGTGTTTTGATTTGAATTATGAGTTTTGATGGACTTTGAGCTTCGGATTAGCTTTTCGGGTTCTGGATTACATAGATAGGAGACTTTTGTTTGGTAGAGGGCAATTTGCGATGACAGTGATTTATTGATTATGAATGTAATGTGCAGACATTTATAACTGAGAAGGGTGAGGGTGTCGTTTATCTTTTGGGTTGCATCCTTACATGTAAAGAAAAGAGGGGCTGTAAGGAACCTGAGTAAACATGAATCAGACTTCTGCTTGCCATTATCAACTAATAAAATGGGAAACTGAAAATTTGACTTTTATTTTGGGGTTGATACTATCTTATCTCTTTTGATTTTCCTTGCAATACCATCATTGGGAAAGTCAGCTGCCTGCTTCTCTTTGCCGTTTTCAAAATGCTTTACCTTTAATATGGGAGGAGTAGTAGTTATAACTGCTGATGATAGATATGAGTGAACTAAACAATTATATAGATTGTCTATGATCATATAAATTCACAGTATAGAATGGTTTAATATGGAACTTGTACTCTGTCTAACAGGCTGCTGGTGCGGCTGGAGGTGCTATGGCAATCATGGAAGTGATTCCTCGCAAGTATAGGCACATGATAGAGGGGCCTGAACTTAAGGTGGATTTGCATACTGGAGCCATTGCTGAGGGTGTTTTGACTTTTTTGATTACCTTTCTTGTTCTTCTCATTGTTCTAAGGGGGCCACAAAACGCGTTTGCTAGGAATCTGATGCTGGCCATGGCAACTGTAACATTAATTGTTGCAGGTTCTACTTATACTGGGCCATCCATGAATCCTGCCAATGTGAGTATTCTTGCAGACAATTTCCACTGTTCATCTGGACTATTTGTTAAAATTATTAAGACAGGATTCTGTTTTAGTATTAAACCACTGTTTCATCAGTTGGCTTGATCTGTGGGTAATTATATTATTGTGACATAATTTTAGTTTTTTATAATGATACGTACTAGCAAGAATAAGGCTTAACTGTCGTTGTTGCTATTGTATGTTACTTGTACGTGAACGTGTACAAGGCATTTATGTGCATTAGCTCCTTTTCTTTTGCAACAGGTATAGTTCTGTTGCCTATGATGTTTCACTGCATTGTCTTTTTCTTAAACTCACAAATATTCTGTCTAATTTTACAAGAACTATAATTGGTTATTCTTCTGTTTGAGAAATCTGTTTTTCATCCTTGTGCATTTACTCTGATTCATGCAAGTTTGTCTGTATGGTTGAACCTATGATCTTTATGCCCAACTTACTTGTACTAACACAAGATGTAGTTGTAACGGTCAAAACCGGCAGAGACTGCTGAATTGGGTGCAGCTACTTGCTATATTCCACCGTGACCTTTCTGCAAATATATATATATATATATATAGGAATGAGCATTCTGCTTCTCGTTTGAAATGGGACTTGCAGTATGTGAATCCAGGAAATCTCTCTTTGCTATAATTTGTGGGAGTCCATTCTCTTAAACCAAAGTGCTCCGCTCCTGATCAATGTTTTGTTTTTTAGTCAACAATGTCTTTCAATTAGATTTATGATCTGTTAAAATGCCTCAAAATACTGACTGAAATGTGAAGGCAAAATTTTTATTATGGTATGACGAATATAATTTGCATGGATTTCTGGGTACTGGAATCGAAAACCTTATCACGGCGAGTTGAGGTTAGACGTGCTTTAACTTTGAAACTGTGTTTACTTGGGTGCCACATTCGTTAGTTTTGTATATCATAGTCGGGGTATCACAATTAGTAGCCCTTGAAGGTATAGATATTAGTGAATATCAGTAACCTGCTTGGAATCATCAAAAGTTTTAACTGCAGTTGTAGGCCACAATATCCTGTGCCAAAGTAACTTTTGCGCTTTTCTGGAAACAGAATGGGCATATTTAGTGTTTCTGTTGTTTCCCTAGTTGGAATAAGTCACACCTTCTCCCAGCTTTTTCTCTATAAATATCCCTTATTACCCTTTTCGTGCTTTCCTATCATGAACTGGACCTTTGAATCCAATAATGACACCGTCTTCCCTGTATTTGTCATAAGGCAACTAGTCATCTGCTGTCCGAATGATTTGCTGTCTCATTATCTTGACTTTTAGTTTAGAGTCATAGAATTGCTATCTTCTGCTTTCCTGCTTTTTCTTCTTCTAAATTTTTTCCACTGGGGTTACTACATTAACAAGGCTTTGTCATCAAATATAGAGATACATTTCATTTGGTTAATCAAATGCTCGTTTTAGTCATGCAGAACCACTGGTAATACTTAAAATCTTTTATTCTTGTAGGCGAGCTATATGGCATAATTATGCTTTCATTCAATTCCTTGTCATGATTTCTAGTGTGTGTGTGTGTGTGTGTATACACTTTTGCTATTGCTTCATCATCTTGTTCCTCCAGGCTCTTTTATACAATGTAATTGTTCTGGTATCTAACATCATTCTACCATGCCTCTTCCAGGCCTTTGGTTGGGCATACTTGAACAATTGGCACCACACTTGGGAGCAGTTCTATGTTTACTGGATCTGTCCCTTCGTCGGAGCAATATTGGCTGCATGGGTCTTCCGGGCTGTTTTCCCTCCCCCAAAGAAGCAGAAGAAAGCCTAAATTCTGATACTTTGAAAGGTTACTTATTTTCGAAGCAATGGAACTTCTTAGGCAGTCTAGTAGTTTCTTTTATGTATTTCCAAACAGTGTAGGGCATAATTGTCGGAATAATTAACGAAACGGTCAAATTGGTAATTCTTTTCCTGCACTGGAACTCTTCTGCAGTGCTGCTGGACGTTGCCATTTTAATCAGCCTTCTATAAAGGGCATATTGACATGTCATCTGATTGCAAATGGATTAGATCATCAATGAGTGTGTTTTTGTATAGTTTATTTTCCACAGTATAATTTGAAGTGATCCTTAGTTCATGTTACAGTACCTTATTTTATGGAAATTATGATAGATAGTCCCAACTCCGAATGAAGATGAATTCATATATGCCGTCTTAGTTTCTCCGTCTTAAACCTTAATGGTGTCACAGCTGATTATGATTAAACATTAGCAGTTTATAATTGTATTTAGCTGTTAAATTATAATTACTTGAGGTACGGCATTTTGGCCACTGAAACAGCTGACAGCAAATTTCCATCCTTCTAAGTTGTGGATTAAAAATTTATATATGTAAGGCTTTGCTTGGTAAGGTGCGATGCATTAAGAAGGAATGATGGTAAAAGGAAAGATAATGGATGAGAGGAATTATGAGAGAGCTATATCCTTCCTTGTGTTCTGGATAGTGAAGTGGAACAAAAATAAAAAAGAATTGGATATTAATTATTATAAAGGATAAAATAAGTTATAGTGATAAATTATTTGTATATCTTTAAAAGATAATAAGTAATTTAAAAAATAATGTTATAAGGATAATTTAAAAAAAAAATTCTCTTGCCCTCGTGGGGCTTAAAAATTATTATATTTATTTTTCTTTCTCTTATTTTTACTTTCAAGACAAATGAGGGGATTATTCTCTCCTCCTAATTATTTTCTAGCAATTCACCGGTACCAAACACGATATTAGGCTTGGTTTTCAATAAGGGAATTACAACTGAAAGGAAAATTGATATAATATTTTTTCTATGGCATCTAAACTTTGATAAAATATGCAATTAGATATCTAAATTTTTAAATTAACTGATTTAGTATGTAAAACTTGAAGAAGATACTGTTTACGTGTATGAAAAGTTATTTTAGATATGGTCAATTTTAAGTTTAGGTGTTAAATAGGTCAGTTTAAAAGTTCATGTACTTAATTATATTATTTGTGAAAGTTTAGATACCATTCGTGATACTAACTCTTTTTTTTTGTCCCCTTCAAAATAGAGGAAATGAGGAAAGATTTTTTAAAATTGCTCTTATACCCCATTTCTTTGACTACTTATCTAATTTTATCTTTTATAGTAATTATGATAAAGATTTCATCCATTTTCTTTCTTTTCATTATTCAAACATACGAAAAAATTTCTAATAGTTCCTTTTTTTTTTTTAAATTATTACAATGGGAAGAGAGAATTAAACTTGGTACTTCTCTCTTGAAAGACCAAGGTAGAAGGTCATTGAAAATTCTCTAATAATTCATTTCTTTACATCTTAAAATTTTGAGATCTTTTCCATACAAACCATAATAACATTATGTAGAGGGTCATTTTGGTAATTAGGCTTGGAGCCCAATTTAATATCATGGGACAATCTTCTAGTTTGGTGACATGGCTTAGAAGACTAAATCTAATAAGTGATATTGTAGGCAGATTTGACATGGTAGACTCGGAACGAAGATTGTTGGACCAGTTCATTTCACTTTTGACTTAATTCGGTTTTTTCATGCGTGAAAAGTAGATTCCAAAATTATCTTTCTAAGCTAATTTGGGTTTTGTTTGACTAAAATAGACTTATATATAATAAAATAAGCTTATTATTTATATTACAAAATAATATTATAAAAGTCTTTATTCTATTTTAGACCCATATTTAAAGCCCGTGTCCATATATATAAAAGAAGAGATGGATTCTGGCCATTAAATCCATAGAAGAGATCCAATGATTGAAAGCAATGCTTCATTCATCAAGAAGTTATCTAACAGCTACTACTAGCCTCCAACATTTATAAATAACATGTTTCCTTTCTCATTGCGGAAACTCTACTAAAATAACTTAAAAAAGAATCAAAGCAACTACTTTATAAAGAACGAGTTAAGAATGATCAAATCTATCTAATTTGATTTTTTGTCACACCCGCGTACTCATGAAACTAGGTTTGCCTGTTTCTCCTTCCACGCCTCTCTCTGTAAATCTATACACATGTCGTTAGTTTAAGACTTCTCCTAGTTCGACTTCACTTTTATCGCATGTGATTGGCCAGTTATAGCAATCTCACCATACACATTAAAAAGTTAAGAACTTCATTTTGAATTTAAAATCTCTTTTTTAATGAAGAGTAAACTTATATGACAATTCGACAAATCTTTT
This sequence comes from Combretum micranthum, assembly GCA_024138025.1. Taxonomy (NCBI): domain Eukaryota; kingdom Viridiplantae; phylum Streptophyta; class Magnoliopsida; order Myrtales; family Combretaceae; genus Combretum; species Combretum micranthum. The sequence goes on along the minus strand of JAMXBD010000015.1, from coordinate 1,345,741 downwards.
TGCAAACATTAAGAGATTCTCGAGCAGATTCCTGTAATTCAGTAGTAAGTAATAGGTATATCAATGCAACTAAGCTGCTTGGGCAAATGGATCCTTAATGCCTTTTAGTGATCAAGTTTTTTTTTTTTAATTTTTTCATAGGCATTTTTAACTCATTTATCTCATACATAGTAGAATTGAAGTAATAACAAGGCTGAATTGCTCTAGTGTAAAAAGTTATACATCACTTCATCTCGATGATAGAAGGGAAAAAAATATAAAGAATAGAAAGATGATAAGAATAATGTTAAGATAAAAACTAGTCATAGCCATTGAAGTGTAACAATCAAGCAGTTAACTTAAATAGCCAATATCAACTTAATTTGAATTTTTTATTATAGTATCTATTATTGCATTGCTTTATTGTAAGACTTACAATTGTTAAACTGCTTTGATATTTAAGTGATTGCGTCCTAAGGACTTTGAGATAATGTCATTACCAACAAAGATTTAGAATGGCAATATTCAATACAAAAATAAATGCGGTATACCTCCTCCATCTTCAAGCATTTTAAATTAGAATGGTAATGTTTTTCTCAGGAATGCTCTTCTAATATAAAAGCTCATCACTTGAAACTTACTTATTGAAGCATTGCAAAGGGGCCCTAACTTGGGCAAGATTTTCGTGTGATGAGACTTGATAGACCCATGTAGGTTTTTAAATGGGCAGTAGTTAAATTGCTTGAGTTGTTTGGGTTGTTGCTTTACTGGCTGAAATGATTAGGTAGGTTTTGATTGAATAACATTTTGTGCAACAAGTTGAGATAAGGAGAGTAATAGGAAGGAAAAAATATAGTGTCAAAGGCACTAATATATATTTCTTTCTTCTCTAGGTTAAACGACTAACTCTTCAAAATTTAGAGTTTTAAGTGCACAAGCTTACCTGAGAAAGATTAATAACTAAGACATTGGTTTGTGTGTCTTTCCTGCTAGAGGAACCTTAACTCTTGTCTCATTCATTCATAAGTGTTCTTTCACTACTCTAGCACTCTATCATCTCTTCTTACCTGCTTTTTATCTCCTACCTTAACTTCTCTACCTCCATTACTATACTTCTTACCTCCTATTTTGAAACGATTTTGAATAACCGTCTTTAGGCTCTTCAACCTTACCTTTAATTTCAATAGCTTAAAATCCTTACAGTGATCATCTACACCCATCACTTCTTGTCATGGAGTTTACATCTTTGTAAGAGTTTCTTACTTACAGGTGTGTGTAATAAACATTTAAGGAAGATACCATGCCATCTTCCTCCAATTGATGCGTCTCCTTCATTATCCTTCATCCCTTGTGTCCTTAAGTTCCTTCACTATAATAAAGTAAAACTGGTAAACTTTAACACCACCAACTTCTCCTTAGTCCTTTCATTATAGGCATGCCACTTAAAAACAAGCTCTACCTTTACTCTTAATCCGAATAATCAATCATCGAGCAATTACCCCAAAAAGGGAGGAATTTCATCTTGATGGTCTGCATTCCTCACACTTACTTGTCTCTTCTATTCTTCTTTTACTATAGAAATTGCCGTCCTCTTTTGAAATTTTGTTGACTTCTCTTTAATTTGGTAGCACTTCAATCTCTAACTCTATTATTCTTTCAACCCATTACATGAGTTTGAGGTTAGCAAGTGCCTTTGATAAAGTTAATATTTGTTCTTCCATGGAAATGATGTGACCAATCGCATCAATCAAATTAAAACCCTAGGTAAGCATACTTATTGATTATAATATAAATTAGCACATGGGTTGTTCCATTAAGAGCTATACTACTAGTAATTACCTTTAGTCTACTATCTAGCTACTATAAGGCAAATAATATTAATATGTCTAATTAATTAATTAACCTTAGAAAAATGAGTATTACTCTTTCAGAAACATCAATCACAAAACTACTCTAGTCTTGATCCACCACTAACCTTAATGTAACTTTCATAAAAACTCATTCAATGCTTCATTTATGTCATTAAATTGCAGGGTTCCTTCAATAAATTAATGTCTACATCGATTCCCAATCTTGAATGAATTAAGGAAAATCTCTTTCTCGTTATAGACACACAAGATTGTATATTGAACAAGAATCCTGAAGCAACAATTAATTTAATGCATAATGTTCATTTTTTTTATGTCTAGAAATACATATAAACTTTGCCATTTTTAAAGATCTATCTTATTTATTGATATTTCAATCTAAATAACAAGAATCATGTATTGAATTAACATTGTGCATATATCAATTCAATAAATTAGTAAAGAACATATAAATGGATTCAAAAAACATAAACTTCATTGAATGAAGCACCAATCCAATTACATATTAGGTTAGGGTTTCTCAAAACTTAGGGTTTAGAGATCTATTTTTCCATAGATAGAGATACAAGATGATAGGAAATAGAAAAGTAGAAAGAGTTCATGTTGAAAACCCTCCTTTTGATCAAAGTCTTGTGATCTTAAATGAGGTATTGCATTTCTCCACTCTAAAATGCTATTTTTCCTATCTAAGGTTCGTAGAAATAAAGATATCGATTATAAGTGATTAGTAATGGTGATTACTTACAGGTAAAGATAGAAATGGTTCTGTATAACCATCTTGCACGACCGTGTTTGAGGCCGTGTAAGATTGAAAGCTGAGAATTTGTCAAAACAAGGTCTATACGACTTCAATAATAGCTTTTGTAGGGAGCTCGTGTAGGTCCCTAATAAGTTTCTAGTCATTTTCCACCTTATACAAACGCTGTGCACAACTTGTGTAGCTCCTTGTGCATAATCTAAGTTGCATTATGGTCAAAATTTTCTTCCTACACCAATGTTTGTACAACTTGTGCAAAAAAATTCATGTATGCTATAAATCTTCAATTTGCACAATTCTTCACCAAAATCTCCTTTAATTCATCGAAATGTCTTCACTAAGCTCATTATCTTCTTTTATTCCTGAAATTAACATTTTCACTCAGAAACATCATTTTCTTTAATGAATCATATAAAATTCATATAATATCAATATCAATATCAATATCAATACAAATAATAAGGGTATTTGGACACTTATCAATAGTTGTGTTTTATTATAAGTTCTCCGCTTACTATTACAATCATTTGGTTGATTCCAACCTTCCACTCCACTGTACACTCTCTCTAGATATCTTCAAGCCTTCTACAACAAAAGAATACCCTAAACTCCTTAGAAATTTTGAGCACCTGATATACTCGACTATCTTTACTATACAATCTTCAATTCTCCACCCTTTCCACCTAATCACCACATAACAATTAGCATGCATTATTACAGTTGCTACTCAATCTAATGACACATGCACACAAGAGCTTCACACATCTAAACAACCATAGACATGATTGTCTACCCATGTCTCAAGCTCTAATACCAAATACATAGTTAGCAATCTAATGGAAATTGTTCTAGATTGCCTTCAATATCTAAGTGGTATTATTATTGTTGGGTTTTAGATTTTAGATTAAGCGAAAATCAAAGAATATGGCTATTTTTCACTTGAATATTACTCATCTTATAAGAATTGTCCTAGGATTAACTACTTTGATATTATAGCTCACAAATTAGTTACTCTAATATTTGCCAAAATCCTATGAATAATAAAAACAAGCAATAAAGAAAAACTTCACCATATGAATGTTTATGGTTAGATAAGTATTGGTTGCATTTGAGAAGAAACCTGCTAATATAAAAGAGTTTGTAATAGAGAAAAAATGTCCAAAAATATAACATAAAACATGGAGTAAAAACATGTGGTAAATCGTTACCATTTATACGTCGTGTACCCTACCATTTAGACTAGATGGCTACGCATTTTATATATTGTACATTTTGCATCAAGATTGCTACCATAGTTAGTAATTAGTTACTGTCTAAACACTTCAAAGCCCACCATTTGGATAATGCGCCTGAGCTTTTCACGGATTTGAAGTCGATGTCATTCGGATGAAAAACAAATCATAATAGGATATAAAGCTCAATAGATAGGCGATTGAATTGAGTATTATGTGATTAAAATTTTTTTGTAATTCAATTGAATATTCTATATGCATGCAACAATTGGTACAAAAATAAAGTACTAAAAATAAAAGAGAAGAATCAAGAAGATCAAACTTAGGTTTAAAGTCATGTTCAGATTATCCTACTCTTAATGAGTACACAATGCCTCAAACTAAAGACTTCATAAGTTACTTTTATTCATCACCACAAACTCAATGCTAAAACAATCTACACCAAGAATCATATACAATAAAATACAAGTGTAGTGATTTTACGACAATTTCAATTATAATATCACTAAAAACTACACTTCACTCAATAAAAATGTGCAAATTTAAGAACATAATGACAAGAATAATGGACAATTGATATCTTTATTGTATAACAAGTATAAACTTTTCAATCTTCGATTAATCTAACCAACAACTTATATTTATGTCTTCAAGTAATTTGGATGTTGGGCATAAATGCCACCACAAAATTCTTGCATTAAATACACTCTGAAGACTGAATACTTTATAAAGAATCCAGGCTCTTTTGAGTTAATCTGATCAACTTGGCATGCTCAATTTCTCTTGACTTTTAACTCTTGAGTTCATTTGGACTTCTTAGAGATGATTCCAATCTCTAAGTGCTTCTAGCTTGACGATCATCAAGTAATCCAAAGTTTTTTGAGTTGATCAAGATTAACAGGAACGTGCACCACTTGTCAAATCTTGCACGACTCCTTCAAGTTGAACCAATCCACTAGGCACCATTTACATAAAACACCATCGAAACGATAGCATAGGTTTGGACCACTTCAAGACGATTTGGACCATTGTGCACTAAGACACAAAATAAGCATATATATGCAAACCAACCTTAGGAAACATTTGCATAAATGGATGTACTCTTTATAAGCAACACATCACTTTTAATTTTATGATTTCAAGTAATTCAAATTGGCTTAAGTCTTTAACTCGTGTTTTAAAATTTTTTACACAATAGTGCCAATATAATTTTAATGATGGATTGCTCGACTAGATTTAAGGTTTTGTTTCATCAAAATTAAACCTTTTGGTTCAGCATTAGACCCCACATTCACTTTTGATTAGATAAGATGTCTTGGTATATAGCAAGTTGCCATTGTCTAGGGGTATAGGAGTGGCTTTCCATACGATGTTAACAAAGTTTTAAATACTAGAAAAATCCACAATAGCAATTCTCTAAGGATAGTCTTGGCTTCTTCCATGCTTAATCCCTTCTTTAATTGCATCATGATCATGCTCTTTGAACCTCTATAACGAATGAAGCGAGAGTTCTAGTAATGCTAGGCTAGGATCATCAAATAATATATACATTAGAATTGGGGAATGTACATACTCTTAAATGAGTGATTAACTTGTGTTATTTGTGCATTCATAAAGTTTAAGCTCAACTTTATTCCTAGAATTGTTATATTGATGGGTGAATGAAATGAGCTATTGTCTTTCATTTCATAAATTCTTGTATAGGTTTCTTTTAAGTTGAATTTTATAAAGAATTCAATTGAATATATAAGTTTATTTGAGAAAGGTTGAGAGTAAACAAATCAATCCTAAGTTCTAACAATCCTTTTTCTAAACTGACATATACATCGATGTGATGAAAATTTAATTGATTTTTAGAGTTTTGCTATTCAAAGGTTAGTGAAATGGGGGAGAGAGAGAGAGAGAGAGAGAGAGAGAGGAGAGAGGATGTTTTGTGTTTTTATGTGCATAAGGAATAAAACTAAGAGGATATAAATAGAATTACTAATTTAATATGGTGCATGAATAATGCAATTACCTAGCCTATGATTGAATTAGAAATCTTTATTATAGAAGAGTGCTAAAATTATCATGGGTGTTTAAAGAATATGGGGATTTAATTAACGTCACCATTACAATCTAATTTTTATCCATAAGAATGCAAGTAGAATTAAATAAAAAACTTAATATTTTCTCAATTTTTAGTAAAAAATATCAATAGAAAAAGATTTCTTAACTCTCCAAAATAAGATAATTGAATTGTTTAAATAACATAATTAGTATCCTATTTATAGAGTCTTATAAAATGAGTTGGAAATATATCAATATAATATAATATAATATAAAAGACTCAAAAGTACCAAAAAAATACTTGAAATAAGCCATTTAAAATAAAAGGCTAATGTCAGATTTAGTAATCGAGCTTTGCTCATTTATATAATAAACTACTGAAGTTTAAAAGTGTCAATTTACTATTTAAACTCTTCTTATTTTCAAATTAACAACATAAATTTTGTGAACCATTGTAACTAACTACCTAAATTTCACTTATTTTTATAATTAATTATCTTATTTCTATACTATGAGTGAACTTGAATAGTTTATATGCAATAAATTAACACTTTTAAATTTTAGATAATTAATTGTATAAATTAATATAATAAATAAATTAAACAACACATACAGATATGTGTGTGTGCGTGTGTCAGAACACAAGTTGGTTAGTCATTTTCCGCGCAGGTCCCACTCCATTTAAACTAAGCCATCCCATCATTCTATGTTTTCAAGTGCCTAAGATCGCTTCTAAATTTGTCTTGTATTGGTTTATCTTTCTATATACTTGTGTTGCAGTTGCTTTATTTTTATCATAAGCCTATCATATTATAATTCACTTTAACATTCTGATCTATCTCTTTGATTTGGGTTTTGGGAGGAAATACCCTTATTTTTGAAAAAAAATTCCAAAATACCCAACTTTGCAAACTTATTCCGGAAATAACCCACCAAAAACGCATGTAGGGCGTACGTTTGAAATTGTGGAGCTCGGGCGCGTACTCTATATGCGCCTGATGTGCAGGATAGGTCCTCCGCGAAGGCGGGGCGCATGCACTACATGCGGCTGAGCGCGGGCAGTGTCTATGGTCGTTGTGCCGCGCGCCCGCTCGCCCGCTCGCGCGCTCGCCGAGCGCCCGCTCACCGCGCGCTCCCGCGCGCCGCTCGCTAGCGCTCGATCGCTCGCTCGCAGTATATGCGGCTGAAGTTGGGCGCATTCAGTAAAGGCGCCTAAGGTTAGACGCATGCAATACATGCGCCTGAAGCCTTGCCTCCCTCCACCCCTTCCAGGAATGCACACAGCAGGTCACGCGCAGCAGGTCCGGGGTATGGGCGCATGATGTTCGCCGGTGGGACGCATGCTTCACATGCGCTTCTAGATAGTAAAATATTTTTTAAGCCCCATAAAATGGACGTACAATCCCAAATGCATAACAATAAAAAATCAAGTGCACCATAGACAACATATCAATAACAAAACTTTAAGATCATTCTAATGAAGATAGTAAGTTGGTATACAATTACAAATTTGTTAAGTACGAATCAATAATCGAGGTAATTACAATCTAACTAATTCTTCTTCGATCGTCTAGTGAATGTTCTTCCAAATCTTCTAAAGACAGACTCCTTCTCCTTGCCTCTATGTGGTGGATCCCCCTTTGGTCGCTTGCTTCAGCAGAAGGTTCTTCGAAATCTCTAGGGCCACTGGACTGTAGCATGCAGTGGACTGGGTCAAATGTGTTACCGCTTCTCCTTCTCCTTCTGTAGTCGAGGCTCATCTGATATATGGATACCACGCTCTCTACGTGGTGCTGGAGGTGTAGTAAATGATTCATGCAGATCGTGGCTGAATGATGGAGTGATAAATATATTCGGATCGTACATTGAACCACCATGACATCAAATGGGTATGACAAATCAGCCGGGAATGAGCTGCCACTCGGGTGTGATATATCACCCAAGTATGTGCTACCTCTTGCAAATGTGGTCTCAGATGGAAATGTGCTACCTGTAGGGACATTAGAAGCTGGTACATGCACGGGGTATTGTTGGTGGGTGGGTATGGAGGATGTGCTTCGACGACCTCGACGAGCCATATCTGTCCGTCGGCGACGCGGACGTTGTGGTTCAACATTTGCTTCGGCTCCTTCGTCTACATAAGGTGACTGGGCTTCCTCTCCCACATGTGCTCCCCCTGCTGGATATAGCCCGATTTCGTTTTCGTTCTCCGCAATTCTCATTGACTCGTATGCAAGATCACGTGTGCGGTCCAAACTATTTGATCGGCTGATATCTCCCAGTGTGCATATCTGAAAAATAGCAAAATTGATTTTAGTGAATGTGCTACAAGATTATACTGAAATTAATGTTCCTAATCTCACCATATGTCCTATCAATGCGCCAGTATGAGAGATGTATCTACGAGTGATACGCCAGTACCAATTCACATATTCAACATCGACCCCAGGTCCCTCTTCAATCTCAACCAGGTTTGCATGGCGATCTTGCCACAGAGCAACATAACTCATGTGAAGCTGCTGCCAATTTGCATCTGACTTTCCGCGTAGGTCAACGTCATGGAGCGCTCCATCTGTGTTAACATTGTGGGGATGTGCTGCAGGCCTCCAAACTGTCTCGCAACTCTATCTGGGAAGTGCCACTCAATGATGGCGAAGCAAATAAAGGGACACGAGCTGTCCATATTTGTCGCCCTGCAGAACAAAACGGAGGAAGTTTCTCCAACAAGTTCTCAGGGTATGGTTCCCAATCCACCTGCATATAGGACAATATTGTATGATGATATGAACAAATGTTAGACGTATGTAATGAAATGATACATGTGACGTACATACCTGGTGAGGCGAAAGGCGATCCAAGGCTTGGCGATATGCGGTGACCACATGTGTAGGATGGTGAGTCGTCATTCTGCGCATATGCCATCTACATGCAAGTGGCTGACCAGCAAGTATCATCATACCAGATCTAGTACGAGGAGCACTGGGGAATCTATCCCACCCCACACTTGCAAAGTATGGCCGCACCTGCTAACTCCTGTGCACCCGATGTAGATGCACGACATAGTTGCCTATACAACCATGCCAAACACGCAGTCCCCCATGCATATTGCCCTGCATCATTCAAATCTCCCAACATACCAAGGAACATGGAGTGGACAAGGTTCCCTGATTTGTCAGCAAAAAGGAAACCCCCAATCAACTGCAATATATATGCACGAGTGTGCCTAATAATTTCTTCCTCATCTGCATTTTCAGGTATTTCATTAAACTGTTGGGAGATCCAATTGAGGTTAATTCGCCCTCCCCGTAAGTTTGTATTCCCGGGTATAACTCCTAAAAGGTTTTGACATAGCGTTGGAATATTGAGATTGCTGCTGCCAATCAGAGGTAATCCATCGACACGTAAGCCTATTGGACCTCCACATCCTGTAAAGTTATTGTCATCTCCCCTGTTGGCATGTGGAATGTATGTGTCTCCGATCTCCAACGCTCAACGAGTGCTGTAAGGAAGTGCCAGTCAAGCTGGATGAATGGCAGACGACTAGGTCCATAGAATCCAGCCTGTTGTATACGGCACTATCCGAGGATCAGGACGCGTAAGTGTCAGCTCTCGGCGCCTGACAGTCAATGTCTGAGAGGGAATCATTGGATCCGCATTTGCCTGCGAAAGCAATCAAATTAACTGTTACTAGAATTCCACAAAAATAGATTCGTTGAAACGATCAACAACATTCTACCTCAGCAATCCACACATCTTCTGAACGATGGGTCGCCTGTTTTGTCAGCACGGACGGATCTACTGGACCGGGCTCCATCTACCCTGCAAATGAGAGGTAATGAATGTTAGAAAATTACAACAATAATGCATCACAGATTGCAATAACTAACAAATGCAACATTAGTTCATGATCTTAACCCTGTTGGTAGGAATGGGGGCATCGTCTTCTATTGTGACCTTGGTTGTGACACAACTGCATGTAATCGTATAAGAGCGCCCTCTAATGTCCATCTCCATCCGAAATCGACGAGTTCGTGGTTTACCTTTCGCACGAGTCATTGTACGATCAGGCACTAGGTAGGGGAAGTTGGCTGGTGCAGGCCACTCTAACTCATCCCCAATAGGTGGAAATGGGCTCCATAGCACCGAATCTGATTTGTCCACCTGTACCATGGCCCCACTAATGTTGTTGTGTCCAATCTCATGTGTGCTGCAGCAGCTATGGTGTGAACATGGTATCCTGTATATTTGCCACTTGTTGCATGTGCAAGTGTGCTTCCCCAGGTCGACCTTCCTCGTCCGACCTCCCCCCTTCAAGCCACCACCTACCCGACGTGGCCCTGTTCGTACTTCAAACAAACCAGTATTCCTATGGAAACTAGTCACCTGATGGTTCGTAGAACGTTGCCCCATACGTCCAATTTTTCGCGAGCATATGTAGTGAACACTTGATTGGCTTTTATTGCATCAGTGGCTTCTGCCATTCGTTTCTCCCAAAGCGATACGCAATTGTAAAAATTTTCTTAATAAGAGATGTCACGGGAAGACCCCGTACACCTTGGATGACAAAATTGTAGGCCTCCACTATGTTTGTAGTCATGTACCCGAAACGGTAGTTGCCATCATATGCTAACGTCCATTGCTCTCTAGGCAATCAATTGCTTCTTCATTGATGTCCTTCACCAAGTCCATGAATTTTTCAAACTTCCTTGGTTGTGCTTGAGAGGCAGCATATGTTACCAAATTCCGCATCCTCACATTCTTATAGACTTTATTGAAATTACTGGCAACATGTCGCATGCAGAACCTATGAACCGCAAATGGAGGTAACCAACCGTTCGATTGCTCTTTGCAAGCAGACATAATTCCTGCGCCCCTATCGGATATCAAGCATATTGTCTCCTCACCACGGTGACCAACTACATGTCGCTTCAACCTGACTAGAAACCAGCTCCACGACTCCATTGATTCTGTCGGGGCTAAACAAAAAGCCAACGGTACAATCCTATTATCGCCATCTGCCCCACAAGCAATTAACAGGACGTGCTTGTACTTCCCATAAAGAAATGTTCCATCCACACATATAATAGGTCGACAATACTTGAATGCTTCAACTGAAGGACCAAATGTCCAGAATAACCACTTCAAGATTGATTTTCCAGGCTCTACAGATCTTGTCCAACCCCATTCAACCTGTGTCCCAGGATTAGTAGCTTTCATTGCATATAACAATTGTGGAAGCTCATTGTATGCATTTTCCCAGTCTCCATATACCATAGCAATTGCTCTCCTCTTCCCTTCCCATACTCTTCGTCGTGATATTTTGTACCCAAATAGGGCCTCTGCATGCCCCTGGAGCGCTTTCGTTTTTACATCTACATCATCCTTGACCATCGTCAAGAACTCTCTTGCAAGAACATTACAATCTATCTGACTATTTTCTTGCCCGACCATAGGGTTAAGGCATGTGTGAGGTCCTTCTAATCTGGTGATGACGAAGAGACCCTCAAGCTTCTTCTTACAAGCACGCAGTCTCCATTTACACCCTTCATCTCGTTTCATACAATATGCTGACCAAACAGTTTTGGTTGAATCATCCACCCTGAAGTTACAGTGTTGCGTGACATGAAATTTTTTCACATGGTTAATAAGATCTGCTTTTGTGGTGAACATCATACCTTTGTTCAGATCATCTGCATTTGAGATGTTCTTGCTCATTATACTCAAGCTTTCCTCAAAAGTTATATACCCATCACTGGTCCCGATATTGAAAAACGGTACCTTATCCCTTACACCGCCCTCAGATGGATCACTAGTTGGAGTATTTTGTCTTCCACTGGATGGTTGTTGTGATGTGCTCATGGTCACAACATCAACATCATTGATCCGTTCGGGAATATCTTCATCTTCACTGTCACTTTGGTCGTCTTCAATTGCATCCCCATCTTCATCCACATAATACTGACCGTCCTGATTATCATCCGTGGCTCTAGGATTTAGAATAGGCATAACTTCTTGTTCAATTCTCCTTTCAAGTTCCGTCATTCCTTCTTCAACATTCGTCGGCTCATACTCTTCAAAGTTCATAGGAGAATGATGCACCATAACTTGCCGCTGAGGTGTTTGATTGCATACACCTACCCCACCTATGGGGTCAACAAATGTGTTATGTTGGTCTTCCACATTTGGAACCACAACTTCCTGCAATTGAGATGGCACAAATTCGGTCTGCTCACTACACTGTCCTTCTACCTGCACATACAACTCTTGCAATAGGCCTGAACCAAGCTCCTTAGCTTGGTCAATCAAGTCTTCAACACCTTCGTTCTACAATCGGCAGCAACATGAACGATGGCCCATTTGGCATATAATGAGGGTGTCTGTGGATAATTTGGATAGCTCCCCTAGTTGGATCTACACCGACACTAGCACATATCTTGCTCAAAAATTGGTTAAAGTCAGCATCAATCCTCATCCGGACCTTCTTCATTGGAGCTCGGTCATACTCTGGACCGTATTTTCCAGTCACAACATTCCCATGGGCATACAAAATGAACCGAACAAAATCCCCCATTGTAAATCCTATGTACACATTATACCGAACATTGTCAACACTTCAACAAATATGAACTTCCAAAATCACCACCATTCAGCCGACTAAACTAATAAACATAAGATATAAGATATCGTTTTTGAGTTTTTACCTTAACAAAACTTTCTCAACACATGCAACAAATGAAGTCCAAGAGTAGAGAGTCCGTTTTTGGGTGGTTGGCAGAGGAACTACTTCGGTGCTCGCTGTGCGTGGTTGCTGGGTGGTGGGGGCGGACGCTGGCGCAGGTGGTGCACGCGCCCACTCCGGCCACTGAGCGCGGGCAGTGTCTGCGCTCGCTGTGCTGGGCGCTCGCTCACCCGCTCGCTGCTCGCTGGCGCAGGCTCCCCCGCTCGCTGCTCGCTGGCGCACGCTCGCCTGCTCGCTGCTCGCTCGCCTCTCGCCCGCTCGCCATCGCTCGCCCGCTCGCCCGCTTGCTGTAGCGCTAGGAAGTTGTGTGAGCCCACTCCAGTAGATCTAGCATGCAAGCTCCAGATCTGGCGAGTGTGGGAGTGAGTGAGTTGTGTGAGTGTGAGTGAGCTGTGGGAGGAAGGGGAAGTTAAATACTAATCCCTAGGCGCGTGTGGTGTGTGCGTTCGTGTCAGGCGCATTCTATGCATGCGCCCGTCTTCCCTCCACGAGCAAAACCTACCAGGCGCATATAGAGTACGCGCCCGAGCTCCACAATTTCAAACGTACGCCCTACATGCGTTTTTGGTGGGTTATTTCCGGAATAAGTTTGCAAAGTTGGGTATTTTGGGATTTTTTTTCAAAAATAGGGGTATTTCCTCCCAAAACCCTCTTTGATTTAAAGGCTAAACTTAAATTGATACTGCATCAAGCTTGATTCAAACTAAATTAACCTATATAAGTCAAACAAAGCTCGAAAGTATAAAGAGCGATTCATATTTATAATTTTTTATTTCATTTTTAGGCACCCTAGCTTGGTATCATTTTAGTATCATTGTTATATTGAGTGAATATTGAACTGATATTAATATGATATCAATATAATCTCAATAAAAAACTGATAGTTTTACTCATAACTGATCAAACCGAATAGATACCGAGCTGATACAAATATGATACTAATAAATTACAGATGCTAATCCGATACTGACAAAAATCTCACAATCCGAACATGCCTTAAAAGAAACCTTGTGTATAAGATTCTGATCGATGTCCCTTATTGGATTTCATTTCCAAAAGTCACAATTCATTAGGGGTGGGCAAAAAAACCGATCGAACCAAACCAATCTGTAACCGAACCAATCCAAACCGAAAATATGGTTTTTTTTCATGGTTTGATTTGTAATTTTCAAATCCGAACCAATCCGTAAATTTATGGTTTAGTTTGAAAGGTAAACCGAACCAATCCGTAAAACCGAACAAAACCATTTTAGAAAAATATAATAATATTTTACTATATGTTTATATGATTTCATTTGATATTTATTATTTGGTGAATATTAATTAAAATCAACTTTTCCTTTTTAAAATTTTTTTAAGTTCGTGATATGTAATTTTTTGCTAATGATGATCTATTGTTTTTTTTTAATAGCTTTTAACTTTATAAAGTATGAAATTTATTTATTTAGTTATAAACTTTCATTATGTATTAATTGTTTAATATATTTTGTCAGTTGATCATTTTATTCATTGAAAAATTTTGTTAATAGATGATTTTTTTATTTTAGCTAAATTATTGGTAGATAATTGACATGATGGTTATATTAAAAATCATAAATTATGACTTACTATGTATTGGTTAGTGAATGTATTTTATTAGTGGATAATTGATTTTATAGAGAACTATAGATTAAAAGTATGATGAATTTATAAAGTATTTTGTTATGGTTTATAACATCAACTTTTTAAAATAATATAAATATTTAAGAATCTACAAAAATGTAAAAAGACTAGAACAAGAAAAAAAATTTATTAGAATTTTGATTTAAACCGTAATCCAAATAGAACCAAACCGTTATTTAATGGTTTAAAAAATTTATAATATGAATCAAACCGTTACTTAATGGTTTGGTTTAGGATGAAAAAAAATCAAACCATAAATTAGGTTTGGTTTGGTTTTAGAAAAAATTGAACCGAAACCGATCCGTGCCCACCCCTACAATTCACGGATGGTAAGGTCGAACTCTTGCCTCTTACATGAAAGTAACATGTTTAGTGCGGTTTCTCTAGGACTTGCATGTGTCTTCTCGTAATTAATCACCTAGTGACATGCAATTAAAGAGTCACCAACTAACATATCAGATTACATTTTCTTCATATGGGCTGCACTATACCCATGTTTAGAAAATAGCGAATAGCCACCATATAATATTAAAACATTTCCCTTTATTTGATATATATTATAGGTTATATATACACTACAACTATATTTTAAAAATTAAACACTTGCTTGTAAGTATAATTAATCAGTGATATACGTTAACAAAAGACTTTCTTCAAATGATTATTTTACAACGTATACTTCACAAACATTGGAAATAAATGTATTCATTTAAAAAATTTATAATAATTTACGGATTTAACTTGATAATGGATGTTGAAAACTAATGCAAGATAATAGACAACGAAATATCGTTAGAAACTAAAGCAAAACATAATATATTAACTGAAAATGAAAAGAAAAAAGGGTAAAAGAAAAATAAAAATAGTTTGAGAGAAATCTTTTTCTCATTTCCTTTTTCTTTCTTTCCTTTAATTTTTTCGTTGGACATCTATAGTGTGTTATTTTAAAATGGTTAATTTTATGAATAGTATTTTAATTTTGACAAAATATGTAATTAAGTCATTCATATTTTCATAATTATATAATTATTTTATTCTCCTAAAAATTACATCGCAATCACAGCCCACGACTCGCTATCCCAACACAAACACTCTAGCCACTAAATTTCAGTGTTGTCAAAACCAATCCAGACCGGCCAGTTCGGCCAGAACCAGAACTGATGCCAGTTGGGTCTCGTCTTTAGCTCGTTTTTGAGTAGAACTGGCGAGACTCGGGTGACCTGACCGGTTCAGGCGAGACTCGGGTGACCTGGCTGGATCAATCGGGTCGAAATGTCCAAGACTAGAAAAAGAAAAAATCCCTGCACTGTCGTGTTGAAACCTCTATTCACAGCACTGAAATGTGAAAACAAATGCCCATTCTAATTATCGCTGGCGAGGATCCCGGCCGCCGTAAGACCTCCGATGGCTTACAGTTATGGTCCTGGTAATCAAACAAACAGCCTACTATTGCGAACTCTCCTTCGTTCGCATGGTTTCTATGCACACCCAAGTCGATTCCAAACTCGAACGAGTCGTAGCTCGGTAACTCTTTCTCGAATGGCATCGCCTCTCCGCCAAACTCAAAGGCCTCACCAGAAGACGTAGCCGTAAGCTCAGCTATAGACTCGACATTCGGTTCCTTCGCCGACGAGTCCTTGAAATTTGAGGACGAGATACAAACTCAGGATCTAACGTTCGCTCCAAGTCAGGAGCAGACGATCCTAGATCTAAGATTTTTTATAACGGAGTCAAGTCCTTCTAAACATAAGAGGTCTTGGCTAATGGGCAAATCCTATATTAATAAGGTCTTCTCATTAATTATAGAGAAAATATATCGATAAAATATATTATTCCTTTTACGATATAAATTATATATTAAAAATAATAACATTTTAAATATAAATAAGGTTATAAAAATTATAAGATTTTTAGTAATTAGTTAAAAAGATTATATAAATTTATAATTTGCTATATTTTCATGTTTCTTGCCATTAGTAATTAAATTATAAATTTTTATTAATACTTTTATTGATCCCTTTAAGATCACGATTGAATTTGGTTCGACCCATTGACCTCTCATCTCTTGGCATATCTGGGTCAATTCCCAGTCTGCTTCTGACAATATTGCTAAATTTATGGTTACTATCATTGCTACCAACCACCAATACCTTCATCATTATGCTACTACCATCATCATAAACCTTATCCCTTAACCACTACCACTCTTTTAACCACCATATCTACACTACGACCAACATCTTTATACCATAAAATACCATCATTATTAGAATAATTGTTAATTTATCACTTGAACTTTTTTCACTTATAACTTGAAGTTTAAAAGTATTAATTTACTATCTATGATTTTTTTGAGGTTATTTATAGTACCTCAATGGACTAGTTAATTGCATTAATAAGTAAAATTCAAATAGTTAATTATGAATTTTAATAAACTTCAGGTAATTAATTGTAAAAATAGACAAGTTTTAGGAATCAAATTGACATTTTAAAACTTTATTAGGTACTTATTGTGGAAATTGACAAAGTCTAAGTATCAAATGCAACAAATATCTTCATTGTTATTACTGCTACCACCACCATTTTATAGAGGAAAAGCATCACTGCTTCTAATATCTTCTACAATCGTTATCATTATACCACTACCATTATTACTAGCTCTATTGCACCGTGAGCAATTTAACACCTTTCATATTGTCATTATTACTATAGCATTATAACAAACATTGCCGCATTACCATTAGCTATACTAATCTGTTATCATACACCACTACCATGATAATTACCATTATTACTATCACTGTAAGCCCGTAAATTTTTTGGTATTCTCAGATCTTAATCTTAGAGCCAATATCAAAATCGAAACCCGAAAACCAACCCAAATTAAAACCGAACTCTAAAAACCCTAATGAGATCAGATAAAGATTTAATAACTTTATAATATCAGATGAATTAAGGAAAATTCTAAACCCTAGAGGTAAGTAATTTAACAAAACATATTAATGTCAAAACAATTTCATATACTGCAACCTAATCAATCAGGTTCAGCACTAAATCCTACATATATTAAAATCGATTCGAACTAATCACATGTCTCAAAAACCTTAAACAATGTTCGGTAAGTCAGATGACCCTAAATGTTTGGTAAGTTAAATGGAAATAGAAAACCCTAACTACCAAACCCTAAGAAAATGAGTATCTTTGAAAATAAAATGAAAATCCGATAATCATTCCACTTGAAAAACCATACGCTAAATAACTATATGATCCCTAACATGCAAATCGAGATAATATATCCAAATAAAATTTAATAATGAAATAATATAAAATAATTTCCTATAATATAGTATAAATTTATCAATTTAAAATTTCATTAGTTAGACCAAACCATTTTTGTACTTGATTACTAGCACGTAGATCAAGATAGCACCATCGAATAACAATTAATAATAAAATAATATTATATTACCATTCTAATACCATATAATAATTTATCGTATAATAAAAACCTTGGCTAAACTAAATTTACGCGTATCTTATTTTCAAACGGTATAATTTTGTCATTTCAATTGCTATTCATCACTATTCACCTATCTCCAGTTTATGTCACTATTTATGCTTATTCTTACAACCTACACCCTATAATTTACCTTTTTCATAATAATCACATCTAATATACTTTTGACATAACTTATTATTTACTTTTTCTTGCCCCACACCACCCCATGGAAATCACGTTAGCCTCCCTCTCTTTTCTCTTTAAGTTTTTTTTCTTTTTCAATTATTTTTACATACTTTAATTCAGCTATTTTCCTCTATAAATATCCACACATTCTTACTCGTTCTCACTTTACAACCTTCCTTTATAGTCTCAAAATTCTTTCTTTTTCTCTCCAAAGTTTTCTCCTCTCTTTCTCTTTTCCTCACACACATCTCATTTCTTCTTTTAGGTGAACACACTAAATGTCATTCATGTATTATATTATGTGGTATATGTATGTGTGTCTTTGATTAATTTCTGTAAAATATTCCCCTGATGCATCAAGTTAGGGATGGAAGATTACAAGACAACGTACTTTGTATCATGCCATATTCATGTTTATATTTTGTTTTCTAATCTAATTTTTATATACGTAAGTATTTATATGTATACACATATATATAATCTTTAGAGCATATTACTTACTAATTGAACCTTGTAATTTATTTATTTTCATGTTCTTTACATTCAAGCAATTTATTTCATGCAAATAAAATTAGTTAATTTCTAGTTTTAGACTTGTTAACGTTTAAGTTCGATGGGAGGTAGAGTATTTCAAGTCCCCAGAAGTCTTGTCCAAGTTCTAAGACTCATGTTTTAATTTATTTCATCTTGTTATATTTTATTTTACGTTATTATGGTGGCTAGATTATTTCAAGTCTCGAGAAGCCTTGAATACAATCTAAAACTCTCATCTTTTATGTTACGGTCTTTACTTGTCAATATATTTACTCTATGTTAATCTTAATATTTTGATATTGTCAAGTTTAAATTATATGTTCATGTACATAAAATACCCATAGTGATATTGTTATAATAACAAAATAATTTTTGAACCTTGAATGTAATGATGGCTAAAAGTTTCTAAATTTAAAAGTGAGAACAAGATGATGATCTTGAGATTGTCATAATTATTTACCAATTTAGACAGCCTAGCATGATATGGGAAATTCATAAAGTTATGTACCTCTGCATATTGACAATTTTTTGTTATGCAAAATATTTTCTAAAACTCATTTTCAATACGTAGGAAATCCCTTATCAAAAAGAAAATGTGGAAACAAAATCATTCCCCTATTTTTTTCTTTAAATGTTGTAACCTATAAAATGGGGATGTAAGGGCAAAAAAATAAAAAATAAAAAATAAAATGAGGTTGTGAAACTATGATTTTTCTTTCTTAGAATCAACATAATTTTAGTATTTACGAAGAATAAAACCAAGAAACAAATCTTGCACCTAATTTTCCTAAGAATGTCGAGACTCTAAGCATGTTTTGAGAAGTTCCAACTTGAAAATTCTTTTCTTAAAAACGCATATATTCAATATTTTGAAAAATAAGTTATCAAATGAAAAATTGTTTATGAAACTTTTGAGTGCACTGAAATTTTCAAAAGAAATAAAACAAATATAGAACCTGAAAAACGAAATATTGTTTATGAACCCATTTTCAAAATCTGATCACGCATTTATAAAGTTCTAGAAAATGAATTTTTCTACAAAGTTCTCAAGCATACTATCCATGAGCCCAAATTTCTTAACTTTATTACAAAGGCTAGTTAGTAGAAATTTCATTTTGAGCAACATTTTAGGATCATGCCTGTATTTTGAACTATTATCATGTTTCAATCATGTTCTAGTATAGGGATAATATATATACCTGCATTTGAGAGTCTATATAAGATAAAACTTGCGAAAAGTGTCAAAATAAACTTGATTACAAGTCTAGGTAATCTAAACCTAGTAGTTCCGAGATTTAAATGACCTTAAATGTTTGAAATAACCTTAGAAATATATAGATCATTTGAAGAAGGTAAAAATCCACTATCCATATGAAAAAATCAAAGTTAAAATGAGTGAATTATGACTGTTTAAGATTAAAACTTAGTAATCGAGAATTTTACCAAAAACTATTTTACTAGAGTTAAAAAAAAAGTGAGACTAGTATGAAATACTCATTCAAGATATTTCTTTTATTCAGGTAACGAGGATAACCAAGTGTCCTTTCTCAAGGACCACTTTGATTATGAGCTATGGTTAGGCGAGTTCTTCCTCTTGATTTCATTACATTGCCTGTGCTCGTACAGTAAAGCACTAGAATATAAAAAAAAAAAGAAGATAAAATAGATTTGCATATATAGGGTTGCAAACGGGACGGGTCATTATAGGGTACCAGACTCATCCGACTAGCTAAAAATCCTATAGGGTTGAACCCTACAGGGTTTCAAGGTGGGTTTTGGATTAAAAAAACTCGATAAGTTATCGAGTTGGGTTTTGGGTTTATATATAACCCATTAGGAAGACCCAACCCAACATAAATTTAAAATATAAAAAAATTAATAATATCAAGTTATTAAGGCAATGATCCTATTTATATTCTATGTAGATGAAAATAAGTGGAAATAAAGTGTTTGCAATCTTTTATGTGTTATTAGTATCTAAAATTTGTTCTTTTCAATATATGGGTTTGCATCGTTAATAACTTAAAAACAAAATTCATTCTTTTTCCTTTTTTTTTAAGCAAAAAAATTGAAAATCTTGGAATCTGATCAAGTTGGGTCGTGTTATGGGTTTCTTAAAACCCTATTGGGTCGGGTTTTAGGAATGACAACAAAACCCGACAGGGTTTTTCTAGTGTTCTAAGACACCCCATTAAGAATTGGGTTGAGTTCCAGTTTCAAAACACCCGTCTCAAACCTGCCCCGGTTGCATCCCTATGCATATGGAATATTATGGGATTATGCTTGTGATTCTTCTATGCTTGATGAATAAATGATAAGTATATCGAAACCTTGAGATGGTTGATTTATTTATGTTTCCATTATCATGTTATTGTGTATGTGCTTATCTTATTGACCACCTTTAGATGAAAAGTAACTTGATCGAGAATTGAATAAAAATTGATCTTGCATGGCATATTGTAGAGTCGCATCTTTGAATGCTATTACTTCTACCAAAGAGCCGAAAGACCTATAAAATCCTACTGTGGGCGTAGATCTGCCCCTTCTTGAGGAAATTATAAACGCTCGGGTAACGTATCCTTAGGGAGGAGCCGTGCTGGCTTATTGTTATAAGCGGTTTCTTAGGGACTAGCAATGGAGGATGCAAAAAACCTTTCACTTCCCTGACCCTTATCATGGATTGGTAAATTTGTTTTATGTATGGTTTTCATATGACCATACATATTTATGTGTTTTATGTGGTTGTTGCATAGCGCTTTGATTAATAGACTTGTTTGTTTACAATTGTTGGTGCGAATTGTAAACCCTGAGAATTTTTCATACCAATAAAAATACACAGAAATATAAACATAGAAAATAGATGGTTAATATTGAACTCAACAAAGATTCTAGAATAAAACTACTAGTAGTAGTGAGCCTGTATATAGTTTCAAACCTT
The DNA here is from genome assembly GCA_024138025.1 of Combretum micranthum. NCBI lineage: Eukaryota > Viridiplantae > Streptophyta > Magnoliopsida > Myrtales > Combretaceae > Combretum > Combretum micranthum. Next base: position 1,324,298 of record JAMXBD010000015.1, on the reverse strand, counting down.
AAAAATAAAGTTTTCTAAATAGCATTAAATACTACTGATGTGCATTTACCGACCGTATCAAATTCTAAAATTTATAAACCCGCTGAAATCTACGATCTAAGATACGCAAGTGTACCTATTCAATGTAGCATAGATTTTAGGGTGTCGTCCTCAGGGAATTTGAAGAACAAGTACTAATATTATCGGTTCTCTGCTGTTTAACCTAAGTTTTGAAGAGAAATCTACAATTAACTACTCAATAAAAGATAAAGCTGGCCCTAAGATCAAATAAGTTTGCTTTCAAAAGATGAAATCAGTTTCAAGACATACTCTCCACCTTGATCCACCATAAACCTAAAATTCTTATGATAATAGATTGATTAATGAATCATTCATGCTTTGCACTGTTGGATCTTAACAAGTAAATCAATTTCTCCCTCGAGTTAATGAATTCCTAACCTGACATGAGATAGTGGAGTCCTCTCCCTCACTAACATCAGATAAGATTGCATGAAAGTTTATGATCCTTAAGTAAGAATTGAATTCTTGTAGTAAAAAATTGTAATTTCCCTACCTTAGGTGAAATAAGCAATTTCTCTATTCGTAAAAATTGATCTAATTGAATGAAACCTCTTTCAATCCAATAAAAATCATATATGCAATTAATTTGTGCACAAGTCAATCACAAGACTATTAAATCACATGAATAGTTACAAAGGTATGAATATTTCATTAATCAAAAGGCATTTCAATTCATATGGTTTAGGATTTCACAAGATGAGGAGTATAAAAATCTACTCCTCCATGAGATTTATAATAAGAACAAAAGATCTAGAGGAAATAGAAAGAATAAACCCTAATTGATGTCTTGAGATCTTCAATTGATGCTCCAGCAAGTTCTTCGTAATTTCCTCCGCAATCTCTCTCTTAGGACCTAGATAAATGATCTAAAACTTATAAAATAAGAAAACATAGCGCTATTTATAGTTTTGGGATAAACTTAGGTCAGCAGGGGCAGCAGCATGGCCTGGATCTGGGCAGAGATGAACATAAAACAACCAATTTTTTGCTCTAGAGCATTCTGATATCTTCCCTCGCTCTCTTCCCTGGAAAAAATGAAGGTGGGGCTGAAAAATTTTATTCTCTAATGCCTACTTATCGCATCCCTAGTGTCTTTCCCTGCCAATGCTGAAGGTGGGAATGAAAACATAAAATTTCCTTCTTGTACAAAATTGATCCAAACTTGTTTAATTTGCCTTAATTTCTCTTGGATCATCATAAAAACCTCCAAATATGCTCCTTAAGCCCAGAAATGAATTTTTCACAAAATAAATGTCCTTTCTTCAACAATTTTCAAAAAATACATAACAAATATGTTCAAATAGCATCAAGGGTTTATTGACACTTATTAACTACTAATAAGATTTCATAGTGGTTATCGAAAAATCAAGATATAAGAATAACTTGGTTAAGATTGTAAATGCGATAAAGAGTAAATAATCAATTACGCTTATAGTTAGAAAACGATAACTTAAAGATAAACCGTTAGGGTTATAAATATACAATAAAAACATAAACAGATCTATAACTAATAATCTAGACTTCAAATAAATATTTGAATCACATCATTATTTTAATTATAGTATTTTTAAGTTATTAGAGCCTAAAATAAAACTTGGCCTATTAAGCTTAAAAAACCCCAATCGCAGGAGCTAAAACTCTAAAGGTAATTAATCATGTAAACTTTAAACCCAAAGTTGAACTCAATAACAATATAAAAAATTTATAGAACTCTATATAAATTTTTGAAGATAAAACTCTCGAATGATTGTCATATTTGTATTAGTTTAACTTAATAAACTACCATAAAACTTAGATAATTAACTAAATAAATGATACATCAATAAATTTCCCACAAATACGGTGCAAATTGCACCAAATATACGGCTAGATATGCATAGAATTCCCCAGCAAAAAATCATTAACAGTTTATGCAAGAAAAGTCAACAATTTGACAACTCAACCAACCAAATGAAGCTAAGTAGAATCCTCATTAAATGCAACCCAAGCCTTGTAATTCAAGGAGTATTTCAGTAAACAAACCCTCGTTTCCTGACCAAATACATGCAAGCTGCAACTTCCTTCTTATATATATATATATATATATCTCCCTTAATGAACATAAGAACAAAGCTTTAATATAAACCAAAACGTCAGTCTTTAAACTACTCAAATAGTCATCAAATTCGTCCCCATTCAACTCCTCAAATCACCTTCATAGTTAGCAAACCAAGCACAAACAATCTAGCTTCATTATATCATAAAACAAGCTTAGGAGAGGAATAAGGAAGGTAAAAATAAAATTCGTTTTGGGAATAGATATAACTTGACCATTGTCTTAAACAATATTTTGTTAATCCCAGGTTCGAAACTAGCTCAGGGATGGGGTTTAAAACATCCATGTTAGTCCCAACAAGGTGATAAACCCTAGTTACTCTTTATATTCATAAAACAAGGATTATATACATATTGATATATTGTAAGATGATACATATATATACATATATCATGTAAATACATTCAGGAATAATTTAAGAACAAGTTGGACATGGAAAATCATGAAAAAATGGATCAAAATTGCGTAGAAGATGATGAATAGTGTAATCCGCAGAAGAGCATGGGTAATGCATAGGGTGGTGAACTCCCTGTGTTTCTCTCAGCTTTCTTCTTTTTTTTTACGAGGCTGTGTTTTCATAAATATATGGCTGGTACATAGCCGTGTACCAAGCTGTATTCCTCTCGGATAATAATAATAATAATAATATCTGTTTTATTTATTCCGAATATCATCATCATCATCGTTGCTAATATTAGTATACTTTACAAATAAGAATAAATTATAATAATTGTTTAAAACTCAGCTTATATTGGTAAATAAAAAATAATGGAAATTTAAAACAAGTTAAATTTTCAAGTAAAATCATTTTAAAAAATAACAAGATAAATATATGAGATAGATAAAGAGAAATACAATAAAAATAAAAAGATTGAAAATAGTAACAGTTATCATAGAACGATCAAATTAAAAGATAGGAAAATCACCATATATACAAGTTAAATACCATATGAGAACAAGACAAGTAACATGAAAATAAATATTCACTAATAAATATTTGTTACCGCAAGGCCACTAAGAGACCGATATAGTTGACGAAAATAAAATTAAACACCAATATAGGAGACTTAGTCGACTAGCATGATATATTTATATACAGATATATATATATCTGATTAGTAAATATTTTCACTCAATAGGTGATACGAATCGATTAAAGGACTTTCCAGATGACTATTACGACTGATCAGTATGAATAGGTGAGTAACTTAGACTTATTATATTGTTTATGCTTATAGCCTAGCTACATCTTTAAAGAAAAGATAATAAACAAATTTCGGTGTGTGGGATGTATGATGTATGAATTGTTGGTTGCCAAGCTACGCTATTAAAAGTGATAATAAAATCCTTTATGAAATTGCTACTTGTATAGCATGTTGATTGTTTGTATATTGATTGGTCACATTAAGCATGACTAAAAACTATTGGTACTATAAATGAAAATAGACATGCATTGCATGACTTGCATATACATCATATAAGTAAGTGGCAGCTTACTACGTGTTGGTATTTCAACCCTTTGATCATGCTTGGTATTACCAGGTAAAGAAGTTATTAGTTCTATGCAAGATTACCTTTAAGCTGTCGATACTATAAGAACTAATTGGTAAATAAAGGACGCCAGTATCGTTTTGAAATAACCAACACTCGATGGAGTTTCTAATGCTAAAAAAAAAAAAACACAGGAAATGAGTGTTAAGATATTATTAATTTAAAGAGGTAATTAAAGTGAGTATTGATGTTTTCCTATATGCTTAGTCTGTCACGCCCCATAGGGTATCCTAAACGTAATAGCCCGCCACATACTAAATAAGACTCTCGAATTCCTTATTCGAGCCATTCGGGAGTCTTATATAGATGTAAAGCGTTCCTTTACGACAATAGAATACTCAACCAATGGAGTTAAGTAGTTTAATGTGGCATTCATTAGCCATAGATAACAAGTCAAAACGCATAATTATACTTTACAAAATCTAAGGGGCATTCCCCCGCAAAATAATATCAAGTCCATTACAGTCATCCAGAGTCCTTTAGTTTCCAACGGAAGTCTATACAAAAAGAATGGAGTAAACTTCTATGGGAAACTCCTATCTCCGGTACCCGAGCTGTGGCTTGCCTTGGTCTAAGCCAGATAAACTTGTACTGCGATAAGTAAAAACTATGGGGGCGTAAGCTAATAAGCTTAGTGAGTAAGAACTTCCATATCACAATTAAGTACAATTCATTCAAATAAGTGATTATTCAAGTAAGTGTATGCATCAAACAAATGAGTTCAGCAAACATATGACCAATCGGAAATCATATGTGGATGGACTTGCGCCCTCCATCCCGAGTTAGCAGATTAACGAATCCTGCGGTACGATACCGTTTAAGCTCACGGTCAACTAAACAATAATTAGTTTTATGGATCACGATTAACCAACAATTTCATTTTATGGATCACGATTAACCAACATATTCGTTTTATGGATCACGAAAAACCAACCAATGCTAATGCTCCATCCCCATCGTGATATGAATGAACCCAATTACAATTGAAGTTGAATATACATTAGTTCAATTCTTTTAGGTGACCAACAAGTATTCACAGACATTCAATATAAGATACTAGCTAATCAGTCAATAGCTTAACACCCGGTTTCGATATTTCTTAAGTTCCATTCCGCACATCAATAGCAGACAAATATATAATTCCCATATACCACATCATGCATATCCATTTTTATCTTTGCCTACACAACTAGTGCCACTACATTGCAATCACAATCATTAATTGAGAGTGGAAGTAGAACTCACTCCGCCATTGGACGCCGGTCTTTTTAGTAGTAATAGTCGGGAGGTAGGGTGTCGTCTTGCTCGGGATCACCTACTAAGTAAGAATAATCCTAATGAGATTCTCGTCATGTAACTAATCCAAACTATGCATCTAGACTAGATGAATTCGGAATTCTCGCTATTTGTGGAAGCTTCGACTTAAAACGACCATAACTTGGTCATTTTAACTCGGAATTTCGCAAATTTTATATCGATCTCTATTTACTTCGAAAGATCTATCTATTTCTAATATTAATTTCAAGTTTTGAAAGCATTAAGGTCATGGAACAGTAGGATCAGATCTGTTCCGTAAACCCTCCAATTCCGAAAATTTGCCTTGCTTTTGATGAGAAATGTTCCTAGTTGATAATTCATGCATAAATGGTATATGAATGAATTCCTATCGTGAATGTCATGTAATGAACTCCATAAATGCATGGTTTTGATGATCTTTGATGATGGACTCTCATGAATTCCTAGTTATCAAGAATTTCCTTCATGGCCCCTTATAAAAGGTTATCACCAACCTTACATCCCCTAATGTTTTTATGATTTTATCCTTAGAATTTACTTATCACCTAATTAAAAATGAGCTCCCAACATCCATATTAGTCATGACCTTCATTCATGCATAAAAACCCACATTTTTCATTGAGTAATTATGTTTTTGAATAAGCTACTCATAAAAATCCGAATTTTGTAATTTTTCTTTTCTTGCATTTTCCTTATGAGAAAACTTGTTTAATGTATCAAAAATTGGCATGGGCATCACCCAAAAATACGAATTTGACTATACATTCATATATCAATATTTCTTCATTCTAGCTTTACTACTTGTTTCACATTTTTATCATGCCTAAACTCATCTAAACTTATGAAAATCATTCATTCAAGATACCTATTACACATACCCTTCATTTTTCATGTGAAATATGAGTTTAAAAATGGTTTTGGTGGTTTTTAAGGTAGGGTTCTAAATCCATCGAATTTCCAACAAACCATTTATAACAAAACCTTTTATTTTTCAATGTTCTTGCCTCCTATATATGAAGATCTACTATCTAACATATCTATACATATACAAGACTACATTTTTATGATCATCAATGCATGGAAATCAAAATAACTCTATGATCATACATGCAAATGAAGATGTGGATGTCCAAACATTAGATCTACTAACTATAATGCATGAATCATATATCTCATGGCATGAACATCAATATATATACAAGATCTCTACTTTACATGCATGAACAAGATGATTTTTCAAACAAAACTCTTTCAAATACTAGATCCACTTCTTGTGATGGCTTGAGATTCTTGTAGTAGTATTTTCATGTCCCTTGCTCATGCTCATTGGGATTAATGGTGGAAAACACACAAGAATGATCTTGCCATTACAAGATTTGGGATGAACCTACCAATGGAGTCTTGGAGTAGAAAAGAGAAGAAAATAAGTTGAACTTGTGAGAGTGGGGGAAGGGGAGGCTCACGGCACAAAGGAGGAAGAAAGGGAAAGTTTTCTCTTTTGTAAAAAATGAAAGAAGTGAAAAATAAGGAGAGAGAATGAACATTTAGTATATATATTAAGTGAATTAGGGTTTTAGTTGAATAAATGGAGTAAAAATAAATTAAATTGAGAGGGAAACAAGGGGGGGGGGGGGGGGGGCGCAGCCACTTTGGCTTGTGTGTGTGTGTGTGTTTTGAATTTTGATATTTTGTAATTTAGATAATTAAAATGTAATAATTAATTAAGAGACAAAATTCATTGGAAAAGAAAATTGAAATGAGTAGTTGTAAGGATGTAAGAATAGGGTATGGGTAGTGTGTAGTGTAGGTTGTACTTGTGAATAGTAGACAAGACATCTACTTTACCGGTTGTAACGAAAACACAGGAAAAGCTATAACTGTAATTTTTATAGCCCAGAAAATTATAAAATTGATATTTTTGGAATCCTTATAAAATTACGGTTCTAATGAATATTCTAGAACATTTTTCTGAATCCGTGGTCCGGGGCACGCTTTCCGTAATTGAGCTCGGAATTGAAAATTCCTGAATTTAAAACTTTCAAAGGTCTAAAATATACTTTAGAAGGATAATTCATATTCATTTACTTTATAAAACTTCTTTTATTATGAAACCGAAGGAAAGCCGGATTTAGGGTTCCTAAGCTCCTCTCACTAGACTTAAACTGAACCAGATTTGGGTTTCGCTTTTCAACTCCTGGGGTTTTCTTAACTACTGAGATTCCTGGGGTTTACATAGTCTCTCCTGGGTAGGTGGGCCATAGTATTGTGATCCTTCAACCCTGATGAAGGGCGTAAATCTCCATATTGCTTCGAATTCCATGTTATCCAGGTTAGTACATGTGCATATGCTTGATCACTACATTTCATATGATTGCTAATAAACGTGCTTGATGTGTGGTTAGTTATGGTTATTCACCGAGCCTGTGGTTTCGCTTACACTCCAACAGTCCTTTCAGGTTTACACTTAGGCTATGGCTTGTTACTTCTAGGAATTTAGCTCTGGTAAGAGCTTCAAAACTAGAAGTTCATGGGAGATTATGGGATAAGTTACTTACTTTTATTTTTAGTCTAAGTTAGTTAGTATTTAAAGACTTTTTAGAAGGATAGTATGGTTGTAATATTATATTCAAGCACTAAGACGATAGTCATTTACTAATTTATGGTTTACATATATTTGTCATTTATTATCAAAGTAACTAAAAGATCCTGTTGTTTGAAAAAATGTCATTCTCTGAAGGTAATTTAGCGATAGTATTCAAGTGTAGCTTATTTACTACTACTAAGATACCCTCAGGGTGTGACACGAATGATAAAAAGTATCTCACTAAGGGTGTTGTAAGCTTACATCTCCATAGATCTTTATTGAAATATGGATACCTGAGGGACAAGATGTCAAGGAAATCATTAGTGGACTTTAGAGCTTTTGTAACACCCTGACCTGATGACATTACAACCAGCCACGTGTTCTCAACATAGATGCACATGCTAAGGCTATGAAATATTAATTCACAAATAATCAGAATATATATCTCCAATACTCACATATAAAAGGGTACCTGTTTAAAATACTTTCAATAATAAAACATTTAAATAGCCTTGTTGCCATAAACCATAGCCAACATAATCTAAACTTATAATATCTCAAAAATTCATATACAATTACTACTAAAATACATAAAACTATTTAAAACTCCATAAATTCCTCAATTAGCTATGATAAGATCCAAAGTATGTCTAAGAGTCAGCAGGATAATCAGGTCCATTATCGTCCTCCTCGCAGTTCATAATGACATCAAATCTAGATAAATCATATAATACTCGATCTTTACTTGTTCCTGAAAAAGATAGGAAAATGAGCACAATTTGCTCAGTATGACAAACCACAAACATAAGTAATGAATGGTTGTACTTGAATCAATCTCAAGGAACAAAACTCTAAATCACCAAAAACCCTAATCACATAAATAAAATTGATTTCAACATACAATTTCTGTAAAATAAATCTAATCCAAACATCACCTAAAACCCTAATCCCAAAACAATCATAAATCCCCACCTTTCTCCTTGATTGAAATACAAAATTTCTCCAATAGAACCAATCTCCTCAGTACTTTCTCCAAACCCTAGAATTCCATTTAATACCAAATAGACAAAAATTAACAAAAATCATAACTATGATACCCTAAAGGTTAAGAATATACCAACTTACTTATAATTGATTCTCAATCCCTCTTGATCACCAAAAATATGAAACTCCAATAAATCTAGGGTTTTCTTCAATTTCTCCTTCAGAATTAATAGAAAAACCCTAAGGAAATAAATAGATCTTATAATTTCTAATGAAAAGATAAAGATTTGATTACCTTAGTCCGATCTTCCAAATCTCCTTGGTTGCTATAAACACTCGGCGAGAGGGTTTATAGGTTTAGGAGTGCTTTGGAGAAGGAAACACTAAGCTAATATATAAAGAAACTCGTGGAAAGCTCTTTGTCTTTTGAACACATATATTGGCAGTTTTCAATGTACGTCGACAGCATAAACCAAAGGCCGGTGGCCATTTCATATCAGATCGTTTTTCTTTGCATGTATGTCGACATGTACATCGATGGAGTAAATACCAACGCTGGCGATGTACATATAAATAGTGGCAACATATATGACGCAAACATGAATTTGCAAAATCAAGGCTAGCTTTAATGCTGCCGAAGCCAGAGAACATATGCTGGTAGTGTACCATTATATGCCAGGGGTGTAGTATCCGATGTACAGCTGTGAAATTCCATTATCTATCATGTGATCAAAACATGAGTATACTTTAGATTTTGATTATATAATCATCTTATTTTATATCAATTGACACTTTTACCCTTCTTTATAAATTATTTACTTGTATATTACAGCTTTACTAAAAAGATATAAGAGAATAGGATAAAGTGTCTCTTGAAAACCCTTTATGTTAGATATGCTATAAGTTATTATTTTGGAGAAAGTTATGAATGACTATAATACTCTGATTCATTTGTGGACATTAGTAGGGATATGCCTTTAAGAAGTGTAATCTACTTTATTTTAGTTTAATGATATAAAGTCATTTTGTGATGTTATTTAATTGCTATCATCATAAATTATGCCACTCCAATGTGTTCCCTTCGTTGTGAAGTACGTCTTGTGCGTAATATAAAAACATCTGCATGACTAAAGTGATCATTCCTAGGCTTCAATATCGTGCACAACAGAATATCACGTTTAGGATACCTCTCGGAACGTGACAGCCACTCCATTACTTGCCACCACCACCACACCACTAACATATTGCTATTGCATTATTATTGTTATTATACTACAATCTTGGCTATAATTATTCATATTCGCTATAACCTAGCCACCAATAGTACTGTTAACTCCATTATCACTACACCGTCATCCTTATTACCGGATACCACCACCTACCATTGTATATATGCCGATACCAACATAGACAATAGTATTATTGTTGACACCATCACTGCTACAATTGTTACTAACATCATAACCATTGTAATATCAACATTAATACAATGATGCTAGTGATGATAATGTGTGGATAGTTTTAATAGGGTAAGATGGTAGTGATGAGATAATGGTGGTAGAATAGTGAATAACAATGGCAATAATGGTACTTTGGCCAAATTGAGAAATATTGATACTTTGGTGTTATTTCCAAGTTTCAACTCTATAATAATATGAAGTAAATAATGAGATAATTATTCATTACAGTAGAGATTTATGAAAAGTAAATAATAGAATATATCTTATTTGACCATTTTATATAATTTTTCTAAATGGATTTCTTTTCCTAGTGTCCATTTATTTTAAAAGTAAATGGACTCATATTTATTGTAAATCACACCACACTATACTTTATACATACAACAATTACATTATGGCAATTCGTTATGTAGAGATTAAAAATGAAACCTCATGTTAGAAAGATTTTTAGCAATAAAAGAAAAAAATAATATAACTTGTGTTTTGAGGCATTTTGAAAAAAAAAATATACAAACGCTTTTTACTAATTATGACGTGTATTTCATCATCATCGGTTCATTCTTAGTTAAGGATATGCATTAACTTTTATTGATTTCTTACAATTAATTAAATTAATAATTAAAAATATTTAAACGGAAAGGAAACATAAAAAAAGGCATATAAGATTTAAATAAAATAAAAAGTTAAATGATGGATTAACAAATGCGGGTCATTTTCTGCGACCCTTTTCTTTGGTGGTGGGTGCTTATTTTGAAGCTTGGAGTGGGTGGAAAATTGTAATGCTCTAAATTAATTAAGGCATTATTGCCACGTATAATATTTTATGTATTACACGCTCAGACTTCCTATAATGATATGTTATCATGAGCATTGCTAACCCATTTCAATTAATGAAATCATATAATTAACTTCTGAAAACAACTAGATTTAGTTATAGAAACTCAACTTTTTAAAACTTAATAAAAATATCTACTCTCATCACAGCATACCAACTTTCTAAGAAACAAAACTTTATAAAATCATTTTACAATCTACTCTCAAAGGTAGATAATCATTTACAAACATATTGGCACCACAAGGCTCTCTTTAAAAGAAATACAAACTTAGAAGATAAATCCAACTCTTTACAATAAAACAAAAACATAATAAAATATATCATTGTTCCTAACTCATTTCACTTCTCCTCTCAAATCTCCAGGATCACCAGTACCAAGTCAGACATCTACAATATAAACATCCTCCTCATCATCTCATCATCATCACCAACATTATCACCATCAGTCATCAATCCTCATCATTATCATCAACATCAATCAACAATACCTGAAAAAGACAATAATAACAATAATAAGACGAAGCCCAATACATAGTAACACAATACACACATGGAATGACACATAAGCGTAGCTAAATGAAACTTACAAACAACAAGTTATTATCTTCGATTAAAATAAACCAATCAACATTGAAACACTTACACTTCGGAATAATCTAAGGGAATCTGAGGTCCTAAATAACAGCAGTTGCTTATGAGGTTGATATAAGAAGTTCGAGTACCTATATCTCCTATACCTATCTGAGAAAGAAAAAATAGTATCATCTAGGTTCACAACCACCATACACAGCACTTATCCTAGTCCATCATATTAGTTAGTTCAATCGGTCCCTTAAACGTGAACTAAAACATGTTACTTTATTTCGAGCCTAAGCAGACATTACGCTGAAATCATTTGCCCTATCAGCTACCCACCGAGTCAAATATAAACTGCCATTGCATCATGGTATACCATTGCATCATGACATCTTGCATCGAACTACCATGCCATTGTATCATGACATGGCTGCTACTTCCTGGACCGGATTCAACGATACAAGCACAAGAAGCACTCATTTATAATACCCGTCTTTGAGTTTTAATTCATTTTAGTATCCATATCCTAACATCCAACATGCAAGTTACTGTGTACCTTTCATATTTGAAGTCCAATCAGAAATAAAAGACAGTTTAAGGCTATCTCAAAAAATAAATCAGACATCCATATCTGTTCAATAATTAAACTCATATAAAAAATTGAATTAACTATCAATTTACATCAAACTTATTTTAGAACCTATTTGATCAGACACTAAATAGTAACCCTACTATGGTTGCAAAGATCGTCCCGCTAAAATACGAACAGTTCTCTTTTGCCTGTCAAAGTATTTCTTTTCACTTTGTTTATGGTATTTTATTACAACAACATCAACAAAAGCATTCATATATAAAAACATTTATTTCCTAAATAAACACATATTTGAAACAACATATTTTCCATGTTATAGTAAGGTTTATCCTAATTCATTGATTAAAGCTAATTATTATTTATTAAGTCATATTATCTTAACTTAGCTAAATTGATTGGAATTCATCATTTAATTTGATTATTAAACCAAGGTGATTAAACTTATTCAATTTAATTCATTTTACTCATTGAAGTCTATTTAGTTAAGTTGAATTTAAGTTAATCAACTAAGTTCATTTTTTATCTATCTCCTACAATTAATCCAATTATTTATTAAATTTATAAATTAACTAAACCATGTTTAATCATATCATTTAATTAATACATCACATTAACTATCATTTATCTACTTTATTTTATTTTTCTTTCTTCTTTCTTTTTATTTTTATTTTATTTTCTTTCTTTCTTTTGAAACAACATTAGGAGATAGTGCATGCCCGTGATGGGGGCCGTGATCATTGTTGCCCTCTTCATCATACCCGTTATGAGGTTTGTGATATCCGTCGCTTATCTCATCACGGCCGTAATAGGGACCATGATGGTCAATACGACCTCGTCACACCCGTGATTAAGGAGAAAAACCTGATTAGAGGAGATCACACTCATCATCACGACCGTGATTGGGTCATTATCTTCGAAAATGATTTTCTCCAACAATATCACAAGCCGTGTAACGGCCATGATGAACAGAGGGATCCTGTTATGAATTTCTTTATTGTTCTTCAAATTTTATCAACTTTTTTTCAACTTACATCAACAAAAAACATCATATTATAAGCATAAAACATGCATAATCTTATCTCCTACACACCTCTATATGCATATATATATATATATAATATATATCTTATTACCATAATTCATTTTATGAAATACTTAATCTACACAAATATACGGTTATATAGGTTTTTAACAACCATGTTTGTATATCTTTGATTTATCACTATTATCACAAGTTTTACATATTTATAGTCCTAATCCAACATTTACATGCATATACAAGAATTAAAGCAAAAAAAAAATGTACTTATTTTTTTGAACAAATTCCACTTCTTGATCTTTTTCACTACTACTTTTTATTTGTTGTTGAGGCTACTACTAGCTTAATTTCTACTTCAATCTTGTTTTTCCATCTTTGATTTCCTCTATTGACTTGTTGGAATTGAGATTTGTGGCTTGAATTTTGAGAAATGGAATGAAGGGAAAGAGAGAGAAAAAGAAGCGATGGAAAGGAAGGAAAGAAGAGAGAGGAAGCAGCCAAAGAAGAAAAGAAAGGAAATGAAGTAAAGCTTAAATATATAGGGAATTAAGAGATATTTTTAAGACAAACATATTGGGTTTAGAACTTTTATATCAATCTCTAATTTGAAAGCATTTAAGAAATAATACGAGGAGCAATAGGTTAGAAATAAAGAATTTAAGATAGGGGATTGATTTAGAAGATTGGTTTATATCAAATTGATATATAATTTGAGCTTAGGCTCAAATATGATATTTTTAAGAAAGCAAGTGATTCCAAAATTTACATGAGTTAATGAAATGAAATGCTTGCTTAAAGTTTAGGGATTTAAGAATCCACTAAACATTTAAACGACATATTTAGGGGTTTAAGGTTTTGAATTCTCAAATTTCAACTTAACTTTATTCACTAAATTAATTTTATTAATTTATCTAATCATAATTTATTATCTATTTCTCTTACATGATTTTAATCTATCTAAATCCAATCTCTAAGTTAGGTGAAAAGTTAAGATATTTCAAAAACTACACACTTAAATCTTTTTTATTATTGTTTCCCAGATTTTTCATACATTCCTATTACTTTTTATTGTATATTATAATTAATATATTTAATATTATAAATTGATTTTTAAAGATCAATTAGAGAATAACTATATCTTTGGTAAAAATCAATAGATAATAATAAAGAGGTTATATATTTGGGAAAAAAAACCCACATAATATGAAAATCCAAAAATACAATCATTAATTATCACTCATTTTTCTAATTTTTCCAAAATACAAGTACTATGGGTTTATGCATCTAAGTATAGATCATTTGTTGCAATGCATTATTGTTTTGGTTATTTGATTTGAACTCTTTTGGTAACTATTTGAATCAAACATTAAAAAAATTTAATTACTTATATATAAATTATACATATCAGCTATATTGTACAAACATTCACAGTACACTAGCCTCCTCCAACCTTTACCGATCCGACACTCCAGTCTCCGGCTCCTTGAAAAGGTCGGATCTCTTGCAACACCAAAAACATAAAACACAAAGGACATAGATCGGAAAGAAGTTACACGCAAAAACTCGTAACTCAGTATAAATCCAGTAAAACATCACACTGAGTTCGTCCCGATTTCCACATTCTCTCTCTCTCTTCCCCCCTCGCTTTGCGTTTCTACTCAAATCCTAACCCCTCATTGGTCCGTGTCATTCACATTTCACCACACATGCGTACGTAGACAGAAATCTTCTAAAAAAAAGGAAAAAACCACCACATAAACCAAAACCATCCCCACGCGCCACGCGCAATTCGTAAACCCCGCATCGCGCGTGCTCAGAGTGCCGAGGGAGAGCTGGAGCCGATTCAAGAAACCACCGCGTCTCTAAAGGCTCCTGCCACAACCGCTGGAAACGGCCAGATCCGTTACAGATCGCCGTCCTCCACCGAACTACTCCTCGAAGGCAATTCTTCTGTCGTCACTAACCCTAATTCTCCTCCTTCCTCCGATCACCACCTCCAACACGAACTCGACAAGATGCTTAAACGACCTGGAGGACGTTACCACGATGATAAGATCCAGAGGTATCGTGGCGTTATACTCGTGATCTCGATACCGCTTTTGCTTGTTGGATTTGTCCTATTTATGATGCCTGGACAATCCGCGACGGAGTCCATGGGAGAGTACGCGCTAACGCATCGGAAAATGTCGCCGAATTTGAAAGCACCGAGGACTTATGCGGTTATTTTCGATGCCGGTAGCTCCGGAAGTCGTGTACATGTGTTTTGTTTTGATCAGTATATGGATCTGGTTCCCATTGGGAAGGATCTTGAGCTTTTCGTTCAGGTCTGTATACGACAGAACGTGAATTGCATTTACTCGATCAGAGTGAACTCTAATTTTGATGTATTTGCAGAATGTGATGGTCTCTGGAGTCTAATTATTCGATATTTTATTGGTTGTAATGGTGTAGATCACGCCTGGTTTGAGTGCATACGCCAACAACCCGAGGCAGGCAGCGGAATCGTTGCTGTCACTGCTCGATAAAGCTGAAAGTGTTGTTCCTAAAGAATTGAGGAGCCGGACTCCCGTTCGAGTTGGGGTGAGTTATTTAAGTAAGCTTCTGACATTTTTTTTAATACAAGAAGTGTTTGCAGATGAGTTCTTATTTTGCAAAGTGTTCCGTTCAATGCTAGGCAACTGCAGGGTTAAGGGCATTGGAAGGTGATGCATCTGATAGAATTCTTGATGAGGTAATTGGATTTTGTTACTCCTTTTGCTTTTGGCTTCATAGGTTTTTTTTGTGCTTAGGTGTTTGGGCTATTGATATGATCCAGGTTAGGGAGCTTTTGAAAGATAGAAGTACGCTCAAATCTGAACCATCCGGTGTCACTGTTCTTGATGGCACTCAGGAAGGAGCTTATGAATGGGTATGGTTGAATTTTTTTTTTTTTTAGTATGAATGTTTTCTCTTCCATATATTATGTGTTGCCAGACTTTTTATCCGAGAAGTTAACAGTTCTTCACTGCAAATGGAACCGGAAAAATTGGGTTTGGTTTGAAACTGATGTTGCATTCCTTTATTAGTTGCAAGGGAAGCCATTGCGCTCCCATCAATTGTATTTGGGGAGGATGAGGGTTAAATGTGGGCCTGTGAACATGAAATTTTCACAAAATTTGGAATGTGGATGATGTTTATCTGTCATGTGAAATGAAATGCCTATTGGCTTGGTCTGGAACATAGTTAGGGGCCTTTTCTTGCAGGATGCTTGCACTAGATTGTGATAGGCAGGTAACTGAATCCAGTCTTCCTTGTTCAGTGCCTGTTGAGGATTACATACTTTATGGCTTGTCCATTGGAGATGGTTGCAAGCTTTATATCATTTAAGGCACTACTGTCAACTTTTAAGAGAGAGCATTTGACTGATATGACTCAGCTAGATTTGCTCGAATATTCAGCTTGGATCTGACAGATTTGGTGCATCTGTTCAGGCTTGGTTAATTTGCCTTGTAGTTTCTTCCTAATTATCTTGAAAGATTTGAGGTTTAGAAATTCTAGAGTGAAGAAGGTCAAAGCAAAGCAATTTTTCTTTAGCAAGTTTGTGAATCAAAATAAACCAAAAGGCAAAGAGCATTTCTTTATATACTCCAGCTAAATTTGCCTTTTTGAAAACACAATCATGATAAATTTTTGAGATCATGTCAGTTTGTGGAAGCCTTGAAGTTAACTGGTGGGAAGTTGGTTATTATTTTGTGATGAATAATGAGCAGACTGTATTAAAGTTGGTTCTTATTTTTGGCTCATGGCATATGTGGGATTACTAATTTTTAGGTGTGCTTGCAGCTAGCATGAACTTATTTTCTATAATTACATGTCTATTTTTGGTAAGTTACTACATATTGATCTGCTCTTATATTCTTACCTGGTTTGCTTCTGTCTTCCTGTCATCATGAGAGAGCTGAAGCAAGGATGGAAAATTGAAAGGGAAAGAAATTAACTATGTTACCATGCCATCATCTCATCTCTTGCTTGGACAGTTCCCTACATTTCTCTGCTGAAGTCTGCAAATCTCAAAGGCATTTAAAGTGATGGACCATGATCATGTTATAAGGGTGAATTGGTGATGGGAAACGCAGACAAGAAATTAACATCTTGGAGATCAATTTGGCTTCATAACAGCATGAGAAACTGTAGGCTAGGCACACACAATAAGATATAAGAAGATTAAAAAAGATACAAAAAGAACTTTGATTGGATGGGTGGAATGATTTTGCTGAGATTTGTTATTGTTGTGTACCTGCAACAACATAGGGCGTGCTGGTCTTCATTGCTCTAGATAAAGCTTATGATCTGCATTAAGATATTTGATTCCTGGTGTCACATAATAAAGGTTAGTGAACTTATTGCATGTGTTCAAATCATGCCGGACAGATTGGATGCTACAATTATTTGTATCAAATTGTGTGGATGAAGATACTGGCAACATGACTACACCGCGTTTTAGCTGACAGCCCGACAGCCCATATCTCTGCTTTGTTGATCGATGAGCAAACATATACAGGAGACAAGAGCAGTCCCTTTGGTGTATGATATTTACACATTATAGTCTGTTAGGTGCTGAAGGATCAGGAAACGAGAAACTTTAGTGAGCGGAGAGAAATGTTGCTAGTTGAAGAATTTTGCTTGTGGAAGACTAGTATGGAGTACATTGGGTGGTAATTTTTCAGGCAGAGTGTTGGTGGAGCTGTTAAATAAATGGAGGCCATTTTGAGAAAAGAAGCTCTGATATAAAGCTTTGCTTATTTAGAAGATGTGGGAAGGTGTGCGTTGGGCTCTATAGGTCTGAAAGTACTTTGGATAATGTTGCATATAGAGAATAGAGTAAACCCCGTTCGAGGCATAGCTTTGGCATGGAATAATTTATGCCTAGCTACAATCTGGGGTGTGCTTGTGATGCACCAAGTTGGATGAATTTTGTTGATGCTGGTTTTTTGAATTTCTGTACAGTTTAACTTGCTTGATTCTTATAAAAGTAAATGGAGGCTCACTTTTAAGGGAACTAGTGGCAATGTTGGTGGTCAATTATTTATTACTACTTCATGTCTAGAGATTCCGTACCTAAGTTCTCTAATCATAGTCTATCACTGTTTAGTAATCAATATATTGTTACAAAGGGTATCTACCACAATGGGGGAGAAAGAAGGAATTTGAAAATAAGAAAAAAGGCTTATTAGAAATTATACAGTGAAAAAGGAACAATTAGAAAAAAGAGTAGATGTGTTCAATTACTGTCAAGAACGATGTTGATTTTGGATTTACACATTATCTGACATGTGGATAGTCATGTAGAGATGGTGTTAGTTGGAGTGACATTTTTTTTTTCTTTTCTACTATATAATTGTTTTTCTCACTTACAGAGTTTGACCATAGAAAACCATGGTAGGTTTTGCTCTAGTTATTTGATGTTTGTTTGGTCGTTTCTTTTTCAGGTGACAATAAACTACCTGTCAGGGAAGCTGGGGAGGGATTATTCAGAAACAGTTGGAATAGTTGATCTTGGGGGTGGATCTGTGCAAATGGCATATGCTATTTCAGATGAAGAAGCAGCAAATGCTCCTAAATTTTCAAATGGAGAGGACAGTTATGTCAAGGACATGCTTTTGAAAGGAAGGAAATATCACCTCTATGTTCACAGGTATATCGTCTTAGAAATTATGATGTTTTGTGTTCCCAATAAAAACCAGATAGCTGTTAGATTGTAATAATTCGTATGGAAGTGGTATTTGCCTATGTCATCTTTACTATGATAAATCGTTCTTCATCCTCTTAGAAGTTGTGATGTTTTGAGTTTTCAAGAAGATCCGGATAGTTTTTATTTTGTAATGTCTTATATGGAAGTAATAACTGTTCATATCATCTTTACTACAATGAATCCTTCTTCTGGGTTTCTATGCTTACTGCTTTGATGCTAGTGCACGGATGTTGCCATTGATGATAACATACTGCCTGCCGAAGTCAATTGTTGCTGAATGATAAACAATTAATGTATACATTGCGCAGTTACTTGCACTATGGCTTGCTAGCAGCTAGAGCTGAGATTTTAAAGGCTTCCAGTGGATCTGCCAATCCATGTATCTTGGCGGGATATGAAGGTAAGTTCTGATGATCATTTCATCGTTATTCTTTGTGCTTGCCTGAACTTTCTCTGAAAAATTGCTATGATTATGGGTGGTACCTGCTCAGTGAAGGACTAATTTGTTAAATCAAAGATGGGAAAGTCATGGTTCTTATTTCAACCTTTTATTTACTTCTAGGTGATTCCAATTTGTTGTATATGTGTAGTAGAATGCAGATCCAATTTTCAATAGGAAAGTACACTTTCCTTGGCAAAGTACGTTTTTTTCTTGGAGTTGCAACTTTGTTACAGGGTTGCAACTTTGTTACATACTAGTAGTGGATTAATAAAATGATTTTATTGGACATTCTATCAGTCAATGCATACATGCATAAGCATGCTGCATAATGATATCAAGTGGACAGGAGGTTCTTTGCTTAAGGAACTGACCTGCCTTCCTTCTGGCTTGCTGCCTCGTGCCTCTCCTTTCTTCCATTATCCTCTTTTATCCTTTGACTCTTAGGAAAAAGCTATGTGAAAAATCCATGAAACAGTGTTGAAAGTTGTGGAGTTTTGAAACTCATGCAGCCCAATTTATGATTTTATGTTTGACAGTCAATGTTGAGTGTAGAATATGGAATGCTTAGGCCTCTTTATATTTTATGTGTAGGATCTTATGAATATGGAGGACAGGAGTTTGAAGCATCAGCTCCTGCTTCGGGTTCCAACATGAATGAGTGCAAAAGTGTAGCCCTAAAGGCTCTGAAAGTTAATGAATCAACATGCACGCATATGAAATGCACATTTGGGGGAGTGTGGAATGGTGGAGGGGGAGATGGGCAGAAGAATCTTTTTGTGGCTTCCTTTTTCTACGATAGAGCTGCTGAGGTATATGAAAATTTGAAAGTCTTGAACTAAAGCTCCTTTTAGTAAACCTAATATTGTTTATTGATTATAATGCATAGGCTGGTTTTGTGGATCACAAAAAACCTGTTGCCGAAGTTACTCCTATGGAGTTTTCAGATGCTGCTAAACGTGCATGTCAAACCAAACTGGAAGATGCTAAATCTGTCTATAAACAAGTAAAAGAGAAGAACTTGCCATATTTGTGCATGGATCTTGTCTACCAGTTCACATTGCTTGTTGATGGATTTGGTGAGTCATAATTTCCCATTTTTTTCCCAGCGTATGTGCAAATACTGCATTTTTATTTTTCTATTGTCAGGAATGATATTAGCAAAACAGGATCCATATAACTGACTCCACATGGTGGGGCTAAGGCTTGAGTGTTGTTGGAGATGCAATTGATGATTTCAGATCTTGAATTTATGTACTGAAATTCTGACTATGCCCTCTCCTGGTTGGCAATATGATTATGCAGGTCTCGATCCCTGGCAAAAGATTACACTGGTAAAGCAAGTTAAGTATGGTAATTATTTTGTTGAAGCAGCATGGCCATTAGGTAGTGCCATAGAGGCCATTTCGGCGCAAAGATGATTGCTGATGATGTCATCAACATGATTTTACCTATTTGATAGTGCGGCTAGGCATATATCGTTCATTGCTGCCAAGAAAAGTCTGAAGTACTATAAGATTGAATTGCTGGATGTGAATGGCGGCAGCTCTCTCAAAATTCAGATTTTTGGTGACAGTTAAGAATAATGAGGAATAGGTTCATTCGTTTTCATGCTGTAATTATGAAGTCGGAGCCATATTTGTGTTGGGGTATTTTTTGAGTATTCTTGGATCATTCGAATTCAGTTGGTTTATGGAGAGTTTATGTAAAAGACCGATCTATCTATTGAATGCAGTTACTTTCTTTTGGCTTTCATGCTGTTGTTCTTAGATCTAATAGAAAAGTAAATAACAAATATAAACTCATTGTTAACATTCCTCCTAGTTTTTGCATAGCTTTCTTTAAACTGTTGGAGAGTATGTAGGTCGGGATTGTGGGTTATAATATTTGGCAGTGCTTTTGTGAGGACATAAATAACTGGGGTTGGTGATTCGTATAAAGCAGTCCCAAGTTGTGTTTCGAAATCCTTAATTTGGAAGATGTGTTTGAAAACCTAAATTAGTAACTTAACCAGTTTATAAGCACACTGGAATGATCATGGAGAACTATAAGAGTACTTATAAAAAAGGATGTAAATGAACCAAACTGGTTCATAAACTATTTGGATTTGTTTCAACATTTTATTTGAATTCAATTCGATATCAGTCTTAATCAAATTGAATAGTTAATTGTGTTAAGCTTGAACTTGAAAATACTTCGTCTGTTTACAAACCTAATCAAGTTTAACAGGGTTCTTAATGTATTAAACTTTTATACCGTAGCTTAATCAAGGTTAATATGATTTTTACTTTCTTTAAACATAAGTATGACTGTTTACTGAAAAAAAAAAAAGAAAAAGAAAAACATGATTAGACCAATGTCTGATTCAAGAAAAATTTACCTACCCCCACCTCTTGATTTGCCTCCATAACAGCTAGTAAGTACAATTTACTTTTACTGAAAAAAAAAAAAAAACGTACATTTTACTTGTCACTTCCGGTCTTTTAAATTCCTGTCTTTTAGATTCAATGTCCTTCATTGGTCAAGAGTTTACCAATTCCGGCTAAGGTCAATCATTCCTCTCCAATTCACGTTGTTTTCAATTTATATCAATAGATTTCTTTTTAATTTTCCACATTTTTAACTATCAATTTTGATATAGGAAATATCATCGCTCTTGTATTTGGTTATGAAATTATCGCTATTCTTCATTTTGTGCTTTTATGGTAGGTTTTTTTCATATTTGTACGATAAGTTAGTATACTGAGCCTAGCTAGATGCCGGTTCAGACGTTTACAATATGATATAATTATAGTGTGCATTCTCTAATGTGCAACAACCTCAAATTTATTCATTCATTCATTCATTTTATTTATTTATTTTTTAATTCAAGTTAAGGGCTCTAACTTAGATTTCATACGCTGTAATCAGGGTACCATATGATAAATTGTTGGTTGCAAGAATAGCAATTTGATCCACACCTAAAGAACTTACTTAGTCTTTAGGTTAGCATAGCTTTAATAGTGGTAGGATTTAGAATTTTTTGGACCCATATTCCTTTTTGGGAAGAGACCGATAGCTAGGTATGTGGCATTTTCATTAAATTTTTGAATATGCTTAATTTTTGGATATCCAGTTGCTCAAACCACAAATTGAGATAGGACATACTTTCGTGTAGGAGTGAGCGGATAATCCTGTCTTACATGGTACAAATCTAGATCTTACATGATTGGGTAGGTTTCAGATGGATATTAAGGGTTACATGATAAGATATATATCAATTTTTTGGAATCTGCTCTTATAAGTTGGGGTACAGGTACGGGATCTTTAAACTCCGTACCTATCCTGGAACCTGTACTATATTGTAGAGAGTACAAGTTCAAGGGTATCATATATTTATCCTGTTAAATATTATATAATGATATTAATATATAATAAATAATGATATTTCATATTTTATTTTGTAATCACATATATTCAAAATTATTATTTGTAGTCTACATGTTAAAAATTTTTATCTTTTATTATAGAATGATTTATACTATTTTATTTTAGAATGACTTGTTATTTCATTTAAAAGAACTATGATTTTATTTATGTGCTTGAACTCATAAATTATATAGTGGAAAAAAAAAACTCCTAAATCATATAGAGATGTTTATATTATGAGACTAAGTAATATATAAAAGTAGTTCCAAAGTTTTTAATTTTGGAATTTTATGCAAGTTTTGTAATTTTGTTTAATATCACATAAATAGGTTGCATAAGTATTTGCTGTAGGTTTCAACTTTCATACATGAATAGATTCTATATATTATAAAACTTGTGATATTAACAAATTACTTTTTAAATTTCTTTCCACATATTGTTTATATTGAATTGATGAAAATACGATAGTGTTATATATTGTATGAAAACATATCAAAAATTATAAACTTGATGTTTTAAAAGAAAAAAAAAAATATAGAGATTTCATAAAAAAAAAAATTACCAGTCCCACAAGATACCCTTGTCCCTTGTAGATTTTACAGGGTGTAGGATATATAGTGGGCATAAGGAGCCACAAGATAATTTCTGGGTACACAATTCAATATCCTAGACCATACTGAGTAGGATACGAGTAATGCTTCATATCCTACCCATCTTGTACCTGCTCACCTATATTTTATTAAAATTTTTATATTTTATATAGGATGAACAACATGTCTATCGTAATTAAAAAAAAATAGGTCAAATAAAAAAAATTGCAAAAATCCATTGCAAAGTCACGTTTATAGCATGTGCTATGCGTTTTATTTATTTATTTTTTATGTATATCGTGTGTTAATGTGGGATACAAAGTTTTTGTATTATTGCTAAATCGTGATTGTAAGTTGGGACATAGTATTTACTATGTATATCATGGTTTTTTTTTTTTTTTTTTTGCGATATAGCTTTTGCAGATGAAACAATTTTTTCTTGATTTTTTCGATTAAATTTCAAAGTAAGCAATATTTTTACCTAATCTCATAATGTTTTATCAAAAAGAAAATTTATTTTGTGTGTTAATGAGATATTTTTTTTGTTTTAGCACCAGGATTGTTTGCTCTCTATATAAATAGGGCTTTAGTGCAAGAAATCCTATAGTACCATGCAAAGTTGCACATCTAACATGCAATTTTGTTTTGATTGTAATTTGTAATCTTTGCTTGCATTTAATGAAGAGAAGAACAAGACAATAGATTGATTTGCAACTAACCAAGATGACAGCCTTAACCTATGAATTTTTAATTATACTTTCTAACTATGATGCATTTGTAAATTTTCCAATTTTGCAAAATTGCATATTGAAGTTATGATTTTGCAATGGAATTTGAGAAATTATTTTTACTCATACTATTTTTTTCTTTCAATTTTTTAAGTGTTAGGCAAATTCATCGATTTCTCTTTTTTCTTAATAGAAACTTGAAACTTATGCTATGTTGGTAATTGTTGATAGAAGACAAATGCCAAAAAACAAGTAGAAATGATAAAAATTATAAATTTTATTTTGTGTTTGAAAATAAAGAAAGGAAATGAGAAATTACCTTTGTTTTGGTAATAGTGTATTTGGTACTTATTGATGATCATTTTTTGACTTGGTCTCAAGGCTCTAGTCTACTTCCTTTGACCTTAAGGCTTGATCAATGAAAGAGGGAAAATTTAAGGATGCTTCCTCATTAAAGATGAGAAGTAACCCCATTTTTAACAAGCGAAACCACGGTTAGACTTGCGAAGAGATCAAGACAGCAAATGTCTTCCTAAGACATGCTTAATGAGCAAGCAACTCTACTAGTATAAAGCTTTTTATCTCCAAGATCGAGGGAGATTCTCTTAACTTTAGAGAGAAATATCTTGGAGAGGTTACTCTCTACACAATCTACTATCTCACTCTTTGTATGTCTTTGATCAAGACTCCTTGGTGGTCTAGGGGCATTAGGACAATTCAGTTTTCCCTTTTGCTTAAATGGCTAGTGTAATATTTTCGATTACTTAATATCTTCTATTGACTTGAACATTGATATGTTTGCACTAGGGCTATCCACAATGCCACTTAACTCATGTTTGTTACTTGTGCAAACTACTTATACCGCCTAGATAGAGAAAGACTTATTTTGCTAGCTCAGGATTAGTAGATGAGAATTTTACTCTAACAATATCCTAATCATGACGCAGCTTCTAATTGATTACTTGAATTTTTAAATTGTTAGTTTAAATATCCAATCAACATGTTGAAGGTTAGCAAGTATATTATATAACTCCATCACTTGTGATCTATCTAATAGGTTTTGTTAATTAATAATGTGACACCATGTGTCCCATGTCTTTAATATAATTACCATATTCCACTTAAGATGATCACATGGCATGACGTGGCACAAATGACAACCTGATTTTGAACTCTCAAGTGGTTCCATTTGGTTGCTGTTTTTTCAAACCTATTTGAGGGTTTTTATTTAGGAAAGCTTCAATTAGTGGTCACATAGTCGATTTTGGTAAAAGAGTACTAAATTTTACAGAAAGCATGCTAGAATTTAGAGGTAACAAGTTTTGAGTGAGAAAGTATGAATTTTATCTATTTTACTTATTTCGATATAACTTCTAATGTTAATTAACCTAAAACACTTTCTAGTTATAATTTTCATTAGGAAGTTCCAAAATTAAGAGAAATCGAAGCAATTTTTTATTCCTTTCTAAGCATGTTCTTTTTTTTTTTTGAGTTCGATGATTTTATTTTCATTTTCTTATTGTTTCTTGATTTATTAAGATATGATTTGTATATTTAAGCATGTAATTTTTCTATTTTAGTCTTTGAATATGAAATTTGGAGGTTGGATTAAAAGAGATAGTTTTCTTTTTCTTTTATCTTTGTTTTTGCGGATTCAAAAGAAGTCAGTATAGCTGTAGAAGTTATTTAAGTTGTCGTTTGTGTTAGTACTAAAAGCATCTTTAACCCAAACTTGGTCAAAATTCTAAGGAATATGAGCTGATGTGACAATTGCTTGTGTAATAAAGTGGATTACTCGTTGCGTTGCTTAGCATCCATAGTTGCTAAGACAAGCAATCCTCTCATTGTTCCTTCCATTAGTTTTTTTTAAACTTATTATTTAATCTTTAAAAAAATTATAAACATTGTTTTAAGGTAATAAAATAAATTCAGACCCAAAAAAGTAGATAAGCAACTCTCTCGAAGTAACTAGAGATAAAATAAATAGATACTTAGTAGAAAGACTTACTTCAGATATTGACATAAACAATTTAAGCGACTTTTTAAGCAACCTAGAGATAAAAATGCTTTAAGTGACAAAGTAGGTATAAGATGGTTATACCAAAATAATTTTCTATTTAGGATACTTACTAATAATAATTACTTAAATAAGGTCAAATTGAAAATAATTACCAGCTTTAAAATCGTGACTTATACACAAGATATGCAAAAATTATACATCATATGTATATTGCAGTTAAAAAAAGTGATACTCATATGTATACCATGTGAATATCACGTTCAATAGTCGCGATTTCCATGTAACAAAAGAAAACAGTAATGCAACAAAATGAAAAGCAAAAAAAGCAACATATATTCAAAAAGCAAGCAAATAGTGGAAAAAGCAAAAAAATCAACTCAAACTCAAAAAGCAAACAAACAGTGAAAAAAGCAAAAAGCTATTAGCAAGCATTTAAGGAAACTCAAACCATGGTCTTTCCTATACATGCAAACTCACCTACCAACTAAGTTATAAATTGTTTGTAGTCAAATATTATATCGTGATAATTAAAACCAATTTAGCAACTATAGGTAAACATCATATCACTTGTTTTAGACATGATTTATATGTAAATTTCACATGTCCTGATTTAAAGCCGCGATTTTGCAATGTAATTTGGTAATCTTTTTCATATCCATTATATATTGGTAATTATTTATTGTAGAAATGGTAAAGACATATTTCACTTGGGTTATGCCTATTAATATGGGTTATAAAAGTTCTTTAAGTTGTCATTTGTGTCAAGTGATGTGCTATGTGGCATAATAATGTGGTTATACTTATTAATATAGGTGTAACACAACCTTTCAAATTAAAATTACTTAAAAATAAATTATATAATTTTAATTACCAAAAGACTAACATAAAGCCACATTTTAGAGATAGGATTTTAATTTTTACAAAGAGATCTTAGGTAACACGTGCGGTTTAAGAATTGCATACTATCGCAAAATCACATGTTGGACATGCGACATTCATAGAAATTGGAGTTATAGAAACTTGAAATCGCATGTTCAACATACGATATTTATACAAAAAGCAAATTATGTAATTATTTTTATGTATTGATATTTGCATAAATCAATTTATGGTAGATTGAAAAAAAGACTTATTTCCTTTTTCTCAGCTGTATTACTTGGTTGTTTAATTGCTTGAATACAGTTTTCAATGAAAACAACAACTTTTAGTTTTCAACTTTTCTTTGATTTCCTATTTGAGTTCAAAAACTTTTATTTCTTTTTTATTTCAGTCCTTAATGTTTGCAAAAATTAACAAACATGTCTTATTTTTTAACACTGTTAACTTTTTCATTTGTCATAAACGTGTGGCGTATTTTGATTGGTTAAAAATTAATAATTTAAATATATAAAATAATTAGATAAATTTGAGAAAATTAATAAAATATATTTAAAAAATCAAAAAATTAAATGTAGCATGAAAACAACTTTGCAAGAGAAAGCATGTGATCTATCGCTTTCCTTCAAAACCTATAATGTCATGTTAATGAATTAAAATGGGAGGAATGGAATGAGAGGCAAAATCATAAATTCATTCCTCTATTTATATACATCACAGAACGAAATGGAATTGGCATAACATTAATAAAAAATATCTCCAGCAATAAATGTGAATAATAATTATGTACGAAGATAAAATTAATTGAGGTTCTGTCTTTTTAAGGATGGAATCGAATTCCTCCTCAAAGATAAAAAGTTTTTAAAAATGCATCCAAACATAAAAATGAGAATGAAACTTGGGACTATGATTTTGTTCAGGATTCATTTCGATATACCACACGTGACATAAAAACCTCAACCAAATCTAAAACCTAAATTTCCTAAATCACCAAACAAGGATTATCCTTATCCTCTCTATCATGTCTTCTCTCACCACTTCACTCTCTGAACTCGCCATACTTGAAAGCTTAATCTTGAAGCATACAATCATGAGGATAGGGTTGATGAGTGTTTAGATAGTTTCAATAGTTTGATTACATGTATTCCATTGCAGGGCTTGGTGATGTTGTTGTGACGTTACTCGTCGAAATGCGTCATGTTAGACATAAATATCGAAGTACTAGATATTTGAAGAAAATAAGGTTAAAATCGAAGTTGGCTTTTGTTATGACAAGCTGCTGACTTTCTCTTATGTTTCCTGAGAGAGTTATAACATAAAATTGTTGAAATAGGCAAGAAGATGACTCTTATTTAGATTTATCATTTACATTTTGAATGGGATAAAGTTTGTTCCTTGATGGATTATATAACTCTTACAGTTTTAAGTTCAATGTTTATATTATTTATGTAAGTTAATAATTTTTAGAGCAATCAAAATATGCCACAATTGTCAAAACTAGCAAAAAAATTAATGATATAATTTGTTTGTTTACTTTCACAACATTGAGGATTGGAATTAGGGAAAAAAAAAAAGATTTAGGATTTAAATAGAAAAATTGTAAAAACTTTGAGAATAAAAAATGTATGTTTTCAAAAAAAGAAACAAAATAGATATTTGATGGAGTTACATTTTTTTTTTATTTACACCTCGATAAACATCATAATAAGAGTTATTTCGTATTTTATCTTTTTTTTTCCCATTTATTTGCATTCACTCGTCGGTAAAAAAAAAAAAAGTCAAAATGTTAATATTTTCTTTTCGTTTTTTTTTTCCCATGGCGTTCGTTTCTTCCCTCCCTTTACTTAAATCATGAGAAATAACATTGGCCCTTAGGTTGAATTTATCCTTTTTTTTTTAATTTTAATTAATTTTATGTTATTTTTGCAGTTATATGTTTCACGGGCCACGTGGCTTGGCACTTGAATTTGACTTCGGCTGCTACACCCCGCTCGGGCAACAACTTTGTCCATGCAAAAACTAAATAACGACTGCCCTGCCTGACTTAGGTATTTTCACAAACATTTGGTCTGCATCAGTAAGTTGTGTATCAAACAATCGAAATTCATCTTCCTCACACCCGTAAAACCCCCTTCTTCGCGCCCTAGAAGAAATGCTGGGCGCCAGAATTATACGTAGAAGGTACGGTCACATCTATGCCAGATTAGCTAAAACTGGTCCTTTAATGTACAGTATTGATTCCTCACCTACTACCTCTCTCACTCCGATCCCATTTCGAAGTGAAAATCTGTTTACTTCTCGTGATTCCTCGATGTCCTTTTCTTCTTCTTCTTCTTCTTCTCATATTCAAGTCATTCATTTCCAAAATCGAATTTTATGAACCCAGAACAAAATAATGCTTCTGATGATAACTTGATTCATGAAAAGAACGAGGATCTTGATAGTGATAGTGATAGTGATGAAGACTGTGAGGAGATTGGATTTGGAAAGGTGAACAGGTTGGTTGATGATGGTCTTGCTCGTGATGTAAAGACTGTTGTAGATATATTACATCAATCTAGTGGCTCTCCTGGTGAAATGAGGAAAAAATTAGAGCAATGTGAAGTTGTTGTTTCGTCGGAGTTGGTCGTGGAGATTCTATCTCGGTTTCGGAATGATTGGGAAGCTGCATTTACCTTCTTTTTGTGGGCTGGTAAGCGGGGAGGGTATATCCATTCCATACGCGCGTATCACTCTATGATTTCAATTCTTGGGAAAATGAGGAAATTTGATACTGCTTGGTCACTGATTGATGAAATGCGAGCCGGTAAGGCTAAAGATGGTACGTCATCGTCTCTTGTCAATCCTCGGACTTTGTTAATTATGATTAGGAAATATTGTGCTGTGCATGATGTCAGTCGGGCCATTAATACGTTTTATGCTCATAAAAAGTATAATCTTGCTGCTGGGATGGAGGAGTTTCAGGGTCTCCTCTCTGCCCTTTGTCGGTATAAGAATGTGCAAGATGCTGAGCACTTGATGTTTTGCAATAGGAGCGTATATCCTCTCAACACCAAGGGTTTCAATATTATCCTGAATGGTTGGTGCAATGTGATTGTTAGTCCTCGTGAGGGGGAGAGAGTATGGAGAGAGATGGCAAAAAGAGGTATAGCTTATGACGTTATCTCGTTTTCAAGTATTATATCTTGTTATTCAAAATCCCGTAACCTTAATAAGGTGATGAAGTTATATGAGAGAATGAAGTCGATGGGCATTGATCCGGATAGAAAAGTTTATAACGCTGTCATTCATGCTTTGGCTAAGGGTAGGCTTGTGAAAGAATCATTTAGTCTTATGAGAACAATGGAAGACAAGGGAATTGCCCCTAACATGGTCACTTATAATTCGTTGATCAAGCCTCTTTGCAAGGTCCATAAGATGGATGAGGCTAAATCAGTGTTTAATGAAATGCTACAACGCGGGCTTCGCCCTACTGTTCAAACTTACAATGCCTTTTTACGTGTTCTAAGGACAGAAGGGGATGTTTTTGAGCTTTTGGGAAATATGGAGAAATTTGGATGCTTCCCAAATTATGACACATACATAATGTTGATTAGAAAGTTCTGTCGATGGCCAACTTGATAATGTTTATAAGTTGTGGAATGATATGGGCGAAAAAGGAATGAGTCCTGATCGTAGTTCTTATATTTCATTAATACATGGCCTCTTTTGGAATGGAAAGCTAGAGGAAGCATACAAATACTACATCGAGATGAAGGATAAGCAGTTTTCTCCTGAGCCAAAGACAGATGAGATGTTTCAGGCTTGGTTGGATGGCAAACAACTTGATGAAATTGGGAGGCCAGAAAGGCAAGTAGAGCATGATGAGTGGACTGGATCTTCTGGAAAAAAGTTCAATCATGAGCGGAACTTCCTTAAGCAATATGAAACAAGAAAAGCGGTAAGAGAACGAGGATATTCATTTGGGAGAAGTAGGTTCTTGTGGGTAAGCCTATCTTAGCCATTTTGTCCTACTGTGTAGGGACAAAGCCTAGCTTCAGGTAATCAGCTTCCCTTCAGCATTTGGTTGATGTTTAAAAATGAAATTATAATGACTGCACTCAAATACATATGTAAACCCTTTCAAGGTTGAAATTGACATATTTATTTTCACAAGCATGCCATGCAGTAAAAGCAATTCCTTTACTAGATATCTGTGCTTAGTTGAGTTCTTGATAGATCTTATTTTTATTGGAATGATACGGATTTGACATCTCCTCTTTCAGTCCCTTTTCTAAGCCATTTTGGGCTGTGGTACTTGGATAAGAGATGTAGAATTACCAGTGAAATGTCTCATTTGGTTATTTATTGTGAGTGCTAATTTCAGATTATATTGATGATCAGTTATATATATATACAGATAAGCAAAATAAATAAATAGAAGATTATTATTATTTTTCCTTTTTCAGATTATTTTTGTCAATAAGGTCTGCCGAAGGATAATTCATGCACTGAATGCTCTGTGGAGCATTTGGGGTGTCTGTGATGAATATCTGCAAATATATATTGTAACTATGATTTAGTTGTGAGTGTAAACCGTGTAAAAAGAGAACTATAGGATTTAGCTTCTATGACTGTGCATATGTTTCTAACATACCTTTGATCTGTAGCTCATCTCTGGGCTATATACTCTGGTTATCAAAGGTTTTTGTATGGACGAATCAGCTTTCATTTTGGATGTATAAACTGCTAAAGTTTACGGACAATTTTGCTGTCTCTAGTTTCTCCTAACCCAAAAAAATATATTCATTACCCAAAAAAGTCTTTAATGTCCAGTTGCAAAAGATAATACATTTATAATTTTACATCATAAAGTTAGGATGACGGATATGATGTTTAATATTACTGAAATGCTCTCTATGATCTGCTTATCAGAGACTAACACCAATTTCTGACATCCATTTTAAGCCTTTTATTATTATTATTATTAGCCATTATAACCCAACTATGTTAATTATGAAGAGTATTTTAATGCTTTGTCAATTTCTTTTGTACTTAATCATCAGTAGAACCCTTTTTTAGCTTAGCTGCATCACAGTTCTGGTGTGTTTTTGCACCCAAAGTTATAAAAGTTACTAATGTAGTTTCTTACCAAATATTAGTCATCAATGTGCCCAAGATATAAATGATGAGGTGGACAATTCCATTATAGGGTAATCATATTTACTATTACATAGGGATAGTACAATTGTTGTAAATTTATGTTGTTCTCTTTCCAGTCCTTTGCGGTCATATCTCTTGTTACTTTAAGAGTTCATTACTCTGAGTCTTACAGATTCTAGACTTTCTCAGAAAACTATTACATGTATATCCTGAATCAAGAAGTTCATTCTGCCAAAAATTCAGCATGTGCTTTATTATGAGAGCTTTATTAGCTTTGTATAGTTTGTTTAGGCATGGTAACCATTCTTGATATATATGGATAACTGTATAAAGTTTGTGTAGTATGGAAGGCACGGTAACATATCATGATCCATATAAATTTCTAAAGAACTTAATGAGTTTAGAATGGACTGGATGAACATTTGCTACTTTAGCTTGGTACTTCTGATTATTGTAGGACTTATGTATGCTGCAGGCTTACTGCAGCAGGTGGCATCTATTACACATGGTCACCCCTCATACTTCTCCAATTCATTTTTGGTGTATGATTAAGTGCTGCTGTTTATGGGAAGGAAATGCTGGTCATTTAACATATATCAAGTGGGAGACACTTATGGATTGAAATGAACAAAGGACAACTGTGGTCAGAAGTAGGAATGGTAATTCCTTCACTTATGCAGCCCCTGCTTATTATGCCCTCAGATACCATAATTTCTACTTTCTAGAGTTGATTATCATTAACGTGACTCCTATTATGTAATTTTAAAGCATAACATATTTTCCTTGGATATCTGCCCTTTGTTCAAACAATCTTTAGATATTTATCCAGCCACTGTAAATGCTCAGCACAATATCTATTTTTCCCCTAATTGAGTTGGACAAACTGTATACAATTACTTGTCATTTGTTTGGTTATCAGTTTAGTTCCTTTCAGTCCGAAATCTCATTAAGTTCTTTTATTTCCATGTTTGATTCAACAGAAAATTGTGCTTTGATTACGAACTACAAAAGAAACCTCTAGGGGGATCTCCATATTTCCAAGATTCAAATTGGACTTTGATCATTCTATTTTTAGTGGCTAAATCACCTTGTTCATTCTATTCTCAGTGGCTAGATTACCACTGGGTTGGCTAAAATTTTGCAAAATTTCATATGGACCATTATTAGCAAGTAATGCAATTTGATCATCGTGTGGTGAAGACATGGCTGGAAATCCCATGGAGCACAAATGACACGTCAACTTTGCCCACTAATGCCTACAAAGCATCCTATGTGCACAAACTAATGAACTTTATTTTGCCAGTGCTTGATTTTTCGCCCAAAGGAACACCCAATTCATACCTTCACACTCCATGATCAATTAATGGTTTCCTCCCCAAATATCAGTATCTGTAAATGTCAAAATCTAGTGTCACCAAAAAAACTTAAGGAGTAAGAACCACTAAACAAAGCTTTTGCGAAACTAGAGTATGCATGTTTTTTCCTCTATGTATATACATATAGAAGATCTCCTACTTTATCTTAAGATATATGGAGACCTGATATATAAATTCCAAGCCTGTCCAATTCCACAAACATCCAAACTCCAGAGATCTTCTCTTTGCAATACTTAGTGCAACGGTTTGAGAACATCTATACAGGAAGTACCATACTATATGTAAGGAGGATGGCATTGTAAAAAGAAGACATCTAAAGCTTTAAGAAACAGTTCAACAGAAATATACATCTTTGAAAAATGGTTCTAGTGTTTGTGGTGTTCTAAAGAGACATTAGCCAAACCCAAGAAAAATGCTCTCCCTTTGCTCTAGCTTTCTTGATCTAATATTTTTTCTCTATCCTCCTCTTTCTTTCTTAGAGTCTCAGGTTAAAAAGATGTGTCGGAGAGGAGGGATTTTACAATTGGGGTCTTTGCTTACCGGATCTTAACTCTCTTATTTCTTTTAAGTCCAGATTCCTTATTTTGCTCCCAATGCTTTGTTCATTCTTTCTATCAGCTTTCTTTAGAGTATTTTCTTAACCAGTTTTTGTATGCTTTTGGTTTTCCTCCACATTTCATAGGTTGGATTATGTAATGTTTTACATCCCCTAGGTTTTTGATCAATCATGAGGGATGTTACACAATTGTTGATATGTTACCAAAAGCTAGACCTCCTACATCTCAAGTTTATAAAAGAAGAAATAAAGAGTTGTGATGGGTTTAGTGTGTATTGTAAATAAATAAAAGAAGCTATAGATAATTAAAAAGAAAAAAAAGAAAATTATTGTAAATAAATAAACATAATTAATAAATGTTGATAATAAATGGGGAGTTAATAAGCTGTAGAAGATGAAAAAACAATGTGGAGTATAAAGAGGAGGAGAAAGGGTTGGCGAGGGGACAGAAAATAGACTTAAATTTTTATATTGCTGGGCAAGTTGCTCAAGTATCATTTTCCTACTTTCTAGTTAAAGAATCAAATTTTACTTGTGTTCTGCATTGTAATTAGCATTGATTCCTATCAATTAACAGTAGTGTCTTTGTTTCTCTATATGTGTTTCTTGGATCTGGAATGAATTTGCCTCGACAAGAGTTTAAGTCTAGTTGCTCATTTCGACAAGCACCTTATAGGTCTTCTTCTGCTGTGCCAACAGAAACCCAAGGTAATAATATTTAATCACAAATTTCCTCGAATTCTGCTAGTTCTCGGCATGTAGATGTCTTTACTCCAGCTACTGTGCTCCGTCCTTCGATTCAGCCTAAGAATGCAGCTGTATCTGGTGTTGTTGGTGCTGTTTCGGATGGAAATGTACAGTCTGGCCATGCACGGTGAAGGAATCATGGTCACTGACAGCTTTCACATGCCGAGTTTCTTGATAGAAGGGCCAAAGGCTTTTACTTTAAATGCACCCTGACATTTTCAGCAAATCACAAGTGTCCTAACATAAGTTTTTGATTGCTTGTGATGGAGGATGGTGTGAAACAGATGAGGGTGAATGGGAAGTTGTCCAAAAAGCTACTGATGTTGTAGCTGGGGAATGTCTAGTGGCTAAGAGTGATGGTAATGATCTATATCTTTCTCTTCTAGCTCTGAGAGGATTCAATGGACCTAATACATTAAAATTTCGAGGTACGCTTGTTCAACCTTTATTACAATCATGGTTGATAGTGGTGCTGGTCAGAAATTTATTTCAAAATGTCTTGTTGCTAAGTTGAAGTTGCCTGTTATTCCGACTATGAACTATAGAGTGACATTGGGCGATGGTGGTCGGATTCAATCGAATGGCGTGTGTCGTGCTGTAAAATTAGTAGTTGGTGACACTGATATTGTTGTTGATTGTTATGTATTGGAGCTTGGAGGGATTGATGTGATACTAAGGGTTGGTTGGTTGCAAATTGCAAACATTGGGGGCGATAAAAGTTGATTGAATGAAAATGACCATGAAAATTCCTACTAAACTCGGTGAGAAAATGCTGGTGGGAGATCCAACTCTTTGTAAATCTTCCATTTCATACAAATCTTTGCATAAGGTAGTAGATGTTGATGAGTGTACTATGATATGGTTGATTGGCAAGGCTGTAAACGATGAACACATAGCTGTGGATTCTCAAATTGAAGCTTTGTTGACTGAATTCAGTGATGCTTTTGAGGGAAAAATGGGTTTACCTCCTTCTCAACCAGCTGACCATAAAATTCCTTTAAAGAATGCAAGTGGCCCACTTAATATAAGGCCATATTGTTATGCATTTACAAAAAAATGAAATTGAGAGGATGGAACAAGACATGCTATCTGCTAGAATTATTCAGCCTAGTACTGGTCTGTTTTCTAGCCTGATTATTTTGGTGAAAAAGAAAGTTCACAGCGGTTTTGCATAGATTTCAGGGCTAAAATGAAGCTACAGTTCCAGACAAGTATACAATACCAACCATTGAAGAGCTCTTAGATGAATTACACAGTGCTAGGATCTTCTTTAAATTTGATCTGAAATCAAGTTATCATCAAATTTGAGTAGCCCTTGAAGATGTACATAAAACAACTTTTTGAACGCATCAAGGGCTTTACGAGTTTCTTGTTCTGCCGTTTGACCTTATAAATGCTCTAGCCAATTTTCAAGCTGCCATGAATGATTTGTTTCGGCCTCACTTATGACATTTTGTACTAGTTTTCTTCGACGACATGTTGGTTTATACTTTATAGTAGTGATGTTGAGTATCATGTGGAACATTTGCTGGTGGTTTTGAATTTGTTGTGAGCCAATCATTTCTCAGCAAATAGGGAAAAAATGTCTTTTTGGTAAGCCTTCTTTGGAATACTTGGGACATTATTTCCATTGATGGGGTAAGCATGGTCCAGCAAAAGTCAAAAGTGTTCTTTACTGGCCAATTCCAGATTTCTTGAATTATCTGGGTATTACAGAAAGTTTATTAAAGATTATGGCAAGCTTGCTAAGCCATTGATAGATTTACTGGGGGAAGATGCCTTTAAATGATCAAATGCAGTTGCTGTTGCTTTCCAACAATTAAAGAATGCTTTGGTTTAAGGCCCTGTTTTGCCTATGCCAGACTTTTCCCAACCCTTTGTGGTAGAATGTGATGCTTAAGGATGGGGAATTGGTATGTATTGCAACAAAATAATCACCCAATAGCTTAT
This sequence comes from Combretum micranthum, assembly GCA_024138025.1. Lineage (NCBI taxonomy): Eukaryota > Viridiplantae > Streptophyta > Magnoliopsida > Myrtales > Combretaceae > Combretum > Combretum micranthum. The sequence goes on along the minus strand of JAMXBD010000015.1, from coordinate 1,287,663 downwards.
TTTAGCAAGGCTTTGGCAGATAGGACACTTGCAAAATTGACATATGAAAAGGAACTTATGGCTCTTGTACTTGTCATTAATCACTGGAGGCCTTATCTTCTTGGTCAGAAATTTGTGGTGAAAATTGATCAGTGGAGTTTAAAATATTTATTGAAGCAATGGGTGGCATCTCCAAATCAACAACACTGGTTGTCTAAGTTGCTTCGATATGATTTTGAAGTGCAATACAAGTGTGGACAAGACAACAAGGCTGCTGATGCCTTAGCCAGAATGTTTGATGATGCAGACTTCAATGCTATTTCAAGACCTATTTGGACTAACTTAGGTGAAATTAAAGATGTGGTTAGCCAAGATTCTTTATTGACAGCAAAGATGGGTCTCTTAAGAAATGGTAAAGATGCTGGAAATGGATTTTATATGGTTAATGACACGTTATTCCATCATGGACAATTGGTTGTTCCTTCTTCATCAAGAGAGGTATCCATTTTTCTGCATGAATTTCATGCAACCCTGACAAGTGGGCATGCGGGTTTTTTAAGAACTTAGAGGAGGATTTCAGCTAATGTTTATTGGATAGGAATGAAGAGAGATGTGCAAAAGCATGTTGCTTCATGTGTTATATGTCAAAGGCTGAAAAATCAAACACTTTTGCCTGCTTGTCTTCTTTCCCCTTTACCTATTCCTCATGCTATTTGGGGAGATGTTTTTATGGATTTTGTCTTAGGGCTTCCCAAGTCTAAGGGATTTAATGTGGTGTTAGTTGTGATTGATCGACTGTCCAAATATAGGCCTTTTCTGTTGTTGAAACATTTGTGAGCCATTTTTGGCGAGATTTATTCAAGTTGCAGGGAACTCAACTTCATTTTAGCACTTCTTATCATCCTGAGATGAATGGTCAAATGGAAGTCTTGAAGTCTTGAGTTGTTGTCTTGAATGTTACTTGAGATGTTTTGCTTCCGAACAACCAAAACAATGGCTTCTTGGATTTCATGGGCTGAATATCACTATAATACTTCTTTTCATACTGTTGGTAAGATGACTCCTTTTGAAATTGTGTATAGGCGGTCTCCATGTACTTTAACTTCTTTTGTTGACTGAGAAATTGCTAATGAAGCTTTGCGCGCTGCTTTATATGCTCGAGATGAAGTATTGCAACAATTAAAACGTAATTTATAGCATGTTCAAGCTCTCAATTGCAAACATGCTGATAAACATTGGTAGTTTATGGAGTTTTCTGTGGGTAATTTGGTATTTCTTTGGCTTCGACGTAATTTATAGCACAAAGTTGTGATGAAGGAATATAATAGGCTGTCTCCAAGGTATTTTGGGCCATTTCAAGTGGTTGAGTGGGTGGGAAGTGTTGCATACAAACTGGAACTACCTGAAGGATGTCGAACACATTCAGTTTCTGATGTTTCACTCCTTGAGATCAGTGCGTACTTCGCTGTTTCTTCAAAGTTGGCATTGGATGCTCTACCAAGGGCTGAGCAAAATGAGAAACTTCCAGTTGCAATTCTTGGCTGTCGACTCCAATTGAATGCAATAAAGAAATCCTTCAAGTATTGGTACAATGGTAAGGCCAATCTCTTAATGAAGCTCCTTGGATGGATAAGGTTTCTTTTCAACTTCAATTTCCTGATTTTGTCCTGGAGGACAATGACACTCTTAATGGGGGAGGTATTGATATGTTAACAAGAGCTAGACCTCCTATATTACAAGTTTATAAAAGAAGAAATAAGGAGGCGCGATGGGTTAAAGGTGTGTTGTAAATAAATAAAAGAAGCTATAAATAATTAAAGAAAAAAGAGAAGTTCTGTAAATAAATAAACATAAATAACTAAGTGTTGATGACAAATGGGGAGTTAATAAGCTGTAAAAGATGAAAAGATAATGTGTAGTATAGAGAGGAGGAGAAAGGATTAGATTGGGGGCAGAAAATAGACTTGAATATTTTAATATTGCTGGGCATGTTGCTCAGGTATATCATTTTCTTACTTTCTAGCTAAAAAATCAAGTTTTATTTGTGTTCTGCATTGTAATTAGTGTTGATTCCTATCAATTGTAAACCTTTGACATTTAAAAAAAAAAAAAACTATGAAAACGCACACCTTTGTTTTGCAATTGCCTTAGGTTTTGTAAAGGAACTTTAGAGCCCATTTCTCGTATAAAGAGTTTGAGGCCTTATCAGGGTTGAAAGCCACCAACAGAAAATGAAAGTATCCTTCCACAAGTGGGGTGAACAAAAACACCAAGTCCCATATTATTCAATGTCTGGGTTTCTCCATCAGGAGTCTTTCCATCAGATACCTGACATTTTCTCTTTCATTTCCTGAAACTAACTTGGGCTACTTGTACAGATTTGGTTAATAGAATTGGAGCGCACATAAACCATGGGACGAGCAAGTTCCTTTCTTGTGTTGGTAGGGTCCAACTTATAGAAAATGATCTTTCTTTATTCAAGTCTATTGGTCTATTATTTTTTATCTGCCTAATAGGATTTGGAAGGACATCACTTCAATGACATGTAATTTACTATTGAATGGGAGTAATGAGAGGAAAGCAAAGGCAAAAGTTACGTTGAATGATGTTTGCAAACCCTGAAAAGCAGGTCTGAGTATTTATGATATTTGTGAATGGAATAATGTAGCACTTTTAAATTAAAATTGAACCTTTGTGCCAGTGATGAGTATTCTTTGTACCTTTGTTGGATTTGAAGCAAAATTTTTTAAGAGACGTCTTTTGGTCAGTTAAACCCCCTATCAAAGCTTTATGGAATTAAAAGTAGATTCTTTATGTTAGGGAGAAAACAAAATCACTCCTTAAATGGAAGTGAGAGATGGGAACAAAATTTCTTTGTTGTATGATGATCAGCATCTTGCTGGTCCGTTGGTGTATTGGATTGGAATAAAAGGGATCAATAGGTCTGGTTGGTGAAAGGAAACGAGGCTTTGCTCAATTATTGCAAACGAAGTTTAGGATTGGCCATTTGGAGGGATTTAGGACTCAATTAAGTTAGGGCTTGAAATGTCCCTAAATCTGATGTGTTAAATAGGTTGTATGGGGAAACAACCCCTAAAAGACTTTGTCCATCAGCGAGGTTTTAATCTTAAGCCTCTCCCTCTTCTTGCAGACTTGGCACCCTTTGGTTTGACACATGAGTTGCATCTTTCAACATGCATTCATTCTTTGGGTTGTGCAGCTCCAAAAGCATAATATTTTGGAGGCTAGTTTCATATTTGGTATCGAGCTTTGCCTGTTTTTAAAATTAATTACCTAGAATTTAAAAGTTTCAATTTGTTACCTAACATTTGGCCTTTTTTGCAATTAATTATGTAAACTTTACCAAGTTTTGTTATTAACTATTTAAACTTTATTTATTTTTACAATTAATTATTTCATTTAGGTATTATAAATGAACTTGAAAATTTTATGCATAGTAAACCGATACATTTAATTTTAGCTAGTTAACTGCACAAATTGGTAAAGTGTAGGTACCAAATGTAATATTTACCATATTCAGGATAAGCTCATACTCCAGAATGTAGGTAGATAGTAATGTTTGCTTTCTGTGTCAGAAAGAGGAAGAATCTGACCAACACCTTTTCTTCTGTTGTGGATTTGCAAGAGCAATCTGGTATAAGCTTAGGTTGGAGTTAAAATGGCTGACAAATGTGTATACATTGACTTTTGATCATTTGAGATATGTTCCCAACCTTATATGGGGTTAACTTCCACTTTGAGGAGGGCTTGTGTGGCTATTGTTTGCTATGTGTGGCAAGAAAGGGACATGTGGAGACTTGGTGGAACAAATTTCCAATACGGACTTTCTTGTTAGGAAATCCTAGTTTCTTGTAGGCCTATAGACTTCAGAGCTTCTGTAAACTCTTGAGTTAGATAGAAGTTTGAGTTTTGGCCTATGAACTATCTTGACATTTTGTTTAGTGCACGAAAGGATGTTAAACTTCAATTCTGTCTAGGGTTGGGACATATAGAATTAGAAAAATTATAAGACCAGAAGAATTATAAACTTATAAAATCATACGCCTAAATTCACATTCTACCAATAGTGTGCACCCAAACATTTTACTCTGTTTTAATTAGAAAAAGAATCATAAAATTGTGAACTCATATGATTGCAGCTACTGTTTATGATGTGTGGAAGGAATATAATGAAGTTTGCACCAGTGAATCCTCTCCTTATATAAATGCCAATCATTCAAAGGATCAAGGCTTTGGTTAATTTTGTGATAATCAGCTAGTGTGTTTTTGCAAACCTTTACTGGGGATTCCCATGACATCTTGTGGAAGGAGGAGTCTCTTATGCACACATTGTTTGCATTAATGAAACTTTACTTATTTCATTAAAAAAGGTATCATGGAGAGACATCGTGGATATATGAAGTGTGTAGTAAGAAATTGACTTTGCCCTTTGATGGAGCTTTAAATGAACCAAGAAACTCTGTTAGGTGTCTCCATTTGTGAGGGTTTTTGTGTTTCTAATTGATTTATTGGGAAGGGAATTGTCTCGTGCAAGTAAAGTTGAGCAATTGGTACATCTAAGCTGCTATGCAGGCATTCCTAGAATAGGTACGCTGGTGTTTGATGGTAATATTGTACCGCATAAAACATTAATTGTTAGTGTAGTCATAATAAAAGCTCAATCACCTATAGAAATTTTGCAAAAGTTTAATGACCTCAGAGGTACTTCAAACTATTTTTATGCCTGTCATAGCAACATGCTTATGCACTTTTTCACAAGTGGCAGTTATATCTCCGGCTTTTTCACTAAATAATTAGGGCCCCTAGGATCATTACATCATAGTTCCTGCTTGCAATGTGTTGTAAACTTGACTTAGTTCATAAAATATTTGTTACCTGTGCTGATGTTTAATTTTAGGATCACTTTCTGATAGTTCCATAATTATGCCTCTTTTAGTGCCAACATATGGGATAACCATGTCTTAGAAATAAGGGATTCACCGGACTTTCTTTGTGAAGGTAGAAGAAATCTAACAGCTATAGGACTTACAGGAAAACCACATCACTATCATGAATGGTATAAGAGACGGCTATACTTCCTATGCTTGGAGGGTATAAGTCGCAATCGACCACCAACAAGTACATCTTTTTGAGAAAAACCTAGTTGAAGTTGGTACACTGGAACACTTTGCAGAAGTCAATGAAGCTTAATCTGAAAACATAGAATTGGCTCATCCTAGCAAGGTCTGCTTATTTTGCATATATTACGATCAGGCGAGATCAGTTAATTTCTACCAAATTGAATATGGTTAGTTTATGCACTGATCGATATTCTCAATGTTTTCCATCTATTACCTAAATTTTTTTACATTTCTTTGTTTGTTTTCTAGATGCAGTCATGATGAAAGGATTGTGTGATATTTCTCTTTAAAGGACAACCTAACAGATGGAGCTCTTCAATTCATGGACAGGTTCCAGATTGCCGTTTACTGTTCAGGATGGATGAATCTGTTATCGAGATGCAAAAGCACCCTATAAATGAAGGGTAAGTCATATTAGTCTGTAATCTGTAGCTATAAAAGAATATAATTTATGATCTTTTTGAGTGTAGAGATGGTATGAGTTAGGCCCAAGTCATTATCCAACATTCCTAATGGAAAAACTGGTAGTACACCATTTGACATTGGATAAGTGCTAACAACTGGATTAGGTGAACCACACGTGGAAAACTACTGCATGTCTTAATGCAGACTTCATTCTGTTGTTGAATGAATCAATGCCCTATTCACTTCAGACTTTTGAGTTTTGACCAGTCCAACTTGTAGTGATATGTATCATGCTCCTATCGTTTGTCAATTCCTGCTAAAGAAAAACAATAGAACGTAACTCTGGAGATAGTAAACTGGTCCGAGCCTAGAGGCTTGCCTTCACAGGCTTCTTGTTATGTCTATGTCCAAATAAAGTTCGTCCACATTAAAAGCGTCTCGGAACTATAGTTTATCATGTAGATGTACTCGTGTCTTAGTGCTGTCTTTTTTCCTTTTGGCTGAAAAGAAATGAAGAAAAGATGCAAGAGGAAGCTATCTTATTTTGTTTTCGAGTATAGCTTCAGCGTCTTTTCTTAATGCATTTTTCTTCTTTGAAGTGGAAAGTCAAGAAACTCACAGCTGAGTGGAGAGGATTCTTTTGACCAATCATCATCATTCAATTCAATATTGTCATTATTACTTAGCCTTTTTATCAGATTCTTTACTTAGGATTACTATCCCAAGTCTTTTCGTTTTCTTCTGCATTTTCCATACCCTCTCATTTATATGAGAGATTTGGAAAAAAAGATAAAAAGGAATAATAGTGGGTGGTTTACGTGAGATTATATAATATTTAATTATGGTGTGAAATATTGGACATTTTTGAGTCTTTGAAGCTGAACTGAACAAGCTAACCTAGTATATGGGAAAGTGAACGAGGTTTGAGCTGAGTCACCTACTTGTGGAAAGTCACATGGCACTTTGCATCACATGTGACATAATAACGTTAATTATTATATGCCCATCTCTTGCATGAAAGTAGAGAGAAAAGTAAGCCATTTTGAACAAACAAGAGCATCTTATCCGGGATAATCATCCTAGTCCAAGTCCAAGGAATTGTGGATAATCATCAACTTTCTTAGTTGCTGTCATTCTTTAAACAGATGCTTCATTACCCATCTATCTGCACTATGATTTGTCTGTTTCTAGTTTCTTGCTTATATATATATATATATATTGTTTAATTTATATATTTTTTCTTTTGCACAAACCCACGTCTTTCACCGTTGCTTAACCACCCCCTTTGGCTTTTTATGGACTTTGTGGTATATAAGTTCTCATTTAATAAGGAAATGCGTGCCTTTCTATTATTATATTTAATTTTTTTCAAAAAAAACTATTAATTAAGTTCGAGCATGCTTGGTCATTACTATTATCAGCCCACGTGTTATTTCGCATAGGGATTTGCACCGCGACGCTTTTCTTTTCAACTTTTCATCCATCTCTAAGCAACTTCTATTGGACGGATGATTTTATTTTTCTGTAATAAGCAAATGAAGTCAAATCATTGTTTGATTCATAAAATTGTTGCCCAAAAAAAACAAAAAAAAGAAGAAGAAAACCCATTAATTGGATGGTTTTAAGTTTTAATAAGGGTTTGTGGCGCGCACATGTATATATAGACATCGTCACGGTTTCGAAATCGAACAGATTTGAAATTTTCAGGTCTTGAAATTGAAAAACTAGAACCAGAAAGTCTCTCACGGTTTCAATCCGGTTTCATGGTACCGTCGGTTCCCGGTTCTGACTTTGGAACAGTGGAATCATCTTTTAAAAGAAAATAAAAATAAAAATAAAAATTAATTTTAAATAAATTTTAATGTTAAAATAATTATTAAATATAAAAGTATTAAATTATTTAATCAAAATTTTTAAAAATTTATTTAGAATACACATTTATACAAACACAAACACATTCAATATCAATTATAGTTAGTATTATGATATTGTAAAATACTCTAAAAGATAAAAAGAAAATTACAATGTAAAAATAATGTCACATTATTAAGAAAATGAATTTCGCTTTAGAAGAAGTTTTTTAAACTAATTATATATGATTTTAGGTTATGTTTATTTGTGTTGTTGATAATAACATATTAACTATTGTGAATAAGTAATAAATTTTACTATTTATTTGAAATAATTTAAATATTAATAATTATATTTTTAATATTATTTTTATTTTTTTAATGGAATCATGTGGAATTGCTGGTTCCACCTGTTTTAGGTCAAAGAATCACTTAAGAATTGTGAAATCGGTGATTCCATAACCTGTTCTAAAACAGGCCAACCGGTCTGATTCCGGTTCGGAATCGAATCATGTCTATATCTATGTATATATAATTTTTGTAAGATTATGAGAGAATTTTATTTTGATAATTGAAGAGGTTTATCTATGCCTAATCCTAACTTAATGATTTAAAATATATACTCGTAATTTTCCTTCTTTATGTTTATTGGTTAATTCGTAAATTTCATTGAAACATTTGAACTGGGTTAATATTTATTGATGACAATACTTGTAAAATGCTGTTACAACTATACAATCGGTAACAGCACTTGAAAAAGATGATTTTATGATTTAAATCGGACAAACCTATCCTTGTTGATCTAAGTATTTATACACTTAGATCTAGACATGAGTTAGGTAACTCGTGACCCAACCTGTTATTGGTGGGTCTAATAAGTGACTTGCTCATTCTAAGCCGGCTTGGTTTAATGCTTAGGTCTATATAAATCCACCATTATTATTCTCAAATTTGATTTGCATTATTTGACATAATTTCTTTTAATCAGTTCATGAAGAATTCAACCACTACTCAATTATATCTATTGCAATAGATGTTTTTTTATAACTTTTAAAACTATGCAAATCACCGTCAGTTTATAACTCAAAGAATTATAAATATGACGAATTTAGGGTTTTCACGCTTAAGTTCCTAGTTAATATTTCAAGAGATATAACTGCAATTTTCCTATTATTCACTTGTTTATCTTTATTATTTAATCTGAAATGAGTTTTACTATAACATTTGAATCAGACAACAAACAAAACTTGGAGGAAAAAAAAAAAAATTCTACTATGAATTCGGCAACAAAACTTAAAAGAAAGGGATGCTACACAGTTCAAATCGGACAAAAATTGGTTGAAAGGTGGAATTTGATGACTTTTTCTACATGTCCAGCTAGAGAAGGATAGACTTTCGTTTTCTTAGTAGTGCACGTTTGGCGTGAAGGTTTGGAATATTCTCTTCTGGTTACCATCCCCGAATTTGGTCCATGAATACCGCTATTCGGCGCTGCATCCTGCATGTTTGATTTCAAAGCTATAAAAATCTAAAGATTAAGACCTTTTACATTACGTTATGCCATTATTTATTATGTGTTTGGCAAAGTTAAGGGAAGAGAAAGGAGATGAAATATTGTTTTTTTTTTTTTGGATTATTAGGATGGAAATGGAAATAAATAAGGGAGACGTTGTCATTAGATTAAAATGTCCAATATTTTTTTATTTTTAAATTTATTTCTGAAGGTATCTTTGTAATTTTATATTGTTTTTCCATCATTTCTGTCATTTTCTGCTCAAAAAATGGAGAGAAATGAATGAGATTCAAATTTTCACCAAGTTATTTTCGTTCTTTTTCCTTCTTATTTTAAGAACCCAAACATTGTTTTTCCTCTCATTTCTCCCGCCGTTTTGATCCTTACCAAACACAGTGTAAAATTTGGAAGTAGATCCGTGATTATTCAGCCTGGAATCAGAACTTAAAAGAGGGTAATAATTTATTGAGCAAGGATAAATTATAATAAAACGTGATGGCTGTTGCACACGCCCTACATATAGTTAGGAAAAGAAAAAAAATTAAAAGGAAAGATTATCCATTATAAAATGTGAGATTTTGAAAACGTGTGTGTTTTCATATATATATATATGAACCAGAAGAATTTTAACCTCTAAGGTTGGTGTAAATAATTTTTAAAAGAGAATGTTATTAAAATGGACGTTTCGTGTGGCTGTGTGCAGTTGTATGTCGAAATTGCTTAGCAAGAGCCAAAGCAAATCTTGTTAACGTCTTAGGATTTCGGTGTAGTTAATGATAATCGGACATTAAAATATTAACAATTCGACAAGCAATGAGCAAATGTTTATCCTCTTCGACCAAAAAAAAAACCAATATGACAAGAAATAAATGTCCAACTAGATTCCTTTAAGCAACTAGATTCATGTATCTCTACATGTAATTATATCCTCTTATCTTTATTTTATATGTGCTTTTTCTCTTTCACTTTTTTTTTTTTTTCTGCTGGTATTATTTTGTATATGTGGTAATACCTCCTTTTTTTTTTTTTTGCCCACTGGCCATCTGAAAAAAAAAAAAATCCTCTGATTTTGAAATGGAGTGTTTTACATCATCAAATTTTTGAAATAAGTATCCTATTCAACTATTTTAGCGTTAGATAAAAGAATATTATAGTACTAAAAACATTTTATTTTTAATTTTTACAATTCAACTAAAAATTGTCTAAAATAAAATACAATGCTGGATATTTTTCGCTGCTTGTCAGATTTGCCAACTGAGATATAAAATAAAATACGTGCAATTAATTTGTCATATACACACGTAGAAATATTAAATTTAGATGAAGATTCAGAATATCTATATATTTTTGTTATTTAATAGAAAAAGCTTGAGGTATCAAAACAGAGACTTATATTATATGGTTAGATATCTGAAACCTTAAACTTTAAAAAGGTGAACTATATTTTCATCAAAGTGAGGATTCATCCGAACTTTGACTATGTAGACAAACATAGTAATTCGGACAGGTGTGCGTGGAATTAAATAAGCTCCACTAAAGTTACATTGCGAAAAGCACCACTAGAGTTTATCTGGGACTGTATGAAAAGACTAACAACTTTTTCCATGATGTTGATTTTAATTAGAACTATTTGATAAATTATGTTGGATGACATAGGTATTTGAAAGTTAATTTATTTAATGTATGTACATTTTCAATTGCTAAAAAGATGAAATAATTTATTGCAAAATAAATTAAATGAGGTATTTATAACAAGATATTGAGGAAAATAAATATAAAACTATCTAAATATTAATACCTTACATATATTTAATAATTCATCTTTTATACTTTAAACAAACTTGCTTCTAATCATTGATACATTTTGGTATAATTTATCCTAAATATATTATATTATGAACATATATATGAAAGCTAGTTAAAGTCTCATGTAATGTAAAGAATTTTTGTTTAAATTATACATATCAATAGAAGTAATTTATTTATTTATAAAATTATTAAAATTAAAACAATAGTTATATTGCATATCTATACATATAAATTAATATGTCGTCTGCAAGAGCTTCAACCTTTCAAACGAACTCTATTTTTTGTGATTTTTTATCAAGTCATAAAAGTGTCGAAACTCTTAAAAATTCTTTATAATAGACATGCAATTGTGATGCATGTGCAAAAATCAAATATAGTGATATAATAAAATTTAACATATAAAATGATCATCTAATTATGCTATAATTTGAGGGCAAAAATCATGTATAAACTGTTTTAAAATACTTAAAGAAAAGAGAAAACATACAAGAGTAGTACTACAACATAAATGTATTTATTAAATTGGACAAAAATATGCTAAATATAGTATATTTGTTTTATAAAACAAGTCATCATCTGCATGCCTCAATAATAAATAAGAATTAACTATTATATTTTTAGTCTTTTGTAGGTATTGCTGTACCATAATATTACATACACTATAAGAAAATTGGATTCTAGAGATAGAATTTTTATTTTTAAAAATAAATTTATGTTGAAAAAATTATCATCTTTGAATCTTTTTATAGAAATAAAACTTCTCTTACCAATTTTCTATTAGAATTTTTTTTCTAAAAGTCAATTTTCAGTAATGATATAAGAATTAAAGAAAGAATTTGTTGTCATTAATGTAGATAATGAATCGTACATTGGATAATAATGACTTGTGTCCAATTATATTCGGTTATAATTCTTGATTGGCTTTTATAAAGAAGAATGAATTATATACCTAAAAACTACAACTTTTGACTAAATTAAAATAAAATTCTTATTAGTTAATTGCAAATAATAATATAGATATAAATAATATTATCTCTTGAATACATAATTGAAATAAAAATAAAGATTAATATTTGATGATATATAGCGATGGAAGGATGTACCTAACAAAAAAGAAAAAAAAAACTATAAATAACATTCACAATGAACAGGTGTAAACGATAAAAGTTCCTATGGAAAAAAAATAAATATATATACAAAAGTTTCTATGTTATTAGTGTGAGGAATATACTATTATACGTATAATTCATGATACGGACACCACAGAAGATGATTGGCTTGTGCTATTTATCTTTTATTCTCCCTTTTCCTTTTCAATATTGGCTTGTAATAGTTGGCCACGCATATGTGAAGATAAACACACAAATATACGAGGAGTGGGGTTTGGTTTTACTTCATCGAGTTTGGCTAAGTTGTGAAGAAAGCCCGTGAGGGTGACACCGTACGTAATAAAAGTATCAATTTGTGTTCAATGACTTTTCTGCAGTTGGTGCAAAAAGAAAAAAAAAAAAAAAAAGGGAAAAGGAGGATTCCCACATTGCAAAGAAAGATCGATTTTTTATACTCGAACCCTGAGGAAATCACGTATTTTGCTACTCAACTTTCTTTGTATTTACTCCACGTATTACGAGAACTTGTTGCAATAATTGACCATACTTATGGTGTGTGGTTCACGTTACTTTTGAGGCATCTATTTAATTGGCACCTCTTATATCATGTTTGGCATAAATGAATTGACATAATTGACATGAAATGATTTGAAATTAAAAACGAAAATATAGGGTTAAGATCAAAATCACTATTTCAATCTTTTATTTATTTGGTGATATGGCCATGAAATCACATAATTCTTTCCATTAATTATATTAATTTAAAGTATACTCAACATAGGATCATCGAATGGGAATATTGTATAATATACACGATAACTTATGATATTTATTACGTTAAACACTATAAGTGTGTGCGTATATATATAGTATGTTATATAGTATAAACTATGCCATATATACGGATTCTGCGTTATAGTTTGTATATATATATATATATATTGTTGTTAGTTAAAAACTAAAAGTGGACTTTGGGATAATTGAGTTTGATTATAGACTTATGAAGTAGGGCCTACAAAACAAAATGTTGTCAAGGGTGTATTATGGGTTTGTTAGGCACGGCCATTCTAACACCTAAGCCAATACTCATCCAAGATGGAAAATAAATGATAATAGAGTATAAGATTTACTAGTGTAGCATATTTGTCTTCATAGACTTGTGAAGAAAATATTTATAAGAGATGAAATTTATATACTTAGGGTGGTAAACGAGTTGAGTCGAGATGATACAGTGCCAAACTCAGACATGACTAGAATGAAAAACTTAGAGCTTGAGCTCAAACTCAAATTCAAACTCAATCAAGCTTTATTTTTTAAACTTGAACTTGACTCGAATTAGTACTTGATAAATTTAAACTCGACTTGAATTAGTACTCGATAAGCTCTAACTTGACTTGAAGTAGTACTCGATAAGTTCAGACTCGAATTGATTAGCCTCAATTATCCTTATAAAAATAATTATACTAAAAATAAAGTTGGAATTCAGGGATGGAATATTATCGTTTTTAGTTAACTTGATTTTAAATATAATAAAGATGGATCATTGAATAAGGAAAAAAAATGAAAATAGAATTTAAAAATGAGAAAAACACAAAGTTCATAAATTTTTTTATAAAAAAATATGAGAAGTTCGAATAGGCTCATGAGCTACTTGAATTGGGTATTTTAAAACTTAAGCTCAAATTCGGTAGCTACTCAAGTAGCTCAAACTCGAGCTTGACTCGATTGTAGTCGAATCAACTTTAACTTTCACCAAGTAGAACTTGGGTGGCTCATGAATTGTCTCGACTCACTTCAAAATTTAGGCAAACCAAATAACAACACACTCTAAGCATAGGCTTAATGTAAGCAGGCATCGACAAACAAAAAGGACCATAATTTCCTATTAGTTGCTATAGTTTGAATTGGTACTTGCATCATAGAAGAAAACTAAAAATTTAGGTGTATGTGATAATGGGAACGCTTAAAAAAGGAGAACATTTATAGATTAAAAATAAGTTTATCTCATATGAATATTAACATATGGAATACATAAATAAGTAAATGACATACTAGACCTATATTTAAAAAGAAAAAAAACTACAAATCATTAGTGCCACTTTAGGAGCCAATTCTCCTTTCTTATCACTACCTTCTATAAGTTTCACTGTTAGGGGACCAAATCCCAATCTTAAGTGGTCTTAACTGAAGAATTCTTCTACTATTTGGATAACCACTTAAGGTTAACACAAACTTATCGAGCTATTGCCATATGCTTACCAGGTCAACATTTGTTGACCAGAAACTTACTAAGGACTTACAACAATGCTAAATCCCATTGTTTTCTTTTCTTTCACTATCATTCTCAATTCTTATCACCAGTACTTCTAAATAAGATTCTTTGAGTTGCCAATATACACTATCTTCATTTTGTATTAACCATAATCATAAGAATTGAATGTCAATAGTGACATAACACATACAATAGCATCTATTCTGGTTAAATTTGTTATTGCTATATACATTCTACATAGGAAAGTTTGCTCATTTCCACATGACATTTAAGTACAGCTTTTTATACACTTACATCAGCTTTATTTATGAGGACCATACACATATTTTAAGTTCAAGCTTCCTGTATGAGTGAAGGAAAATGATCAACACATTTACACACACACACACACACACACACTATACCATCTGACACACACACACAATATACATGATGTAGGCTCTACAAACCAAATTATCACTCATACACACAATGAAATATGATAAATAAAAGGAGATATATACAGTCATGAACAAGATATATATATTATTCATGTTTTAATAAAAATACACGCCACCATTCCTTAGCTCGTGCGTAGACACACAACCCCCTTTTCCTAACTAGCACTTTATCCATATTATTATCATTGCTATATATATATATGTATACATATATATTTGACTTTTTAAAGACAAGTCTTCGAAATTGTAATGCGAAGGCTTCACATCCACACACCCGCTCCATGCATTGTAAGCACAACAAACCCTATTCTCTTCTTTTCAATATATTTTTTTATTCATCAAACATCATTAAAGTTAACAGATTTGGGTCTTTGTTTAATTTATAATCCATTCTCATTAGATACATAAAATGGGCTAAATACAAAATTTTAATGCAATTTTAACATCTTTTGTAATATTTTTAGATATTTAAAACGCAAGTAATGACTATATGATCAATAATATCAAAATGAAGTATTGAAAATAAGAGAAGGATTGAGAAGATCGAGCTAGGGCTTAATGTGGAGTTCGGACTATCTCTTACTCTCCATGATTGCACAATACCTCTAACTAGAGACTTTGCATACTACTTTTATTGATCACCACAATTAGAACACTTAAATGGGCTATATCAGGTATCATACACAAGAAAACACAAGTGTAGTGTTTTTACAATACTTGTAACTATAATCTCCCAAAGAACTACAGTTTCACTCATTAAAAAATAATGCAAATTATGTACAAAAGGATAAGAACAAATAAACACCTAATAACTTTCTTTTACGGAAAATGAAAGCTCAAGTGAGTGTCTCAAATTTGTCCATAAGCTTGTATTTATATCTCTTCAACATTGACCTTAAGAATTGTGTAATGCATTTTCTTATTAAAATTCAATTTGAATCTTTTGGTTCAATAATTTGCTTTTTTATGGATTTTTTATTGATTTATATTAAGTTTTTAATTTTCACATATTTATAAGTAATTTAAAGATATATTTGTATTTGTAGAATTCAATACTTGTAGATTTCTCTTACCTTCTCTTTGTTATAATAGTTGGTTATAGAAAATGTTTTAGGAGACCCCTTTCTATTGTCGCCACTTGACTGTCAGCCTAACTAGATTTTGTTTAGTTAATCAATTTTGTTAACACATTGAAAGAGGAAAAATGACGCCCAAAGGGATCAAACATTTGATAGTAAGATCATATAGGGCATCATTATTTGAATTGACGTTATATAAAGTAGTACAACTAATGTTTTAAGTAAGTGACAAATGAAAACAAAAAGATTCCTTATGTACACAGCTTCATATGAAGTTGATTTCTTTTTATTAACCACTTAAAACGTTAATCTCTTATTTGCTTAACTTTATATAATATTGATAGGTTTTTTTTAACCACTTAAAATGTTGATACTCTATTTGAACTTATCCTACCTATTTAGTGGGAGTAGTGCAAGTCTAACATAAAAAAAATTCAATCGAATGTTTATGTAATGTAGACCAGCATTAAATTGTTAAGGCATAATAGTAATAGGTAACAAGCCTTAACAGCTATTATTAATGGATATAATCCTAAGGGAATGATTGTAATTCTTGTATTTATTGGATTGGTCATGTACTTCTCAGCTATTGAGCAAGGCCTAATAGAAATAAAGAAGTAAATCATAGAAATGGAAAAAAAAATTTGCCACATACTATGTGCTAGAAGATTAGAAGTTGGATTTTCTTATATCTATGTTGAGAGGCAATGTAGCAAAGTGCTAGAGATCACCTCATAGATTATTGAGTTAAATGGCAACTTAGGCTATATTCATGGAAGCCTTCTATAAAAGATTCTTTCTAAATAGTATTTGGTGGAGAATTTTGATCAAGTTTTCAATATAAAATAGGGAAATGGACCACAAAGGAGTATGAGAGCAAACTTAATAGTTGATCAAATTTGCTTTAAAGGGATTTGGAGGTAAAAAAAAAAAAAAAACACTAAAATATAGAAACTTTTGAATTGGTTGGATCCTAGGTTGTGGTTTATTGTTAGTTTCTAAGAGCATCCACATCCCAAGAACCTCTAAAGAATTTCTTAAAATGCCATGTTATCATTTTAGGGATCTCTTTCTTTAAAGGACCCCTCTACATTATCCCTAAGGTTCTTTACATAAGTTATTAACTTTTTTTTAGGTTTTGTAGATCCTAACTATCTTTTCATAATACACTTAATAAATTTAAAAAACCATAAAGACATGAAGAATCTTACCTTTCGGGATCCTTATCAGAGGACCTAAAAAAGTTTTAAGCATGTCTTCCATTCTATAGGACCTTAAGAATTGAGGTCCTTCGCCTAAGGATCCATGTCAAGGACCTAGGGTAGGAATGCTTTAACAACTTCCAACTTTCTTAGTTATCGTGAACAAAGCAAAGTTAATTGAGTGAGGACATTGCCACATCAGAACCATGATATAATAAAAGATTGAGTAGTTTAAGGTAAGTGATGTGAAATGGTAAGAGACTTATGGTAGATCAAGTTCTAAGATAAGGCACATTAATGGCTATGACACTTCAGCCTTATATTGAACTGTCAATAGAAGGCTGGAGATACACCAAGAGTTTTGGCTTTTAATAGGTGAAGGAATGCAAGTGAGTAGTTGGAGCATATTTTACATGTGGTCATACTGTCACACTAAGCATGAATGTACAAACCTGAAATTCTCTCCAGTGTTTTAGTAAGCATTCCACTATAAAGGGAGGTAAAATTTCATATTGAGGTTATTTGGGAGACACCATTATATAAAAAATGCTTGATTAAATGATGTTAGTTGATGAAGGAATTGAAGAATTGGTTGCATGAATTGCTAATGAAGGGTTTATTAGTGTGTAACCTTGGGAAGTTTTGGTCTTGTTTATCAAAAGATAGTAGTATATGATTATGTATGGACCATGGGATTTAAACTAAGTTATCATTAATAATAAGTAACATGTGCTCTGAAAATGATGATCTTTCTTGATCAGTTGAGAGGAGCTTAAGTGATTTCTAAGACCTACCTAAGATTGGTATAATCTCATGAAGATGTACCAAAGACAACATTTAAAACATAATTTATACATTATAAATCTTTAGCAATGCCATTCATATTCACCAATTGTCACGCCTCGAGGGT
This sequence comes from Combretum micranthum, assembly GCA_024138025.1. Classification (NCBI taxonomy): domain Eukaryota; kingdom Viridiplantae; phylum Streptophyta; class Magnoliopsida; order Myrtales; family Combretaceae; genus Combretum; species Combretum micranthum. Next base: position 1,269,954 of record JAMXBD010000015.1, on the reverse strand, counting down.
ATTCTAGTAGTATATACAATCTATCATGTATACTATTACTAGTTATATCTCTAGAGATGACATATTTTCAAACAAATAGGATCTTTTAGTTGTATCGATAAGAAATGACAAATATATGTAAGCTATAATTCAGTAAAATAACTGACATGACAAGTCTTGAATATCATAATATTACAAACCATAATTCTATCTTTAAGTCTCCAAATACATAACTAATATTTCAAATACTAACTATTTTACACCTAGGAAATAAAATCAACAACTTGTCCCAAATATCCCAAGTTCTTCCAGCTTCTAAATCTTACCGGAGTCATGCTCTTGGAAGAAACGAGCCAATATCATAGAACAAGCCTAAAAGGTCTTTAGGAGTGTGAGCGAAACCATGGGCTCAGTAAATAACAAGATATATTACACATTAATCAAATTCATTAACAATTATATGTAATGCAACAATCAAACAAATGCTCAAAATACAAGTATGGAAGATCTAGAATTTAAACAGATAAGAGATTTATACTCTCTTTATCATCAGGGATGAAGGAACATTACTTAATGACCCACCTGCCTAGGATAAACTAAGTATGCATGAAAATCAATGATTTCTTGTTTTAGATTATCACTTTAATTTAAGGGTATTTTAACTAATCATTTCTTGCATCAATCTATAAAAAAACTCCCTAAGTATTAGTAATTTCAAAGCGATACAAGGCGGTGTCGTTCGTTGCCACTTAATTCTTGTGGAACCGACGAAACAAAGATAATTTTATGTAGAATTATAAATATTTTGTATAGAAAAACCAAGCATTAACATTGAATCGAAATACTATTACGTAGCAGACTGTCACACTTTTGAAATATGCAATAATATAGTTCGTGTAATGCATGTTTTTTTTAATTATATAGCCAATATTTCTTAATCAGGCTTAAGGTGATCATACATTACACATAAACATATACCATGCCTTTCTTAAGTCATCAGACAATTTGTATTATTACTTTTATTATCTTAATTTGTCAACACAAACAAATAACTCGTATCACATACTCAACAGATTTCTACATCAACCATATTATTATCTTTACATTATGTATGCTACTAGTTACAAATATAAACAATATAATAGATTTGAGTTACTCACCTGCTCATGATGATCAGTCGTAATAGTCCTCAGGAAAATCCACGAATTGATTAGTATCACCTATTGATGAATAAATAATTTCTAATAAGATATATATGCATATCTATATAAATAAATCATATTGGTTGTCTAAGTATCCTAAAACCAGTTTTTATCTTTTCTAGATATATATCTTTTCTAAGTTATTATCTACCAATAAATAATAATTTTAAAATATTTTATTTTTATCAGATAATTATAGAGTTTTTATTCAATAATTCAAGATTTTATTATCATCATCGTTATTATTTTTATATTGTTCTTTAGTTTGGTCACCTTATGGTAATTGATATTTATTTTCTATCATTTATTTTCATCGTGTTTCTCTTGATCTCATTTCATGTTATTATTTGTTATCTATGAGAATTAAATTATTCTTAATTATAAATTATTCTTATATATTTACTTATATAGAATAATTATCGGTATTATCTACTGTGTTTGTCAATTTTATTTATCTATTTAGAATATTATTTTCTATTGTTTATAGGACAATTATCATAATCTACTGTTTTCTTTTAATATAACAAAAGTGTTTCTTATTTGTAACGGTCACCAAAGTTTAATACTTATCAATTATTTAAATATACTAATCTTTAAACACTTATATTTATTTACTAAATTTATTTATTATATATATAAATATATATTATAAGGTAATGGAGGAAACAAATTTTCGTTCAGGTGAAATTTTGCATGTACGCTGACCTTCATGCATGCATAACCAGCCTTCATGCATGCACAGTCGGCCTTCAAGCTTTGTCGAAGAATTATTTTACGTTATTATGTTCCAGGGAATGTTGGCATGAAGGCTGCTAGCTTTTCCATCTACGTTGTTGGCCTTGACAATATATGCCGCTGACGTTCATGCATTTTTACGCATAATAAAAATTTTACGTAGCATTGTTCTAGTGTAAGTTGACTCGAAGACTGCTAGCTTACCTATGTACGCCACCAGCTTTGCCATGTATGCCGCCAGTGTAGGGCTGGCGTACACATTGTTCATCATCTTTTTCGTTTTTTTCTTAGTTCAAAGTCCATTTTTTTAACCATATATCTATTTTACTTACATGTTTGATTATTTTTGAGTATTTTTCCATGATTCTTAGTTATTGTTCATGATATACTAATACATATCATATATATTATAATCATCATAATATGGGATTTCTTAGCTTCTATACATATCATGATGTATAAATAGAGTTTTAGAGTTAGAGATTATCTTGTATGAGCTGAGATTGGGTTGTTAAACCTCCTTCCCACATCTAATCCGAATCTATAGTTAATGAGAACATTGCTTAAGCTACTATTTATTACACATACTTACTTAAAATAGATTTTACTTACCTTTCTTATTCACTCCCTAAGCTTGTATTTGGATCTTATTAAAACTTGTTTATATGGAATTGTATTTATTTGTTTTGGGTTGCTGTTGGTGTATTTTAATGGCTTTGTTTATAGTCGATTAAGGGTTGTATTTGTAGGCAAATGGAGGCAGCTTCCTAGGAAAAGGTTTCGGCCAAGAGGAGAAGGAAATTCTCCACCGAATCCCACCGTTTTTGCATGATTTCATTTGCATTAATTGTGATGCTTATTTAGGTAATTTTGATTGGCTAAACCATCCATTTTCTTGACTTTTTTGCCTAATTTGACCCATTCGTTTTGCAATTTTCGGCTGCTACAAGTTTGAGAACATCTTAGTAGCATATCATGCAATTTCCACCGAAAATAGTACAATTAAAATTATAATTTTATTTAATTAATTAATTATCTTAATTTTAGGATAGTTTATCAAGCTAATCGGATATATTTATATAAGTTATTTAGGAGTTCTGTCTCAAAAAATTTGTTTGAAGTTTCTACAAATTTTCTAAATTATCTTCGTGTTTAATTTTAAGTTTAAAGTTCACATGATTAATTATTTTTAAGGTTTTATCTCATGCGATTAGGGTTTTCTAAGCTTAATAAGTCAATTTCAGTTCTAAGAGCTTAAGAATTCTCTAACTAGAATAATGATGTGATCCAAACATTTATTTGAAGTCTAGATTATTAGTTATGGAGCTATTTTTGTTCTTATTATTTATTTATAACTCTAACGATTCATCCTTAAATTATTATTTTCTAACTATATGCTTTATTAATTATTTACTTTTTAATGCACTTGAAGTCTTATCTTAATTATTTCTATATTTTGAGTTTTTGATACTTACTACGAAATCTTATCTTTGGTATTTGTTACTATCTAGGGAACTTCGTTTTAGGGTTTGAAGTTATATAGATTCATTACTATTCGTAGTTTTATTCTAGGGTCTTTGTTGAATCCTACATTGACCTTCTATTTTTATATATGTATTTCTATTTATTTTTTACTAGTATGAAAATTCTCGGGGTTTACACCAATGCCTCATCAACATTTATAAACCTTACTAATGGGGAATTTTGGGGAATATTTGGATAAGTTTGATGGGGTATTTATTTATGATAGTCTAGTATATACCAAGAGTGAAGAATAAAATGGTTAACTTGAGGATTGTATTGTAGAGATTAAGAGTATGGAAGTTTAATGTGAAATTCAAGAATTGTGAATCTTAGTTAAAGAAAGTAAACTTCCTAAGCCATGTTATAATTAAAGGAGTATTAGTAAACCATAGAATATTAAATCTGCCATAATGTGAAATTCAAGAATTGTAAATCTTAGTTAAAGAAAGTAAATTTCCTAAGCCATGTTATAATTAAAGGAGTATAAGAAAACCATAGAATATTAAAGCTGCCATGGAATGGGTTAAGTCCATATATTATGATAGAATTTACGAGCTTTTTGGGAAGCTTGTAGTGTAACTAGCATCGAAGAAACTTATTATTTATTAGTTACCTATTCTAGAACTTACTATTTTTAGATAAAGAAAGTTAGTGCAACTCATTTAATTCTTTATTTTGTTCTCTATACATATATATTTAATTTAATTGTATATATGTATATTTATTTTATAAATTTGATTTCCTTAATCAAAACTCTTGTATATGTATATATTTCATCTTATATTAAGTTGTCGTGCTTTATCAAACATGGTATAAAAATGAGATCAATTCTAACTCTACGTATTTCTTGAACATTTTCTTTTCAAATTTATTTATCATAAGGTAAATAGATCTTTCTCTTGTGTGACTAATTACTTGTGCCTTTGAATTTGAGGTGGTACTTGTACTTAGTGTTCAAGATGGCAAATAACATGCCTAATTTAGATTTGCATACTTCTGTCAGTACAATAGTAATGTTCTATGGAAGAAACTATGCTCTTTGGTCTTAGGCCTTTTGTACCCTCTTGGGCACTTAAAGTTGAGATTATCATTTGATTGAGCAGATAAATGATATATTCTAAGGATTTCAAGCAATCCTACGAGTAATCACAAAATATATGGAATTATACATCATAGTTGCATTTAAAATATTAAGTGAGTGTTGTAAAATGGTGAGTCTGGATGTATCTACACTCTAAGTTTGAGGGATTTCTATCTTATGATTATTGTCCTTTCTATTTAGTAAAAATTCATTTCCTGTGTTTTGAATTTCTTCTTCTTTCCTTTTTATGTTTTAATTTTTTATTCTAATTTGTTATTATTTACCGCCAAGAATTTGTTTAATAGTTCTGGGTTATAATAGCATGTCTCACTTCAAATTGCAAATTTAAATGACATTAAAACAGGGATTTTTTCTTTTTTGGTTACAAAATGAGTCAATCTTTAAGAGAGAAAAAAAAAAAAGAAAAGAAATTGATCAAGCACTCAAGCAAAAATCAATTTAAAAAAATGAAAACCATTGACTAGTTAGAATACAACATGTATCACTTATTCAACTTGAATGTAACAAAGTTAAAAACAAAAGGGCTCAAATTTAAAAGCAAATAAACTTCCAGGAGTTTCATCTATTAGGCCAAAATTTTCCTCAGTTTCTTCGTACAATTAACACTCTTTAGAGTCTTTGGTTTGGATAATTTTTCATCAATGGCAATTTTTTTTAATTTTAAAAAGTTGAAGGTTCTTAATCAAAAGAGAATAGTTCGAGGGGCTAAAATTTTGAGGAGTTCATTTATATTTCTCAATTGAAAATACTCTTGTAAGTTTTTGGTTCGGCTAATTTTTTCATCAATACCAATCTTCTCTTTTTTTTTTTCCTTGTTTTTGTATTTCCTAATTGATATAATTTTTTATATTCTCGATTTTTAAGTAATATAATTTCTTATTCTCAATTTCACTATTTATAATTACCTTTATTGTTTGGTTCATTTAATTATATAAGTTTGAGAGTCCAACTTCCAAGCATAATAGAATCAAATTATGACCTTCCTCGTATGAAGCCATATTCATTCTCACATAATTTCAAACCCTGCAGTCCTCCGTGACAAACAAGATTAAAATTAGTCAACATATTTGGTGAGTTAATAAAAAATGGATCAAGTTGAATTTTTCTCTCCTTCTCCTTCTTTTCTTTTTTTTTTTTTCCTCCCCATCTTTTTTTCATTTTTATCGAAATATGATTTTGCCCCAACGTAAGCATTGGAAAATTTTTGCCCTAATGTCGGCTGTCTCCACATTGAAAACTTTTTGGTTGCAAGAAAAATTATTTAATCAACTTCAATAATGTCCAGAACTTGTAGAAATAAGTAAATAATGATAGACTCTCCGTCATTTGCCCCTTTATAGCACACATATCATCCCTATTTACCCACATTTAGAATGATAGCAGTAGCAAAAATGTGCTTTGATTAAGCATCCACATCCTTAAGCTTTTTGGGATATTGGAAGATCTAAAAAGTAAGTTATTTCAAATTATTTTATTATTATTAAATAAAAGTAAGTATATTGTGTAAAATAAATAAGACTTATAAAAATATAAAAACAAGTTAAGAAACCTATATAAATAACTTACAAATAAAGTGATAAAATATTTAAAAAAAAGAGTTTCTTATGGTACTGATGTGACATCTTAATAATTTTTTATGGAAGTATCTATGAATATGGATGCTCTTGTTATTATAATATGAATGGATAATAGCAAGCTAAACTACAAATTACTTTAAGTAACCTAAAAATGTCATTATTTTAATTCAAAATAATTTATAAAAGAATTACAAATAGCAAGAATTTTAGGTTTTACCAATGTGGTCACTTCAAAAGTTTTAGAAGAGTTAAAAAAAATTATATATACTCAAGTAATAATATAAATATATATTTGCAATTTTTCCATTATTATTATTAGATGCATTTGAAGTTCTCCATCATTATATCAGCATAAGACATCTTACCAATAACAATAGCACACCTTAAAAGTTGATCTTTCGGTTTAGTTAGCATCCTGTACAGGTAATATGTTATAAACAATATAGCTTTTTTGAAGTTACAAATAGATATATGCGTTATTTATAAAAGAGTGAGTATCAAATATAATACTAAACTTTAAGTTTGTATTTAATTAATATCATCTGTTCTATTTGTTGATGTGAAAGAGATAGATTTTATTAAATTTTTACTACTTATCTTAATGATTGTCTAGCATTTATAGGTTTTTTTTTTTGCATGTCAAAAAATATAACAAAATAAATAGTGTTACTAAATAATAATTATAAAAAATTAAAACTCATGATTTCAAAATCTAGGAATCTTTTTCCTTATATTATCATACTCGTACAGAACTCCCAAGCTATACTTTCAAACAGGATTATTATCATTGGATAGAATCGTTGGAACCTCAATAATTCATGCATCCACCTTGAACGAAGAATCTCAATTATTTATCTCTGGCTATATTGCCAATCTGCCATGGATATGATATGATGTGGGCACTGTGGCCCCTTTATTCAATTTCCTTTATTTTCCTCCTTTTTCTGGCTTTCGTGGTTTTCTTTTATTATACTCCTCGAGGTAATGGTGTACATGAAACGATTCGGTTTGATTTATTGCTCGAACCGAATCATATTATATTTTAAGGTTCGATTATTTTTTTTTTAAATTCAAATCTAACTATATGATTCGGTTCATAATTTTTTTGAATCGAAAAAAAAAACTCTTACGTACTGTTTGGTTTATGGTTCGGACCATTTTTATTCATAAAATAAACAATATATATTTTATAGAAAAACATCCATTACATATTTCTTATCATTAATGCAAATATAAACAACAATATTTGAAATTAATCATTACCAAATAAACATGTAAAACTTATAGGAAGAAAATGATTTCATACATTACAAAATTATAATTGTGATTAGTCTCATTTTTTGAAATTATCTTGAACTATAATGATATACTAGACTTTATCCCAATATAAGACACAAAATTTAATTCGTTCTATGCTTCTAACTAATATATTATTAATTATATAAATCAATAAGTAACCGAGTAATAGAAGTAGATTAATTAGTAAGACGAAGGGAAAAAATATTAAGGAGTTAGAATACTAGAAGCTAAAATCTAAAATCTATCTTATTTGTAAACAATATAATAATTAAAACATAGTATGACAAATATAATTTTATTTTCATGAATGATACATATCTAAATTATAAATTTTAAAAACAATTAATCATTTTAATGAAACAATTAATAGTAAAAATAATATGTTTAATTTGTTTTAAATATATAAAACGGTTCAATTTTATTCGAACCATACGGTTCGATTCATGATTCTGAACTAAACTGTGAATCATTTTCTCCACATCAAATTAAACCGTAAATCAAACCGTTTCAAAAAAAAAAAAATCAAAATTTTGCTTCGATTCACTCCAATCTAATTCGGTTCACACTTTGACCCTTTTTTCTGCACAGCTCCACCTCCAAGCTCTATTACAATGTACTGACAAGCCTCAAATAATGATAAAATAAAAGCCAAGAATGAAAAAATTAGAAGAAAAAAAATATATATTAAAAAAAATGGAAAAAATTGTGTGATAAGGAGATGACGAGTGGGTGTAGGACCGGCCACACAAGCACGCACTTGGCTCCATGAAGACAAAGTGCACAATACCACGTGGCTTACGCTCATCTTAATACTAAAACCTGATGTCACTAACAACACCATGGGCTTTCAGCTCTCTCTTTCTCCCCCATCTCTTTCTGCTTTCCGCCGCCTTTCTTTTTCCAAGGTAGACTTAGTATAGAGGTGGAGGGGAAAAATATTAATACAAAATATCAAAGCATTTGTCACACGTAATATAAAGAAATAAATTATAAAACATGGGAGAAGTTTAGCTATTTTAAGTCATTATAAAAAAAAAAAATTGTAGAATGATATAATATAATGATATCTTTAAATAATTATAGTCTATATTCAGACTTTTCAAATTCTTATGGTATAATTTTTCTATTTTTAGAACTCCAGAACTATTTTTAGAAGGATTAGGCATTATGATTTTGAAATTTAAAACATTAGTTTTGAGATGAATATGCACATTTTAAAAAGCTATTAAAGATGGGGAGTTGGAGTTATGTTTTAAGAGTTTAACTTTAACACACTGTATTAAGTCAGTAATTTAGCTAGTGTATTTATTATAATTTACCCAAGAAAATTAAATACTCATAATAATTACTATTGTTTTTGAATACTAGTTAAGATGCCCAAGAAAAAAAAAAAAAAATTATATCTCTAAGGATGATTACATACTTTGTAAAATTTAAATAAATTTTTATTTTTCGTTTTTATATTACTCTTGTATATCTATTCGTTGAAACAACTCACAACTTCTTCTTTCTTTTTTTTTTTTTTAAAAAAAACCCTAATAATAGTGTAAGTATTTTCAAAGAGTAACGATTAAGAGAAAAAATATAAGTACCTGAATATTGAAATAGTAAATAGATATTTGTGGACAGGGATTTATAGAAATGAACTTATATTTAGAGAAAATATAATTTAAAAAAAAAAGCACTAAAAAAATATCATGCCTATCAAGCTACTTTAACGAACATCAATTGATAGCTGTTTGGAATATCTAAATCATCGGATTAAATTCTAATTAATTACTGGGTATTGCTTTACGTGCTTATCCCTATTGGGCCTCTCATGCCTAATTGGCTGTTTAATACCATGTTGCAGCCTTGCAGGAATCTTCTGCAGATAGACACTCAGCCAATCAATCATTTCATACGTAAAATTTGGTTATACTTATCTACTTCTGCAAGTTACAAGTTCTGTCTCGAAATTATAATATATATTATATATAAAGGCATTGTTCCGGAATTGGACCATACGGAAATCGAAACAAAAAACACTGGTTGCAGGTTTTAAAATTGAAGACCCCAAATTCAAATCTTCTCCCATGATGTGGGTCCATTTATATGGAATTTACGATTTTCGATTTCGGTTTTGAAATCTAAAATCATCTTTATTTAAAGAAAAAAATAAATAAATTTTAGTTTTAATAAATAAATTTTAAATTTAAAATAATTATTGGGCCTAAAAGTATTAAATTATTTAATCAAATTTTTAAAAATTTATTTAGAATGTATATTTATTTATATACAAACGCATTCAATATTAATTGTAGTTAGTAATATGATATTAAAAAATACCATAAAGGGCTAAAAAAAAGTTACAATACAAAAAATAGTCTCATATTATTGAAGAAATGAATTTTACTTTTAGGAGAAATTTATATAAATTGATTATATATAATTTTAAGTTATATTCATTTGTGCTGTTGACACTAGCACATTAAATATTATGAATTGGTAATAATTTTACTATTTAGATAAGTAGTTTAAAATATTAATAATTATATATATAATATTATATTTTCAATTTTTTTAATTTTTTTCAAATGGAATCGAATAGAACTATCAGTTTCACTGATTTTAGGCGAAAGAATTACCTAAGAACTAGAAAGCTGGAGGCTCCTTAATCGATTTTGAAGCCGACCAACTGCTCCAATTTCTCTATTTGAATACGAACCGCGACCCTGTCTGACTAAACATGCTAAGATCAATATATAAGGAATGTTAAAGTATACTTTAATAAGTTTTAAGTAATGTTTTTTAAATAAGGTTAAGGTTAGGATTGCAAAGAAGTCCAACCAAGCTTTTAAAAACTCAAGTTTAATTCCTTTAAAAATTATTGAGCTTAAGCTTGAGCTAAGGTTTTTATTAAGCCTGAAATCTAAACGTGAGTTTGACTTGTTTAATCAAACGAGATTTGTATTGACATCAAGCTCAATTTGTTTATAAATCGAACTCGAGCTAAACCGAGTTTTTATTGAGCTCGAAATTTAATTCGATTTCAACTTGTTTGAATAGTTTATTTTCTATTTTTTCAAATCTAAAATATATAAGTCGCTAAATATATATGTATATATATATCTTAAATTGTTTTTGTTATTATAATTATATATTAATATATCATAAATATAAAACTCATAAATCTGTTAACAAGTTTGTTTACGAGTTTGCTAATGTGTATACTTATGACCATATTAATAAGCCTATTCACGACGTGACTTTCAAGCATGAATCAAAACTCGAACTTAACTAGTTTAGATAAGCAGGTTTTTTTTTTTTTTTTTTTTTTTTTTTGTTGTATGATTGAGCTCAACTTGTTCACCAATTAAGCTTAAGTTGAGTTGAGCTTGAATACCTTGCGACCAACTCGGTTTCTTGCAACCGCCTTAAGATTAAAGAAGTCTTTTTTTTACTTTTCACAGTCATATGCCAATTAATAAGAGTCATTTGCAATATTTGAAATTTAAAAGGTTATCAAATGAAGATCAAAGAGTAATTTGCAATTTCTATATATATCTTATTTTAATTTTATAGATATTTTCTAATTCTTGACAGTAATAAAAAAAATTTTATATGAGAATGATGGAAATGAATTCTTTCCATTTACTAGTTTTTTCTAAAAATTTTGTTGTATGTTTTCTTAAAAAATATCATCACATGTATAATGAAATTATAAAAAATAACATAATATCATAACGTTACTAAGGCGAAATTGAAAATTTAGATTTTTCAGCCATTAATTTATTAATCAAGAAAAATTAAAAGGAAAGAAAAATTTTTTTTTCATAAAGCATCTGTAATTTGTCTCACAGTGGCAGATTACCAGCCCTTATGATATGCTCGTATGAAATTCATGATAAACTTCATCTGCTTTATATAGATATAATCTGTATGGCAATTTCAAAACCCCAAATGAGATGGGATGTTTTAAAAAAAAAAAAAAATGGACCCCCAATAATCAGAATGCTCCAGCTAGCGTGAATAATCCAAAACTGTGGACCCTTGTTCCTTTTTCGATTTTTTTTAATTTATATATTTATTTTATTTTTGTTCTTTAAATGAAAAAAAAAAAAAGGAAATGGTCTTTGAGTTTGGTCTAATCTGTGCAATGCATTTTCTTCATTAGATATTGAAAAAATGTTTCCGCCACACGAGAGGACAAATTAACACAACCATAAATAGCCCTCCCTTCTTCATCTCCCAAAAATTCCAATCCTCTCTTCTCCAACTCCTACTACTCCCTAATTAGTCCTTCCTTCTAAGCTTCACCTTGGCCTATACATTTCTCAATCTTTCACCATATCATATTCTATTCCATATACATACATAGTTAAACTAGGTACAAGCTGATCATTTTGACTAGGTTTCTATAGATACTTTTGGTTGTTTGAATAACGTAGTTATGAACATGAGGAACCCTCAATCAACACTACCTCCAGGATTTAGGTTCCACCCAACAGATGAGGAACTCATCCTTCATTACCTCCAAAAAAGAATAGCTTCTCTCCCTCTACCCGTTTCAATCATTGCTGAAGTTGATATCTACAAGTTTGATCCTTGGGAATTGCCAGGTTTTCCACAAACTATATACTTTTATTAAAAAAAAAAAAAAAAACTTAACAAAACAATTTGAACACAAACTTCACTAATAATGTACCCTGCTTATTTATGTTGTTAAACTAACGTGTGAAACTTCGTTTTTTTTTTTTGTGTTTTTCAGCTAAGGCTTTGTTTGGTGAGAAAGAATGGTACTTCTTCAGTCCAAGGGATAGGAAGTACCCAAATGGTGCAAGGCCAAATAGGGCAGCTGCTTCAGGGTATTGGAAAGCAACTGGTACGGATAAAGTCATAGTGGCTTCTAGTTCCTCAAAATTAGGGAATAAGCAAGAGAACCTTGGTGTAAAGAAAGCCCTTGTGTTTTATAAAGGAAGACCTCCTAAGGGTATCAAAACCAATTGGATCATGCATGAGTATCGCTTGGCTGAATCACCCACCAATTACACCAACACCTCCAAGCCTGTCAAGTTTAGAGATTCTTCCATGAGGGTAATTTAATTTTCTCACCACACAGAATTTATTGATTATAATATATCCTCTACTTCTTTCTTTATATATATATATATAAATAATAGAACGCGGTTTATAGGTGTATAAAAGTTTCTTTCATATCATATTCATGTATTCAAAGTCTATCTATTATTGCGTGTAATAATTAATTAATTAATTAACTTAGGTTAACATAGGACAGAGATATTGTGGTTTATTATTAATTTTTGAGTTAGCTATCTGTCAAAGTAGAAGATTAATTAATGCAATAAAGACCTAAGACTGAGGGAAAGTAAAAAGTCATTAGTATGGGCACGTGCTATAGATGGAAAATATTAAGTTGGTAATTATTGGTCCTAATCCGGCCTAGCTAGGATAAGGTTAATTAATTGTCTATACCATGAATGGAAGGGAAATTGTGGATAGTTTACCTAATGAATATGACTGATTGTTTTAATTATTCTCACATATTTACAGTTCAGCTTGAATAGACAGTAAGGAAAGATTTTTCAGTTCACTTTGAGAACACTTTGGAATTCCATGAAAAATGTTCTATGACTGACATTTATTAAAGGTTTAATAAAATTATATAATATGCTTTTATATATATATATATATATTTGTAAATTGTGTAATCGGTTTTGAAAATATGAAAAGGTTCTGCTTGAATACTTATTGTTGGAACCTAGTTTGACGTAAAATTGAGTACACTAATAGTGTTCTTTGTTTTCTTGGCAATCAGTTGGATGATTGGGTCCTATGTCGGATTTACAAGAAGTCCAATGTTTTATCACCAGCACCAACTATGGCATCTTCAAGCGAACAAGATGTTCAAGAAGAAGAATCTCTCATCCAAGACACCTCTCCTCTTCAGACCTTTAATGACAATCCTGTGACTCACAGCACACTCATGCCTCAAAAATCATCTTCCTTCTCCAATTTATTGGATGCAATGGACTACTCAATTCTTACTAGTTTCCTTGCTGATAATAATAACCAAGTCGGGACTAACAACTTCGGTTTAGAGTTCAATAATCCATCTCTGAACAATTACACGAGCCTAAACCAATTCGGATACGATATTGGTGCTGGCTTGCCTGAGAAGATCCCTCAGTTGAGCTCTTTATACCCAAATGGCGAAAACCGGCTCAAGCGTCAGCATTCCAGTATGGTAGAAGCAGAGATGTGCTACAATCCACCAAAGAAGTTGCTCACTTCATGCAGTTTCACCAATAGCAACAATCAGTTTGACATTATTCCTAATCAGTACAGCTTATTCAACAATACATTATTGAATCAACAATTGTTGTTAAGCCCAGATGTCCAATTCCAAGGATAAAGAGAAGGATTCAAGGAGGAGATAGGTATTCCTGGAGGGAGAGGTTGTTTTAAAAAAATTAAAAAAAAAAAGGAAAAAAGGAAAAGAAAAAAGATGATCAAGTTGTTGGGATATCGCATTTCCAAAGTTTCGGATATATATAGTAGGCTTAGATAAATTATAATTGATGGGCTAGGTGCTACCAATCAAATGTAAGATGTACAAAGTTAGTCTTATGTTTAGATGGTTTGTGTTGAACCTGAGGATATGAGAAAAACAATATAGACTTTGTAGCTCTCCTTGAGTCATGTTCCAACTTTTGGTTCATAATTCAAGGGCAATGGCATGGTGAGAATTGATTTAAATTGTGAAATGAATGAGAATTCATTCATAAAACATCTCCTCATGGCTATTTGAATTGCATTATTGATTTTATATATATATATATATATATATATATTTTTTTTTTCATTTTTACAGAGGAAAAGAGAGACAAGGTGCAATTGCTTCATTAAAGTATTTCCTTTCTATTGTTGTAGTAAAACAATTTAGATTAACAAAATTTAAAGGCTTAAACAGAGAGCCATGTCCATCAAAGTGGTGTGTCAAACTTGTTTTTATAATACACATTCATTCACTTCTAAGAAACTACATCCAAGGTCCTTAGTAGCTCTCTTAGCTTTCATCACCTGCCTTACTTCTTCCACCATCTCCCAATCAGCCATGGTAGCAGAACAATTCGACATTAGCACATAGTCCTCACAGCTTTTATGCCCGAGTTCAACCATGCGCCCCATTACTTGACTTGCCAAGTTTTTGCATCCTTGGCTTTCACAAGCTTTAAGCAGAATCCGCCACAAAATTGCATCAGGTTCAATAGGCATTTTCATGACAAACTCGAAGGCCTCATGGACTAGGCTGGCTCTGCATAGAAGGTCCACCATGCTTCCATAGTGCTCCATCGAGGGATTCATACCATAATCGTTCGTCATTGAATCAAAACATTTCCTTCCTTCCTCAACCATCCCTGCATGGCTGCATGCAGTTATTATGCTAAGAAAGACAATATCATCTGGTTTGATGCCTTCCCTCTGCATTTGAACAAATCTGATCAAAGCAGCCATTCCATGTCCCTGCATAGCTAGCCCCTGTATCAACGTAGTCCAAGATATCAATGTTCTTTCTCTCATTCCACTGAAAATTTCACATGCTTTTTTTATGTTTCCACACTTGGCATGCATGTTCATGAGTGCATTGGCCAATGGAGTACTACTTTCCACACCAAATTCGCCTTTCTCGAGAAATGAATCCATCTGCTCCCCTAGTTCAGTCCTTCCAAGTTTTGCACACGCTGATATGACACTCAACATAGCAATCTCATCTGGTCTCACATCCTCCAACTCCATTTCTCTAAACACGGCCAATGCCTCGTTCGAATAATTATTGCGGGCAAAACTATTGATCATACTAGTCCATGTCACCACATTTTTTACAGGCATAAGATGGTATATCCTGCGAGCACTTGATAAAGACCCACAGTCCGAGTACATCTCTATTAAAGCATTGTGAACATAAACATCTAGATCAACACATTTCCTAATTAAATATCCATGAAATGCTTTCCCTTGATGTGAATATTTCAATGCAGAAAACGAAGAAATAACACTAACTGCAGTAACACCATTCAACACCACATTCTCATTAATCATTTCCCGAAGCAACTCCATCACCTTGGACGGGCAATTCCCTCTGCAATAGGCAGAAACAAGGGAATTCCAAGCAACCAAGTCTCTGTCAGGTATTTCATCAAACACCTGTCTCATAAGACCAAATTCACCAAACAGACCATACAAATTGATCAGCCCAGTTTGAATTATGACCTGAGAGCCCAAACCCAGTTTCAAAACCTGGGCATGGATCTGTTTTCCTGAACAAATCAATGGCATCAACCCACATGCCTTGACAACATACAAAAGGCTATAACTATCAACTTCTAACCCAATTCTTGTCACATGGTTATACACCAAAATAGCATTTTCTGGATCATGTTTCTCTAAATAACGCCTAATTATACTATTCCACGTGTAAGTATCAAGACCCTTTATTCTATAGGCAATAGAACGTGCAAAGGTAAGAGCTTCAGGGGAAGAACTTGAGGCAAATGATGTAATGAGTTTACTAGCTATGGGAGGATAGCGGACTAGTCCTTTCGTGGTCAGGATTGCATGGACTTGTCTAAGATGGTTTGTGCTTTTGCATTTTAGTAAAATTAAGGTGATCTCAGGAAGTGGGCTTCGGGTGCGTGTGGATGATAATGTCTGCTTTTGCTGTTGTGAAGTTGGTTTTCGTTTCAAGAGCAGGTTGATGATTTTGGTGTTGGAAGGTTTTGATAATAATGAAGTACCTGAATGCATTGCAGCTCTTGGACTCGTGCTTTTCTGTAAATCCCCCTGATTGCCCCTTTCTAAGAACCTTGGCTCATATTAGCCGCGCAATTATGCGATATATAAAATGTAATATACAAGTAAATAATACATAAAGAAGGATAAAAGTATCAACTGATATAAGTTATAAGGTTAAAATTATCAATAAAGTCTAGTTTTAGTAAAATTTCGATCACATGACAGATACATGACGGAAGATGAAAAATCATAAATCCTTATATATTCTTTCTTTGTTCTCTTCTCCAACAAAACCCTAAATCTAAATTCTTATCCTCTGAGAGTTTATAGCCACTAAGGGATTCAGAAGTCCAGATCAGGTAACTGAATCACTTTTTTTTGTTGTAAGATCTTATGG
This sequence comes from Combretum micranthum, assembly GCA_024138025.1. Taxonomy (NCBI): domain Eukaryota; kingdom Viridiplantae; phylum Streptophyta; class Magnoliopsida; order Myrtales; family Combretaceae; genus Combretum; species Combretum micranthum. The sequence continues at coordinate 1,253,343 of JAMXBD010000015.1, read as the reverse complement.
ATTATTAGATTTCTTAGGGTTTGTTTGTTGAATTTACGGCATAATTGAAAAACATACATATCGGGTTTGAAGATTTGGTTCTGTTGGTCAAAGGAGATCTTAGAAGATCGGATTCAAGTAATCAAAATCATATCTTTTCTTTAGAGTTTTTCAATCTATGAATTATCTTAGGATTTTCTTTTATCTTGAAGAAGAATTGGAGAAATGGTTCTAATTTTCTTGGAGATCTGAAGAGTGGGTGTTTAAGGAAGATTGAATATCAAATCAGGTAATTGAATAACCATTTTTCTTTTAAGATATACAACTTTATAGTTCCTTAGAATTTTCTATTATTTAAAGGGAGATTGGAGAAAACCTGATTATCTGTAGATCTGGTTTTTGTGTTAAAAGGATTTAGAATTGAATTTAGATAAGTATTTTAAAGTTTTAATCTTTATGACTTTATAAAAATGGTAGTTGTTAATTTCTGGTATATATGGTGTTGAATGAAATTCTAGGGTTTGGAGAAGTGGTTGAGGAGATTTGTTGAATTGAAGAATTTTCGTGTTTCAATTAAGGAAAAAGGTTCTGTTGAATTAGGAGTTGTGTTATAAAAACAAATTTAGGTGATTTAGAGTACTGTTCCTAGAATTTGATATAGGTATAACCTTACCTTGTTTGTTGTATGTGCTTGTAGGTTTAGATCTGTTTGTTGTATGTGTAGGATTAGAATATCAAATTAATCTAATTTTATATAAAATATAAAATTGTTTTGTTGCTTGTGTTTGGCTTCGGTTAGTAAATACCATGCAGAGTGTGATACTAACGAGACACCCTGATGATCTATGTGTGATGTTGTCCCAAGTGGACTCGTGCATAGAAATGATTATGGTAGATTAGGTTTTATAGAGGCTGCAATGTGTGGATGATTCTCTAACACCAATATATTTATAATTACTTATTTTCTATATTGTTTGTTTTTTAGGAGTCATGAAAAACTCCAGGTTTGGAACTAGAGTACTATAGTTCTAAATTGTGTTGTTTACTGATTAATTAAAGATAATAAATTGTGTTCGTTGTATTAGGATTAGATGCATGAAAAAAATATATGTATGTATGTATGTTGTGTGGCATTTGTATTTTGTTTGTGGTTTGGCGTAATGGGCATTTTCGCTCATTCTTTTATCATTTTCAGGACCAGGTGATGATCTAATTATGTATGACATATCAAGATATGATATTTATGTGGATGAGGGAGAGGACGCTAGTGGAGTAGACTATCCTGTTGACATTTAAGATGTTATAGATCTTAAAGATAGACTTGAAAGATGATGTGAAGTTTTGAAAATTTACTTTTTATAAACTTTGATATTGTTATAAGTTTTATTTGAGTTTTTGGATTATTAAGTATGTTGGCTTTGGTTTATGTCAATAAGGTGTTTTCTTCAAAGGATTTGTTTTATGAAATAACTTAAATAGGTATCCTTTATGAGAGTTTATAAAGTTTTATATTGTGTATACTTGTGGTTTAGATTTTTAACCTACACGTGGTGGCTTCTTAAAAGAAAAGAACACGTGGCGGGTTGTAATGTCCTTATTTTAGGGCATCACAGAAAACTTGCTTAAATGATGTGCTATCATCCTCGATCCTAACTTCCAACCCTTCATACTTTTCACCAATTTGTCAAATATATTGATATTTATCCAATTTTGACTTTGACGACAACTAAAACAGTATAATCTTTTAAAATAATTTTAAAGTAATATTAAATAAATAAATAAACGAGGGATCTGCTTTGTTGGGGGACTTTAAATTAAGGGTTAACGTCGTGAATGATAACTCAACTATGACAAAATATGTAATCAAGTACATGAATTTTAAAATTGATTAATTTAGTACTTGAAAGAACTTTTCGTATATACTAATAATTAGGGCTACATACGAGCCAAGTTGCTCATGAGGTACTTAACCTCAACTTGCTTCTCGCTCGACTTGGCTCGAGCTTGATTTGTAAATGAGCCGATCTTAAGTTTTGATTTAAGCTTACAAGTCGACCTGTAAGCAAAACTAGTTTAGGCTCGTAAACGTGTTTGCAAATAGACTTGTTAACAAACTTGTTAATAAGCTCGTTCGCAGATTTGTGAATTTTGTATGCATGATATATTATATGTAATTACATAATTTTTTTTTTCTTTACCATTACAACAAAGGAGGAAGAATTCGAAGCCAATACCCCTTACTTGAAGGACCATTAGACTATAAGGCCCTTGGCATATATAACTACATAATTAAAATGACAACAAGTAATTTTTATTTAATATTAATGTAAATATATTTATAACAACACTTATATATTATATTTTACACTTGAAAAAAAAAATGGAAAATGAGCTATTTAAACTAGTTGAGCTTGAGCTTAAATTTTTAGTCTTGGTAAAAGCTCAACTTAGCTCGAGATCATTTCATAAACAAGCCGAGTTGGAGCTAGAACTAATGCTTGTTTAGTTAAATGAGCCAAACTCGAGCCTAAATTTGAGGTTCGATAAAAAAACTCAGCTTGAGCTTAATAAATTTTAAATGACCCGAGCTCGAGTCTTTAAAAGCTTTACTTATTTGTAGCCCTATCAATAGTACGTCTATCAAATTGGCAAACACCATCATCCGATGTACTGTTTTTAACCAATATGATAGATGTAGTGTTGATATGCATGCAAAGTTCTTTTAGGTACCAAATTGATCAATTTTAAAGTTCAGGTATCTAATTACATATATTACTAAAGTTTGAGTACCATTTGCGATATTTATCTTTAAAATTAATATAGATAGTTATTTTTTATTTTATTGGAAGGGGGCTAAGAAACCCAAAATTACATCATACATAATATTCGAAACTAGGAATGAGCAAGAATCGATTTGGTTTTATTTTACTAAAAACCAAACAAGACCATAATTTATGGTTTATTTTTTCTTTCCCATTTCGAACCAAGCAATTAAGTAATGGTTCGTTTGGATTGACAAATTTCCAAACCATTTAATAACGGTTTGGTTCAATTCAGATTATTGATAAAATCAAAATTCTAATTAAAAATTTTCCTTATTTTGTTTTTTACATTGTATGGATATTCAAATGTTTAAATTACTTTACAAAGTTTATATTGCAAATCACAATAAAATACTTTATATATCCCTCACATAGTCTTCTATAAAATCATTAAATCACAATTAATTATCCATTAACAAAATAAATTCACTAACCAATACGTAGAAAGCTATAATCTATCATTATCCACGAAACCATTAAGTCAACCATTTACCAACAAAATTCATTTACAAATGGAATTATTTCGTGACAAGATATATCAAACAATTAATACATAATATAAACTATAACAAAATAAATTTCATATTCCACAAGATTAAATTATTAAAAAAAAGAAGCAATTTGTGTTACCAATGAAAGCATATATATCATGAACTTAAAAAACAATTTTAAAAAGAAATAAATTAATATTAATCAATATTCATCTAATAATAAATATTATAATGAAACCATAAGAATATATACAATCTTTAATCAATCATCATAAAAAAATTTATAGTTACAAATAAATATTATTATGTCCTTCTAAATAGTGTGGTTTGATTTTATGGAATTGTTTGATTTATTCCTCCAAAGCAACTAAAAATTTATGGATTGATTCATATTGAAATTTTTTAAACCATATTTTTTATTTGGTTTGGTTCAAATAGGATTGATTCGATTTAGTTGGTTTTTTTGCCTGCTTTATTAGAAATGATACAATACTATCCTTTATAAGCATTACATTTAGACTGGTAAGCAACTGCTGTGTATAATGAAAACCCTGAGGATACATAGAAGCCTAATTTGCCATCCATTCTGCCACTTGATTCCTTTCTTTATGAATGTGATAGACTTGAACTTGCCAAGGTTTATCTAATAGTTGCAAAATTAGAGAGATCAACTGCCAATGATTATTAATGACCACACCCTTGTATCCATATCCAACAACACATATTTATGTCCTATATTACACTCCTTTGCCAACCTAGTGTAGAGGGTCATTTAGGTGATTGGGCTTGAACCCCAATTCAACGTCAAGAATTGGTCACTTGAGCTAATGGCAGAGTCCAATAAGGAATGTCATAGGGAGATATAGCTCAGAACATAGATTTCTAGTCCAGTTTATTCTACTCTTGGTCTTATTTGGTTTTTTATGCACAAAAAGTAGATTAAAAAAAATCTTTAAGGCTAATTTGACTTAGTTTGACTATAATAGAACTTACATGGAATAAAATAAGCCTTAAGCCTTTTTTTATATTAAAAATGGTTGTTTCAAAAGAATAACGAGCTTCTCTTTATATTATAAAAGCTCTCAAGCCTATTTCTAAGCCTAACCCAGCCCACTACTATAGAAAAGAAGGCTTTAATAGTAGTCATTGGATCGTTTAGATATAAACTAATGGTTGTCAACCAAGTTTGATCTCGTTCATCCATTCAGATGCCATCCAATGGCTGGCATCGACCTCTAAAATCTATAAATAAGAGTCTTCTCTTCTTTTGGGCGATCATTCTCGATATTGCAAAGATTGAGAGCAAAGAGAAAACTCTGTTGGAATATCTTTAGAAAATATCAAAGTATCTACTTTGCAAAGAACAAGTCAAGAACAATAAAGTCTACTTAATTTGATCTTCTATCACACTCGCACATTCAAGAAACCAGGTTTGCCTATTCCTCTTCCCACACCTCTCTCTACGATATCAATATACGTTATCAGCTTAAGATTCCTTTCATGTTAACCAGCACGCCAATCGTATATAATCGACCAGTTGCAGCAATCCCTTCATACATTTAATAATGATGTTTTCATTATACTAATAGTGATGTTTTCATTCTTGCTGCGAGGAACACATTTGAGCATGAAGAATGCTTCTTCATAGAAGCCAAATTCTATGATGAATATTTTGGTGAAGGAGAAACCGCCATTGGTAGGCCTACTGGTATACCATTGCCAAAGTGGGAGGAAGTGTAAGAGTAGTATGCTAGGAAACGTAAAGCGCCTCCCCCATTTAGGAGTCAAACGAAAAGAAGAGGGGGTAACAAATCTATAAAGATTGAAAGTTACACTAAAGTGGATGGGTGCACCATACATTGCTTATGATGATCTATAGGGTCTAAGAAAGCGTTTGCATCCTCTCCCTACCCCTTGGACCTATAGGAAGCCCAACTTGCTCCCTTACAGCTACAAGACTAGGTTAAGCTGCAAGTTGAAGAGATTGAAGAGTTAACCCTTTACACTTAGTAACACCCCCCATAGTTTAGCAACAACTACTAAACAAGACCCCAAATTAGCCATAAAACCTCTTATCCATTCGCCATTATAATTTCAAATCACACCACCAGTGGTAGCTAAATAGAACTAGCCTTAAAAGCCCCATGAGTATTCACTTTAATCTAGCCATAATGAGGTTATGACCATTTAATTAAAATTTTAGTCTTTCTAGCAACGCCAAAATTTTTCATCTTAAAAACATTATTACAATATTGGAATTCCATTGCCTTGGCCATAATAGAATTAACTAGATGAAAGAATTAACCTCTTCTCTAAATACAACATCCTGGTTCATGCCATTTGAAATCAACCAACAAGCTGTAGGAAACATAACATACCATTTCATGCTAAATTTTTCCTTAGCATTACACAAATTGCTAGTAAATTATTCTTGAAATGGTATAGAGTAAAACACAATAACATACTTGGAATCAACCAATCTGCTCCAAACAATAATAGCTCGGGAGCATTTCTTAAGGACATGATTAATTGATTCAAACTAAGCACCATAAATCCCATAGGCAACATGCATAGAAAAATGTCTCCTTGCTTGCTCTACATTGGTTAATAAAGCACCACGAAGAACTAGCTAAATAAAAGAGTGAATTTTCTCCAAATCACCCCTTTTTAAGGCTAGGCTCCATTTAATGTCCTTATTACCATTCCTCCCTATTCAACACTGCATATGCAGATGAAACAGATAACGTCTATTAGGTGTCTTACTCCTAAAAATTGCATCCTCTTGACAACCTATAAAAGGTGACAAAACAACAGATTTAATGTTCTATATTGGAAAAGAAAAAGGCATGATGGGTTACATTTTCATAATGATGTATAAATACCAATCATATTAATGTTATAATACTATAGCATATTAAAACTTATATTGATATTGATTCACATTTATATATACTAGTGGACATAGTACCCACGATGCCTAATTAAAATTTAAGTCAAACTGATCTATATAGTATAATAATGATGCATCAAATTACTTAATAAAATTATACTCACAAATAATGAGTTATAAAAAGGGAAAATACCTCTTTTAGTATAAGAATCTTGACGAAATGAATAATTAAATATTTTAAATTTAAAAAAATTTAATTTCATATCTAATCGAATTTGTTGGGGTTGGGTGGGTTAAGGATTTAAAGTGCGGCATTATAAATAAAATCCGTTAGTTCAATTTTCTTTATATTTGAGATTTGACCGATTTAATTATATTTATTACTCATATCCTACACGTGGAAACAGTGCTAGTTTACAGGCATTGATCAATTATCACTGCGCGTCCCTAACATGCTGCAGATTCCCAAAATTTGAAAATAGTTAAATACAATTTAGTTGTGACATGAGATGAGGGGATAATGTAACAAATGCTGAGTGAATTTTGATAAAATATATAATTAGATATTTTAATTTTAAAATTGATTAATTTAATACTTAAATTTTAAGATTGATTAATTTAATACCTGAAATAACTTGACAGATGTACTGGAATATATGAAAAGTTTTTTCAAGTACTAAATTGATCCATTTTAAAATTCAAGTATCAAATTAATCAATTTTAAAGTTTATGTACTAAATTGATCAATTTTAAAATTTAGATACTTAATTGTATATTTTATCAAAGTTTAGGTACCATTCATAATATTAACTTTAATATAAAATATATCATTTATATTAGGAGCGGGCAAAAAACAAAAAATAAAAGACCCGACCAAACAAAACTAACTAAAAATATAGTTTTCAAACGATTTGATTTAGAAAATTATCAATTCGAACTAATTCGTAAATTTATGGTTGTTTTGGAGGAGTAAACCGGACTAAATTGTGAAACCAAACCAATTATAACTATAAATTTTCTTTTGATCAAGGTCGTATATATCATATTTACTATTTGATAGATATAAGTTAATATTAACTTTTCTTCAAAATTGTTTTTAGGAGATATATTTTTCTATTGGTGATTTGATTTTTTTTTTAAATAATCGTTCTAATTTTGTGCATTATAGACTTTATTTTTTTAGTTATAACTCTTATTATGCAATAATTTTTAATGTATTTTGTTAGCGTATCTTTTTTATTTGTCAATGACTAATGTTGGTATTTTTTTTTTTGTCAAAATTGTTGACAGATGATTAACTATATGGTTTTATAGAGAATTATAGATTATGACATACTGTATATTAGTTTATGAATTGTTGGTAGATAATTTTATTTTGATTTTTTTGTCAATATTGTTGGCACATGAGTGATTGATGGTATTATAGAGAATTATATATTATGAATTGCTATGTATTAGTTGTAACTCTTATTATGCATTAATTTCTCAATGCATTTTGTTAATGTATCACTTTTATACATATATGATTTTTGTTGGTAGATAATTTTATTTTATTTTTGTCAAAATTGTTGGCAGATGATTAAATGAATGATTTTATAGAGAAATATAGATTATGATTTCCTATGTATTAATTATTGAATGTACTTTATTGGTGGAAGATTGATTGGTCATCGAATGATTTTATAGATAAGTATAGACTATGAATATGATAGATTTATGAAATATTTTATTATCATATATAATTTAAATTTTGTAAAATAATTTAAATATTTGAATATCCACAAATGTGAAAGATTAGAATAAAGTTTTTCTTTTAATTTAAATTTTGACATAATCTATAATACAAACTGAACCAAATTATTATTTAATGGTTTGAAAAATTTTTAATCTGAAATCAAACTTTTTTTTTTTTTTTTTGGCTGTGAATCAAACTGTTATTTGGTAGTTTGGTTTTAGGTGGGGAAAAAAACATGAAACCACAAACTCATAGTTTGATTTGATTTTAATAGAAACTAAACCGAACCAAACCAATTCATACCCATCCTTAATATATAGCATAAATACCAAAATTTTGAAAGAGAATCTAGTGAATGATACAGATGACATCCACCTAAAATATATCCGACCACCATGTTGCAAGGTTGACTAGTATTGGATTTTATCTCTAATAATAGCTTTTTTGCTTCGTGGTCCTAGTGGTGATGCATAGATCCACGTCCATCAGCACCTGCACGACGACTATCCTAACCTACAACTCAAAACTATGGCTGTTGAAGTGAAATATCGGATGGTGGGGTTCTCTATGCAGGGTATGTGACCTGCATTCTCTAGCAACACTGGCCTGAAGACTTGGAGGACCACAAACAATCACTCCCACATCTACATGCCCCCAACATTCTGACATGGTCCCAAATATTCCTGCAGGGAAAAAAAAATTCATTTAATGAGTGCGCTCAATATGAACAAGATAAACCAAAATATACATGTGTGTGTGCGTTTGTACATCATTTTCATGAAACTGTGCATGCAAGAAGTACTACCTTTGAAATCAGGTCTTGAACCATAGGAAAAAATGGTTTGGCTCCCTGAAGTCTTTAGAAACGAATCGTCCCCCTGCGAATGAGCTATATTTTGTTGCAACGCCTCTACGTTTCTGTTGATTTTTCTTCTTCCAATTCACTTTTCTTTTTTCCCAAACATACCAGAAGCAAATCACTGGAACTCCAAATAATATTGGACTTACAATGGTGATGGCTATAAGAATAAGCCCCTTCGCCCAAAAAGCTCCTATGCCCAACTGTTCTATCATAAAAAGTTGCACCAAGACCAGCAGCAACCCAAATCCCAGTATCGAAAATACCACAAATACGCTAGACCAAATCAAATTCCCTGTAGCAACTAGACCGGATATGCAGTTTCTGGCAGAGACAGGAAAGATCAAGGACTTCACACCTTCATGGACATTTCCTTCCTCCTGTAGAGTATTAACTTTATTTGTTAGAGAATATTGAACTATAAAAGAATGAGAATAACAACATATAGAACTGAAGCTAAACCTACCAATGGAGGTTCTGCTTCTCGAGTGACATATATGTGGATATCAAGATTCAATTTGCCAGGGAAAGAAGGGGAGGTAGACTTCAAGTTAAGGGTAGAAAGTAGAGACAGCTCTCATGCTTTTTGACAGCCCAAATAAGCATAATATTTTTTGGTAGACAAAATTTTCCTCTCTTTTTCGATGAAAGATATCGTTGAGGATAGCAAAAAAAGGAGATATCCCAATGCCCCCTGCCACCAGAAGAAGGTTTCGGTACCTGTTTGAACAGTGTGAAAGCAAATTACTTATGTGGCAGCAGAAGAAATGAAAAAACACAAGTTGTGAATGTATCATTGATCCATTTGTGTCATGTTATGCTTAACCTATCATGTTTAAGAACTCCCCGTGATAACTAATATGCTGACAGTCAATCCACAGTCATAAAATAGACCAGAGGACTTACGTTAAATGGTAAGGATGATCATGACTGTATGGTCCCTCAACTGAAGCTGTTATTTGAGGACGAGCCAGCATAGGAACCTCCACTTGAGCTCCATTTTCAGAAGTGTTTAAGATAGATTCGTTTAGTTTTGCTGTCCAATTGCCAGAATTCTTGACAAGAACAGATAGATGATTTTTTCCATCTAGAGGACTTGATGAAACACTGAAAGGATGCCATTGCAACCAAGATACTTCCTTAATCTTTAGGAAAATGAAACTCAAGGCATTGTATTTCAGATCTGCATGACAAAAACAAATGCATTGCATTGTAAGAGCAATATTGAAATAGTTGCAGGTCAAACGAGCACAATTATTCCCTAGTAAATGAATCTCTTCCTTTACAAAATAACATCAAATTCATGCTCTAAAATATAAGAAAATACATAAGTAAACAATAGAGTGCTCTAAGCTTTTGCTCTTTTGATGTATCAATTTGTCTAATAAGTGTTTGTTATTTGCTTACAAAGAAATTATTCTAGTAAAATAGATGGAATAAGTAAATTGGAAATCTTCGATATTGTGCCAAACCTTAACTAAGTCTTTTGTTTTAAATGAATCTGTTGAGATCTCTAAATTTGTGCCAACTTACCGGCTGGCTTTGCAAGGATGAGTTCTACAATCCCACATGGGAAGCATTTAGCAGAAATAATATCAACTGTCTTTTGTGATTGGCAAAATCTTAGTAAGCGATCAAGTGCGAAGAGAAATACTCCTCCAGCTAGGACCGAAAAGGATTCACCATCAGCATGCATGGCCAAGAGGATAAGAAATACTATGTAGAGGTGGTGTGAGTAGAAAAACAATTCAAATTGTTTCTTCCGTACTGGATTTGTAGATGTCACCCACATCAGTAGCATGACAAAATAGTTGATGACTCCAGGAAAATTGGCAACATCGGAATCTAACCATGATGTTAGCTGCACAGACCATTATTAAGACTAATTAATACAAAGTTCTGTGGAAAATTTCTACCATCTATTGGATTTTCTTTGATAGGTAAACTTAGGAAGCACATCAACTAAGTATCGTAGACCCATTATTTCTAAAGACAGAAAAATAGTCACTCAGAAATTATTGAGCATTGTAACCTGGAGAAAGAAAGGAAACCATTTTTGAGATATCTTTTGAAATTTCATTATTATTTCAGCCTAAGTGAAGTCCGAGCTCTCATTGAAGTAAAGTTTGAGTGACCTTTTTGACAGACCAGAATTTTTTCCTACTACTCTAATGAGTTATAATATAAAATGTAAAATTTCATTGAGGTTACAGGATCAAGACAAAGTAGCCCAAAAGGAAGAGCTTTAAAAATGTTGTTGTCTTCTTGTCTCAAATATTTAAGTTGCAAAAGCAGAACAAACAGATAACAAAAGTAGACAATGAGAAAGTAATATCGTTCTGTGGCAGCAATAAATATTGAAGCATACAAGAGCTTACCTCCCGGAGTAAATCACCTTCAAGTGTATATTCAATGGAATAAAGTAATCCGTGAATGGTAAACATTAACAATGTAAGATTGCCGAGCCATATATGATATTTAGCAGCATGCTCAAATGGGATGTCTATGATGCGAAGCAGAACCGATCCCCTAGTGACAGGAATAAACAAGAAACCGAGGAAATACATTCCTATGGCAGCAAATGACTTCCCAGTAACTCCCACCAACACTGCACTGTGGTCACATGCCAACATCAAATACAAAAATTAAGCAGTTAAGTTGTCTCCTGGATCTGGATATTTTAAAATCTCTTGGTAATACTCCATATTTCAAAAGTCTGTTCATGCAAGGTGCATTATACAAAAAGGTGGCATCTAATTTAGCTCCAAATGCATCTTGACTTGAATTATATATCCATAAACTATATAATAAAGATAAATTATAATTATGCACAAAAATACTCAACAAGCTAGAGCGACTGTTGTCATGTTTGTAGCACATACACTATGTAGCGTTTGGTTACTAGGACAAGAGATTTGGCAGTTGAGAAAGAGCTGATGCAAGAGTTGCAGGACAGTTGAAGATGGAAAAGGCTTCTCTTCAGCAGGCAGTTTCGGGGAACAACATTTCTCCAAAGTGAGCTAGATAATAGGAATATCATGTTTTATGATAGTCAACTCAACATCTTCTCCAAAATAAAGAATTGTTGCAAGTGGAAGCTGGACTGGAAATCCAGTATCCGAAGTCAGAGCAGGTTGTTCTTCAGCTTATTTTGGAAGAGAAAGATAGTGAACGGTTGAATGTAAGGAAGAGTCTTGATAAAACAAACCAAGAAGTTGATGATCTGAGGACTCTTTTGAACAGTAGAGAGGATGAGCCTACCTGGGCAACTAGTTTCCTAAAGGAGAAAGAGGAACATGCTGAAGAACATGCAGCAGAAGCTCACTGAAACAAAAGTAGAAAATGCTGGAAAAGAATCAATAATGGAAAAAAGAATGGATCTTTAGTGGGAAGATTTTCAATGCTTCAAAGATGATGCACTAAGTACATATTGTAATGAGGAATCTGTTACAACAATATATAAAAGATCCAGCTTATGGATTTTGGTGGAAAGATAAATAGGTTAAAACTGAGGTTGAATCAATGTAGGAAATTTAAAGTGAAAAAGAAATTGAAGTGTTAGCTGAGCTCAAAACTATTTTTGCACAAGTGAATGACCAGGAGAAGGTAGGAGCTAAAGAAATTGAAGGAACAAGTGACTGATGATGCTAGTGAACTTAAGAAGCTTTACATGCTGGCACAAGAGAGAGTTGAGGAGACGAGTATGGGTGAGCTGGCAAGTGAGAAGCTTCAGCAAGAAGCAGTGCAATTAGACGCTGAAGCCACAGCCAGTGCACTTCAAAAGCTCACAGAGATGAGCAAAGATTACAAGCCAAGGCTACCTTGAGCATTGATGCAGATACAGAGACCAGTATTCTCAATCAGGAAGATGGCTCTGATACCAAAATTATATTTGGTGCAAAATTAGTAAGTTGCAAGAGAGTGATGACATGAACTGATAACCATGGAATAGGAAATTTTCGTAGAATACAAGCAATGAAGAATCTTCTCTCAACCTAGTATCTCATTTTCTCAACACTTACTAAGTGATAATAAAGTACATAGTGACTCCTCATATAGATTAGATTGGCGGTAATTATGAAAGGGACGCTATAAGATTGCAATACCATGCCATCTAGTGAAGCTTTATATTGAAGTAGACATGACACTAGAAAAGCAAGGTATAATTTCCTTTTATCAAAGTAAAGCTCCAGCTGTAGTTTCTTATCAAAGGAGGAAAACTTACACTGCTAATGCCAACCTGAACAATTGCAAATCTTCCACCGCTAAGCAAATGCAAATTATATTTTAACTGGTTATATTCAGAGTACTTTGAAATACTTATGCTTTATCCAATAAAAGATTTTCATCACTGTTAGGTTGTACAAAATGTTTATGTTTTGTGCTGTCGTATAAGGGATTTTTGTGCACTTCCACATCATTTACAGACCAAACATGGTACTAGATGGTCTGTCTGTTTCAATCACTAAAAATTATGCGAATCACATGCTAGCTTAATTACACTCGTCCCATGTCATATATATGTGATATTGTGAAATTTACCGCAGATTTATGGATATTTACCAAAGTGTTTGGTCCTCAATTGATGAAATGCTACAATTAACACTTAAAGAAGAAGATATAAATCATACCGTCTTTCACTGGGAGGGTAGGATTCTGCAAAAGCAATGTTCTTCTGCGCATAGCCAATCATAGCCCAGATGATATAAAGAGAAACAAAGCAAATGACAATAAATTCAGCAGCAGATACCACCCCAAAAGGTCCATCTACAAGAACAGGAAATGTCCACAGCCTAAACCTTGGTGGTTTGTCAACTGAATATGTCTTTTCATCCCTGCCCACAGATCAAACACAATAAATGTCCCTCTTTTTTCTTTTCAATAAATTAGCAAACTGAATAACAACTTGAACCAACTCCAGAGCACAGACAACAAAAGATACAAGAGGGTTGAGAGAAGAAAATTACATGGAAGCTTCATTGTCCCCTCGGATAAGGAAGTATGCAATGGCAAGGCAAGTTAATAGCAGGACAGGAGTGGTGAAAACCAAGATAGTACCTCCTGCAAGCGATGCACGCAGTTTTGCATGATGAACATTGTGAAAAGGAAGACAGCATAGTATCGTATAAGTAACAAGTGATATGTACGAACCTGCCAGTGAGAATATCGGTTCATTCTCTACGCCCAACATCCATAGGTACAAGGCGTTCAAGAAACAAACCAGCAGAATGATAAGTAGCCAGCCAGCCAAGATTGCCAACATTAGTAGCTTGAGGATCCATTCCACAGAGTTCCTTAACTTGGAAGGATTGTTGCTGTTATGGCTTGTAAGTAGAGGTTCATAAGCAGCAGAAGGGTTGTCTCCGATTGCCATGGAAAAGAGATATATGAATCAAGAAACAAAGTGGCTACTAAGGAATTGTAAGTACTTTGCCTAGACTTGACTTGGCATGACCACGTAGCAGCATTGCAGCTACCAGGGAAATGGACGATGGAATCAGCTGAATAGCAACTGCCCATAAGTCTCTGGCTTTCACCGGAAAATATGATGGAAAGAGAGTTGGATTTGAATTACAGGCAAAGTAGAATAGGAAGTGCTTGGAATTTCGGTTTCACTTGTATATTGTGGAGCTGTTCATAGAGCTGAAGCAAGAACAAGGCAAGACCAGATCAAACCCGGATTTTCATACTTCGGTCCGGTTGATATAATAATTCTGTTCAAATAGCATCTAACATGAAACCGAGAACCGATTCGTGGTTTCGTTTGAGGATGAAAATCATTTCATAATAGAATTGTAATCGTTATTATAATGTTCGGACTTGACTTGACATGAACTCTTAGAATTTGTATTAAATTGTAAAAGTAAAAATTATGGCAATGAATTTAATTTTGTATAATGAAAATTTTTTTTCAGATGAGTAAGTGTTATGAAACAACTAAAACGAGTATATGTTTTTAAAAACAATTCAAAATTAAACTGAAATAAATCAAAAGTGCATTTGCATTTGAAATGATTTGATTAAAACTCTAAATCACCTTAAGCTTAAAAGCGATATCATTCAAATTAATAATTCATTTTCATTGATATTGTGTTTGGTACGAGGGAATTATGAAGGAATGATTATATGAAATGGATCAAATATATTCCCTCAAACCCTTTTTTTTTTGTCCCTTTTAAAATGAAAAGAGTAAGGAGGAAAATAAAAAAAAAATTTAAATACTTATTATCTTTTAAATCATATAAATAATTTATCATTATATTTATTTTATTTTTTATAATAATTAAGGATCCATATAAAAATAGTCAAATCATCTAATAATCCATCCTTCTACTTTTTCTTCCTTTTCTTTTTCCTTACAGATTTTCGTTTCCAATTCATCATACCATGCAACACAAACCTAAGAGTTTCAATCAAATTATTTTATTTGCTGTTGATTTTATTTCTGTTCCTAAAATAAATAGAAATAAACTATCCACACCCATGGGCCAGTAGGCCTACTGATGAGATAAATACTCCTTCAATCTCTAACTCACATTGGTCCCATTCCTACCTGTCTGTCAGCTTTAGGACTGAACGGACCCGTTTCAACCGAAATCCTTAGTCAAACTTCACTTTTGTCCTCTTCTATGTATGCCATGTTTTGTTTGGTAAGCGTAGCTACTTTTTCAATATGTTTTCCGTTAGTAACACCCATTCTCGGTCCTACTGTTGTACGTTAGCTATAATGGTTTATTATATGTATAAAACGACAGGACAATGAGTCAATGATTGTGTCTGCTGGAGTAAATAAACAGAAATAGAGTACAAAATATCTTGTGATTTATGCACCTTAATTTTCAGTTTGAACTTTGCAAATTCTTTCATCATAATTTTTTATTATTAATTATCCTTATAGTATTTATCCCCTTATTAACATTTACTCTTTCACTAGCTACTCTTTCACTTCATTATAATTAATTTTATTATTATCTTATTCCTTATGAAAAATTATTACAACAGTCACTTGACCATAAGAACTATTCTATAAGGAATTTCTATTACAAAAAATATCGAATAGTCATTCTTTTTACAAACCTACGAATGATAATTCAATACTGAAATTATATTTTCTTCCAAAATATCATTTTTAAAAAATAATAAAGAAAAATTCTATTACAACTCTAAGAAAATTCAATGGCTCTGTTATTAATTTTGATGAGACCAATCCTATCAATAATCCAATGGCCCACACATACTCAATCATGATCGAACCATTAAAATAGTTAATATTCCAATTACTATATTTATTTTAATAGTAAAATATTTGACTGGATAGTCCCATGGACGAGACCATAAAAGCTCTCTGCAACTCTATTCCGTTTCTCAATAATATAAATTTTATTATATTCTTATTCATTTAGCAAAGTGAACATTATATTTATTGAATTACCTATTAAAATTAGCCCATTCTATCATAATAATAACCCCTTGGTATATTAGCACATTTGTTTTCTTCCACTCATATACTAGACTACTAGTTGTCTTTTTTCTTTCATCCATCTTTGCCTCTTATAAACAAAATGAAAGTAAGCTCTAGCAAATATACTTATCATAAATTTTTTATATACACATTTTAAGACTATTTGTGAATAACTGTTTTTCTTTTGGTTCACCTATATAATTTAGTTCTGAAAATTATTTTTATTCTCTAAACTTTCTTTTTGGATAAGTTATGCACTAAATTTAATTACACTACTGCTTTTACAAAAATACGATTAGAATCCACATGTGCTGCTAGTTTTCTTTTATATTCGAACTTATAAAAGTATGTTTATTCTGTCAGCACGGTTGCATCCAACCATGTGTTGATCCTTGGACGCTCTCTTTTTCTCAATTATAAGATTACTTGGTCCCCTGTGATTCTCATGGTATTTCAATGAGATCTTAGCACAGGGGTTGCTTTCATTCCCAAGTTCCATGGCAAAAGAAAAACACCCTTCTTCTTCTTCTTCTTCTTCTGCTTACCATGATCCTCTACTTTCATGCCACCCCAACTCCAGCAGCAGCAGCAACAACAACAACCACAACCCATATACATCCAAGATGAAAAAATTAGTTTTATGGATTCTAAAGACACTAATGTTGGCAGTTCTTGTTGCTTGGATTGTTATCATTCTACTTGTATGTATAAATGTTGACATTTACATTTGGATGGAAGGCCTGGAGGATGAACCCATATTTTCTATTGCAGGTTTGTTTGTATTTGCAGACCCGACCAAATAATCATATGCTGATGGATTTGGCGATGCCCATCCATTTTTTTCTCATATTTTAAGGATTCTGTGACTTGAAATACAGGAGGAACAACGTTGGTGTTCACTGCTCCAATCCTTGTAATCACGTGCCTGGCTGCTGTGTACCTCATCATCCGTCGCCACTGCGACCACCACAGAGTTTCCGAGTATGTGTCCTGCTCCAATTTTATTTTATTTTTCCTGCCCGCGCACCGGTTGCCGCCGCTCTTAAGTTGACAAACCTTTTTTTGATGAGGCTGCGGTTGATAAGGTCTAGGAAAATATTTACTATCTCGGGCATAGTATCGACATCCTGTCATAGTGACAATTAATCAATGTTAAAAAATTTTAAAAAATAAAAAATATTTTTAAGATAAAGAAAATAATTACTACCTCTCTATATAAATGTGCAATTATTTATTGGTTTTCATTTTCTCAACCTAAAATAAAAATAATAGAGATAATATTGGATTAAATATAATATTAATATATATAAATCTATACAGAGTATAAGAATAAATAGAAATAAATTAAATATGGATAATCAAAACAAATAGATTTCTATTTCGAGTATTTCAAATAATATATAAAATACTTGTGGGGCTTAATTATATATATTTTACAAAATTCAAAATCACTAACTTTGAAACATTTATGCACTGTTTGTTTACCGTATACATATATGCATGTATATATTCCACAGCAATAGAGAGAGAGTTGAATTGATGACTTTAAAATAATAGCTCCATAGCCCTCCACTAGCCAAATGAAAAAAAAAAAAAAAAAAAGTATCGGATTGGCTCTAGATGTTACTTCGTAAAAGAATGTTTTTTGAGGTTTTATCTGGCACGTTAAATTGCATCGAAAGTGGATCTTTTTCTCTTTTTTCTTTTCTTTTTTTTTCCTTTTTAAATAGGCTTGGCATGTGATTTCGCACTTGAATTTAACCAACGTGGACCCAAAAGATTTTACTTTTGTTTTATTTATCCTTAGAAGTTCAGCTTCATTGAATTTGTGTTTGACAATTTCAAGTAAAGTAGAAATAGAAAGAAAACCGTGGACAAAAAAAAGAAAAAGGGAAATGGAACCAAAGTAGTAAAACTCTTATTCTTATTTGGATATCAATCAGGAAAATAAAAGAAAATAAGTGAAATCATTTTTATTTCTGTGGTTTGGTTGACCTAAAGAAAATGATAAAAAAAAAAAAGATATGATGATGACTTTACAAAATTACTTTCTTTCCATTATACCCTTTTGGTTTGATTTCATACATTTCCATTCCACCCATCTAATAAACGTGGGAGTAAACTATAAAAGGGAAGTCTGAAAAAAAAAAAAAAAGCCTTTCAAGGTAATTAAACATGAATAGATGTTAGTAAACATGTGCTATATATTCTCACCGAAAAAAAAAAAAAAACATGTGCTATATGAGTCACCAATAATTTAATGAATATTTTACTTTTTTATTATTTATTTATTTATTTTTAGGGTGTATTTGAACCAACAAACCTTGGCTAGGGTATCTTGGTTGAATATTGAACCGATTGGGTAGGTTGGACTAGATGGTCCCGTACAATAGTGTAGAAGCTCCCATATATAATATCCAAGAATATGAGACTACTGGTCTGTAACCATTTTGAAAAAAACTATAAATTGTTTTACAAACATAATAGAGTCAAATACTGTGATTATAGTTAAAAAGTGTAACCGGAAATCATAGATAAGTTTTTAAAAATTTAACTTAGGTGCAAATATATCTTTTAAACTTAAAATGTTGAATTTGTAAATAATTAATAAATAAAACTTCAAATGTTACAAACAACCGCTCTAAATTTTGATAAACTAGTTAATATATAGAGAATATTTATTTATTTTTTAGTTCAATAGATACATGATGGAAATTTAAGGTTGCTAAAATTCAATTTAATTAATAAGTTTGAGGGGGTAATGGTTTAGTTATTTGTCCATTGATCAAAATTCAAGGGGTTGTATATAGCATTTAAAAGTTTTAAGGAAAATTCTATGATCCCTTTAAGGATAATTCATAAGAAGAACACAATTTATAGAAAAAAATTTTCGTTAAATTAACTACACAAAAATTATAATGCAAGAGGGATATGCATCAAGTTTGGACTTATACCTCTCTCTTTTTCATTTCTCAATTTTCATTATCATACAAATTAATTATTGAGATTCCTTGAATTTTTGAAATACTACATCACATCCTTAATAGAAGAATTATTTATAATATTTGAAATTCAGACATATTATCGGCACCAATATTAAAATCTAATAGATTTATACCTGCATTAAAATTATATACTCGCATATATCTGTATGTATGTGTATTAATTTCACTTTTTTTTTTATGCACAAATAAAAATTCATAATTCTACCGTAGCAATAAACTCTATCATTTATGGGTAAGTCCTAGTGGTCTGTTTTTCATTTGTATCTATATCTAATCTAATCTATTAATGAGTAAAAATATCTATTTTTCATATATATTTATTTTTTAACAAACAATTTATTTAAAAAAATTTATGTACTATTTACACACCCACAAAACAAACAGGTCCATGAGCCTATCGGACATGGGTAATGTGCTTAATTTTTATTAAACAATTTGGATGAAATTACAGCGATGAGGAGGCATCAAGCGCAAAACCGAGGCTAAGGCTGTGGACATTTCCTGTCCTGGTTGATGGACCTTTCAGGGTTGTGTCTGCTGCCGAACTTATAGGCATTTGTCTGGTTGTTGCTTATGTCATATGGGCTATGTATGGTTATACACAGAGGAACCTCCAAACAGTAGCTGATTTGCCTATCAAAGAAAGAGGGTATGTGTGTTTTTTTATCTCCTTTCAAATATTTGTTGTATCCTTTTCATCACTAAAGAACCACCTAATATCTTATGCCATATCTATTGTTTGAATTAATAATACTAATGTGTTTTGAGAAAAATTATTGGATTAAATCGTGTACCGATGACTTAAATTAAACATGTAATGTCCTAACCTAAGGGCGTTATCAACCTGTCACGTGTCGTTATCTTATTAAGAATACGCTAAGACTATAAAATATTAAACCACATATTATGCTAAAGATAATCAACAAAACTCTCGCATGGTTACTTTATAACATCACATAAAATAATCTCTTTGACAAACACAGACTATTAAAATCCAAAACTACAAATTTTCAAACCAAAAGAAACCTAAGAATGTAGTCTCACAAAGTCTTCATTAGCTGATAAGATCCTCAAAATAGAACTTCATAAAGATATTCAATATCTCTCTCCTAATTCCCATGCTCAAGATCTACTGGTCCTCAGCTGGATAGTCAAGTCCACTATCGCCATTCCTATGATCAACATATAGATCATATCTAGATATATCATAAACAATATCATCTTCACCTGTACTTAAAAAATAAAAGAATGAGCGAAAATGCCAGTACGCCATACCAGAAACACATGCACATGAACATGCAATAAACAATATCACATACAACTTAAAATTAATGCAACAACCATAATTTATCATCTTTAATTTAGCCAAGCAACCAACACAGTTTAGAATAATTTGCAACTAGTCCTAAACCCAAAGTAACTCATGACTCCTTAAAATAAGTTTTATATAAAATACTTTATATACATATATTGGTGTTGGATGCGATCCACCCACCATTGTGTACCACAATTAAGCTGGCACGACTCCTAATTTATCGGAATCATCTCCAAGTGCAACTCCACTAAGGACAACGACACATAAGAATCATCAAGACGCCTCTTTAGTATCACATTCTGCGTGGTTTTTACTAACCAAAGCCAAGCACAAGCAACACACTTTTCAATTATAATCAGGATAGAATTTAGTCAATTTATTTTTCTAATCCTACATGCACAAACAGCAAGCAAGGTAAGGTCGTACTTGGATTTATTTTCAATCCAAATCTCTCGAATAGTAACTACTAATAGAGTAGGAACCCTATTCTTACAAGTATTTCTGTTTATCAATATATTATAAATCAATTTCAATTTCAACTATAATATGAAACCCTAAACCTAATTTCCATAAACCTATTTGAATATCAACACACCTGTTTATCTCGTTCGCATAAATGAAATCTTTATCACAATTCCTCTAGAGTTCTTAACTATCTCCACAATTCTTTCAAGATACATACATACAATCCTCAATGAATAAAATTACTATGAAAGTGTGAAGATTCAATATGAATCAAGATCCGAAGATGCTGAGGACGCAAATTGAGATCAAGAGTTGTAGAAATGTTCTTCATCAAGAACATAGCAAAAACAGAAATGTAACAGAAAGTGTTTGTAAAAATGAAGTTCATATTATTTCTGATGAGTAAAGTAAATATATATGTACAAAGGGCCAATACGAAAAGGACACGTGGAAAGTGAAAACTAACTAATAATAAATAAAACTAACTTCTATATGCCCCCCTCAAGTTGGACTAGATAACAAGCCCAACTTGACCAAAGAAGAAACAAATTGTGAATGAGGTACAGTTTTTGTAAACAAATCTGCCAATTGAGACTTAGAAGA
Source organism: Combretum micranthum (assembly GCA_024138025.1). NCBI lineage: Eukaryota > Viridiplantae > Streptophyta > Magnoliopsida > Myrtales > Combretaceae > Combretum > Combretum micranthum. The sequence goes on along the minus strand of JAMXBD010000015.1, from coordinate 1,231,717 downwards.
AACATGAAAAATTTTAAAAAAACCATGAACAATATGATCACGAAGGAAATGGACATCGATATCAATGTGTTTCGTTCGGCCATGCAAACAAGGATCTTCAGCAATAAGTTGAGCAGAATGGCTGTCACAATGCAAAGGAACCGGAAAAGAAATAGGAACCTCCAAATCCCACAAAAGATAAGACAACCAAAGGAGTTCCTTAGTGGTAGAAGCAAGACTACGATATTCAGCTTCAGTAGAAGATGTAGATACGGTAGCTTATTTCTTCGTCTTCCAAGAAATAAGTGAAGATCCAAGGAAAATGCAAAAACTAGTGAGAGATTTCCTATCATCAAGATTAGTACCCCAATTTGCATCTGAATAGCCTTGCAATTGTAAAGAGGAAGATGAAGAATAATACAAGCCTTTGTCAAAAGTCCCTTTGAGATAACGAAGCAAATATAAAGCAGCTTGGTAATGAGAAGTGCGAGGATGAGCAACATATTGACTAAGCTGTTGAACATTAAAGGAAATATCAGGCCGCGTCATGGTTAAGTACAATAAATGACCAATAAGACGCCTGTAAGAGCTAGGATTAGGAAGAATATCTCCAGTTGTAGCTGTGAGTTTAAGCCCTGAAGGAAAAGGTCCTTGAACAGGCTTGGATGCAGTCAGACCTGCGTCCTCAAGAATGTTTAACAAATATTTCCTTTGATTAAGCATAAAACCACTCTTAGTGCGACAGATTTCAATCCCAAGAAAAAAATGAATGTCTCCCAAATCCTTAATCGTGTATGCACGATCAACAGCTTGTTTGATATCTTGAATAACAGATAAAGAATTTCCAGCTAGGAGAACGTCATCAACATAAACAAGCATCATAGTAAAAGTATCACCACATTTCCGTGTAAACAAAATATGATCATGAGAGGATTGAACAAATCCAAGGGAAATGATAAAATGAGTAAATTCTCGATTCCATTGGCGAGATGCTTGTTTTAAACCATATAAAGACCGAACCAATTTGCAAACATGACCAGGAGGAACACCATGATAACCAGCAGGAGGAAGCATATATATATCTTCATCCAAAGAACCATGTAAAAATGCATTATTTACATCCAATTGGTGAACAAACCAATTTTGTACAGCAGCAATAGCTAAAACCAATCGAACTGTGGATAACTTTGCTACGGGAGAAAAGGTATGAGTATAATCAACACCAAGTTCTTGATTATACCCCTTTGCTACTAACCTTGCTTTATATCTTTCTATAGTACCATCGAGTTTATATTTAATTTTATAAACCCATTTAGATCCTATAGCCTTCTTGCCTTTAGGCAAAGGTACTACATCCCATGTATGATTAGATGATAAAGCAAATAATTCGTTATTCATGGCCTCAATCCAGTGAGGATCATTCTTAGCTTCATGATAATGCTTAGGTTCATGAACAACTAATACATTTGCTAAAGAACTAATATAATCAGGGGGAAAAGGATGTAAAAATGTGTTAGGAAACAAAGGATATAAAGTGAAAGATGAAGAATTACTTACTGATGGATCCCGATGAACAGCATGTACATAATCCTCAAGCCAAGAAGGTGGTTTTCTGATACGATTAGATACTCAAAGAGAAGAACTAGAAGGTTGTGTGTGAGGACAAGTATTTAAATCAGAAGAAGAAAGGATATCAAAATGAGAAGACTCAAAATCAGGAATATGTGAAATAGAAGGAAACAAATCTGATGATTGAAAAGATGTATCAGAGGATGTGTGTTTGAAAGGAAAAATGTGTTCAACAAAGACAACATCTCTACTCACAAAGATAGTGTTTGAAATAAGATCAAAAAGTTTGTAACCCTTTTGATTATGAGGATACCCCAACAGAACACATTTTCTTCCTTTAGCATCCAATTTGTCAATAGATTTGTCCAAAATTGGAGCAAAGCAAAGACAACCAATTGTCCTAAGTTCAGAATAAGAAGGACGCTGTCCAAATAAGCACTGATAAGGAGATTTCCATCCAAGATTTGCAGCAGGCATTCGGTTGATTACAGTAGTGGCAGCCAAGATACATTCACCCCAAAACTTCTTAGGCAAATTAGCATGTATTCGAATGGCACGAGACGTCTCCAATAGATGTCTATGCTTACGTTCAACCACACCATTTTGCTGTGGTGAATATGCAACTGTTCTCTGATGGATAATTCCTTTATCAGAAAATATATGTTGACATTCATTGGACATAAACTCTCCACCATTATCACTTCGGATATGCTTAGGTGTGACATGAAAATGAGTGTACACATAAGCAAGAAACTTCAAAAGATAACTAGATACTTGAAACTTGTTATTCATAAGAAAAGTCCAAGTACATCGGCTTTTGTCTTCAACTAAAGTAAGAAAATAACGTGCACCAGAAAATGAAGGAATGTGATAGGGTCCCCAAACATCCACATGAACAAGATCAAATATGTGAGTAGAAATAGAATGACTAATAGGAAATGGCATACGATGAGATTTTGCCAAATGACAAGTATCACAAGTAAAAGGTTCTTTATGAGATACATCTTGTAAAGGAATGTGTTTGAGTTTATCAAAGGAAATATGACCTAATCGATCATGTAAAACTTGGAAAGATATATTTTTAGAACTATTACAAGTAAGAACAGAATTGGACAAAACACGAGAAGGAGGATTAGAAACCATTCTATCTAAAACATGAGACTTAAGTACATAAAGTCCATCTTGAACATCAGCAGTAGCAACCACTTCCCTTGTGTTATGGTCCTGTAAACAATATGAAGTAGCAGTAAATTTAGCAGTCAAATGTGAAGTGGTTAAAAGCTTTGATACTGAGATTAGGTTGTGTTTAAATTCTGGGACAAGAAGTACATTATAAAGAACAATATGCTCATTTAAATGTACTAAACCAGACTGTGTAACAAGTTTCAAACTACCATCAGGCAATCGAACACGAATTGGTTGAGATAAATGTTATGGGTGGTGTAAGATAGAACTAAATGGTGACATATGGTCATGCACCTGTATCAATTATCCATTGACCTATAGCATTATCATTAACAAAAGTAGATCCAGTAAGAGAGGTAGAGACAAAAGAAGAACCTGCAAAGTCATCCGAACATTGTGAATGCACAACATCAACATAATTTGCTGAATAAGACTGCTATCCAACCACTGATTTGTTACCATATTCATGTAACATCTTGACAACTTCTTGACAAACTCGAGCAACTAAATCCTTATCACCATTGTTATTTTGTTCATGAGATAAAGAACCATCAGAATTAACATAATCAAGTGGTGATTCTTGAAGAACATGTCCTACATTTCCTGCAAATTTCGTGTTTTTCTTGTCTCGATTTCCTTTATACCAATCCGGAAATCCAACTACTTCAAAACAATTATCCACCAAATGACCTGTCTTCTTACAATATGTACATACTAATCTTCCAGCTAGTTTATTCCTCCTAAAATTCCTTGAATCAGAAAACTTATTCTATCCTTTCACCATACAAGCGGAAGCTTCATCATTAATTGAAAACATTCCAGAAATTTGCTTTTGTTTCTCAATTTGATGAACCAAGTAATACGCTTTGCTTATTGTTGGCAAAGGATCAAGAGAAAGAATATGATTGCGCACATTCTCATAACAATCATTAAGCCCCATGAGAAACTGAATTAATTGATTCCGATTATTCAATTCAGTAAATCTACCAACAAGATTACATGTACAATTCCTTATAGCATTACAAATACACTCAGGAATAAGATTCAAACTACTTTGTTCATCCCATAAACGTTTCAAACGATTGAAGTCGGTCGTAACATCCGAACCTCCTTGTCTAAGATTAACAATCTCAAACTGTATCTGATAGAGTAAAGGAGCATTCATTTGACCATAACGATCAACAATCTCATCCCATAACTCTTTCGAAGAACTTGCAAACATAAAGCTTTCAGTTAATTCAGTGGAAATAGTATTCAGAATCCAGCATCGAATCATATTATCACAACGAATCCATTTCTCTAATTGAATTTCATCATGTTCCGGTTTCACACAAGTTCCTTCGATAAATCCTAATTTTGATTTAGCAGTTAAGGCCAATCTAATGGATCGACTCCAAGTCATAAAATTCTTGCCATTAAATTTCAAACTCGTAATTTCTGTTCCAGGATTATCCGAAGAAGACAAAAACAATGGATCTCCATACATGCGATCAACAGGAAGATGCGCCATTTCTAACTTTTAAAAAAATCAAGAAGTACGAAGAAGCTTACTAGTATAATCTTGTTGCTCTGATACCATGTGAAGATTCAATATGAATCAAGATCCGAAGATGCTGAGGACGCAAATTGAGATCAAGAGTTGCAGAAATGTTCTTCATCAAGAACATGGCAAAAACAGAAATGTAACAGAAAGTGTTTGTAAAAATGAAGTTCATATTATTTCTGATGAGTAAAGTAAATATATATGTACAAAGGGCCAATACAAAAAGGACACGTGGAAAGTGAAAACTAACTAATAATAAATAAAACTAACTTCTATAGAAAGTTCATAACTTTAAATCCATAAAGATGGGACAGATTCACACTTACTTAAAACTGATAGATTTTGCTTACAATAGAATCCTAATTCAATCAATTCTCCTATCACAAGTAATTAACTATCGCTATAATCATATTCCTAAAATCTATTAATCTTAGAAATCACAAGACTATGATAGAGATCTTACCTTTGTTTCAATTCGAAACCACAACTCTCTAAATCCGATTTAGGGTTTCTCCACTAGATCTTGAATCTCCTTCAATCATATGAAAATCTAGATTTAGACTAATTTATCTAAGTCAATTAATTGAAAAAGACTAGAGATAGACCCACTTACCTAGGGTTTTGCTGAGAAAGAAGTGTGATAAATTCGTAGGTCAATGGTGTCTATTTATAGATGTAAGGTACTTAGGAAAAACACCAACATTGCTTAGGAAAAAACGTAGCCTATGCCGGCAACTTTTGTGGGCAATGTCAACGGCTTTGATTTGTATGCCGGCGGCCTTTATGCTAGTATACAGCCAAATTCCTCAGAAATTTCTAAAGCTTCAACACTGAAGTTTAGGCAGTTGTCCATTGTCTTTAGGCCGACGGCTTAAGATTAAAGGCTGGTGGCTTAGATGCCGGCCTAAGCTAAATTCATCCGATCATTTGTATGTGACTTCCTTATGTCCAAATTCATCTGTTCAAGAACAATAATACCCTTTTAAATAATACTTTATTACATTTCTACCATTCATTATAAATTAATTATTTGTATCTTACAAAAGACCTCATTCTAATGTGGTAGGTTTGAATGCAAGTGTATTAGGTTGATACAAATATGGTAGGCTCGTTTGTAGTACGTTAAGGCAAATGTTATAGGGTTTCGATAACATTGGTGCAAATATGGTAGGTTTATTTATGATTAGAATAGTTCAAATATGGAAGTTTCATTTGTGATTAAATTGGTTCAAGTATGATAGGTTTAATATGTAAATATGGTGTGTTTGGCCTTATTTTAAGCTAACTTAACCCAATAACTACCCCAATGTTTAGCTATAATCACTAAACTTAATGTTTGAAAAGGTCATATTATATAACATATTGTGGGGCTAGTAAAAAAAAAGAAAAAATTACAAACAAGTGACATTTTCGTGCTTTGGTAATTAGGCGACCGGTAAATTTTTTTTGGACAAAAGCTTACTTTTGTCAACTTTTGTTACGTTTGATTAAAAGGAACATTATTTCCATCTAGTGGAGCCCATGTGACTTTTAAAACTAGAACAAAATATAAAAAAAAAAAAAAAAAAAAGCACTTTCACTCTTTCACACCGCACCCAAAATCTTCCCTTTCACTCTCTATGCAAAACCATAACAATCTCAAGCGTCTCACAAAATTTCAATCACAAAAATTTCTCCGAAATATGGAACACCACGTTGTATCACATGTTTAGACATTAAAAAATTCTCGTACTGATACATTGGCTTTCTGGTGTAGAAAAATAATTCACCTTGTGGACGAAAATGTTTCCTATGGATCATGAAAGAGAAGGCTGATGCTGTCAGCTGTGAGAATAAGTGGGGGATGCTTGTTCTGTCAATTGAAAGTACATTTTACCATCCCAGCTGTTCTCTAGATAGTTTGTTATGAAAAAATGTGTATATATAGATATATATATATATATATATTTTGATAATCTCCATTCTCACATACATTTATTTGAGCACATTTTTTTTTTATTATCCAAAAACTATGAAGTATTATTTTCCTTTTTTTTTTAATGAATTATATGTGTATGTATCTTGACACCGGCATGATTGTCATAGGGTGATGCTGCTGGAATATACTGGGAAGTCATTGGCTGCAGTGGGATTGTATTGCCTGGGATTCTTGTTCATCCCAGTAACTAGGGGATCGATGATTCTTCGCTTTATAGACATCCCATTTGAGCATGCTTGTAAATATCATATATGGCTCGGAAATCTTACGTTGTTTATGTTCACTCTCCATGGATTATTCTACATTATCGGATATTCTATCCAAGGAGAACTACTACAAGCTGTAAGCCCCACTCCACATTCATCCTCTTTATCCTATTGTAACATATATAACTTAGGCAGCTCAATTGTCCAAAGAAGTAGAAAAAACCTTTTGAAATTTGTCTTCCTACAATAGGAATTATATTCATGTATTGACTAAAATCTTTACTCTGATCCGTGTAGCTGACATCATGGTCGGATTCAGATGTTGCCAATTTTCCGGGAGTTATTAACTATTGTGTCATTCTATTGATATGGATTACATCAACATATCCGGTGCGAAAGAAGCAATTTGAATTTTTCTTCTATACACACCAGCTCTATATAGTGTTCCTCATCCTCCTGGCTATGCATGTTGGCGGTGAAAGCTTTGCAGCAATAGCTGGAGGAGTGTTTCTTTTCATGGTAGATCGGTTTCTGAGGTTCTGTCAATCACGAAAGACGGTTGATGTTATCTCAGCTAAGTGCTTTCCTTGTGGGATTGTGCAGCTTGTGTTAGCAAAACCAGCAGGTAAGTAATGTTAGCTGAAACGAATCAGACCTTTTAACTCATAACCTATAGACAGCAATCTCATATTGCTTTTAATTTATCTTGGTGATGCAGATCTGCATTACAATGCCCTAAGTTTCGTCTTTTTAAGGATTAAGGGCGTATCGTGGTTGCAGTGGCATCCCTTCAGTGTTTCATCAAGCCCGCTTGATGGGAAAAATCACCTGTCTGTTCTTATAAAGGATTCTGGTAATTGGACAACAAAACTGTACCAAAATGTCTTTGATACTTGTCAAAGTGGAGCTCAACTCAAGTTGCCTTTGCAAGATTATCCTCAGATAACAGCTTCGGTCGAGGGACCATATGGTCATCAGCATCCTTATCATCTAACGTGAGTCTTCTGCTCATACTAATGACTATTTATTACTTGATGAATGGTTGATACGCAAGTTATTATGGGCTTATGAACTGGAAATGTGAAACAAGTGACATGCTTACATGTTCATTTTGCTCCATAAACGACTGACTTTTGCTCATTGTTGGATTAGGTACAAAAATCTCATTCTTGTAGCAGGGGGCATTGGGATTTCACCTTTCTTTGCCATCCTACGTGACATTTTTCATAGGAAAAGTGAAGGAAAATTTTGTCTACCAAAAAATATTTTGCTTATTTGGGCTATTAGAAAGCATGATGAGCTATCTCTGTTTTCTACTCTTAATATGGAGTCCTTCTCCCCTTCATTGCTTGGGAAATTGAATCTTGAAGTTCGTATACATGTCACCCGAGAAGTGGAACCTCCATTGGTAAGTTTAGCTTCCATCAGAAAGTTGTTTGCCATATCTCATAGTCACAGTTTTTTTTACTATTCATGAATACTCCTCAATAGCAAAAGTGTTATTCCTTGCAGGAAGAAGGTAAAGTCTACCGCCCAGCGAAGTCCATAAACTATGATGTCTCTTTTAGAAATGGCATATCTGGTTTGGTGGGTACTGGGAACTTGATTTGGTCCAGCATACATGTTATATTTTCTATAGTTGGCTTTGTGGTGCTGTTGATCTTAGTGCAAATTTTGATAATAGCACCTCTCAGTATGGAAGCTTGGTGGTGCAGAGGGCTTCTTTTTCTTGCCTGTGCAGCGGCAGCTGCAGTAATATTTGGAGGTGTTGTGATTTACTTTTGGCATGTTTGGGAAAAAAGAAAGTTGGCATTGAAAGAAGAAGAAGAACAAAGCGTGAAAAACCTGGAGGTGCTGCAACAGAGTATGGTTGTTTCAGAAACAATTTCATTCCTAGGGACTTTTGATAACTCAACCAGCTATTTCTATGGCTCAAGACCTGACTTTAGAGGTACTCTTATCCTGCCTATATAGATTTTGGGTTTGTTTGAATTGTCTGATTTTAATTTGTATTTTATTTATATATGATTTATATTTATATCTTATTTGTATTTGGTCTATTTAATTTGTTTATAAGTAAAAATATATTTTTTATTGGTATTTATTTTTTAACAAATAATTTATTTAAAAATAATAAAAATAAGATATCAAAACGATCAAAATAAGACGAACTAAACAGGTCCTTCATATTGCTCGGATGAGCATATATCTATCCGATAAGAATCATGTGTGTGTATGTATTGGCTTTATCTAAATAATCAATTGTCTTTTTTTGTTTTTTCTTGCAGAAATTTTTGGGTCCATATCAGAAAGTTGGGGCTTTGCCGACGTGGGTGTGATAGTATGTGGTCCTCCAACTCTTGAGACCAGCGTTGCTAGAGAATGCCGGTCACGAAACATTAATAGAGAATCGCATGATCCTATTTTTCATTTTAATAGTCATAGTTTCGATTTGTAGTTACTTTATTTTACAAAAAACCCATCACGAGATTAATATTAATAAAGTTTGGCTATTATTATAACTATATTAATATATATACATAGATACAAAGACATCACTCATGGTGTGTTTGCTTTGAATGAATTTTGAATACAACTATTAAAATTTTTAAAGAAAAATTATATTGTAGGGGGGAACAATATTTAACTATATGCCAAATATAAGATTAACATTTCAAGTGATGAAAAGAATAAAGATCCGACATTATATAAATGATGACGACAGGAGATTCAACACTGATGCGTAATGTTTGGATGAAGATACATCTTCATCCATTTATAATATTTAAAAAAATTGTTGATCTACCCCTTTTTCTATCTACTAAAACATTAATCTTCAATTTGCATCACTTTGTATAAAGTTTATTATTTTTACTAACCATTTATTACATTGATAATTTATTTGAATTCATCTCCAAATATTGATTGATTCACTACAGTGTAATTTTCTGAATTCTAAATGTGATTAATGAAAAAAGGTGCATAAAAGTAAAATCAAAAGACCCATTTTGCTTGTATGAAATAAAATTATTTTGGCACTATTTAAATTAAAATATTTGAACATTATATGATTTGACTACATTATTATATGGTGATTATGAAAGGAAAAAAAAAAATACATAAACCATGTCATAAAATTTTTAAGAAATCCAAGACGAATTAAAAATATCTATTAATTCTGTTTTAACGAGGTGGATGCCACTTTGAAAACCAATTTACAAAAGCGAATATTAAAACTTCAACCTTGCAGTTTCAATCATGCCTAAATCCCTAGAAAACGGTATGATCAATTTTAGCTTCAAGTCAGCATGTTACATTCTGACATCTTGCATGGTTAATAAGGAACTTCTAGGGGTAATCGATACTACTGTCTAACCGTTATAATTGGCAGATTGTTTAGCCTGCATTTTTTATTTTTGGTTTAACTTCTTTTAATTCGATTCCTATTAAACTTTTATCCATTTAATATGAACTCTCGATTAAGAATTAAAAGAAATTTGACTTTTAAAAATATTTTAAAATCGCCACCGGATAGAAATCGAGAAAAAAATAAGTTATGGTCAATGGGTGGTTAATCTTAACTTAGTTACTAATCTGCGAAAAAAATGATTTTTAAAATCAAATTTTATAAACCAGAGATTTTTGAATTCAGGAGCTATCCTATTAAAACCGTACGGTTACCACTTGAAATTCTTAAATTAAAATTTATTCTTTTAATGCTCATAAAAAAAAAATTCTAATGTGCAGGCTATGATTTTTATAATTTACAAATTCAAATAATATTTACAGATCTAAATATTTACAATATTAGCAAATCTAAATATTTACAACTATAAATAATATTTACAAGTTGTTATTACAAAAAAAAAATATTTACATACAAATAGTATTGAGATTTATAATTTTTATTAAACTAGTAAATCTAAATATATACAATAATGAATCAATAATATTTGACAAAAAAACCAAACAGAAAAAGAAAAAAAATGTCCTTTTTAAGTCGCCGGGGAGGTGTCTACGTACCCACTATTCGAGATCAGACAATACGTAGTTCTTTTCATAAAACATATAGTGTGTTGGTTGTTTTTATTTTTTTAGAATTCTTTTCACTTTAAGTTCTTTAATTTTTGAATTTTTCTAAAGAGAAAAAAAAAAAAAAAGATTTTTCAAAGTGTTCGTATATAAACTAACAAATTATTATTATTATATTTTTTTTTCAAGAAAACGATTTTTCTAGGTGACAAATCAATTTTCATGCATATATCTATTTTTTCATTTTATCATCTTTCCTATTTTTTTTTTTATCTTTTTTTAATCAATTTTCATTTTTTTAACAATAATAATAATATAATATTACTTACCTGGTTGGGTCGGATCTCGGAGTCGGATCAAAGTTGGGTCCGTCCTTCGTCGCCCGAAGCTATGATCGAAGAAGATGCTGGAGTAATGATTGGAGGCAACTGGAGAGTCCGGAAAACACCAACTCAGAGGTTTCAAAGCACGAAACTTGTGAATTTAAACCAAGTAAGGCCTACCGACACTCCTGTGATGGTGGATCGAGCTGGGAGTGGCTAAATGCGGGGTGGTTAAAAGCTTCAAAGATGGTGGCCGTTGGTAGATCTTGGTCGAAGATGAAGATCAAGCTTCTAAAACAATCTATAACTTCCTACGAGTAGATCAGGTACTCCTAAAGCTTCTTATAACCTTGGATTCGCTCGAAAAACACCTTAACCTTATGAATTTGAACTTAAGAACTTCGATTTTGGATTCAAAAGAAATTGAGAGTTTCTAAAGTTGTGGATTCTCTTTTTTTCATGTTCAAAAGGATGAATTCGAGTCCTATTTATAGTGATTAAGACTTGAATTAGCCTTGAATTGGATCGAAACCCTAAAATCGAAAGCACGTGGAAAAAAAAATGAATTTGGGTATTTGTGCCTTAATTGACATAATTGAACAAATTGCAAATGTATTTGGCTTTGAAATTAGGTTGAAAACAACGAATTAAGTCTAATTCATTGTTTTAGAAGTGTAATTCCAACCTTGGAAATGTAAATTAAAAAAAATGAATTTCGGAAATTGTGCGAAAAAAAAGCGTATTGGATGATTTTCAAACTCAATTTCAAATACCCAAATTGCATTTTCAAATCCTAAAATGATATGAATCCAAAGTACTTTAAGTCTACTTCTAGATTCCCAAAACAATTTCATGAAAATTAAAGCCTTAAATGGACAAAAAATGGGTGTCTACAGCTGCCCCTCTTTGTGGTGATGTTTGTTAAAACTTCATCACAAAGACAAAAAAAGATCCAATTTTTTCCATTTAAAAAAAAAACATGGTCAACCTGTTGACAAGTGACGGCTTTGTGATCCCATCTCTTGATAGGGTACTTGGTCTTAGGCTTGAATTGGCGCTCCTTGAGCTAGCTTAGGTTTTGTTTCAAACGCGCTCCTTGAGCTGGCATTTGTCTTGGGAAGGCGCTCCTTGAGCTAACATTTGTCTTGGAAAGGCACTCCTTGAGCTGGTCTTTGTCTCAGACAGGCGCTCATTGAGCTGGCATTTGTCTCAGACAGGCGCTCCTTGAGCTAGCATTTGTCTTGGAACGGTGCTCCTTGAGCTGGTATTGGTCTCAGACAGGCACTCCTTAAGCTGGCATTTGTCTCAGACAAGCACTCCTTGAGCTAGCATTCTTGCGCTCTTTGAGCTGGCTTAGGTTTTGTTTCAAACGCACTCCTTGAGCTGGCATTTGTCTTAGAAAGGCGCTCCTTGAGCTGGCATTTGTCTTCAACAGGTGCTCCTTGAGATGGCATTTGTCTTGGACAGGCGCTCCTTGAGCTGGCATTCTTGCGCTCTTTGAGCTGGCTTAAGGCTTGTATACAAAACTAGGTTTTATGCATTTGTTGAAAAGAAATTCTTACCTGGTTTTTGTAGAAGTTCTGAAATTGTTAGATCCGAGCGAAATCCAACTGTCACTAGGCTTTGTACATTTGACTAAGCAACTTGGCATTATCGGAACAAACTTCCTTAAGAAGAATCTACTCAAGGTGGCTGAACTTCCATTTTGTTGGACATCCTTCAATGTTTTCTACAAATTTCCGCTTTCTTGATTTGCTCATTAGTTTCCCTGCAACGTTTAATTACCTTGGAAAAAAGGTCAAATTACCAAGTATTAAAATGTTTTATAGTCTTATTAATTGCTCAATAATCTCTCCTTCTCCTTACACTCAGGTTTTATGGGAAATGTGATGGTGAAAAAGGACTTATTGATAGAGGTGATTGGTCAATGACCGATCTAATGCTGATGACTGCCAGGGATATCATTTTTGTTGATAGATAACGAAAATCAGATCTCACGTAGGCAAAGGAAGTAACAAATTTTTGAACTTGATAGAAATCTCATTGATTCATCAAACATAGTACAACTTGACTGCATCAGAGTTTACAGGATCCTTTAAATTTGGACCGTCCATATGTGACAAGATCAATGCTCCTCCGCATAAGGCTCTCTTTACTACATATGGCCCTTCATAGTTAGGGGTGAATTTCCCTCTCGGATCTTGTACATTTGGCAAGACTTTCCTTAGAACTAGATCTCCTTCCTTAAAGCTTCTCGGTCGAACTCTTTTATTGAAAGCTCGTGCCATCCTTTGTTGGTATAACTGACCATGATGCAAGGCCGTCAATCTTTGTTCATCAATCAAGTCCAGTTGCTCAATCCTTTTCTTTACCCACTCTGCTTCATCTAGTTCGGTTTCCACCAAAATTCTAAGGGAAGGAATTTCAACCTCGACTGGTAAGACTGCTTCAGTGCCGTAAACCAATGAATACGGGGTTGCTCCTGTCGAAACCCTGATGGAGGTACGATAGGCCATGAGTGCAAATGGTAGCATTTCGTGCCAATCTTTATAAGTAACAACCATTTTTTCTATTATTCTTTTAATGTTCTTGTTGGCTGCTTCAACTGCCCCATTCATTTGGGGTCGATATGGGGTAGAATTCTGTGCTTGATCCCGAATTGCTCACACAACTCTGTCATCAGTTTGTTGTTCAAATTAGTGCCATTATCGGTGATGATGGATTCAGGAATTCCATATCTGGCAATGATGTCTCTTTTGATAAACCTTGTAATTACCCCTTTGTAACACTGGCATAGGAAAATGCTTCCACCCACTTGGTAAAGTAATCAATGGCTACCAATGTGAATCTATGACCATTGAAGCTTTGGTGAAATTGGTCCAATAACGTCTATTCCCCACATCGAGAAAGGCCAGGGTGATGACAATGATTGCAATTCCTTAGGTGGGGCATTCATTTTGTTAGAGTATATCTGACAAAGATAGCAATGCCTGACATGCTTGATACAATCAGATTCCATGGACAACCAAAAGTAACCCAATCTCATGATTTTCTTAGCAAGCATATATCCATTCATGTGGGGTCCACATACTCCTTCATGGATTTCTTTCATCAGTGTTTCTGCTTCTATCTCGTCTACACACCTCAGAAGTGTGGCATCGAATGACCTTTTATATAATAGGTTTCGCTAAGCAAAAATGACCCCCAGTCGTCTTAATGCTTTTTGTTCCTTGGGTGAGGCATTTTCAGGTACTTTCCTGTTTGGAGAAACTCTTTGATTTTCTCATACCATGGTTCCTTCTTTGGGATTACCTCAGTATTTAGGCAAACGGCTCCTCTTTGATTCTGATTTTCAGGGGTAAGATCTTGATTCCCTTAGTGATCTGGATCATTGCTGCTAGCGTAGCTAGTGCGTCAAAATTGGTTTTGAGTCCTTGGCATGTACGTGAAGGAGATACCATTGAATTTCTGAGCTAACTTAGTCAAGTATTGGTTATAGGGTATCAACTTTGCATCTTTGGTCTTGTATTCCCCTGAGTTTGGAAAATTATTAGTGAAGAATCTCCATACACTTCAAGATCTTCTATTTTCATTTCCAGCGCCATTTTGAGGCCCATGATGCAAGCCTCATATTCTGCTATATTATTGGTGTATGGGAATGTTAATTTTGCTGATGCAGGGTATTGACTACCATCAGGAGATACTAGGACTGCCCCAATTCCGCATCCATATACGTTAGCGGCACCATCAAAGTACAACTTCCACTTGGATGCTTCTGAATCTTTGTCTGTAACTGTCATTAACACATTTTCACCTGGGAATAAGATTTGTTCATCCGTAGTGTCCTGCTCAATCGGTTTTCTGCCAATTGATCTGCTAGTGCTTGCCCTTTCATTGAATTCTGGTTCACATATGTGATGTCGAATTCTGATAGCAACATTTGCCATTTTGAGATCCTTCCAATCAAAGCCGGCTTGTTGGCCAAATACTTCAACGGGTCATGCTTTGTGAGTAGCTCAATGGGGTAATAAAGAGTGTACTGTCGAAGTCGATGCATAATCCAAACCAAGGCACTGCATGTTCTTTCTATTTCGAGTACTTTTGTTCCCCTTCTGTGAATTTCTTGCTCAAATAATAAATGGCTCTTTCTCTTCCATTCTCGTCTTTTTGTCCTAGCATGCAACCCATTGACTCAGGAAGTATGGTCAAATACAGGAACAAAGGATAACCCGGTGTAGGAGCCACTAATACAGGAGGATTTGTTAGGTATTGCTTGATTCGATGAAAGGCTTCTTCACATTCTTCATTCCAATGTTCAGGGGTTTTTCTTCAACATCTTAAAAAAGGATGACATTTGTCAGTCAATTGTGATATGAATCGAGCGATGTAATTCAATCGTCCTAAGATGCCCCTAACCTCCTTGAGGGATCTTAGAGGGGGTAGTTCTAGTATAGCTTTGACCTTATCTGGATCAACTTCTACGCCTTTCTGGCTTACCAAGAATCCTAGTAGCTTTCCTGAGGTTACCCCAAATGTGCATTTTTCTAGGTTTAGTTTCAACTGGAATTTTCACAATCTGGTAAAAATTTTTCTCAAGACAACCACGTGACTTTCTCCTTCTTTCGGCTTTGCGATCATGTCGTCTACATAGACTTCAACCTCTTTTTCCATCATCTCATGTAATAATGCCACCATTGCCCTTTGATATGTTGCCCCGGCATTTTTGAGACCGAAAGGCATGACTTTTTAGCAAAAGGTACCCCAAGTTGTGACAAAGGTTGTTTTAGTCTTATCTTCTTCTGCCATCTTAATTTGATTATGCCCTGAGAAACCATCCATGAATGAAAAGAGATGGTTTCCTGCTGTATTATCCACTAAGACATCTATATGGGGCAAAGGAAAGTTGTCTTTGGAGTGGCCTTATTTAGGTCACGAAAGTCCACACATACTCTGACCTTCCCATTTTTCTTAAGGACAGGCACTATGTTAGCTACCCAATCAGATAGTCGGATACTTCAATGAAACCGACATCCAAGAGTTTTTTTACTTCCTCTTTGATCTTTAGTAGGATATCAGGTCTAAAACGTCTCAACTTTTGCTTTCTGGGCTTGACATCCTCTCTAGTGGGTAACTTATGGACTACTATGGAAGTGTCCAAACCAGGCATGTCTTCATAAGACCATGCAAATATATCCAAATGACTGGCCAATAATGATACCATTTCTTCCCTCTGCTCACTGGATAAAGTGGTATCTTGAGATTTCTAGGGTTTTCTTCAGTCCCAAAATTGATCACTTTATTGATTCATCAATTTCAATCCTATCATGTTCATATTTTTGCCAACTTTCTTGTACCTCGTATGATCACTGACATCATTCTCGATAATAGGATCAGAAATGATATCAGTATTTTCTTTATATAACGTAAGATATCCCTTACTTTCATTATCACTGAATCGGATGAAGGGAAATAAAGAAAAGGAAGTAAGTAAGGACAAAAGATATGTAAAGAAAATCAAAGCATTTCATTCATTCATTAAGATGGGTCGTTAAGTACATATGATTTTATTGAGCAATTAATAAAAAATAAAATATTGAATCACTTGGTTGGTTCAACCCTTACTCAGAGGTAATCCCAGAGCCATACAAGGGAATGGAGAACCAATTATTCAGACTATAGATCGGTTGGGAGCCACAGGAGGGTCCTGTTGGTTCATTGTTTGTGGAATTGATCGTTGTTCCTGAATCTAGCTTCTGAATGTAGGTTGGCTCTGGGAATGTTTCTTAGATATCGAGAAACTTGATAGGGGTTCCTAGCCATTCTTCATCCCTCCTCTTTCTCGCCTTCATCTTCATTTATAGCTCCTCAACTTTGGATGCTATGTGCCCTTCTTCCAAACACTTCGACTTATCTTTGGTTAGCATATTGACCTCCTCAAATCTTTGTAAGCCAAAATCTTGGGATTCTTCTTCACCTATATAAGGGATAGCAGTATCCTTATAGATGGCATGATCTTGCTCTCCTAAAACTGTAATTATCTGCCCCTGGGTAACAAATTTGACCATCTGATGCAAGCTTGATGGAGTTGCCCCAATTGAATGAATCCAAGGTCTTCTGAGCAATAAATTGAATGACATTGGTATGTCCAAGACTTGGAAAGGTATAGTGAATGGCTGCGGTCCAATGACAACTTCCAAATTTATTTCACCAGCTATTTCCTGCTTTGATCCATCAAAGGCCCTTACCACAGTGGAACTTGGCCTTATGTCAGATGCGTCTACTCCTAACAATTATAGAGTAGCCAATGGGCAGACGTTCAAAGATGACCCATTATCAATGAGAACATGGGCTACGATCATATCATTGCACTTAACCACTATGAACAATGATTTAGTGTGTCTAGTACCTTCCTCTCCCAAATATTCAGGTGAAAAGGATATTTGATCCATTGCAAATATGGAATTAGCCACGTGCCCTAAAGCTTCGGTAGTAATGCCTTGGGGGACTTTAATCTATTGAAGTGCCTTGAATAGTGCTTCACGGTATGTCTCGGTATCTAACAGGAGGCTTATCAGGGTGACTTGGGTAGGGGCCTTAGCCAACTGTTTAGTAATTCTAAATTCACTTACTGTCATGAGTTTTGCAAGTGCATCTCTTTCATTTGCTCCTTCCTCTTTTTCTTGGTCTTTCTTCTGGAGGAAAAACTCTTTGGCCATGTCTTTTTGTTTCCCGAGTCTCCTTGTCATGGTTTTAGGAACCTGCTTAGTTGCCCGCTAATCAAACGGGGCAGCTTTGTCACTAGACGGCGCAATGGGTACGTGAAAGACATAACTTTTGGGGCTTACCTCTGGCGGTGCTACTTGCAGTTCTTCATAACACCTTATAACCACCGGCTTTGGATCACCTCCTATCATACCGATGAAGTGGTCTTCAGCTTTGGGCAAGGTCTTACCTTCTTCATATTCTGAACCCCATCCTGTTGCCGATGCATTGGCTTAAACTTTTGGCTCATCCACAAATCAACTAGGTACTAGTATCCACCAGCAAATTCTAAAACATCGACTGTAGGATCCTGCCTGATGTTGTGCCTTTAACACTTTCTCAGTACTAGCTTTTCGGGGTTTGGGGATAAGCATTTCCTGAATATCTTCCCTTGTAACTTGCTTGGTTCGAAGCAATTCGTATATGGCAGGCCTTGTTCTCGTTCTATCTCTCAGATTCATATTAGCCAAGTACCTTTTTGGCGAAGGGTCCAGGCCACTCGCTCTATACGGATAGGCAGTTCATCTAAGTTGACAGTTGGCTCAGATTCTTCTTCCAATATCATATTGATGGTTGGTCCATGATTTGGAAGGGGATTTGTACTAATGTTAGGATTTGGAGCTTCCACAAAGTCTAGCTGAACCAACTTGGCATCGATGAGATCTTGAATCTTATTTTTCAGCCTCCAGCACTCATCGGTGGAATGACTAACTTGTCCTAAATGATAATCACACTTCAAATCGGGGTTGTAGTTTTTTGGCTTATATCCTTCTTTTGGGATCTCAAAACTGATCAAGTTATCAGCCCTCAGTCTGGCAAAGACTTGGCTTAAGGGTACCGGGATTCTGGTGAACTGCCTTTTATTGAATCTATCGAACTGCTGATGATGCTTTTGTTACTGAGGTTGGGTGGATACTTAGCTGTTGGTAGAAGTTGGTTGGACAGTAAATCTTTGAGTAGGCTTGGAAAACCCAGAGGTATTGACCACACTAACATTGGCCTCTTTTCTTTTGTTATTGAATCTTGTGTTCAGTTGCTTCTTTTCTACTTATAGCTTGCCTGTAGTAACGACGCTCTCAATTCTACATCCTGCCATTACTATCTCAGACAAAATTTGATGATGTATGCCTGATTAAGTGAGAGAAAAATAGTTTCTCCAGGGTATTTATGAAGGTAAATACTGGGTCCTTTTCTGGGAGAGGCGTGGCAACCATAGCTACTAGAGCCCTCCACCGTTGAGCGTATTCCTTGAAAGTCTCCTCTTTCTTCTTGTTCAGGTTGCTAAGGTCCCACATGGACAGGGCAACCTCGATGTTAAACTTGTATTGGTTATAAAATGCCCTTGCCAATTTGTCCCAAGTATTTATTTCATCTAAATCCAATTAGGCATACCAAGTTAATGCTGGCCCAGTGAGACTATCTTAGAAAGTTTGAATCATTAGTTGCTCATACTCGGAATATTGGCTCATCTTCCTTACATAAAGTCGAGAGTGTAGCTTGGGGCAACCAGTGCCGTCATATTTTTCAAAATCTGGCACTTTGAACTTTTCAGGAAAAATTCTATTCTAAGTGACTGGTAAACTAGTGATCCCTGCCGGATCAAATCCATCGTTTTTCTCGATTGCCTTCAACTATTTAATAAATTGAAGCATGAGCCTTCTTTCCATCTCTTTGCTTTGAGCCTCTAATTCCTTCTTTAGCTCACTGGGGCTATGTTCGGGCATTTGGGGAATATGTTGTGATTCTTCCTCTTCGAGAGGTTGACCATCTGTACCTTTTTAGTTCCAGAATGTCCTTCAATAGGTGGGTGAAGACCCTTTAATAACCCGATGCTTTGAGTGAGGAGTTGCATTTGTTCAGCCATTTTGAACACAATTTGCTCTAGAGTTTGGATTCTTTGATCAGCGATTGAATCATTGCCGTCGTTGCTAGTCATTTTGGATCTGGACCTAATGACAATGGGACTTCTGATTGGATCTTTACGCTTCGGAGCTATCTTTTCAAACCTGGCTGGTTCAAGTTTAAAAGAATTTAGTTAAAAAAATTTTTGAAGGACCAATGCAAACAATATATGTACCCAAAAGAAAGAAAACAAATGCAAGGATGCAGCATACGGATGCAAAAGGGGAATGGTGACCAAAAGATTGTGATGAATCTTAAAATGTTTTATTAGAGTTGCATTTTTTTTAAGGGAAAACAAACACTCATTTTCAATCTCTTTTTTCTTGATTTGAAAGAAAATTACATAGAGAACCCTAAACTAGTCTCCTAGTCTTGCTTGGGCAAATGATTTTCTCCTCCAGCATACTAATCCTCTTTTTAGTCTTCTTCAATTCTGCTTCTAGGACCAGGGCCTTACTTGCTGCTTCCTCAAGTTTGTAGGCCAGACTTTGCTCTCTTTCTTGGAAGTCTCGGTAACATACCTCTAGGTGGGCCGACACGGTTTCCATATAAGTAATCATTTCAAGATTGGGTTTAGGTGGTATTGGTTCAAGGACTTCAGGGGCTTCATACTGGATGTCTTTGTTCTTCTTCAGCTGAGTGGCTATATACCATCTGGTAGCCTTGTATTTCTTATTTTCCTTGCTTTCCGGCTCAACTTCATAAACAAGCTTGATCTCTTTATTGTCCCATAAAGCTTTGACTTGTGTGACCCTAGCTTTCAAGGCTGCTAAGGTTTTGGTTGGATCTAAGTAATCAACCATAACGCGATCTAAATCCAGCGTAACATACCATATTATCTGATCACACCAGATGGGTAATATCCTGTGCAACCTGTTATTCCAATTAGGGGAACTGCAGGGTATTCCTTGCAACCCAAAATAGCAGCAGGACATTTGAACCAGCGAGCTTGCCATAGATAATCTTCAGGTCTCATGTCTTCTAGTATGTCCATTATGTTCTAAAGAGGTTCATCATCTTCAATGTGAACCCGTTCGATGAAAGATTGGACAAGGTCATAATTGGTGTGAATGAGAGCTCCATTAGCTAAATCTCGTCCGTAGTACTTAGTGTGGCTGGCAAACCAAATCATCATCAGGTGCATACTGGCCTTGAAACTACCTCGGCCTTTGGCTTTTATGTGATTCAAACTCCTAACCTATTCAGCTAACAAAGCAGGAACATATGATTTTCCAGCTAAGTATTGGGCCACTAACTCAAAAACCCGATAGTGGATGCACAAATTCCCATGGGGGAATAATATGGTGGCAAAGGCAGCGGTTATGAAAGCATTGGCCCTATTTTCTTCCCAGATATCAAATGGTACACACGTTTCATGAAATATGCAAAATGCATCATATCAACACTATTTACAAAAAAAAAATGTCTTTTTTTTTTTGCATTACTAAAAAAAATAGTAGGACAACTATTTACAAAATAATAATCATACAAATAATATACAAAATGAGCATAGCAAAGATAAACTTTTAAATTTAAAAAAAATCAAGTGGCTAGCCCTCTAAAAAAAATAGATATTCCCCAGTGGAGTCGCCAAGCTGTCGAACCTGGATTTTTCATTTCTGGTTTAACTTTTTTTAATCCGATTCTTATTAAACCCTTACCCATTTAATACGAATCCGCGACTAAGAATTAAAAAAAAAATTTTGATTTTTGAAAATATTTTGGAGTCGCCACTTGATAGAAATCGGGAAAAAAAAAAAGTTAGGATCAACGGGTGGTTAATCTTAACTTAGCTACTAATCTGCGAAAAAATGATTTTTATAATCAAATTTTATAAACTAGAGATTTTTGGATCCGGAGGCTATCCTATTAAAACCATACGGTTATCACTTAAAATTTTTAAATTAAAATTTATCCTTTTAATTCTCATAGAAAAAATTCTAATGTGCAGACTATGATTTTTATAATTTACAAATTCAAACAATATTTGCAGATATAAATATTTACAATATTGGCAAATCTAAATATTTACAACTATAAATAATATTTACAAGTTGTTATTACAAAAAAAAAATATTTACATGCAAATAGTATTGAGATTTATAATTTTTATTAAACTAGTAAATCTAAATATATACAATAATGAATCAATAATATTTGACAAAAAACCAAACAGAAAAGAAAAAAATGTCTTTTTTAAGTCTCCCCATAGGTACCTACGTATCCGCTATTCAAGATTAGACAATACGTAGTTTTTTTCATAAAACATATAGTGTGTTGGTTGGTTTTATTTTTTTTAGAATTATTTTCACTTTAAGTTCTTTAATTTTTGAATTTTTGTAAAGAGAAAAAAAAAGATTTTTCAAAGTGTTTGTATAAACTAACAAATTTATTATTATATTTTTTTTTTCAAGAAAACGATTTTTCTAGGTGACAAATCAATTTTCATGCATATATCTATTTTTTCTTTTTATCATATTTTCCTATTTTTTAATCTTTTTTTTTTATCATTTTTCATTTTTTTAACAATAATAATAATAATATAATATTACTTACCTAGTCGAGTCGGATCTCAGAGTTGGATCGAAGTCAGGTCGGTCCTTCATCGACCGAAGCTATGATATGAAAAGACGCTAGAGTTGTGATCGGAGGCAACTGGAGAGTCCGGAAAACACCAACTCAGGAGTTTCGAAGCACGAAACTTGCGAATTTGAACCAAGTGAGGCCTACTAACACTCCTGTGATGGTGGATCGAGCTAGGAGTGGCTAAATGCTATGGTTAGAAGCTTCGAAGATGGTGGCCATTGGTGGATCTTTATCGGAGATGAAGATCAAGCTTCTAAAATAATCTATAACTTCCTATGAGTAGATCAAGAACTCCTAAAGCTTCTTATAACCTTGGATTCGCTTGAAAAACACCCTAACCTTATGAATTTGAAATTTCGAATTTGAACTGAAGAACTTCGATTTTGGATTCAAAAGAAATTGAAAGTTTCTGAAGTTGTGGATTCTTTTTTGTTTAGAAGGATAAATTCGAGTCCTATTTATAGTGATTAAGACTCGAATTAGCATTGAATTGGATTGAAACTCCAAAATTGAAAGCGCGCGGAAAAAAAATTGAATTTGGGTATTTGTGCCTTAATTGACCGAATTGAACAAATTGCAAATGTATTTGGCTTTGAAATTGGGTTGAAAACAATGAATTAAGTCTAATTCGTTATTTTAGAAGTGTAATTCCGATCTTGGAAGTGTAAATTTTAAAAAAACGAATTTCGAAAATTGTGCGAAAAAACGTATTAGATGATTTTCAAACTCAATTTCAAATACCCAAATTGCATTTTCGAAATCCTAAAATGATATGAATCCAAAGTACTCTAAGTCTATTTCCAGATCCCCAAAACAATTTCATGAAAATTGAAGCCTTAAATTGGTAAAAATTGGATGTCTACATAGATTAACCATTTTAATGGTGTGGCTATTTTGAATATCAATTTAAGCATTAAATAATTTATAATACTAATCTTCTAAAGTTAATAATAAGAATATAGAATTTTTCTACTTCTTAATTATACTTGTTCGTAAATAAAATAGCTAAAAATATAAATGTGACATTTGTATACCTTATACGCACATTATTGATAATTTAAGGAAGAAAAGAAAATAAAAAGTTAGGTACAATATAAAAGTAACGCTGATTCATACTGATATGCACATCACTGATAATTTAAAAAAGGAAAAAAATAATATATATTTTTTTTTTATAAAACGTATAAATATCTTGAAAATGTAAATGCACGCATATCTATAAACAAAGAATGAAGCTGGATTTAGTGGCAAGGGGTGCACCATTAATGTTATATACTATACAAATTACTAAATAAATCATATAAAATATAACTGGTACTTATACGATATTCATAAATTTAGATGATATTTGATTATATAAAACCTAAAACATTTATTATATATAGTGTTTCTAATAATGGGAAAAAGGAAATTAATATTCGTGTATTTTTTAAATTACAAAAATGCTATTAGAATGAAAATAATCTCAAATGTAGGAAAATTGATCTTCTTTTTTGAAAAGATGAGGTCGTAAGTGTCTAAGCTTATCTCTTCAAGAGAAGAGATCACGTTATTATAAAAGAGACGAGATCTCATGTACCTTCTTCATCATAGTTTATGATTCTTTCTTTAGTCTAATCTATCATGCATGGAAGATCAAATTGATGTTGGGTTTCTTGTAAATCAAATTGGACACCAGCAGCCTCTAATGTTGGTTTCACTTTGGTGGTGAATATCTTAGGAGCCAATCTCTTTCCACCAAAAGGAAAATAAAAAGTTTCTTGGGACGATCCAAAAAATAAAAAACTTCCTGCAACTTTTCACCCTAAATTTTCTTAGACTCCTCAGACAAAGTCTAAAAAAACCAAATCTTTCTTCACCAACATTCCCTTACCCCCCAAAGCAGCAAACCGCATCCCCACTATCAACTAATGCCTTAACCCTTATCCTATTTCCATCCAAAACATCATACCCAAGCACATCCTTCTTGGTGGTCAAACATTGTTGATCGAGGTCCGACTAGACAAGTCTTCCATCTGCTGTCAATGTTAAGGGCATCACAACACCATGGATTTTGACACGATCGGATAATAGGGGTTGATCGGATTGATTCATTTGATGATTGGATTCAGAGGGCACAAATAGGGAACTTCGACAATTTTTTTTAGGTAGAGAGATAAGGTAATTTATAATATTAAGAGATCCTTTATAATATCATGACATCATCTCTTGAAAAGATGAGATCTTTTATAATAATGTGACCTCGTCTTTTGAAGAGACAATGTCGGACACTTACAAACTCGTCTTTTCAAGAGACGAGGGGATTATTTTCATTTTAGTGATATTTTTTGTAATTTCTTTGAAAAATATAAATATTAATATCCTTTTCTCTTCTAATAATTCGTATGTGAAATAATATGACAAGACAACTATGAAAAACTAAGTTTGAAAAAAAAATTCATGAAAATTGACAAAGAATTAACCATAAAAAAAACATATACTAGTAGCATGAAAACAATTTATATAATAAAGGCAAGAAGTTACAAGCCAATGAAGACTCAATATGCTACATATGTATATACATACATATATATATATCTATTATTATTAACCGAACCCCTTCTTTTAGTGTTAAAAAAATCATGCAATAAAGTAGGGGCAAAAAAAAATCATACAACAAAATATGAAAAGTTATTTTGTTGAACGATTATTTATCTCTCTATTTTTTTTCCCACACATGTAGCACAGGTGCCATCGTCTGCTAGTATATACATATTCTAACTTGGTAGCAGATGAGAACACTACTGGTTATGTCTGTGGTTATGAGATGATGATAGTAAAACTTGAAATTTCAATATTGTAAAAATTTACGATGTTCAATTGTCACTTTTTCTCTTAATAAGAATGTCTTTCCAACCTATTATGTGATAGCATAACTCATGAATAATGTATTGATGGCTTTCTATCAATTAAAAATAAAATAGGAAGATGGAGAAAATCAATAATAAAATTGCTTTTTCATTACATTAATATTTTTGAAATAAGTTAACTCAAACTCATATTATCTGTTTAGTGTCAAGTATTATTGTGATCATATTTAGACATCTCAAGAGTCCGGTCCACCAAAACAAGGATCTAACCATGCCCCTTATAATTGGGGGAGGAGGGAAGTCTAACCGGTGAACTCATTGGGTCCAAGCTAAGTTGGGACTGTTAGAACCCATCTCCTTCTCTAAGGAAAAGAAATTAAACAAGCAATATTTTTTACTTCAAATAAAACAGCTTCAAACTTAAAATATAAATTATGTTTAAGAATATACTACTTTTTAGCCTATTTTCATTTAAAACTATCAAGAATATATAATTATTTATAGGAAAAAGTCCCTTTTGGTACTTGAATTTTAACGAAATGGATAATTAGGTACCTCAACTTTTAAAAAGTCTAATTTTATACCTAATTAAACTTTACGTGTCCCTTTTAGGTATCTAAAATTTTAAAAAGACCCATTTCATACCTAATTAAACTTTTCAATCCCTTTTTCACTATGTACTCTTTTATTGTTTTTTGAAGTAATTGGCCACGTGTCATGCTACGATGAATGGGATAGCGTTTAGTGCCATAAAAAGTTCGATTAGATATGAAATTAGACTTTTTAAAGTTTGAGGTACTCAATTGTCTATTTCGTCAAAGTTTAGGTACTAAGAGAGGCATTTTCTCTTATTTATATACAAGTACATCCTCTTTGATTAGAATTTTAGTAATATGAGACTAGAGTAACACACTAAATAGTAGAGTTTACAAAAGAAAAAGAAGTCATAGATTGTTTAGAAGTGGGATCACTCTCTTATGTCATGTTTGAGGGGGAATTTGACTCCGCTCTTGAGAAGGCGGAATCGCAATTCCTTTCATTTCTCGTAAATAATTAACATTAAATTATCTTTTTATCCTCTTACTTATTCATTATTTACATTAATTATTAAGGATATTTTTTACAAATAACATGTCAATTCCATTCCATTCCAAGATGTATCCAAACAAATGAATGGATTTATCATTTTACCTCCCATTCCATTCCTCTCATTTTAATCCATTCCATTCCGAACGATTACTATTTACTAAACGTGACATTAGAGGATCTTAGAGGAGTTATGTAGGTTTTTAAGTTATATTTATTATTTATTATAATCAACAATGCATTAAATGTTATTTATTTTTTTCAACTTTTCTTTACTTTATATTTTAATTTTTCTTATATTTATAATAAAAAATAATTATTATTTTTTAAATAGGAGCCAATGGACCATGGTGTGTCTAGTAGCTGGGTTGAACACAACACACTAGGGCGGGTCCAATGGCAGACCCAACATGGCCATGTAGAATTGGGTCTCGGTTCAGATAAGTCTGGTGAATGAATGATGACTTGCAAAGCTTGTTAATGGTTTTTTTTTTAATAAAATTTAGAGAAAACATCATCTTGTTATAAATATAACCATTTGATATGTTTTGTTATGTAGTGAAAACTCATAATTCAAGTTTTAAAATAAAAATTTAATAAGTGAAAATAAAGTGTGTCTAAAGATTATGAGAATATATATAAATGATATATGTACTCATCGAGTCCACCTTGTGAGTAAGGTATATGTATATATTAAAATTAAGGACTAACTTAATTTTAGTCAAATATGTAATTAATAACCTGGACATTCTTAAGTACATCTAATGGACTCGAAAACATAGGCCCATAAAATTAAATTCACCAAGCTTATACTTTATTATGATATTAATTACTTCAGTAATGAACTCTTCATTTTGATCTTGTATGTAGAACATTAAATTAAAGAATTTATCATATGGGACAACAATCATCTTCTTTATCAAATCCAATATGGTGTCGCCTAGTAATGGAATTACACATCATAAGAAGACATTAGTTCGTTGTGATAACAACTCTGGTAAATGCCATTGTGTTGGCATCCTAGAGGCTAAAAATCTTACTTGATGAATTTAGACCAACAGAACTAAAAGTTGCCACAAAATGATAGAAGAGAAAAGACCATATATTACTTAGCACAATTTGCTTCAAAATATAAAGGATATCCAAGGAATCAATAGATTTTAACAACGTCCACTGGCAATTCATAATTGAAGCTAACATGAAAAAATTAATTGACCAACCTGGACTAAGCACATTCTAACCTATGACTCAAAACTCGATAGGAGTACTTAACCATTGTAATAACAATATCTATTGGCAATTCATTCTTCACTCAAACCCAATAAATGGCAGTAGACAAGATTCCATGATGACCATGAGTCAATTTTTCTATCTGTAAATTGAGCATCACATGAATGCCGTCATCAATACTATCCACCTAGGCCACTCAATGCTCTATTTCAAGGGTATGAAAATAGAGCAACAAAGCAAAAGACCATTATCAAATTCAACAAACCTAACTTGATAACTTAAAACAAAATTGGCAAGCAAATTAGGTAAACCAATCATATTCAAACCCATCACCATTTCAACCCACTAACACATCATTCCACCCCTTCTAACAATCAACTGGCACTCTGAGTTGACTTGGCTACATTTAACTTACCTATAACCACAAACTTCACGATCTCGACCTTTCACACCCCGAATTAAAGTCAAAGGATGTCTAGCCACCACATATAACACTTGTACATTACACGTTAAGGTTAACATAATATACAGTTTGTCGTGATTACTTGATAACCAAATTTAAATACTGAAATTGTTAAATTAGATTCTAGAAACAAGTATATTTATAGCGGTAAAATATACTTTTACAAAAACATATTGAAAAGCTACTCTCTTGAATAGACCACCATTCATAAATAATACCATGCCATCATGTATCCAAAATAAGTGTACCTGGTGTCCTGATGGGGAAAAAAAACCTTAAATAATCAATTACAAACCACGGCCTCCACAACTAAGCCCTTAATTAAATACCATGAATTAAGATTACAAACAAAATAAAACAAAACTATCGATTCTAACCGCTTCACTCATCAGCAAATTCCTTTAGAGTTGCCCCTAAACTCGAAATAATCACCAACATCCAAATCAACACCTGAAAAGAAAGAAATGAGCGGAGCCCAGTACAATAACAATACAAGCACACACAAAATAGACATACATGCTTGTTATAAATGCAATGCAACAATTCAACTGTTTATATCTTTAATTAAAGAGTAGCAAAATAATAGTGGAGCACTCACATTCCGACAACATGCCATAGGGATCTAGAGGTCCTAAGTAGTATCAACTACCCAAAGGGTTGATAGAAGCAGCCCATATACTTATATCCCTTATTGGAACATCTATTATAATAGGTTCGTTTAGAATTCACAATCGTTACATATATTTACTTATCTTAATCTGTGATATGATTTAGTTCAATTGGTCTGGTAAATGTGAACTAAATGCATATTACTTTTCACTAAGTATAAGTAAATGTTATCCCGATACCGTTTTCCCTATTAGCTATCCGCTGAGCCACTAATGAATATCTTTAACAAAGATAAGGGTAGCTTAAGTGCCTAACTACCGTGCTGATATCATCTAGTAAGGTTACTGCTTCTTGGACCAGATTAAACAACATAAGTACAAGCAAATACAATCATTTAATAGGCCGTCTTTAAACTTTAATTCATTAGGAATGTCTATTCTAGACAAGCAACAAGCATGTTACTGTGCACCTATTATGTTATTTGTAATTTGGCAAAAGTCAGAAGATAGACCAAAAGGTAAAGAAAGTAGACCATAAAAAATATCTATTCAAGAGATTAATTCATATAAGCATTTAAATCAATTATCAACTTATATCAAATTCATATCAAATACTCATCTTTTTTAGCAAAAATACATTCAAAATAACATATTTCTGTTATTATTCATGGTCTAACATACTACAATTATATTATATTTAAGCTAATTATAACTTAATATGGACTTATAAGAGTTCACTAGTTAGATTAATAACTAAATATAAATTGTTGGACTCTGAAGAATTTACTAAGCCAATATTAGTTAATAAGTGTATATTAACTTAATTTAGCCAAGCCGAATAGAATCAATCAATCAATCAAGTTCATTTTATCTTAATAAAGTCCATTAGTCTAGTTGAACTTGATCCAAAGTCATGTTAAACTTAATTAGTTATTAAGTCTATTAATACAATATAGTCTATAATTCAAAGTACACTTGGTATAAACATAAACTTAACTCATTCCTATTTATATAAGTACAATATGTATTATTTATTTTATTTTATTTTTTTAAAGAACCAGGGGATGAATTACGCTTGTGATGGAGACCATGATATACATCACTAGCTTCATCATGCTCATAATCAAGGGCAACAAAAGGAGCAAAGGAGATCACGCCCCGATAACGTCGTGATATGAATCATGGGCAAGGTCGCTCCCGTGATCAAGCGTATATCAAAAAGTTACAAAGATACATAGAAGATCAAGGGTTGCATCACGCCCATGATTGGCTTTAAATTGCCAACCTGCATGTATCACAGGCCATATCATGCTCGTGATGCATAGGGTACCAATTCTGATGTTTTCATTTGTCCAATTTCTTCAAGTTAACTTACTTAGCTAGTTAATTTAATTTAATTTTAATAGAAAATATCTCTAAATCAACATGCAAACTTACATTTATTACTATATAATACTCCTATACATATTTCTACATCATATTTTCTCATTGCATTTCATCAAACACCTAGTATACATAAACATATGCATATTTAGGTTTCAACATATATGTTTATATATCACTAATTTATCAATATCATCTTAAATCCTACATCTATTTAACATTAATTTCATCAAAACTATGCATTCACAATAATCACTTAAAGGAATCAACTAAACTTACTTATCTTGTGTTAATTTCAAGTTCACTTAAGATCTTATGTGTGTTGTTATTGAAGAGAATTTTGTTATAAGATTTAAGGATGTTTTGAGAAGAGAAATGAAAAGAGAATTAAAGAAAGAGAGGGAGGCAGTTGGAAATGGAAAGAAAAAAAAATGAAAAATGAGGGATTAGGGTTTCTAAGGGAAATTTGATATATATAGGCCCATGGGCTTGAGCTTGGGCTTAGGATTTTAGATTGGGTTAGGCTTTTAGGTAAATGGGTTTTCTCATTTTAAAGCTTTAAGAACTAGAAAATTTTTTTTTTTTGCCATCTTTAAGAATTAGAATTTGGTAAGAGAATTTTAGGTGTAGAAATTAATAAATTAAATTAGAAATTTAGCCTATGAATTCAATTGGTAGGAGTTTGTTGATCTTCTACATCAAATACAATACCATCTAGTAATGGAATTACACATCATAAGAAGATGTGAGTTCATTGTGATAACTACACAAGTAAATGCCATTGTGTTGACATCCCAAAGGCCAAAAATCCTACCTGATGAATTTAGACTAGCGGAACTAGAACTTGCCATAAAAATGACTAAAGACAAGAGGCCTATATTACTTAGCATGATTTGCTTAAAATATAAAAGGCTATTCGATGAATCAATAGATTTTAACAACATCCATCAGCAATTCATAATCAAAGCTGGCATATAAAAATTAATTGACCCACTTGGATTAAGCACATTCAAGTCTATGACTTAGAACCCGGTAGGAGTACTCAATCATTGCAATAACAACATCTTTCGGAAATTCATTCTTCACTCGAAGCCAATAAATAACAGAAGACAAGATTCAATGATGACAACAAATCAAATTTTCTCTGTAAATTAAGCTTCACATGAAGGCCATCATCAATATTGTCCACCTAAGCCTCTCAATGCTCTATTTTAATAGTACAAAAACAAAGCAACAAAATGAAAACCATAGGTCGAATTCGATAAACCTAACTCGATAACTCAAAGCTAACTCAACAAGCAGATTAAGCAAAGTAATCATCTTCAAACCCATCAACATTTCAACCCACTCACACATAGTTCTACCCTCCAACAATCAACCACCACCATGAGTCAACTCAGCCACATCTAACTTACCCACAATTGCAACCTTCGTGATCTCAACCAACTACCAAGCTGAGGCATGGACCGACTTTCTTGATTTCCTTTTTAGCAGGGGCGGACCTAAGGGACGACCAATGGGGGCCCCGACCCCCCAAACCTGGGAAAATTAATTTTTAAATGTTTTTAAAAAAACTAAAAAAATTATATGTTACATATATTATAAAGAGATAATAATGATATAAAACTAAGGGTTGTGTAGTGGTTAAGTGCCTTCTTTTACATCGAAGAGGTCATGGGTTCAAATCCCATTGGTGTACCTTTTTTTTTTTTACTTTTTCATCATGCATTTATTACTCTAACTATTCTCTCTCTCTCTCTCTCTCTCTCCCCCTTTCTCTCTCTCTTACACTAACTTTTTAAAACTTTTTCTTTTACAATAAGTAATAACATAAAATTCTTTTATAATAAAAGAATAATTATTATTGTCCACATTAAAATTGAATCTTTCAATTAATGTTATTAAAATGTATATAAATTAATGAAAAGCTATTCTATCTACAAGTTTTTTTATGATCCATTTATGCTAAAAGTAATCACATTGCACATTGCTTTTATAATTTGATTTAGTAATATTTTTTTTACATGCAATGTTAAGAAATTAACATGAATTATTAAATAGATGTTATGTCTAGATATATTTTATGATTTATTTTAATTATTGTTTGAATGATTTTTTTCATGACATTTTTTTTTTAAATATTACATTGAAATCATTATGAAATTCTCATAAATATATAAAATGCAATATAATTGTAGTAGTGAGTGAATATAAATAAATAATTTTAAGATTAACTTAATTAAGATCTGGCCCCCAATCATATATTCCTATGCCTACCCCTACTTTTTAGGTTTTGTTCTCCATATTATCTTATAAAATGGCTAGGTAGTTTTGTTCTCTTTCAATGAGATTAAAAGTTGTACAAAAACTTGTAAAAGTTATTCTCCCACATTTCTTATTTTTCAATGGCTATTTTGATTTATAATTGGATAATTAGATAATAAATAACTGAAATGGATAAAACAAGGAGTGTGGGCTTGAAGTGTGAAAATTGTATGTGTATTTGCGCTTACATGTTCAATGTGTCTTACATGAGCCTTTAAAATTGTTTTGCTAACAAGACTAGCGGAGTTAATTAAGGAAGTATTAGTGTACGCGAAGTCCTACAACGTTATAACTATTAATTTATTAGAATAAATCATGTCTCTTGTTAGCTTCAATGGACTTTCATAGGAACTAATGAACAATAAATGGGAGGACTCCAAGCCTCAATAAGTGTGTCGTTTAGTTTATTGAATGAATAAAACTATAATATAATTCTTATGACTAAAGAATAGAATATAGCAGTAAGAGAAATTTTATTTATCAAATTTTTATTTAATTAAAAGTATTTTTGGAGAAAAAAAGATAATTTTAAGTGTGGAATTATTATGCGCAGTTTCATTAGTGTTATAAATTACATATAATATGATAATAAAAATACTAATTACAATAACTAATGATTAGTAAAATGATATTAGAATAATAATTCTAAACAAAATTATATGGACACGTGTTGTTTTTCTGTTCATTGAAAATGCCATGTCATGCAACAAGACTAACGAAGTTAGTTTAGGTAGTGTATGTGAAAAGTTGAATTACATATTAAATTGAGTAATTGAAAGTTCAAATAATTAATTATATATTTGTAAAATTGAGGTGATAGTATTCATAACATTAGCTGTAAAATTAAAAACTACATCTAATCGTTAATTAAGTCCTGCGACATAACAACTATTCATTTATTAGAATGAATCATGTCACTTCTCATCATTAATTGCTTTTTTGTGGCCATGAGGGAGGATCTCAATATACTCCGAACCTCAATAAGTGTGTCTTATGTAGATAATGCTTGGAAGATTGATAACAACTTTGTTTCATAAAAAAAAAAAATTTACTTTCCATTCACTATACCGAATAAATAAAACTATAATATAATTCTTATGATTAAAGAATAAAATAGAGTTGTAAATAAAATATTTTTTATTAAATTTTTATTTAAATAAAAGTATGTTGGAAAAAAGATAATTTCAAGTATTGAATTATTATCCCTATTCTTATTAAATATCTGTTCAATGTTTTTTTTAATAATGATTTATTATGAAATTGCTATTATAATCAGTTAAATACCATAATAGTAGGGGTGGGCAAAAAAACCGACC
Organism: Combretum micranthum; assembly: GCA_024138025.1. Lineage (NCBI taxonomy): Eukaryota > Viridiplantae > Streptophyta > Magnoliopsida > Myrtales > Combretaceae > Combretum > Combretum micranthum. Next base: position 1,198,392 of record JAMXBD010000015.1, on the reverse strand, counting down.
AAACCAAACCAATCCGTAACCGAACCAATCCAAACCGAAAATATGGTTTTTTTTCATGGTTTGGTTTGAAATTTTTCAAATCCGAACCAATCCGTAAATTTATGGTTTGGTTTGGAAGGTAAACCAAACCAATCCGTAAAACCGAACCAAACCGTTTAAAAAAATATAATAATATTTTATTATATGTTTATATGATTTCATTGTATATTTATTATTTGGTAAATATTAATTAAATCAACTTGTTCTTTTTTATTTTTTTAAGCTCATGATATGTAATTTTTTTATGATGAACTATTATTTTTTTTAATAGCTTCTAACTTTGTAAAGTATGAAATTTATTTATTAGTTATAAATTTTCATTATGTATTAATTGTTTAATATATTTTGTCAGTTGGTCATTTTATCCATTGATAAATTTTATTGATAGATGATTTTTTATTTTAGCTAAATTATTGGTAGATAATTGATATGATGGTTATATTAAAATCATAAATTATGACTTACTATGTATTGATTAGTGAATGTATTTTATTGGTGGATAATGATTTTATAGAGAACTATAGATTAGAAGTATGATGAATTTATAAAGTATTTTGTCGTGGTTTATAATATCAACTTTGTAAATTGATATAAATATTTAAGAATCTACACAAATGTAAAAAAACTAGAACAAGAAAAATTTTTAGTTAGAATTTTGATTTAAACCGTAATCCAAACCGAACCAAACCGTTATTTAACGGTTTAAAAAATTATAATCCGAACCAAACCGTTACTTAATGGTTTGGTTTGGGATGGAAAAAAAACCAAACCGTAAATTATGGTTTGGTTTGGTTTTAGGAAAAACCGAACCAAACCGATCCGTGCCCACCCCTACATAATAGCTCTTCATAAATAATAAAACTATAATGAAATGTTTTTTACAACGAACAAAATGGGTGATTGGTATTTTGGTATTATACGTAAGAGATAGAGGAATAAAGAATAAAATTATGTCTCAAGATTGAGGGGTTAATCAGCTATAGGAATGTTTGTTTGCTTTTTCTTATTAGTGTTATCTATGTTTACTATGCTTCTTTATAATTCGGTTGGAATGCCGGCCATTCCGATTGTAATTGTTGATGTTTAATGTAATTGACCTTTACATGATTATTGATCTTGGCTTCTTCATTCGTGCGTAATTTATCTTTATTTTTCCGCCCTGCCCTTATGTTGTCATTTGTCTCTTCTAACCGTTTTCCAAGGAAATGGTGCTCAATGAATGCAAGATAAGACTCAATTTCCTGCATCCTGAGATTCATGCCTCGTGCCTTTGGATAACTTGATATTAGCACATTGTTATTATTATCTTACAGGTGTTGGAAAAATTAATAGATCTATACATGCAAATTAATCCAAGATCTCATGCATGAAATTATAACACAATCAACAAAATTAAACAAGTATAGAAGCGTATCTGAATTCATAGCGAAGTCTAATTTCTTTGAAAGAGTTTTAGTCTTGTAATTTAGAGTAGTGTCTGCTCTCTTGATTTTTTGTTCATTGATGGGATATATGAAAAGGGAGAATGAAAACCTCTCACACTACTTAGATTGAAGACCTGAACCATATATATAGCTTTTATTATCTTATTTTACTATAGTCCAATATAATAAGTGAAATATAATATATGGGTTTCTATATATTAAGATCTATACTTAAAAGCCCGTAAAGAAAGCCTTAGCCACCAATAACCGAACTATCGTTTTTATTTAAAAGCCTTATCTTCTTAACTCAATTAGATCGTCTATAATATAAAATTAATATATTAGTCCACAAAATTATAATAATAGATATAGTTGGACCCTACTAATCAGTATTTAACCGTTGGACGTTATACTCCACTAATCGGATGGCTGGGGATGTACAATGACTTCGCCATATTTGAAATGACTTGAATCTGAATAGTCGCTATTTAAAAAGATTTTCCCACTTTTGTAGTCTTCATAAATAGGAGGTTTCTTCTCTTTCACCTTACCATTTTTCTCTTCATCACTTGTTTATTCAAATGCTTTTAATCTCCTAAATTTCCTTTCCTATACCATGTGTTCCTTTGAGAAGACATAGCCTGAAGGATCAAGCCCTTGAATGATCCAAAGCTTTTATGGAGAACTTATGTTCAAAACAATCTCTAAAATCTCCATGATGTAAGATGGTAAGTCTTTTATTATGATGTACAATAGGGGTTTTAAACCCCTGTCATATCATATAACAATAGTATCGTGGAATAGAGATGGCTAACAATTTCCCAGTTGCTCACAAAGTCCTTCGGGTGAGAGAAATTTTTCTACTGGTAATGCTTACACATATCTTAGCTTTGTGAGTCTTGTGGGGGGCCAATTATGTTCTAGTAGAGCTTTTGTCCAATCTTCACTTTTGGTGACTATGTATGCACAAAGGCTCTAAACATGGTAGAAAAGCCTTTTCATCTTCTGTTTTATCAACATTAGAGATGTGAACTGCCTCCATTATGATGCATGATTTTAGGTATATCTTGATCAGTAAGATTGCATTTCCCAATGATGGATGACTGCTCGAAAGAGGAGCTTTAGTTAAAAATGTGGTGTTGAATTCTTAGACAGAGTTTATCTACTTTATGACCTTTGGCCATCCATTGAAGCCATAAGGAAAAGATGGAATTTGAAGAGAAGAGAGTCTTTATTTGTTATTCTATACCACCTCTGAGCAACTAACTCATCCATCAAGTTATGTAAGGCAATGGTTTATAGAGAATTCTTGTAAATTGGCTGGGTTGTCAATTAGAACTACTGTAATATCATTCCAAATTAATGAAATGATCTTTGGCCAATCCATTAATAATTTGGTTCTCCTTTTCTTTTTCTTTAATTATCTTATCTTGATTGTGTTACAACTTTTTTTTAGTGAAAATTCTAAGCAGAAAAGTTTTTCAAGAATCTAATGTTTTAAGGGGAGTTGCTTAGTTGGTATTTAGCAACAAGCTTACCTAGTCCAAACTAAAAATATGACTTAGAAATTTTAAGGGGTACTCACTAGTTTAGTGTTTAGCTATAAGTTTTCCTAGTTGAGTTGAAGGGTTATGGGCTTAGTGATTTTAGGGGAAGTCACTTAGTTAGCATCTAGTGACAAGCTTCTACCCAATCCAAGCTTAAAAGTTTTAGACCTAAGAAATTTTAAGGGGAGTCGCTGAGTTGGCATTTTAGCTTTGAGCTTACCCCATCTAAGCTGAAAAAGCTTAAGGATTTAGAAATTTTAAAGGAAGTAGCTTGGTCGACATTTTAGTGACAAACTTACATCATTCATTCTAAAGATTTTTGAACATAGTAAGTTTAGGGTGAGTTGTCTAGGCATTATTTAGCGATCTGCTTTACCAATCCAAGCTGAAAAGTTTTAAGATTTAGAAATTTTAAGGAAGTCACTCGGTTAGCATTTTAACAATGAGCTTACCTTGTCAAAGTTGACAAGCTTAATGACTAAAGAAATTTTAAGGGAGTCACCTGTCAACATTTTAACGACTAGCTTACCGGTCTAAACTAAATTAGCTTAGGTTAGGTTACTTGGTCATCATTAGCAACGAGCTTTGCTTAATCTAAGCTAAAAGGCTTTAGTTATTAGAAATTTTAAGGGTAGTTTCTTGGTTAACATTTCAGTTACAAGCTTACCCTGTTCAAGATAAAAAGCTTAAAGAACTAGTAATATTAGGGGGAGTCACTTGGTCATCATTTAGCAATGAGTATTATCTAGTTTAAGTTGACAAGCTTTAAGACCTCAAAATTTTAAGGGAGCTACTCAATTGGCATGTTAGCGACGATTTTACCCCATCTAAGCTAAAAAACTTCTCTTTTGGGGTAATTCCCACCTTTCAGCAATTTGTGAACTTCTTGTTTAATAGTGGCTCCCTCAAATTAACGAGCTTTAGACTTAAATTTTTTAGAGCGAGTCCCTCGGTCATCATTCAATGATGAGTTTTACTCAATCCAAGTTGAAAAGCTTTAAGATTTCAAAATATTAAAGGGAGTCACTTGATTGGCATTTTAGTGACAAGTTTTCCCCATCTAAGCTGGAAAGCTTATCTTTTGGGATAGCTGCTACCTTTAGCAATTTGTGAACTTCTTCTTTGTTAGCTCCCTCAAGTTAATAAGCTTTAGACTTTGTAATTTTAAAGAGATTTGCTCGGTCATCATTTATTGATGAGTTTTACCCAGTTCAACTTAAAAAGCCTTGGGACTTGGAATTTTTAATGGGAGTCACTTGATTGGCATTTTAATGATGAGTTTACTTAGTCCAAGTTGAAAAGCTTCTTTTTTGGGATACTTTAGCAATTTTTTAACTTCTTCTTCAATAGCTCCTTATCTTTAAAGGGTACCGTGTCTTCTCTTTTGTTTAACAGGCTTAGCCTTTGGGCTAATACTCAATCGATTAGAAATGATTGAGAAAGTGAAAATGCACTGGAAAAAACTCAAGAGGGGAGGTGAATTGAGTATTTGCCCTAAAAAGCTGAAACAATTAATTTTAATGCAATAGATCAAGTTTTATTTTAATAGTAATGGATAATACACAACATATTATAATTTGAAATATTAAAGAGATAGGGATAGAAAATTTGAGTCCAGATTTAACGTGGAGTTTGGCCCACTTCTTACTCTCCACAATCCACCAATGCCTTCAATTGAAAACTTCACCACCACTTTATTGATCATCGAATAAACATACTCATGCTGTGCATTATACCACTTTTACGATACTTAGGAAATAAAATATTTCATTTCTCTCTTTAGATGCTTACGATAAATAGCGGATATAAGAACAGAGTACTAAAATATTTTTCTCTCTCTTTCCTGATATTTACAAGTTAATAAATAAGAGAATAAGAAAATTAATTATTTATTTATTCACAAATAAAAGCTCTTTTTTACTTCGCACTTCCCTTCATTTTAATCTCCTAAGGACAAAGAATTTATAGTCTTCAAAAACTTAAATATCCGTTAAAGATAACTTTTTTAAGTCACTAAGCATTAAATGCTCTTTAATGGCTCTTTTAACTACATCGGCTCCATATTTAAAATGTTGCACCTGAAGACTTGTTGCACGTCTATGTGTCGCGCCTCATTTTTTCCATTGACTAAGTCTTTGCTTACGTGGACTCCATCGAACCTTTGATTCAAACTTGTCACGCTTTGAGCTTATCGTCCCTTGGACTTAACCCTCAACCAAAGTTGTGCTTCTTTAATCTTTTTTTAGTCTTAGATTTTGAATTCGTCGTGCCTTGAACAATGGACTCATCGAGCCTTCGATGAACCCGTAACCAAGGTTGTGCATTTTTGAACTTGTCGAGTCTTAGGCTTAAACTTGTTGTGCCTTAACTAGTGGACTTGTCGAGCCATCGACGTGCATGAAACCAAGCACTCCACATGTTTAAACTTTTCGAGCTTTAGACTCTGAGCTTGTTATGCCTTAGTATATGAAGTAGTCTAGCTCTTGACTTACCCTCAACCAAGACTATTCATCACTAATTTTTTCCTACTAAAACCTCCACAAACTCTACAAAAGCACACAACATACACATATATATTATAATATGTTATTCATCATATTATTCGACAATTAAGTGCAGTTTACCATAATTAAATAGTTAATTGTATATTATATTGTCTCATCAAAATCCATATTGAATGTACAAGTTCAACAATGACTTCAGGAGAGATTTTTGATACATCAACAGGTGACTAGGCAAAGACATTATGTTGTCGCATAAAAAAGCAAGTTCTTTTCATGTCAATTAATAAGGAGGTGCCTATTTGGGTGGTTTGTTTGGACTTATTGCTTATGATCACGTCTTTCGTTTCTTTGGTAGGCTTCCCTTTTTGGTTCCTTTTTATGTTCTACCTCGTATTCTATCTAGTATACAAATCCCTTGGCTAAAGCTTTCAAATAAGGCTCTTTAGATTACTTTGAATCTCCTTTAATACCCCTACTGCTAAGGGGGTCAAGAATTTGGTCTTTAAATGCATGAAGGAGGTGATCATATCAAATGTTGATTGGCTCAGTTGTCCGAGTATCATGTTGAAAGGCAACTAACAATCTACAACTGGGAACTCAATGTCATAAATGGATACATTTTTCTCGTCTCCAGGTTGCATGGGCAAAATAATAATGTCTTTAGACTAAATCGGTCGGTTGTTGAAACTGAACAAATTGTGATTGTATGATTTTAAAGTCATTTGTAGCTTAAGTTCCATCCACATAAATGCTTTGTTAAAGATATTGTGGCACTACTACAAGTGTCAATCATGGTCTTATTGACCTTGAATCCTGCCACGAAGGCTGATATAATTAGGGCATCCTAATGTACATAAAGGATATGAAAGTATCTAACTTTGACTTTTTGGTTTAGAGGTGCATAAATTGTTGACCCTTGACTATTGATTTCAAGCTGGTCATGTGGTACGGTCCTTTGACAATAGTGTTAATGACTTTATCAGGCACTCAGTCTTGTTAGCGGTTGGCACAATTATCATTCTCTTTTTTGTTCCCACTCAGTGCTCATATGCTAAGTCGGTCATTTGATGTTGTTACACATATCGATAATATATTCCCTTCGATAGCTGTGTTGGATTCCATCTTAAACAAAATTGTTTAGTTGGAAACAGTTACTAGTGTTATGTCTTAATCGCGATGATAATCGCAATACTTTTTGCTATTATAGCAGTTAGGATAGCTTATCGTTTTTTACCTACGAGAAGGAGATTCCTATCTTGAATTTTCAAAAACAAATCACTTAAAGGTTTGGTGAGAGAGGCAAACCATGTATAGGTACTGAACAATCTTTTCTTATCAATGCTTTTTTCACTTATAGAGGATTAAGTAGAATTTTAGTCCTTCTGCTCATGATGTAGATCTTTAGTCGACCCATTGTCCTTATTCCATTGTTTGTTCCAGTCTCTAGCATAAGCTTGGCTATTTCCCGCCATGTCCATTTGTTATCTTCTAGAATGACATATTTGGCAGCTCTTTCACAAAATTGCTTTGATGTTAAGGGTTTACTTTTTTCCAAACTCAAAAAAAAATTCTTACTGGGTCAACTCCTTGTATTGTTGTGTGTTGCAATCTTAGTGTCTAGTGTAGGGACTTATAGAGAAGCTTTTGAAAATCTTGTTATATAGTCTTTGAGAGTTCCCTCAAGTTGTTACCTTACTAGATACGAAGACAAGGTGTCCTTCCTTGGGACTTTCCCGTAAATAACAGGTGTCAAATTAAATATATATTTTATAAAAAGACAATGAAAACATCTACTATTTTTCATAAGCAGTAGGTTTTCAATTGCATCCTTCTAAAAAGAGTATTACTACAAAATAAGATCATGTAATTATCACTATATAAAAATAAAAGCTAATCATGGGTTAAAATAATTGAAGTAATATAATAATGGTAATTTAAATGTACAATTTTTATAATGAAAAAAATCAAATCAAGCGTACAAGAAAAGTTCAAATTTTTATCACAAAATTAATAATTAAAAACCAAAAGAAGAAAAATAATGTGTTATGATTAATTTGAGAAATACAATAGTAATTAACATAAAATTCCAAACTTAACAACCTAAAACAAAAAGCATGAGTGCAACTAATTTACCGTAAAGTAGTAGAGTAAAAAGTCTTCTTAGGTTTTAATCTTAAAAGTTTTAAATTGGTTATATCAAATCCAAGACAAACCCTACAATTAATTTTATGTTAAAAAAATTACAAATGAAAATTGCTTGTGCCATAATTTACCATAGAGCATCTTAGATCTGGACATTGGAGTGGATGGGCTTGCAAAACAACAAAGGGTCAGTGAATACTAGGAGATGTCTAGTGCGACCACTTCAATGTCAAGTCAATAGAGTATTCAATAAAGAATAAATGAAATAATATAGTATGGGTTATTAGTGTGCACACCTCTCTTGTTTTGATGTGTTGGAGGAACATATATAGGGTATTGAAAGCTAGTGGTTACTTGTAACAATTATTAGAACGTGAAGATAGTGAAGGTTAGTCGTCATTGTGGTAGTAGCCAAACCATCGTTCCACATTCTAAAATCATAGTGAGACTAGTCGGTCAATTATCTAGGTGAGAGCCTTTAGTTGAGAGCATATGAAACATCGTTAGTTCGATTGGTTATATTTGAGTAGTGTCAACTGTTGAGCGAGTTATGGATGATCAAATGAATAGTAGAGGGTTGGTAAGGTATGTCCAAGTCCACTTAGCTCTATTAAGTTAGGCTTGAGAGGCCTTTTGTCTAAATTCGCCTGTTAACAAAAACACAAATAAAATTATAGGTGTTAAATTATTTACCCTAAAGAAGTTGAATAAAAAGTTCTCTTGGTTTATACTCTTCACACTACATTGAGATGGATTAAATCTAAGACAAACCTTGCAAGCAAGGTAAGTTATGTTTTCTGGTCTAAACTAAAGATGCGCAAAGTTGATGAATAAAATCATTTCGAAATCATTTGTCCATTTTCACTATGCACTTAGGATCCACAAAAGAATGGAAATCAAAACCCAGAAAAACCAACTTAAAATGTGATGTATATGAATTAAGCAAAAATATGTTCTTTGAAAAAAATAAAAAGAAAAGAAAAACATAAGAGTAGTTTCTGCTTTGCAAAATCGTTTAACTTAACCTAGACGAAATCTTCTTGAAAAAAAAAAAAAAAACTGGACTAAAGCTATAAAAAAAATATATGAAGCACATGAATTGGATTGCAAAATCATGTGCAAAGAAACATGTGTAAGTAAAGTAAAAGAGTAATAGGCATAAGCAACAACAAGATTTAAAAATACTTTAAGAAAATAATGAAATACAAAAATGCAACACTTACATAAGTCTTTAATATTACTCTAATTTTTTTAAGGGAGTAGTATTATCTAGTTTACATTCTTTTTATCGTGTTTTAGGTAAAAACATTTTACTTACCACATAAAACATCATAAAATCAGTTCGGGGGATAGGATGCTTAATTAAACAATAACTAAGAAAACAATGGAGAACAAAGCAATACTACTTAAGAATTCCATTGGATCCCTTTCTACCTTGGGTTGCTATCCAGTTAGCACATTTATTTGCATCGCATTTAATTAAACCAAAGGACACATTTATAAAGGAAGATATTAAGTTTTTTATCTTGTTTACTTCTTAATAAGACAACAAATGCAACCATTTCAATATCACATAGATTAGATGTTGCATCCCCCTCTATTTTGTATTTTTTTTTTCAATCAATAAAATTTGGGACCAATATCTATCCTCTTGGATGGAATTTGTAAAAAATAAAAAAGAAAGAAAGAAAAAGAAAAAAAAAACAATTTATGTTGCTAAAATTCAAAGATACAGAAAAATTAGAGATATTTTTTATATGCAATATTACAATTATTTGATTAGAGAACATAAGGAAAATTTGGTGTATGTTCAACTTTTTTCTTTCCCCTTCTTCCCCTCATATAGTGTGCAACTACGAGAGAGATTTAACAATCTAAAAAAAAATGTGATATAAAGGTAAACATGCACGACCTAAGTGATAAGGAATTAAATAATAAGCACAATTTAAGAAGTGATAGAGAAAATAAGAAATCTAAACATTAGGTGAAAGTGATATGATGTAATGAGAAAATATACCATTTAACAATATTAAGGGTAATTGTCACATATGATATTAAAGTTTATTTGTTTTTGTAATAATTATCTAAAGCTTAAAAATATCAATTTGATACTTAAATTTAATATATTTTTTCTATTAACTACCAGAATCTTATTAAAGTTTTCGATTAGTATAGAACTTTATTCATTCTTCAATTAACCGCCTCATTAGTACTATAAATGATGTTAAACAGTTTATTGGCAAATATTTTAACTTTTATATAGTTAATTGCCCAATTAGGTAAAATTCAGTTTGCAATTGTGACATTTACTAAATATTAAATTAGCTATTAATATGTCTTGAGAAAAATGTATTGGGACCAAAAAATTATTAATAATAACTAAGACTTTTAATTAGAGTTAAGATAGAAGAGCATCTATCATAGAGAAGAAATTAGAAATAAAAATGAGATTAGCTAAGGCTTCACTTAGAGTGGTTAAATACTACATTGAACGGATCAAATTAAATATTTTGTTAATAACTCTAATACTGTTGCTTTTTTTTTAATCCTTTGGGAATAGAAATGACTGGATATATCTCCTACTTGCTTTCAATTGAAGTAAAATTAAAACCTTCCTTTTTTCTTCCCTTTTCTGTTTTGGGATTTCGCTATATTTAATCACTAAATCAGTTAATGGTCTTATAGTCTAATAACATCTCTCCTGGCTTCTCAAGTGAGAAATACCAAGTTTGATTCTCTCCTTCCTAGGAGCAATGGCAAAAAAAAAAAAAAAAAATCGCTAAATCAGACTCTTTAATAATAAAAGATAGTCAAATAGTATTACAAGTAAAATAATCTATTTAAGAAAATCCCAACGAATATTTCTAGAGGTATTATCAAGGAAAGGTTAATAACTAAAGAAAATCTTTTCCTCATCATTAAAAGAACATCCATCAAAGTACATGTTTTTACAGTTTCACTGTATTTGATAAAGATGAAAAGGAGGAAGATTTTAGAAATGGAACAAAATAAAAGTCACTAGATTAGAGTCTTTTATAATAAAAGATAGTCAAATAGTATTATAAGTAAAATAATTTATTTGAGAAAATCCCAACGAATATTTTTAGAGGTATTATCAAAGAAAGGTTAATAACTAAAGAAAATGTTGTCATCATCAATGAACATCCATCAAAGTGCGTGCTTTTACAATTGTACTGTATTTAGTAAAGATGAAAAGGTGGAAGATTTTAGAAATGGAACAAAATAAAAATAAATAATTTATATATATATGGTGATCTAAAATAAAGCTAAAAAAAATAAAGTGAAAAGAATTAATGAAAAATATTTTTAATTATGAAGAGAAAAGGGTAAAATTGAGTTAAAATCAATTGAAATTCTAACAAGAAAAAAAATATAAGATATATTCATAATATGTGATAGAACTTAAGGAAAACCAGATATACATACGTGGATTCATTAATAGCCAACTTGGCTTAAAGACTAGACTACTTAATATGGGATGAATGTAGATTACAAAATCATAACTTTGACAGAATCAATAGTGTTCTTTCATAACAAAATTATAGTTGAAAATATCATATTTTAACTAGTGAACGTATTAAAAGAAAGAAAGAAAGAAAAGATAAAGATACACTTTATGTCCTTGAAAAATAAGCCTACTTGAATAAGCAATATCCTTCTTCCTTTTCTTTACTTACAAATTCACATATTCAAATAGTTAATTAGGAATAAACACTTTGAAACATGAGAGAAAGAGAGATTAGCGATTTAGAGTTTGAGAACTTATCTAGGAAGAGAGTGATGTGGAAGGTAAAGTGGGATAGTGGACAAGGGAAATAAAAATAGCATTAGAGCTAAGAGAGTGGTGGATTGAGTTGTGTTAGTGGGTTGTGTAGATAGTTTCTATCATTTTGGTACTCTCATTCCTGAGTTCAATTAATTTTTTAATGGCTCTTGAAACAAGATCAATGCATAAGAACAAAACCTGGATTTCGTTAAGTCTACTTTGTTAGCTATTCAAGACAATATCAATCAACTAAGATATCACATTGAAAGATTGAAATTGAATTAGAATCAGTTTAATAGCACTAATGAGTCATAGAAAACACCTGATTTGTCATCTTTAAAGACTAATAAATCGAAAGGACTTAAACTGGAAATTTCAAGATTCGTGGGACAAATATGTTGAGATGGGTGTTTAAAGTGGAACAACTTTTTAATTTCATAGGATTCATTGATTACCAATGCATTTGTTGCTCTTGAGGGAGATGCATTAAATTAATATAAATGAATGTACCTTAATTAAGGTTGCAAATGAGTCGACTCAAGTCGAGATTTTGAAGGCTTGAGCTTAGCTCATTTAAAAATTATCAAACTTAACCTGAGCTTTTTATTGAGCCTGAAATCTAAGCTTAAACTTAGCTTGTTTGACTTAATGAGTTTTATTTTGAACTTGAACTCGGCTTATTTACAAATCGACCTTGAGTTGAATTGAGCTTTTATAGAGCTTAAAATTTAAGCTTAAGCTTCACTCGTTTAGATGAATTGTTTATCATTTTTTTCAAACCTATAAATAATATATGAGTCACTAATATATATACATGTATATTAAATACAATTTTTTTAATATAAAACTCATAAATCTTCTAATAAGTATGCTCGTAATCCTATCCACAAGTTGGCTTGTGATAATCAAAGTTCAAGCTTGACTCATTTACTAATTGAACTCATGCTTAGTTGAGCTTAAAGCGAGTTGAGCTTGAGTATCTTACCCTATTTGTAGCCCTAACTTTAATAAGAAGTTGTAATATTGGGTAAAGTTTGTAGAGTATTACTCGCTTTGGTCCATTGACCTAAAGGGATGTATAACGAATATTGTCTAAGTTAGTTTAGAAAACCATAATTGCACATAAAACTCCACATGGCTTAGGTCCCATGAACTGGCCCGACCTAATTCCGATGAGTTAAACTATCGGCCTAGCCTGGTCCTATAGGTCATGACTTGTAAATAGACTTGGTGAGTAGTAGGGTCATGGTGAGTTTAGGCCTCAAATTTGTGCGACCTACGGATTGGACTAACTGGGTAACCCTATTATTAAAAAAAAAAGAAATAAAAAGAAAAAGGAAAAACAAATAATAAATACAAAAAGAATATTTAAACCATTTTCCACTGTTAACAACATTAATTGTGTTGTTGGTACCAACATAGGTAATAAATGTATTAAGTAAGTTGTCGGTTGAAGTTCTATGGACTTCTATCTAAAGAGATTTCTTATTTCTTAATAATACAAGACTTCATTTTTTTCTTTGTGGTAGTTCTTTATGTATTGAGTGTTTTATATTATCACATCACTAGTTTCACAACTATAAGTAGATGTACTTATACATAAATAAATCTATATATTGAAATATTCTTTCAACAAATTAGTTAAAGATTATTATTCTTAGACTTAGTTGTATATTAAGTTAAAAATTTATTTTATTTAATTTTAAAATTATTTTTTAATTGTATCTTTATTTTTTTTCACTGATTTTTAAATTTTAACTTATTAAAGAGAATTTTCTTTACATCTTTTACTCTACTTTTTTCAAAAAACAAGACATTAACTAGGTAGTGAATCAACGGGTTGACTCATTGGCTTGGTCAAGCATATGCAGGTTGGTTTCGAGTAACTCTTAACCTAACCTGCGACTTGGCAGCTCCAAGCTGGCTTATTCAAGTGCTGAGGCCTAGTTGCACATTATCGATCACAATTTGAATATTTATTCAATCAAATAGTTGATGAATCTTTTCTTTTAAGTTGCTTCATTTATAGACTTAAACCTACAATTCATAAAGAAGTACAAATAGCTAAACTAAAATAAATCATGGATGCAATTTGGCTTGCACACATGTATGAGATAAAATTCATGACCTGGTTGGTGCTTATAAGCCATATAATTCAATCTCAACCGCTGATATTTCAAGTTCCCCATTACAAATATCTAAATTGACCTTTTCAAAACCATTAACATCTAATGTACCCAAATCAGCCTTGTTGGAGAAGAAGTTGTCACATGAAGAGACGCGAGATGTGGAGTGTTAGCCCCTAGATTTTATGCTACATTTTATGCTTAAATCCTTGAGCTAGAAGTCAACCGCAAACCCTAAAGTCAACAAACCTATAACAAATGCTAGGGACTTTAGATTCGACAATCTTGCGCTCTTAACCTCTAAACAATAAAATTGAGTGAATCATAGATTATAGTTCGTAATAATATAGGAATGCTTAAAAAGATTAGATTCGTCAAATTTTAATTCGTTTTGGATCCAAACAAGATCAAATTTCAAAAACCATGCCTCGGTGCACCAAATGATAAAATAATCCAATAAGACCGTTAGACTCATAATAATATAAGGATTTCAAAAATATTAGTTTTATAATTTTTTGATAACTAAAAATATCAGATGTAGTTTATTTATGCTTATTTTCTTTACTATCGGTATTAATTTGTCTTATCTACTATTCATGTCATTATTCTATACTATTCATTACTATTCGTCTATGTCTACTTTTTTTACTATCTATTCTTACACTCTATCATAACTATTTCTTACAATTTATCTTTCCCATAAAATTTTATTTCACATCATACCTTACACATTATCATTTTTCATTAAAAATACACAATAAATCATCTCTCCCTCTCACATTCACGCCTGCCACACGCACACATACTGCAATACCCCTCAAATATAGATGGTGAAACTCTAATCACAAGGCCACCTTTTCGGTATAATGGCTTGGAGTTTGTCATAACTCCAAAATTAAGTGTGCCATAGGTAGAGTAATCCCAAGATGGGTGACCTCTTAGGAAGTGCAGGCACCAAAAAGACAAAACCGTGCGACATGTGGCCAAAGCGGATAATACCTTGGTATGTAGAGTTCTAAGTCGTTTCATAGTGTCTCTAGTGTCTTAATTGTGCTTGAGAATGTGCTGGGAGGGCCAGTATACCTGGCATCACGATCCCTACCCAGGGTGGCTTGAGGGTCTAGGGGTACCCCCTCCGCTGTGTGGAGCTTGGGGGTGGCAAATCGTCACAAATGGTAACAGAGCAGTAGTTCTAGACTTGTATAATGAAACTAACGAGGACGTCAATTATATAAGTGGGAGAGTATGTAATACCCTTCAAATATAGATGGTGGAACTCTAATCACAGAGGCGTCTTTTCGGTGTAATGGCTTGGAGTTTGTCGGAACTCCAAAGTTAAGCGTACTCTAGGCATAACAATCCCGGGATGGGTGACCTTTAGGAAGCATAGACATCAAAAGGATAAAACCATATGGCATGTGACCAAAGAAAACAATACCTCAATGGCCTTTGGTGTCCTGATTATGCCTAAGGGTACGTTTGAAGGGCCAGTGTAACTGGCATCACGATCCTTACCTCAGGGTGGCCTGAGGGCCTACAGGCACCCCCTCCACTATGGTGGAGCCTGGGGTAATAGGTCATGACACACACTCTTTCTCTCAATTTCTTTTATTTTAATATATTTTATTACATTTAATTTTCCCTCTATACTTATCTATAACTAGTTCCTTTCCCTCCATTTCTTTCACATACTTCATTACTTAACAAAACTATCACAAATTCTCTCCACAAAACCTCTCTCTAAACCTCATTCACAGCTTCTTCATATTCCCACACTATCACTATCTTCTAACAATATCAACTTCTATTTCTTCTACCATCCACATGTCTACCTTAGGTAAAACTCCCACAAATATTTCTTTTTCATGTCATGTAACTTAATATAACCATAGTGTGTGTTTCCTAAACCCATAAGTGTTATGGAAGCAACACGATGTTCATGTTTTGTTCTTATTTATGCACAAAGTCTCATTTTGTTATTATGTTATTTTATTGTCGTCATATTGTTATATTGTTATTATTGCTCTAATTTAACTTCTATATATTATTAAATATATTTATGTATATATATATATATTTCTTAGAGCATATAAACTCACTAACATAACTTTTATTTATTTATATCTTGCAATTTATTTTTTTTTATTTCATGTTATTGTATTAAGACTAGCCTTTATAGTTTTAGTCTTATCTTTATGAAGTCAAAACAAATTTTCTTATTTTTCTTTTTGGACTTGCCCATGTCTAAGTCCGGGAAGCCTTGATACAAGCGAAGACTTCCAATACTTGATATTTATTATGTGCTTACCTCATTTCAATATTTTTCATCTTTCACATTAATTATTTTTGTCATGTTACTTAATTATAAACTCATGTTCATGCATAATCATATTGTTCTCTTAATAAAAATAAAAAGTTCTTTCTTAAGCAAAAGAAAATAAGCTTAACTCACTATCAGAATGTAATTTTATCACTTAACGAAAAGTTCCATTAAAATTTAGAAGTTTATTTCAACAAAATGCTTTTCAAAGCATTTTAGACAAGTTCATCATGAATTTAGTATTGTTGATATGCAATTACTTTTTCAAAATTTAACTAAGTAATCCTTACCTTCTTTTCGAACTACAAAGATAAAATTATCATTTAAAATCTTAAGGTTGATAATTCTTTGTTATACAAATTTTTCTTAAAAACTTATTTATGAGACCCACACTAACATTTTAATAAGTACACAGATCAAGACAAGTTTTTTCAAACCAAGTTAAAATCAACTTATCAAGTAAAGTCTACTTAATGAATGAAATTAGTAGATAACTTGAAAGGACTAAAATTTTTGAACTTAAATTGTCTTTTAAGAGTTAAGGAAAAATAATTATATCACCCACTTAATGACTCAAAAATTTTTAGTTTTATTTCCAACAACTTAAAATAAATTTATCAATCTTTACTTTTTCAAACTATTAAGACAAGTTGTTTTATGAAAAATCATTGATTAAGACAACATCATTGGAATCATGTGTATAATATGAGTTGCATATGTATTAAAAAAGATTTTTCAATTATATAAATATGATAAGCTCCCAAGGGGGTTAACAATTTTTCACAATCTTTTTGGGTTTTCTGATTTTAAAGGAAAACAGAAATAAATGATATGGATGATATTATTAGTCGATAGGTGCCACGACTAACAAAAATCAAACTGGTTTGTGAATGGAATCACAAATCGATATAACTCACGATTTGTAAAAACTCTCACGAATTGCTAAAGGAATATAAAAATTCAATCAACAAGAAGAATAAAGAAAATTATAATTCTCAATATTCATAACATGTATTGACAATCCTGTCAATTACGAGAGAGAACTCTCTCACATGAACTCACCAAAATAGAAATCAACTAAACCCTCCTAATTCTCATAACCAAGGCTTAATATATAGTCTTTTACATACAAAGAAATTAAAGATATGTAACTGACAAAAATAAGTAACTGATTGTAACTGACAAAAAAATTAAAGACATATAACTGACAAAGAAATTAAAGACATGTAACTAACAAAAATAAATAACTGACGGTAACTGACAAAGAAATTAAAAATGACAAGTAACTAATAAATTGGCCTTGATGCGTTCACATCAAAATATCTATATGATTACTAGGGGCTTTTTAGTTGATAAAAAGTTTGGAAAAAATAAGTTTTAAGGGTTGGGAATATCGTAAAAAATATGTACCGCATCTTTTTGGAACCTAAATGACCTTTCATGATAAAAATAACCTTACAAATAGATAGATATTTTCGAGTAAATGGAAAATGATATATGATATGCGAGACTCCGAGTTAAAATGAGCAAGTTATGGCCATTTTAAGTTGAAATTTCACTCTATACAAAATTTGATGAACTTAGTGAAATAGAATTTGCAAGTTTAAGTAGAACTTACAAGAAATACTTATTTTGGGTATTTCTCTTGCTTAGATGATGTGGAGCCCGAGTTCTCATACCCTAAAGATTACTATGATTAGAAGTTTGTCTGCACCATGGCCGAGTGAGTGATTTCCTACATTCTTGTACTTGTGTTTTTGCTTGTAGATTAGTGGCATTAGAGTTAAAAAAAAAGATAAAATATGTGAAAGCGCATGCCTTATATATATGGTTGAAATTATGTTAAGTATATTGAGGTAGGAATAGTCTATAATAAATGTTTGATTTAGTATAGAAATGATATGTCTGCAAATTTTATGAACACCCATTAAAATATCTAAGATTTTACCATGAGTACTTAATTAAATTGATATATGCATATCATGTAGTAAGTCACATTACATTCATAACTATATATTTGGTGGGACAAGGGCATAGTAGTGAGGTTCGTAGAGCCTGAAACTCTACTTAACAACGAATGGTTGCCCGAATAAATTTAATGATGTAGACACCCGAATTAACTATATTTTTAGCAGCTAGTAGTGGCTTGCATAAAAATAAAAAAACCTTATTTGTAAAGGGTGGTCTATATGGCCAGGAACACTTAACCCCGAATGGAGGGATAAATCCATTCGAAACATGATTTTACGGTAAGTCATGCATATTGTTTGCTCACGTGCTTGTTATATCTCATATGCTTGTCTAAATAACTTACTTGATTATTGATTGCTCGAGTACTTTCTTATAGAAATACTTCTCACTAAGCAAGTAAGCTTACCCGCCTCTTAGATACCTTTTGTAGCACCGTGTTTGTAGTTAAAGCCCCGAAGTTATTTCTCCCAAGTACTACCTTTTTGGATTCAAGAGTTTTTGGATGAAGTCAAGGACTAGAAGTAGACTTAGACTTCTAAGTAAAACTCTGGTGTAATTATTTTGATTAAACTATGATGAACTATATATCTTGATAGGGGAATACCCGTTTGACAATCGTAAGACTCTCTATGTTCATATTTAAGATGATTTTGCTATGATTTCCATTCTTAATTACTACTATGAATATGTTTTTAAACAACTTGTTTCAAAGTTGATCCTCTATGATTGTGAAGATATGCCTTACACCCGATATCGAAGCTTTTAGGATGACTAAAGTTATCATACTTAAGTTTTAATATTGAGTATAACAGACTATCGTATTTAGGGTACCCTTTGGGGCATGACATAGAAAAAAAAATTATGCTTTAATTGTGATGAAAAATTTAGTAAGAATCATAAGCATAAAGAAAAATTTTTACATTTGTTAAATGACAACAATTATGTGCAAATCTTGATATGAGACAGTAGTGGATGAAAGTGGCGAAGATACGTCATGTACTATTAGCTATCAAGCATTACATGGTGAAATGATACCTTGTACCTTAAGATTCCAGAGACAATTCATAACTTAGTATTATCAATACCTATTGATTCGAATAGTACCTACAATTTTATTCAAAGTACAATGGGTAAACATTTAGGTTTAGTCCTACTTACTTCCCTTCAAAATTCTATCATGATAGGTAACAGTTAGAAAAATGAATTTTCAATGGAGTTTGTAAGGATATTGTGGTATACATATAAAGGTTGGAATTTTCAGCCTCTTTCTATGTTTTACCAATGCAAGGAGTAGATTTGGTACTTGGTGTTTAGTGGCTATAGTAGCTTGGACTAGCCACTATTGACTACGTAACTTTTACAATGCAATTTCATTACTAAGGCCACTTTAGTTACTATATGTGGCAAGCAGTATAGTAAAAAAGAGAAAATTACACATTAATAATGGATAAATTATATCAAAATATATCAATATTTGAGGATAAGTTCATATAAGGTATTAATATTTTGAGTAATCAAAAAAAGAAATCAACGTTTTGCTAAATGAATCAAAGAGGTACCAACATGTTATAAAGTTTATTTAAGGTATTAAAGTTTTAATTAGTTTTTAATTAAATTTTCTTACTTTTCGTTAATATTTAATTATGAAAATTTTATTTGTCTTACTATGCAAAACGTTTATTTATTTTTATTTTTTTTGTAATCACTTGAAATATCGACACCTTAAATGAATTTATCCTCAAATATTGATTCGTCTTTTTAATACTAAAAAATGTTGATATTTTAGATAAACTTACCTTTAAATGTAGATACCTTTCGATATAATTTACCTTATCAACAATTTGCAAAATTGTTGCAAACTAGTGCAATGCCTTCATACTTTCATTTAGTAGCTTAGAATAGTGACATTTCATAGAAAACAACTAGCAATACATTTATTGATGGTGTATTGAGAATATTTTCATCACATTTTTGAGGCACTATCATCATTGTCGTCACTATGTGAGGTACAACATAAAATTCATCTCAAAAAAGGTATATCAACTATCAACATTACGTCATATATGTGCCAACATTTTTTTCAAAAGAAATGATGGAGAAATAAGTTAAGGAGATGTTAGACCAAGGATTGATTCAATGTAGCAACAATTTGTTTTCTTCATCTGTACTATTAATGAAGAAAAAATATGGAACATGGCCTATTTGTGTGGACTATAAAGCCTTGAATGAAGCGATAATTAAATATGAATTTTCCATACCAACAATAAATGGGTTGTTAGATGAGTTACACAAAGCTACAATTTTTTCAAAAGTGGATTTACAGCTGGCTACCATCAAGTTAGGATGTACTTAAGACATATAAAGAAAATTGCATTTAGAACTCATGAGGGCCATTAGGAGTTCCTTGTAATACCTTTGGGCTTGAGTAATATGCCTGCTACATTTTAATCAATTATGAATTCTATTTTTAAGCTTTATTTTAGGAAATTTGTCATTATATCCCTTAATGATGTCTTGATCTATAGTAAGACTCTAGAGTTATTTCTTAAACACTAAAAGAAGGTATTGACCATTCTTATTAATAATGCCATGTTTCTAATTAACTAATTGAAGAAGGAAAATTTTTAATGGACACATCAAACTACTAAGGCATTTGAGAAGCTAAAGTATGCTTTAACCTCATCTTCGTTGTTGGTTTTATCATATTTTACTGAACCTTTTTCTCTTGAAAGCGATCCATTCATGCAAAATTTTAGCTTATGTGAGGGAACTATATGCAATAGTAGCAGTAGTGAAGAAATGGCGATAATATCTTTTGGGATCACTATTTGTAAGAATGACTAATTATCGAAGCTTAAAGGAGTTGGAATCTCAGGTAATTTGAACACATGAAAAATAAAAATATTTGACTAAGTTTTTGGGATGTGATTACTTGATTGTTTATAAGTTTAATAAGGAAAATGAAGTAGCAAACTCATTATCAAGACAACTTGATGATTCATTTTATTGTCTTGCATATTTTATGCCACAATTTTCTTTTATTGACCAGTTGAGATTGGGATACACAATATTACCAACTTTTCAAAAGATAATTAAGGATTTGGAAGCTCGACAGCAGCTGAAATGGCCATTGAAGTGGAAGAATGGGCTTCTTTTTAAGGGACAATACTTATTTTTAGCTCCTATATCTGTTGTGAATCTTATAATATTGCATGAGTTTATAGTATACCAATCGTTGGTCATGTTGGGGTCTTAAAAACATAAAAGACTAGTTTCTCAACCTTACTAGCAAGGTATGAAACATGATGTTGAATTGTTCATTAAAGGGTTCACAATTAATATGGGATGGATGTAGATTATAAACTCACAATTGCAACAGAATCAATATTGTTACAAGCGCTAGTGTAGGAGTACCGTAAACATACAAACATAAAGCATGGTTAGTGGCACGCAAAGGAATTTTTCATGTGCAACCACTTTGATACTTAAGTTAGTTGTAGATCTTGAGAGGAAAAAACCAAGATAGTGTTGAGTAATATTAGATAATACTTGTTATCTTAACTTTGGTTTGTGGACCTATTTATAAATGGTGGCCATAACAAAATTTCGAGGGGGAGATGGGAGGGCAAGGGAAGGAGGAGGTGCGCTAAATATTTATATCCCATGTGGCGTATCCCAAATCTATTAGTTGACTTAGACTCGAGGTAAAGAATAAGGTTGAGCATGGAAGGTGGTGGGATTGGTCTTCATTCTCTAAAGGAGATGAGAGCATCAAATAAGTTGTCTTTGGCTCCTTGGCGCAAAGTCAAAACTATTCAGACCATGTCACCATGGCCTTAGTGTGAGAAGTTGCGATTAGGGTCATGCGAGACCTCAACCCTTATGGAGGTCAAATATTAGATCAAGGTTTTCAAATGATTGAGGCTCTTGTGGAGGAGTTTGAAGTTGAGATCAAGGTTGAGGTCCTTCATGGGTTAGGGACTTTCTAGGTGTTCTAGACTGAAGTACTTACGGGACTTTTCATGGGTCTGTTAGGCCATTAGTTTGATACTGGACCTAATAGGCTATGACCAAATATTTCTTATCAACAAATAACATTAGTTCATAAGAGAATTGTAGTTGAAAACAACAAATTAAAACTAATGAAAACATAAAAAAAAAAAGCAAAAAGAAAGATTAGAAAAGGATGCATTTTATTTCCCCAAAAAATAATTCTAGAGTTCAAGCCTACTCAATTGGGCAATATCCTTTTTCATTTTCTTTACCTACTAATTCACATATTTAAATAGTTAGTCAGGGATAAACAATTTGGATCACATATAAAAGAGAGATTAGCAATTTAAAGTATGGGAATTTCTTTGGAAAGAGAGTGATAGGAGAGGAAGAGTGGAATACTCAAGAAAGAGAAACCAAAACAACTTTAGGGTTATTAGAGTGGTGGGCGGGCCGTGTGAGTAGGCCGTGTAGATAATTTCTATAATTATATTTAAATAGAAAACATTTTAAATCTATTAATAATAAATAAAATAAATATATGATCTAATATCCTTCAATTGCATTCCTACAAATGTAATTATTTGTCAACTCCTTCCATTTCTTTTCCCTTGCACTGATTTCTTTCTTTTAAAATTTGCTGGCTACCACCTACAGCGTTGAAAAAGTATCCACACCCATTTTCTTTTTTCCCATACCAATTATAAGTAGGGATGCAACCGGGGCGGGTTTGGGACAGGTTATTTACAACCCGAACCCGACCCGATTATTAAATGGTGTCCCAAAACCTGAGAAAAACCCTATAAGTTTTTTACATCATTCCTAGAACCCGCCCCTATAGGGTTTTAAAGAACCCGTTTATGACCCGCCCCGACCCGATAAGCAATTATTCTAATTTATGAGTATATAATATATGTATTTCTTCACCTGTTGTACGTGGTATGGGGCTGGTGTATAAATGGGACTAATGTACATTAACAACAGGAGATTGTTACCAAGTATTGATTTGCAATTTAAATATTTAAAACGAAAACTTTGTAATTTTGAGTATTCACTTGCTTTTTCAAATTGACCATGTTATATGCTATATTTGCAACCATTAAATTAGCATTGGAGTCATTAGAAAATAGTTTATATTCTAATTTTCTCAAAAATACCACCATGGTTCCTATAAAAGAGAAATCTTAAGATCACCATATATCAAGCTATCCCAACAACCTTTTTAAAGGCACAAAGACATAAAGGAGAGGGTTTTAATTTACCCTGCAAGTTCAATCTGTTACTGCCTAAAGAAGCTTCATGCATTATAGATTCAAACATGTAATTTCCACTAACACACAAAATATAAATGAGAGCATAACATGCTCTTAGACCCTCTTGTGTCCTTTCTCTTGTAGAACCTGTTCATCCAACATGTTCACTTAACATGTAAATGCATCACTATTAATTAGTACAAGTCTTGCAAGCTTGAAAGTCTTGCATAAAACACTTCCAAATAAAGTCAAAGTCTCCATCCTTTAACAAATAAAATCATAGAGTAAGCATTACCCACATATAATGCTTCTACAAGCAAAAAGAAAAATAAAAGTCTGGAGTAGTTAGAAAATATCCCATATGAAAACAAAGAAACACAAGATTCCAATGCTGGCTTCCTTCTTAGTAGATAAAACTCCATCGTCAATCTTCAAAGTTGTCACCAATTAGCCAACAACATCAAGCTAAAGCCATCTAGTCAAGTAACAACAAAAGTAATAATGTAATACATAGCAATGAAGTAGTACAAGAGAGAAAAAATTAATAAATTTATAGAACCTACTATATTTGCTTACTTGTTCTTAATCTTCAATATGCAAATTTTTCATCTCATCTTCTATCTGACTTATGTCAAAACCTACAAAAATATAAGAAAGATCATATAAAACATAATGGAAGATATAGGAAATAAAAATCTCTTTCATGAATAAACATTAAGTAGTTAAACTTCTTACCTATTTTTCCATTTGATATCCAACTTTGGGTACACATCAAGGCCTCTATTGTGTTTGGATGGAGTCGGCTTCTATGTGAGCTAATTACACGTCCACTTGTACTGAAGGCAGATTCAGAAGCAACTATAGATACAGGAATTGCTAACATATCCCTAGCTAGTGCTTGCAATGTGGGGTACTTGATTCCATTCAATTTCCACCATGCAAGGATATCAAAATGATTATTCCAAGACCAAGGCAACACAGGCTTATCTAAGTAGTGGTCTAGCTCTGATTTTACATTTACTTGGTCATCATTAGAGATGGCGGTCAAGTATTGTACCAATTTTGATTGCACATTTACTTGGCCATCAGGCCCATCACCACTTGTTGAAGGCACCATAGGAGAACCACTCATACCCTTATTATTAGGAGACTTAGCCTTTGCCTGATATTCCTGAATTAACTCGTAACAAGTTTTCTTAACATTTTCTATCTCCATTGTGAACTTCTCACCATAAATAGTTGGAAATACAAAATCAATGGCCTTCAACTTAAAGAGTAGATCTAAAACTGTACAAACAGCCATGATAACATGCACATCACCCCAATATTTCTCAAACTTCTCAAACATCTTCTCAGCCATTGTACTTATAGTCAAATCAATAGAGCCCTTCCAATCAATTAATGCCTCCCTAATTTCAATCACTTTTGTAAGGAAATAATTTGCAGTTGGATATTGCGAACCAGAAAAAAGATTAGTCACTTCATAAAAAATTCTCAACCTCTTGCAAATTTCTTTTGCTAAATCCCAATCATCATCTGTAGGAAGACACTTATATTGTTTATCCATAAGTTGAGCTCTATAAAAAACTTCCTTATATGAAATGGCAACAACAAGCATATCATATGTAGAATTCCATCGTGTTTTGCAATCTAAGCAAAGCATTCTACTATATGACACGTCTATCTGCTTACATGCCTCTACAAATTTCTCCACATGTGATGGTGTTGGTGACCAAAATGTGACACTATCACGGATCCTCTCTATTGCTTTTTCTATAATATTAACACCCTCTCTCACAATCAAATTTATAATACGAGCACAACAATGCATATGGAGTACCTTTCCATGAAGAATTAGCTCATCCTTTCGCAACTTCAACATTAAAGTTCTGATCATCGCATCATTTGTTGAACAGTTATCTACAGTGATAGTAGATATTCTTCTATCTAAGCCCCATTTCATCAAAGAGCTGAACAAGTAATCAGCAAGTACCTCACTTGAATGTGGAGCTGGAATATACAAAAACCTGTAAAATAAAATGTAGATATAGTGAAAAAAATTTTTAATCACAATGAAATGAAACTAGAAAATATTGCAATAAGAAAACTTACTCCAATAGTTAACTTTGGAGCTTCCAATTGCTATCGATGAAATGTGTTGTAATCATCATATATCCCTTTTTTTGGTTCAATGTCCACATGTCTGTTGTTATTGCTACTCGAGAATTAAGTCCTTTTAGTAGCACTCTCAAATTTTCCTTCTCTATGCCAGAGATGTCCATAAGCTCTTTCCTCATTGTGGTACGACTTACATTATGGAATAGAGGCTGGATGGTGTTTAGAAACTCCTTAAAATGCCCATGCTCTACTATTGAAATAAGGTATTCATGAGCAATAATTGCCATTGCAAGTTTTTTCCTAGCAGCTTCTTGGTTAAATGACCAATTTGTTACTCTAAAACCACTTTCACTTTCTTTCTCTCAATTGATAAAAGACATTGCCTAATGTCTCCTTGCTTTTTCCTCTGCAAACACCTCCCCAAATGATTATGCAAATGTTTGTTGCCATTTGTACTAGATGCTTTTAATTGTTTTTTACAATGCTTACACTCAACAAAAACCTCACCATTGATAGTTTTTTTTAGCATCTCATTCCACACAATAGAAGTGCACTTACGTTTATTTGGATTGCAACTTTCTTCTGCAGTTTTTGCTATTTGAGAGCTTGAAGTATTTGCTCGGTTTTCAGATGCCACCTCCTTTTCAGTTTCAGGCAAAGATAGAATTTCCTCAACACCATTAGGATTAACATTGTCTTCTATGCCAATTGGAATTTCAGCACCATCTATATTCCCTACATTACACATACAACACCAATTTTAGCAATATTTAACCATAAATAGATCATGACATGAATAAAAACAAGGAACAAGTCATGAAAAGACAAGGAACAAATTATATATCCATAAATCACCCATTATTCCAGTTTTTATTTGTTGGACAATTAGTATTGACTTACACATCCAAGATAGAGAATCCCACGTGAAAGCCAACAGCAGACTTATTTGTTAATTGTGCATTGAAGAAATCTCTGCAAGACAAGTCAACATGCAGCCTTATTTTTTAGTACAGAAATTAATCGTTAAATAGTCGTGCGCTAAGGTAAACACATATGCCATTTCATCATTTGCCATACTTACTGAATCAAACAGCTTATAATTCCAAGAAAAGACATTAGTTCATTCAAGAGACAATCATCAAAAGGAATCATATACTAATACCTAGTCAAATGAAATGGAGAGAAGCAGATTGAAAGATCTCAATCAGAATAAATCCATTTTAACATCTGTCACGTCAAGTTGCAAAATTTCAGCTCTACAGCCCAGTATTGATCCAATGTTGTTAGAGAAGACAATAAAGTTAAAAGCTTGAATGAGCTGTTAAACTAAAAGAGTCGGTAATAAAAAGCCAAGTTTCAATTTAAAACTATAAAGCAAAACATAAAGGCATTATGCATATGCTCCAAGCTTTGTTATAAAAACTATAAAGCAAAGCATAGGTCTCAGTTTAGTAAATTTAGGCTGGCTCAAGCATTTGATATTGGTTATAACACATCTCTCACTACTTAATTTCCTAGTGGACGTCAGAGGTTTGATAGTTTTTGGTGACATATTGATACAAGAAATTTTTCAAAGAAAGAAGATGGAAGTTAAGCACAAAAATAACAGTATGATTCCATTCTAGGTAAACATGCATAAATGACAGAAAAAAGACAAGCGAAACTAGAAATCACATAGGCTTGTAAGGGGTAATTAAATATATAAAAGACTTTCGACCAAATATATATATACATACATATGTATATGTATATGTATATCCAAGTAAGAGGTCCCAATGTTTTGCAAAAAATTCTTTGGATTAAAAATAGTCAATTCTTGTATGACGCAATCCGCATTAAAAAGACACTGTTAAGGGTAAGTGTGGAATGACGAGGTCCAAATATGTTCTCTACCATGAAAATAAATAAATAAAAACTTAATGGTGAATGAATTCACTGCTATAGTCGCAATATTTCCTAGTTAAGTGTGCTCAGTAACGACTGCTTAGAGCCTTGAGTCCATTGCAAGTTTTGTATAAAAAAAGCCCAATCAGGATTCGGAATAGGAGAAAAAACGAGGAACAAATGTCACCAACCGAAATAGCTGGCCGTAGATATACAGTTTATTACCATACCAAAATATTTCACTGAGCTTTCATTAACAACAAGAAAAGGTTGAATTTCACGGAATCGGATCTCATCAAATTAATAAAACTTTCACAAGTGAGTAAAGCTTATATCATTGTCATATAAAGTTTATGTGAACGCCATCAGATATCTGTGTTATGTATATTATCTCCTACAACCCAAAATATGTTAAACGTGATGGTACCAGTTTAAAAAAAGAAATTTGAGTAAGCTCAATGCTGAACAAAATGACCACCTCGAGGCTTGAGCACCCCTTGTTTAGATAACTTGCTGATGAATTATTGCAAGTAAAAACACAATCGAGTTATTTCTGTCAGATAATAGTTGGTATAACTTACATGTACCGTGTATTACGATTTACGAGTGTGAAATAGATTCACAAATCAGAACATACCAAACCAAACAGACCCACACGCATTACCATTTACGAGTGTGAAATCACAAATCTGTTCTAACATCTAAAACTACTACGTCCTACTTGATCGAGGAGAGAGACAGAGAGAGAGAGAGAGAGAGATAGAGAGATTACCAGCCGCTAGCTTCACGAGATCCAAGAGATTGAGACGCTGAGACAAACGAAGAGGAGCCGACGATGATAACAGAGATTGACCGCAGCTAACACAGACGAGAGAGAAGTAGAGATCTGCTGATGGGATTTGGAGATTTGGAGTTTGAGTGAATGACGAATGAAGACATTGAAGAGAAGCGTAGAAGAAGGAGTTGCGTATTATGGGTTGCGGCTAGAGTTTGCTTTGTTTAGTTTGTGACTTGTGACTGACTTGTGAGCTGTGAGGATTGAGGAGTGGGTAGTGACTTGCACAGTATTGTGTATTGCTTGACAAGTTGATTAGTTGACATTGAGTACTACTTTAGCAGCTTAGTTTTACAATATTGAGTATTGTGTGGTTAAAACTTAAAAAATGCAAATGGCAAAAAATTACCGATAAAGCCGTTCACAATTCACTGAAGTCGAATGGGAAAAAACAAAATTCAAATTTCACATACTATGATTAATATTTTTATATTTTATTTTATATATATCTCGAATCGGGTTTTTTTAACGGATTACGTATATAACCCAAAACCCGACCCGACAAGTTATCGGGTTTTAGTTTTTATCTCAAAACCCGTCCTAAAACTCTATAGGTCTGACCCTATAAAGTTTTTAACGAGTTAGGCAGACAGGTACCCTATAACGATATGCCTCGCTTGCATCCCTAATTAAAGGTCATCAAAAGTTGAAAATCACTCTTTGATTCTGCAGTTACACCAAACAACCAAACACATGGAATTCCCATTCGGCCACCGCCAGCACGACCACCGCCACACTCACCAACACCACAACGCCGGTGATGACGAAGACAGACAGTCACCTAGACCAACTGAAGACTACTACCCACCACCACAAACACATCATCCACACCCACCACGACCATTCTACGGCGGAGCACCCGATCAATATCCACCACCACCTCCTCCACGTTCCTACGGCGGTGAACCTGACCAATACCCTCCTCCCAACTACTACTCCTCCGAACAAGAGTCCTACTATCCTCCACCGCCTCCGCCGACAGCGTCGCCCGTGCAGCACGTGTATCACGTGACTGAGGTGTCCGAGTCCGAGACCACCACCCATCATTTTCATCGGCCCCATTTGCCTGAGTACCTGCACCACCATACGGGGCACGAGGGTGGTTATGGCTCCTCCGCCGATCCCACCGATGCTGCTGTGGGTGGTGCGATCGGAGTCCTTGGGGACTTGGTGAAGAAACCCACAGTGAAAGTTTACTGTAAAGCTGAGCCCAATTATTGTCTTACCATAAGGGACTCTAAGGTCATCCTGGCGCGATCCAACCCAAGTGATCCATACCAAGTAAGTACATGTAGGACACCCAGGATTTTATCCTAGACGATTAAATCATGAGTAACATAACATGAGAATTTGGTACTTTTATATCATTCTTTTCTTTAGGATTTTGATGATGTATGTTTTTTTTTTTTTAAATAATATTTGGGAAACAATTCTATTTAGTTGTACTCTAGTGTTTGTGATCTTGATTTAATATTTAGATTAAGAAAGAGTCAATCTTTCAGGGAAAAAGGAAAAGAGACGAGAGAAAATTGAATTAAACAAGACATAAGATAGGTTGTAAATCGAGACTATTTTTGGCTATGAAAATGTTGAAGAGAACCCTTCACAGAATTTGAATGGTTTGGAGGAGTTGACATGTTGTTGTAAACTGGCTGCAATAGTGTTGCTTGAAAGCTGGGGTCAAACGGGTTTCTGTTTCGTCATGTGTGGTTGATTTGCTTGAATTTGTTGATTGCAGCATTGGTATAAAGATGAGAAGTACAGTACCAGAGTCAAAGATGAAGAGGGGTGTCCTTGTTTTTCTCTGGTAAACAAAGCTACTGGTGAAGCCATGAAACACTCTGTTGGAGCCTCTCATCCTGTAAGAACTTTCACTCGGAACTGCGTTTCTTTTAGGATTTTGTAATGTTTTAGAGATTTGTTGTGCTTAATTCATCATGTAAAATTATGTTTAAACAAACAAGATGGTAACAGAGAGCACTACCCTAGTTCATTTGGCAATACCAAATGAATTGCACTATCCCACTGAATTTTTCAAGATAAACTGAGGACATATAGCAAATATTATTGTGTTAGATACTTTGTTACTTTGCATGTTTTGTATTTGATAAGCCTACAATCATCTTGAGGGAAATATTGTTGATTTTTTTGGTCTTGCCCTTTAGGAGTTAGGAGATGTTGAATTCCATAAATTTTCCTCTTTGACATTGAAGGGAAATACACTAATGGGCAATTCAAATTTATGAGGAACGTTAAAACAATAAAGCATAAGCCAACCAAGAGGTTTATATAAGACCTGTGATTACTTTTACTTGGATTTAGAATTCTCTTATGGCTTCATGCTACTTGAAATATTGTGCATTCCATATCCAAGCAGCTGAAAAAGGAGTCTGATGGATATACAGAAGGATTTCCGCAATTTCCAGTATTCATCTTTCTCATTCATCTATGCTGATACCATCAATATTCTTAGCACTTTTTATCTTGATGTTTTCAGGTACAGCTTATACCCTACTCTACAGAGAAGCTAGATGAATCTATTCTGTGGACCGAGAGTGGAGACGTGGGTGAAGGTTACAGAGCTGTTAGAATGGTAAACAATGTTCGCCTCAACTTGGATGCTTTTCACGGGGACAAAAAATCTGGTGGTGTTCATGATGGCACAGCAATTGTGCTCTGGCAGTGGAACAAGGGAGATAACCAGAGATGGAAGATTGCTCCCTACTGTAAGTTTGTCCTCTTGACTACAAATGTTGTTCAACGTCTACACTGTACTGTACCTCAATTTTCCTTATGCAGAAGAGCAATGTAATGATTAATGGTTTCTTGATGAGACATGTGAGTTCTTTGTACTTAATGTTAAACTCACATTAACCATTTATGTAATTAGGGAGTTATATTGTCAAATAATTTCTCGAAGTATATAGAAATGTTACAAAGGAGGGTTTAAAATGACCCTTTTAAAGGAATTTCATAAACGTTTTTGACTTAGTTCACTCACTTTAAATACTCTTTTGTAGATGGCTTCATTGATATTGAAAGTAATTATCCCATTTTTAAATCTGCAGCTGCAGAAGCTGCTAGTGCTCATGTTCTGCTTCTACCCAAGAATTTTCAAGAGTCGTGAAAACCACTAATCTATACTTTCTGTTGATTATAAATGCAGGATAAGCGCGGTATTGATGCTGAGTATGGAGGATATAGAGTGGTTGTATCTGAACAGAACGTTGAAACTTGAAAGATTGTGTTTGCCATACAGGTTGATTGGGTGTGCATTGCATGTGTGTGATATGTCTTTTCTTTCTGTCCTTGCTGTCGTGTGTGGAATAATGGTAAGCAAATATAGGATATTCCTGTGTGTTCTTGCTATCTATCATCCATACATGCTGGATGTTTATGTATGTAAAATCTGTGTTATCAAATCTTTTTTGTGTGTGTGTGAGAAAAACTAGAAAAAAAAATAATGCAATAAGAAATTCTCCTTTTTAGGGGTCTATATAGGTATAATAGAATTGCAGCCACATCCTAAGGATCTTTGTAAGGTTTTTAGAGTGTTACATCAGCATTTTAAGAATATCTTTTTTTTTTTTAATGATCTTACTACTTTATCCTTGAGATTTTTTTGCATAAGATCCTTAATATTTTTTTAAGTTTCATGTGTCTCGTATTATTTTTTTTTACATAATACACTTAATAATAATAATAAAAAAAAAAAACCTATAATGATATGGAAAACCTTACTTTTAGGGTCTTCTTGTGAAACCCTGAAAAGTGAGGTCTTTTGTCATATAGGTGCTGTGTTTAAGGATCCGGGGTGGGATGCTGTTGCAAATTTAGCATGATGACAGAGTAGAACATAAATTCTCCCTAGGATAACTAACATGTGTTGCAACCAAAGAGAAGGATTTGGATTGAGGAACTGGATGTTGGAGCCTCCGAAACAACAAAAATGCTTATCTTCAACCTTTCGATCTTTGGCTAGGTTGGTCCGTACACGTGTTTGCTTCCAACTTGGGATTATAAACCCACCAACCCCTCCTTTCTTTTCGAGCCAGGATGCAACCGGATATCCTATATGCCTAGAGTTTTTACCACATGCTTAAAACCCACCTACTCAGCTGATAAGAAGCCAAATAGGTTGCTTAAAAAATCATTATTGATGGACTTTACATATGGGATGCTTCATAAATAATATTTTTCGTAATGTTTTTTGAATTATTCGTTTGTAATTCCTATAATAAAGTTATAAATAATATAATATATTACTTATCTTATTCAGGTTTTCTATCTGGTAATAATCCTGTCCTGGAAATCAAGCCAAAGCCTACGGGGTTTTAATAGTTAATTAAAAATCTCTAAAATCCTTTAAGCCTTAAGGTTTATCTAATATTGATGTAGACTGATCAGATACCTTGTAAAAGCCCACTTGTTGGCATTCCTATTTTTAATGAAAAATTGAATTTTGGAAAGTCCTGGTGGAGGGTGAAGTCGCTTTTGTTTCATGGGTCTTATACGTGTAAGAAGTAAGGGGGCCCAAAATTCCTGCATTAAGGGTCGGTTTGCATTTTGGATTTTTTCGATATCTAATCTACATCTGTAACTTATTTGTATCATATTTGTTTGATCATTGATGAATAAAATTATTATTTTTTTATTGATATTTATTTTTTAATAAATATTTATTTAGAAATTGATAAGAATATAATATTAAAATGATTAGAATATGATGAAACGAACAGATCGAGATTATGATCTTTTTAGATGTGGTGAGATGACCGTCCAGTGTCTCTTTCATTCCACAAATTCCAGATCATCGAGGAGACGGAGGTTGCACAACAAAATTCGTTACAACTCAACCGTCCAATGGAGGAGATCTGGAGGCTGCTCTAAATTTTCTTAGGTGTCTCAATCTCAATCTATCCACGATTCCTTTTAAAAACGTCTTTAAATCGGCACGTAAACTAAGTCATGCCGTGTATTAATAGAAACCGGAAAGATCAATCACATCCATGGTGCTTTCAATATTAACTACTAGCCATATGAGACCTACACCTGAATCATGATATCAAGTTCCATTACTGTATTAATATCGCGTTTTGTTCCAGTGATGTATTTTTTTGTACGGAAATCGTGGTTCATTTCCAAAATATATGTGTAGCATATCAAAACTGCCATCTTTTTAATCGTGCTTTGACGTGTGGCTGTGGGACCCATGTTACTTTTGTTCCTTTCCTCCATGCATTCATCAGACAAGTGTGCCTTTCTATTTTGCATAGCTGATTTGGCTAATTACTGGCAAGGGGGCTACGCTTACATTTTCATCTTGCATAGGATTTCACATACGACTGAGAATCGCGACATAGGATATAATATCCCGTTTAATGAACATGATTTTGGCGTTGGATTTGGGTAATTAATTTTATTTCTATCTTATTTAAGTAATAAATTTCAAATGGGATCTTAAATAAGAAATAATTTATAGTAAATTAATTGAAAATTAGTAATTAAACTAAAATGCAAAGAAAGTCAAATTTTTAAAGCGATTAGACTCAATAATAGGCCTCTAGAAAAGGACCTACAAAACAAGAGACATAGGAGATGTTGGGGAGGCGCGGTGGGGGTTTGTGCTAAGGGGAGAAATACTTTACAATTATTGGCATCATAAAGATCATAGAATAATGGGTAGTTGAGGGTGGTTAATGCAATCATGGGCATTCAGCCATGAAGCATTATCCCAATTTATTTAGGATAGTGGAGATCATGGGCATATGCTGCGTGACCTGGGTTGGTTATGCAAAGTGCTTAATTAGGAGGATCGGCTTGTTGAGTCAAGAGGTTACTTCCAGTCTCCTATCTATGTAAAGGGTTAGATAAGACTTGACTTAGACTTAATATGTTGGCCTAAGTTTCGGATTGGTTAGACTGGACTTGGAAAGCCCATGTGCTCAAATTAATCATCAACACTTGCTTCCTTTATTCTCAAGTTAGCAAGGGAAAGTGGGCTTTATGAATGGGTTGACTAGGTTAAGTTTAGGTTTACACATAAGTGTTTTTCTTGACAATGTTTGATTGCAAATCTACCACTAAAGTGTTTTCTTGTTGTAAGTTATCGAGTTGGTTGAAGTTCCACCCTTCAGTGGAGTCAAACTGCTTCTTAAGGCTACCAAGTCATAAGCAAGGGAAACATTGAGATATGAATATCTCACACTACTGTCATGTAGTTGAGTTAAAATTGTCAAAGCTATTGGTGAGGGTGACATATAGTGATATCCTAAGTGACTTACAGTATTTCTACCCAGAGCTTCTTGGAGAAGTCTAGTGTTTCATATTCTTGCATAGAAATAAGTGTTTTGACACGTGTTAGGAATGTGTTGGGTAACTTAACATCATGTTTGTACCATGTCAGAGACATGTCATATCACATTTTTGGTCCTTGTACGTTGGATTTTGTGTGGGATAATCAAATGATTGTAGATACATGTTGGTAATTGTCGCATTGATCTCAATTCGGTCTTGAAATCTTCATTTAAAAACCTTTGGAAGTTTTAGATTTTTCACTTTTGAAATTACTTATAAAATATCTTCTATTAGCTTTAATTTTTTCATTATAATTCCCACAAAATGTCTAATAAGAATAGTAGCAACTTTTCTCAAGCCCATTCCAATTTTGTGTTGAGGAAGGTTAACCTCTTTATCCTTCACTTAAGAGTACATACACATTGGCGATGATGTTAGATATAGAAGTAATGAGATGGTTGCAGTTAGGGCAGACAAATATGACATTTTGATAAATGATTACTTTTATGGCTTGTAAAACATTGATGATGTATATACAACATCAAGAGTTCCCCCAAAGATATTTGCAAGATTGGTGATGTAGGTACGGAGAGTTCGTCAAATGCATTTAATATTTCTTCCTCAAGCGCTTAAGGTTAGGTCCAAATATCCTTAAGAGTATAGTTAAGGATTAAGAGCAAGAGCTCAAAATAATAAGGCAACATTATTTCCAAAAGATGCCAAATAATTGTTCAATCACAGTGACGAAGGAGAATGATTGAGTTCCATTATTGCGAAGACAGTGAATTTTTGTTTATGTAAAGTACTTGGAGTTTGGATTCCTTTCTTACTTTTTGAGTTTGAGCAAGAGTGCATGAATTATTTTTCTTAGAGTCCTAGTCGTTTGTGCCAAATTTATGGTAACTTCGTCTTGCATTTGAGGCCTTATTTAAGAGCTTAAGCCGTAAGCTGACTCTACAGTTAATATGGGGCTTTTTCAACTTCAAAGCAAAGGACAAGAACTAGGTCAACTTGCCCTAAAAGGGAGACATGGACCTATTAAGTGGTCTTGGTTCTTTTGTCATGAATTGGAAGGATATATTTATTGTTATTGAGTTAAATATAGAGCCCACCTTCTTTACCTGTTGGGCCCAACTCCTAGAATTGCTACCCATGGCAAAGTTAGGTGCAAGTGATGAGGAGATGGTGAGTGAGGTGGGCTATGTAATGGCAATTAAAGTTAAAGATGAGTTTAATTGATGTGGGCAAAGCCATTTCTTTCTACTAAGATAAGGGGCTATGTTTCATTCCCAAAGCTTACTTCAAGGCAAAGGAGCTTAACACCAAAGGTATTGGTTGGTTATCTTTATTACGCTGGGTTAAGCTGATAAAGAGGTTTGTGTGACCAAATTATAATAGATTAAGGTTATCCTCTTGATTCATACTTAGTTGGGTTTGTTCGGTTTCCAACGGTACCAATCCAAATATGTTTTTGTCACTTATTGTAGGTGTTATTTGTTGAACAGGTAGGTTCAATGTGAATTTTGATGAGACAATACATGTCATAATTACTTACTTGTTTGGGTTAAGTTACACTTAATTAGTAAAACTTATGTGTAATGTGATAGGTGTGTTTTTGCATAGTGGTCCTGATCAAGTTGAATCTATTTAGGCCTATGCAAAGCCATCGTAATTTTTTTTCCTTTTTTTTTTTTGTTTTCTAGGTCTTCTTAATAGGTATGGACTAGATAGAAAGAGTTTAGGACAGTTGGCAAAAAAATGAATTGGCACTATGCCATGTAGTTTGAACCAGATGGAAAGAGTCCAGACTCTTTGATGCTTTGAGAACCTTGATGCTCCTAGTGGTCTGGATTGGTTGCAAGGAGTTTAGATCTTTTGGAGCACAGAATGTTAGGTTGATACAAAGAACTCAAAATAATCTGGACCAGTTGCAAGTTAGGACTCTTCATATTTTCCAACTAGCCGTTGGGGTATTTATTGCAATACAGAAGAGAGAGGAAAAAAAGGATCAATGACCATATTTTTGTGAAGCTTATAAATGCAAGTTGTTGGGAGAGATTTAACATATAAGATGAGCTCATTATATGCTCACATATACTTGTAGGAAACCTTTCAATCTTTTTTGTGTCTCATTTGCTTCGTATTGTGAGTTAGAGAGGGAAAAGTGTAGTTCCATTTGTTTTTAAGTTTGCAATCTCTTGTAAGACACTACACTAATGTTGATAGGAGTTTTGTGAGCAAAAAGTTATGCCTAGTTTGTTTGTGCAATTGACATAAATTGTGTCTTTTTGTTTTGTGTTGGTTATAGCTCCATGGGAGCATTACTTTTCTTACGAAATAGAGTGTGTAAAGTCCTCCATTGAGGAAGGCTTTTGTGTGTGCTAAACTAATTATTTCTACACATGATTTTGATGAGAATAAAATTTATGAAAATTTACTTGAAAATGGACTGCACTTGGTTTTAGATTATTTTTCTAAGACTATTAGTGTGTATGTGTTAGTGTGTGTTGTTGCAAGATAAGGACCAGCGAGCCGGTCCATTTCATACTGGCAAGTCGATACTAGTTCTTTAAGGTCTCAATCTTGATTAAGTGGATTTTTCAAAGGTGCACCAAAGGTACAACAAAAGGGCAACAAGGCGTGAGGCTTGAACTGGTGAGCTAATGGGTTTATAAATTGATTATTGTACGCATTTAATGTTGTTGTCTGTTAGATGTTATCACCTTCGGATGTTTTTAATTTTGAAGACTATAAATGCAAATTCCTTTGGAAATTCAAACAACTTTTGAAAGAGCTTTCATTTGTAAACAAACAAATCAATAATCCTCTTATTATTATTGTACTCTTGTTCATTACTTTGCAAATTCTGAGTAAGAGAGAGAAAATCAATTTTAGTGCTTCGTTCTTATTTTGTAACTTTATAAGAGAGCACTATAAGGAAAGAAAATATTATTTCCCGAGTGTTGTAAAGCTGTGTACTGATTTATTTGAGATTATGTGTTGTTGAATTAATAAAGTGTGTGAAGTCCTTTGATTGGAGGCGACTCGGGTGATCATGTGGAGTAGCAAAAATGGGCTGAATTCTACGTTAAATCAAGGCTTAAATCTTCTTTCTCTATCTCCTTAATATTTCTTTCGGTACTTTATTATTGTCATATTTACTATTATTAAAGTTTAATTTGATCCATTGCACAAAAAATTTATTGATTCAACATTTTAGATCAAATCCTCAGTCCCCACCCCCTTCCTCGAGAGTATTTCCAGTGCATTTTCATTTGATATTAGATCTTCGTCTCTATTTTCTTGTACCTAATCACATATAGAGTAAAGATCATTGCATCAAATGCACTAGGATTTTTAGAAGGTCAAACTATTAATAGGCCACCACTTCTAAGCGGGGGAAACTACCACTATTGAAAGTGTAGAATGAAAATCTTTCTAAAAGCACAAAATAGATTAATATGGAATGTGATAGAAAATGGGCCTGTGACTATTGGAGGAAAAGAAGAAGAAGATTGGAAAAAATTAGATCTAAATTAAATAGCTATGAACATATTGCATTGTAGGCTAAATGAAAGTGATTTTAATAGAATCTATACATATAAATTTGCTAAAAATATATGTGATAAATTAAAAAGGTCTTCTGAAGGAACTTCAAGAGTAAGAGATACCAAAATAAGTTTTCTATGTGGATAGTTTGAAAATTCCAAAATGCTTCCAAATGAATATATATTCGAGATGCATAACAAGTTTATCAATGTCATAAATCCCTTAAATTTCACTAATGTGGAAATAAATTTTGAGCTACTTAAATCTCTACGTAAGGATTGGGAGGCTAAAAGAACGAAGCACGAGATTTAGGTGATATGAGCAAAAAGGAACTTCTTGGAGCATGGTGCACTTATTTTCGACCGAGTTTTACTAATTAAGCCCTATGATCTATTCCTATGGATTGGTCAGTGCTAGTATTCCTTGGGATCCTCGACAAGTATTATTACTCACTTTATTGATTATTATCTAGCAAATTAAATTGAATTAGACAATTATGATTAACCAACTAAACTGATTACTAACGACAACTATGTTTACTACAATAATTAGTGAATTAAGGTTACTCTAGCAATCAATAACACATCAGACTTGCTTCACCGATGAATTAACATGTACTACAACATTATTACTTGTTGTGCTCTTCCTAACTGCGGGACTCCACCAATTAGATCAATATCTTTCTCTCGAGTCTATTGAACCCTAATCTTAGCCTTGTTGAACTAGAGTCTCTTTCTAGTTAATAGCCAACTAAGATTGCATTAAGAATACGATCCTAAGGTAATTTCCAATTACATGCAGAAAGTTTCACGATCCTATCTTTAGGCATCATGAGCAGCCTCTCTCTATAGCTTTTATCTATTCCACATGTAGATTTCTCAATCACATCCTGTGGAAATTTGATCTAACCCTAAGTTGTGTACTATTTTGAATTAGAATGCTTTAACACACCATAGAGAATATTAAATTCAACAACAATTGTCATTTAGTCTACATATAGAAATGTTAAACACAGCTTCGCAAGCCCTAACTACTACTCATGCATAATGTAGAGAAACAACATAACACAATGAAAGGTAGAACTTAAAGAATAGAACATGGAAAGAAACCCTTAATAATGGATTCACTTGATGATGTTGATACAATAATGCTCCAGTACACTTGTATAATATACTGCCCTATCCATAATAGATACTATTCTAAGACTACAATGATAATAGATGGTGAATGATCAAAAGTGGTGTCTAAAACAATGATTGGTATGTTCGTACATGATCCTTTACAATGTTTGGAGAACTATTTATATGATTCCTCCATTGGCTATGTCTGTTTAGTGAAGGAGTATATCAATTGGCATTTTTTCCTCTTCAAAAAAGTGTTTAGATTAGAAATGGTGTGAAGATATCCCATAAATAACTTCCATCACGGCCGTTACATGGGTCATTGTAGCATCGGAAGCAATTATCCATGGTAGATAACGGCCGTAGTGGAGGCTGTGATCTCCTCGGATCACAAATCTTTAACTGATAACACCTGTAAATTGGATCTTCATGTAGCTTTGCAATTTGGTCCTTTGATGCTCACGGTCATATCATAGGCCGTGATCTTCACTATGACTTGTTAAATCCCTTTGAATAACAGTTGTATCAAGCTCTTGTAATAGGTTAGCGGAGATCACCACCTTGGTAATGGTAGTGATACAGGCCGTATCTCTACCGTGGTCCTCTCATATTCAACAAATAATGGCTGTATCATATGTGCTCGTAAGGTCTAAGAAGATCACCATCTATGTCACAGCCATATCGAGGCTCGTGGTCTTCTTTGTGGTCAAATTTCTCTTCCTTTCTCCATCGTCACGCCTGTTACTGCTCCTTCAATAAAAATTTGAGACGATTAATGGCTTCATATCGAGTATGACCATGCCTGGATTATTTTCTCCACTTCAGTCCTTGCTCAATTCGATCCAAATGTTAGTGTTTCTCATTTTTAAACCTGAAATGAATATATTTGTTAATTAAATACCAATTCTCTTAAATTAAGCATGAATTGAAACAATATTCATTCATAATGCAACCCTAATAAGCTTATTTTAGTTCAAGATAATAAACTAATAAAAGAATAAAATAAAATTGAACATGTGATGCATTCTTTTATGATAGATAAAGGGTGATGTATCTCTTATTGAATTTCAAAAATTCATTAAGTGACTTTATAATTCAATTGTATTGATGTCCTATCTGACTTTCTATGACTTGTCTTTCCATTAATTTTGCTAGAATTTCAAGGCTAATCCAAATAATCTATCCATCAATCATCCAATAAGCTTATTTTAGTTCAAGTGACAATCCATGCACCCTTAGCCCCTTTTATAATTATATATATATATATATGTATATATATTCAAATGTCCAATTTTTGGTGAATCTTGCAACCCATGTAACAAGCTTTTAGCTAATAATCCTGGATTCGTCACCTAAGTTAACAAATGTTATTCCCCTTTTAGGGCATCCTATGGGCTTAATTACTTGAGATACAAGACTTTTTGAACGGTATCTCTTTTGTTAAGTATGTTTGCTTGGTTGGTTGATCTTAGGCTGAACGACTTTAGGTTCTACCATGCAATTTTAGCATATTAATGAAAGTACAAAAGGCAAGTAAAGAATTAGGACAACAATCAAATTCAACCACATAGTTACTTGATGTGAGAGATATCAATAATGACTTCCAATAATCTTGCTTCATGAGAGTTTTCTAAAGCTTGCTTAACTGAGGAAAAATTTGATAATAAGATATCATAACCATACTCCATAGACAAATTCCCTTCCCCACACCTTTAATAGACATTGTCCCTAATTTATTAAGATGGATGCAAAAGGAAAAAGGAATCAAAATAGAATATAAATTCAAGGAAAGAAAACTAAAATTGTGCTTTTGAAGTTCGACTATTACATCTTTCATAATTCCAATTGAGTTTCCTTTCGCCGTTCCATTGAACATCAATTAACTAGCACTAAAACAAAGATAAAAAAAGAAATAAGAAAGAAAAACATAATAAAAAAATTAAAATAAAAAATAAAAAATAAAAACTAGGAGTCTCTTAGAATTATAATGACTACACAAGCTCATAAAATAAAAAAGTTCAAGAAAGAGATATGTAGAAATCAATTATATGGATTCCTGTCATTGTCGCTGGTCTCCTCATCATCATCTACCCTTTCATCTTCTTTGTTCTCCTTATCATCATCATCATCATCATCATTAGATCCTGATCTTGAGCTACTACTCTCCTCCTCGGATCCAAAGTCATTTCCCTCCACTTCTTTTTTAGGTGAGGTTGGAGGTCTTTGTTGTGGAGCTTACCTAGGAGCTTAAATAGCCTATGACTGACCAGTCTCCCTTCTAATTGTTGAACAATGTTATAGCTACTGCTTCTCTTCTTCTTTAGAGCTCTCCTCCTCTCCACTTTCATTTTCCTCACCTTTAGCTTGGTATGTTGGTTTTAGTGGCACTTGATGTTCTAGAGCTGGAGGTGAGGTCCTTTCTTGATCAATATTAGGATGTGCCTGAGAAGAAGGTTCCTCTCTAGTGGGATTGCTTTTGAAGCAAGAAGGAATTGGGATCTTCAATTGGTCAAACACTGCTTGAAAACCCTCTTTGATGAGCTGCTTCAAACTCTTGTTCTCTTCTCTCAAAGCAACAATCTCTGCTTTCTATTCAACCATCTCTTTCGTTTGTTTGGATATTGTTTGCTTCAATCTTGCCAAACTCCTAGCAAAGTAAGCAGAGCTGGAAAAGTGCACTGTTGGACTAACTCGGTGCTTCAATATCAAAATATGGGTTTACCACTTTGGGGATTCCCCATTGGCTAAAAGGAGCGGAAGGGAGAGGTCTCGATTCACCAATTTTGTCCTTTGGGTCGTATTTTCATGACCAGATCCTTAAGTTCCTCAAAATCCTTGTGATGCATGGTCCAAAGTAGATGGTTGTGTCGGAATCAGAGGCCTGATGCCTGATGCCTGAATGTAAATGCCATAATAACCCTAACATTGACCTTATATGGGTGGATGATGCTGTAAAGGGGAAGAAGATCTATCTCTGCTACCACTCTTGGGCTGTCTAATCTGGGATTCAATGACCTCACCAGTATATAATGGAGGATTTGATGACTTAATAATTTGAAGCTTGAACAACGGGACTTGAAAGGGTGGAAATCAGATTCCATGGAAATCTCTCCAAAAGGCAGTATATGTGACATCTTTAGGCATGATGGTAGGCAGCCAATGAGCAAAGAATGTGACATGGTTATGCATGCTCAAGTATACGCTGGAGAATTAGAGTTCAAAGGATGCCATGAATGCCAGAGTTGTCTACCTAAACATATCCTCCTTAAGGCTAAAGAAATTGAGCCAATGCCCTTTTGGTAATAGCTTCTCAAAGGCTTTCAAGATCCCATACTCCCTTAGGACCTTCTCATTCAAAATCATAATCCCCATGAGCTTTTTATCTTTCACCAACTGATCAAACCAATATTTGTGGTTTTCATTCATTCTGGATTGTGGTCTTAGTGTACCACTTGAGCTAGCCACATTGGTGCCTTGTGGTGAATGCTCGGCTCTTGGACATTTTACACCCT
This sequence comes from Combretum micranthum, assembly GCA_024138025.1. Taxonomy (NCBI): domain Eukaryota; kingdom Viridiplantae; phylum Streptophyta; class Magnoliopsida; order Myrtales; family Combretaceae; genus Combretum; species Combretum micranthum. The sequence continues at coordinate 1,155,970 of JAMXBD010000015.1, read as the reverse complement.
TTGGTGAAGCTATTCTCGTGGGTGCCATCTACAAGAAGACAAATTTCTCTTGTTAGGTTAAGGACCTAAATGGAATGGCACCTATCACAAATCAACACCAATAGCATGCATATCACAGCTCACAAGTAAGCGATAAATCATAACTAATCAAGGTTAATAAAATCACTTTTAGTACCAGATATTACATATTCAAATGCTCAAGTGCTTCATGTGTGGAAAAAAAACCCATATAGAGATAACCCAATACACTAATACAATGAACCATGGTTAACTTTATAAATGACCCAAATCAACACCATTATCATTCACATTACATGATCTTTGTATCTCTAAATACTAAAAGTTATAAAACCCCCAATGTGGAAAATTAGGGCTTTTGTCAGAATTTAAGGTTTTTGACTATTAGAACACCAAATCCTTGTCTAAACATGTTATGATACTACAAACTACCAGTTTTATACTCTAGATCAACAATCTACTATCAATCTCAAAAAGCCTTAAATATAAGTTTGTCGTTGATCTTGGTGAAATTAGGTTTTATGTTGAAATATGGAAAATCCTAGCATTAAGTAAGTGATGAAAGCATGTATAAAGGCACATGAACACTCATAACCAACATGCATTAACATTAAAGCATTAATTTACTAAGAATGGCAAAACCCTAAAATCTTCATGTTTGGTCAAATCCCCCAAATCTCATGAAACATAACAATAGAGTGAAGAAATTGCATACCTTGTTGTTGTTAATCTTCAAACAATTGTGAATGTAAGTGGAAAACTAAAATGATTTAGATAGTGTGTAGATGTGGGTGTAAGGTGCAAGTAATAGAGTGTGAGGTGGGAGAAACAATACGAACGTCAAATTTGAAATGAGGAGAGAGAAACTGACATCATGCTTAAATATTATCAGGTTACGCCTAAGATCATGGTGGTATTATGGCCAGTGATCTCCTTAGAGAAATTTCTTTTTAATTTCTAACGAAGATTACGACCGTTATATGGCCCATAATCTATTGTGGTTAAAGTTTTTTTATCTAGTTGACTTAGATCATGACCAGTGATCTATTCTGTACAAAAATGAAAGAATTACTAACCTTGATCACGGTTGTTACCTAGGTCATGATCCTTTCGAAGTTTGAAGAATTGATGTGGGGCTTTTAATCACGACCGTTATGATGATAGTGAATGAATCTGAGTATTTTAAATGCATGTTTTCACCTTCATTATGGTCGTTGTTTGTTGATACGACCACTATCATGCTCGTTACTGACAGGGGGAATCTCTTTATTTTGTAATGCTGGTCCATCACGAGCACTATGGGGATGGTTATCTCCTCCGATCTTGAATTCCTTCGTTTTCATAACTCAGTCATATTTTTCAATCCATGCTTGATCTATCTCCCCAAATTTACCTTCCTTATCTTGAACTTGACCCAAGTTTTCATATCCCTACAAATAAAACAACATTCACTAAGTTAGATCATACTAAACTTAGAGTTATATTACAAAACTATCAAAATTACAAAATAAGACAAAACAAAACATATCAAAATTAAACTAGACATGGGTTACCTCCCATGAAGCATTTCTTTAATGTCATTAGCTTGATGTAAAAGTTCTAAATGGTTGATTTCACTTTTAGGAGTTTGAACTCCTCCGTTCCTCCCTAATCTTCCTGAATTACATAACACAGTTTGAGGCGTTGCCTGTTGACCTTGAAAACTCCGGATATTCTACTTTCGCTGCTCCATAGGGAAAGATTTTCTTTACAATGAATGGCCCCGACCATCTTGATTTAAGCTTTCTTGAAAATAACCTAAGTATTGGATTATATAACAGCATGGGCTTTTCGTCTCTGAATTGCTTTGGATGGCTGATTCTAGCATTATGCAATTGTCTACCTCGCTCCTTGTACATCTTATTGTTTTCGTAAGCTACTTGCCTCCACTCATCCAACTCATTTATTTGGAGATGCCTATCCCTTCTTGCCACTTCAAGATTAAGGTTTGCAGCCTTGGTGGCCCAATATGCCTTGTGTTCTATCTCTACCGCAGGTGATACACCTTACCGTATACCAATCTGTATGGTGTAGTCCCCAGTGGTGTCTTGTGGGTAGTCCTATATGCTTGAAGTGTGTCATCCAACTTCTCACTCCAATCTTTCCTATTATTAGCCACTATTTTCTCTAATATCCATTTTAGTTCCCTGTTTGAGACTTCATCCTGAGCGCTGATTTGTGGGTGGTAGGGGGTGGCCAATCTATGATGAACTTCATATTTGCTGAATACCTTCTCAAGAATCTTAACATGACTAGTGTATTGTTTGTTGGTAAAGCTTGAGCTTCCACCCACTTTCTCACATAATCTATAGCCACCAATATGTATTTATTTCCAAATGAGATAGGAAATGGGCCCATGAAATTAATTCCCTACACATCGAACACTTCATGCTCAAAGATATATATTTGTGACATTTCGTCCCTCTATGAGATGTTTCCCATTCTCTGACACCTATCACAAGACAAAACAAATGAGTGAGAATCCTTAAAAATACTTGGCCAATAAAAACCTGCTTCTAAGACTTTTTGAGTTGTCTTGTTTGCATTGTAGCGGCCACCAGTTGGCTTACTATGACAATGGAACAAAATTTCTTATCCTTCTTCATGGGATATGCATCGCTTTATAACTTGGTCCGCATAAACCCTAAATAGAAAAGGGTCTTCCCAAAAGTAATACTTAAGTTCTAAAAAGAACTTCTTCTCATGATAGTCTATGTCTTATGGTAGGAACTTCCCTACTAAATGGTTTGCTAACAAAGAGTGTTATGGTCCTTTACGGCATATACCAAAAATAAGCTCTCTTCTGGAAACTTGTCATTGATGTCTTCTTCATGCAACTCATCCAAATGCAAATTATCCAACCTTAACGGATGATCAGCAGCTAGGTTTTCTACCCCTTTATTGTCCCTAATTTCCAAATCAAACTCTTAGAGGAGCAAAATCCATCTTATCAACCTCAGCTTTGCATTAGGTTTGGACAATAGATACATCAATGCTAAATGATCCGTGTAGACAACTTTTGATAATATCAAGTAAGGTATGAATATTTCAAAAGCGAACACCATTGGCAACAAATCCTTCTTCGTAGTAGTGCAGTTTTCTTGAGTAGGTGTGAGTGTTTTGCTAGCATAGTGGATAAGCTAGAAGTGCTTATCCTGTCTCTTACCAAGCACAACCCCTATTGCTGAGTCGCTGGCATCATAAACCAGCTCAAAGGGTAGGTTCCGATCAAGTACCACCGTTATTGGAGCATTTGTTAATTTTCCCTTTAATAAATTGAAAGCTTCCAAGAAGCTTTCATTAAAGTCAAAGGGTGCATCCTTCTCCAATAATTTGGTTAGTGGCTTAGTTATCTTAGAGAAATCCTTGATGAATCTCCTATAAAAGCCTAAATGCCCCAGGAAACTTCTTATGGCCTTGATCGATGATGGTAGTGGTCAATAAACTTTACCTTAGTTGTATCTACCTCAATCCCTTTTCTTGATATCTTGTATCCTAGAACAACCCCTTGCTGTACCATGAAGTGACACTTGTCCAAATTCAATAGTAGGTTCCTATCCTCACATCTTTAGAGCACTAAATCCTCAAAAATGGCCATCATGCAACACTGAAAAGTTACAAGGGTGTTACATAAATCGAATCATATCCTCCTATATGCAAAGATACCGTAAGGATAGGTGAAGGTGGTTTTCTTTTGATCTTTAGATTTTATGGGGATCTGAAAATATCTCGACATGCCATCTAAGAAACAAGAATAAGAATGTCCTGCTAGTCTTTCTAACATCTGATCCCTGAATGGCAACGGGAAATGATCCTTGTGAGTCGCATTGTTCAGTTTCCTATAATCGATGCACACTCTCCATCCAGTGATCATGCGCATTAGGATTAGTTCATTCCTCTCACTCGACATCACGGTCATCTCCCTTTTTTGGGAACCACTTGCATTACACTTACCCATGAATTATCGTATATAGGTACATGAGTCCTACATCTAAGGGCTAGACTACTTCCTTCTTAACCACTTCCTTCATATTCGGGTTCAATCTTTGCTATGGTTGCACAACGGACTGGTACCTATCTTCCATTAAGATCTTGTGGCTGTAAAATGAAAGGCTAATCCCCTTGATAGCTGAAATCTTCCACGCCAAAGCTCTTTTATGTTACCCAAGAACCATTAATAATTGTTCTTTCTGACCTTCCTCAAGCTCCGATGGGATGATGATTGGAAGCTTGGAATTCTTATCTAGAAATGCATACTCTAGATAATCAGGCAACTAGTTCAACTCCACTTCTGGTAGCTCTTCTATGGATGGTTTCAACCTTACTATATCACCCCTCACAATCTCCTCTACTGTTATTTCTCTTCTTAACTCTGGCTGCACTTCCAACTGCACCCTTGTCTCACTCACTTCCTTAATTGAAATTTCTACTGAAGTTTCCTAAACCAAGCTCAACTCTTATGCCTCCTTACTTAACAATTCTTGCATAAAATGAAAAACACTCAAATCAAGCGAGTCAATATTAAAGCATGTATCATCATTAACTATAGTTTGCATGAAGACATCTGTCATTCGGATAATCATCTTATCTTTATCAACTTTGAGTACCAGTTTTCCACCCTTGAAATCAATCACTGCCCTTACTGTAGCCAAGAAGGGTCTTCCCAAAATTAGTGGCACATCTACATCTTCATCCATGTCTAGGATGATAAAATCCGCTGGAAAAATAAAGTTCGGAAACTTGACTAGCATATCTTCTAGTATTGCCTTAGGAAATCTCATGGACCTATCTACTAACTATAAAACTCATCTAAGTGGGCTTTGATTCTCCCAAGTTCATTCTCTTAAACATTTTGTTGGGCATGAGATTTATACTTGCTTCCAAGTCTACAAGTGCTTTTTCTACAGGTAAGTCACCAATCAAACACGAGATAGTGAAACTACTCGGGTCCTTCATCTTACATGGTAACTTATTGAGTATAACAGTTGAGCATTCTCTAATAAGCATAACTATAGAGAGTTCTTCCAACTTCGTCTTATTTGAGAGTAGTCTCTTGAGGAACTTTTCATACTAAGGCATCTGTGATAATGCTTCTACTAAGGGTAGGTTGATATGAAGCTGCTTGAATAACTCCAAAAACTTGCCATAATGCTCATCATCCCTGGTCTTCCTTAACCTCACTGGATAGTGTAATGGAGGCTTGTATTCCTTTACAGGTGAATTCAAATTCTTTCCAATTGATTCGTCCATCTGCCTCATCTAACCTTCAATTTCAATTTCTGCATTTTTCTCATTTTCCTTTACTTTCTCAGGAGTAACTTTTTGAACATGTAATTCCTTTCCACTCATCAATGTCATAGCCTTTACTTGCTCCTTAAGGTTAGGTTCAATGTTACCTAGCAATGACCCTGGAGTTCTCTTTGAAAGCATTTTAGTGATATGATCTAATTGGTTCTTCAAGTTGTAGATAGATATGCCTTGGTTCCTAAGAGTTGCTTTAGGTGTCTATTGGCATGTGTATGAAACTTTAATGAATTGAGTGAGAATTTCTTCCATTGATGCTGGTTTATTTTGAGGAGGTAGAGGTTTCTACAACCCGGGGGGTTGAACATTTGTAGTTTGACCAATTGGGTTACTCCATCTAAAGTTAGGATGATTCCTCCAACCTGGGTTATATGTGTTACTATATGGACCATTGCAGGGTCGGTTTAGAATTCCCATATAGTTAACTTACTCCAACTAATCAAATTCTTAGCTTCCCATATTTACAACATCCATACTAGCTAGTTGTTTTCCTTGTGACATGATCAAACAGTCTAGCTTCTTAGATAATGCCTTAAACTTTGTTGCCAGTGATGTTGACCCATCCAATTCATACATCTCTGCTAGTTTCTTCTCTCTTAAACGGGAGATTGACCACTGGTAATGGTTATTAGCTATGTGTTCAAACAATTAGATACACTATTCACGTGATTTGTGATTGAGGCTCCCCCCAGTAATTGCATCAATCCCCCCAGTAACTGCATCAATCAACTACTTAGTAGAGTAGTTCAGATTGTTATAGAAGGTCTGTACTAGATGCCACTCAGGGAGTCCATGATGAGGGCACCTCCTCAACAATTCCTTCCATCTATCCCTAGACTCATATAAATTTTTTGAATCCAACTAGTTGAATGAAGAAATATCGGCCCTCAACTTTATTGTCCTTGATGGTGGGAAATACTTTCTCATTAATTATTTTACCATCTGCTGCCACGTGGTGATGGAATGCCTGGATAATCTATTCAACGACTTCTTTGCATTGTTCCTCAATGAGAAAGGGAACAAATGCAGACAGATTGCGTCATCTGAGGACCCCTTAACCTTGAAGGTGTCACATATCTTCAAAATTGTTAGAGATGTGCGTTGGGATCCTCATCTTGGAACCTAAGGAACTGAACGTATTGTCAAACCATCTGAATTATGTTCACCTTGATCTCGAAGTTGTTAGTATCCTCTCTTGGGCGTTCTATGCTTGCACTTGCATTGTCCAAGTTTAATTGGCAGTAATCCATCATAGTTCTAGGAGCCATACGCTGATTGGCTCCAACACCTTGCATATTGTTCCCATAAGCTCTAATCGAATCATCCCCATTCACTGGTGGTACTACTTCATTTATAATCCCTAGGTGCTCAATTTCATTCACCCCTCTTGGGTCCACATTTTCATTTCTCGTATTCATCCTTAATGATTCTGATTTAGCTTCTCTCACTCGGATAGCTCTGAATTGAACTTGGCTAACTTAGAAGCACAACTTCGGGTTATAAACCTGCGATTAAAGAATAAATCAAATTTTTGTAAAAAGTAAAAATAATAATTACAAAACCTAATATTGCCGAATAGACGTCCTTGGCAATAGTGCCAAAAACTTGGTGCATTTATTTTTGACCGAGTTTTGCTAATGAAGTCCTATGATCTGTTCCTATGGATTGGACAATGCTAGGTAAGTATACCTATCAGATGTAGTATATGACCAAATTATAGAGTCATATTCCTTTGGATCCCCGACAAGTATTATCACTCACCTTATTGATTATTATCTAGCAAATTAAATTGAATTGTACAATTATGATTAATCAACTAAACTGATTACTAACTACAACCATGTTTACTACAATAATTAGCAAATTAAGGTCACTCTAACAATCAACAACACATCAGACTTGCTCCACCGATGAATTAACATGTACTATAACATTATTACTTGTTTTGCTCTATTTAACTGTAGGATTCCACCAATTAGATCAATATCTCTCTTAAGTTTATTGAACCATAATCCTAGCTTTGTTGAACTGGAATCTCTTCCTAATTAATAGACAACTAAGATTGCATTAAGAATATGATCCCAAGGTAATTTCCAATTACATGCAGAAAGTTTCACTATCCTACCTTTAGGCATCATGAGCAGCCTCTTTCTATAGCCTACATCTATTCCACATGTAGATTTCTCAATTGTATCCTGTGGAAAACTGATCTAATCCTAAGTTGTGCACTATCTAGAATTAAAATGCTTTAACACACTATAGAGATTATTGAATTTAATAACAATTATCGTTTAGTCTACGTATAGACATGTTGAACATAGCTTCGCAAGCCCTAACTACTACTCATGCATGATGTAGAGAAACAACATAACACAATGAAGGTAAAACTTAAGAGAATAGAACATGGAAAACAACCCTTAATAATGGATTCACTTGATGATGCTGATACAATAATGCTCCAGTACACTAGTATAATACACTCTCCTATCCATAGTAGATACTATTCTAAGACTACAATGATAATAGATGGTGAATGATCACAAGTAGTGTCTAAAAAATGATTGGTATGTTCATTCATGATCATTTACAAAGTTTGGAGAACTATTTATATGATTCCTCCATTGGTTATGTCTATTTGGTGAAGAAGTATATCAATGGGCCTTTGTCCCTCTTTAAAAAGGTGTTTAGATCTAAAATGGCATGAAGATATCCCACAAATAACTTCCATCACAATCGTTACATGGGTTGTTATATTATTAGAAGCAATTATCCAAGGTAGATAACGGATGTGGTGGAGGCCGTGATCTCCTCGGATCACAAATCTTCAGCTAATAATGCCCATAATTGGATCTTCATGTAGCTCTGCAATTTAGTTCTCTGATGCTCATGGTTGTGTCACAGGCCGTGATCTTTATTGTGACTTATTGAATAACGGTCCTATCAAGCTCTTATAATAGGTCAGCAAAGATTAGCACCTCGGTAATGGTTGTGATACATGTTGTTATTTCCATCGTAGTCCTCTCATCTTCGACAAATAATGGCTGTATCACATGTGCTTGCAAGTTCTGAGAAGATCACTACCTATGTCATGGCTATATACGGCCCATGATCTTCTCTATGGTCAAATTTCTCTTCCTTTCTCCATTATCATGCTTGTTATTGCTCATCCAATAAAAATATGAGATGATCACCGGCTTCATAACAGGCGTGATCAAGACTAGACTATTTTCTCCACTTTAACCTTGCTCAATTCGATTTAAATATTGGTGTTTCTCCTTTTCAAACTTGAAATGAATATATTTTCTTATCAAATACCAATTTTCTTAAATTAAGCATGAATTAAAGCAATATTCATTTATAATATGACCCTAATAAGTATGGTAAATTACCCCTATCAGAGCACTCAAGACAGATGAGCTTATTAAGAAGTAAAGAGAAAAATTAAGGAAGAAAGCTATTATTTAAAAGCTACATGTCAGGACTCTAGTGAAGATGATGATGATGAGAGGAGGAGGTTGTCTTAATGGGAAAAAAATTCAAGAAGTTTATGAAATTCAATAACACGATAAAAAAGAAATGATGATGACAATAGCTTATTCAGAGACAAAAAAGAAAAGAAGAATGTAATAACTTGCTATAAGTGCCTCAGGCTAGGATACATCCAATAACACTGTCCGATGCTCAATAGAGCTTCTAAAGGATCCAGGAAGGAAGCTCTCATTGCTACTTGAAGTGATGATAATTCAAGTGACTTGGATGAAGATGTGTGCTTCATGGCATTCGATGATAAGGTAAGTTCTCCATCCTCTCCTTCTTATGATGAATTAGCCACCATGTATAATGATCTTTGTAAGGAAGTAGTGAAACCTCAAAAGAAAAATCAAGTTTTCATAGAAATGATGTCAAATGTCGGAAATGAGACGGATGTATTCAAAAGAGAATATAATAAGTTGAAAGATGAAAATGAAAACTTAAATGAGGAGAATAGCTATTTGAGACTTGAAAATGACAAGTCAATTAAAGAAAATGAGAAACTAAAAATTGAAGTTGATTTGTTAGATGTAGAAAATAGAACCTTAAGAGGTGATAATCATACAAATAAATGTGATAATGCATGCTTAAAAGAGATAGAGGAACTAAGAAATGGAAATATTCTATTAAAAGCTAGATTAGATGATTCAAAGACAACCATAGCTAAGTTCATTAAAGGGAAAAAGAACTTTAACACACTTCTTGGAAATCAAAGGTGTGATTCAAACAAATATGGAATTGGATATAACAAAAAAAGTAGTTTCAAGTCTCATAAAACTCGGTTTGTGAGAGCCACTTATAGGACATATAACTATTATAGAAAAAACTAGTCATATTGCATGCAATTATGCAATAAGGAGAGCCATGCATTTGAATCATAAAAGTAAGATAGTTTAGGTTCCTAAAAGAGAAATCCTTGTTATACCTAATTAAAAAGAACCCAAGCTCAAATGGGCATCAAAGAAATAATCCCTTGTTTTGTAGGAATCTTCAAGAAGAAACAACAAATGATATTTGGACAGTAGCTGCTCTAGACACATGATAGGAGATGCATCTAAGTTTACAACTTTGGACTTGAAAGATCGAGCGAATGTCACATTTGGAAATAATTGCAAGTTAACTATTCTTGGTGAAGGTAAACAAAGATTTAACTATAAAGAATGTCCTTCTGGTTGATGATCTGAAACATAATTTACTTAGTATCAGCCAATTATGTAATAATGGTCTTAAACTAATATTTTCTTGCCAATAAATGTTCTATTAAAAGATTTGACAATAATCAAGCTTATTTCACAAGGTATAGAGAAAGAAATATTTGCAAAATCAATCTAGATGATTTCAAATCATTAAATGGGACTTGTCTTTACTCTCAAAATGATAATAGTTGACTATGACATAAAAAATTGGGACATGCTAGTATGGATGTAATTTCAAAACTTGTTAAAAAGAATCTTGTCAAAGGTTTACCAAAAGTAAAATTTCAAAATGATAAGATTTGTCAAGCATGTCAAAAAGGAAAGCAACTACGATTTATTTTAAGTCTAAAGATGCTATTTCCATTTTTAGGCTATTAAAACTATTGCATATGGACTTATTTGGTCCTAACTCAAACTCTAAGTTTGGGAGGCAGCAAATATACATTGGTTATTGTTGATGACTTCATTAGATATACATGGATTTTCTTCTTTGCATTTAAAGACGAAATAAACAATGTTTTTTTAGATATTGCAAGAAAGTCCAAAATAAAAAAAAAGGTTTTAATATTGTAACTATCTAGAGTGATCATGGGGGAAAATTTGAAAATTATGAAATGGATGATTTTTATAGTAAAAATAGAATTGAACATACCGTTTCAACACCTAGAATGCCACAATAAAATAGTGTTACTAAAAGGAAAAATAAAATTTAATTGAAATGGCTAGAACCATATTGCGTGTAAACAATTTACCTAGATAATTTTGGGTTTAAGCAATTAACACTGCATGCTATATATGTAATAGAGTCTTCATAAGACTAATTTTTAAGAAAACTCCCTATGAGCTCTGAAAAGGAAGAAGACCTAACATCTTCTATTTTCATCCATTTGGCACCAAATGTTACACATTGAATAATGGAAAGGAACAACTAACTAAATTTGATGCTAAAAGTGATAAATGGATTTTTTTGGTTACTCTTTAACTAGTAAAGTATATAGAGTATTTAATAAGAGAACCTTAGATGTAAAAGAATCTATTCATGTTAGTTTTGATGATTCTTTACCTCATATATGTTTAAGTAATAATGTGTATAATATTTATTCCGTTTTGATAAGTTTTCTCTTGAAAATAATAATAAAGAAGTAGATGAAGGAAATGAACATAACAAGAATGTTGTGGATAAATCCATTAATAACGATCTTCCTAAAGAATGGAAATATGTAAGATCACACCCAAAGGATCTAATAATAGGTAAACCTTTTAATAGGGTACAAACCAGATCTCCCTAAGAAAAATAAGTAATCTAGTCTTTTTATCCCAAACCAAGCCTAAAAATACGTAAGAAGGTTTAAAAGATTAATTCAAGATACAAATTATGTAAGAAGAATTAAACCAATGCACAAAAAATGAAGTTTGGAACTAAGTGGGTCTATAGAAACAAACTAGATGAAGCAGGAACAGTAACAAGAAATAAAGCTTGATTAGTAGCTAAATGATATAATCAAGAAGAAGGCATAGATTTTGATGTTTGCTTTGGTTGCTAGACTAGAAGCCATTAGAATGCTTTTTGCTTAGCTGCATTAAAAAATTTTACTCTTTTTCAAATGAATGTCAAAAGTGTTTTCTTAAATGATTTCATAAAAGAAGAAGTTTATGTAGAGAAAGTACCGATTTTTGAAAATAATGAACTCTCTAATCATGTTTTCAAAATAAGCAAAGCTCTTTATGGTCTCAAGTAAGCTCTTAGAGCTTGGTATAAAAGACTCAGTAGCTTCCTATTAAGCAAAGGATTTGCTAAAGCAAAAATCAATACAATATTATTTATCTAAAATCACAAGTCAGACACATTGATTATGCAAATCTATGTGGATGGCATTGTGTTTGGAACTATAAACATGAGTCTTATAGATGAATTTGTTGAGTCAATGAAGAACGAATTTGAGATGAGCATGATGGAAAAATTATTTTCTAGGTCTTTAAGTAAAGCAATTTGAAAATGAAAGTTTCATTAATCAATCTAAATATACCAAAAAACTCTTGAAAAGATTCAAATAGATAATTGTAAAACAAAACCAACACCTATGAGCACAAATGTAAAACTTAACAAAGATGAAAATGGGAAAAATATTTGCGAAAAACTTTATGGAGGCATGATAGGTAGTTTGCTATAAATAATAGCTTCAAAACCTAATATCATGTTCTTGGTGTGCGTATGTACATGATTTCAATCTTGCCCAAAGGAATCACACTTGAGTGTAGTAAAATGTGTACTCAACAATCTTATAGGCACTATTAAAATGGCTTTATGGTATTCATTTCTTTCAATCTAGGTGGATACTCTAATGCTGACTTTGTTGGGTGCAAAGTACATCGGAAAAATACAAGCGGCATTTGCCAGTTTCTTGGAAACTCCCTAATATCTTGGAAGTAAAAAAAAAAAAACAAAAACAAAATTTAGTTGCAGTTTCAATAGTCGAAGCCGAGTATGTAACTGTTGGAAGTTGTTGTGCACAAGTTTTATGAATGAAAAAAACTTTGCTAGATTATGGACTAATTTACAAAAATGTTCCAATTCGATGCGATAACACCAGTGTTATCACTTTAACGAAAAATCTTTTCTACACTTAATGATCAAGTATATCGAAATTAGACATCATTTTATTATAGATCAATTCTAAATAATGATATTAGCTTGGAATTTATTGATACAAATAAACAAATTGCTAATATTTTTATAAAATCTAAGGATAGTTTTTGCACTTTACGTAGAGAATTGGGCATGATCAAGAATGGTTTTGGATTGACCAAGTTGTTAAAAATAAAAATATACAGATACATGATCTATTTTAGAGATGATCTATTTTTATTTGCTAATGTAATCGACTTGCCGGTCTCCTAATCACTGGTTTGTTGGTATAGCGACCAAGAGCTTGATCAGAGGCTCGATTGCCTCGATTTTCTTCAAAGCTTTCATCGGCTCGCCGATGGATCTAAGACTGGCTCACTAGTCTATCTTTCGATCGCTCGATTTGAGCTTTGATGGACTCTGTTCCTTTTTTTTTTTAAATCTCTTCATACCGACTTGCCGCTACATGTTTTTCCACATGCATATATATAAGCTCTTCTTCTCTCTCTTCTCTCATTTCACTCTTTTCTTTCTTTCTCTTCTTTCTCTTCCACGTTATCTCTTGTCTCTCTCTCTCTCTCCCCCAACACATTCTCTCAACCGCTCTATCTTCTTCTCAATCTCCACTTTCTTGCTCCACCTTGCTCCCCACTAACCTCTACCTTCTCTCAAACCCATTCTATCTCTTTCTCTCTCTCTCCTCACCACCTCTCTTTCTTTTTCATTTGTTTCTTTTATCATGCCTCCATAAACTACCCGTAGATGGGTACCACTTGTGCCACCAGCTTTTGACGGCTTCCTTTTCCCATTTAGGAAGCATTCTGATAGGTATGCCTTATTCTAAGATCTTCCTATGGATGTGGGTAGAACTTATAATGCAAATGTGTTACAATTTTTTCATATTCCTCAAATGTCTAGAGTAGCTCTGAATAATATTATGAATACAATGTTATTTCCGGCTGAGGGTCATGAGGAGGCTGTTAGGTTATTTTATTGTAATATGACCAATTATTTGGAAGATGATAGTAGTTTGGGTGTTGGAATGGAAAAATGGTTTTAATAGTTCAAGTTTTGTTAGACCTCAATTGTATTCATATATCTATTGAAGAAAACTTGAGCTTTCACATCATGATATTTGTAGTCTGATAGATGTTGATGCGTCTGAAGTTAGAATGCCAAGTACTTTTGATGGAGCTCAATATTATGAGGAGTTGTTTATTGTATTTGATATGGGTTAAAATTGGCATGAACCGCACAATCTATATTCTTCCTGCTTGTCTCTTAGGCATTGGATTCTCCACCATTTCTTAATAGACAATTACATTCCACACAAGGGACAACAGACTATAGTAACCTAATAAGAATTGTGGCTTATGGTTCATATCTTAAGAGGAGATAAAATTCATTTATTTGATCTCATGTATAGGACCTTTAAGGATGTCACTAATAAGCCTGCTCAGGTTATTCTTAGAAGCAAAGGTGTAGAGTTCTACTTTGAAACCCGTCCTGTTCAGGTTTCCATCTTCTCTTTCATTACTATCAATTCAGGGACTTAGAAAAAGTAGGACGGGAGATGGTTGCATAAGAAACCTTTAGAACCTTTCATTGGTGTTGATGCTTTGCTTCCTAGTTTGGGTTTAGATAAAGATTTTGATGATAATGAGCCTCTAGCTCCACCTTGTGGTTCTTTAGCTCCCAGTTCTTCTATATCCTATTCTCAGGAGCTTTGGGATCATATGGACTCTAAATTTGCTACCATGGAAAACCAGATTTATGATCTCCATTCTGATTTCTAGTCCTTTAGTTTTGATATTCGAGAATTCATGGATCACTTTTACATCATTCATCCTCGTCACCCTCCTTCTGATGATCTTCTTGCATGATCCTTCTACCTGTTCTATTTTTTCTTGCTTTTCTTATTTGCACATTTAGTTTGTCTTATGCTTAAAACTCGATGTTTGGACACCTTTGTAAATTTTTGTACTGATTTGTTATAATAATCTCTTTGTTGAATGTCCTACACGGCTATTTTGTATGACTGATTCTCTTGGTTATATTGCACTACTTATTATTTACTCTGCAAATGCCTCTCTATGAATCACCAACTTATGTGAACTTTTTGATGAGGCCAAAGGAGGAGAACATATTGTAAATTTTTTTCAAAACATACTTACTCTAAACTTAAGAAGTATCCACTACAATCTTGTTAAAATTTGTTGAAAACTAAGCAGTGGGGGAGTATTTGTTGAGATGGCAGCAAATAGAGTTTTATATAACTTTTGTCCTCATCAAAATGGAGGAGATTGTTAAACTAATTATTTCTGTACATGATTTTGATGAGCATAAAAGTTATGAAAATCATACTTTAAAATGGACTTCACTTGGTTTTAGATTATTTTTCTAAGACTGTACGTTAGTGTGTATGTGTTGGTGTGTGTTGCTGCAGGATAAGGACTAGCGAGCCAGTCCATTTCATATCGGCAAGCTGGTACAAGTTTTTTAAGGTCACAATCTTGAGCGGGTAGATTTTTTTTAAATTAATGGCATGTTTGGATTGTTGGATTTTTATTTATATTAGATTTATATTGATAACTTATCAGCATCGGATCAGTATTGGTTTGGTTTAGTAAGTTTATAAGTAAAACTATCAGTTTTTCATCGGTATCATATCTGTTTTGATTCAGTAGTGGTTCGGTTTGAAAATAATGCAAGAATGATATAAAACCAATATATCCAAATAGGCCAAAATGTTGAAGTGTTGATCATGTTGAAACCATGGAACCAAGATTGGGAGTGATGATCATTATAGCGGAAAAACAAATAGAATTGTAACAAATATAGTTCAGATTTAAGATCAATTCTAGCAATGTTATGTTGAATATTTGATGTACCGAATAATGTATTAATGGAAAAAATTAGAAGATTTATGTGAATAAGCCTTATTTGCAAATTTTAATAGTAATTCTCAACCCTATATACTTTCTATTAAGGTATCAGCATGCGGCATAATCATCACACCATGGTCACGGAGTGTGGCTATACATAACCAACACCGCATACGTAGGAAGAACCCCTCTTTCTTTGAGACAATTTTGTGTGTTGCTCCATGCACTCACACTCATAATTACTATGTTTTTCACCTTCAGAATCTCCATGTTCATAAGATTCTGATGGTTTCTTACATTACACATATTCGAGACAATAATTGGCAATATCTTATGAAACTTTGTCCCAATGCATTAAATGTGAATTAATTTGCACTCTTCCAAGCCAGTGGAATCTTCTCATATGGCTTCACAGTTCAAAGAGACCAGCAAGGAAATCTCCATCATACTCAAGAGAAGACTATTGCAGGAGCCATGGTTGACATATTATCCAATAAGAAATACTTTTGCTAATTTGACAAATGTTTCTCTGAGAATCAATTCATATGCACTAGAACCAGAGCCTAAGGAATCTTGCATCTGCATGTATCTCACTCATGGTGAATAGTATATATCTAGCATGCATGTTGTATGTCACCCATCCTCTATATGTATATATATATTGCCTGCCAACTGTCTGATCAGTAAATTATTATAGGCATTAACTATGGACAATTTTAAGTATTTCACAATAATAAGGTTGTATTACCTAAATATTGGTTTATAATAATAAGTTCATAGGCAAATTTAAAAAAAAAAAAATCATTCGACCATTATAACACTTAGATGTTTTATCTACGCAAATAATTTCATATTTGATAATCCTAATGATTTAGTAGCATGATTACTTTCTTATTCGTTGAAATAAAATAGAATCGATTTTCATGAAATATATAAAAAAAATTATATATATATTAGATGATGAATGCTGGGACTTAAGTTTAATTGGAAATTGAAACTTTAAACTGACTTAACTAGAAGGGAATATTTTGTAAACAAGTGCGAGATAATCATTCCCGTAGAAGACATTGCACAAAAGGAATACATAAGTATTCATCAAATGATTTGTAGTCCTTTATTTAGACTACTTTACATAAAGCTGTGTTCGATTTGCACAATTTCACATAACATCTTCATCAATTATTTGAACTTCTAAAAAATTTTACCATCCATTTATGCTTAAACCTATCATCAAATTCGGAGGAGAGGTTTTATAAATCCGATAAAAAAGCATGATCATTGAAATTCTGATGGATCGGCTCCAATTCTAATATAACCTTGCTGTGTTGGATAAGTATTGGCCATATTATCGTAACGGATAATTTTAATTTATGCATAGGGGTTTGTAAACTGGAGTTTAAAGTTAAGTGCCTTTAAAGCGAGATATAAGAAATACTTTTTGACTTTTGCTGGCCCCTAAGGTCCTAACGATAAGCTTTAAGCAGAAGCTAGCGGCGGTGAAAACATAATTAAGCAGCTTTTTCATCGAAAGAGGTGGGATGTTGGGTCCATATTAGTCCCGATTCTTTTGCTTCTTCAAACCGTTGCTTTGGCATCTCATGTAAGGAATGATAAAACAAAACAAATAAGGCGTGTTGTCTGAATTTTACTAGAAAGAACAGCTTGTAGGCAATGATTTATTATAAAACTCTAAATAAAAAATAATACCAATAAATACTGCTATACCTTTTCGATCACTTGGTGGAAAGGTCTCTATTTAGTGTTAATCCAATATTTACTATTATAACTTTTATAAACTATTACTAATTCCCCCTCATAATTCATATGGGACTTTATTTGTATGTGGCATCAATTTTTCTTCACATAAACATGCAACATTTTCATCATTAGAGAAATTTTATGGTCCAACCAACGAGATCGTTTAATCGATTATCTTATTATGAAAATAAATGTAATAATCGGTATATTAAATATTTCAATAGTACAATTACAATTAAATAAGAATCTATGATGACAAATAACAGATGACACCTATTTCGTTAAGGGAAAAAAAATAGAATCATAAAATTTTCCTCATTATAATACATTACAACTGGGCTAGTTTTTCCCTTTCAGTGTGTGACTTGCTCATTCCAATCATTGTTGGGTTTTAACCTATAGGTCACTTTAAAAGCATATTAAGAGTCTTACCTAACGACTCTCCCAACGTTTCTCAAAATTAGGTTGTAACAAGCCACTAACTTTTCCCTTCATTTGAAATACCCCAAGGTCAATTAAACTAAAATGCAAGGGCTAAACAATAAATTAAAATTTTTAAACGAAGCAAAGTTTTTCATAACTATAAAATTCAAATAATACGTTGGTTTAAACGAACATATATAAATGTCCAGAGAAAATTACCCAAAATCCTCTTCGTATTTTTCTGTTTATCCCCTTATGAAGATAAACTTGTCTTCATTTCTCTTAATAAATCCATGGGAATTCTTAAAGAAATCCAATTGGAATCAATGGCAATAACACTTTAAAAGGAGAGGTAGAGATTTTAGGAGTAACTCCTAGAGGAATATCCAAACGTGAAGGAGGAAGACAATGTAATTAATGGAAGAATTAAAGAAACTTTTGAAAAGGAAAAAATTTCAATGTGTTTCAATCTTTTGCCTATTATTTTCATGAAAAATATGTAAATAGGATTCTAGTTTCTATGAGGGAATGTTTGACATAAGTGTAAAGAAGGTTAAAGATATTTTAGAGTGTTAATTTTAGTAGACTAGGGCAAACTTGTGTGTTTTATGGTGTTAAGGTGATAAAAATACATTTAAACGATTAAAATTGGGTTTTGAGTTGCAAGTTGGTGAAAAACGCATGAAAGGGATGAATTTCGAAAGTACATGACCAATACATGAGCCCATGCATTAGGCAGTGTATCTCTTTATGGTTTTGAAAAAAAAAAAAAAAGAAGGAACCTAGAAACGATATGATATATACATGACCTCGTGTACCACGTCATGTACCTCTTTGTGCTTTAAACTTTTTGCATCTGCAAGAATACAAAAAGAACACAAGATTGTGTATACCTTATATACTGCCCCTTATACCTTCCTACAAACATTTTTATGATTTAATGTCTCTACCTGAGTGATACCCAACCCTATATGCACTTTATACTAGTCTATACACGTTATATGCCCCAAAAACCATTTTTTTATTGCCTAAAAGCTTGTGGAATCTATTTAAATTTTTCCTTTAGGATTAACGTAAAATTTGAGGTTTTGGGAACTTAGATAATAGCAGGCACTGTAGTCAAACTCACGATTCTACATAGAATTGCTAGGGGGTTATTAGTTAAATTGAAATATAAAATCGAAACGTAGAAACATAAGTTTTCTCAACCTATGTAAAATAGCTTCTAAATTCTAGAGAGTTTCTTATATTAGTCTTTGGAAATCTTAAAATAGATAATGGAAACATAACAAATCAATGTACATTTTAATCATATGTCACCATAACACTCATAAAGTCAATACTCAATACGTTTTAAGCATAAGTTCATGTTGCCTAATATGAAGCTTAAAAATTTTTAATGAAACCACCAAGTGTAACTAGATTTTTTTTTATTATCATGATATACTTACTTCATAGTATATAAACTATGAGCATATTATTGTACTGCATCCAATATCTACAATTATGATACTAATAATTTCTTGTATGTTAGCAATTTATATCCCATTAGATTATACAAAAGCATACCACAACTTTGATTACAAGAGGTAACAAGCATATATTTATCCTTATCAAATCTCCAACAATCTAAAGATTTGGCCTAAGTAACTTTCCATGTTTTTTTTAACATGTTTTTGAAATCTCGCATTCAAGAGTTGAGACAATTGTTATTGGTAATTTCAAGATAGGTTTTTATTTTTTTTGATCTGTCGAGTTATGATTATAATAATGGCTGCCAATTTCAAACTAATTCTTTAGATATTTTTCTGATTGTAGATTTATTACCTCTAGAGGAACAATGGCACAACAAAATCAAAGCAATTGGGAAGCAGATAAGATGTGCGTTAATTAACAAAAGAAGAAGCTCTGTGCTCTTTCAATTTAGGGATTTTTTTTTATCTTAATTTTGTATACCTATCATGAATTTTTTTTATTTTGTTTTTTCATGTTTAGGTGTTTTTGTTTCTTTAGGCTTGATGTGTATATACATGATTTCTGATGAGGAAGAAGTTGCATAACACTATAAAGTCATTCATGACTGAAGGAAAGGTGTCTCTAGACCTAGTTGGTATGTACGAGATAAAAAAAAAAAAAGATGGTCATGGAATTGGTGGAAACATGTAGACATGTACGATTCTAACTACCAAAATCGCGATTTTACCCCAATTTTGATAAGAAAACGAGTTTGTATATGAGTTAACTAGCCAACCCAATCTAGAAATGTAATATCATACGGGTCTATATGTTGACTCGCAATTTTGACAACAATGATACCGATATAAGGATGGGTATAATAGGAAACGTAGCAAGAGTTGAATTAGATGTATAAAAGGCTCTAAGTAACTTATTTATGTGTAATTCAGGTATTGGATACTAGTTTTCAGAACAGAATGAATTTTAGGTACATGTTTATTTTTTTGTTGCTTGTGTTTGTTTAGGATAGTGACATGAACTGATTAACTAAATATACGACTATAAGATCTTGTGCATGTTACTTGTGTTTGGCTGTTGATAATAGATGAAGAGTATCCATGCTATTATCTAGCAGTCTGATGATCCATGTATAATGTTATCCACCAAGAGTAGAGTCTGCATCGAAATGATTTGGGTAAGTCTAAGTGTTTCGATTTTGGAGATATTTGGGAGGATCTAGTATTTAGTTTTGCACTCATGGATGTTGGGGAGTATTCAACATTATATATATTATATTTATGTATAGCATGATACCGAGTTACTCCTATATTATTTGCTTGATTTAAACAAAAATAATAAGATATTGGTTTTTGTATTAATAATATGTTTGCATGTGAATGTGTGCTTGCTTGATCATGTGTGTGTATTTGCAGTATATTGTAATGGGCACTAGTTCATGCCTTCGTCCTTTCAAGTACAAGTGATGAATGTATAAATAGATTGTATCGCTAGTCGCAACTAGTTAGTGGGTTTGAGGCATGTTGCTGCCATTGAAGACTTTCTTGTTGAGGAGTTGATGACATGTAATAGATTTTGTGTAGTTGGTTTAAG
The DNA here is from genome assembly GCA_024138025.1 of Combretum micranthum. NCBI lineage: Eukaryota > Viridiplantae > Streptophyta > Magnoliopsida > Myrtales > Combretaceae > Combretum > Combretum micranthum. The sequence continues at coordinate 1,135,124 of JAMXBD010000015.1, read as the reverse complement.
TAGTAACATGTATTTATAGTTTATTGGTAACACTTAGTCTCATTGTATAATTCTTATAGTATTGGTAGAGTAGTTATCTTTTAGCCATCCATTTGATAAATTTGTATAGATTATAAGATGATATTCATGTGATCGATTATGATCCATGTATATATCCTAATGCTATTTGAAATCATTAATGCACAGGTGATTTTGGTGTTAATTATGATGTTTATGGTGGATAATGGCAGGTTGTGAACGTTTGCGTGTTCATGTTTAACAAGAACACATGGTGGGTTGTAAATAACCTTAGATTTAAAGTGTTATGTAATTCGTTCTTAAATGTGCACCTATTAGTAGAGAGTCAACTAATACCATTTGTAACTTTATTGGCCAAATGTAGTTTATAGTCAATTCTACATACATTAATAGGCCTTTTTTCAACCACTTATCTTAAAAATTTTCAACTAATGCTAACTTGGTATTCATTATCAAAACCTCATAAGATCATCTTTATGCTAGAGCTGTTTAAAGAAATCTTTATAATACCACAATGGCATTTTAAACAACCTTCCTATTAAGGAATCTTTTTACTTTATCTGTAAATTCCTTCAATGGAGTTTTTTAGATTCTTTAACTCATTTTTGCTTGTCAGGTATTAGAATACACCAATGAAAATAGAAGAAAGCGTAAGCAGCTTGGCTATGGATTCTTGTTCTATGGAATTTGTACAATTGACTGGATGGGCATACAGACCAATATATTGGTACCTTTTAGAAGTTACTAGTTTATATATATTTTCATTGAAAGATAAAACAATAAAGCAACTCAATATGCAATAAGGGACGTCCAATTAGGGGAATAACTTCTTAGAACTCAAAATTAAGCCTATGACGCACGAGCCCACAAACCATTTGGTTTTAACAATTGAAATACGCCAATTTACCTATTTAACCTTAAAAAAAAAAAAAAAAAGGGGAAGGGGGGAGAAGCAGGATAGAGGATGATAAAAATAGAATCCCATGACATTATGTGAATGATTAGGTGTTACATCATATTGCTTTTCCGTTAGTTGGTACGTTATGGTTAGGGCAGTTGATACAAAAAGAAGTCGACCAAAAAGCACCAGAAAGGCCATGTCTGCTCTACAATAATTCCAGCAAAAGAAAAAAAAAAATTAAATAAAGATAACCCCTAAACATGAAAAGTCAATTTTATCGAACTTTATATTGGCTGTCAGGATTAGATTTTGATGACATACAAAAAGATTGAACCTTAATCTCTTTGTAAAAGTGATGACATGCATGTGACTTTGTATGACACTTGGCTAAATCAAAATCTTACTTGTATATTGGCACATCATTATCTTATCTGTCCCAATGGAAGCCAACTGTCTCAACTCTTGAAACAGTGGATAGTTGAAGACCTAATTGCTGATTATTTGCCCGTATATTGCATATATTTATTAATTTAATCGACACACGATTCTTAAATTAAGATCTAATATATAATTACCAAGATTAGCTTCATCAAACCATCAATTTTTTATATATATATAATTAATAAAAACACTCTCGAAATAGAAGTTCGAGATAATAAATATCTATATATGATAAAAATGTTGGGTTATAGATTCAACACATATGGGTCTATAATCAATGAAATCCTAAGTATATTATACATACTTAGAAGAAGACTTGGAAAATAAGAAGATTTGTGCAAAATAAATGATTTTTTTATCTTGTACACTGGCCATAGAGGAACAAAGGCCACTGGCCTTGAATGATATACGGGCGGCCTTGAATTGAAGAATTTTTTTTCGAGAGCACTGATCAGGCAAGGCCAGCATCAAAGCTGTCGACGTACCATTGGCGTTGAAAAGCCGATTTCCTTCAAAGCCGGAAGCATTCATTTTCATTTGTCAGCCTATGTGTCTGTAATTTTTCCTTTTGTGTTTGCATATAAATTCTTCTTATTTGGTTTTAGGGTTTGAGTTAAGGCTATCCTAAATCCTAGAGAGAGAGTCTAAAGAGAGAGAGACTTGTTATTGTTGAAATCCACCATTATGGTGAGGATTTGTGTGATCCACTAGTATTATCTAGCGAGGAAAACTATTGTATCCCATTATTGTTGATAGTGGAAGATTATCTGTGCAGTGGTTTCATGGTTTTTCCCCAAATTGGGGTTTTTCATGTAAATCCTGGTGTTGTTAATTTTTATTTTGCAATTTTGTTTATTTTGTTGTAATCGCTACAGACAAGAAGAAAAATCGTTGTGATTGCTTTTAGGTTATTTGGGGATTTTTCCTAACTAAGGACATAGGGTTTTATACATTATTTTATTACAAAACCGAATTCAAATATAAATATTAGCATGTTGAGATTGCTATATGATGTGATACTCCAAGTTGCATGACTATTATATATTAATACTACCTTGTGACTAATGCGAGCCCTAGGGTGGAGATAATGACATCAACAAGAAGTAATCTAAAGGCTATGATGCGGCAGTTGATTAAAGTATGCCTCACTTCTATTTTTTAAGTTTTATGGAGAATAAAATAAGCTATTATGACTTTCTCCAATAGTATCTTGGTTTTGTACTCTTATCATTGGGATAGATCGACATTTATCAATGACTCACCGTCTACTAGGACAAAACAAGATTAGTCGCCCTTATGATATGTTCACCTGCTTTCTTATGTGAGCTAATATATTAGTCGCATGTCGTAAACCATTTAACTGATTTACGGAAATAAATATTTTAAATAAAAGAGCACATTCCGTTATTAGAGAATCAGCTTTTAAAACTTATTGTTATAAGCTTTTAGGTGCAGGTCTTAAGAGCTAGAAACTCATATATTGTATTTCTTTTATTACAATGTATATTGTGAAATAAAATAAAAAGACTAATATTACAAGAAGATTGATTTTAGAAATAGAAATTTCACGATAGAAAACTGATAAAATAAGCTATATTTTATAAATAGAATGAGTGATTATAATTTTTGCGATGAAAATTTATGTTTAGAAATAAAAATTCCCACTCTAAATCTCAGTTTTCTCGTAGTGTATAAATAGGGATGAGATCTAGGGTTGCAAACGAGCCGAGCTATTTGCAAGTTACTTAAGCTCGGCTCGGCTCGACTCGACTCGTTTAGTTAAACGAGTTGAGCTCGAGCTCCAACTCAGGTTTGTTTAGTTAAATGAGTGGAACCTGAGCTTGTCCTTAGGCTCGCGAGTTAACTCGGGAATAGACTCATTAAGAGCTTGTTTAATATATATATATAATACTGATATTATATTATTATTATTATAATATTATTAATATAATTAAAAAATAATTATATATGCTAAACGAGCCTAACAAGTTGAGCTTGGGCTCAAAAAAGCTTAACAAGCTTGGGCCCGAGCCTGCATATTCCAAGCTCGTTAAAAGTCTAACCCAGCTCGAGCCCATTAAAAAATAAACGAGCTGAGCCCAAGCCGGTTAAAATCTGACTTGGCCCGACTCATTTGCACCTCTAATGAGATCTATAGTCTAAGACTTTAAGAGCAACTAAATTTGAAAGTTCCTTCACAAGATCCCTAAGGTGCCACATTAGCACCTTAAGGAACTTTTCTCTTGAAAGACTATATGGTAGGGTTACTGCAGCTAGCTGATCATATAAGATAGGCGTGGTGATTGAGTTGAGAGAAGTCCTGAATTGATGACACATATAGGATGTTGTAGAGAGAGGTGTGGGAGGAAGAACAAGCAAACCCAGTTTCTCAAGTATACAAGTGTGACAAAATATCAAATCAGTTAGATTCAATCATTCTTGACTCGTTCTTCGTAGAATAGGTGCTTTGATATTTCTTGAAGATGTTTTAGCAGAGTTTCCACTTTGCTCTTGATCTTAGCAATGTAAGAATGGCCCTAAAAGAGAAAAGAAGCCACTTATCTATAGATAACGTAGGCTAATGTCAACCATTGGATAACGATTGATCAAACGCACTAGATTGAGCATGGTCGATCATCGTTAGATCATATCCAAACAATCTGACGGCTATCATTGAAGCCTTCTTTTCTTTAATGGTGGGTTGGGCTAGGTTTTGTGAATGAGTTAAAGGGCTTTATTTATATTATAAAATGAAGCCCATTATAATTAAAACAACCCATTTTAAATTTAAAATGGATGTAAGGCTTATTTTATTCCACATAAACCCTAATGTTGCCAAATGAAGCTTAAATTAACCTAGGAAGACATTTTTAAAGTTTACTTTTCATGCACGAGAAAACTGAATTAGGGCGAAAGCGGAATGAACTGATCTGACTATCTCTGTTCTGAGCCTACCAAGCCAAATTTTCCTATAATATCCATTATTAGACTTGGTGTTCTATGCCCTGCCACTAGCTCAAAAGACTGGCCCGTGGTATTAAATTAAGCCAAAAGCCCAATTATCGAAATGACCTTCTACAAAGACTTTATCATTTTATCCATAAAGTTCTTCACATGAGTTCTTTTATTTCTTTTTATAATTTTATGAGTCTCATTTACCTTTATACAATACCTTACTTTTACCAAAAAAATAATAATAATAATAATCTAAAGGAATTTGCATTTTGAGGTCTTTTGCTGGAGATCTTAAAAGGTTGAAAGAACCCTTTATATTCATAAGGACCTCAAAAAGTGAGGCCTTCCACTTAGAAACTCACGTCAAAAACCTCGGATGTGAATACTCTAAATAATGTGAAGATTTTTCCATTCTACTTTTTTCCACATTTCGTCAACGAGAAAAGTCAAGGGAGCATACACTTCTCTATTGATTCGGCTTTGCTTCTTCACTTTAATTTTGTTTATTGTGACGTAATTTCATGTATGAGAACTTGGAGTTTTGTACATAAAAATCCATTGGTTATTCCAACACATTAAAGAAAGATACACTCGTACTAACACATCATGTAGAAGGATGAGTAGCAAGTAAATATTATTGGTATTTAGTGGTGGATAAATACTAATGACATTTAAGATTATTCATTATCTGTATCATATGCAACTTTTTTTGTATCTTTTTTTTCCAGTTGTAAAAAAAAAAAAAAACCATTTGTAATCTTGTCATCGAATTGAGTTAACTATCGTATATAAAATTTAAGGAAATTAATGTTATTTATGTTTAGTTTATAGATATTCTAGACCTATCCTAATTTTTTAGGGGATTTATTTTTCTTTTTCTTTTGCTTTAAATTTCAATTTCAACAATGTATTTTTTTTACCATGTGGTTCATATAATAAATTTAGAAGTGGGTATGTATCAATTTGGTTATGTTTTTACTAAATGCCAAATCATCAAATAATGATTTGATTTGGATTATAAATTTTTTAAACTATTAAATAATAGTTTGGTTTGATTTGGATTATAAGTCATCTAAAAATTTTAATTTACAAAAAGGTTTTGTTCTATTTTTCACATACATGAGGATATTCAAAAATTTAATTTACTCTTCAAAGTTCAAATTGCTAATCAGAACTAAATATTTAATAAATCCATCAGATTCATAGTCCATAATCATCGATGATATCATTCAATCACTAGCCAGTCATCCACCAATAAAGTATATTCATTAACTTATACATAACTAGTTATAATCTATAATCCTCCACAAAACTACCCGGTTAATTATCTACTAAAAAATTTAGCAATATATCTACTAAGAAAAGTTGTCTACAAATAAAAGTGATATGTTGACAAAATACATTAAATGGTTAATACATAACATGAATCATAACTAAATAAACAAACTCTAAACTCCATAGAGTTAAAACGATTAGCAAAAAAATAATATTAAATCATCAACGGAAGAATATATCTTGAATGTAAGAACAATTTAAAAAAAAAAAGTTTATATTAACCAATATTTATAAAATAAAAAAATACATATCATAATGAAAGAACATATACAATTTTTAATTAATCATCATAATAAAATTTATAATTACAAATAAAATATTATTATATATTTTACGAATGATTTAATTCGATTTTATGGATTGGTTTAGTTTATCCCTCTAAATCAACTATTTGGAATGAAAATTTCCTAAACTAAATTCTTTTAAAAACCATATTTTCGATTTATTTTGGTTTAATTTGATTTACGAATTGGTTTAGTTTGATTGGGTTTTAAGCTTTTTTATTCTTATGTATTCTAATTTATGTATTTAAGATAATATATATATATATATATATTGTAAAAAGTATTTCAAATTTGAGTAGAAATTCTTTTATATACCTTATTAAGTCTTATCATATTGGCGAAACCATTTGATATTATTAGTAAAAGTTGAGTTGAATATATTGATAAATTATTATTTAACTTTGTCACAGAATGCATGTGATTAACATACAAAACAATTAATTCATAAATTTTAATTTATTTTGGTTGCATATCATTTAAATTACAATTCAATGGTTGGACTTTTAAATTGTTATATTATTATCGGACTTATTCATACATTTATCATTGAGTTTAAAAAAGTTGTCTTTACAATTGGTGTTATAGTTTTCATTTTTTTTTTTTTTTTGGTTATAAGCATTTGCATTAAGACATTACTAGAACATATTTTTCAAATAAAGACTCGATAGATATGACAATTCTATTTTAAAATTTTAATGTAATTAGTAAAGGAGAAATGAGTTAGGTTTGGGTTTAGATTTTCTAAGAAAACTAATGCATGATTCATGTTACAAGTTAGGTTTTTGAAAACCTATTTAGAGCCGAGTATAAAACACGTTCTGTTAACATGAATTATCATCTCTGTTCCATCTCCCCCTTAAACCTGCTTTCTCGTCTTGGATATTGTCTAAAATTAACATGAAAAAGTCTTGCACGAACTAAAACCTCCCTCGTTTAATTTGTAATTGACAAACTACAGATGCATAATGGAATTGATATTTAATAATAAAAGAAAAAACATTGTTGAAGTAGAGTTTCTTGTATATAGTTATACAACAAATTAAATTTGAGATCTTTTAATCTGCATTTATTTTACGATTAGCTTGCTCTGATTCATGTAGTCAAAATTGTGAATCTACTTGTACATTTCTATGAGTTCACAACTCTACAACTCTTTTTTGAGCAAAAATGGATATAAAATCGTTTTGGTGTAGACTCGTAAGTTTAGTTCAATGTTTTTACAAGTTTTTGATTATACTGATTTTATACGATTTCACTCAATATTATACGATTCCATACAATTCTACTTGACATTGCAAGGAAATTAACCTTTAAAGAGATTTTTTGTGATAAAAAATTGGTAAAAGAAGTTCAATATCTAAGATAAAATTAGTAACGATGATTTTTACAATAAAAATTTATATTTTGTCTCCAAACCTGGTTTTCTTATAATATCATTCGGATATAATGAGTTATCAAAATCATTTGGACTTCCTATTGGCATGAAATATCCCTCTTATGGGAAAGAAGTGAATTGCACCTCTATCCACTTCATATGCTATCTCAATGGCAAGCCATGCCTCTTTATAACCCTCTTTTCTTCAATATTTTACCAGTGTTATCATTATTATTGCATTAATATGTATACGTTATTACTTAGTAGGACAAATGATCTATAATAATTAATTTGATAAAACAATATTGTTCGATATATTTAGTTAAATGATATAATAAAAATTTAAATAATTTTAAAAAGAGAAGAAAAAATGAGATTAAGTTAAATGCGTTGGGAATTTTTACGTGTGTGTGTATATATATATATATATTAATTTTGAAAGGTGTTTAGTGTTTTGGTTTTAGGAGGTCCCGACACAACCATGTGTTGGTTAACCCCCTAAGCCAACAAATATAGTAGGTATCACAATATACCATCCTTTAAATACATATATGTGTGTGTGATATGTAAAATAAAAAAGATTTTCCATTTGATTCAGGTTAGCCACTGATGGCTTTTTCTTGCAAATTCTTTCCTCCTCTTTTATGGTTAGAAAAATTCTATGCCCCCACTATTAATTTTGACTGGATCAGTTCTATTGATTATTTAATAGTTTGAATTTATATTCAACTGTGATCGTATCATTAAATTAGTTAATATTTACCAATTACTATATTTATTTTAACAATCAGATGTTTGACTGAATATTCCATTGACTGAACCATAGAAGTTCCTTATAGTTATGTCACACCATGTCATACAAATACAATGGTAGGTTGCAAGCAACCATTTTTCTTAGGATTTCTCTAGCTAGCTCTTAGCCTTAAGGTGGTTGATGAAGCCCTCATAGGGTTTAAACTAGTTATTGTTAAGTTTTAATTAAAGACTATCAAAAGGAATTTAAGAAATAATAGAGGTACGAACGAAATCATTTTCCTTAGAGCATTTACACCTCTTACACAAAGTTTTCTATGAGGTATATAATGCATAATTGCCCCATAAACCAACTGAGTCTTGATACTTGGATTTGCTATCCAAGTATAAAACCACACTTAAGAAGAATTTGAGATATATGTATATAGTTATTGGTTAAGAAAAGAAATACAAAGAGAAGAATACTTATATCAATTAACCATTATTTCGCTACCAAAGGCAAAACATTCCATATCTTGAATTGATATTTCAACCATCACAAATTTTCAAAAGAGTCACATTATTTGGATATGGGTTGCATCATTTGGATTTCAAATTAATTAGTCGTTAATTAATCATGAATCATTATCACGAATGGATGTAACCCAACCACATAAAACTTCTAAAGGAATTGATCATAAGTTGCAATCTTTCAAAATTAACCATTGAAATAAAGTTGGTGACACGATAATGAAAATCACAGGCATGATCAAGCTTGTGAAATTCATTATGCTAGACAAATCTATGATCACAACTATGATCACGCTCATGATCACTACTACTACCTTGATGATGACCATTATTTGAATTGTGATCTTATTGGGAATTCAAGAAATTAATCACGACCTTGATAACGACTATGCTTGTCACAACTCCATATTTTTATTTTTTTTTCTTTTTCTTTGATTTAAAAACAATATCTACATTATAGATTACATAATTGACAATCTATTTCTGCAATTCCCATTAGATTGTCGATTAGGTACACACCTCCATGATTTTGTTTAACGACTCATATCGTTAGATTTTAATTATTCCTTAGTATGAACCCTCAAAGTTGTAACAGAGTGATAAGTCGCTTATTGCTTTGAACTTCCATGCTATGATTCACAACCGAAGTTTCATGCACATAATCAAGTTCGCATTCAAAGAGTCGATTTATGGTAGCATGTTTAAGAGCATGCAATCATCTCGGTTTCATGAACATTTATAAAAGGAAACTCCTTAAGCTTTTGTTAAAGGCAGCCCTACTCCTATATTCAAATAGGTGAAATACATCAAATAAGTTGATTTAGATATAATATCTATCTATTAAGAGATGTACACTACATCTCATCCTCTTTTAACTTATAGTACTTATAGTACATCCAGTTAGTAATGACTTGTTTTACCCATTGAACCTAGAAACTAGTGATGTGCTAAAATAAGGCAAGGTTCCCTTCACTTCTAAATATAAGAGTTTAAGATTCATCTTAGCAGCACTCCTTTTCATAAGATCTTCATATTATCCCTTTGTTAATGGATTTGCTAAGTTATCTTTTGTCTTAACATAGGTCATGGTTATAACTCCACTCCTTATTAATTCTCTTAAATACTCATGTACCAACCCTATGCGTATAGACTTTCCATTGTAAATTTTACTGTAGGCTTGAGACATAGTTGCTTCACTATCACAAAAGATCAAAATAGCTTACAATGGTTGTGCTACAACTCTATTTCAATAAGTAAATTTCTAAGTGATTTTGCCTCTCTATCTGCTACAGCAGGTGCTATAAACTCAACTTCCATTTGTTGAGTGAGCTATATACATTTGTTTCTTTGAAGCCCAATTTATAGCTCCACCACCTAAGGTATATATCCATCATGAAGTTGAACTTCTATTAGTAGCATTTGCTATCCAACTTGCATCTAAATAACCTCCTAGTATAATTAAAAAGCTAACATAAACTAATATCAGGTTTATAGTTTTCTTCAAATAACCAAATACTATAGATATAACTTTCTAATGTTCAGTACTAGAACTATTTGTAAATCTTGACAACTTACACGTAGCATATGCAATATCTAGTTTAGTATAATGTGATGCATACTTTAAAGCTCCTATTTCACTAGAATATTCTAATTGAGCTATTGCTCTTCTTGTATTTTTTTTTAATTTAATATGATGATCATAAGGAGTCGTGTATTTTTTCATTACTAAGTGTTTAAACTTCTCAAGACCCTTTTTCAGTATAGTGTGATTGAATTAAACAATATTCTCATTTTGTTTTAATACTTTAATATCTAAAATTGTATCTACCTCATTTAAATCTTTCATCTTAAATTGTGAGGTAAGATATTTCTTAGTCTCATTTATTCCAATCATATTTGTCCCAAAAAAACAATAAATCATCAACACATAGACAAATAATAACACCATATTCATTTATAAATTTCGGATAAATACATTTATCAATACTATTTTGTACAAAACCATTTTGTTAAGACCACATTATCAATTTTTCATGCCATTATTTTGGAGACTCTTTTAAGTCCATACAAAGATTTAATTAATTTGCAAACTTTCCTTTCATTTTCGAGAAGTGCAAAACCTTCTGGTTGTTCCATATATACTTCTTCTTTAAGATCACTATTTAGAAAAGCCATTATGATATCCATTTGATGCACATATAATTTGCAAATGGAAGCTATGTCTAATAATACTCTTATAGATGCCATCCTAGCAATAAGAGCATATGTATCAAAGCAATCAATTTCCTCTAGTTGCATAAATGCTACTAATCTTGTTTTGAAAGTTTGTAACTGTCACAACCCTAAATAGGGACCTAATAGGTTTACTCTAAAATCGTTAAATCACGTGTGCACCCATAATATGATGACCGCCTTTCAAGTCAGAGATTGTAAGACTCTAATTACTTATTCTGTCAATATGTTACACACACACACACACACACCACACACACACATATATAAAAGTAGTTTTGAGTACTAATATTTCCATAAATCACAAGGACTGCAGAGAATCAAATACCCTACCAAAGTTGAAACAAAGCAACTTAGCTTATTTATCTTCCACTGTCAATGCAGATTACAAAAGAAATAAATCAAGTTTTATGTCTTTTCTCTCAACTAAGTTTATTCCATAAACATTTTAATCCTCTAAATATCACAACTTGATCTTTAACATGCTCTACGCTCAGTTCCTATCCCAATCCTAACATTATGATCTTCCTGCAAAACAAACTATTGAGGGTAAGCACAATTAACTTAGCGAGAATATTCCCATATTAATGTACTCATAGAAGTAAATCAATCAAGTTATTAGATAAACATATGAGATGCATCAAATACATGAGCAAGCAATACACATGATTAACCAAAAATCATATGTTGAATGGATTTGCGCCTTCCATTCAAGATTAGGTGTTTTGAGCCCATACGACCAAAGTTCGCAAATAATGAATTTTTGTAGTTCTTTTGGGCTACTGCTCACCTTTAAAAGGTAGTTCATACGGGCTCCTACGCGTCGAAATATTAATGTAGATTTTTGGGCCCTTGAGTACTTCACTACTATGCTCTTGTCCCACCAAGTATATAATAATGAATGTAATGTAACTCACTTCGTAGTATGCATGAATTTATTTAATTAGGCTCTTTAAGCATGGCATCAATATTTTAGAGGCGATCATAGAATTTGTAGACACTCCAATATGGTACTAAAACAACAACTTAGATATTAACAATTCAAGCCTCAGTATACCTAGAATAATTTCAACCAATAATATAAGGCACATGCACTTTCCATTTTTATCTTTCCCTATTTCTAGTGCTTCTATACTACAAGCATAAACATAAGTATGATAATTAAGGAAATAAACTTACTCCTCCATAGTGCAACACTTAGTCGGAGTGGTCTTTGGGGAAAGGTACAATAAATTCCTCATTACCTAGACAATAAATTCACATACTAGATGTTGTTTTTTACATACTCGAAAAGATTCATCTATTTCTAAGGTTAGTTTTAACATTTAAAGCTACTTAGGGTTCCAAATCGGGTTGGCACATAATTGATCTGAAAAATTCCAGCCCTTAGTTTTGCATTTTTCTAAGTTTTACATCGCCTAATTATTTTATAACAAGCACTAAAATACTTATATAGTTTGAAAATCCTTTAATATTGATATAAACTCATATTATATGCATGATTCTAGTGATGTTATCTCAACAATTTATAAAAAAAATTATTTTAGAAGTTTGAAAAGTGAAATTTATAAAAATCTATTTTTGAGTTGTTGGAAGATAACAAAAACTTTTAGTTTGTGATAATTGAGTGTCTACTTATCATAGCTATTATTTATATATTTTCCTTAACTCCATAAAGATGAAATTATTATTTTTTCAAACTTGATTACTTATGTTATATACTGATTTTATTCATAAGTGGATTTTTAACTACTCAGTTGATTTTAAGCTTGACTTAGAAAAATTGTTTTGTTCTTAATGTTTATGAAAATATTGGCATAAGCCATATAAATAAGTTTTTAAGAAAATTTTCTATTACAAAGAATTATCAACATTGCAAATTTATGATAAATTTATTTTAATAGTTTGAAAACAATGTAGTTGAACCACTATCCTAAGTCTTTGTGAAAATTCCTCCTAAGTGTTGAAAATCATTTTTCTTGAGAGTTTAGTCCTATTTTTTTTATGAAAGAAATAACTCACTTTGTTTTGAAATTTTTATTAAAACAACAATATCATTCTATGATCATATGTTACGTTATGAGATGAAAAAATAAATCCATGTTGAAAAATAAAAGAGATAAAAATTATATGAGCCTATAAGAACAAAATGTGGAAGTCTTAACTTGGTATCAAGACTTCCCGGAACTTAGATTTGGAAAAGTTCCAAAAAAGAAAAGAAAAGCATAAGAAAGCTTAAGAAAAAGAAAAAGTAAAAGAAAAAGAAAAAGAAGAAAAATTGAGGAAGTCTTAAAGTTTTATTCAAGTCTTCCCGAGACTTAGAAATTGACAAGTTCCATAAAGAAAAGCAAGAACATAACAAGAAAAACATGGAAGTCTTAGATTCATGTCAAGACTCACCGGGACTTAGAAATGGACAAGTCTCGTTAGATAAAAAAAATAATTAAGATCAAAACAAGTAAAATAAAAGCCTTAGAATTTTTGGACAAGACATTCACAGGATTTAGATTAAGGATAAGTCTGAAACTTAGATTATGAATAAGTTTCAAAAAGCAAGTAAATAAATAAATTGCAAGAGATAAAATAAGTGCATGACCATAAATATTCGATTAGTGAGCTTATGTGGTCAAATTAATATAAATATGTACATAACTATATTTATACATATAGGTAGTTAGTTTAGATGACAAAATTATATCAACCCAATATGATCATAAAGCAACTAAGATGTGAGTTTTATTTTAACATTATCATCCCTTAGCTTAATCCTTTATAAGGTGATTTTTATCCATGGATAATGCATTAAGCACATATAATATCAACTAAGGTAGTGTGGGTAATATGTTTGCCGTGGAAAGATGATTTAATGGGTGTGTTTGAGGGAAAAAAAAATGAAAGGAGGCAGCCAAGAAATTGATCACAATCAACAGCAAAAAAGGAGAGGAAAAATAAGACAAAATGAAGGGATTTTGATGAAGATTGTAAGTTATAAAATGTGGGAATGAGCGTAGGTTTGTATAGAGACGATTTAGTGATTAAATGTAGGAGAACAAGAAAGAAAAAAAAATAAAAAAAGGCTACTGCACTAGGCTGGAATTCACGCCAGCTTAGAGAGGAAGAGAGGGAGAGAATTAAGAGAAAAATGAAGAATGTGTAAAGTGAAATTTGTATGCAAACAGATATATATATATATTTATAGAGGAAAAAGTAAGGAATTATAGCATGTAAAATAAACACACAAAAAAAAAAGAAGAAAGAAGGACCTGCAAGTTTTGAGGATACAATAGGCGTGAAATGAAGCTTCTTGGGGAAGGGAATGAAAAAAAAAATCAAATGAAAAGAGATAAGTTGACTCATGTATAGTAATATGTAAATATAGGTTGTAGGCATTGTTTTATGAAAAATACATGAAAATTATGAGAATAAGATTTGTAGAAAAGTATATAACAAAATAGTGATGAATAGTAATAGTAAAATATCATATAAGTTACCAGTAACGATAAAATACGCGTATATGAGATATATCGAACGTTTTTATGACCCAAAAAATTTGTAGATGATATTTTATGAACTTCTTAATATTTTTCTAGTAAAACTTGATTATTGGAAAGTTTTTCATTATTTTGCATATCGGTAGTCGGATATGGAAACTAATCTCGTAAGGGTCTACAACGAATGAATTTTTAACCAATCTAATCTTTTTAGGTTTTATACTAATTTTAATAAACATAATTTGAATTTATCTCATTTTATTGTTTTAGAATTTTAAGCACATGATTGCCAGATCTAGGTCTTCTAGAACTTAATGTTGACCTAGGCTAGTTTTTAGAGATCCGATGTCAACTCTGGTTTTAAGATTTATTCATAAGATTATGAAATCTAGGGATTTACAACTATACTATATATCTGGCCCATAATTGAATTTTCTCTATTTTTATAACTTATTTATTATTTTAGGATTATTGGGAGTGTCTAATCGAGTCTAAGGCTTCTTGTGCTATATGTTGGCTCGTTTTAACTTTTAGGTATTAATCTTAAATTTTGACTCAATAAATTATTACAAAAATTTTTTGGTATTATTTTATCATACTGTTTCAATTTATGTATTAAAGATCAAATAGGTGAATTGTCTGGCATAGGATTTTCGGATTGATTAAGCTTTTACATCGTTTTGTTGGTGATATGTTTTTGCTAGATGATTTACTTTTATGACTATAGGCTTTATTTAATTCATCAGATAACTTAGGGTTATTAAATCTTTATATGATCCCTTTTATGGTTTACAGGGTTTCAAAATTTTTAGCAATTCAAGTTTAATTTAATTTATATGATATTATAGGGTTATAAAATTTATTTGATTCCATCTAAGGTTTCTGGGATTTTGATATGATCCAATACGATTTTAGGATTTTGGTTATAATATGAATTTTAGGGTTCACAATGAGTTTTATTTATTTTATTAAAATTCTAGTTAATCTTCTGATATGATCTCGGTTTATATTATTTAATTAATATCATATTATTTTCTTGATTTGTGTTTTTACTTCTTCATTATAATTATCTTGAAACAACATTTGTGATTTGTCAAATGTATAGCTTGTGCCAATAATTGTAAGCTTTCTTGGGTAATTAGCTTCAGGGTTTTGTTGTGTTATATGTTATATTGATATTATGATAATGTATAAACTATTACTGTAATTATTAAATTATAAAGGTACTTATCATAATTACAAAATTAGATAAGAATCCTATAGCATTGTTACAAGTTGATAAGTTATCATGATTAATGTAATATTAGTAATATAATAATTAATATGGCTGACTTATCAAAATTGTTTTAAAATGTGGATCAAGTATAGTGTTACTTATTATATGACAAAATAATCTCGTTGTTGTTGTCGTCGTTGTTACTTTTCTTATTTTTTTTTCTACGACGTATATTTTACTTATAGTACACTTTTGATGCCATTGATACTATTACTAGTACTATTGTAAATTGTAGTAATAATTTGTATCATGTGCTCGAATTAAAAACATGATTTCATTGGTAAAGAAGAATATTTTATGGGTATCAATTTTAGAAATTTTGTATTTTATTATAATTACTTGTGTTATATTTTGAATATTCCCATATGTAATAAATTATTTGCAAGATTTGAGTGACTTCTAAGAATTTTCACTTAATAAAAAATGTGGTTTTATTAGTTTCTTTAAGGGGTTATGATCATTTTTAATTATAAGTTCATAAGAAAATATTTATTTGCGATTGTTTTGAAAATGTACTTATTAGACACTGTTTGATTCTATGTGTTCGATGAATCTAAAGATATATTTATCTTTATTTGTTGAAGTTAAGGTTTTACTTAGTGATTGATTTATCATATTCCTTATTTGAGAATTTTCAAGGTATATTTATTATTTTTCTAATTATTTTTTTGAAATTGATTGATAATTCTTATAAGTTTACTAGAGCCTTTATTTGATTTATCATCACTCATTGATCGTAAAAAGGTTAAGGGAAATTTTGCTAATAAAGATTACAATTTATTAAACTACAGTTAGATCATTTATATTTTTAATACTCTTAAATCGTGAAAAATTGGGAGTAATTTTTGCGACGTTTCTCAAAGCTTCTTCAAGATTTTATACCCTATTATTGCCAATTATCAAAATTAGGTTATGCAAAATTAGGGAGTTTACAGCAATGAACCATTCAAGTTATATTTTCAGTTAAATACCCACTTACAACCAATTGCTTTAGATTCTTGAGGCAAATCAACTAAAATCCAAGTATTATTTGACATTAGGGAATTCATTTCATCATTTATTGCCTCTTTCCAAAAGGCCGCATCAGGAGAAGTCATAGCTTCATGATAGGTTTTAGGATCACCGTCTACATTAAGTATAATGGTCATTTTACAAAATACAGAATCTCTATTACCTTCTACTAAAAAACTAAGAGCTTGAGAATCAACAAATCTAGGATCTAGACTTTTAGTTTTCTTTGCTCTTTTACTTCTTGTAGTTCTTGATCAATAGATTCTTCATTTGCTTCAACATGATTCTTTTCAATAGAGTTTCTTATATTAGTATCTTGTTGTGAGATTTCATTATCAACTTGATTACATTGGAATTTGTTTTCTAAGAGTTCTACATCTCTAGTTTCAATTATAATGTTAGATTATAGATATAATATTCTATATCATTTAGAATTTTGTGCATATCTTATACATATTCCTTTTAAGGCTCTAGCACCTAGCTTTGTCCTCTTTAGATCAGAAACTCTTTAGTAGGCTATACACCACCACACTTTAAAATATTCAATATTTGGTTTTCTTCCTTTCCGTTTTTTATACGGAGCAAATCCTAAAGTTTTGGATGGAATTATATTCAAAATATGACATGAAATCAACAATGCTTCTCCTCATAAATTAAAAGACAATTTATAATTAATGATTAGCAAATTAATCATATCTACTAATGTTTGATTTTTACATTTGGCTAATCCATTCTGTTGGGGTGTATAAGGAGTGGCACATTGATGCACAATTCCATTTTTTTCACAAAATTTATGAAATTCATTTGAAAAGTATTCACCTTCTTTACCACTACGCAAACATTTGATTCTTTTATTATGCATAATTTCTACTTCTACTTTATATCTTTTGAAAAACTGAAATTCCGTATCTTTATTTCTTAATAAATATATATATGTAAATCTTCAACTATGATTGACGAATGTTATAAAGTATCTTTTTTCTCCTCTAGTTAAATATCCATTTAATTCACATATATCACTATGAACTAAATCAAGAACATAACTATTTCTTTCTATATGAGGAAAGAGTTTCTTGGTGATTTTGTCTTGAATACAAATTTCATACTTATTCATATTATCCATGCCATTTAATTTTACATATCCATTTCTAGTCATATATTCCATGGTTTGCAAGTTGATATTACCTATTCTAGCATGCCATAAATTACAAGAGCCAATAAAATAAATAGAATCATTCACTTTATTCATTTCAATATTTAATTTAAACATTCTATCACAAGTATATCCCTTTCCCACATAAAGATCCCCTTTCATGAGTAAAAACTTGTTTGACTCGATTACAATTTTGAATCCTTTTTTATATAACAAACCTATTGACACTAGACTTTTTTTCATATGTGATACATATAAGAAATTCATTATACTTCACTTCTTTCCAGATGTGAAATAGAGATCGATACTTTCAATTCCTTGCACACTTGTTGAGTTGCCATTTCCCATTATAACTTCACGATCTTCTTTAATTTTGAAATCTTTGAATTAATTTCTCTAGTTGCACACAAGAATCGTTGCTCCTGAATCAAGCCACCATTTTCCAACTTTTTTTGTTGTAGCCATATTCAACTTAGTGACCATTCTGACATGTAAGGCTTTAAATTCATTTGTCACCATGACAACCAAATCTTGATCTTCAACTAAACTGCAAGTGATGTTACTTCTTTTTTTGGCTTTCTTCAGGAATCAACATTCTTTAGCATAATGTCTTTTCTTGTTACAATTGTAGAATTTGTGAAACTTCTTCTCATTTGGTTCACTAGTCTTCCTTTTCATTTTGGAATTCTTATTTTCTCCATCTTTTACATAGTTTACTTTAGAACTATTTTGAAAATTCATTATATCACGCTTTCAAGTTTCTTCATCTATGCGTGTATATTTAAAAATTTTCTTAATGGTGAAATCTTCAGCTATATGAAATAGTTTCTTCTTGTAATCATTCCAACTAGGAGGTAATTTTGATAAAATTGTTCCTGCTTGAAGAGATTCAGGAATAACCACATGTAAGTTAAGTAGTCAATTGACAAGTACTAGCAACTCATGAACTTGATCCAATATAGGGATATTATCAATCATACCAAACTCAAAATACTTTAAGATGAGAAATTTATCCATGCCTTGTCTTTTAGTGTTATATTTTCTTATAATGCTTTGTAATTTTCCATCGAAAACTTGATTTCATATAACAATTATATAAATTATCTGACAATGTATTAAGGATGTGACCTCTACATGCAAATTTATCATCCATCCTTTTCTTCTTTGCCTCCTGCAACTTTTTCTTCTCCTCTAAACTTGCATCTTCCTTCAAATTTTTTATGGGTTGTATGTTTGAATCAAGCACATAGGCTATGTTTAGCACAAATAACAAAACACAACATTTATCCTTCCAACAATTGAAATTTGTTCCATAAATTCGATTCAATTTGATAAAGTCTTGATTCATGACTCTGGTACAACATTCGTTTCACTAGCCATCATAAAGTCTGTAAGATTATTTAGTTTTAAAGACTATCAAATGGACTTTAAGAAATAAATAACAAGTGAAATTGACTTAAATATTCGAATGAAGTTGCTTTTCTTAGAGAATCTACGTCTCTCACACAAAGTTTGCTATGAGAAATATAATGCAGAATTCCCTCAGCATACAACTAAGTCTTAATACTTGGATAGCAAATATTCAAGTATCAAACTACACTTAAGAAGAATTGAGATGTCTTTGTATAGTTATTGGTTAAGAAAAGAGATACAAAGAGGAGAATAATTATACCAAATAGTTATTATTTCATTGTTAGATGCAACACATTTTATATCTTGAATTGATATTTCAACTGTCATAGATTTTCTCAATAGTCACATTGTTTGGATATGGGTTGCATCATTTGATTTCAAATTTATTAATTATTAATTATTTTTGAATCATTATCACGAATGGATGCAACCCAACCACATAAAACTTCTAAAGAAATTGATTAAAAGTTGCAATCTTTCAAAATTAACCGTTGAAAAAAGCTTAAGACACACAATGGTGAAGATCACAGACGTAATCAAGCCAATGAAATTCGTTGTGCTAGATAAATCCATGATCATAACCATTATCACACCCGTGATCTCTACTACTATCTTAATAACGACTGTGATTTGGCTCGTAACCTTCTTGGGAATTCCAGAAATTAATCACGGCCTTGATCATGGTTGTGTTTGTCACAAACCCCACATTTTAATTTTATTCTTCTTCTTTGCTTTTAGAAGAAGATCCACATCATAGATTACAGAATTAACAATCTATTTCTAAAGTTTTCCATTTTGATTTATTTTTTACATATTGGTTAATTAATACATTTAATAATTAATTTATTAAATTTAATTATTATACACCTATCATATGTGTTACCATATCGCTAATAGATAACATCAAATATATTAAAAAAGTGTACTTTACATTTTATTTTTTCTACATGAATGATTTCATTAACTTAGTTTAAGTTTCATTATAAGTTGTTTTGCTTACAACAATTGTTTTTATAAAACAATGTTGTTGAATATATTAGGGCAAGCAATATAATATCAAATAATATTAAAAAAAAAAAATGAGTACTCAAAACCTTTACTAAGACATAATGGTTATCCTCACTCGCATAGTCGAATAATATTAGGTTTACTTTGCTATTGGTGACTTTGTCTAGCATAATATGCAAAGGTTCAATCTTTTTCCTCAAATCCCAACCCTAACTAGCCTATTATTATCAATTTAACATTTGTTTTTATTTTTTGTTTTTAGAAGAATAAATATTTCATAAAATATTTTTTTGTTGAAAAATTAACATGCCTAGGTTTATTTTTTTCATTAACATTCAATTGGACAAGAATATAGATTTGGGATTGATATGATTTTGGTTTTTGTAAATATAAAGAAACAGTAATAGAATTTATAAATAAAGAGAGATGCACTCTGGTTAATGATAGTACTTTCTGAGGCAAAATATTGTTTGATTCTTTTTTCTTATATCTAATTGAGCCATAATTATGTTGTAAATGTGCATGGTATGTTCATGTCTAAACAATTTGATGTGTCAAAAGTATTACATGGCCTACCTAATGAAAAAGATTCAATGAATCTAACAAGTATTACTTATATAATAAAATAATATTAAATCAAGTTCTACCAAGACCTGACTATGATGATAGATGTCTTGGATAGAAACTTCATTAACTATAATGTCATATTACAAGGCCACCATATGGCCTTATTTATTCTTATAAATTAACAATGATTACTCTTTAGTGTTTTACAAAGTAATAATATTATATTGATCATCCCAAATATTGAAGCTGATTATATATTTTATTCAATTAGCACCATTATTAACCAAGATGCACATCTACTTATATATAGATTCTTTTGCAAATTCTTTGAATTTACAAAAAACAAAACCCTAAAGATCAATCCTAAATCAGATTTCTAACCAACCAAATAGTAAGAAAAGAATAACCCTAAACCCATTCATATTCTAACAAAGATATTTTGCAAAAGATTTATCTTTTTCTTAAAGAGAAAATAAAAACAAAACATTAAAACTAATAAAAAAGCAATCAAGGTAAGGTGTTATAGGAATAAAATTGATCCTCTCACCATATTTCATATTGTCTTCATGAATAGTATGCTATTGAATTAATGATTTTGAGAGAGAGTTCTATTTCCTTAAGAGGGAGAAAAAAATCACAAATATAAAAAGATAGAGTGTGGATTTTTTTTTTTTTTTGCCATTCGAGGATAAACATTTGCTCGTTATAGAGTTGATTTATAACTAAGTTAAACTACAAGATAAACTGAAAAAAGATTTGTTAGATATCATACCTTATCAATAGCTAGAATGTAATATCAAATGAATAAGACTGCTTATAGGATAAGATTCCCTATACACTTATCTTTCCTAATGGCCCATTTACTTGGAGTAATGGAATTAAGGGAGAATAGAAAAGTTATGCATTAAGAATGATATTACTAGTAATAGATTAAGAATCATGTGTTACCTTGTTTACTTTATCCAGAGTGTTATTACCAGGAATACATATTTCAGCGTTTACTTTAATTTATTATTTGCAAAGTTAAAATGGGAATAGAATTAAAACATGCTCACGCACATACACATATGTATGCTATTCATAACAAATACACTATATATAAATATATATAAACATATAATTTACATACAAAATATATAATACATACACATATAGAAATATATATAGATCATGTGTTAGTCCATATGTTATACACACATATATAAC
The DNA here is from genome assembly GCA_024138025.1 of Combretum micranthum. Taxonomy (NCBI): domain Eukaryota; kingdom Viridiplantae; phylum Streptophyta; class Magnoliopsida; order Myrtales; family Combretaceae; genus Combretum; species Combretum micranthum. The sequence continues at coordinate 1,113,195 of JAMXBD010000015.1, read as the reverse complement.
ATATAACCTGTACATATAACTTATAAAATATAACATATATGTACATATAAGTTATACATACAACTTATTTATTTTATCAATGCCCTATTTATTTGTCATTTATACAATATTATAATCTATACATTATAAACTTATATTTTTTGACATTTATATATAGATATGTATATAAATCCCAACTTATCGATAAAAATGATATCTTATATAATTTATAACTTATTTATATATATATATAAATAACTTATAGCTTATAAAACATAATACATATATAACTTATATACATAAAATATAACTTATATATACAATTTAAACATCTTATCAATATCCTATTTAATTGTTATATACATAACATATACAATACATAGCATTTATATTTAAAATCTCTATATAATATATTGTTATTTTTTTATATAATTATAACTTATATATATATATATAACTGATATATGATATAACTTATATATACATAACTTATTACTTATAACACATGTGTATATAAACTATTAGTTATAACTTATACTTATGAAGTATAGCTTATATATATATATATATATATATAGTAACTTATATAACATAAAACATATATAACTTATAACTTATATATATACAAGTTATAAGTTACAACTAATATATTTATATATACAGATCTTTGTGCCACGGGAAAAGGCTTCATGGTAGGGGTAAACAATTAAAGCGAAGATAGTTGATCAGTGAAGCAATGTTTTCTTTAGAAAATAAACCTCATATACATGTCATAACCCACAAGGCCAAATCACAGCAAACTCTACCTCAAACACCCTTATCGAAGGGTTTTTAGGCAGACTCTTTTGGTATAATTTCTAAAGGAACTAGAGCTTTGCTATCCAAGTACGGTACCTTAATCTGTTTACCCATGCTATAAAACCTTATCGCATGATACAAAGGTTTAATAAGGTTTTAAAGCATGGTTATCTTTATACCATAAAAGGAAAATTATCCGGACATGGTTAAGACAAACTCACAAAAGCTTTATTGAATACGGTGGAGGTATATTATAGGGATGCACTTACAGGACTAAAACATTAAGAAATTTTACTCACAAAACACTCAGATACTCTCTAATATTTTTCTCCTTAATATTTTTCTCCTTCTGTAAACCTGAACCCTGTTTGCCTTTTATAGAAAATTTTTGCAGAACTAAAACATTAAAAAGTACTACAGTGACCCACTGCTACAGTAAAACAGTAATCTACTACAATAGTAAAAAGTGCTATAGTACCCTAAAAATTTGCTACAGTGCCCTATGCTACAATGCCGAACAATAATCCCGTGATTTTTCTTCTGCCTTTTCCATGCTGGATGTCTTGTTTCATTCCGCATTTTTTGTGTTTGTTTGTTCGTTTATCTTCCAGGTTTTTCTCCTTTTTGTTCCTGTTTGCCCGTGAATTTTCTTTGTTCTAATCTTTCATTCCATTTTTTTTAATCCTAGAACTTGTTCATGTCTCCTTGTGCTTCCATTTCTTCATCCTCATCCTCCGTACAATTGGGATCATATGGATTGTCCTTTTCATCCTGTCCATCTTCCCTGTTTAAGCTTTCCTTAAGTATCTTCAAATTTATCTCATATCTTGGCCAAATTGCTCATTTTGGCTTTGTGAAGATAAATTTCGTCTTAGTGGTTGCAGCAAGATGAAATTCTGGATCTTCTGGGATAAACATGCTCATTTTGTCAGCAATGTATGGATTCAACTATTCTTCTAAATTGTTGGTGGATTCCAACCTATGGATTTTTTGAATAACTGAAACATTTTCTCTTATTGGGAAAATCCAAAACCAAGTTTGTGTTGGTCTAGATTCAAATTATAACCATTCTGGTGGTATTGCCTTTATTTTTACATAATATTTTACAAGGATATCATATTCCTCATGTTCCCATTCTATATCTACTAAGGCTGCCAAAACTTCATGAAATATTTTTCCCATGGGCTGGGTCATAAATTGTAGAAATGTGCTCACAATTTTTGTAACAAGCCCATAATCAAGAAGGGTAGCCAATGTGTATTCCTGGTTTCCAATCCTGAATCCTTTAAAATAGCTGAGATCTATAGCCTTTGTATGTATATTATATCGTACATGACTTGGGCAATAATATTTATCTTGATAATGATTATTCATTTCAACCTGTGAATCTTTTCCTAAACAAAAGTAATATGGAGGGTTTGGAAAAGCCTTTACCTTTACCATAGTCCCAAATCCAACTCCATCAAAACATATGTGTTCTTCCTGTATTGCCTTTTGGAGCAATATAAAAGGCTTTAAAAACACTTCCTTCGCATACCCTTTTATCAACTAGTTCGAAAGAGATGGAAGTTTTGAAATAAATTCTCTTCTTTTAAAGAAAATGAATGCAGTTGCATTTTCGTATTTTTCTTGAGGTGTTTTTCCTATTTTCCTCTTTTGAAATGGAAACGCTTCCCTATAGTCCTTATTGTAGTCCTTATTGTGTTCCTTAATGCTTTCAATACCTCTCTTTTTATTTAGGGTTTCCGTGATTTTAAGAGAAGATATTTTCTTGTCCTATTCTTCTTTTAAAGAGTTCAAATCTATATACCTTTGTGTGTCCTTGACATACCTTGTAGTACTTTTAATACTCCTAATATTGTCAAGAGCGGGATCCACATAAATTTGCTATTTCCCTGTTATTTGCTTGACCCAATTTGCTACGGTTTCAAGATCATGGAATCCTCTCCATGAAGGATTAGGATAATCTGTTATTTAGGTTTGAACATCATTCCAGTAGCAAAAAACTCCTATCAAATGTCCTGTTGCAACCCCATACATTTGATATTTTCTTTTAATTTATCCCTTATGCCCTTGTGTCCTTTGTGATGAATCACTATCCTATGACCTTTTCATATAGAAAGTTTCTTGTGTTCCTTTAATACCCTGTGTTTCTATCTCATTAAAATATCTAGCCATAGCACAGCAAATTACATATTTGAACTTGTCTTGGCTAGTTAGGGACCATACACTGTTTATGAGAGCCATATGTGTCTCTCCCTTAACATTAATTGGGAATGATACTTGAAACTTCCTTGGTGAACTTGTTGGTATTATAGGTAGAGCTATATTACCAATCATAACCTGTGATCCTTCCATAACCTTTGATAATCTTGTTCCACTAGAATTGCTTGCTTGTGATCCTTGAGAAGACATTGGCCTCTTTTGTGGCCTAAACCCTTTGTTCCTTTGAAATTCCATGTTTTCCTGAAAGAAAATTATTTATATTAGTAAACGGGATAACTCATCTACTGCAATATTATGTTTCCCCTTTATATGTTCAAATTCTACCTTGTAGCCTTTATTTATTGTTACATCTTTAAACTTTAACCATCTTCTCCTGCTCATTTTATTACTCCATGTGTTATTATGAAATTTAACTATAGCTTCACAGTCTCTTCTAACTAACATCTGACATCTCTTTTTTATTTATCAGAAATAATCTAAAATTATCTAAACAATTTACAACTGTCATTATTTCCCTATCTATACTTGGTAAATTCTTTTCCTTGAACTTACCACTTGTACACCCGCAAATTTCTTCAATTTTCCTTTCAGCATATTTATAGGGTTTTCTTAACAAAATTTCTCCCCATCTTAGATCATATCCATTACTTTCAACGATCAAGAAGTCTGTGTCTAAGGGTAATCTCAACCTTAGTAACCTTTTGACTTGTCTGTTTATTTTCCTTATTTGTTTTATGTCCTCTTGGGACAAACTTTTAAAACCTGAAATCTTTTTATGAAAAGGTCCTACTAAAGAATTCAAATCCTTCATGAAAGATCTTGCATAATTTAGTAAACCTAAAAATGCTCGTAATTGCTTTTTGTTCATTTGTTCAGGAAATTCTATCACCTTTTTGACTATGTGTTTCTATAGTTAGATTTTTCCTTCTCCTATTTCTACTCCTAAGAATTCAATATTCCTTTTGAAAAACTGTGCTTTTTTTGCTTATTACTATTCCCTATCTTTGAAATTCTGAAAGCACCATATTTAAATTCCCTATATGTTCATATTCACTTTTAGAAAAAACAAGAACATCATCCACATAAATCACAGTGAAATCCTTTAGATTTTGAAAAGCTATATCCATTTTCCTTTGAAATATTGAGGATGCATTTTTTAATCCAAATGGAATATTTTTTTATTAAAAATGTAACATAAAGAAGATCCCATTCCTTATGAAATATGGTTAGAAGAAAAGGGAATTTTAGGAGAAACGCAAGAAGTAAGGTTAGAACAAGGAGATGTTTACTGTTTTAAAAAGGAAAGAAAAGAAAGGGAAATCTTGTTAGAACAGAAAGATGAAGTAATGCACATAGAATAAGATTTTGAGATAGAAACAAGATCACAAGGAGATATTGACACTTTAACATATGTATCTGGAAATGCCATAATGGACAACAATGAAAATTCGGGATCTAACACAATCCCCTCTATAGTAATACATAGAGGACAAGACATGTGAGAAGGAATCCTAAGTAGAATACCTTATAAAGGAAAAAGGATGCCATTTGAAACATTGGATAAAAGGAATTGGATAGATAATGAAAGAATCCTCAATATAAGTGCACATGATCCGCAAAGTTGGGGACCCTTGGTAAATAATTGGACACAAATGGTTGTCAGAGCCTAGAGAGATAGTCCTTTAACAGAAGACACAGACCAGATGTACATATACTTAGAATCTTTTTTAGGAGAAACAGCAAGAGCAATGTGGGAGTCTTATAAGAAAAATTTTACACAACACGTAGCCACAGACAAGGCTTTAGGGGCAAATCCATATAATTTTGTAGTAAGATTAGGGTAGTATTAACTATGGAAGCACCACAAATTGGTGGATATGACCAACAAAGGGATGCTATAAGAAATTTGGAACAATTGCAAATAAAGGATTGGTATTTTGTTAAAAGGCATATACAAGAGTTTTTCTATAATTGTACCATTGCTGGATGCTATTATGAAAAACTGATAGCAGACAAATTGTTTTTAAAGTTACCAGGACCATTAGGAGCAGAAGTGTACAAAGTACAGGCCTAAAAGAAAATATTTTGCAAATAAAAGTAGGGCAAAAAAGCCATGGTTAAAACAGGATAGGCATGAAAGGAAATACAATAAAATCAGGGTTTACAAGAATAAATTAAAGTGTTATACTTGTAATGAGGAAGGACACATGGCAAAGTCATGTCCTAAAATACATAATAGTAACACTATGGCTAGCATTCTAGTAGAGTGCATGAATGAAGACATTTTGGCAATAGATGAAAACATGAGTGACACGGAAACAATCTATAGTATAGTTTCAATAATAGATCCACGGGGAATGATGATGGAGGAATTTGATAGTGAGGATGAAAATGATATTACAGGTATGTTCTTAAGTCAAAATTATCAGAATCCTTACAAAGAACAAATAGGGATAAAATATCAAGATGAAAAGGTTGAATTGCTAAATAGGATATTACAAGACATAGGGAATATAATGATGAACACAGGAGAAAACATAGAAGGTTGTAGGCATAATTGGACTCAAGGAAGTGGATCAGAAGATCATCCATGCAAATTTTGTTATGGATATCCAATAACAAAAGTCAGATACCAGTGCAGAAGCTGTATGATGGAATCTTGTAAAATATGCCTAGAACAAAGAAATGAAAGGTTTCAATTTAATGAGAGGTTTGTAGTCAATAGAAGTTCTTAACAAGATGCAATAGGAGAAAGAATAATGAGAATTAACAATAAGATAGACAAGATAGAAGAAGAGACATAGGGAATAAAAGAAAGAATAAAAATTTTAGAAAAAGGAAAGGCAAAGGACAATATGAACAAATGGATAATAATAAGAGAAGAATGAGATGACCATGAAAATACAATAAGAAACTACATGGAAGCAGCCAACACGTCTTTGGAAAGGATAAGAGATGAAAGGATTAAAAAGTTAAAGATGTCAAGTCCAGAAAAAAGGCATATTACAAAATTTGTAGGTACATATATTAGGACAAGGTTATTCTTTAAGACACAAACAATAGAACTAGATGCATTAATAGACACAGGTGGTATTGGAAACATGATATATAAAAGTATAGCACCTGTAGATGAAGTAGAACAAATGCATATATGTAGAATTAGTTCAGATATTCATGGAAATAAAACAAAGGAATGTTGGTGCATAAAGAAACATAAAGTAAGTTTTTTCATAGGACAAGAATGGATTGTACCTATGCATAGTGGAATGATATAATTACGGAATTTTGGTAGTTCAAAAATTAGATGTATAATAGGATTAGATTTTCTTTTAAGTAATCACCATGGTATCTTGATTACCTGATATACTGTAAATATTTTAGGACATCCAGCCATAGTATATCAAAATTATTTAGAAAATAGAGAACCAGGCATTAGACTGTTGCAAAGGCGTAATTAAAAGGATTGTGAATGTCAATTATTAGGAGAATGTCAAGGAAAGGAAAATGGTAAACAAGGGATAGAGGAAAATTAAAAGGAATCTAAAGAATTAAAAGAATTCTCAGAAGAAGAAATTGAGTGGAAGGAAATAGAAATAAATAAAGAAAAAAAATGGTAAAATGGGAAAAAGTTATACAGGATTTTAGAAAATTCATGTTTGGAAACAGGTTACCCAGATCTTGATCAAATCATTAGTAGCATGGAGAAAGAAGAACTTTTTAGAGAAAACCCAACAAGGTTTTGGCAAAGGAACAAGATAGTATGTAAATTAGATATAATAAACCCTAGCTTAAGAATTTATTCTAGAGCAATAGAGTTTGTTAATTTAGATAGAGAAGATTTTGAAATGCACATAAAGGAACTGTTGGAATTAGGGATCATAGAAAGGTCAGACAGTCAACACAAAAGTCCTGCATTCATTGTTAGAAAAAAGGAGTGAGATAGCAAGAGGAAAGTCAAGGATGGTAATAGATTACAGGAAATTAAATGATAATACAAGAGATGATTCTTACAATCTTCCTAACAAAACTGAAGTAGTTAACAAAATACAAAATCGTTACATATTCAGTAAATTTGATTGTAAGTCAGGATTTTGGCAGTAAAGATGGATAAAGAGTCACAACCATGGACTGTTTTTACCTATCCATAAGGACATTTTCAATGGAAAGTTATGTCATTTGAATTGAAAAATGTACCCTCAATTTTTCAAAGGAAAATGGATATAGCTTTTCAAGATCTAAAGGATTTCACTGCAATTTATATGGATATTTTTTTTTTCCAAAAGCAAATATGAACACATAGGGCATTTAAAGATGGTGCTTTCAGAATTTCAAAGACAGGGAATAGTAATAAGCATAAAAAAGGCACAGTTTTTCAAAAAGAATATTGAATTTTTAGGAGTAGAAATAAGAGAAGGAAAAGTCAAACTACAGGAACACATAGTCAAAAAGGTGATAGAATTTCTTGAACAAATGAACAAAAAGTAATTACAAGCATTTTTAGCTTTACTAAATTATGCAAGACCTTTCATAAAGGATTTGAATTCTTTAGTAGGACCTTTTTAGAAAAAGATTTCAGGTTTTAAAAGTTTGTTCCAAGAGGACATAAAACAAATAAGAACAATAAAGGAACAAGTCAAAAGGCTACCAAAGTTGAGATTACCCTAGACACAGACTTCTTGATCGTTGAAAGTGATGGATGTGATCTAGGATGAGGAGGAATTTTGTTAAGAAAACCCTATAAATATGCTGAAAGGAAAACTAAAGAAATTTGTAGGTATACAAGTGGGAAGTTCAAGGAAAAGAATTTACCATGTATAAACAGGGTAATAATGGTTGTTGTAAATTATTTAGATAATTTTAGATTATTTTTTATAAATAAAAAAGAGATGTCAAATGTTAGTTAGAACAGGCTGTGAAGCTATAGTTAAATTTCATAAGAACACAGGGACCAATAAAATGAGTAGAAGAAGATGGTTAAAGTTTAAAGATGTAATAATAAATAAAGGCTACAAGGTAGAATTTGAACATATAACGAGGAAACATAATACTGCAGTAGATGAGTTATCCCGCTTACTAATATAAATAATTTTCTTTCAGGAAACATGGAATTTCAAAGGAACAAAGGGTTTAGGCCACAAAGGGGCTAATGTCTTCTCAAGGATCACAAGCAAGCAATTCTAGTGGAACAAGGTTATCAGAGGTTATGGAAGGACCATAGGTTATGATTGGTGATATAGTTCTACCTATAATGCCAACAAGTTCACCAAGGAAGTTTCAAGTACCATTCCCAATTAATGTTAAGGGAGAGACACATATGGCTCTCATAAACAGTGTATGGTTCCTAACTAGCTAAGATGAGTTCAAATATGTAATTTGTTGTGCTCTGGCTAGATATTTTAATGAGGTAGGAACACAGGGTATCAAAGGAACACAAAAAACTTGCTAAATGAAAAGGTTACAAGATAGTGATTCATCACAAAGGACACAAGGGCATAAGGGACAAATTAAAAGAAAATATCAAATGTCGAGTTGCGAAAGGATATTTGATAGGAGTTTTTTGCTATTGGAATGATGTTTAAACCTAAATAACAGATTATCCGAATCCTTCATGGAGAGGATTCCATGATCTTGAAACCGCAGCAAGTTAGGTCAAGCAAATAACAGGGAAACAGGAAATTTATGTGGATCCCACTCTTGATAATTTTAGGAGTGTTAAAAGTACTACAAGGTATTTCAAGGACACACAAATGTATACAGATTTGGACTCTTTAAAAGAAGAATAGGGAAAGAAAATATCTTCTCTCAAAATCACAGAAACCCCAAATAAAAAGAGAAGTATTGAAAGCATTAAGTAACACAGTAAGTATTACAGGGAAGTGTTTCCATTTCAAAGGAGGAAAATAGAAAAAACATCTCAAGAAGAATATGAAAATGCAACCGCATTCATTTCCTTCAAAAGAAGAGAATTTATTTCAAAACTTTCATCTCTTCCGAAATGGTTGATAAAAGGGTATGCGAAGGAAGTGTTTTTAAAGCCTTTTATATTGCTCCAAAAGACAATACAAGAAGAACACATATGTTTTGATGGAGTTGGATTTGGGACTAAGGTAAGGGTAAAGGCCTTTCCAAACCCTCCATGTTACTTCTGTTTAGGAAAAGATTCACAGGTTGAATTGGATAATCATTATCAAGATAAATATTATTGCCTAAGTCATGTACGATATAATATACATACAGCGACTATAGATCTCAGCTATTTTAAAGGATTCAGGATTGGAAACCAAGAATACATATTGGCTATCCTTCTTGATTATGGGGCTTGTTACAGAAATTGTGAGCACATTTCCAAAATTTATGACCCAACCCATAGGAATAATGGTTCATGAAGTTCTGGCAGCTTTAAAAGATATAGAATGGGAACATGAGGAACATGATATCCTTGTAAAATATTATGTAAAAATAAAGGCAATACCACCAAAAAAGGTTAAAATTTGAATCAAGACCAGCACAAACTTGGTTTTGGATTTCCCCAATCAGAGGAAAGGTTTCAATTATCTAAAAAATCTATAGGTTGGAATCCACTAACAGTTTAGAAGAACAGTTGAATCTATACATTGCTAACAAAATGAGCATGTTTGTCCCAGAATATCTAAAATTTCATCTTACTGCAACCACTATGACGAAATTTATTTTTACAAAGCCAAAATGAGCAATTTGGCCAAGATATGAGACAAATATGAAGACACTCAAGGAAAGCTTAAATAGGGAATATGAACAGGATGAAAAGGACAATCCATATGATCCTAATTATACGGAGGATGAGGATAAAGAAATGGAAGCACAAGAAAACATAAACAGGTTCCGGGATTAAAAAAAATTGAATGAAGGATCAGAAAAAAGGAAAGGATCAGAACAAAGAAAATTCACGAGCAAACAGGAATAAAAAGGAGAAAAACTCGGAAGATAAACGAACAAACAAACACGAAAAAGTGCGGAATGAAACAGGACATCCAGCATGGAAAAGGTAGAAGAAAAATCACGGGATTACTATTTGGCATTGTAGCATAGGGCACTGTAGCAACTTTTTAGGGTACTATAGCATCTTTTACTATTGCAGTAGGTCACTGTGTGTACTGTAGCAGTAGATCACTGTAGCATTTTTTAGTGTTTTAGTTTTGCAAAAATTTTCTATAAAGGCGAGCAGGATTCAGGTTTACGAAAAGGGGAAAAATATTAAGGAGAAAAATATTAGACAGTATCTGAGTGTTCTGTGAGTAAAATTTCTTGAGTGTTTTAGTCCTATAAGTACATCCTTGTAACATACCTCCATCGTATTCAATAAAGCTTTTGTAAGTTTCCCTTAACCATGTCTAACTAATTTTCCTTTAAAGGTATAAAGGTAACCATGCTCTAAAACCTTATTAGACCTTTGTATTATGCGATAAGGTTTTATAGCATGAGTAAACAAATTAAGACACCGTACTTAAATAGTAAAGCTCTGGTTCCGTTAGAAATTATACCAAAAGAGTCGGCCTAAAAACCCTTTGATAAGGTTGTTTGAGGTAGAGTTCGCAGTGATTTGGCCTTGTGGGTTATGGCATGGACATGAGGTTTATGTTCTAAAGAAAACATTGCTTCACTAATCAACTATCTTTGCTTTAATTGTTTACCTTTTGCCATGAAGTCTTTTCCTGTGGCACTGAGATCCTGATTTTGGTTATATATAACCTATATGTTTTATCAATACACTATTTATTTGTCATATATAGAACATATATAATACATAGCTAATATATTCATAATCTCTAGATTATGTATTTATATTTTTTAGACTAAGTAATATATATAACTCACCACTTATATATATAATAATATATTATATAACATATATGTAACTTATAACTCATAACTATATGTTAATATAAAATATATATAATATTATTTATAACTTATCTGTGTGAAATATAACATATATATATAATTTTAATATATTGTATAAAGACGTTATTAATTATAACTTATATCTATAATTTAACTTATAAAATATAACATATATGTATATACAACTTATATATTTTATTATGTGCAATTTATTTTTCATATATATAATTCATATCTTATATAATTATAATCTTTATATCATGTATCCATATTTTTTGGACATATATATATTATTGATATATTATATACCTAGATTATCTATATAACTTACATATCTAATATAACTTATATATGTATAAAATAAAAAGGAGAGTTTTGTGTACTATTATGGGCATCTTTGTCAATGACTAAAATTACAAGGGGTAAAATGGTAGCATTGTCCAAATGTTTATTACCATTGGAGAGGGAATAGAGAGGTAATTGAAAAAAAAAAAAAAAAACCATACGGTAGCTAGTTTTTTTTTTTTTTTTTAATTTCCTCTGCAAACGGAATAGAAAGATTACCATTAATAATTTTATCCAATTCATTTATGCAAGTAAACAAGTAACAAGTTGAATATTCCTGGGAAATTTTATTCACTCTCTATTACCTCCAAGTAAACGAGCCATAACGTTTCATTTTCAATATCTTGATAGTTGCAATTTTAAAATCCAATCAAATAAGATTGATTTTCTCCATTTTATATTTATTCCCACTAATTTTTATTTCCTTTCTTATATATATATATATATATATATTCATATTTTTATGACTTACAAATCTTTTTCCATTTTTATTTTTTACTCCATTACTATTTACTAATTACATATATACACAAAATAAGATTCTAGTCGGTTTGTAATTTTGTATAACATATATTTAATATAATTATGTTATATATATTATGATACATATAAATATTAATGTATAATATGTTACTTTGGTATAACACATCAATATAAAGTTATATAATTGTACATAGATATATTATGATAATATATATATATATATATTATGTTATACCTTAATAATACGTGCTATATATATGTATTAACTTAATGTAAGTTATAACCACAAAATATATGTGTTATATGCATTATAACATGTATGTTAATTGTAAATATATGGATAAATACATTATAAAGCGCATAAATGGTTGTTGAAATTGTGAATTCGCTTGTACATTTCTATAAGTTTACAATTTTTCAAGCCTTTTTTAGGCTAAAATAAATATAGAATCGTTTTGGTGTAGACTCATGGTAGAAGCAGGAGTTTAGTTGTATGTTTTTACAAGTTTACAATTCTATTGATTTTATACGATTTCATACAATTCTACTTGATTTGAGTATAACGAGTTATCAAAACTAAGGAAAAATAGCTTAGCTTCCACAATTCAAATAAGTTCATAAAATTATGATAGAAATTACCTTGTAGATGTTTCTTTAACTTAAATATCTACATTACTAACTACACCATCAAAGGTCACTCTTCTTGGTTAATAAATAGTTGAAAAATAAGATATATTGATTGGATATAGATTTTTGATGGGTATCTATTTAAGAGTAAGAGGTAATGAAACATATAAAATTGTTGACGTTGGTGTAATTATTTGTATGGAAGTTGTAAGAGTAATATTTAGATGATTTGATATCCATGACAATAATAGTATTAAACATAAAGCATGAATAAATGTTTCAAATAATGATGATGATGGTATTGGCAAAAATGATGAGTAATGATTTACTTTAATTTTGTGTGTTATAATAATGATTTATTTTGTAACGTAATTTTTGCTGACGGTAATATGTATATTATTGTTTTATAGTGCTAATAACTATTTATACTTAATTATTTATATCATAACTTGTATTGTGACAAAATAGTTATATTGAATTTCTTTATTTTATAATGGTAATGGAAATTTACATTTCTACATTTTGATTTTACATTTCAATTCTATTGGTCCTCTAACAATTATAGGTAAAATTACGAGTTTGACAACCTTACTTCAGGCTATTACTTCTTTTTTTTTTTTTTTATGGCTTATATGGTTATAAGAAATATGTGTGTGTGTGTGTATTATTTAAATTAAGAACTTTTGTTTGACCAATGACCTTGTAAGTTAGTGATATTACTTTTGAAGTAAGATATACTAAGTTTGAATCTCCGCTCTTTCGTTATAATGACCAATAAAAGTTTTTTATTTCATGGTATTGTATAGTGATTTTATTGACTTCTTCTCTCATATTGTTATATTTTTTTTTTTTTAATTTTGTGGTTCTATCATTTTTTTAATGAAGTGATCTTGTGAGTTAATCGACGATTCTAATTCATACCTAATCGTGATCACAATACTAAATCTCAAGTGCTATATTATATTTATTCTAATGGTAGGTGTTACCTAAATGGTCCTATAGATGGACATAGACAAGTTATTATTTTTATTATTGTGATTATGATTATTGACTAAAGAAACAAATAATGACTAATTTTTTTTATTTCTTTTAATATTACTATATATCTATATTTTATATTCCATTTGAGTTAGAAACTTTTATTTGACTCCATATTTTTCTAATATGGTTTTAAATAGTAATTTTTATTAATTTTTCTCACATTCATATATGTTCTTTTTAGTTAAAGAAACAAAATTATCATTGCATTTATGACTTCCGACTAAAGAAACAAACAATGATTGATTTTATTAATTTTTTAATACTATTTTTTACATCTTTTTTTGGGCCGATTTTACATCTATATCTATGTTATATAAACTTGAAACTTTTATTGGACTCCACATTTCCATCATATGGTTTTGTACAGTAATTTTATTAATTTATCTCATATTTTTATACGTTCCTTTCAGCCAATGAAACAAATTGATTCCTGTACATATACTATTCACTTAAGAAAGGAATAATCTATATTTGGAAACTAATAATTGAGGAGTATTGACTGATGCCAACTATTCAACTTCACACTCCTAACAAATTATTAAAAAAAATTCTTGACATTTCTAAATATTTTATTGATGTATATTCTTAAGTTCAATTTTATAAAACCACTGCAGTGTTATGATTATTCTCAAATTCATTGTCTCAAATAACTTAGGAAATTATTTGCATATTTTGAATATTATTTGGATTAATATAAAAAAAATATAATAATGATTAAAGTAACCATAATTGAAAAGGTAATGGTATGAAGCTCCATGTGTGTAGACAGATAACAATATTTTCAAAGGGAAAATGACATTGAAAGTGTCTCTACTTTATAATTTAGGAAAATTAGTATTTAAAATTCAAATTTTGTATTTTTGATATCTCTAAAAACACTAATATGAGCAAAAAAAGGTAAATGTAGAGACACCAAAAATACAAAATTTGAAAATTTAAATACTAATTTGCTCAAATTACAAAGTAGATACACTTTTGATACCTTTTTAGTTTTTTCCATCTTTCAATGGAGCAAGTTAATGACACTTAGTGTAATTCTATGTAATTTACATTAGCAGTTATAATATAATGTATTCTTATTGTTATTACTTTTTTTTAATCTTTCACATTTTCTCATATTGGAAAATCTTTTATATATAAATGATCATTTGGTTAACTCGAGTCATGTGTCACAATCGAAATATTTTTTTCCCCTTTCTTTCCATATTAAAATTTTTTTGCAGGTGTGTATGGTTGTTAATATATATGTTAAAACAAAATTGTTCAAAGCCGAAATCGTTTCGAGATGAATTTGGAAGCATGCCCTAGAGAGGTGGTTCCAGTTTTAATAGGCATGAAACTATGAACCACGACGTACACTATAGCCCGGCGTCCTGAGCCAAAGATCCTCCAATCTAAGGGTTTGTTTGTTTTGGCTTTTTTTCGACAGATACAGATACTTTTTCAAACTTTTTTCTAACAAATTAGTTATCAAGAAATAGATATAAATAAAAAAAAAGTTGGCAGTTCTCATCAAAAGAACAAATAGAACAAATATAGATAAAATTTATATGCAAATCGGATATATTTATACATATCATTTTAAAAAAGATAAAGATACAGATGAAAAACAGACAATCCAAACAGACTTCAGCCCTCGAGGCTCCATACTACACATATGTACATTATCTACTTTTCTAAAACGATGCGATGAAGGATGTCAATGTTAGTGAGTTTAACTAGCTATAATAGGTGTCTAATTACCTATTAATTAATATAGGGTATTTGATATTTTAGAGCATCTGACAAATAAAATAATAAATATTTCATTAAAATATATATTGGAATAAAGATTTTATAGAGTGTAACACTTGTCAACGCTCTTAAAAAAACAATTACCATAATATAGATATTTTTTTTTGGTGATTCATAATATAGATTGTAGGAAGTTAATTAGCAAAATACATTGCAAAATTAGCTAAAAATTTTTCATATCAATTGCAATTTTGGAAACGTCTACCACACAAAAATCGTAGGTTGACTAGGGAAAAATGTCAAACTTTGATACATGAACTTTGCATAATAATTCAATTTTAATCCTAAATTTTGAAGTAGTTAATTTAATACCCAACCAAATTTTTTCTTATTATTTTCAACTCATCACTACTATCATTTGTTCTATTATCTGATGTTGAAGAAGTAGTTGTTGCATTTGTGATCCAAATTCAGTCAAAGCCGCCAGCTTTGAATCAAGTTTGCTAGCTTTGAAGTGTACACCGTTGTTCTTGGGCCAGTCTTGAATTCAAGAAATTATTTCCGAGGGCAAGGTGTTGGAAAGATTGGCGCTAAAGCCGCCAACCTTCATGATTAAGCCGTCAGCATTTAGCCGACGTTGAGCTGGAGATGTCTAATTTTCAGCTGCCGACTTACACGACATACATACATATATATATATATATATATTTGTGTGTTGTTATGTTAGGGCTATGAGTTGTAAGAATTCAGATTGATCAGATCATTTTGTATACACATTCATTTATGCTCCTTTAACATTAGTGAATTTCTCTCCTCTGCTTGTGGTTTTTCCCGTCTAGGGTTTCCATGTAAATCTTATGTATGCCTTACTTTAAATTTTTTGCCTTTGTTTGTTATATCTGTTTCTAACAAACTAGTATCAGAGCTAAATGTTTGGTTTAGTTTTCTCTACAATGGCAACCATTAAATATGATATTCCGTTGTTAGATTACAACATAAGATTTTGCCTATGACAGGTCAAGATGCGAGCGGTTCTAACACAGATGGATTTGGATGATATGTTATTAGGGTTTGAGAAGATGTCTATGTTGCGGTCATCAAAAGAAAAACAATGTAAGGATCAACAATCCCTTTCTCAAATTCATCTTCATTTATCAAATCAAATTTTGCAGGATGTATTAAAGGAGAAGACAACTATTGCATTATGGTTGAAATTGGAGCAGTTGTGTATAATGACAAGTTTGATTAGCAAATTGCTTTTGAAGCAGCAACTATACTCACAGTGTTTGACAGAAGGTGAGTCTTTAGAAGATCACTTAATCACTTTTAAAGAAATTATTTCTGATTTGTAGATGTTAAGTATCATAAAGAGATTTAGCTTTAATTTTACTATGTTCTCTGTCTCCCTCTTATTCGACTTTTACAGACATTATTTCATATAGTTATGATTCTCTTACCATTGATGAAGTCTATGAAGCTTTAGGTTCTTTTGAGAAGATGAAGCATCTTGTAATTAGACCTGAGACTCAAGTAGAGGGTCTTGTTACTCGTGGTAGGAGTCAAGAACGCAATTTTGATGATAATTCAAGAGAAAGATAAAAAATTGTAGGTGTTACAAGAAGAAAGGACACATCAAATCTGAATACTATAAATTGTAGAATAAGAATAAGAAACCTGCTAAATACCAAAAAGGGAAACAACCAGAAAAATAAGGTCAAGCTGATATAGCTGAAGACCATATTGGTGGAGAACTTCTTGCTGCTTCCAATGATGATCCTCAAATAAGTGAGGAGTGGATTATTGATTTCGGTTGTACTTTTTATATGTGTCCCAAATGAGACTGGTTTTCAATAAATGAAAAGGTATCTAAAGGTGTTTTTTTGTTAGGAAATAATGCTTCTTGTAGGGTTGCAGGTATTGATACCATCAAAATTAAAATATTTGATGGTGTTGTCAGGACACTTGATGATGTAAGACATGTGCCTAACTTGAAAAGAAATTTGATTTCTTTGAGTACTCTTGATTTTATGGGGTACAAATACACAGGTAAAGGTAGAGTTTTGAAGATCAGTAAGGGATCAATTATGGTGATGAAGGGAAAAAATGTTAACTTATATTTTTTACAGGGTTCTATGGTTGTAGGTGATGCAACTGTCACTTCTTCTTCTTCTTCTTTGTCAGATAAAGATGCTACTAGACTTTGGCAAATACGTCTAGGGCATATAAGTGAAGCCGATATGACTGAATTGAGTAGAAGAGGACTTCTTGATGGGTAAGGCATCAGCAAGTTAAAATTTTGTGAACATTGCGATTTTGGAAAGCAAAAGAGAGTCAGATTCACTACAAGTACTCATAATATAAAGGGTACGCTTGATTATATTCATTCTGATCTTTGGGGATTGTCTAAAGTGCCTTCTGGTGAAGGTACTAGCTACATGCTGACTATCATTGACAATTTCTCTAGAAGAGTTTAGGTATTTTTCTTAAAATAGAAGAGTGATATTCTACCCACATTTAAGGAGTGGAAGACGATAATTGAGAAATGACTAGGGAAATAGGTAAAGTGTCTTCGCACTAATAATGTTTTAGAGTTGTATTCTAATGATTTTAATATTCTGTGCAAGTCAAAGGGAATTGTGAGGCTTCTAATAGTTTTTAGTACACCTCAACAAAAAGTGATAGCAGAATAGATGAATAAAAGTATTATAGAGAAAGTCAAATGTATGCTTTCTAATAGTCAGTTATCAAAGTCATTATAGGCTAAAGCAGCTTCTACAACATGTTTTTTTATTAATAGGTGTCCATCAACTACAATTGAGAAGAAGACTCCACAAGAGGTGGAGTCTAATTCTCTTGTTAATTATTCTGAATTGAAGATTTTTTTATGTCCTGCATAGGCTCATGTAGATAATAGGAAACTTGAGCCTAGATGTCTAAAATATATATTCCTTGATTTTAAGCCTGGTATCAAGGGATACAAGTTGTGGTGTCATGAATTAAAAAAAGTCATTATTAGTACATATGTCATTTTTTATGAAACAACCACGTTACATAACTTATCTTATAACTTTTCATCTAATAAAGCACAGCAAAAATCAAGCATGTAGGTCGAGTTTAGGATTGATTCAGGTTCTACACCAAAGCTTACGTCTTAGCCTATTACTATACTACCATAGCATCAATATTGTATTGCTAAAGGCAAACCTAAGAGAGAAGTTAAGCCTCCTCAGATATATGCAAAGGCAGATCTTGTTACATATGCTCTCAATGAAACAAAGGACATTGATTCTAATATGGAGCCATCTACTTACTCAGAGGCTATTAATTGTGATAATTCTGATAAGTGTATGATTGTTATGCACGGGGAGATGAAATCCCTTCATAAGAATGGCACAGGGGATTTGGTGAAGCTTCCTAAAGTGAAGAAGACTGTTTGGTGTAAACGGGTAATAAAGAAGAAAGAAGAAACATTAGAAGTTGAAGAACCCAGCTACAAGTAAGACTTGTTGCAAAAGAATACAATCAGATACTAGGTATTGATTTTACTAATGTGTTTTCTTCTATTATAAAACACAGTTCGATTCGAGCCTTGCTTGGTATTATAGCTATGCAAGATCTTGAGCTTGAACTATTAGATGTGAAGACAGCTTTCTTTCATGGAGAGCATGAGGAAGATATCTACATGCAACAACCAGAGATTTTTGTGGTCTCAAGAAAGGAGGATTGTGTTTGCATCTTAAGGAAGTCATTTTATGACTTGAAGCAATCTCCCAGACAATAGTACAAGAGGTTTGATTCATTCATGACTTCTCATGATTTCAGAAGAAGTAATTTTGATAGTTGTATCTATTTCAAGAAATGTAATATGGGTCATTTCTATATTTACTATTGTACGATGATGACATGTTGATATCAGCTAATGATAGAGGAGAGATTGAAAAGGTTAAAATTCACTTAAGCAGAGAGTTTGAGATGAAAGACTTGGGAACAGCAAATAAGATACTTGGGATAAAAATTTTAAGAGATACGTTACATCTAAGTCAGAAAGCTTACTTCTTAGGTTTATATGAAGAATGCTAAGTCTGTTGGTACACCTTTAGCTGGTCATTTTAGACTTTCATCTGCTTCGTCTCCAAAATTAGATAATAAAATTGACTATATGTTAAGGGTTCCATATTCCAGTGTTGTAGGATCTCTTATGCATGTTATGATCGGCAGATACAAACACTTTTTTCAAATTTTTTTTATAATAAATTATTTATCAAGAAATAGATATAGATAAAAAAAAATTGACAGTTCTCATCAAAAGATCAAATATAGATAAAATATAGATACAAATTGGACATATTTACACATATCATTTTGAAAAAAATATAGATACAAATGAAAAACAGACCATCCAAACAAACCCTAAATCTATCATATGCTGTGAATGTTATCAGTAGATATATGACAAATCCTGGTAAGAGCACCGGAAGTTGTTTAATATATTTTCATATGCTTAAAAAGTACTACTAATGTTTGTCTACAATTTGGTAGAACCAGAGATGGAATCATTAGGTTTATTGATTCTAATTTTGTCGAAGATTTGGATAAAAAAAGATCTCTCAAAGGATGTATTTTTTACTCTTGGTGGTTGTGTTATCTGTTGGAAAGCCACATTGTAAGCTACCATTGCTCTATCCACTACTGAAGCTAAATATATGGCTATTACAAAAGCTTTCAAAGAAGCTATTTGGTTGAAAGGATTATTTGGTGAACTCAGTGTGACTTGAAGACTGCTACAGTCTATTATGACAATCAGAGTGCAATCTATCTAACCAAGGATTAGATGTTTCTTGAGAGGACAAACCACACTGATGTCAGGTATCACTTTGTTTTTGAAGTTATTGCTTGTGCTGATTTACTATGAGCAAAGTAAGTACTCACGATAATTTTGCTGATATGATGATAAAGACACTTCCTATAGCTAAGTTTGAGCACTATCTAGACTTAGTTGGTATTGGTTGCTGATTGATCCCCTTTAAGGGTTTGTAGAAGAAGAAGAGAATGTTTTGTTTTTGTGTTGAAGATTGGAGTTTGTGTGATTTTACTCTTGAATTCGTGTTGAGGTGGAGATTGTTGGATGTTTGATACAAATTCAGTCAAGGCCACTAACTTTGAATCAAGATCATCAGCTTTGAAGTGTACACCGCTAGCTTTGGATCAGCCTTGAATTGAAGAAATTATTACTAAGAGCAAGGTATTGGAAAGGCTTGTACATCACCGGCCTTCATGGTTAAGCCGCTGGACTTTAGTAAGCGATGAGTGGGAGACGTCCAATTTTCAGCTACCAGCCTTTGTGTTGGTATACACGACATACATACATACATACATACATATATATAATTGTATGTTTGTGTTTTCTTTTGTTAGGGTTATGAGTTGTGAGAATTCATATTGATCATATCATTTTGTATACACATGTATTTGTACTTCTTCTTCAACATTAGTGAATACCTCTCCTCTACCCGTAGTTTTTCCCATCTAGGGTTCTACGTAAATCTTGTGTGTCTTACTTTGCGTTTTTTGCCATTATTTTTCATATCTGTTTCTAACAGAGTTTATTAATGTTCAACGGTGGTAAGAGAATTAGTAAAAATTTTATGATATGTTGTCTATTTCAAGTTAACAAACAAAATAAATGGAGTTAAAAAGGTAATAAAAATAGCTAAAATAAGTATCACATTATAGTTTAAGTACCGAATTAAATTTTTATATAAATTTCAGGTATCAAATTTGATATTTAACTTTAACAAATGCATTTCTAGTCCACACATATTTTCTCTGAAGAAATCTAGTATCGACTTTCTTCGGTTTGGGTAGCATTTCGATCCTTATCCTTCTTCGCAAGATCCACGCCAGGCAAAACACTAGAAAATAAGGGACATCGAAGTACAGCATCAGAACTAGGAATGCAACCGGGATGGATTTGGGACGAGTATACTAAAACCCGAACCCGATACCCAATAGGATTCCCAAAACCCGTCCCAAACCTGTAGGGTTTTTGTCCATGAACCCAAAACCTGCTAGATAAACCCTATAGGGTACCCAAAACCCGAACCTGAAACCCGATATAAAATTAGAATTATTATATAATAAAATATTTAAAAACGTCATTATAAATGTTTTTTTCATCTTTTTCTATTTCCGATCCATTTCCACTTTATAGGTCAAGAAAAAAACTCTTATCATTACTCATGCAATCCTTTTTATAAAATCTCGATCATTTTCATGAGAAGAAAATTATTGAATGAAACAGTATGGCAACAGGAGTGAGAGGCTTGAATTTGACGAGAGTGAGCCAAGACCAAAACTAAAAATGGAGACCATAGAGTATTAGTCTACTATCCTAGGGTTTTTCACTTTTTTCTAAATGATTTAATAAAAACGAAAAAAAAATAGCTTTACAATTAATGGTGCACAACTGATTAATTTAAGAGACTGAGACTAAACATAATATATATATATATTTAAACGGATTCGGGTTTCCCAACGGGTTTTATACTTTTCCTAAAATTCATCCCAAAACCCTATAGGGTTTTATTATTGATCCCAAAACCCATCCCAAACTCTATAGGGTATTTATTGGATTGGGCAGGTCGGATACCCTATAAAAACCTGCTTACATCCCTAGTCAGAACAGAGCATTTCATAGTGAACTTTGAGAAGTTAGCACGAGAATGGGTGCCGGATTCTCTTTTGTCCTCGGAGGATTCAATTGTGGCATATTCCGGCGAAAAGTCCCATATTTCAATGCTAAATCCGTAATTAATTTAAAATCAATATTATTTAAGCAATTAATTTATGTAATTATCCTAAATTGACAAAAAAAACAACTTAATTAATTTTTTTTTTACGAAAGGATTGATATTTTTTATAAGCATTTTCATAATACTGTATTTTTTTTCAAGTAATTACACAAGAAGGTTTCAACTTTTGGATATAAATTCATTTAAGGTTCTAACGTTTCAAGTAAGTTCATTTAAAACCTAACGCTTAAAGAGTGGGTCAATTTGAGTTCCATGATATATGTCAAAAGGAGAAGATTTTTTTGAGTTTTAATTAAATATTTTCTTCTGTTAACACATGTCCTTGTGGACCTAGACTTACTTCTTTAAAAGTTGGGACTTTTAATAAATTTACTCGTAAACGTTGACACCTTTTTTAACTATTCAAAATATCAAGACATTAAGAATAAGGCTGTAATGAAATTATAATTACTGCGAAGTCAACGAGTAGTAAATATATTTACCCCAAAAACGTTGAGCACTTTCTGTATAATTCACGCATTTCTTTTCTTATTGGATCGAGACTCGAGTCTTGAGACGGCAAATCTTCAGTTCATACAAACTACTATTGGCTAAAAATGAAAGATCGAAACTTGCTCCACAAAAATATTTTATGCGGTTTGATCCGGTAGAATGCCCATATTTATAATTAAGAATAGGTTCAATATATAATGAATGTAGACGTCGAATATGATTTACACATTACACAGACATCTATGAACAAAAAGTTGGGTGGTGCCATATGTGTTATATAAATAATTATCCTATTGTCCAAATCGTAATACTCGGTTCTCTGCTAATGTAGTGTAAACTAAATTGGTAAATGTGGCATTTTCCTTGTACAATTCACTATCTAAGATTTAAAAGTATATAAATTTATCATTTATAAATTTTTAAAATTTATTTATAGTATTTAAATGAGGTATTTAATTATACAATGAGTAAAATTTAGATAGTTAATTATAAAAATTAGTAAAATTTAAATATTTAATTGCAAAAGTGGATAATGTTTAGATAATAAATTAATCCTTAAACAGTTAATTATAAATTAAAAAAATTTAAATACCAAATATCATATTCGCATGCATGTTCTTGGCCTGTTTCGATATCCGGTTGAAATCAAACCTCGAAAGCATTGTTACATGATAAATTACCAGCCGGAGCCATAAGCATCGGATTTGAAGGAAAATTAAAAGAGAGATGGCGTCAGGGCATGTCATCCGTGGGCCAGCATTTAGACTCCTTTGCTTTGCAGTTAGCAGTGCTGATGGTCCTTCAAGTGCAATGTACATTTCTTTCTAGGGCATGTCATTCCTTGGGAGCCAACTTTAGGGGATCCTTTACTTTGCAATTAGCGGCTTCCTTGGCCCTCAAGTGCAATGTACTTTAACCATTTCGTCATTAATTATTTATATATATATATATATATATCTCTAATATTTGTATTTTACCTATCATAAATAGTATATAAATTTTAACAAAATATATAATTAGTTATCTCAGCTATAAAATTAATCAATTTAGTAAGCAAACTTTAAAATTGATCAATTTAATATATAAAAAAAAATTTATTCACACTAATAGTATTCTATCAAGTTCTTTTAGGTACTAAATTGATTAATTTCAAAGTTTTTTAGGTATTAAATCAATCAATTTCAAATATTAGATATTTTATTGCATATTCTGCCAAAGTTCATATATCATCTGTGATATTATCCCTGTCATGTAACACAACTATAGACGTCTGGTGAAAAAGATAAATAATTGAGGAGGAGTAAGTGCATATTTATATAAATATTTTAAATAATTTCTTTATGCTATTCTATTCTATTATTTTATATAATGACAAAATAACTATACCATTCTTAAAAATATAAATATAAAATATCAGACCCATTTCAAATACTTTGATATATATATATATATATATAATTGAAATACTAATTAATTATATACTTGAATCCTATATTTTGTTCTTGGTTTCATGTTAAATTTTTCCTGCGGAATTCATTCCAAATCTTATGTTGTGCCTTTTCATTCCAAACATTGTCTGCAGAGGCAATAAATTTCTGAATAGATAGACATCTAGACAAGATAAAATAAGAAGAAAAATGAGGTGGCAATAGGGAAACTTCGACCCCAAGGTCATCTTAGAGACTTGGTGAATATACAATTGGTAACACAGCATTGTCAAAATCCCAGAAGATGAGGCAGAAATTAAGTAAGATCCAGCTCATCAGCTTCTTCACCATATGAGAATGTCAACATGTGGGTTTTGATTTGGTTGGACCCCACCTAATCAATGGTGTGAAGATGATATGGAAGAGAGAATTGTTTAATTACAATTAAGATGAGACTTATTTAATTAAAGCACTTGTTTATTTGTTTAAGTTGACTTTACCTTTTCAGATTTGCAAATTGAGTGCCTTGGATTGGACACTTGATAAACATTGAACTTGATAAGTTAATTTATTATTTTCCATTAAACAGTCACATGAATTACTCTATTTTAGATGTTTCTATAAAAAATCTAAATATGTAAGACTCATTTTTGTAGTTCTTATGAAGTATCTTATAATATTTAGCATCAAAAGTATTACTATATTCGCTAGAATTTTATCAGCAATTGCTCTAGATAACTTGCTAGAATTTTTTAAATTTATACAAAAGATAAATTAAAATAGACTTACTTATATAATAATATACTTAGTCCATAATTTAAATTTTATATATTATTCTAAATTGTATAATTGATAAATAGTTACAAAGCACGCTCCTCAGGTGAAAGTTAAGAAAATACTCACTAATATTGGCTTTGTAGTAACTAATTAAAAAAATATCACTCGTAATCCTAAAAAGTTATGTCGTTCCATATTCTAGGTTGCATACAACTCTAAAAAAGAAAATTCAACCTTATTCAAGAAGCACATAGTCTCAAAGATAGGGTTGAGCAAAAAAACTAACTAAACCAAAATGAGTTTGTTTGTTTTATCATCTTTACATTGTTTTAACTTCATCTTTTTGTTATTTTCAAATGAATTATTTGTTAAAAAGGATTTCGATGAGAATTAAATATTTTTACTCATAAAACGATCAAATTGATCAAATACTGATATGAAACAAATATAATACATATGTGATATATATATATATATATCAATATAGATACCGATGAAAAATAGACCATCCAAACCGATCCTAAAATTGGAAATGGAAAACCAGAGCACTAACATAATCAGAAAATTGAATTATTGGCTATATGTTGACTGAGCACTCGTAGAAAGTAGTCAATTTAATAGAGCAAAATTATGGAAAATTCAAATGCTGGACTTTGAACAAAATAAATATAACCCAAGCAAAGTTGTTTGAGTTGGCAACAACATGTGGATGAGCATAGGTGTGTCGGCGTCAGAATGTTTTGCTCCTTTTCGGCTCCTGCGGATGTTCCGTGACTTGGCAGCATGTGGACGGTTCGCTTGCTCCCTAAGCTAGCTAGCCAGCTATTCAAGCCATTTTCTCCACGTGCTTGTCGAGGCTCGAGCCTTGGCAATTGGCATGTGGGCTGCGTGCGCACTCAGTCTCCCTCCCTCTCCAAAAAATAAATAAAACCTGTTGACTGTTTCGCTATCTATATCTTTTAGCCGTAAATCTTCAATTTCATTTCAATTTGTGCATTGTGTAAAGTCTACATCATGGTACATGTAGCAAGCTGTACGCCAATACTTATAGAGTTAATGTAAACATAATAATGAGTCAATTTGTCATAGCATATGATGTAGTAGGGTTATCCAAGCTAACCCACTTTGATCCATTCAACAACTAGGTTTAGTTATTTAGAGTATTTTTATTTTTGGATACCTAGTGAAAATTCTAAATAATACGAATGATATAGTAGTTGCTTATGTAATAACACGGATTGCTTGTTAGGTTGTTTAACAATTAAGGTTTTTATGGTAAATAACCCTCTTATTCCCCCTCCTATTGATCATTTTATACTTGTTTAATCTTTCTAAAAAATATATATAAACATTATTTTAAAATAATAAACTAAAATAAGATCCACAAATAAAATTTAAAAAAGAAGATAATTTACTCTATTAAACTAACCAAAGTCTGGCAAAAAGAAAAAAAAACTAATTGAAGATAAAGTAAAAAGTTGCTTAATGAAGAGAATTGCTTCAGATGCTAAGGGCTATCTTGGTCCATATTCCATAAGAAGTATGAGGGCTAAATTGCCTCGATCAAAAGGGTTTGTTTGGTTGAATGCACTAACTTGTTTAAAAAAATGAAAACATAGATAGTTCAACATAATGCATACCTAAATATTATTACTTTTAGAAAATTATCAGTTTTATTCTTTTTATCAATTTAAGGTGATTTCAAGGAATTAAAAATTCATTAATTCAATTAATCTAGTGAACTAGGTTCATTAATGGTGGGTCGGCTTGCTTTAACTCCTTAAAGAATGAAGATGAATGAATTAAGTAAGCTAGGTTAGGTAGCTCTAGTATGCAATTCAAATGAGATGAGGTAAAAGAACTTATTGATAATATCATAAATGGTACCTAAAATTTTACAAAATATACAATTAAAATATCTAAATTTTGAAATTGATCAATTTAATACTTAAAAGAAGTTGATTGAGGTATTGTTCATCTGCAAAAAATATTTTTTTTATGTACTAAATTGATCAATTTTAAAGTTCAAATATCAAAAGAACTTATTTATCAAATGGATTAAGAAAATCAACCCAAACCTTTTTTTTTTTCTTTTTTTTAGATTAAATGATCAACCATATCAACCCCACTCCCCCTCTTGAAAAAAATGGTTAAAAAAACTACCCCAAAAAAAAGGGTCACTCATAGGTCCAATTTGTTTACATAATTCAATTTCTACTTAATTTTGACTTGCAATAGAAAACATATGAAAAGAAAAAAGTTAAAACATAGTAAAAATAACAGAAGGTTCTCTTGATCATAGGGTATCCATTCTCATAACTAAGTCCTACTTATTTTTACAAATCACATAATTTACATATATACTACTAAAGCAAACATAAGAAGTCGCACAAGTGAAACCTAAAAATGATTGAAATAAAATGGTTGCAACCAACTAGATTAGAGGAGACACCTTGAGCCATTAACTAAAAGCACTTAGCTGGCCAACATAAGATTCCTAACTAACCAACTTGGAGCAATTTATTTATTTATTGTCTTACTCGTCCTTCATAAAATGTTTAGATACATAATCTAAACCTAAGTTTTGTATAAACTCAATAAATAAACAAACAACTCTGCATCAGCTTCTTCACAATAAGTATACTCATTGAGAACAGCTCTTCCAGGTTTTAGCAAAAATGTATCAATCTTGTTGATTGCTCATATTTACACTATCTTGTGCATTACTATTAATTTTTATCCATAAGGTTTCTAATTTGCAACTTGATTAAAGTGTTTATGAAATATCCTAAAATAAATTAGATATGTATGCATACAAATATATATGTGTAAAAATGTATTCACACATCTATAGTTGATAAAAAAATCTAATGGCGATTAAAATTGTAATGTGAGGACATACTTTATATTTATCCTAGACATATGAATAAGTCCTTAAAACTTCTTTCACATTTGTAAGACACTTCTTGTCTTATTAGTAGAGAGGATAGCCTAAGGCTTTACCAATCTAAGTAAACTCTAAATTAGCATTCTCTGTAATTTCAATTTTATTTTTGATAAAAGCAAAAATACCTTAAAGAGGGTTGCAAAAGAACTGAGCTACTTGCAAGCTACACAATTGCTCACTTTGAGTTCGGTTTAACTTTAGCTCATTTATCTAAATGAGCCAAGATCGAGCCTCAACTTTAAGTTTAATAAAAAGTGACTAAGTTCAACTTTGTTTAATTCAACTTGGCTCGCTTAACTCGGATCGTTTGTAACCATAAAAACTAAGATAATTTATTATTCTTTATTTTCTAGTCCAAAACCTAAATGTCTAAAAATCCAAATCTATGTTTTGATTACATGATTTAGACTATTTTATCAATTAAGCAATTATTAAAAGTTCATCATGGAAAATCTAAAAAAAATTAAGCATTAGCTCTTTATTTAACACAAAGCCTTACATTTGATGATTTGAGACTTGAAAGGTAACAATAATGAGAATTATAGGATACAATTATGAGACCTTCAAAGATTAAGAAATAACATGGGATGACTTGATCATTTTTCCATGCTTTAAATTTATAAAACATCCCTATAAAATCTTGAATTAAAGTAAGGAGAAATTGCAAATTACTTTCCCTAAACATTTATCTAAGTGCGGATTCAACCCTGAATTTTCAAAGTGAGTTTTTTTTTTTTTTTTTCTAACTTCTTAAACTTTCAAAGATTGGAATAATTAAGCACATTTAACATTTTCTATTAAAACAAGGATGATGAAGTTCCAAAATACCCCCCTAAACTTTTATCCATGCATGGATTTATTCCCTCAAATTCATGGAAAATGTTAACTTTCTTAATTGTGTTAATTTTTGAAAGTTTAAGGGGTCAAAAAGCTCATTTTGGATGTTGATAGGATGAAACCACACCTTGATAAAAGTTTAAGGGGATAATTTTCTATTCTCTTAAAAGTAAAATTATATGAAGCAAAACTAAGCTTACTTAACTATAGTTGTTGATACCCTTACACTTTTGGTTGACCACACAAGTTGGTAAGTCAACCACCATATCCTATGGTCATTGGCATTAGGCAAGTGATTAAACATTACGATGTATGGTTATCTAAGTAGTGTCTCCCTGTAGTAGACCATTGTTGATTAATGCTCGACCATATTATCTTCCAATCGATGTTAGTTTTTTTTTTTTAATTTTCTATAAACTTATTTCTAAACTCTTTCCTAAGTTAATTCTTAAAATTAAACAAAATTAAAAACATCTTCAACTTAAAGTTTAACCCTAGAACCAAAATAAAATAATTTATGAATAATGCAAAGTTATATGAAAAAATTTGTAATTTTTAGACTTATAGAAAGTGTTGGAAGGGCATATTACAAATAACTATTTATGGATAAAATAAGTGCAAATAAGTTGATATTACTACTTTTTGGTTAATTGCCTTTTTTGGATTAGATAAGCAGTCTAATTTTAAAAATTGCTTCTAATTTAATTAGCATATCTTGTTTGTGTTAATTTTGAGATTAAGACATTTTTGAATAAATATGTTAGTATAACATGATTATTTGTGACATCTTTTGTTATGGGTTTTAAGATCATTGGATCCAAGTGATGTTTTCATGCTTGAGAGACTAGCCATTTGTATTTGTTGCTCTTACTTAAATTAACGTCTAAACGGTTTATAAAGGTTTCTTGAACTTATGTGCCTCCACAAGGAGATAAGGACACATAATAGACTTTTTATTGCATTTGTGTTTAGGGAATGAAAAATCATATACTCCAACATTTTTATATTGTCATACGCTTCTCTATCACATGTAAAACTTCCACTTATAACACTTTAATTAAGATATAAAGTGCTTTATGTCTCTATGTTCCTACAATTTTCATCACTATAGAAGTCAAATCTACAATACATGAATAATGTAAAACAAACTTTTTGCATCTCTTTGATAATGCTCACTTTTCTTTTAAAGTCATAAACAATATTACTCAAATAGTCCCCTATACTAAAATAATATACTTGCTATTAATCACCAGTAGATATTAGCATAACTCCAAACACATACACAATAATAACTTTAGCACATTATTCATAGATTAAGTCATCTCCAACACTTAAAATACAACTAAACATAGAACATCATAATCTAACATTATGTGGCTTAAAGAGTTTACTAAACTATACAAATACAACTAATAGCAACTACTAAGGTTCATATCCATAGTAATATTAGAAATCAACATAAGACTAATTAGAGTCTCTATCTCCTTAAACCAACAAGCTAAATCAAATATCAATCGAATAGTCATTGGTGCTATCATCACCCCCATTATCCACCACGATATCATAACTTATTATTTTATATTTTATATAAAGAAATAAAATGATATAACTTATTTTTAGACTAGTTTAAATCTTGTAGGAAAAAGACAAATATACCTCCACTAAAGCTGATATTTACAATAAATTTTTTTTTTATATTTAGGTGATTTTAGCCTTAGTCAACTAATACCAAGAATTTCTTTCACCAGTAAAACCGAATTATATTCAATAAGAAAAAAATCGATCAAATATATTGATACAAAAAGACTAATGGGCTAAGAGTTAGGAATATAAAACCCCAACTGAATAGATGACATGTCTCTTCAAGCATCATTATATTTACATAGGTTACACCATGTGATCACCTACAAGAACAAAATCTACCTAAGTGGAAACAATGTATCTTATATAGGAATAATATATCTTGCATAAGGACCATAAGCAAAAGGAATGCAAAGATGAAGCACTCATAAAATGTTACTTATTCATATTGCTACTATGATGAATTGCTCAATTATCACAATCTTTAGACTAACTGAGTTATAAAAGAAATCAAACGATGAGAATGTAATGTTGATGATCAATCATGGTGGAAATAGTATAAAAAAAATCCTTTCAAGAATAACAATGGAAGATATAGGTATTGAAATGAGCGTGTGCTACTCTCACTAAGTGTTGAATTTTGACATTCATCATTGCCTCACACAAATCCATTTCAATTGCAACTCCTTAAATTACATTATTGTAATTAGCATTGGTCCCATGAGCTTGTAAGTTTTGGCCCTCTATCATTTTAGCTCTCATTGAAAGGATTCATCCTCAAATCTTCAACCATATCAAAAGGAGATAATTCATAACACCAAAATAAGCACTTACGTAATACTCACCAGAAAAATCCAATTTGAAAGCAATTTTTTTTAATCTTCTCAATAATTTTAATTGGTCTTGCTTGTAATTTGAATGTTTACTGACCTAGGAACTCTTCTTTCTCATGTGTACCTACATCAAATCACCATGCTAAAATCATTTGGTTTAATGGAATAAGATCATAATGTAATAACTATTATTAAAAAATGGAATATAGCTGTAACATGACATTATTTTTTTTTTTTATATTAATGAGTGTATTTTGATGACAAAAAATAATTCTAGTGTGTTAAATTACTATTCATTAGTTTGAGTGATTAATAACAATTTTTTATTTTGTAATAAGGAATTGGGTCTAAAATCTAGTTAAAAACCAAAGTAACTCTTCCATTAGGCAACAACTCTTCTATAAGAAATAAGATTGCAATGAAATAGTTATTATGATACTAAAATATGCTTTCACACGTATGCTTAAATATTTAATTTTACATATATTTAGTACATTATCTAACATATTGACACATGGGAAGAAACAAAGATTCCATATATTTAGAAAGAAATAAAATCTCCATATTATTGCACCTTTTTTTCCGAAAAAATAAAAGCAATTTACGTGTGTAAATATGAGAAGAATGGAAAGGAAAATTATGCGGATATCCCGAATATTTTACACTTGCACTGACCTCCCTTTTTTTTTTTTTTTTCTTTTTCCTAAGTAGGGACTTAGATCTCCTAATGTGGGCTCTAAGGTCAAGGTGTTGACATTTTAAAAGGCAGGGTCTGTACAATTTTAAAAGATTTAATGGATATTAATCTAAACCCTTAGAGGGGGAAAAAAAAAAAAAAGAACTCACAAGTTTGAAAGAATATCTTTATTTATTTTTTGCTTCCATCAAAATTAAAATCTAAAAGTGTTAATGAGCTTAGAATATAAATATTATTATTTATTTATTTAGACTTAACTCTCAGGCTAAGTGACAATGTTCAGCAAGTTCGATTCAGTTATAAAGATGATCAATGGAGATTTGGCATGGTGGGCTTGGAGTAGGGCCTCTTGAACCGACTTTTTTGTCATCCAGCCTTTAACATATGGCTCATGGACTAATGGGAACCCATCTTAGTAGATAATGTTGATGACTAAGCTCTATAAATACCTAAAGTCCCTCCTTAATTGAGGCTAAGAAAAATTTGATAGAAACATCAAAGGGCTGTCGAATTTCTATTTTAAGAGATCAAACATTCATTCAACACTAACAATGGGATTTGATATTTGACAGCTTCTCTATTTATCATAAGTGCATTTGAGATATTTAGATTGCTTACTCCTCTTACCTATTCTACTTCTCTCTTGATCGTTCTTCACATGTCACTGTTGTCACTCCTTGCAAGCCACGTGTAGTGCGAGACTCACACAATATGCACATGACTACTTCCTTTGAATCCACCCATCTATCGAAAGTGATATATTTTTAAAAGAATAACATAAAATCCAAACATTTTTGTACAAATTTAACTTTTTAGGAATTAAATAAACGACTCCATTCATGCATAATGAATAACTTAAAGTAATAGCATACCAATGAAAAAAAGAAATGGATAATATTAATGGTGTTTTTGGATGAAAAGGATTTAGAGGAAATGAGTAGAATCAAAAAGAACATAAATAGAATAAAGTATAATCTTTCGTATGTGCTTGGTAACACATGGAAAGAAATCGAAAGATATATTTTTGTCTCAATCATTTTATTTTTGTTAGAATAGAAAAATCAAGTAAAATAGAGTTGGTAATTATCCTTATTTTATTATGTATTATTGTAAATGATGATTTTATAATTGTTTTTCATTTCCATGTATTTTCACCTATTTTTCTCCTAATTTTGAGAGGAAAGAAGTGGACTCTAAAGTGAAAATAGTAAATTATACCAGAAGGTCACAACATTTAAGGGTAAGTTTATTTGAGATCACAACATTTTGAATGATTTATTTGGGATCACAACATTTAAGGAAATACGTTAATTGGGGTCACTATTAATACGTGTCACAACATGGTGGATCTTTTGAATTTTAGTTAAAAATTTTTCCTATTAACATATGTCAATGATTACCTCAATTAATTCACTTCTTTAAGCATTGTGACATCAAATAAACTACTCGAAACGTTGTGACTTCAAATGAACTTACTCCTAAACGTTATACCTTCTAGTGTAATTTACCAAAAGTAAAAATGTTTTCTTTTTCTTCTTCTTCTTGATGCTTTATTTAAGTTGGCAAACATTTCAATTTCTTGTGTTTCTCTTGATTTCTTCCCATTTCAATTGTATTATTCGCATCCAAAAATAGTGTAAATTCATTGCTTGAATTGTGCATTTTTTTTTCTTTTCTTTTTTCTTTTTTTTTCGTTAATTTCATATCTAAAATTATCATATATCATACCCGATTTAATTTTTCCTTCGTAAATATTACACCCAAAATGTGAAATTAAATTACAAAATTAATTGAACTTATATTTGTCAAATTTATTTTTTCATAAGATGACATGGCAAAAGAAATTCATTGGTCGAATAACATAACTTAAAGATAAGACAATAAATTTGAAAAATAAAAAAAAAAATTATTGAGTCCAACATTTAATAATTCTAATTTTTAGATGTAAAATTTAAACTACCCATTCATTTCAACAATTGAACAAAACCGTCATGGAATTGTTGTTATTAAAGAATAAAATAGAGCTGTCATTGGATTATATATCATCCATTAATTTTTTATTTAGATGACGTATTTTAGGTGGGAAAAAACTAACTCTGCTATTGAATTGTTATATATAAGTATGAATAATGAATTTTTAAAATAAAATTTTTTCATTAAATTATTTTTATATTTAATTAAATATCCCAAGGGCGCTCGAATAATATAATAGTGCAACGAACGAGATGAAAATATTTTAGAGTTCGGAGAGGTTTTGATGTCATCGGAAAAAGAAACGATGAGAAAAAAAGGCAGAGACGACCTTACCCTTACCAATGGTCATCCATGACTAGACTAAATCCGAAGGTTCTTTACGCGTTTGTTTACATGTTTCTACCTTTTCGTGATGTCAAATGTATCTAGAATGTCACAGCAATTTCAATGGATTAAAAAGACAAGTTGGCCAGGAATCGTTCATCCCCATTTATATTATTAATAGATTCCCAGAAGGCATTAAGCTCAAGGGGAAATTCTATTTGTGATTGTATTATTTCTCTGTATTAGTTGATGACTTGACTTGTCAAAAGTATATAGGCAATTGTAAAGGAAAGAGGAACCAAAAAAAAAAAAGGGAAATGAAAAAGAAAAATGTATTACTATATTGTTCCTAGTGGCCTTTAATTGAATGCATTTTGAGTTTGATTATTCTCTTTTTGCTACTTCAACCACAAATAATAATATATTCTATCCTCCTGGCCTCCATTGGGAGTAAAAGTTCCAAGAAAATTCCTGAAATTAATATATATGATTAATGCTCCTATATTTTCTTGATCTCTAGATATCATTGTTAGCAGATGTATTTGGACTTTGAGTAAAGTGACACTTAAAATTTTAAAATATAATTCTACCGGGGAATTTACTTATAATTATGCCTTTCTATAATTTTTTTTTTTTAGGATTTCTCCTCTAAACCTTTTGAAACTGTTTATATATATATATATATATAAAAGAGGAGTTATAATAGGATCCGACTGAGTAGTCAAATTTTTATTTATATCGTATTTATATCTGCATAGTATCTTTTTAATTAGTTTATGGATAAAATTATCAGTTTTTTATTAGTATTTATTTTATGTTAAATATTTATTTAAAACCGATAAAAATATAATCTTAAAATGACCCGAATAGAATGATATAAATAGAGGCATAGTAGAGAATTACATCCAGCAAGAAGAGTTGGGTTATAAACATTTTCAGGGTAACTCAATCAAACATATGAAATTGATACGAATAGTACGAGGGAATTCACGACGTCGACCTCTATAACAATTTTAACCTCCTTGTCCCAAACAAATTTTCATACTGAACGAAATCACATGCGATTTGTTTTATTGAGATTAACATTTGTGATGATTAATGATTACAAAATATGAAGAACTACAATTACATTCTAGTTAAGTTACAATCTTTATATATACATCTTAAGCTTTATAATTGTAAAAGATTAATTTCCCAATCGAAGTTGTAAGATTCACAAAGAAGAAAGGCCGGACAAAAGCCACCATGCTTTTTTGGTTTTATTTCATAATAATTCATAAAAAGGGGTCGCAAGAACGAAGTGGGCCCACAACCATAGGAAATGCCATTTTTCTCATTTCTTCATTCACATTTGTTTTCAAAGGGGTTTTATTTATACGGAAATAGGGAGGAGGAACTATGGAATGAATGAAACTTGGGTGAAAAACTCAAAACTTGTTGGATATATATGATCGTTAAAATAACGAATAAATTTTGGGTATGATTAATTAGTTTATAATTTTATAACCTTTTTATTTTTTATTTTTTTTAAAATGAACATAAAATTATTTTGGTATTGATTTTACATGAATATATAAATTTAGATATAAAATTATATAAATTTATGATTTTACATATTCTATATGTCTCAATTGTGAGTTTGACAAACTTTGATTAAATTTTATAAATTATATATATATGGTAGTAACTCTACATAATATCTAAAAAATTATTATAATAGTTATTCTATAAACCATCAGAATGTAACTATAAGAAAAAAAAATTGTTATCCCAACTTACTTTCTATATTTTAAAAATGTTTACATATTTTTGATTTAGTTAATATATGTCAAATATTTATTAATAGAGATACAATAAAAACAGAATATAAAGAACAGCAAACGTTTTCCGTAACTATATATATTTAAATTTTATTAATACGCACGTCCTTGCTGTTTGTAAAAGTACAGATAACATAAATGTTTCATAAACCGTACTCACATAGACAGACACATGTAAGCTGGCCTCTAGAGTCTTGACTAAGGAAAGGAAAAAAATAAAAATAAAAATAAAATTTATATATAAAATTTTAAACTAAACGAAAATTAATATTATATTACCCGAGAAAGCTTCCAATAGAAGGGCCTTGCTGGCTACGGGTCCATCAGGAAGTCTCTCTGTACGAGCTGCGGGTATATATTCACATTCAAGCTCCTCTATTCAAGATCCCTTTTTTCTCACATCGACTCTACTTTCTTAACATCTCACCTTCTTCTCTATTTCTTCTTTCAATCATAGTCTCTCTCAATTATTATATTCAGATACTTCTATATGCTTTTGTGACTTATATATAAATATATAGTTGATCTATACATATATATATACTCATAATTGTTATTATAACTAACTAATTATAAGATAGTAGCCGGTGCAATTAGCTATTAGCTAGGTTTCATGGAAGAAAACATGGCGTTGAACAAACAAGGCGACGACTTGATCGATTTGCCTCCTGGGTTTAGATTCCACCCAACCGATGAAGAGATCATATCTCACTACCTCCAACCTAGAGCCATCAACAACAAATTCACCGCTTATGCTATTTCTGAAGTCGATTTGAATCGGGTCGAACCATGGGAGATGCCTAGTAAGTTCTTTCCTAAATTATTTTCATTAATTTTTCCTTTTTCTTTTTTTGTTTTTGGTTTTATTTATGTGCGTGTGTGCCTTCGTGTGTGAGCAGATAAAGCGAAGATGGGGGAGAAGGAGTGGTACTTCTTTTGCCAAAAAGATAGGAAATATCCGACAGGTACGAGGACGAATAGAGCAACAAAATCAGGTTACTGGAAAGCTACGGAAAGGACAAGGAGATTTACATGGGTAAAGGTGGGAGTCATAGGCCTGAATCCATTATTGGTATGAAGAAGACACTTGTGTTTTATATGGGTAGGGCTCCTAAAGGAGAGAAAACCAACTGGGTTATGCATGAATTTCGTTTGGAAGGAAAATTCCCACAATACTACAAACTCTCTAAGGTAATTGATGCATCATTTTAAATTTTATTTTTTTAATTATATTATCTACTCTTTTTTTTTTTTTTTTTTTTGCCTCAATTATATCATCTACTTGGTCCTTGTTTTTTTCCCCCTAAAAACAAAAAAAATAATAATAAATGAATAAATTAACTTCAAAGAAACGGTTTGATCAAATTGGGGGGAAAAAAAAAGTAAAGAAGAACAACTATTGTTGCTTATTTTATGGTGTAATGGTGCAAATTCAATGATCGGCCAGGTTGTACTAGTTGAATCAATAAACTATCTCAATATTCATTTGTTGGTCAAGTTGTTTTTCCTTTTCTTTTTCTTTTTCCCTGAGTAATTACTTTTTATTTGATATTATTTTTTGTTAAAATTAATTGTCCATGATGTGGTTGTATTTTTAATTATTTGATCGAGTTTTTAATTTTAATTTTTAATTGCTACTATTTGTAGGACGAATGGGTGGTTTGTAGGGTTTTCCACAAAACCACTGGAATCAGGAGAGGACCAGTTGATGCAGGCCAGCTAGTGACCACTTTCATAGATGACATGCTTGATGAGGAAAATTCTCCACCACCACCTCTGATGGACCCCTCCACCCCGAGCGGCGGCGGTCCGAGTTCTAGTAGCTTCACCGACTGTGGTGGTGGCGCCGATTATGAGCATAAGATGAAGGCAGAAATAGTCTCTAGAGATGAGTTCATCTTTCCTACAAACTCCACAAACCATTATTACTGCCCACCCGCTTATAACAGCAACAACATTAACAGCAATAATTATCCGATGGCAAGTCCTAGTCCCAGCATTAATCCTGCTCTTTTCAACGGCCGCACCACCCCAATTTGTTGGGATTGAATCAATGCAAAGTGGAGTATTCATTATCCAATAATAACAGTATTAATTTGCAAGGTAGTGTGTCACATAACACGGGGATTAGTACGGACGTGAATAATGCAACTCCAGAGACATCATCAGTTGGAGTATCGAAACAGGAGATCATGAGTTCAAATCAAATCAACAACACGGCCACGATGACAATGATGATGTTGAACAAGGAATTTGAAATGGATGGACTTGCTGATTTAGAATGTTTGTGGGATCTTTGATGGTTATACCATGATCTTGTGTCTGTAGTATAGCTAGAGAGAAACTAGCTAGCTAGAAGGCAGGAAGTTGCATTATTACAAAGAGAGAGAATCAAAGGTTTTTAGAATGTGATTCCCCATATATTATTAGCTCTAGTGGGTTTGTGATTTTCTTTTTCTTTTTTCTTTTTTTTTTCCTGTTTATAGATTCGGGTTGTCTCTGCAATTTTTTGGTGGATTTGGGTGATTGTTGTCAGTTTCATAAGTTATTACAATTACATTGGACATGTTAATTACATTATATGTACATTATTTATACATAAATATAGTGATATTCTTGTTTTGTGGTTTGATTTTATGTTTGTACTTTGCATCACATTGATTATTAATTTCTTTAATTTTCTTATATTATCTAAAATTGACTGGGTGTGCAAGAAGACTAGATGGACTTTAAGGTGATAACCCTTTGCCTAAAGAGTTTATGCATACATACATACATACATACATATATATACACTCTTGTACTCTTTCACATATGTATATGCTTGTTCCTTTTTCACTCATATATGATATGTATGTAGTATGTATGTATGTATGTATGTATGTATATCCTCAATTTTTTGAGATTTATTTAATAGGTGTGACTATTTAGGTCTAAACAAGATTATAGGAAATAAGGACGTCACAACTCATAGCATAAGAAAAATGATACGTTGTCAATTCAGCCCTAATTTAATGGGTAGTGTAAATGGGGATTGAATGAATTCATTGTATTTGAACTATATGGTAAAAATATTAAGTTAGGTGTAACCATAATTTCCCAATTTGAGGTGCGCATGACCTTCATCCACAAAAACATAAACTTTTTTTTTTATATATATATTTAGAATTTCCTTAGCCTATATTATATATAAACTCTCTCTTTTACTAGATTGACTATAGAATTGCCTAATGGGACAATCAGAAAAAACTAATGACTAGCACGTGCAGGTCTTAATCCATCGACAGGTGCTGGTTTACCAGATTCAGTTAATTCAGTATATAAGCCAAGGAATCAGGTTTTTTTTTTTTTTTCTTCACTTTTTTTACCTCCCGGAAGATCAAATCGAATCAAAGTCCCTTCAGGCAATTCAACTGTTAAGATTTTTTTCTTTTTTTTCTGACATTACAACAAAGAAAAGAATCCAATATGATACCTCTCACTTGAGAGATCTATCGACGTTTCAACTGTTTAATATTACTCTTTATGGTATGGCTATAAATTAAGTTTCCATGTAAACTTCATTTTCAGCTCCATAGCACTAGCAGATAACATATATATTTATCCTTAGACTGAAAGTAAGAATTTGATCAGAAAAGTAGTGTGTCCATTTCAGATGGCGTAATATGATGCAACAGTTGCTACAGCATAAAAGCAAAAGTAAAAATAGACATGGAAGAGAGAGAGAGAGAGAGAGGGTTTTCATGTGCGAAGAAGGAGAAGATTAAAGAAGATGCTACCATTATCGCCCACACATTTTAGTTTGAGATGAACATTCAAAGCAAAGATATATTATTATTATTATTTTTTTTATGTTAAAAATGTATTGTTTATTTACAGACTTGCTGGGAAATTAAGCGGCCTTGGCCAGTTGAATATATTTTACGTGAATTAAAACAGCATATATAGAAATGTGATTTGGTTTAAGCAAATGAATGAAGATAATAAAAGCAAAGCAAACAAAAACAGCATAACTTTTATAGAATTGCCTATCACAACAGAATACCCTGATTTGTTGCATGAGATTATGGGGCCACCAACCAGTCAAGAGCCGCACCATCCCCCACTAGCATGTTATATATATATATATATGTGTGTATTTATGCACGTATGTATGTATGTATGTATGTATGTGCTTTATGTATGTATATGTATGTATATGTATGTATGCACATCCTACGGTCACAGAAATGGAACATTAAGCCTGCTCATCGGCTAATTAAATTTTGTGTTGTATATCATATATGCTTGACAGAGAAACTTTTTGGTTCTCCCATCTGTTAGAAATGGCTTTGAAGCTATTGAGATGGGAGAGAAAAGTTGAGAAATATTATTTCCCCTTTTTTTTTAATCTATTATAACTTTCAAGATGAGACAATTGAACTTAGGTTATTTTCGGTGGGAGATATACCACTTGGATATAAGGGGAAAAAAAATATAATATCTTAATAAAATATTATAAAATACTACTAGGTCAAAAATAATTCTAAAAATAAGTTAAGCTCATTATTTTAAGAAAAGGAGTTCAAATTCTAATGAAAGAGATTGGTTCAATTTTTTTTTAAAATTTTAGTATTTTGTTAAATTTAATTACATATACACCCATTTATATTTATTATACATGCACTTAGTGATTTCATCCTTAAAATTGTGTATTTAGGTCCTCAAATATTAAAACGGGTGTTTATTTTATTTTACATGACCATTTTATTATAAAAGAAGATCATACAAAGCATTTTAGTTAATTTATTCAAGAAAAATAGTAAAATAAGGTCAAAAGAAAGTTTTCTAATTGGGGTTTGGGCACTTAATTTCAAAGATGAAGGGCAAAGTGCACATCCAATAAATATAAAAGCATCAATTTATAATTTGCCATTTTTTTATCACGATATCTAAGGGCAAATTATTTAAATATTGAATATATTATAAAAGATCTTAAAAATTGATGCTTAATTTCAAGCGCATGGTTCTAAGTGTATAATATTATCATGATTTTTCATTATTTGTAGTCAATTTTATTTGATATTTTAAATTTTTTTATTACATGCCTTTTTTTAGGGGAAAATGATATTATTTGTTAAAAAATTACTTTTGATTTAATTTAAAAGAAAAAATGTTAAATTTGGTACCTAAACTTTTCATAAAAATTCAATTTAATTCATAAAATTTGAAGTAGTCAATTTATATCGGATTAAAGTTTCGTGGCTATATTTACTACATTTCTAACACTGTTTGATCTATTTCTTGATGTATAAAAAGCAGCGTATTGGTGTTAAACAATGTTAAGGGCATTAGTAAAAATTCAATTATATGGTGTCTCTTCTACATTTGCAAATAGAGCAAACA
Organism: Combretum micranthum; assembly: GCA_024138025.1. Taxonomy (NCBI): domain Eukaryota; kingdom Viridiplantae; phylum Streptophyta; class Magnoliopsida; order Myrtales; family Combretaceae; genus Combretum; species Combretum micranthum. The sequence goes on along the minus strand of JAMXBD010000015.1, from coordinate 1,072,175 downwards.
TTATTAAGGATATAGTAAAAATAGTTACAAAAAGTTTGATTAGATATTAAAATGGTCACTTTAAGCTTTAGGTACTAAGTTGAATTTTCATGCAAAGTTCATGCACTAAATTTGACTTTTACACCAATTTAAATAGAAAATAATAAATTGATTGGCTCATTCTACGGAAACAAAAAGATTTATAGAAATTAAAATGGACATAACACATCATGACATGACATTATGTGGTCGTTTTGTATCCACTATAGATATGACTATAGAGGTATAATGTTGGTCCCACATATGTTGTATGATCTCACACTTCATTAATCTTGAAAAAAAAAAACACTTAATTGACGCGTGGAGAAATGTGATTAGGAAGAAATGTGAGAAGAGGAATAGAAAATTCTTAAGGTAAATTATATTATAAAGTATTAACATTTAAGAGTAAGATCATTTAAGGTAGCAACATTGGTATCAATGTTTTGTCAAGTTCATTTAAGGTATCAATGTTTTGATTAGTTTTTAATTAAGTTTTTTAGATTTTCATTAATGATCAATTATTAATACCTTATTTGACTCACTTTACAAAATGTTGATATCGTTTTTTAACCACTTGAAATGTTGATACCTTAAATAAATTTATACCCAAACATTGATTCATCTGTTAAATAACTTGAAATGTTGAATCTTAAATGAACTACCCTTAAACATTAATACCTTTTAACTTAATTTGCCCAAAATTCTTAGTAGCTCTTAAACATATGTAACAATAAATTGAACTCTTTGATCTTGTATAGCTTATTCTCAATGGCATGATGGTACTTCTATAAAACTCTATTGTTGTCAAATGAGGAGAAAGAAACATGTATTTATAGATTTTTGAGCTTGTTCTCATCAGTCATATGACTTTGAAGATGAACAAACGAAATGAACCTTTTCGAATGAGAGGCATGAAAGCTTTAATATAATCAACTCTTGTTTAGGCTTCAATAGATATGCAATTCCTTAATGGGCTTCTTATAAATCAAGCCCATGCATTAATCTTCTCTTCACACAAATTAATTGAGTAAAGCCAAGAGAAACAAACTCTTTTGGCGATCCATGTTCTAAGCTCACTAAATCACATTTTGCCAATACATCCGTACTAAGTGGGTGTGACTCCATAAACTCTGCCATTAGTAAAAAGAGTCAATACAAAAAAAAAAAAAAAAAAAAAAAAAGGAACTTAAGCTAAGTTCAATAACAAATGACTCTACTACATTTTATCTTATTACTAAAAGTTCTACTAATGAAATTTAGAGGTTTTGGGCATGTACAAAATGTATTGATTCTTCCAGTTGTCCTTTGTTATATATAAATAGTTTATTTATTAACTCATTATGAAGCATATTTAAATCCTCACAAAGGATTTCTAAGCATTACTTCATTGGATTGAAAATGAAATCATAAAAGGGGCCAATGTATTAAGTGGTTGTAAAAAAAATTAGCATTAGTGCAAAAAAAGAATTTATCACTAAGCCCTTATAAAATATGTTGATTTGACATCTTTAGATGAAACCTCCTTAAGATCCCATTTATAATACTATTCAAGACATTGATCTCTTTTTTTAATCACTTAAAACATTAGTCTCTTATACGCATTACCTTATATAATGTTGGTATCCATTTTTTAACCATAAAAATTAATCTTCTATTTAAATTTACTCAAAAGGTTGTTCCATTCTGATATAATTTTCCCATTAAAAAAAAAGGTTGTTGAAGAACCAATAAAAAGGATACATCGGATTCATCAAATTATACCAAGGTAAACCCTTAACCATCATCCTTTAGATAGCTACAAACTCAACTGTGATAGATTATGACTAGGTTGTGGGTTAAGACCCCTTAACAAGTTGATCATGATAGCACAGTTAAGAATTTGGCAATGAATCAATTTATAAGATGATAAAAATACAATCAAATAATTGGATTTTAATGTTAAGGCTCTTAACTCAAAAATAAGTTGCATTATTGATAAGAAGTTTGGATTATGATGCAAAGGACCTGACCAAGGGTTAAGTTAGGCTAACCTAAGGATTATGTCCAATCAATCTAAACAAATTATTGAGGTTATGTGGGATCAACGCTAGCCTAATTGACAACCTAATCAACCTAACTCTTTTGGTGGCCAAGTAACACTTAATAGTGTCCTTTGCTGCCTGAAAAGTGGTATTTTCAAATTAACAAGTGATATGGATCAGAAAATAAGTTATAACATATGATCTTTAGTATATGCAATACAAATTGACATTACGATATAATTTAAGAATATATTTGGAATCTTAGAAATTTAAGCAAGCTAATTATAAATATTATATGTAATGGGGTTGTGATATGTTGTTATATGATGAATTTGTCAATGAGTGATCTTAGAACTTACAAGTTTAGTTATTCAATAAGGACTTGGAATCTTTAAATTCTTGAAACCATTTATTCAATATGATTGAGGTCATGGAATCGTGGATTAAAGATTATCATTGAAGTTTTAGAATCTTTTGATTCAACATTATGGTTAAGATCTTAGAATCTTCCAATGTTGTCTACTATAGAATATCATTAGTCATTAATTGTTTGTTTTGTTTTATGGATAAGATATTTATGAGTTATGGTCATAGAGAAAGTGTAGTATGTAATTGATGTATATTAATTCATATGTATGTTATAATTAGTATATTTCATTAAACTCGTGTGTGGTATGCAGAAATGTAATTAGATAGTCATTATAAGATACCGACCTGTTAAAGACCCAGGAGGGTTTTAAGATAAGTTTAGGAAAATTCATATGGGTCATAGTTATGACACGATCCTAAACCTAACCCAATAGGTTACAATAAAATATAAAATAATATATATATGAAAAAAATCAATTTTAATTGAAAAAAAAAAAAGGAAATCCTTTAAGAAGAAAAATCTCCCCCCTTAAGTCTCCATCGCTCTCACTCACAAGTCATAATCTCTCCGCTGTTTGTATATTTCCTAATGTTCACTGCACTTTTTTAGTTTTATCACATAACACACCGGTTTATATTTTAATTGACACTATAAATGTTATTTAGTAAAAAAAATTTCCGCTTTTTATCCAATTAAAATAAGCAATAAGATATATGAGTCATTTCTTCGGTTTTGTCATCTTAATAAATCCTTTCAAAAGAAAAGGCAAACAAAAATAACCTTAAAATATTAAAAAAATTACAAAAAGAAAAGAGAAAAAGATCCCTATGGTGAGTCGGGTCGACTCAATACCCCGTGGGTGTGGGTTTAGATATGACAATAAAAACATTATAAGGTTTTGAGTTGGTTTAAGAAACCCTATAAAGAAGCAGGTCCTGTTTGGATTTTACACGATCCACCCCAAAGCCACCCCAGTTGCACTCCTAATGGTATGACACTTATGTACGTGCAGAATCCCTCTATTAGGTTAGATTTAAAATTTCACGAGCAAAAGATGCTTCACAATTTAGATTTGATATTTCTAAAAGTCGGATTGCAATAATTTTAGCGACTAACATGAGATGTAGTAGACTTAATTTTGTGCAATTCATTTCCCAAATGTTTGTTAGATTTTGATATTTTTATGTTTTTTCTCTTAAGATAACCCGTTGTGATTAGTGAGTTATTTGAATAATTATATAATTTAGTGATTTTGGATAGTTATGAAAGTACAATCTAATTGTGTTAGTTTAGTTAATTTTTTAACCTCACATACCTATATTTGGCATGAATACAAAGTTTTTGGGGAAAATAAAATTATAAATTTTTTAAAGGGATAATGTCATTTTAGTACCCTAAATTTTAGCAAAATATGCAATCAAGTACCTAAATTTTAAAAATGATTAATTTAGTACCTAAACTTTGACATTGATCAATTTGTTGTCTAAAAAATTTTAAAATTGATCAATTTAATACCTAAAAGAATTTGATGAAAGTATTATTAGTATACAAAAAAACTCTTTCAAGTATTAAATTTATCAATTTAAAAGTTTAAGTACTAGATAACAGCATGAGAAATAGCTGTACTTTCATTTTAAAGTGATGATATTTTAGTACCTCTGTTATCTATGCATGTAATAGAGGTTAGTTTAGTCAAATGTTTGCCGTTTTTATCAGAATAAGTTGATGTAGGGTATAATTAGGGTCAACTTGTGACCCTCAAAACATTAGACACATAAATAATTTTTTTTTTTAAAAAAAGGACAATTCAACAAAACTCGTAAAAGCATAAACTTTTACAATTTTTTTCCTCCCGTTTTGCCAGATTAATAACAACTCTGAACATTAGTCACAAATAAATAGAAACGGCTTTCCTATTGAGCTAGGGACATTAATCGCTTGAAGCCGACTTCTATACAGTGCTGAAATTGAATGCATGCTTAGAAAAAGAAGAAAGAAGGGAGGAAAGAAAGAAAAGTCAAGCAAACCTTTTTATCCTAGAGGGATTGTGGCAAATAAATAATCACAAAATTTGAGAATTTGAATACGTAATTGCTTATGTATTTATTTTTATGTTTGAATTTTGAAATTGTTTAGAAGATTCAACCTATAAAATTAATGTTATTAAATGATACATACCTAACCAAACTTTTGCTGAGAGTATTGAGATAATATAAGGGGGCTATTGAAAAACAGGCTGGTGATTTTAAGTCCTATACATTCGGATATCTTACTCTTGTGAATGGGATGTCAATAGTATAATAATCCATACTTTACGGAATTATAAATAATAATTAACAAGGAATATATTTGGAAGCACTAAATATAGCTTTATATTAATCTGTAACTTGACTTTCCAGCAAAGATTTTATGAGTTGAATAAAAGAAAACTTATAGAAATATTAAGAATAATAATTTCATTAATCTTGTTATGAAATTACATTTCCTCGATTGACAATAAGGATTTTTGTTGAATTATAAACCAAACGGAGTAATAATATAATAAAATGAATACTTCTTCTATTTTGGAGTTATGTAGTCGAATAGTCAACTTAAAATGGAGTAAGGCTTAAACATGAATATGGCTTGTAATTTGTGTTGGTGGATAGTGTTCTTGTTTTTATTCTTATTGAATTCATAGTTTAAAAACACATAAAATTAAAAATCAAATTATAATATAATTATATCTATAATCTTGTCATAATTGCTTTTTTTCATAGTGTCTTATGTATTGTATATGTATTTTCTTTCTATAGGATTCATAATTATAATATATTTATATTTATTATTGGATAAACTCTCCCTTATTGTAAGGAATAAAACTTAAATGTTAGAACAATTCTTCTATTGAATGGAACAACAATTCTTTTGTTTTATGATTTGGCTTATTTTCGAAAAAGAGTTGTTTTTTTATAAGAAATGGTTATTCTTCTAGTAAAGTGAAGGAATAAAGATTTCTTTTTTTCTTCCACATTACATGGAATAGATATTCTTTATGTAGAATTTTTACAAACCAAATGAGAGAATAACTATTCCACAGTAATAAAACTAAAATACAAATTCTACTTTTGTGAACCAAACGCAATATTAATGACTCATTTGGTGTTATTTTATTGGACATTATTATTATGATTAAACATAATTGCATTTATGATAAGAGGAAAACAAACAAGTGGTTGTGAGTCTATTGACAACTTGTTCATTTAACATTAATAGCTATTTATCCATCCTGTTCTACATGAAGTTACTATTACAACGTTTACTCGAGAAAAATGATAATTTATAATGAATTAATATTATATAAAATAAAATGGCGAATAGCAATTTATATCCATATACTCATTAGTTGCAAAATTTTGTGTTATTAAATGCTACATACCTAACTAAGCTTTTGCTGACTGTATTAAGATGATACAAGGGGACTATTGAAAAGCAGGTTGGTAATTTTGAGTACTATACTTTTGAATATCGTACACTTGTGAATGGGGTACCATAATTATAATAATGTAACAAATTAAAGCATCGGAACATTATATGGTCAACATGACTTAAATGTATTATGCACCTATAGGGGCAGAAAAGCATATAGGTTACGATGCATGGATTTACGGGTCTTGACATATGATCTGATGATAATGGACTCACCACCAATTGAGATGAAAAATAATAAATCCTACTTTTATATCTTATTCTTATCCTAATAGTGTCCATTTATATTTTGTTCATATAAACTGATAGACACTTACAAGCAATAAAAGATTTCACCTGAGACACATTAAAAAAAAAAAAGAAAAAAGAAAACTAAAACTAACTAAAATATTAAGAGTCAACATTATAACCTTTCGGTGTAATTTACACATTAAACATCTGGCAATGGATTATTGCTAAAAAATGAAAGTACAGATACTTCCCATATCATTAATCATTTATGTACAAAATTGATTAATTTTAAGCTTCAGATACCTAATTATAAATTTAGTGAAAATTCAAGTACTATTTGTGATATTAACATTGTTTTAAATATAAAGACATAATCATATTTAGGTCGCCCCATGACTTAAAACAGACAAAAAAAATTAGAATTCGGATGGACACGCATATTGACTACGAATAGACAACACAAGATAATTACGATGCGAACATTTTTATATATTGTTAAATGGAACAAAACTTGAAACGAGATGCAACATGGACCCATTTTGAGTACATTGTTTTCAAAGGAAAGGTAATCATTTATCGAATTAATGTATTTTAACAATGCCATATGAAGGAAAAACAAATCATACTAGCCAAATAATATAAATGGAGGAAACATTTGAGACAGTCTCAAGAAAAAATGAAATAAATATTTCAAATTTTATTCATATTTGATACAATAACACAAAACAAATCGACTATTTATAGTATATGAAGGGTCTTATAATTTTTCATATCAATATGAATGGGCACACAATAGGTTACTAACCTAAATTTTTCGCCCCACTCTTCATTGTAATATATTCTAAAAATTCAAACTTCTAGATGTAATGTAGTAAAAATTTCCCCCCATTCTTCATTATTATAATTAGGACCATAACTATGATTTAAATATTTAAACTTATAGATGTGATGTAGGTTATAGTATTTATTATTTGATGTAGATGTTAGGTTCTTCCTGAGGTTGGTCATGCACCTGTCACATCGATTTTGTGTCTTACATGTGACTTTTGAGTGTTGATGGGGGTGTGATGCTTGATGATGAGATAGGATGGAGAGAATGACGGGGAAGATGAACAGCTAATATTAATGTTTAGACTATATAAGTAACAAATAAGGAAGCTTAAGTATGTGAACAATCTTAAAAACAAAATTGTGTTTAAAGAACAAGAAACAAAATAGCAGAACAGTGCACTATATTGATGAGACTAAGAGTAAAATAAGAAAAAATTCTGCATAGAGATGAAGTAAACTAGCTAGCTGTTTGTAGCTTGACTACCTCTTTAATTAGCTATGTAAAATTGGCTTACGCGTGTACAAATATAACATTGACATATGTCAAATAATAAGCTACTATACAAGCTAGTAATATCTTCACACATATCCTTCAAGTTGGAGCCATTAGAAAACCCAACTTGCCACACAACCCATTATGTTGAATAGCGATGAGGCTCTTGGTTAATGTGCCTTTCAAATAATGAAGCAAATGAATAGAGCTTGAATATGAGCTAAGCGTAGCTAAGACATAAACTGACTCAAACGTGACAGCAAACGCAATATTAAGCTTTGTGAGTATCATATACAATAACCTGCCAACGACATGCTGATAGAATGATGGATCATCAAACAACTCACCTGAATCAGAAGGGTTATCTAACATTAAACGTTGTGGTAAAGGAAAATCAACCACCTTAGCTCTAGTCAAACCTACATCATTCGATGCATCAATAGTAAACTTTCATTGATTAACCAAAATACCACTAGTAGATTGACATATCTCCAAACCAAGAAATAAACTTGCTAAACCAAGATCTTTAATGGTAATTTCATTATGCAAGTGACACTTAACTTCATTAATAAAAGCCACATGGGAACTCATAATCAACATGCCATCTACATATAGAAGAATGAAAACACAACCAACTGATCCATGATGCGCGAACAAGGAATGATCGTGTGGGGATTGTGTTGATCCAAGAGAAATAAGAAATCTAGAAATCTCAATATTCCATTGTCTTGAAGCTTGCTTCAATCTATAAAGAGATTTCTTCAATCCACATACTTGGTTAGACTTTACATCCATATAACCATATGGTATTTTCATAAAAATTTATTCATCTAAATACCCATATAAGAATGCATTATTAATATATACTTGATACAAAGGTCAATCATGTGCAGCTGCTGTAGCCAATGCTTAATTTAGTCATAGGTGAAAAAGTATGATGATAGTCAATACCTTCAATTTATGTGAAGCCTTTAGCCACAAGTCTAATTTTGTATCTCTCAACAGAGCCATATGGTCTATATTTGATATTATAGACCCATTTGCAACCCATAACCTTCTTGCCTTTAGGCACCTCAATAAGTTCCCACGTTTCATTGGCTTCCAAGGCATCTAACTCCTCCTTTGCATAGCATCTTGCTACTCCTTGGATTTAGAAGCCTCAAGATAATTGTATGGTTCTTGTACAAGTAACACATTAGCAAAAGATGCTACAAAATCATGAGGAAAAGTAGAAAAATGTAGAAATATCAAGTAAGGGATATTGGTTAGTAGAAGACAGAGATGGGAAAATATTAGTACTGGTATAGTGATGTACTGCATGTATAAAGTTATTAAGCTATTGTGGAGTTTTACGCATTCTACTAAACCCGTGCATTTGATCTTGCTCGATATAATGAGAACTAGAATCTTCATTAACCAAAGAAGCATCACAATTTGAAATAGACAAGAGAACATCACCAATAGATATTGGTAGATGAGACACATGTGTATGAGTAAGAGAAGCAGATTCTTTGAAAGGAAAAGAATACTTAAAAAATACATCATCAAGAGATACAAAAACACATTTACTCATCAGGTCATAAACTCTGTAACCTTTCTTGTCATTTGCATAGTCCAATAAAACAAATTTAATGCCACATGACTCAAGCTTATCATGAGGTATAGGTAATTTTGAAACATAACACAAACATGTAAGAGTAAATTATATCGAAAGGTCACAATGTTTTGGAAATAAGTACATTTTATGTCATAAAATTTCGAGTGATTAAAAAAAGGTCATAACGTTTAAAAAAGTAAGTCAATTGAGGTCATCATTAGCACATGTCATAACGTGTCAAATCTTCTAAGCTTTAATTTTAAATATTTCTCCTATCGATACGTGTCAATGATGACCTTAATTGACTCACTTCTCTAAATATTATGACATATTTTTAATCACTTGAGATATTGTGACATAAAATGAACTTATGCCCTAAACTTTGTGACCTTCTGGTGTAATTTACCAAAACATCTAATGATTATCAAGTGATCATATGAAGGCACAACTCCAAATATATTTTTCATATGGAGATATCCAAGCAATACTTTCCATTATCATTCTATTAATCAAGTAAGTTGTAGCAAGAACACATTCACTTCATAACTCCTTGGGTAAAGAAGCGTGAATCATGATAGCTCTACAAGTATCCATGGGATGCCTATATTTTCTTTCAATACCCCCATTTTGTTAAGTATACACTATAATCTTTTGATGTACAATCACAACATCTTTGAAAATAGAACTACATTCTCTGGACAAAAATTCTATACCATTATTCAAGTGCACAAACTTAAGAGTAGCACCAAAATGATTCTTTACATATGCTAAGAAATGTTTGATAGTAGAGCACACTTTACCCTTAAAAGTAAGCATTACCATCCAAGTACATTTAGTTTAATCATCGAAAATATCCATTAATATCTCACAAGTGTAATAGACTCAATACTATGCGAACTCCAAATGTCAATATGAATAAAATCAAAATGAAATGTAGAAAGACTTAAACTTCTATGAAAAGAAAGACAATGAAACTTAGCTTCTTGACAAGCATGACAAATAAAGTTATAAAAGTTATAAGACTTATAATCATTCAAGTAATGAAGTTTAGAAATGGAACTATGTCCTAAACGAGCATGCAACAAGTAAAGTTTATCATCAACAAGAGTGTTTTAATAACAAGACAAATCACTATCTACTAACATATCATGAGAAGCAACTCCACTTGACTTTAGTACATATAGTCCAGTCACCATTTGTCCTAATGCCAGTACATGCTTAGTTTTCGAGTTGTGTAAAATACATGAGAACTTATCTAATATGGCGTGTATATGATTGAAGTGAAGTACACTAGAAATTGATAATAAATTATGTTGGAAAGAAGGAATGTAAAAAACATTATGTAGTATAATGGTTGGTGTTAAATGAACATTTCCATCTTTGGTAATATGTACATAAGAACCATTAGGTAGTTTAATTTTTTATTGTCGTTCTAGGTTATGTGTTTGAAACAAGATGGAAACATAAGGAGTCATATGATTTATAGCTCCCATGTATCTAAGAATTCACACAATTATTAAAAGAATTCATTCTAAGTTTATGACTAGAGATACCTGCAAACATTTCCAGTCATACCATTAGAATAATCACCATCAGGTGAAGAACTTGTGGCCACCTTTGATTGTATGATGTGTAACACTTCCATGCAAACATTGTGCAACATATATGAATCAATTTCGTTCCCTTCACATTGGCGCATAACTTGTTGTTCAACTTACAAAATTGATCAATCAGACTTTCAAAATATGAACATATTTTATTAGCTACCCTACTGCGCTTGGACATTACAACTTTCTTTCCTTTGTACCATTCTAGATATCCTATGAGCTAAAAACAATTCTCCTTAGTATATCCTTTATCTTACAACGTTGACAAAACAACTTCCTACCCTTCCTTTTATCATCATCCGTTACTCTACCCTTCACATTAAAAGCCCCAACTTCCAAACTACTACCAATACTAGATGTGGTTTGCTTTTGCTTCTCTATGTATTGAACAAGATAGATAGAAAGCTTTGCCAATACTTGGCATAATATCCATAGAGAGAATTTGACTAACACATCTTTATAATTCTCATTTAAACCCATCAAGAATCGCATAAGCTTCATATTTGATTCAAACACTAATAAATGCACACTCAAATCACAAATGCAACATTCAAAGCTTCCACAAGAGCATTAAGATATCGCATTCAATTGACCTAATTCATCCTAATAACACTTTAACTTGTTATAATATTCACTAACATTCATGTTTGCTTGTTTAAGATTACAAATCTCATATTGCAATTGGAAATTAAGCGGGCCATTTGAAGTGCCATATTGATCTCTAATTTCATCCCATAAATGCTTTGTGAATTAAGCATAGAAAAAACTTTATAAAATAACAAAAGTCATTAAATTTATAATTCGACAGCGTACCATAGAATCAACTATATTCCAACGTGTCAAAGTAGCAACATTAATTTGTAAAGGTTGGAATGGATCCATCAAGAAATCCAATTTTCATCTTAGTGGCTAAGTAAAATTTGACCAACCTACTCCAAGCAAGATAAATGTTTCCATTGAAAACCAAGTTTCCTATCATTATACTAGGATGATCTAACCTCAAAATATGTAAAGGATCTGAAATTGAAGGTAAAGTACCCAATGAACTTGATGTATCATATGAATTCATGCTTATGTTTATTAATTTAAAAAACCACAAATGCAAACAATCAACTAACCCAAAATTCAAGAATACGCAAAGAAATAACTTCCAAGTTATTAGCAAGAATCAAGAACCTTTGATCTTGAAGAATGAAAATCGCAGCAATCGCGAAGAACCTCTAAGAATACTAGTCACAAACAACCAACACTCGCAACTAAAACCACAATGCGCAAATACATAGTCTGATGTCAAACAAATTGAACAGAATGGTGTGTAGTCTTTTTTCTCTTTCTCTTTTTTTTCTTTTCGACAAAGAATGGTGTGTAGTCTATTCTCAAGAAATCTGCAAACTCCAACACAAACAAATTTGCAAACCAATAAATTCAACAACACGTAACCCGCAACTTAAAGCAACACAATCTGTAACATGAAACAAATCACAAACAACCACAGCAGCAACTTTGCTAAAAAATGAAAAACTTCAACAATGTAAAATCGAAATCTCCAATCAAGAAAAGAAATTGATCATGAATAACATGTGCAACTGATACTTTGACGTACAAATCTAACTCACAATTTGAAGAACTCAATCATGAATAACCTCAATCACGAGTAAAACACAATAAAGTAAGCAACCGCTTTAATGCCATGCGAACGATGGTAAAAACAAAAATGTGCTTAAAGAACAAGAGACAAGATAGTGGAACAAAGTGTGTTATATTGATAAGAGTAAGAGTAAAACAAGATAGAATTCTACATTGAGGTTAATAACAAACTAGCTAGCTATTTATAGACTAACAACCTCTCTAACTAACTATGTAAATTTGGCTTACATGTATGCAAACATAAAATTAACACATGTCAAATAAATAAGCTACTAATATCTTCACAAAGTAGACCCCTACGTGTCAACTTTGTAATATTTTATTAATTACAGTGAAAAGTTATCTGCATAGCCTATTTGATCCTTGAGAATACAACATTTTTTATAAATTTTTGTTTGTTTTCTCTCTCCAAAAGTTAGAAATGAGAATGATTGGCTAAATATCTATAATCACTTGGCATGAATGACAATCATCAAATCATCTCAATGATTGATGGGTGCAATAGAGTAAAGCTCATGCCATGCTCATTATGAATGAGCTTACTATAAGTCTATATAGATGCGCCTGTCTAGGAGACATTAGATTCCAATAAGTCAGTCTAACAATATTTGTTCTAAGCACACTAAATCAAATCTCTCCAAGTCATTTCTGTAAATTGAACCAAACTCATTAAAGGCTATCACTTAAGCCTAAATAAATATTAATATTTATATATAATTTCAAGCCCTTATTACATCAAATAATCTTAGTTGAAACTTTAACAAAAATCATCAAATGGACAACTTAATTAAATAGAGGAGAAATGACTATGTAAGGTTTAGAACTATGACTTCCTTGTCTAATACATGTTATAACTACTATGACAACTATCTAATATAAAAATTTTAAACTTATATATATGATATAAGTTATTATACTTATTACTTGACACCACTTCCTTTCTTTCTATTTTCACATGTCACTCTCTCACCTTATCTGAAATCTTATTCTTCTTTTTTTTTTTTTAATAGAATTTAGACATTCATTAATTTAAAGTTCTTTTGAAATAAGTACAAACAAAGGAAGAATTTTATTTACTCATAAATCGGTACCATTTTCAAAGAGACAGTAACTAACTAGAGAAGCGAGGCCCCAAGTGATCAGAAATTACACGTGTTGTGCCCAAAAATTAGTAATGGTTTGCAAGTTTATTATATAATAAATATAATAGCCCACACCATATCTATAAGATTAAACTTTTAAATTAAATTGTTGTAGTCCTAACCTTAATAAAGCCCAAAATAGTAAATATTGGTTTATAAAAGTAACATAGTGTATCAAATCAATACTAATTAGAAAATTTGAAGCTAAGTGCATAAACTGTCACAAGTCACATGCTTAATTAACTATTAATTATATTTAAGCTGAACTATTACAAATATTGTGAGAATTGATCTTCATATTTTGTGTATGATTTCTACATAAATTGAGGAAAAACAAGCGGACCAATAGCGACTTGACTAGATGAGACAATCTAACAAGAGCGGAGAGTGATTTGAAGATGAACTTCAATGAAGTTATGAGTCCTACAATGGTGAGGCCTCTAGAATTAGAGTGAAAGGTAAGTAAGCCCACTTTTCTATGTGACACACCCTCAATGGTAAGGCCTCTAGAGTTAGAGTAATAGGTAGTCCATTGACTTAGGGGTTGGGGTGGGTGCTTAATCACATATGACAAGAGAGGAAAGAATTTGGATCAATTATAAGGTAGTGTAACAAGAAGGTTGCTTGGTCGAGGAATGGAGATAATGAGACCCTAGTTACTCTCACATGGTAAATGGAGGAGGTTAATTTTTGTGTTCAGTTCAAAGAGACAAAAATATGTCATATCACATTGGCTTAGAGTTTTTAGGTCACATAGATTAACATCGTTTGTACCCTACCTTATAAGGGACAAGGTATTAAATTTTGTATCTAGAACTTATCCTATGACATCTTATACTTATCATGTACAATGTACCTTATAAAACCTATAAAGTACAGGTTATTCTATGGACCTATAATTTTTTTACAAAATCTCTATATATATTTTTTTTTCATTTTAAAACTTCAAGTTTATAGTCTTTGATATGATTTCATGTAATATGTAATAGTAACTTATTTTCATATATTTAATATAATCAACATGCAAGTTCTATAATGTAAAAAATCTATTTATACATAAAAGTTGAAACCCACAACAAATACATATGGAACATGTTTATGTGATATTAAAGAAAATTATAAAATTACACCAAATTCTAAAATTAAAATCTTTGGAGCTACTTCTATATTAATTGGTGTTATAATATAAACAACATCTCAGTATAATTTAAAGTTTAAGTAAGTATATATAATCGTAGTTCTTGTAGAATAAAAATAACAAGTCATTCCATAATAAGTATTGCAAATCTTTCTGTAATAAAATGTTCTAAAATATAGCCTACAAATAATAATCTTGAATATAAGTGATTGCAAAATAAAAAAAAAAATTGTAATATTATTTATTATATAATGTTTGATAGGAAAGATACATGATGCCCTAGAACATGTACTCTCTACAGTATGGTACATGTTTTAGGATGGACACAAAGTATGAAAATCTCATACCTGTACCCTATCCTGCAAAAGCAAGTTCTAAAAAATTTGTACCTGTACTCTACCTTATGACATTTAATATATACATGGATCCTACTTGGTTAAGAAGGATAAGAGTGGGTATCCTATATGACATCCACTCATCACTATTAATGCATATTGGTTTGACTATTAACTACCATTAGCCTTGGATGTCATATAAAAGACACAAAGAAGTGGTTTGAGAGTTAAATTTCAAAATTGTATAGATAAAAAGCATATAAGGATAGCTTAATCAAATGGTAAGCCCATATGATTTTTGAGTGGTTTCAATTCTTGCCATTTGATTCTTAGAATCCAATTATTTCAAATTGGATCAACAATCCACCGTTGGTAACTTATAAATAATATAGATGGAATATCATAGTTTAGCATAATTAAATTTATATGATCATTTTATTTATAAGGTAAAGAGGGAGAGGGAACGGGAACGAACACATTTAAATATGAAATTTCCATATGAATAGATTATGCGTAATCAAGGATTGATATTGTAATAATAAGGTAAGAAGCAGGGACGAAACGAGAATTGTTATGTTAAGGAGCCGATCTTTCATTTTCTTAAGTTAGAATTTAATTTATCTATAAAATGTTTGTTTTTTCTAGAAATTTTAGTGCATGTTTTGAGTTTTTCATTTATCATAAATCCAATAAAGTAAAACAAATGATACTATCAACAATATTTATTTAAATTATTATAATATAAAAGATAATTTTCAATGTGTGCTTGGATACTTACTAAAATATCACATGCATAGAAAAGCTATATTTAATTGTGTAATATATTGTGACAATTATCTATATTTATAAGATAGAATTTTCCTTATAACATATTTCTTTTATTGAAAATAGAAAAAGATAATAAGCAATATCATAAAATGCGGTGTATAAGTAAAAAAAATCTCACCAAACAACTTCTAAATGTATATATAGATACGTATATATAAATTAATCTCTTCACCAGCTATTTTGAGAAGTTGCTATATATATAGACATTTATGATTAGCAACATAGAAAATCATATTATTTATAATAAGTAAACCTAATAAATTTATCAAAATACTAACTAATAAAACATTATGTGAAATTTTCAAGGAGCAAGATCCCTTTGGCCCTAGATAGGTTCATGATATTTCATATATATCAACAAAATTATTAGTACAAAGGAAAAAAAAAAGAATTAGCCAAATCAAGAATTATAACTAATGTAAGTACGAGGGACAAAAAGAATAGGAAAGAATGCTACTATAATCATTACACATTTTTCAATTTACTACTAGTATAGTGCAATTACATATGATATGAGTTTGATAATTTTAATTTTTGAACCCATGATTCAATGGGATCTTGCAAACCTATTGTATATTTTATTAATACTATGTTTTTCGACATTTAACAACCATATAAACTAAAAAAGAAGATCATTTCAATTCATTCCTTTTTTCTTTTCTTCAAAGTATTTAATACTAATATTGTGTGAGTAATTAAAAAATACGTGTTAAAAAAATTTCGAATAGTCATTTAAAGAATTTTAGATCTAATCTATGGAATTTTGAATGTTGTTAGACATAAAATTTAAATTATTTAAAATCTAAACAAAGTTTGTGATAGGAAAAAATGCTAAATTATTAAGGAAGTCATTAAAAAGATGAAGAAAAATAACACTAAATGAAAGCACGGCCAAAATCAAAACATTGCAAAGGTTGAGTGAAAATAATGACCAAAATGAAAACACCACGGATTAAACCTAAGACATGCAAATGTGCAAACATTTCATTAGCCGCCACATCACTAAACATACCAACGATTATGTTCTTTCGGTCTTATAATATCATCTATTTCCCATCATAATACACACATATCCCAAGGAGATGGGGGACCAAAGCCCCTTCAGTCCCTTCGTGGGTCTATCCTATTCCCTAGTAAAAAGGGATCAAGACTCAAAATATTTTGAAGAATAGAAATAAACGTGCAATTGGATCTTAATTTATTATTATTAGTAGATGTAGAATTATTATAAGGATATATGGATATATTCAATCTCACTAAGAAAGGGGCAGAAATGGATACTCGATTTAATGTGAATAAATAGATCTATTTGATGTTATAAATACATATAGAATATTGTAAAATTTGCAAAACAAATCAAATTATTACAATAACTATAGATATATATTAAGAGAGAGAGAGAGAGAATGAAAGAAACCTTGTCCTATTTTTGGTTTCATATTTTCTTTTATCATATTTATCACTTATAAAATTATGATATACAATGATTTTGTTACTTCCAAAAGGCATGGTAAATGGGTTGTATCATGACGTCCTTATCATGTTTCGTGTTTTTACGTGTCCAGCCCATTCGTGCTTCCATGTTGTACTTCGCATACTTTTTTTCCACAGGTTTTACTATATCGGCCTATTTATTTGTGTATCATGTCATATGCCTCCGCATATCAATTCGCATGCCTTTAATTGGGTCTATTTTCACATGGTTTATATAGTTTTCAATTTATTTATTTTTTCGACTAGAGTTTTTTTTTTTTTTTGTTACAGTTTATGTTATTAGAATTTTGAATAAGAAAATTACTCAAATAAGTCATAAAAATTTGAAAATGCAAATATAATAAATGAATTTTTGCATTTTATATAAGTGTAATGTAATTTAAATGATGAACAAAGAATAATATCGTCCATTTTCATTGATAACATGTAATTACAAACTACATGAAAAAATGCATAATTAACGCATTTCGGGAAAAAAATGATGGGAATGAAGATCATGGCTGCTTTGTTGACCACCTTTACCATCTGAGCCATCAGAGGATGATATGGTGCTGGATGAACATCTGGTCAGTAGCCTGCCCATAAAGAAAAGTCTTCATGAAATTTGGTAATTTGATCATACCTAGAATTGATACTTCGGAGCATTTTGTTGTGATTTTGGAGTATTAGTATTTATCTTGAAGCATTGTATGCTAATTTTAGAGTATCTGGTTTCGATCTTCAAGTATTTGATTATGTCTCCTTATAAGTCTTCCCTGCTCTTCTCGATTCTTTTGAATTCTCTCTAAGCTTTCTATTATCGATCTCATATTAAATCCATCATGACCAGGCTCTTGTTCATGATGTTATGTCTGACTTTGTCCTTCCTCCTGCATTGGTTCATCTTGTCAAAGTAGGCCTAATTCTTCTATGTTGAGATTCAGATCCACCCCAACATCATCCCCCTGATCTTATTACCTTTGAACTCAACTACCATCCATTACCCTATAATATTTGTTGTTTAGGAATCATACATGAAATGTATTTTTTTATTATATGTCGACTTATAACGTCGAATATGTGCAGGTGAGAAGAGCTGTGATCAACCTTCGTATGCCAAGTGAGAATTCTTTCTCACGAGCACCCAATGGAAAGTTTGGACCACCACATAACTGACATCTAATAGGCGATGCTATAATATTACGTCCATTAGGAACACATCATCAACACTCAAGTTGTTTGTGTTCCTCTTTAGATAGATATCATAGCATATCATATGATCTATCAACCGACAAATCAGGTGAGGTCATTTTGATTTGTATGCTTAAGGTAGCAGTGGCAGACTCACCTTCACTACATGATAGCACCATAAATTATGGGGAATGCACTCTTTAAATCCCAACTACCATTTCCCCTTTCGCCTCCATTAGGTGTGTGTAATAGATGATTGATAGCTTATGGCATGATGTAGATCATGATATTGAAGATATAAGTCATAATCATTAAGTAACTGGACTACTCGGTTTCAATCCATGGAGTGACAGATTCATCCTCCATGATTTCTTTTATAGTCGCGTCCGAGTAGAATACTTGAACAAGGTCAGGATAGATCATGTTAGGAAACTGAAACAGAGGTATTAATCCAATGGCAGCAAGAGCATTATTGAAGTCATAGACTTCATTTAATGAGTCTTAATCATAATCCTTCCCTTGTAAAACGGCTCAAGAGTAGAATTTGTTCTTGAACCTTTCCCTCATATGGACTTTGGGAAAGTGGATATCAAATGGATGGGGAGGAGATGCTCATAGAGTAGGGGGAGGTGATGGTGTAAGGAGATGATAGCAGCGTCTAGCTTGTTCTTGCTACGTCCATGTTGATGTGATGATTTATTGGCATCTTCTATTCTATTTATAGTGTTTTCGGAGTAAAATGAATAAGGAAGTGAGAGAACCGTGTGAAGAATGATATGCTAAAGTGGCCATGTCGAAATGGTTTAAATAGGCGTAAGCCAAATTTCGAATGTTGGCCCCAACGTAGGCACATCAGTGCTTAACGTTCTTTTTTTTTCAAACGTTGGGGGACCAACGTACACGTTAGTGCCTAATGTTTTCATTTTTTTTTTTTTTTATACTATAAAGGGCCAATGTGCACACTTTGCTCTTTAACATGCGCACGTTGGTCCCCAACATTCACAAAAATATAAACGTTGGGCATTAACATGCTCACGTTATGGAGCAAAGTGTACATTTGTCCAAACGTTTAAAAAAATTGAACATTCGGAACAAGCATACCTACATTGCTTCTTAATTAATGATGAACAGTGGTTAATTAATGATGTGGAAATCTCTCTCACCTTAGACATGTAAATCTCTAATTAATGATGTGGAGTTAGCTTTATATGTGTAACCGCTCAATGGATAGATGAACAGTGGTTGATCTCATGGTTGTCAAACTCGAGTTTCCACCTAGAATCGCCAAGGGTTCGTAGAATCGTAAGATTCTACAACCGTAAATTTGCTTGCAAATATTATAAATATACTTACTTTACTAATAAAATCATCAAATAAAACATGAAACTAAAGAAATTTAGCATCAAGCTTAGTTACAATTCACAACTCAATAGAACTCACTTGACAGTACGGAAAATCAAACATAAGTCGTTATTGTAAGACATTAATTCATAGTATAAATACTTGAAACAACATTCCCAATGCAAAATGCAATCCAACATAAATTATTATAACAAAGTACAAAACTAAAGCAAATCATCAAAGCTACTATGGGCTCTCCAGCTCCATCTTCATCATCATCGTCTTCATGATCATCATCAATATCAACATCATGATTACTACCAATAGTATCCATATCCTCTAAATTACCCATTTGTGCTTGATCTTCAACAACATCAATATCTTGAATCTCTAAATCATCTTGACTCTTACTTCCATGACTCTCTAAATCTATAAGTGCACTAACATCCTCCATATCTTCATCATCTTTATCCCTTCCCTCAGCACTTAGAATATTCAACAAATCCTCATTTGATGAATTAAACATATCTTCTTCCTCAACAATCCATTCATCATCAGATGAGAGATCATCTACTGTAAAGCCAACACTACAATCATTTTTCTGTCATTCTTCTCTTTTAATTTCAAATTATGCATCACAAACACTAGATCATTCATCTTTTGCTAGTACAACATATTTCTTCTTTTTGTATGAACCTGAAATTGATAGGGTTATATATAAGAGTAATGATATCAATAATAGATAATGAAAGACAAATAGAAAAATTATTTGATATACCTTTCAAATGCACTCAATTACGCTCACAACAGAGAACTACAAATCAAACTCAATACGTGAATAGCAAAGTTTGTAGTTCTGGGCATTCATCTCCATAGGAATCCCACCATTTTTTGGAGATTATTTATCTCTAGCTAACCTTGCAGCCCTCAATACCGAATAATCCCTTAGCATCCTTAAATTGTTCAAGTTGAATGTCAATCTTGCATCTTTCATCTGCATTAGGACCATGTGATTAGGCAATCATTAGTTTATTTTAACCTGAGCATCAACTTTAAAGGTAGGACTATAATGGAAATGAGGATTCAAGTAATAGGCCGTAGCATGCAATGGTCTATGAAGTTGAAGCTCCTATGTCCTATCAATGATCTTCAACACAGGTTCATAACTACATCAACTGAATTAGATATGATCATATGACACATTTTAGAAAATTAAACTTTAAAATACAAATTGAAAAGAAGTATAGTTAATAAGTTAAAATATACCTCTTCTTTATGTTGTTAAAATTTGTTAATTTTCTCTTTGGCATTATCCATTTCTAGATAAACGAAGCCCATAGCTGGATCATTCGAATCCACCAATCTAAGTACTTTAATGAGTGGAAAAGCAGCTTTAAGGCAAGTAGTAATATCTTCCAAAATTACTATCCAAAACTAGCTATTGAATGCTTTCCATCTTGTGTTTTTGCATACTTAGTGGAGTTCCAATATTAGAAGTGAACATATCCAATGCACCTTTTGATCATTAAGGCAATCTAAATTCAAATAAGAAGTTGCAAAGCGAGTTGCACCTGCCTAACCAAGTTCCTTTTTTTTTTTTTTTTTGTGAAATGCCTTAGCATTGAGATGAGTATAGTTCTAGAGTAAAATATGTAGTGATTCTCCTCCCTTTTGCAATCGTTTCACGATGGATATTCAATTCCTTCTCAAAGTCCTCAGAATCAAATCAATACAGTGTGCTGCATAAGGTGTTCGATATGAACTTTTTCTTTTCTCCAGTTGCTTTATAATTTGCAGCATTATCAGTAACTACTTGAACAGCATTCTCCTCACCAACTCTCTCTACAATATTGTCTAACATATCAAAGACCTTATCAGCTGTCTTGAAGATATCAGAAGTATCCAAAGAAGTTAAGAAGATTGTTCCTTTAGGGCTATTTACTAAAAATTGCATGTGGAACGCCTCTTTTTATCAGTCCATCCATCTGACATAATGGAGCAACCCTTTTTTTCCATTATGCTTTATACTCCTCAAGCAATTCCATTCTTCGAGCTACTTCTTTCTTCAAATATGTTACCCTTAGCTCATAATAGGAAGGAGGTTAAAGCCTACAACCATATCGACCAATCACCTCAAGCATCTTTGCTTACTCTGGATTTTTGACACAATTAAATGGAATTGCACTAGTATAAAAAAACCAAGCAATTTGTTGGCAGCAGTCTTCTCTCAATTCTTTTTCATGAATTGGTTCATGGTTGTTTGGTTTTGCTTTGTTCCACCACTTTTCTTTTTGAAGAAGGTATCAATGGCATTCCTTCCTCTTTGCCTAGAAGGTAGTTGTACTACCTCATCATCATCAGATTCGTCAATTCCATAAATTTGCTTTCTTTTCCTTTTTACCGCTTCTGCTGCTTTTGCTAATAGTGTCATCATTTGTTTTTTAACATCATCGAGCACACTCATACAAGGCTCTATATCTCTAAGTGTACAAGCCAAATGATTCTTAAATCTAAAAATGCCACCACTTACAACTTTGTCACAATACTTGCATTTTACTCTTTTTCCAGTGTTATCAATGTCAATTCCGTGCTGCCAACCAACATTAGATCTATTTCCAGGAGCATTTTTCCTTTTAGCACTCTCTTTAGATGATTTGGAAGTTAACATTTCAAGTTCAACTTTTCAACTCAATCACTACTTATATCCCTGTAAAGAAAAATATATATCATTAAAATAAAAAGGAAAGCAAATATTAGTTATATCAAATCTCTATATGATCAACAATTAAAAAATTAAGAAGTTTCTCAAGAACAATAGCTAGAAATATATATTGGAAATTATGCACCAAAGAAAGTCGGAAAATATGCTCTAATATGAGACTAGGCACAAAACAGAATCAAGGATATCATGGAAAGAGAAAGACCAACAATCACGAGGAAGTTAAAACAGTCCATTAAGTTGAAAAAGCATGAATACTATTTGTTTGGTTTAAAGGAATGAAGATAGCAAACACTAATTTTAAATTTTGAATTATAGAAATGAATGAACCAGCAATATAAAAACAAATCTTCAAAAATAAACACCAAAATTATTCAGGGAATTCAACGATAATTATTGTGATGCAAGCAAAGGTGCAAATGAAATTTAGTAATTAGGGAACAACAGGGATAGCAATGTTGATTAAGTAGAGGTTATGTTGTTAATCAATCGTGTTAATCAATCGTAACATTAATAGTTCACTTTTTTGATCATGCATAAGAAAATATATTCAAAGGGGATACAAATTGACAGACAGAACAATTCGGATGGTACACAACAAAGCTAACATACGAAAAGCATAGTCAGAAAAGATGAAACAATAGTTATGTCATATTCCTGAAAGATCTAAAAACATCCTTTTATTAATAAAAAATGACCGAAGACGATCTAACTTGGTTTGATGGGGATGTAAAAATCAAAACAAGAAGGGGAAAAATCATCATCTCAAATACCATAAAACCCTTTATTCTAAATTTGAAGAAAATCATGTAACAAGTTAGTGGACATGAATGTCGGCATATAGAGTTTTGTTATGCTGCAGAAGTCTCAAACATATGAATAAGGAAGGGGTTGCTCAACAGCTCAACAACTATGGCCATCAGGGTCACGGTTTAACCAATCAAGCACACCCACTAGCAGTTATCTTCTTAATCTTGAAGACTGAATGTTTGACATGACCACATCTAATATGCTAGGAACAATATTATTCGGCTACTTGCTTAAAGAATTTATTATATTCCTTTTCCTATGTTGAGGATGTAATCTTCAGCAAATCATCATTATGTCTTGGCTTCATTGAAGTAGTTTCTTTGACAACAGTGCACTATTTGAGAGGTTGATAGAGTAGAAATGTATCGATGTCTTCATGACTATGCCAGATGCACGAGTTCCACTTCAAATTATTTTCACAATCACATAAGATGCCCAAAATATTTGGTAAAATCAGTTCCGCAATTTCAAATGAATGACTAAGAACAAACACACCCAAAAAATTATTTAAATGAACACGTCAATTCCAGCATAAACCCATCTCCATCTCCAACACAAATTGCACTAATATACAATTTAACTTATCGCCACTACTTCAAATTCAATAATTTGAACAAAATCATCACAAAATTAGACTTAGATATGAGAATAGGGGAAAATAACTCACTTGAAGTTGAAGACTGAAATTGATTTCCTTCTCCGCCGAACAATACGCCAAAACAAGGAGTTGAAGATGATCAAACAACCATGAACTCACCAAACTAGAAGTTAAGAACGATGACCACTTGATCGATGATGGCCATGCACTCAGCAAAAAACGATGAGCGATGAAGAATTGAAGATCGATGGCGAAGACTCGAAGTGGAACTGTGGAAGAGAAAACGGCGAAATACTAAATAGGGAAGAAAAAACCTAATATGTTTTGTCTTTTATGACTTTTGTCATTTGTGATTTGTGCTTTACATAGCTTAACCTTAAGTTTGGATTTGTCCTTTTTTTATTATTAATAAAATTATAGAGTAGCTTTTTGTTGAATAATCAAAGCTGACACAATGAGCAAACTTAGTAAAATCGGGTTTATTCTGATGTTTCCACCGATTTTACTTTTTTAAATCGCGACTCTAGTGCGAGTTTACCACAAATCCGATTTTTTACGCGAGTTGAATTGGAAGAAGCTCACAAACATGTAGACTCGTAAAAACATACAAGTATAAATGCGAGTTTGACAACCATAGTTGATCTAAAAGCATATTATTGCTTTCAAGCCATTCTAGGAGAGACACACTAACTGAGCAATACCAAATAACATCTTGGAAACCCTCCAATCGTATTGCATATGGAATATATTCAATATATCATTCGAAAATGCATTTGACAACATTGTTTCCATTCGATATCTAAAGCACTCGTTAAAATCGACGCGCAATGGAAAGTTCTTTTATGTCTAATATGTCTGTCATATTATGAATTCGGCAATGCAAGCAAGCCTTGAAGCTTGTAGCCTTGACATACATGTTGAAAAGATAAGACATGCAATCAACTATCTTTGTGTTTTGCAGAGATATAAATAGATGTATATAGAGTTTGTTAAGGCATATTGTTTAGAGGAAAGGTTGCTTGTACTTAATTGTGAGACAAGGTGGAATTCTACATTCAAAATGCTTCATCAAGTATTAAAGTCCAGAAGGGCTCTAACTCATTTGTACAATACCCTACTCAATCTCTCAAATCCTAACATTGGTTTGACAAAGAGTCAAGACTGGCAAATAACACATATACTTAAAGAGGTCCTAAAGGCATTTCTTGGCCCAATATAGCATTTATCGGATTGCTAGTATCCCCTACTTCCCCATCCAATTGACATATCGAACATGTTAAGTAACTATAGTTCTATCCTATTCTAGCCACCACTGTGTCTACAATAGCTAGTAAGCTCCATGATTATTTTGTCTCTCTTCCCCACAACAATGCTAGATCCACAGTATAAGTTTCATGTGACCAAAGCACTTCTTAAGGAATTTTATAAGAATATTGGTGGCTGATCCTGATTTAGAGGCTACATGTCTTCATACTGAAACAACTAATATGCTCAAATACTTGATTCAGTGTCATGATCAAACGAAACCACCATCACCCCAACCATAATGATCTAACAGTTACTCATCTTGAGGTTTTTCAAAGAAAAGTAAATGAATTGCCCAAGATGTTGGGAGCAACGGTGTGGCTTCCTAGGAAATCTTTAATGACATACTGGTGTTCGATGTGCAGTCACTTGAGGGGGAAGACCCAAAAGAGGGAGAAGGGAGGAACAAGGGGGATGATTTCAATATCCTTGATTGGTGGAAGAAGAGGACACACAAGATGCCAGTGCTTTCCATAGTGGCATGGGATGTTTTGGCTTCTCCAACTTCAATGGTTTCATCAAAGTTAGCTTTTAGATCGAGTGAACGAGTCCTCGAACTGCACCGTCATAGGCTAAATGAAGACATTGTTGAAATATACATGTGCTTAAAAGATTCGTCCGATGCCATGGCAGGAAGCAGACAAACCCACATTTTTGTGGTTTAGGGACATCAACTTGGGAACAGGGCGATCGTTGTCTCCGCCAGATTTGCAGCCATAGACACAAACAGAACTATGAGCTAAGGCTATAGGAGGTTTCTAGAAGGACGTATGGTTGATAACTTTTTTTCTTTAATCTTCTTATGAATTTTTGTTAGTTAAAAAATGTTACTAATAAAATTTAATTTTCTTTCGTTGACAATGCATTTATTAATTTTATTTATTTAATAATTTGCAATTATTATAAATAAATTAATTAAGCAAGTTTAACTTTTAATATAAATTAATTACGATTATAATTTCATTTTTCTTATTTCCTAAAAAAATTAAAGTTAATATGTTAATATAACACAATTGAAATCATTGAAAAAATAAAATATATTAAATATATTATATTTTTTAATAAGACAAATATATTTAATTACAATAATAAAAAATAATTTAGTTAAATACAATTTACAATAAATTAAAAAAAAAATTACTATTTTTTTATATTTTTATTTTTAAAAAGACCCATGTGTTGGTTCGTATGCACTGGGCACCATGCATTGCTGGCCTACTTTTTCTTATGCTTCGCTTGCCACTGTGGCCTACGGTGCTCATGCTTTTATCTTTTTTTTCGCATGTGTGCGTACTATGCTAGGCTCACATGTTGGACCACACACACATGTCGCGGCCTATTTACCATGCTTACTTCTAAAGAATTTTGATAAAAATGTTCCTACCCATATATTTTTTTCTTTCTCATATTCCTTGTTTTAATTTTTTTTTTAGCCTATATATAAATTGGTTGAAGGTGTATTTGGATTATCTATATTTCATCTCTATCTAATTTACATCTGTATCGTATATTTATCTTATATGTATTTTGTCTGTTTGATTTTTTATTGGTAAAATTATCTATTTTTCATCTATATTTGTTTCTTGGCAAACAATCTATTTAAAAATGTTTGTATGCCATTTGCATACGAATAAAACAAGCAATCACTGGCTTATTTGGATTTTCGAATTTTTATCTATATCGAATCTATATTAGACTTGTATTGGTTTGGGATTGGTTCTATTTCGATATCGGTTTGGTTTGATGTTTATAAGTAAAATTATTGGTTTTTTTATTGATATCATATCTATATCGGTTTAGTATTTATTCAATATCTATTCAGTTTGAGAATGATACTAAAAAAACACCAAAATGTCGATCCAAAAAACAATAAGCATATACCAGTAGACGTAAGCACTCAAAAAGAAATTCGATTAGATTACAGCGGCAAATATATTTACTTTCAACATCATGGATTGAGAACGATAACAAAATGTAGTGTAAATTGTAAATCGTCTTCTTTATATATATATATTATATATCTATACACACACATTGTTTGGTATGTGTTTGAATGTTTTATTTTTAGAACTAAGTATTTAAAATTTAAGAAAAAAATTAAAAAATATACTTTAGGTTCTATTTTACAATAATGGAATAGCAATTTAAATACACATTTTTAAAATTTTGGTTCTACATATTAATGATAAGATGACGTTTTTTCATCCAAACTTTAGAGATGTCCGGTGGACATGAGGCCTCATTAATAATGTAAATACATAATTAAACTAAACCTCACAAAAACGATGGAAAAGTGGAGCTGAAAATGTGCACTCTTTGGTTGTTCCAAATGGATGTGTGCGGTACTATTTGATCCAGTTTGCTTTAAAATTAAATCGAATCATATATTTTGTTTATTCTTTTAATTTGAACCGAATTATATGGTTTAATTTATAACTTTTTTGAGGAAAAAAAATAGATTGGTACAATTTGGTTTGTGGTTTAAACCATTTTTTACTCTTAAAATAAAAATTTATTTTATCAAAAAAATCTAATTACATATTTCTTATCACAAATACAAATATAAACAATAATATTTAAAATTAATTATTTACCTAAATAATATGTAAAGCTTGTAGTAGGAGGGGGATTTTATCTATCATAAATTATAATCATATTGAACCATGATTATATACCAGACGCGATAAAATAAGAATATGCTATTCTAATATAGGTCGCAAATTTTAATTTAGTATATGCTTTTAATTAACATAATATCAACTATATAAACCATTAAGCAACTAAGTTATAGAAGTGAATTAATCAGTAAAATAAGAGAAAAAATGTTTAGAACACTAAATGCTAAAATCTAAAAATTATTTTATTTATAGACATATCACAACGATCAAAGCATGATATGACCTATGGCAAAAAAAAAAAAAAAAACATGATATGACCATTCTAATTTTATTTCTATGAATAACACATATCTAAATAAAAAATTTAAAAAATAATTATATTTTGTTCAATAAAACAATTAGAAGAAAGAATAATATAATTGAGTTTTTTTGAAATATGTAAAACGGTTCTATTTGGTTTGTCGTCCTGAACTGAACTGCAAACCAATTACTCTTTGTTAAATCAAATTATAAACCAAACCATTTCTAGAAAGATTAAGAATTTTGGTACGGTTCGATCTAGTTTAATTTGGTTAGTGGTTTTTTTTTATTACAATTTTACGGTCTGCTTTTCATCTATATCTGTATCTGTATTAAAACGATATATGTAAATATGCTCAATTTGTATTTATATTTTATCTATATTTGATCTTTTCATGAGAACTGCCAACTTTATCAATATATATATTTTTTTTAAATAATTTATTATAAAAAAATTTTAAAAAATGTTTGTATCCATCAAAAAGCACTAACCACCAAACAGACACTTAGTTGCAATTAGGGTAAAAATGGGACAAATGGCTTGAAGTAAAGAAGCCGTGGTCCTCCTTATTCATCCATGGCACATGGAATAAATCCACCCGTCGTACTGATACATACATATACATAACCTGCACCAGTCGCTACTCCCTTGGAGGAAATGTCATGCATTTTTCAGTGATGGAAATAACGCATGAACCTCGTGATAGAATGTTGCTTTTTTGCACAAGAAGTTATTGGTGACCACCTGCATTGAGCAGAGTTTTAGCGTACGAAAATGGAACCTTCGGCTTCTCCAATTCTTTCTCTTTTCTTTTTTATTAAAACTTCCATCAGTTTATATGTTTAAAATGCAATCATGGTATAATAATGCAGTGGAAAAATTTTAAACAATCTCAAATGTTAATTTAATAACGGGAAAAAAAGTACACCATTTATGCTTAATTTTTACTTATTTTTCTAATTTAATCTTTAACCTTTTTTATAATTTTTATCTGATTCCTCAATGTTTTCCAATTTTAATAACTAGGACCTCCATTAATAAGTTTTTTTTGTTCGCTATTGACACATAAAAGATCAATCTTTGACAAAAAAAAGTCAACGCTAACCCCTTTAACTGATAAATCCATCCCTGCGATTTCTTTAAACCAAGTCTATGAAGAAGGCGATCAAACCAACCACGCTTGTGGCGCCTACCAACAGCCCAAATTGGCCTGCATTTGAAAACCACCTATCTGATTTTGTTGTTGGTTTGGAAGCTTCTTGTTTCCTTTCTCCTAATTTCTCTCTATTTTGATCTTCATATAGAACCTCCACATGTCATTTTCTTATTTGTTGGGTTGACCTAGCAAATTGTGTTAACTCTATTAGCATAAGTAGTATATTAGTCAAAACTCGATTAGGTATTAAATTGATTAATTTAAAATTCAAGTACTCGAGTATATATTTAAGAAAAGTTAAGATATAAAAAGGCAACATTAACCCCAAAATATAAGGTTTAGGATTCAAATAGAAAAGTAATAAATTGGTCTCATCGTACACACACACCACACTAAAAACCATTGTAACAATGCTGTATGTCAACCCTTGATCGATGGAGCTGCCATTGTGGGGCAAAAAAGATTGCGCTCAAGGCTTTGAGTGGTAATAATGGTCATGACTTAGTTTTGCATTTTTCCCCTTTTTTTTTTTTTTTTTTTTGGCCAGCTAAACTTGTGACTGATAAAAAAAATTAAATTTGTTAAAAATTGTATTCCACATGTTTTCTAAATTATACTAATTTTTAACATCACTATAAATTCCTAATAATCTAATTTAACTAAAAAAATCTTAAGAATTAGGATTTTTAAAATTTATCAAAAAAAAAAACAGAGCTTTCTTAAAAGGAAAGGGAAAAAAAAGAGCCTAAATGCATTATATACACTAAAATTAATTTTTAACATAAACCTGCACTTACATAACTAATTATAATTGACCAACATCAACAACAATAATAAGAATAACAATAATAATGAAAACCCACTACCATTAGTATAAAATATTGTTAAAATAATAACAATAATAATGAAAACCCACTACCATTAGTATAAAATATTGTTAAAATAATAACAATGAATAATGATAACCCACCATCACCGGTCAACCCATGTTACTCCTATACTTTGATCAACCCTACCTATTCTTCTGGCATCCGAACCTTCATTTAAATCTATTTTCAAGTCTTCCAAACTTGCTAAAATGATATTGAAAAATCTAATTTTTAGCTCTGAATTAAGCTCCAAATGTCTCTCGGCTTTGTATACGATCTTGTAACAAAATCCTTGGAACTCCTTGAATAGCTTCTAAGCTCGTTTTTTGCAATAATTCTATCGAGACTAGAAATTGATACACCAAGCTTAGCTTCTCTTGATTCCCGTTAGTAACATGTAGTTTCTAATACTCAATATTATATATATATATATATATGAAAAATACAAGTATTCTATAAAATATTTGGTGCGCTAAATACAACTCAAAATTTGTTTTCCTCTTTTTACATTGTATCGTCGACGGAACCTGCAGTCAACCATCTAACCATTAAAATAAATATAGTAATTAGAATATTAATTATTTTAGTGGTGTGATCATAATTGACTCTGGTATGAGCTGTTTGATAATAACGGAACCGATCTCATTAAAATTAATAATGGAACCATAAAATTTACTAGTACTATTACCTTTTTTTTTTTTTTTACACCAAAGTAGGTAATATTGCTAGAATGGCAGTTTTAATAGTTATTTTTTTTTATTTTCTCATACATATAATTTAACTGCATTTCTCTATTTTCATTATTACAACTCAGCACTACTATTGCTCCGTCACCATTGCTATTTCCTTATCACTACTATTATAATTCCATAAATATTGTTAATTCTTTTCTACTTGCATAATGACATGGTAACTAGTGGATAGAGAAATGGTACTCCTATTGTAGTCATGGTGGTGTTAATAAACGGGGGCTCAATAAAAATAAAGAAAGAAATTACTATAACATATTTAAATAAGAAAAATATTTGTTGCAAAACAAATTCCCCCCTTAACAGTGCAGTCCAATTCGATTCTTGATTCGAACCATTATTACATATTAACAAATTATTATTTTTTCTTTAGAACAAAAATAATCCACTTCACATCATTTTCTTAATTTGAACGATCCATCAATAAGGTTGCTTGCCGACAATATTGTTAGCTAAACTTAATTTTACAATTGAATGAATACAAAACATTGTAACCAATAAGGTTATTTTGTATTTAATAGTAAAAAACATCTTCTATGATAACACCAATTTATTGCAAAACTACAAATCAACAATAAAAAAATCATGAGATTAGTGTAAATTTTTATAATTTTTTTTAACATTAATAGTTTGGTTCGCTTAACAAAATTGACTGTGAACTATTTTAAAAAAATCAAATTTACATTTTGATTTGGACTAGTTTAATACAGCTTATGGTTCAATCAATTTTTTTTTGTCAGCCTTACCAAGAATGGTAATGATAGTGGTAGAAATAGTGATAGTGATAGTAGAAATAGTGGTAAGATACTAAGGTTATTAATTTGGATTTTGGATAATACATTGCATATTGTTTTGTTTTAAGATTTCTATATCAGATTCTATAGACAAGCACCTTGATATTGCTTAGTTAACAGCGAATTCTTTAACTTCGATTAAAGAAAAATTTTAATAGTAATTTTTGTTTTCATAAGATTTTTGGGTACAATTTTCCTCGCAAATTGCAGTTATACCTCAAGCTTTTTAATCAATGGAGATATATACATTTCTAGAAAATGTAAATTCTTATGCTTCAAAACCATGGGCAATACCACGCTCAATGTGATGGAAAACGCAAGTCGGCATCGTAGACCAGTCCGGAGTTAGACATTAAGTTAGGGTTTAATCTACGGGGTTAAATAAATCTCAGATCACCGATAAGATAGACGAATCACATCTTATCAACGTCTAATTACGGGGCCAAAATAATTGGTCATTCTTTTCCAAATTTCGCTTTCCAATTTTCAACAACGTGTGACCAAAACGAAAGTTGTGATTTAAGCCTCATCAAATTAGCCATTTTTTTTATGGGCACATACTCATCAAAACGTGTCATGGAAAAAGATTGTTCTCGAATTGATTAGTTTGAAAGGTTTACTTGATTGCGAATCCTTGTTTGATCATTTTTAGATTATTTTAGTATCATTTTTTTTATAGTTTTCAAATAAATATTTATCAAGAAATTGATAACGATGAAAAACTGATAGTTTTATTCATAAATTGATCAAATAAATCAATATTAAACAAATACAGATATGATACAGATAAGTTATAGATACCGATTCGATACAAATAAAAGTCTAATAATTTAAACATGAATTCGCTTAATTATCTAATAGTTTGTGTTACTGAAACGGACAATGTTTTGTCTGATTCTTTTCCCCATTTCATGCAATTTGACACCCTTTTTTTCCGCTGTCATTCTTTGCATCATTCAATTATGCTATTAATAAACAATATAGAAACAAACATGTGGACGTGTCATCAGATAGATCCACGTTTAACTATATGGAGAGTTAAAATGAATTTTAAACTTCAAGATTAATCATAATTTGGGCTTAACTTCTTAGATCAAATGAAAAATTTTATGTTGTTAATTCTATGACTTAAGAATATTTAAGCAAATTTGATATGGAAGACTTAAAATATGGGTTATTCAATATTCACTATCAACATTAAAAAAAAGAAAAGAAAAAAAGACTACTCTTTGTTTTATAGTCTTTCCACATGTTTACGCTCAAAAGGAATCACCAGAGAGACCCATAAAATAAAGGACCTTACTCTACCATAAAACCTATTTAGTTAGACAAGCGCCATTAATGGATAAGCTCCCCAGTTAAGATGATGATGATGACAATCCCAACTAAAAGTGGGGTGGGTGAAATCCAATGAGTTTTATGAAGGATTACATAAATGAACTTTTTACATCATCTATAATCCAAAACCTTAAAGCAATTTGTTAATAAGTCTTCCCTCTTATAAACTCTTAACATAATTCCTATATTTCCTATGTGGGATTCTCATACTTGCATCCTAACAATCTCCCCCTTAAGTGCGAGTCTCCACAATGAGGTAGGTCATACTCCCCTCAAGAGCTTATTAAATTGACTCCACTAAATCCGCCTTGTGAGTAGCCTACTCACCATGGGTTTTATAAATGAATCACACCATAAAGCTTTTCTTTTCACTTGGTAGGCCAACCATGAGAGTTTACCAACCGAACAAGGCTCTGATACCACTTGTTGTGATCCTGTATGACAAACAATTGCAGAAAATAAAAATGATAGAGAAAATGCACACATAAGATTTAACGTGAGTATTAATTCATAAATCAAACTAAATCAATTGAAAATATTGTTTTTTAGATAATTTTTAGAAAATTTTCAATTCAAATCAATTCATAAATTTATGGTTGATTTTGAGAGATAAACCGAACCAATCAAAAAAACCAAATCAAATTATTTTAGAAAAAGTGAAAAACATATAATTTTTTTACAATGATTGATCAAAGATTGTAAATGTTCTTATGCTTTTATTATGAAATTTACAGTTTGTGAGTATTAGTTAGTAATAACTTTTTTCAAATTTTTTTTAAGGTTCAAAATATATTCTTCAGTTTGTGACCTTTCTTCCATTTGCTCACTTAATGTATTTATTCTATTAATTGTTTTTAATTCTATGGAGTATTACATTTGTTAATATAGTTATGACTCTAATTATATATTAATTATTCAATGAATTTTGTTAATGATCACCTTTATTTATAGATGACTTTAGCTGGTAGATTTTTTTTTTTTTTTTGGTCAAATTCGTAGGTGAATGATTGACTAGAATGGTTTTGTGGACAATTACAGCTTACTATGTGTTAATTAATGAATGTACATTGTTAGTGAATGACTAACGAGTGACTAAATGATTCTATGGAGGATAATAGATTATAAAAGCATTTTGTTGTGATTTGCAATTTAAACTTTGTAGAATAATATAAATATCTGAATATGCACATAAATGGAAAAGATTAGAACAATTTTTTCAATTAGAATTTTGATTAAATTTGTAATTCGAACCTAAGCACAACGTTATTTAATAGTTAAAAAATTTCTAATCCAAACCAATTCATCAATTAAGGGTTTGTTTGAGGTGGGAAAAAAATGAATTGTAAATGATGGTTTAACTTACTCTTTTAGTAAAAATCAAATCAAATCGATCTGTGGCCACCTTTAGTCAAAACTACAATTCCAAAACCAAACAAGATTAAGAATAAATAACACTTTAACTTTCACAAAATTGACACTTTAAATTCCTTCATCTATCCAATAAGTGTTTGAGCTATATGAGATTGTTCATTTCTTATGTCTCACCTCTCCAATTCATCTTTACATATTAGTTCCACATCATTAATCTAAAGTTACATAAAATGTGAGATTTATACTACACATATATGATCATAGCAATATGGATTCCCTTGTCTGCATAATTAAATAGATATCACCCCTGCTATTTTGATGAATAGTCTTTCTAAAAAATGGAAAAACGTAACCATGAAATTAAGGCTAGCATTTGATTTTTTTAATTATTATCCATGCTTAAGAGAAATATTAAATGAGATAAAGACATAAACTTGGTGTAATACAATAAACTTAGGACATTTACAACCTATTACTAACATAGGCATGCAAATGCTCTGGACCTACTATTATCCACTACAAACACCATAATTAACTCTTATTCACACATAATATATAAAAGGATACTTCAACAAAATTAAGTTCCTAACATCTATTGGTACCAACTAATATGGATTAGAGAATATCTTACAAATCTAGCAAGTATAATGCAATCTAAGGATTTATAATATATTTTTTGGTTTTATGATTAATTAAAACTGAAATTAAAATATACGAATGATCTATCCTTGGATATGATGCACCAAGAAAAGAATCAAACTAGTTGTTCCACTCAACCAATATGACACTCGATCAAAGAAAACAACAAAAATAATGTAATACCTGAGTTTTCTCAACATAGAGATAGCTTCCCAACTTGAATATAGTATGAACTGTTAAATCTTTAGTGTATTTTGGGTGGTAATGATAGTATAGAAATAAATTACATAAATATAACATACTAAATATTAATAGAAAATTTATTTTATGAGTTTTAGAATCTAAACTATATTTTTATTTTTATTGTTTTGAAATAATTAATGATTTGTCCGTATACTAATTAATATCTATAATATAATAAATTTTTCATCTTATACTCGTTATATACTTTAATTTCATCACCTGCACTTAAACTTATTTCAAAACTATCCAAAAAAAGTCTTGCAAAATCTATTTTATCATAAGATTCAGGGCAAATGGTAGAATTGTTCACTTTTCATAAAAGTTTTCTACACTAAATGTTAAATAACTTTTGTCAAACTAAGTTTATCCTATTTTCTTTAGTTGTAAAAGGAAATAGTAGTAAATTGGAAAATTATACCAGTTGGACATCTTTATCATCATAAGATAAATACAAAAGATTTTAGAAATATGCAATATTAATATAACTTAATGTAATTAACATAAAATATCTTTTATCAAACATAAAACTAGATAGACACAAGTTTCTTTTACTGTTAGTTTTCTGTGAAACCCTCATTTTTATTTTACTAGTTTACAAATAAAGCATAAATTATTTCTTCAAAACCCTCACCCTCAACATTAGAAAATCTTTAAGAAATCACATCTTCAGAACTACTTTCAGTATTTTTGAAGAAGGATGTAAAACAATCACACCGAATTGTTAGCGACACTAAGGTAAGTTTTGTTTTTACAGTTAAAGTAACTTATATTTGTCAGCACATTAGTACGTGTAAATGTTTTACTAATTAGATGTGAAATACTAAGTTTAGTAGCTATACTCAGTCAGTGAGTCCGAACAAAACTTACTAAGAAATAATAGAAGCATGTGTAAACTTATTATTTAACTTTGACTATGTGTAAAAGTTATAATATAACCGCTAAAGACTAATGAGCAAATATCACTTTACTTAACAAACACAAATATGGAAGTTCATGAAGAAAGACAGAGAAAGATTGTGCTATTAAATGCTCAACTAATAGCTTTAAATTCTAGTAAGTTTGTCACTCATAGTTATATTTGAAAACAATCATGCTAAATCGGTCTTCTAGCTATGTTTTTAGTTGTGGTTTTGCCTAAGGAAGAGTTAGCTTATTTAGTAAAGTAAAAAAGAATCATTGTTAAACCATGAGGCAATTGTGATCAACGTCGTGCTAAAATTTGCAAACAGTGATTTAATCTAAGAAAGCAAGAGAAGTGGAAGTTGGGCACAGCTTCAACCACGGCCAAAATCAAGCCCTTAGTTAAACCGTGGTTTAAGCTTTGACTTTACATAAGACCATGATTCTTGACCCTATCTAACCGTGGCTTGGATCACGCCCCGTGATTGACCCACAGTTTAGGCTATGGGTTATACTAATGAGCATGGTTTATCATCTTGTCTACCCACGATTATTGTTGCACCCTGTGATTCAAAAATGTAACTTTTTTTTAAGATTTCTTGAGCTAAAATCTTCAAATTTGTAGCCATCATGTTCATAGCGCCTTATAGTTTCTTAAAGATAAACATATTAACGAAGTTAAAACATGAGTTTAGGACATTTAAGCCTTAATAGAATTCCTCATTAGTTATATACTTAGTAATATATATTTATTGTTTTATAGGAATCATAAATCAAGGCTTGGATTTTCCAATAGATTATTACGACGATTGAGACAAGAAGTACAGGTGAGTAACTGAATTTTTCTTATTTTATATGAGGTTGTAATGTAGCAACATATACTTTTAATGATAATTGAAATTGGTGAAATGCATGGGGATTGGGGAATATTGCATGTTACATGTTGTTTGAGTGAATGACAATATTTAATGTTAAAAGTGATAGCTAATTGCTTGATATTAGTTGTTTGTGTAATGAGTATTACAGATTGTCTGAAATTATCTAATCACTGAGAACGTGAACCTAACTTTCATTTTACCATCCATTAAATTGGACCTGCATTGCATTGCAAGACACCATAACTTGCATTAACATGGTATTCATATCATGTATTAATATTCCGATTCTATAGTAATGCTTTGGCAAGTTTAGTGAATCTGATAAGGTTAATATAGGGTTGTCAGCTCCACAGGAACTAAGTAGACACCAAAGGATATCGCCTGAGTTGAAGTTGGCTTTAAGTTATTAATACTTCATGGAGTTTATGAGTTCTAAGTGAAGTTGAGACTATATAATCATATTTATTTATAAATAATAAATGAGTTTGAAAAAGATTTCTCCTTCTTTAGCTTTCTGGACTCTTCTGGCGTGGATTACTTAAATTGATCCTCCATCCCTAAAGAGAAGGCGTAAATCTCCTTAGTTTAGATTTCAGTTATCCAAACTATGTTTGTTATATATGGTTGATTGATGCATTCAATATGATTGTTAACCAAATATTCCTTGATATTAATTAAATTGTGTTAAAATTTAGTTATTCTCTAAGTTTATTGTGCTTACATTTGCTTACGTTTCAATATACTGTTGTTTATAGGATCTTTTAAGGGGGAAGACATGAACTAACCTAGGAGATGAAGCTAATTTAGATATTAGATTTAATTATCTATAGACTGGAAAGAGAATTTTAGTTGTTGTAATGAAATATGTTGAGACTAATGTTTGTAATAGTTTGAGCAAGTATGTTGCATTCTTTTTGAGATAAAAGTCATAAAGTTGAACTGTAATGATTGAGGATTTTTATAATGTTATTCTTGTATATGACCTATATATAAACAATATCTTTCTTATTTTAATCAACATTCGATCCTATTATTTATGTCCACACGACATAATATTTTGGTTAATACTACTGAGGTACGCTATGGGGGTGTGACAAATAATCTTGAGAAAGAAAACTCAATATTACTCAGGGTTAATTGATCACAAAGGATATCAAGATATCAAAAGATGGCTAGCTTTTGCTAACATAACCTCAATAACT
Source organism: Combretum micranthum (assembly GCA_024138025.1). Classification (NCBI taxonomy): domain Eukaryota; kingdom Viridiplantae; phylum Streptophyta; class Magnoliopsida; order Myrtales; family Combretaceae; genus Combretum; species Combretum micranthum. Next base: position 1,033,951 of record JAMXBD010000015.1, on the reverse strand, counting down.
CATACATACTCTCACGAGTTAGATAAGGGCAATAATGGAACATAAAAGTTAAAACAAATAAAATAGAAAACTTAAAAAAAAACTTTGAAAACAGATAATGAAGGCACCGCTCCAGGTGTCGTGTGTCGAGGGGTGTCCTCCATTAGTAGAATAATCAGGTCTTATGTGCAACCGTATATTAGGTCATGCCATCCTTTGTTTTCTCCTCTCTTCAATAACAACATGCTCACGATTTCATACATGGGTCCATCTTTGAGCACTGGCTTAGGCACAAGCATGCTTCGGGCCGCACAAGCCTTCATGGCATCATTTGCTTGCTTAGTTTCAAACACTATCTTGGCATATGCATGAGTTTCAATATTGATGAGCTTCTCTTCAAGTCTTGCCTTTCCTCATGCTTAAGCATACTAGATCTTGTCCAATAGGAAAGTATATCACATAACCCCACAAATACTTCATTTCACCTTCATTCGGTTCATTTATAGTGGTTAGCTGAGGTAAGTTTAACAATCCTCTAGCTTTAGGTCAAATTTCTAGTCCAAATGAACCATGATTCCTATCACCACCATAACTACACCAACAGATGGATTAGAAAGAGTCCATCAGAAAACATAAACAACCACACTTAAGCATAAGAGGGTCCTCACCCAAATCTACTTATTAGTTAATATTACACACATTCTACATAACTATCACAAAAAACATAACTGAAAAGTCCTATCTCCAAATCAAATAACTAATCTAATCAATGGTTGGATAGTTGTCATTACTAGCATCATCTCCTTAGTCTAAAACTACCTCATATCCACAAAAGTAAAAAATACAAGGAGTGCTACCTAAACCTAAAAAGAGAAATGTGTGAGCCTAAGCCCATAATGATACAACCACAAGCATAAACATGTAAGTATGCACAAATAGTTCACATATAACCCTAGCTCTGGTGCAATAAACAACCAACTGTTATCTTTACTTTTAAGTCCAACAATCAACAAGGAGATAACTCAATATCCTAATAACACACATAGCTTTACTGCACACACACACACAATGTTGGATACTTCCCAACATCCATAAGTCTAGGTGCTCATGAGTCTAATAGTCTAAGAGTTTACTCCTAAATATACATATAATCACCTCTAGTGTGACTCTATAAGGGATAGTGTCACACAAAGATCATTCGGGTGTCACATTAACATCGTTGGTAATCCTAGTTGTCAACCACAGCCAAGCATATGCAAAAACAAGTTTAAAGTTAGATATATGATTGGTCAAGTTATAAAGCTATTCTAATAAGCACAAGCACCAAATAAGGTGATGCATATACTTTGATACTGGATTAAATTTGAGTACCGAGTCTACTATTAAGGATGTTCCAAGAGCTTAGATCACACTTCAAACCTAAAAGAAAAAATTTCCTTAACTTTTTCTTACTTTTTAATAGAAGTAACAAATAATTTAGTGAAGATATAAAGTACACGGTAAGGTACACAACCGTGTGTTAGGTCATGTACTCCCAAAGAAAACAACATTTGTAACACAACTTGGAACATAAGCTTGTGTGTAGTTATATATTTCTAGAAAATCATCATTTCCCACACACAGGGTACACAACCAGATACACAAGACCATGTAATAGTCATGTACTTCACGAAAACATTGCTTTCCACATATTGGGAGGTACATGGCCTACTACAATAGTCATGCATTAGGTTAGGTACTTTTAAAAAACCTCTTATTCACCAAAATTCCATTTTTCTAAGCCCAAAACACTTCCATAAACACGTACCTGACACAAGACCATACCAAAATGTACAATACATTTCTATAACATATTTAACACTCATAACCAACTTATAAATGTAACAATTACATTACCTTATTGGAGTGATCTTTGTTATTCCTCCAACTACACTACTCTATTCGACTTGCTTTGGATTTTTGTAAGAATTACTCTTACTTCTCCTTTTTTATCTTGTAAAAACTCGTTGTCAATACCAAAACACTAGGATTTTATTATCTTTTCTATGTAATTAATTGAGGCGACATGAAAGGAACACAATTCTATCAGTAGGTTCATCCAAGATTGTTAAGGGATAAGGAGTGAGGGTTTTGTATGTACGGAGAGAGAGAGAGAGAGGGAGAGGGAGAGGGAGAGGGGAGAGAGGGGGGGGTAGGGAGCTTCTACGATTTCGTAGACAGGACCATCCAGTCAACTATCTAACTGTTAAAATAAATATAGTAATTAGAATATTATCTATTGTAGCGGTTCGATTATGATTAGGTGTGATGTGAGCCATTAAATAGTAACATGATCGATCCCATTAAAATTAATAATCGGACTATAGAATTTCTTGATAAGGCGGTTATAACAAAAGAATGAAGAGGGTAGTTAAAAATTTTTGTTTCCTTTTTAAACATTTTTAGCATATGATGGTTGGACAAATTTACCCCTTCTTAGAAACACAGTATTACCTCTATACATCTTTTCTTTATTTATTTTATTTAATTAAATTATTTGTGTCATTTCATATAGTGTTATAATTTTACTTTTATATGAATCTTCAATTCATCTTGGTGCCTCCCACAACTCTAGCTTTGGTCATTAAAAGATTATATATTTGTATTTATATTAATTATATTTTAACGAAGTCACATGAAGATGATTGATTAATATGCTATCATAAAAAAAAAATCAGACACCATTCTAAAATGCTTTTATAAAACAAATGGCGATGACCACTTTATTTTATTTCATTATTACTATTATTATTTTTTGTTTTACTTTTTTCTCCTTTTTTATTATCTTTGACAATGGTTTATATAATATTTTATTAATGTACCTTTGAGGCTACAATGAATACCGAGTTTGGATAGTCGGTTTAGTATCGTTTTTAAACCAAATCAATATTGAATTGATACAGATATGATACGGATGAATAACTAACATTTTTACTCATAAATTAATCAAATCGAACCAATATTGATCCAATACCAATGAGTTATCGATACAAATCTAATACAAATAAAAATCTAATAATCCAAACAGACTCTTAACAAGATATGGAGGAGAAATTTAATCTTTCACTTATCCATTTGGAAAGTGACGCATTCATTTTTCACAGCCTTAATTTCTATTAATTTCCATCAATATGAATTAGGAATATTCAAATCTTATTAATAGCCTAGCAAGCATGATTGTTAAACTTACAAATTTACTTATATTAAAATATATAAAATCAGTATAATGATAAGTGGTTGATAAAATCGTAAACTTATGTAATCATACATCAGAACTCACATTTTACAATTAACTATCTACACCTGTACTATTTTATATTCGTATAATTTTAAAAAAGAATTATACAAATAAATATTTATAAAATTGTACAAATTTGCTCATATTTGATAATCATATTACAAGATCTTATGTTGCAAGCTTTTTGTCTTTCATATATATATATATATATATATCATTCCTATTGCAAGCAACCTTTGTCGTAGTCATTCCAAAAGCATTTAATTTAGCATCTGTTGAGGTCTATTTTTTTTGTCGGCATTCAGATGATACACAGATGTTTTCAAATAGATTATTTATGAATAAATAGATAAAATTATTTATTTTATTCAAAAATAACTTAAACAGAGCAAATACAAATCAAAATTTAAATAAAACTAATATATAAATTAAATATAAATACATATAAAATACGTACCATACGGAAACCCTAGAATCTCTCTTGTTTCATTCTCGAAATATTTTATTCTATTCAACAATAACACCTTCGTCGCTAAGGAAATGAAAGTACGAGTCAGTGGTTAAAATAAAGTCGGTTCAGATTATAGAAAACGATTCTGTCCGTGTGGAACGGGATAGCCAGGAAATTTCACGTTGGTTTCTAGCCAATAGTTTGCTATAACCGACTATTCCTCAACTAAACGTATCTTCATTGACGTCGACAGGTAGGACATAATTGGCTTCGAACGCAATTTTCTCATTGTCTGACCTTTTCCCTAGAATTTTTCTTTTTTCCCAATGAGTTTCGCAATTTTATGTAAAAGTACCAATACGTGGGCGAATAGCCAAAGACCCTGCCCGAAATGGGGCATCTTTAATGCCAAACAGAGTCTTCAACAACCTAAGCTAGTAATATAAGTACATCCTATACGCGTTCAAAAGTCAGGATGGAGAACTCATGAGATAAAGTACTTTGGAAATCCTACGTGAGAGCTTTTATAGTTCCATTGATGGGATCATCAAATTAATTATATAATTATTAAATTAAATATAAAAATTAAAATAATAATTATTTTAATAGTATGATCATAATAGATATAATATGAGTTATTATATAATTAATTCATTCAAGATATCAACATCTTTAATAATAAAAAATAAAAATAAACATTTCATAAATTAAGACAAATGAAGAATCAATATTTTACAAGATTTATTTAAAATATCAACAAAAAAATAACTTTTTATTAGTTTTCCTCAATAATCCATTATGGATAACTCGTTTTACCTATGTTGCAAAACGTGGATTCTTTATTTAACTGAGAAATATTAATACTTTAAATGAACTTACTTTTAAATATTGATAACTTCTAGTGTAATTTATTATTTTTTAGGGAAAGTATATCTAACAAATTTGATGCAAATTTGTCAAAAATATATGTAAAGTTTTTTTCCTATAAAGTTTTCTTTTAAACAAATCTTCTTCTATTAGCTTTTAATCAAAAACATTTTTTCGATTTTTTTCTACAAAAAATAAATTTTGTTTTAGAAATCAACGGCTTTCATAAGCATTATTATTCTAGAGAGCAATTTATATTCAACTTGGATTTGTTCAAATTAGCATAAACATTTTTTTTTCAAAAAAAATAGTTAAAAGAAAGATATTTTGATCATTCAATCAAGAAGATGCTAACCATAATTAGATGAGCTCAATCTTGTAATAAATAGGAGCTTTTGGCTATAGACTATGGAGCAGAGTTGAGGATTGACAAAGTGTTTAATTTGCAATATAGACTTGCTATAATATCTTTATGTTGTGGAATTTGTAACTACACTTATTTGTGTGTGTTTGTAATTTTAAGAAGTGAGTGCTTTGTGGTTAAAAGCTATAGTGATATTCATTTCACAATCAAATTTTACTCTAGTCACTAGCAAGAGAAGAGAGGATGGTTACATGTGCAAAAGGGGCTTACAAGCTAAATTATGTGGAGACGTGGAAAACATGATAGAAAAATGTGAACTCAACAAATAGTGATACTTGTCCTTGTAACTATGAAACTGTGAAGCCTTGTCTATTACAAAAAGCCAATGATGCACATTCTTGTAATTTTGATACTTAGTGGATTTCAAGTAGTTGAGTCTCTAAAGTTTGTATAATGGACTAACAAATAAATCATTACTTATATATATCATGGACTAACAAATAAACCATTACTTATATATATCATGGATTTCAAGTAATTGAACGTATATTTGAGTATATCATTAAATCCCTTCCTCTTGATTGCTATGTTGAGACCTATAGTTACATTTTATCAATAAAGTGAGTTTTTTCCATATAAGAGAAAAAAGGGGAAAAAAAAAGAAGTTACACGGTCTTATATCATAAAAGCTAAGGTCAAGAGAACTATCATACCTAAATCAATCCTTAGATCTAAAAGTATTCTTCTATCTGTTTTATATATTGTAAATATAAAATTCCACAACAAAATGTGTGAGCATTTGTATGAAAGGTTTGCTCCAGTTTATCTAACTTGTTTTTTTTTTTTTTTTCCATAACCCATAGAAATAATAACTAAGTTTAACAAGCAAAACTTAGGGTTCACTTTATCTTGACTAAATAATAAAAGAGGAATCAAATAGTAAAGGTTAAAAAGGTGGTGCACAATAAAATACTTTAAATTAGGGTTAATTGATAAGTTTGATATTAAGTTTCCAAGAAAAGAGGTTCGAATCTAACTTTTTTTAGTTGCCTTGGTCTTCAAGAGTCAATATAGGTGTTTAAATAGTATAACTTGAAATAAATAAATTATGAAGGGGCAAGACAATAAAATTATTTACTAATGAAGAGTAGTTGTGTCCAACCACAAACAATGTTTAAAAATGTACAATGATTGGTAACGTATGAAAACTATGGAGTAATTGTTCCCCCCTTTTCCATTACATACAGAGACTCTCCCTTCTCTCTCTCAACAATCTTTTGCAAATCTTGAAGAATCTCAACAAGATTCAATAATAAGTGATAGTTTTCCTTCCTTTTTCTTACTATTACCGATGAGACAACTCGTAGGTGATGACATCTTGTCATATTAGTAATTATAACAACACTTTAAAAGGGAACATAGAGAAGTTAAGAGAGTTTTTTTTAGAAGCCTTTGAAAGCAAAGATTGAAGAAGTGGTTGTAAGTAGAAAGATCGAAAAAATTTTGAAAGAGCTAAAGATTTCAATGTGATTTTAATCTTTTGAGTGTTGCTTTCATAAAAAAAGATTGCAAATATTGTTTAGTTTGGTGTGGTTGGTTTTATGTGAGTACACGAAAGTGTAATGAAGTCTTGGAGTGAAAACGGGAAAAGATTTTACAAAAAGTGGGATTTTTAGATGTTCATGACACATGTACGGGTCATGCTTCAAGTCTTATACCTCTGTATTTTGACATAAGGGTCCTAAAGTGCACAATCCAACCTACACATGAGCTCGTGTATTAGACCATGCATTAGTCTATGACCTAAAATTTTATTTTTGAAAATGCATCACCAAGTGCATTAGCTCGTGCTTTGCCTATGCACTTAATCATGCACATTTATGTGACTTGTTTGATCCACTTAAGTGACACACTACCCCACACATGAGCATGCATTAGCCCATACATATTTTAACTTCTTCTAATTTGCATTTCTTCCCTTAAATACGATTAAAATTGGGGAAATTACACCAAAATGTTACAACATTTCAAAAAGTTCAAAAGAAGTCACAACATTTGGAAAAGTATTTTATGAGATTTAATTTAATATTTCTCCTATTGATACATGTCAATGAGGCCTTAAAAAAGTGTTTTATAAGCTTTAATTAAATATTTCTCCTATATGTCAATAGTGACCTCAATGGACTCACTTCTCTAAATATTGTGACCTTTTTTTTAACTACTCAAAAACGTTGTGACATAAAATAAACTTACTCACTAAACATTATTGCCTCTTTTAAACTTTTCGAAATGTTGTAACCTAAAATTACGTACCCTCAAACGTTGTAACATTCCAATATAATTTACCCAATTAAAAGTAGTTTAACTCATTCCTCAAGGGTTGAAGTTTGTTCTAAGATCTTAAAATCTAAATGCTAGTGTAGTAAAGGGTGAGAATTATAAGAGAGTAATTAATAGGGGAGTAAGACATAATAAATTATTGATAATAATTTGATTGTTATATAATTTAGGTTAAAAGATTCTAGTATTCAAAACGAAACGATCTTCTACGCACGTATACTACCTTAGTTGGTGTTTACACTTCTTAGGATAGAGTGATAACTTGACTAATGGAATATTTAGCTATAAACATTGTGTGTTGCATGTGTTTAGCTATGGTCGGTGGATGGGGAGTATCGATAATGACAACACGACACCCTGATGATCTTTGTGTGATGTTGTTCCTGTATGGAGTTGAAATTAAAAATGGTTATGGGTAGATCTAAGATTTGAACTCATGGATTTTAGAAAGTACCCAACATCATATATATATATATATATGTATTTTGTGTGTGTGTGTGTGTGTGTGTGTGTTTTAGGATATTGATTTATTCTATGTCGTCTAATGGACGAAAAATCAAAGAAAATAATTAACTAGTTTTTGTATTAGATATATGTTTGCATGTGAAGGACAAACTGCTTGCTCATACGCTTATGGTCAGACATACTAGACTTTGGATCACTCTTCTTTTCTCCTTTTTCAAGTTCAGGTGACAATCCTATCAAACTCCGTAGTCATCTTGCTTAGATCATGTGCCTCCTTAATTGACTCTTTTTGTCTCCTAATCCTGTGGTAATAGCCTAAGAAATTTGGAATTTATACCCACATCAATAAGTTCTAGCCAATAATACTCAAAGGATTTATATTATTGATGAACCTATTATGCGTATCCTCTATAGACTTACTAGGTTCTATTTTAAAATTTTTAAACTGTTAACATAGAAGATTTATTTTTTTGTCCTTAACTTTAACAGTTCCTTCATAAATTTTCTCTAGTTCATTACACATTCTCTTGGTGGTTTTACATGTGCATGTTCTACTAAAGTCATTCTCAACTAAACTATGTGTGTTTGTTACTTTAAGAAGTAAGTGTTTTTGTGGTTGGAAGCAATAGTGAGATTCATTTCACAGTGAAGTTCTACTCTAGTCATGAGTGGCAAAAGGAGAGAATAGTTGCATTGCATGTGTGAAGAGCCTTACAGGTTAAACTAGATAGAGTTGTGGAAAACATGTGAACACAAGAAATAGTGATACTTGTACTTGCAACTGTGAGGGTGAGAAGACTTGTGTGTTACAAAAAAAGTCTATGGTGTACGTTTGGAGTTTATTATAAAATCATCAAAGTTCAGAGACATTAAAGCACACTTTCTAAGTTAAGGGATTTTATCCATCCGAGATCAAACTTAAAAGAATAATCTGCAATATATTTTTTTTTGGGGACTACACTTGGCAATTTCAAGTTAAATATTAAAGATAAAAAGTGATGTGCCGTGAACGGTGCCCAGAATCAACAATGTACAGACAAAATTAAACATGAAAAAAAAAAAAAAAAGAAAAAAGATGTGTTCCATAAAGATGTACTTCCTTTATCAATTCGTGCGCCCGTACTGATACATAACCTATCCCAGATTATACGAGTAATAATGTCTTTTTTTTTTGTTTTTGTGATGGAAATAACGCATGAACCTCGTGATAGAATGTTGATTTTGCACGAGAAGTTATCGGTGACTACTAGAGCTTGAGTGGTGTTAAAGACCAAAATCCGTACTCTATGCAATCTCCTCCAATATCCACTTTATATGTATCTGTATATAGAGTAGTAGTTTACATTTTATGGAATTAATGATGACAACTCTTATGTTCACAAGTGAAGAGATAATTTCAGATAGATAACTAATTAAAGCTCTAGAACCGTATTTATATATAGAGAACCACACTTTTCATCCTTAAATCTTAGCAATCAAAGTATTAATTATTTGTTATTAATAAAATAATGAATAATAATTCATGTTCCAATGGTTTATTTTCAGTTTTTTCATAAATATCGTATTTTGAAAATATCACCTATATAATTATTATCTTTTTATAATGAATACAAGGATATTATACATATTTTTTTTATTCAAATAATTACTTATTTTATTTTTTATATCAAGTAAACATTATAATAGTTATTATAACTCTATTCCATTTCTATTAAATAGTAATCCAATTCCTCCTTATTTGGTACGGCGAAGTAAGTATCACATTCAATATATGCAATATACATTAAAATGATTTGGTATTTTGGTTTTTTTTTTATATAATTAATATTTTCTTAAATAATTATAAATATGAATTTCGCTCCAATTTTAAAGGGTGATATGGATGTAAATCTAAGAGCTTCTATAGTCTTGTCGACGGAACTGTCTAGTCAACCATCTAATCGTTAAACTAAATATAGTAATTGGAATATAAACTATTTTAGTTATTCGATCATGGTTAAATATAGTATGACCCATTTGGTGGTAACGGGATCGATCCCGTTAAAATTAATGACTAAATCATAGAATTCCGCCAAATCCAAACTCTAATATTTACTTAATAATATAAATAATACACTTCGACTTAAAGTGCATACTGTCTATACCTATCTAACCATGGGCAGAACAATATTCTATAAGATGGAAAACTCAAGTCGGCGTGATAGACTGGCAGGGGCTAGAAATTAAGTTAGGGTTTTTTGGGTTTGATCAACGTGGATTTAGCTTATTAACAAATCTCAGACGACGGATAAGGTAGATGAAACATATCACTCAGTGACCTCATAAACGAAATCTAAGACTTGGTCAGAAAAATAACATAATCAATTTCATATAAAATCCAAATCCGAAAAACTAAACAATAATGGTCAGTCTTTTCCAAATTTCGCTGTCAAATCTTCAACAATATGTATGACCAAAACTAAAGTCGTTATTTAAGCCTATCGAATCTGTCATTTATATATGAGATAATACTCAGCAACACGTGTATGGATGGAAAAAGATTGTTATTAAATCAATATTTAATATAACAGGCTTAGTTGCTTGTTCTTTGTTATAGAAAAATTGGGATGGATTAAGCCTCCTACAGGGCATCATATTCAATATTATAAATCTTCTACTAGGTACATTCAAGTTACTTGTCAATATAATCTTCATATTGATAATTAGGGTAATTAAACCATGCTCTTATTATAGATTGTAATTTGTTCTCGGAAACCTAGCCTATTTGTAGAGGCAATCTGAATTTGAAAGACTTAAAAGTTAGATTATTGATGGTTGCGATTTGCTTTAGCATCCAATCATTTGTGGTTATTTATTCCCTCTTTTTGCAATATAATACAGAAATGCACGTAATGGACCTTGACACCTTATTGTTGATTAATCATCGTTTCATCATCAAATAATTCAATTAATATTAATTTTGTATAAAGATTAGAGCATTCACATCTAAAATTTTTTTTATAAGATTCTTAAAATACTTTATAGATCTCATTTATTTTCATATTATCCTTATTTTTTATTAAAAATAATAAAATATTATGAACGAAGTCAACTTTTTTAGGCCGTTTGTAGAAAGTTCAAAAAGTTGAAAAGCTTTTTCACATTGAGTAAGAAACTTAAAAAGTAAAATTTTTAATATAGAAATCATATAAAAGATCTCCGATGTGAATGATCTGGGATAGACTTACACTTATAAAATAAATATCTTGACTAGACGTTTCACAATGACTGATAGCCCATTGGTTTGACTAAAGCGAGATTTTGTGGACATGTCTCCATTGAAATGGAGAAATGACAAGGGTTTCCTATGTAAAATTGTAAATTTGGGCAAATCAAATTAATTTTCTATTGTTATTAAATGCTTAAAAGAAATGTTATATTAGAATGAAGATATAACATAGCTATATTGATACAATATTCGTGGACATTATCATTCTATCTCCCGACATATCTTTTACAATTTTCAAGTGACTATTACTTTTAGGCTTTGGTCCAGTCATTAAGCGATCAGATATTTCATTTCTTTTTGTGACGATTCTACGGAGATGATTAATGAATTTGCTATTACACACAAATCTGACAAAAGTAAATAAATAAATAAATATATGAAACGTTTTTTATTGGTTCTCATTCAATTCTTTTGGCAAACAAAAGCACTATAACAAAATTTATCTTTAGAGATAAAAATTTCATAAAAAAATAAAAAAAAGTTAAATTTTTAAAAAACAATCAATGAGGATAATTTTTACGATAAAAAATTTATTTTTAAATTTTAGTTTTATAGTAAAACGAGAAAATATGTTAAAATTGGACTCTCCAACAAAACTTGAGTCACTAGATAAACCTAATTTACCTTGCATAATGAAGTTCAAAAGATCAACACGCGGTTCCACTAGTTCTGATTGATATTTTATTCGTGCAACTTCAACGTGGGTAGATGAAAAAGTCAACCAAAACTGTCTAATCTTGAAACTTTAGACGTTAGAATAGGTTACAAATATCGGAGAAAATTGTATGTGCTGCCCTTTTTTTTTTTAATGGGACTTTTTTTCTCAATTATTCAATTGTCCCTATAATTAAAATGTTTAATATATTAATTATTATATTTATTTTTATAATTAAATATATGATAACGAAACTATAAAAATAAATATAATAATCAAGTTTTATAAGTATAAAGAAATTCCAATTAAGGTGATTAATTTATAATTACTATTTCAGACTAATTATTCTTAGTCAAACTATACAAAATATTTATAGTGTTTCCAATTTAAGTAGGCACTTAGCTTATGTTTATTATATTTTACTGGTGTTTTACATCTTTTCGTTAAATCTTAACACATGTTATCATTGTAATTTATATTTCAAAGTGACTTAATTCAAAAATCATGACGATATTACATATAGGTTTTCGAATAATTTCAAGAAATAATAAAATAGATATTAATATTAAATCTTTGGATTTTATATGGCTTGATGAAATTCCTATTATCATCTCGTCTAACCATTAAAATAAAATATAATAACTAATAAATTAAGTATTTTAATATTATAAGTAATAATAAATATGAACATATGCTGTTAAATATAACATAGGATTGATCTTATTAAAACATCTTTATCGTAAAGTTCTGAACAAGAGACCAGAACTCACTTTTGGAGCTTGTAGGGACGGAGGAGGTCCTTTTTTCTTTAACCCTACCAGAAAGTAGGTCTTTTTTTCTTTTTAATTTACATTTTGTCTGACACAAGGTCAGACTCCGGGCATCTTGCTTCGCCGTTTCTGGCCCTCGCAATTGCAACGGCGCATTCCATTAATTATTATTTTTCTTAATTCTGCTTCTTCAATTTAAATGATAATATATTAAATATTAATAAAAATATATATTTATGGATATTTTTCATTTTCATTTAATTTATCCTCACATAATTTCTCTAAAATATTATCCACATTAAGATTACTTAGGGAAAAGGGCAAAAAAAAGTATATTACGTAAAAAGGATATGGCATCATAAAATCTTAAAAAAACGTGAAAAAACGAGTGTGAAAGATAATGAACTGTTTTGATATATCATTTAGGTATTATTTTATTATTATTTTTAAATCGAACAGATATAATTATGATATAAACTAACTAAATCAAATCAATATTGATGTGATTATCAATATAAATCTGAAAAAAAATAAAAATTTAACAAATCAAACGTATAGGATCTTTAAAAAACGCGGTCCTTAAAATACGGATACGTCACTCCAGCAAACTTGACTGATGCCGACCATGGTTTTGGCATGATTGAATATAGGGTAGATATTAGATAGGTATCAAAATCTGTCAACCCTCATGCCGGGCAACTAGTAAAAAACTAAAAATAACAGAAGATGGAGGAAAAACTGCAGCGTCCAGTCAAATAAACCATGGCTAGATCTTCTATTGCAAGCTTTTTTTTTTCATTTATTTAATTATTTATTTTTTATAATGTCAAATTACCATATTGCAAGCTTCGTTTGTCACATTTTTGTACAAATCATTTTCCCAGAGACTCTTTCATCCCAGTAACCACAAAAGCATTGATATCTGTTAAAGGAAATAGTAGACATTTAGATAATATTAGACAACTATGTCGACGGAATTCCTCTTATATCAACCTCGTAATATTAGACGACTATGTCGTTCGACAATGACGTCGTTACCCCAATGAAATGAAATCGATGTACAAATCAAGATCAACTGTGGAGTTAAAAGTCGGTGCGGAACTGCGGATGATAAAAGGGCCTGTGCTGTGCGTGTGGAACGAGACGTCTAGGAAACTTCATGTTGGGTTCTTGCCATATTTTGCTGTAACTTTGATTTTTTCTTTTCAAAACCTAACCGCGAGTAGCACGTGATTGGTATTTTTCGATTAAATTGTCTTGTTTTTCCTTTAAAAAACTTTTATTTTTTTTCGGTTGAATTTGTAAAAGCTCGGTTGATAGAATCATCAATCAATTATTTAACTATTAAAATAAATAAAATAATCTTTATAGTAACTAAATTCATAATATGATTATAATTAGGTACGAATATGAGCAGTTAAATAGGTTACGGGACCTATCCATTAAAATTAATAATGTGATAATAAAATTTTTTTGCCTGTGAAAATTTAGTTTTTTAGTAAGATAGATAAAATTGGATTTCCACCTTCTCATTATAATTATAACGTATAACAATTGACCAAGATAAAAATTGGATTTGGATCATCATAATTTGCTTAAGAATTTACCACTCTTGTTTCCTTTTTCCTTTTTTTTTTTTTTTTGTTTGTTTTTTGTCTTATTGAGTGATACATTGTCCATGTTAATTCTAATGGATGAAATCTATTGTTGATCAAATTGCAACATAAGCAAACTCCACTTTTCTCTCTATTTCGATCAATTTCTTCCCATATGGCTTCAAATTAAAAAAGAAAAAAAAATGTAAAATCATTACTTAAACTTTAATTTTTGAATTTTACACATAAAATTATGGAATTCCAAAAATACCACGAATTCTATTTTAGGAAAAAATAAAAAGATAACTTGCCAAACAATCATCAGTCAATAAATAAAAAAATATAAATTAATTAATAGATTTAATATTAATTATTTTACATATAATATTTACTCTCTTCTAATTGCTATCTTTCGTGAGATGTGAAAGTCGATCATAATCTATCACTTCCACTCCATGGAAACATGAGGGGAAGCTTTACTATATGTGATAGTTGAATCCAAACCCACAGCCTACTCGTGTACGCCGATGCTAACGTAGGGGTGATCTGGTGCAGAAACATGCGTAAATGGGCTCAAACGGACGTTTGAGGCCAAGCCCAAAATAGAGAAATTCCTTCAAGTTTAAAAACATTTCGGATTATAGTATCGATGTTTTTTTTCAAATTGGGGATAATTTTCAATTTTACATTTAACATTTATGTCGTCAAATGTTGTCCTCTCGGCCAAAAAAAAAAAAAAAAAAAGGAAATGTTGTCCTGAATCAAATATCATCATCGGCAATTATTGAAATAAGTAGGAAAATGTGAGTAGAAGGATATTAGTGAAAAATATTATATCTAGATATTTAAATTTAAATTAGAAAAGTGATAAAAATAAAGTTGAGAGAAATGAACAGAGGCATTTCCACTTTAAACCTAATTAATTCCTCTCCACTTTTACTTTAAAAAGGGTCGGATGTAGTGGAAGTTAAAATAAAATTATGAAGGAGTAAACTAATGATAAGTACATTTAAGTTTCCAACGTTTGAAGTAGTTTAAAAGATATCTCAATATCTGAAGAAGTAGAGATCGTTGGTGATAATAAGAAAAATATTTAATTGAAACTTAGAAGATCCAGCATATTGTAACACGTGTCAATTGAGACATTAATTGACCACTTATCTAAATATTATGACCTCTTTTAAACTATTCGAAATGTTGTGACTTTAAATGAACTTATTATCAAATGTTGAGATATTCTAATGCAATTTACTTAATTATAAAGGGAATAATGTTGCATAAATTTTAGCCAATTATTCAATTAACAACTTAAGTTTGAAATTGTTAATTTTAGTATTTGATTGAACTATTCATATTAAATAATACCATCTACTTTAACTCCATCTAATATTGCCTACCAGTTTTTTTTTTCTTTACCAATTATAAACTACCATTTATCATTTTAATAAAATTAATTTACTTAAGATACATGTACATAGTGAAAATATAAAATATAGTTAATACATGTGCTAATCCATAATAGTTAAAAAAAATACTCTATGTAGAATATGTTCATCAAAATAATTGTTTGGAACACATAACTATCCATAATTGATGAGAAACTTATTAGATAGACAACTCAATACAGAGTTACGTACATAGTAAAATAATTTTGGAGAGTCTAATATGGAACCAAATTAATAATTTGAAAGTACAAATACTTAATTAAATAATCTATCAAAGTTCAGGTGTTAAATGTGACATTACCCCATTATAAAAGGGTAAATTATCTCGGAATGTCACAACATTTGCATGTAAGTTTATTTTAGGTCATAAAATATTTCTCTTGTTAATAAGTGCTAATGATGACTCAATTGACCCACTTCTCTAAACGTTATGACCTATTTAAACTTCTCTAAACATTGTGACCTAAAATGAACTTGCCTCAAATATTATGATCTTTCAATGTAATTTATCCAATTATAAAAATACTCTAAAACCACGGTTGAAAAGATAAAGTGAGGTATACAACACACAATGCTTTCCACTAAACCAATAAACACAAGTTAAAACGTAAAGCAATATAAAGATATGGATTTCATGACAAACAACATAAATACAAATTCATCATACTTTAACTCATCAACAATCAAGAGAAGCATTAAATGGATAATCAAGCAATAAGTTCAACATCTCATAAATATTCAAGAACAAGTTTGAAGAAGATGACTTGGTAATAAGGATTTTAACTTATTTTAACATTATGGATTGGTATTTCAAGCTAATGATAAGGCCTAATGAGCTAGCCCTAATCCAAGATATCTTAGGAAGATCTAACTTGTTAGAATCCAAACAGGATTTGCTAGATCGTTCTTTTACTCTTAGTCTCACTTAGTGCCTCATACGTAAAAGTAGGCATAGGATGGGTCTTTTAAAGCTCAATTAGACTTAGTTTGGCCTTATAGGTCTTCAGAAGGTTTAAATAAGCGTTAAACTTATTTATGTCAAAGTTGTGCTTCTTGTGTTTTTTATAAGCCTTTAAGATTATCCAAGCCTACTTATAATCCCATCTTATTACTAAAGGAGAAGAAGACTTTACTACTAGTTATTGGAACCTTAAGAGCAATGTAATGACCATTTGTGATGATTGACTTAACTATTCGTCTCGAATCATCTGAAGGTCAAAATCAATCTCCAAACTCTATAAATGAGATGGTCTTATTTTCATTTAACACTATAGAAAATCATTTGAGACAAACATCAAAGCTCTCCTAAAATCAATCCTTATAAGATCAAAGCATTAAGTCGACTAAGTACAATCAAGAACACTAAATTTAACACTTAAGAGATCAAGTTTGTCTATTCCTACTCAAGCACTTCTTCTCACAATGACCATATGTATTTCATCATTTTAAGGTTTCTCCAAGGTCAACCAACACACCTACATCACGAGATTAGCTAGCTACAAAAATCCTACCATACATATTCAATCTTTTTTTTTTTTTGGTTTCTTTTTGCTATTTTAATGAAATTTATCATTCAATATCCTTCCATTTCCATCTTATGAATA
Source organism: Combretum micranthum (assembly GCA_024138025.1). Classification (NCBI taxonomy): domain Eukaryota; kingdom Viridiplantae; phylum Streptophyta; class Magnoliopsida; order Myrtales; family Combretaceae; genus Combretum; species Combretum micranthum. Next base: position 1,016,871 of record JAMXBD010000015.1, on the reverse strand, counting down.
TGAGCAAGAAGTGAAAAACTACATTTTCTTTTTACTCATTTGGTCTATTTTCCTTTCCATTTGTTTCTAATCATTTCTAACCCCCTTAAAATTGTCAAACATAGTAGAAGAGTTACTAGTCAAAATTTACATTTCAAGTTTGAAGTCACTTATGCTCATATTCATTTGAACAATTACTTATCTAATTTTCTATTATGTCATACGAAATGTCTATTTAATTTATGATAGAATAATCGTAAATGATGAGAGCGTGGGAAGTTTTGATAAGTAAAAATTTGATTAAACATGACATGAAGCAAATTCAAAATTCAAGTGTTAAAAAAAGTGTAAATTAGATCAAAAGATTTCAACATTTAAAATAAGTTGATTTATATTATCAATGTTTCGAATGATTGAAAAGAGTAACGGGCATTTGAGAATAAATTCATTTAAGGTATCAATATTTTAAGTGATTAAAAAAAGGAATTAACATTTCATAAAATAAGTCAAAAAAGGTATCTATAATTGATCAATTGAGGAAAATTAAGAAAAATTAATCAAAAACTCATCTCAATGTTGATATTTAAATAAACTTTACGAAATATTGATATTTTTTATTCATTTGACGAAACATTAATTCTTTTTAGTCACGTCGAAACATTGATATAAAAAATGAACTTACCCAAAATATTAATACTTTCTGAGATACTAACCCAATAAAAAAACTTAAAAAAATAAAATTCAATTAGAGATGTCACAATTGTCTCCTAAACCTCACAAAATAATAATAATAATAACAACAACAACAACAACAATAATAACTCAACCAATTCAGCATTGAGGCATATGGAGATGTGCAAAAAATATTGATCTTTTGGTTAACAAGAAGAGATAACAATGGAACAATCTAGGATTAAAACTTACGAGGCTTTAAAAAGGGACATTATAATTAACAATTGGCAAGGAATTCTATTCCCTACGCATGTTTAATTAGAGAATGGAATAAGATAGAATAGAATTGTAATCTTTAAAGAAAATACAATTCTTTATTCTATAACATTAGCAATTTTATGAAATAACATTTCCACTAACCAAATATAGCATTAGGTTTGTTATAGAGGAATAACTATCCAAGTCCATCCTTATGAAGTTAACCAAACACATAACCATAAACTTAGGTGGTGACTCGAAGAATGATCCACTAAGAAACCCTAGAGGCCAAAACTTCCATAGAGTTATCCTAACAGTCATATGGTGCTAAATGTATGCCTAGAGATTTAATCATAGGGTTTCTTAGGAAATAAGAAGGACTTATTATAAGATGAGAAAGTGATTACTATGACAAAACCCCTAAAAAATGTTCGTAATCATTAAGTAGAAGATGAATGTGTGTGTGTGTACCCAATGATTAAAGCTTTTGATTTTTATCTAATGCATTAATCCCAGTAAATAGGCAACAAAACAATATTTTAGATTTGATTTTAAGCATGGATTTTCTACCATATATATTTATCATTTATGGAATATTAAATAAGATTTGACCCAAATTAAAAGTCAAAAAATTGTTTGTTATTTTAAGTAATATCCAATATAGAAAAATAAAGAGAAATTAATGTAAAACAAATCTATAAATGTTTGACTGGATAATCCAACACCTCACATATAGCCAATCGTGATTGAACAACTAAAATAGTTAATCTTCTAATTATTATATTTATTTTAATGGTTAAATATTTGACTGGATGATCCCGTCAATGGGACCATTGAGACTCCCCATTTTGAGATAGTTATTATATTATAATCTCCCTAAATACTTCGAATGGATTTTTTTTCTCTGAAATTTAATTTGCTAGATAAAAATACATAACTATATAATGCTTTAAAATGTTATAGGAATTATGTTCAAAGAGCATTACTAAAGTATATTATACCAAGCATGGATAGTTTTGCATCTACTGTCTCTTAACTCATTATTCAAGCCAACAAATTCACGCTTAAAGTAACTTTGATTAAAATGGGTAAATGAACCAATCTCAAAATAAGATATTAGAGTGCCCTAATAAGCATTTAATGGTGCTTTTGCAATTGTGTAATATATTGAAAAGTTATTGAGCATTTATAGATGCAATTCTCTTATAATTATTATCATTTTCCCTCAGGGATGGTATAAGAAGTTGGTTATATTCTCAACTACCTAATTTCATCTTAAACTCATAGTTAGCTAAAAAATTCTTAACTCAATTCTTTCCATTCTTCAAGTCTATGAATTTAGAGAAAAGATATTACTATGTTGAAAACTAATATCAATAGATTAGATTGTTTCAAACTTTTTTTAAAGATAATTTGAGTGATATGCAACAAGAAGAGTAGCAAGCATAAAGGAAAATGACAAGTTTTATATATTAACTACACAGGTTATATTAATCAAATAGAATGGTTACCAATATGAGTTTAAGCCAACCATCAACCTATATGCAATGTAAAGGAGACCATTAGAGTTAGTTTTGTCAAGTAGGAAAATCATTTACTTAGAATTTAAATATGGTTTAAGCGAATCTTATGAACAGTTTTCAAAATGGAGGAGGCAATTAGACTTCTTAATCCTATACTTATACTCGAACCAAAAGAACGATTCTAATATGTCATGGCTTGATAATAACAATCAAAATTTTCATAGACCACCACTTCCACATACATCTAATCTACCACCATGCAAACAATAGGCACTACTATCAAGATAAAGTGAAAATGAGTAAATGTCAAATTTGGTACTTGAACTTTACAAAAAAATTTCATTTGGTATATAAACTTTGAAGTGGCCAATTTAATGTCCAATCAAATATTTTGTGGCTATAATTACAACTCAGTTAATATTGTTTGCTCTATCTTCTTATATGGAAGAGACAACCTATCATTGATATTTACTACTTCTCTAAACACTGTCTAATACTGATAAATTGTCTCTTTCACATCAGTAAATAGTACAAATGATTTTAGTGATGCAGTAAATGTCACGTCCTACGAGGTACTCTAAACATAACAGCCTACTGCATATAATATTAAAGCTTAGGAGTGACTATCTTAATCATGCAAAGGCTTTTAAACTATGCACAGGGCATACTTTCACAAGGGAGGGAGCACCAGTGGATTAGTGCAGTTTGCAAGTATTTAAATAGCATTCAAGAGAGACTAAACCAATAAACTTATACAAAATAAGTTACAAGTTTTAGGGCCATTCCATTGCTAAAATTACAAGGCTTCAAAAGTTGCCACATCCATAGAGTCTCGAAGAAAAAACATAGGTCTTTCTACAAAGATAAATAAAGTCTATCAAAAAGAATTTAGAAGAAATCTACTTCAAGTCTTCTTGCATATTTCCTCCAAAAACCATCATCATTACATTGGGCTTCATTATCCTAGGGTAGAGCAACAGGTAATCTTGAGATAACAAAAATTTATATGGGTGCAAGTGGCAACATGCGTAATGAGTATAATCTCGCAATCTTATCATAAAAGCAAAGCAACAAGTTGGTTATTCAAGCATATGCTATGCAAACAAGCATATGGATCAACCAAATATACACAGGTATCCTAAAACCATATATAGCATGGATTGACGCCCTTCGTGACAAGGTTAGCAATGCTTTTGCAGGTCTCCGTGACCTCTACTGCTAGTCCTCGAGCACTCGCCCATAGCAATCTATCTAGCATGGCTCCCCCATGAGGCCATATTCCTGAGTGAAGTAGTTCCTCAAGAAGGAATAGGACCTGCATTTTATAAGCTATTTGTAGTCCACTCGATCTCACGTATTGTGACTTGATGGTATGCAATGCATGACCAATTCTTAATTTATACCAAATTTATTAAGTTCATTGAAGGCTGATCAACTCATTCAATAAGGAAATCATAATATGGCAAGCATAACACCAATAAACTTAATCAACCAACCAATGTTTTGATATGATTACGAGCCGTTGATCACACAACACGAGTCACAAGCATAATCCCATATCATTCCCATAACAAGTCCAATTTTATCTTTTTCCTATCAACTAGTGCACTATTTTACATACAAGAATAGATAAGCAAGCAATGAATTAAAACTTACTCAGCCATCTGGAATCTATCAGTCAAAATAATCCTCTAGAAATGGGGCATTGACTTCTTCGTCACTTGAACAAAGAAAATACCAAAAATGAATATTTCATATGGACTTTGCGTAAACATTCTAATTCTAAAACTTAACTCTCAATAGATTTTCATATTATCTAGTTTTGACATTAAAACAGTTATATCTAAGTCATTTTAACTTCGATTTTCATGTATGAGTAGTTGATTTCTACTTACTTCTAATGCTCTATTCATTTCTAAGATCATTTCAAACATTTAAGGTCATTTAAGTCTCAGAATCCAAGGGGTCAGATTGCACCTAGATTCATATCTACATTCCTTTTTACACTTTTTGCCAGTTTTACCTTAAGTAGACTTTCTAAGACAAGTTATATTTTACCTTTATGTTCAAACACATTAAGATCTTAAAAGTATTTAGTGATATTGCTTAAAAGAATAATTTTTCATTGACTAGTCTCATGACAATTGAAAATTCTTAAGTTTACAAAATCTCAATCTTGAAAACTTGTAGTAATTTCTTATCTCTTATTATTTATAAATAGATGAGCTGATTTTTTTTTTTTCACTAAATAAAGTGTCATTCTTTATTTTATTCTTTGAAATTTTTGTTCAATATTTTTATCGAAAATGGTTTTTATGTGTTTCTAAGAAAAGAACTTCATGTTGTAAAATTTTCAAAATACAATGTGTGTCACAGCATTTGTGAAAATATTGGGTTAGTTTTGTTATCAAATTTTTCTTTTGTACAAGAATTTCTAAGGCTTCGAAAAATAAGTTTTGAAAATTATTTACATAATAAAGAATTATCAACATTAAAATTTAATGATTCATTTTACTATTATGACAACATCTCTATAAGCATTTATGTACATGAACACCAAATTAAACTCGTAAATATTTTTCTAGCAAGATGGACTCATAATAAAAAGATGACAACGTTGAGAATATAAATATGAGCATAATCAAAATAAAAACATGAGAGTCTTAGCTAGGGCTATGCAAAAAAACTGACGGAATCATGAACCGACCGAACTAAACAAAAATTTAGGTTTTTTTTTTAGACGGTTCGGTTCGTGGTTTGATTCGATGAAGAGCAAACAATTTGCGGTTCGATTTAGGATCATAAACCAAACAAAACCCTTTTATATATTTTTTAAAAAAATTAAACATATTATTTTTACTTTTAATTGTTTCATTAATGATACATAGAAATTAATTGTTTTTAAGATTTGTGACTTAGATATGTATCATTCATGGGAATAAAATTAGATTTGTCATAATAATTTTAATTGTTATGTTGTCTACAAATAAGATAGATTTTAGATTTTAGCAACTAGTATTCTAACTCCTGCATTTTTTTTCCATGTCTTACTAATTAATCTACTTTTTTCATTTAGTTACTTATTAATTTATATAATTGGTAATATGTTAGTTAGAAACATACAGCGAATTAAATTTTGTATATTATATTGGCATAAAGTCTAGTATACCATTATGATTCAAGATAATTACAAAAAAATAAGACTAGTCATAATTATAATTTTATAATGATAAAATGAAATCTCTTCCTTCCTATAAGTTTTACATGTTTATTTGGTAAATGATTAATTTAAAATATTGTTGTTTATATTTGCATTAGTGATAAGAAATATGTAATGGAAAATTTTTTATAGAATATATTTTTTATTTTATGAATAAAAATAGTTCGAATCGCAAACCTAATCATTTTTTTCGGTTCAAAAAAATTACGAACTGAACCGTATGGCTAGGTTATAACTTAAAAGAAAAACCAAATCGTAAAATATGATACGGTTCGGTTTGAGGTGCAAACCAAACGAACCGTACTGTGTACACTCCTAGTCTTAGCTTATGATCAAGGCTCTTCGGACCTAAAATATTTCAATCACCATATATAATAAATGAAATCAAAGCATAATGAATTGAATTAAAATGGAAGTTTAGATTTTTGTCATGGCTTCCCAAGACTTGAAATAATCCATTCTCATTCGAACTTGATTTTTAAACCAATCCAAGACCAGAAATTGACTAGTCTTATGAGCAAATAAATAAACAAGTAAAGTGCATGAAATAGAGAAAGTTATGTTAGTAAGCAATATGCTCTAAGGATTATAAATACTTACATATTACATATAGAAAGTTAGATTAGTAAACATAAATAACATAAACATAAATATGAACATAATATGGTGTGACATGAACTTGATATGTTGTCTTGCATTTCCATTCCTTAGCATTATGCATCATGGGGATTTTTATGAAATCATTTAAAGACATACACATACACATATCACCTAACATAATGTATGAAGGGTGTTTAGTGTGTTTACTTAGAGGGGGGTGGCATGATTTAGGAAGGGAGAGGAGAGAAAAAATTGAGAGAGTTATGAGAGAAGAATGAGTTGTAAAGTATGGGAAAGTAGAGATGGAAGTGATAATTATAGATGAAAAATAGGTTAATTAAAGTATGAAAACAAAAGGAAAAAGAAAATAATATTGGAGGGAAATAGAAGGGAAGGGGGGGAGGGGTGCTACTGGTCATAGAGGAGGAGAGAGGGAGAGATAAAAAAAAAGTTAAGTATAAAGTTTAGTAAAAGTTTTATGGGAAAATAAAATGTAAGATATATGTTTGTAAGATGTAAGACTGAGTGTAAGAGTAGATGTAAAAAAAAAAAAAAAAGAGTAGAGTGAATGGTAATGAATAGTAAATAAATGGTAGACAAGACAAATTAATTACTAGTAGAGATAAAAATATGCATATAAGTGCTATAACTGACGTTTTTACGAACTGATAAAATTTTATCTAATATTATATGGATATCTTAATGTTAATCTAGTATTAATTATTTGTTAGAATATTTTGCCTTGATTTACGTGTCGATGGTAATACATAAACTATTAAAATCGGGATGATTAGGCTTTTAGATAACTTACCATTTTAGGTGTAAATCTTATACTTGTATTATTTTTAGGGTTTACACTTTATCCTACTTCATCTGATCTCTTAGGGTTCTAGAAGTATATTTGATCTAGTCTAGGTTTCTTTAAGGTTTAAGATCGATCCGATTTGACTTTAAGGTTTTGGTTCTGATACCAAATCTTAAGGTTTTTATCAAAAATCTAGGGGTTTCAATAAAAATAGTCATAAAAAAATGATTGGGTAATAAATCGACTATTTTAAAGTTCAAGTACCAAATTGAATTTTTATGTAAAGTTATATACCAAATTTTACATTTTTCCAAAAGAAAACAATTATTTCTTGAGAAGACTATCAAACCAAGAAGCTGCTTAAAAACATGTGCAAAAGCAATAGATTAAATTATTAAGTTGTTGAGTAATATTTAGTAACGAACTTTACTAATTAACATAAGAAAAAAAGTTAAGAGAACAAATGGTGTAAAGGCTAAATTAACTCACAAGGTCAACAATTAAAATCAAAAACCAAGAGGTGGATATAGTGGACATGAAGGAAAATAAAAAAAGCCTAAGATTGATTAGTATAAGTTAATGATTGAGGAAGATATTTCAAAAAGAGTTTTAATATGACAATAAAAGACCTAAGGAAAAAAACATGGAAAGTACTAGCGAATACAATGTTGAAAGTTATAAGAGACTAGTGTTTAATGAAGAATTTAGAATTGAGGTTGTCACAACAGACAAGTTTAGCAATGATGTGACCAAAAAGGCACTAGAAGATAAATGGAGGCAAAGGGATCCTACTACCATTTTGTTGGAGAGAAGAAAGAGAGAGCAAGCTATGAGAAGTTGTGAACTTGGTAAATTAGAGGAAGTAAATCAAAATAAGGTTGTAAGTGAAGATGAAGACACAAGCAAGTGTTTTATAAAAGGAAGATCTCAATGATTTAGAGGATGAGATTGAAAAGAAGGGGCTAGCAAAAGATAATAAAGGAAATCTAACAATAAAGGATGAATGTACTTTAGTAGAGGTATCCTTACCCATCAAGAAAAAGGACTTAAGACAAATCACAATTCTATGTACAATGACTTGGCACCGTTTCACTGATGCTTGTAGCAATATGGGATTAAAGACAAGTATAACTTCTTCTAAGCTTATGAAAAGATTAAGAATTGATGAGGTATAGGAAACGGTAAATGAAATACATAAGCTTGTTGGCCATTTCAAAAAGGGTCCTTTATGGATTTGCACTAATATTATTGTTGAGATAGCTAGATATAGACTCTCTATAGATTTTCATACTCTAGAGGTTCAACATGAGTATTTACCACTAATTTCAAGATTCTCATTCCTAGCTTTAGCTAGAGCAAGCATCATAGATCTTAGAGGAAAACAAAAGGTTATTGCTTCAAGCTAGAGATGAAGATATCCAATTGTATCTTATGAAGGTGAATGAATGTGATAGCTCATCTATTAGAAGAGAAAAAGAATCTAAGGATCTAATCAAGGTGTTTCAATTTAGAGGGGGATAAGTAAGAAAGAAATGTTTGAAAATAAAGAATAAGTGCATCATGTGTTGGCAAGTTTGTTAGATACCAAAGGTAGTCCTCGTTATATCCTTCTCTTCTTTCTGTTGTTGTTTTATGCAACAATAAGGACATTATTGTTGATTATATTAGAGCTTAGGTTGATATATTATGAAGCCATGGTTGATTATTTTTATTGATTATGATAAACTGAGTGTAAACGCTAAAATTAAACTTTACATTAGCCATACATCAAGTCCATGTACATGTATAGGTATCCTTATGCTATATCAATGCATTCCTTTAGTAAATTTTGCAAAAACACACAAAATTTTTTAAAATTAGATTTTATACCATTCGTTCAAATTTTTGCATAAATTGAAATAATCATGTGATGAACTTTTTACAATACATGTGAATTTAGTAATAAAATCCTTAATTTGTTTTGTCGCCATTCGTTTAAATTTTGATATAAAGAGGTAACATTAAGGAAATGCATTTTCTAAGTTAGTTTTCACATGATTAAGTGAACATGTATATATATAAATTATTTAAAGTTCAAGTTTTCTAATAATGGCATGTAAAATGGAGTAAGGGAAGACTTGGAGTTGTCACTCATATCTACTTATATCATGTTGGTATTAAAAGAGGACTGTATACATGTTTGTGTATTGTACGAAGTGCAAAGATGTCTTTTGTGGAATTTGACATTAAGCTTGATCTTACATTAGCAAATTTTGATTTAAATGGGGTTAAATTTTATAGAAAATGGATTTCTCACTCATGAATGTGTATATTGAATTTGATTGATCAACTTAATAGGTTGTATAGAGAAAATAACTCATCTTTACATCAAAAATATATATTTAATGAGAAGTGAGTTACGTCAGTTTGGTGTAATAAGATTTTAACAAATATGCGTTGAGGTTAAAAATGCTTTCATTGAATGTGATTTTCATTTGGATTTTGAACTTGAAGTAGAGCTAAAGTTTTGGCTTGAGTTAAATGTGCATTTTCACAAACTTATTATATCTAATTCTCTATGTTTTGCACATGATTTATCTAAGGATTGTGTTGAATTATGTTTAAGAATGATAGAATTATATGTTTTACATCAATACAAGTGCACAATGAATTTTGGATTATTCAATACAAACTTTATTTATTTATTTATTTTTAGGCTCTAGAGCTATAGTCCAATAGATAATCCCTCTATTATTTAGATTGTGGCTTACCTTCAATAGAGTTAAAGTTATATTACTTCAGTGTGGATGCTTGTCAATTACCATCCTAATTTTAGTTGGCAACTAAGGTTAAAACCAAAGGTAGGGATGATTACGGTTCAATTCATTCTGTTCACCTCTTCAAATCAAACTAAATTGCATGTTTTTCAAGGTCTCCAATTGAATTTGATAGTTTAACCCACAAATTTTTTTGAACAAAAAGAATTTGATCAAATTTGATTTAATTCAAGATCATTTAAATCATAACTTGCTCGTTTAAATTTTATATGTAAGTTTTATGTCTAAAAAACAATTGACACATAAAATCCAAATTCCATTTTTTTTTTGTTTTGTCATTTCATTAATACTTGACAATATTATCCTTAATAATCTTAAGAGTAACATAAACATATATATCCATAAGAAGTTCATTTTAGTTTTACCTTTTTTCATCAAAGAGATCGATTTTAGAGAAGGATCATCATCATCATCAAAGTAAATGATTTTTATAATTTGGTTTATCAATATTTTTCATCAATCAAGTTGTATTTTCTTTCTCTCAAAACATTTGTGTATTTTAAGTTATGGGTTTTTATTTTTTAGTAATTAATTTTTTTAATGATTAATAACATATTATTCATTTTATTAATTCAAGTATTTAAATAAACCAACATGTTCAAAAAGTGAAAGTCAAAATTCTCTCTTTTTTAGCTATTGAACAAGTTTGGTTTAGTTCGCTTATCTGGATCGAACTATGAACTAAATCAAACTATTTTAAGAAGAACCAAATTTTTAGACCAATTCAATATGTGTTTGATTTTTTTTTTTTTTGTCTATCCTTAATTAGAAACTGGTCTTTCTTTTACCGTTCAAAGGCTTACCTACTACCATTTTGATGATACCTGCAATTCTAGGATTAATAACGGTTCTCTGTTATCAACGTATGCTAGAGCATCTATTTGCATGGTAATCTTATAACCTAAATTAGGGTTTTAGCCATATTCATATGCCTATATTATATATTAGAATGGGTTTAGATTTGGTAGTAACTTTCAAAATATATTTTACTTAATTCCTAGCTTATTTCTTACTTTAGTTTTGGATTAAAAAAATTACTTAGTGTATTCAACTAATCTTATATAACAATTTAACATGACTCAAGCAGAAGACAATCTAATCATGCATGTGCCATTGCAAGTTCCATGCATAGGTTGTTTAAATTAGTTTTACCATAGCTCTTCTTGTTGTGTCAGTAGGGTTTTGATTTTGTATTGAAATCAAAAACTCCATTTAGTTACTATAACTCCTAATTTGATAGTTCATCTTTATGGATTAAGCCAAAGTATTAGGATTGTTCCAAACTATTGAGATAATGTCACAAATGGTACCTAAATTTTAGAACAATATGCAATTAAATATTTGAACTTTGAAATTGATCAATTTGATACTCGAATTTTGAATTTAATCATTTTAGTACTTAGAAGACTTTGGAATTGATTGATTTAGTACCTGGAAGAATGTGAAGAAAGTAATATTGGCATGCGCAAAGAGTTTTTTCAAGTATTAAATTAATCAATTTCAAAGTTCATGTACTGAATTGATAAATTTCAAAGTTTAGGTTTTAAATTGCATATTTTGTCAAAGTTCAGGTACCATTTGATGCAGACAAGCTAGTAGATGTGTTTTTGAATAAATAAGAGTTATCAAAGAAGTCGAGAAGGAAGATCCAAAGCCAACAAGAAGCAGCACAACTGACCTTGAAGCAGCACAGCCAACCTTGAAGCCAGCTTTGAAGACAACTTGAAAGCCATTGGCTTTGCCTTGAAGGCTGTCAACCTTAGACCGACGTAAAATGAAGGTTGCCGATGATGACATTCATAGGCAACCAACTTACTACCAACTTTTGTTTACCCGAATTATTTATTGTTAATTCTTTTTAAGGCTTTATGTAATAGTATATATAGTCTTAAAAAACCTATCTTTAGTTTTTAATCATATTACACTTTGAAGAACCCTATTTTGAGAACATTTTCTTAGTAAACTTGCAAGTTTTGCAAGCTTTGATTCTTAGAAATCATCTTATGTGATTGATTTTATGTTTTACGCTTTTCGTGCTATGTCAGAGTGGTATCAAAGTAAGGTAAATTCCTACAAAGATGTCAGTTAATGACAGTATTGACGGCGGCCATATTCTTGATGGTGCTTAAGATATAGGAGCTCGAGGGACTAAGGTTCCTAAGGTGATAATCGATGCCATGGATCAGAGAATCTGACGATTAAAAGAGTGTTTTGAAGATCTGATTGAGCGTTTGATGTGATGGTAGTAGATACCAACAGATATAAGGAGATTAATGGGAGATGACCAAGGGCAATGAATGCTTACGGCAATCCGGTCAATTAACCTGTAGCTACTAATCAAAGGGCTCAAATTTCTAATGAAGACTTTGATGAAAAGAATGAGATTTTATATGAAGAGAGACAAACACGAAGACGAGATGGTGATGGTGGGGTAGATATTGCATAAACAATTATGGTTACACACAAAGGCGACAGCGGTGATTTTCGCCTAAAGGTAGATATTCCCAGCTTTAGTGGTATTCTTAATATAAAAGAATTCCTTGATCGGTTGGCTGAAGTAGATAGGGACTTTGACTATATGGAGATTTCAAAGGAGTGTAAAAGGAGATTGGTTGCATGTACATTGAAGGGAGGAGCCTCTGCTTAGTGGAAGAGGTTGCAAAACAGGAGGTAGAGAGAGGGTAGATAACCTATATGGACATGGTTCCATACGAAACAACTTTTGCAAAGGGATTTATTACTGCTTGACTATAAGCAGATCCTTTTCCAATAGTACCAGCGTTGTCGCCAGGGCCAATGCTCTATTCATGATTACACAACTAATTTTATGAGATTAACAGAACGAAACGACTTGAGAGAGGGTGAAGACTAACAAGTGGCACGGTATGTAGATGATCTGAAATTGCATATTAGAAATAGGATCGGTTTAATTGTCATGAGAAATCTAAATGAGGCAAAGAATATGGCTCTTAGAGTAGAGATGATGTTGGTCGTTTTGATAAGGAAGTAAGAGACATGGAGTTGAGGGAACGAGTAGCAACAAAACACTACTGAGAAGCATAAAGGTGTTGAGGAGAAATAAGGTAGGAGTAGTGAGAAAAGTGATGATAGGACTGCTGGTAAGAGACTTATTAAGGACAAGGATGTCTAAAACAAAACAATCCCTATGCAAAGCTTATTTTGAGCAATTGCTATCTATGCAATCAGCTGGGTCATCAGTTGAATGAATGTCCCAATAGGAGAGGCGTCAACATTGTGGTGAGAGATGAAGAGATATGTTGTGAACTTGATGGAGATGATGAGTATTATGATGAGGATGAGGAGGGGGTTGAGTAGACTTAGCATAAGGAAGATGATGTTGGTACCTAAGCAAGAGGATAATACACAATGACATCAGTTGTTTCATACTAGATGTACCATAGATGGGAATGTATTTGATCTTATTGTTGATAGTAGAAGATGTGAAAACATCATTGGAAAGGAAGTTATGGAGCAGTTGCAATTGCCTGTACAGAAGCATCCTAATCCATACACTATTGGATGGATTAAGGTAGTTGAGAAGATTGAAGTAATGAGAGATGTAGGGTGCCATTTCCTATAGACAAGTATCAGAATGAAGTTTGTTGTGATATTATGGACATGGATGCATGTCACTTGTTTTTTGGAGACCCTAGCAATTTGATGTGAATGCTTAGTATGCAGGGAAGGAAAATGTGTACAGGATAGAAAAAGAGGAAGTGAATTATACATTACTACCATTAAAGGTTGCAATCGTCCTAAAACCACTAAGCTAGAGGGGTGCTCTTATCTAACTGTTACACACTCAAAAGAGAGATGGAGGAGGTGATGAGGGAGTCTAGAGTGGTGCATGCTCTCATAGTGAAGCAAGTGATGACAGTAGATGAGGGGAGTAGTGGTGGAGTACCATAATGTAGGAAGGTGTTGGAGGATTTAAAGATGTGCTGCCAGATGATTTACCAAAGGGGTTACCACCCTTGAGAGATATTCAGCACCAGATTGATTTGAAGCCTGGAGCTGACTTACCTAATTTTCCACATTACAGGATAAGTCCCAAGGAGAAAAGATTTTGCAAGAGAAGGTTCATAAGTTATTACAGGAGAAATTTATCAGGGATAATATGAGCCCATGCGTTGTGCCTACCTTATTGACTCGAAAGAAAGATGGTAGCTGGAAGATGTGTGTTGATAGTAGAGCCATCAACAAGATCACCATTGGCTATAAATTTCCAATTCCTTGTTTGGAAAATATGTTAGATAGGCTAAGTGGAGCTATTGTATTCTTAGAGATCGATCTAAGGAGTGGCTACCACCATATCAGAATCAAGCCTGGGGATGAATGAAAACCATGTTCAAGATGAAAGAAGGGATACATAATTGGTTAGTGATGCCATTCGGTCTTAGCAACATAACCAACATTTTCATGTGAGTCATGAATCAAGTGTTGAAACCTTTATTGGTTGATTTGTAGTAGTTTACTTTGACGATATATTAATCATATAAATCATTTGATGATTGTTTTGAATGTATTAAAAGAAAATCAACTATATGTTAATCTAAATAAATGCATTTTTATGTCAAAGAGCTATTGTTTATGGGGTTTATTGTTAGTAGTGAGGGGATAACTATTGATTATGAGAAGGTGAGGGCCATCAAAGAATGGCCTATTCCAAAGACAGTGACCGAGTTAAGAAGTTTATTTGGTTTAGCTAGTTTCTACAGGAGGTTCATCAGACACTTTAGTACTGTTACTGCTCCTTTAATTGAGTGTCTGAAGAAAGGAAAGTTTCAATAGGGAGATGAAGCTGAGACTAGCTTTACCTTATTGAAAGAGAAGCTATATAGTGCTCCTGTGTTAGCACTTATTGATTTTGACAAGTTCTTTGAAGTTGATTGCAATGCTAGTGGAGTGGGCATTGGTACTGTGTTATCTAAGGAGAAGAGGCCAGTCGCTTTTTATAGCAAAAAATTGTGTGAAGCTAGGAGGAGATGGTTGACTTATGATAAGGAATTCTACTTTATAGTGAGAGCACTAAGAGTCTAGGAGCATTATCTAGTAGGAAAGGAATTTGTTCTATACTATGACCGTGAAGCTTTAAAGCATCTGAGTAATTAGACTATGATTAATAAGGATATGGATGCTAGGTGGATCTAGTTTTTGTAGAGTTTCCATTTATGCTGATGCATAAGTCTGGAGTATAGAATAACGTAGTTGATACCTCGAGCAGGAGAGCTGATCTATTGATCACCATAAGCAATGAAATTGTGGGTTTTGAACAGTTGAAGGAGTTGTATACCGATGATGTCGACTTTAAGAATGGAAGAAGTGCCTTACAAAAGAACCTTATGGTGTTACCACATATTTGAAGGATACTGATGAAGGGAATCAGTTGTGTATTCCTAAGTCATCTCTAAGGGAGAAGTTGATTAGAGACCTACATAGGGGAGGATTAGCAAGGCATTTAGGTTGAGACAAAACTATTGCCGCAGTGGTTAACAAGTACTATTGGCCTCAGTTGATGAAGGATGTCAGTAGGATTGTGTAGAGGTGTTATATCTGTTAGATATCTAATGGGCAATCTCAAAATACTGGGTTGTACACACCATTATCAGTACCTGAGAATATCTTAGAGGACCTATCCATGGAATTGTCCTAGGTTTGCCTCGTACCCAATGAGGTGCTGACTCGGTTTTTGTGGGTGTTGATAGGTTCTTCAAGATGGTTCATTTTATTCTTGTAAGAAGACTATAGATGCTCAAGCCATTGTCAAGCTATTTTTTAGAGAAGTTGTATGTTTACATGGAGTTCCCAAGTCTATCACGTTAGACAAGGATAGTAAATTTCTTAGTTACTTCCAAAAGACGCTTTGGTACATGTTTGATTCATCACTGAATTATAATAGTACAACCACCCCTAGATTGACGAGCAGACAAATGTGACCAACAAGACTCTTGGCAACCTGATCGGAAGCATATTTAGAGAAAAGCCACGATAGTGGGATGTGGCTTTAGCTTAAGCTGAATTTTCCTATAACAGTTTTGTTCATAGGATAATAAAAAATCTCCATTTTTTGTGGTCTACACTAAGGTTCCATAACATGCCCTGGACTTGATCAAGCGTCTTAAGCGTTCTGAATTTAGTATAGAACCAAAGAATCTAACAGAGACTTGGCAGAATAAGATATCTGAAGTACGAGAGAAGATAGGATAGTCCAATACCAAGTACAAAGCAACAACAGACAGACATCAAAGAAAGCTAGTATTTTCAATAGGTAACCAAGTGATGGTGTTTTTGTAAAGGGATCAATTTCTACTTGGGAAATACAACAAGTTGCAGCCTAAGAAATATGGTCCATACTAAATTGTGCAGTAGATCAATGACAACGCTTATGTGATTAGACTTCTTGACAGCATGGGCATATCGAAGAACTTCAATGTTGCTAATTGATTCCCATTCCACCCAGTTGACTCACCATTGTATCTAAACAAGAACTCGGGGTCAATTTCTTTATAAGTAGGAGAGAGTGATGACAAACGAGCTAGCGGATGCATTTTTGAATAAGCGGGAGTTGTCAAAGAAGTTACGAAGGAAGATATGAAGCCGATAAGAAGAACCATAACCAGCCTTGAAGCAAGCCTTAAAGATAGCTTGAAAGCCACTAGCTTTACCTTTGAAGGCCACTGGCCTTAGGTTGGTGTAAAATGAAGGCCGTCCGATGATGATGTTCCTAGGCAACCAACTTACTACTAGCTTTTGTTTGCCTAACTTATTTATTGTTAATTTCTTTTAAAGCTTTATGCAATAGTATAAATAGTCTTTAAAAAACCTATCTTTAGTTTTTAAAACTCATATTACACTTTGAAAAACCTTATTTTGGGAACTTTTTCTCAGTAAAGTTGCAAGCTTTGATTCTTAGAAATCATTGGTGTGATTGATTTCGTGTTACACGCTTCCAGCGCTGTGTCACCATTCATGACATTAACCCTAAACTTTATACGATTAAAGTTGTGGTTAAAGATTTTCTTGAACTACAAATTTAACGAGAATAGTACAAATTGTGAGAAGATTATGCTGCCTTTGTAGAAAAGTGTAGGTAGACTATCATAATTGGAGTGTCTTGTTATATGATAAAACGAGCAACTCGAAAAAGGAAACAAGTTTTTTGACTTTAGTCAAAGGCTCGTGAACAACAAAAAAAATATCCTCAAGGCATAACATGTAGATCTTCAAAGGATGGCGACAACCACATACTTTTGTTATTAAGTTATTCCTTAATAGTTTAGTTTTACAAAAGATAATAGTATTGAAGTGACTTAGAATTACTTTCAATTCAAATATCTCTTGAAAGTTTGAATTTTTTACTTAGATTCTTTTGTTCTTATGAAAATACAACCTTGATTATTTGTCATATGCTATAGCACAACTAATATTATCCTAAATTTGAAGAGCAGTTACAATTTACCAAGCATCATACTTTAGTAGAATACCTTAAGGCAAACCTATTATTTGATTAGGAATCTATTCAAGATTTACTTTTCTATTAGGTTGGATGATATACCATAACAATTTTCTGTGCTTATCAATTGCTTATGATAATTTTGAATTTATCTTTTATCATGAACATTTGTAAAACATCATGCCTTAATTAGTTACAATATTATGATTATTGAATTAAAAAGGCTCATATTAGTTTTAAAGAGACAAAACATTTGATAATTAACCAAATTTTATAGAAAATCTACATTCAATCGACATATATTATTTTCCCATAAAACTTAACTTAAATTGTGTGTTCTATAACTTAATAGCTCTATGTGGAACTTGAGTAGCATATTCATTTGCTTAAGTTTTCTTATTGGAGGCTGCATGACGACTAATGTAAGGATGTTATGACATGGAGTCTAAATGCTAATATGATCAAAAGTTGTTGGTCATGATTCTACTCATAACATCCAAATGTTGACAAGAGAATTGTTGTAATTAGAAGTGGATTGTAAAGATAGAAATATTGTTTTAGATAAGACCTAAACCGAATATCTTCCAACATACTTGACATTTTAATTAATGGATTCTCTTACTAAGAAACTGTGACGTGCTAAACTAAGAACATTAATAGCTATAGCTAGCCACGTGTCCTCATTAGAGATGGATGAACTAGGCCCGAATTCTACTAAACCATAATTATAACACAATATATCTCCAATGTCTCACATTAAAGAAAAACTTCTAAAATATTTATGTCATTAACAAAACTTCAAGACAACTCAGTTGGCATAAACCAAGCACAAACTTAAATCAAACTTAGAACATCATATGAAAAATCTTAAAACATTAGAAATTGTGAAAACTAATATCTAAACTCTAAGAGTCATGAAAACTAACTAAGACTTTATAAGGTCTTCAACTCTAGCTATTTTAAACTTCTGCTCATCCAAAAATCAGTTGGGAAATCATCTCCACATCGTCATCCTTATAATCTTACGTATACATCATAACCGGATAGAGAAAAAAAAAAACATTATATCATCACCTGTTCCTGAAATATAAGAGGAATGAGTACAAATGCCCAGTATGTAAAACCACAACTACATATGCGTGAACAAACGTCATACAAATTCACATGCAATATGGTAATAAATGCATCACAATTTATTATCTTTTAATTAACCAGACAAATAACATAATTTAGAGCTATTTATGCAACTAGCCCTAAACTTGGAATATTTCATGACTCCATGAAAACAAATATATATACATAAATACTTATAAATATATACTAGTGTTTGGTACCCCCACACACCCTGGGTATCGTACTCGTACACTCCTAGACCTACGAATCATCTATGCGTGTAACTCCACTCGGAATAATGTCATACACAGATCATCAGTGTACCATACTAGTAACACTGGTACTCCTAGTCCACTAGACTTAGCCAAACACAAGCAACAACCAATTTAAACCCTTATATTGTTAAGTTCATTTACAGCTTCTAAACCTACACTCACAAGCAATAAGCAAGGTAAGGACATACCTGAAACAATGTTTCAAACATATAACTTAGCTTCACTAATGACACCCATTCACAAGCAAAACTAACTCAAAACTTGTTTAAAAAAAAACATTATTTCTAAGATCATTTATACTCTAAACTATTAAGAACTACAACTACTCTAAGCCTAAATATACCTTATTACTTGGATTTAGGTGTACTAGATACTAAATTAAGGATTAAGGTGTTTATGAAGATCAAAACAAGGTTTAAAAAAAGGATACACAATCCCTATTGATCATGCCTTGATAAGGGGGCATGATAGGCTCTAGAACGAGAAAACATGACATAGGCCCCCATCACACCAGTTATTGGAGGCGTGACCACCATCACAGCCTCCCATATGGCTGTGATGTAGGTGGTGACGACCATTACGACCTATGTCACAGTCATGATTGGCTTGGATTCGTCACATCCGAGAGATTATGAGCCATGTTACAATTGTAACCTTGTTTATACGCCTGCTCAATCAAACAAACAACAAGAAAAGCTATAAAACTCCTCTTTTCGATCTTAAAACATACAAAAGCTCAAAAAACACATATATCGAGGCAAAACTGCTTTTATCACCACATTACTTAAAAAAAAAAAAAAACGATGTTCCTTACTTCTTTGATCATAAAACAACAAAATCACTTCCAAGGAAAACTCAGGGTTTTCCTAAAAATCCTTCAAAAGATTAAATTCCTTCAACATCAACAAGAAAAATCAGAAAAGAAAACTCTTTTAGACTGACAAAGGATTGAAAAAGAGAAAACTTACCCAGTATGTGCATGTGCGATTCCTTAGGTAAGACACAAGCTTATGTGAGGTTTTAATGTTTGTCTCTTTGTGAAATTGCTCAAGAATACGTATGCTTTAGGTAAGGGGAAAAATATGTATTTTATTATTATATATGGGTGGACTATTTTATCATCTTATTTAACAACATACGATCTATTTGCCTTTATAATAATTTATTTATTTTTATATTATGGAAACCATAGTATAGTGAATGAAAATCCACATGCACAATAAGTAGTAAGAATTGGTGCTACACACAACAATCATAGCAAACAAAAATAACATATCTGTTTCATATCGATGCATAATATATGTATGGTGGAGTTACTATAGCTGGTTGATCACATGTGATAAGTATGGTGGTCAACCTGCGAGAAGTCTTGAACTGATGATATGTGTAGGATGTCGCAAAGAGAGGCATGAGAGGAAGAACAAGAAAATTTGTTTTTCGAGTGCATGAGCATGATAAAAGATCAAATTAAATAAATTTGATCGTTCTTGACTGGTTCTTCGTAGATTAAGTGCTTTGATCTTTCTTGAAAATGTTTCAATAGAGTTTCTGCATTGCTCTCGATCTTAGCAATACTCAGAATCCTTCCCAAATAAGAAAAGCAGCTCCTATTTATGGATGTTGAAAATTGATGCTAGCCTTTAGATTGTTTTCAAAGATCCGACGGTTGAGATTGAAGACTTATTTTCTTATAGCAGTGGATTGGACTAGGTTAGGTTGAATTGGAGATGAATTTGATGGCTTTTATTATACAAAAGAAGCCCATTTCTAATATAAAAAGGATAAAGCCTTATTCTAGTCTATGTAAGCCCTAATTTAGTTAAATAAAGCGCAAATTAACCATAAAAACATTTTTGGAGTCAACTTTTGCCTATACGAGAAAATCGAATTAAGCCGAGAGCGGAATGAATTGATCCAACGATCCTGTTTCGAGCTTACCAAGTTGAATATCCCTCGTTGGACTCGGTCTTTTAAGTCCTGTAACTAGCCCAAAACCGATATGTGGCATTAAATTGGGCCACGGGCCTAATTACCGAAATGACCTCTACAATATATTTTTAAAATAATTATATTTAATATATGTAATAATATAATATAATAAAATAATAACCAACACAAAAGTTTAGTAAAAAATAAGAAAAGTGGATGGAAGAATAATAGAAGAATCAATGTAATATACAAAAGTTATATTCTTGTAGTGTTTTAAAAATGCCAAAGATTCAAATAAAAGAGAAAAAAAAGTTTAAGAGAAAAGTTCTTCCCCCACCGCCTCCCCCCCCCCAAAACAAAGATTTCTTTCTGTATTCATTTATTTCCGCTAACGGTCTGGTTGCTAGTAAAACTAAACGGAAGAGAAAAGACAAATAATGTGTAGGAAGTCCTCCCCAAATGGGCCAAATCAGCTCAGGACCGCCAACCTTCTAAGTAAGATCACTGGGCTTCTATAATAATTTTTTTAGTTTTTTACATGATAAAATTATAGAATTTTTAATAAATTAAAAAAAAAACATTAGCCATATTTAAAATTTAAACTCAGGAAATCAATTTAAAAAAAAACAGTTGGCCAAAAAAAAAAAAAAAAAAACAACTGAGGAAATTAATACAAATAAAAAAAAAAGATACAAATGCAATTTAATTAAAATTGATATTTAATAAGACAGTCGTCCGTAATTATTACACTTAATCTCGACTTTTCCTGTTTTCCATACCATTTCCTGCTAATTGATCTGTAATAGCTGAATGCACACCTCTTGTTTGATAAAATTCCCACCAAATCTTCTGTTTATATTTCTGGTTCTGTTTTAATTTGTTCTTCTCTTTATTAATGAAATGAAAATCGCAATTCCACCTTCTCCTCCTCCTTATTCAGAATCGTTCACCAACCCTTCAATAGATGCTTTTGGCCATCAAGGTCGAGAGGGTACCATGGAAGCCGCGGATTCGAATGTCACCACTCTTTTGATTCGCCACCTTCCCGAAGGTATACCGGAAGAGACCCTGTCTAGGCTGTTTTCTCATTATGGCGGATTTGCAGTTCGCCGATGCAATGACAGTGGAAGGTAGTTAATTTCATTTCCTAGGTTGTTTGTATTTGTTAGTTTCGAGAAAATTTAGTAACTCGGTACTTTGAATTAGTGTTCTGAGTGTTCCATTCATGCATATCTAGTGTGCCCATATTTCACATTTATCATATATGTCACGAGCCTGCAAAAGCATGATTGATGATAATATAGGGAGATTTAGTGAGAACAGAAAGTTCATCTTGTGATGTAATAGCTGATTTCTTTGTTGTTTTTTCATGCAGGTTGAAAAATTGTGCATTTGTTGATTTTAAAAATGAAGCATTTGCTTATCAAGCACAGCGTCAGTTGAATGGGTAAGTTCTTTTTCTCTTCCTTTGTCTTCTCAGACGAGTTGTTTCCTGCAATTTTGGTCTTCTTTATGTTGGACATTCATGTGACTATATGTGTTAGTAGAGTTGGTGAAGTCATAATGGATTGTCTTATATAATTTGGTCAGGCTGAGGTTTCTTGGTAAAGTTTTGAAAGTGGAAAGAGCTACTAATCATAGTAAAGATAGCAAGGCTCAGCATGGATATCCTGCATCCACCAAGGATGTTGCACCCATCGCACCAATGCCAAAGGATGGTCCTTTGAAAAGCCACTGTGGGGAAAGTTTGAAGGCAGGATCTGTTCCTACAAATGAGCCCATAGCCCCAAGCTCGGTGTAGACTACCCTTTCCCTCCACACCTTGAGTATGTATCTTTAACTTTTGTTTTTGTATTTTTACAACCAGTACCTGATGAAGTACTAGAAAATTAGATTGCAAGTTCTCTCTCTCTCTCTCTGAGTTTTTTTTCCTTGTTTATAAGATGGTATGCAGGTGCATTAGTTCATTTGATTTTTTCTCCTCACAAATATTGCCCATTAAATTTTAAAGCTTGCTCTATATATTCTCTAATGTGCTCACACCATAAATTCCATTTACACAAATAAAGTGATCTTCAATGAAGTATGACCAAATGCCAAATAAATCCACTATTATATATAGGACTTCATGTTGTTTAATTTAATTTGTGAGCATTTTCACATCCTTATGAGTTATGTAATTTATGGAGTTGTGCCAAAAAATTTACATTCATGAATGTTCTGGGAGTTATTTGAACATTAGACTATTGAATAAAGTACCTATTGTTGGTTGGAGAATTTGTGGTTAATGTCACTAATTGTCCGTATACCTCTGCACCTTTAGTTCCTTCATTTGTTGGTGGTTGTAGAGTTTGTGGTTAATGTCAATTTTATTACAGTTTTATTCTTATGGAAAATTATTAGATGCCTTTGGTTGCATTTGTTTGTTGGTGTTTGGAGAGTTTGTGGTTAATGTCAATTTTATTACAGTTTTATTCTTATGAATGAGTTATTACATGCATTTATTGCATTTTAGATCGACGATAGTGATTCTATATACCTATTATAAAATATATTGAATAGTCATTCAATGAATAACAATTAGATACTGGAATTGGTTCTATTTTTTTGGCTTAAAATACCTTTGTTTAAATAAAAAAAATAACAGTTTTATTCCATTGTTTAGTATTAGCTATTGCATTACAGTTTTATTATATTCGACAAGGTAAACAGGCAGTAAAGAAAGTATGGGGAAGTAAATCTTGCAGAATTAGGCTAGCATTGTGTATGGAGATTGAGAGGGAGAACTACATGTGTGTATGCCTTTGTTGACATTAAACAGGGTGTATACATAGAAGTATTGATAATCATACCTATATTCCCTAAAAAGACCAATAATAGGCTTCTGTTAAAACATCAAGTTGCGTATATAAAAAAGCTGTGTTGGAAGCATTACTTCAAAACTCTAAATTATTCAGCAGATGATAAATCTATGCTTTCCACTACTAAATTTTTTTCCATTTTTTACAATTTGTATGATGGAAATCTCACCAAATTGATTGTGTCATTGTGGGATTAGCTGTAATTTGTCGGACTTGGGCTAGTTCTTTATATTCCTTTTGTGCTTAGGTGGGTGAATGATGAGAGGGAGGGGGGAGAGAGAGAGAGAGTCCCCAGTTCTTGCAGCTAGATAATTGCATGTGGAATGCCACCTTCTCTGTGATTATATTATTTGCCTTGCACCCTATTACTAGTTTAAAATTGATTACATTGCACAAGTTTACTTGGTTTTATCACAGGTATGCTTACCCTCCTCCAGATGGAAATATTCTCACCAACATTGTAAATGCCCTGATTGCTGTTCCTCGCTTTTATACACAGGTATCCACATTCTAGTGCACTGTAGGCTATATTTGTATCTGAAACTTGTATGCGAAGGCATCATTACTCTATGTTTGCAATCCCTTCAGGTGCTGCACTTAATGAACAAAATGAACATTCCAGCCCATTCCGAATGGCATTGCCGACACCACCTCTACCACCATCAAATCCTGCACCTCCTCCACCTCCACCTCCTCCTACAGCTGCAAAGCCTATGCAAGCAGATCTATCCAGTAGTGAATCTGAAATGGAATCTTCGGAGGAAGAGGTAGTCCCCTGCTTCCCAGTACCATGTATGAAGTATAATCATGCACATATTTGAGCTTTTCACCTGCGAATATCACAACAGTATTGAATTAGGGATATGAGAAACATATGGCGTTTAGAAGAATAGAAACCTTTGCTAACTGGAAATATCAGAAGGGAAATACTATATATATTGCCTAATTTCCATTCCTGCTATGTATGCATGGCGAAATTTAACAGGAGGATGATACCAAAATGCATTCTTTTGGGTCCAAGATTGGGAAACCTAAACGAAAGCGGGCCAGAAAAGAGACTATTGTGGGTCCTGCAGTTGACAAGGATGTATCCCACGAGGCTGTTGGAGTGAAACCTGCCACCTTGGTCCCCAAAGAAATCCCAGTTATAAAAAAGAACATCCCTGTCTTACAGGTCAATGACCATCAAATGGAATTTTTTTTTTTCCCCTTTTCCATAATGGCTATTTTATATTCCCTTTGTGTCCTTTAGATCAACATTGCCCCCAAAGCACCAAAAACTGAGAATAAAGACGAAACTGTAACAAGTGATGCTGAGGAGCCAGAGATGGAGCAATCAGAACAAAAGCCTTATTTGACTGCAGAAGAGATAGAGAGGGGAAAGTTACCACCAGAAGAAATTTTATCCCTTCCCATGTTTAAGGTCTGTTGATCTTAGTCATTGATATGTCGATGTTTAATTTATAATAGGGTGGACAGGAGATACTGTCATTACTACTGCCCTTATTGGTATCTTAACTGGTAAGAAGCTTTTTTGGTGATGCAGAACTACACTGCTGGTAATCCTGCCCCTGTCTTGTACATAAAGAATTTGGCAAAAGATGTTGTAGTGGAAGATTTCTACTTCATATTTGGTGAGTTCACAAACCAAATTTCTCAGAAATGGTTTTGCTTTACTGTCTATGTTGGATGAAATTTGAATAGGATGATGGGTGCGAAATCCCTTTCTGAAATACTGCCTATGTTTGGTGAAGAAAGGAAATGAAATACTAACAATTGAATTTCTTTATAGACTTCTGAATCTTCGGAAATCTTTCTCCAGATTTTGAATTAATGCAGTGGGCTTTAATATTATTCCACGGGTTTATCTCACTTCAAAACTTGTCATGGTACAGGATCCTTCTTTGGAAGCATTGATGTTGCCAAATCGAGCCTTAACATAAGGTTAATGCAGGTAGGTTTTGTGACTGGCATTCTACCTTAAAGTAATGCAATAAGGGTTTGATTTCGTTAAAGAGCTGTGGTTTTGAGCTGGATTGATTTTTCAAGTCTGTCTGATATGCACTACTGTGGCTCCCTTTTTTGTCAATGCATTCTTGCCCTTAAAACCTTTTGGTGGTTTGCATCTTAAAGCATGAAGTTATTCAAGCCAAACTAGGGTGTCCGAAATGAGGGAAATGGAAGTGGAGGGAACCTTTGAGGGTGTTACTTCTTTCTATTGGCTAGAAAAGGCATATACCTTTTGTCAAAACCTCCATGCTTCAACACAGTTATGGGGATGCTTATCGGTAGAAATAAACAGTTACAGCCACTTATACAGGAGCTGATAAAGTTTAGACATGATGTGAAAGTTGAAATGATCTTTCATGTGATCATGTCCTGGTATTTTGTTGCTATTTTGTTGATATACCTGGTGTCTTAAAAATTTCAATACTTGAATTTATTTTATTATTATTTATTAATATATATGTATATATAATTTTGGGGTTATGTCAGGAGGGGAGAATGAAAGGCCAAGCTTTTGTGACATTTCCATCAGTTGAACTTGCCCACCTGGCTTTGGTAAGAACGAAATACATTCCTGGCATCATGCTTTTCTTTTGATTGATATCTCTTGATGATGTGTAAAAATCCTACTTGTTATAACACACCTTTAGTCTCTTACACTAGAGAAGGTTGTTGTTAAACATAAAGTGGAATGTTATCATTATCTTTTTGTTTCTTTTTTTTGGTGGAGGTGAAATCTTTCACATTGATGTTAAAGAATAGGAAAGCAAGCCATAAATCCCATAGATATGGTTGTTTGTGTAGATACTCTTTCACCATCATGCTCTATCTTAACCTATTATGTGCTTGAAACTAACTTATTGAAAGAAACTTCTCTCTTCATTTTGGTCAGAATCTGGTGAATGGATATGTATTTAAGAACAAGCCAATGATAATCCAGTTTGGTCGGAATCCAGCAGCAACTAAAACAAGTTAGATTCTCTGGTGCAATATGAAGCAACCTGTAGTTCAGCTTCTTAGCCTGTGCATGGTTCATCTTTTCCACCTAAAGTGAGAACACCTAAGGCTAAGCCTCCCGAAACGAGAAGTGTATGCTTCTTAATGAAAAACTCTTGTTTTGCTGGAAGAAAGAGGTGGGTATCTTTTCGTACAGCAAGAGAAAGGTCCTCTACGAAGTACTGAAATAGTGTATACTGAAATAGTTTATAGCCGGGACGGATTGAATGGACATACAGGAGAGAAGTGGGGCGGGTCTGAGCACCAAAGTTAATCGTTATCCATGGGCATATTGTACAATCATGGATTGTTGCAGAGGATGCAACTGCTTCTGTGATCCCTGGAAAGCGATCATTTGATTGTTATTGCGACAGATGTTAAATATGTGACGAGATTATTGTGTATCTTCATTACCTGCTTATGTTTATGCATCCGTGTTCCCGTTATAGGTGTAAATAAGATTTTTCCTATTCTTTTCAACTTTCCTTTGAATATAATCCTAGTAGACAGTAAAACCAGTGGGATGTGATCTCCCAAAGAATCCAGGAGGGATTTCCAGTCCTGTGTACCATTGTTTTTAAAAAATTATCAACATATTAATTATATAAAAATAATTATATAAATAGCATGTGATATACATTGATATCAAAACAGTAAAGCGCTACTATTTAGATATCGCATTTAGTATACGCAACATATATTAAATTGAATGTCAAAGTAAATATTGCATTTAATGCATGTAACATTGAAAAAAAAAAAAAAAAAAGGTAATACTGCATTTAATTCATGTGGTATTATATTAGTACTTTGATAAGTAATTTTGTTTGATTGATATTTTTATAATAGAACATTATCTATTTCCCGCATTGTCGGGCAATTTTTTAAGAGGAGAGAAATGGGCATCCTAACGGAGAGGATGAAAAATTAGTGGAAATTGAAAAAATATATATATTTCATTTTGTAAGTAGAAATACAGAAAAGAAACATAGGAAACTGAAAGAGTGTTTCTATTTCTTTACTTGGTTGGTTTTACAAATTGGCAATGAAGAGAAGTGGAGATGGTATTAAATAAAGTCCACTATTGTATTTAAATGAAAATTATTGTAAGAGATAATTGTAATTGTCCATCCATTTTTATTTATTTTCTCTAATTTTAGATAGAAAAGAAATGAATTTGGGAGTGAAAATATTTTTACTCACTTCTTCTGTTTTCATTCTTTATTTAATTTAGCAAGTATAGCATTCTGTTCAATGTCCATTCATTTCCTTGCATCTCTTTTTTTTGGCCATCCTTGCGTCTCTACTCTTTTCCTCCCACACTATCAGTTTCTATGAAAAAAATATAGCCATTTATTATTTAAACTCCAGTCTTAATGGTATATTTGGTTTGGTTTAAATTACTTTAAAAAACATGACATCTTACCACACACAACACAATACATGCACTATAATTTTTCCGGACAGAAGATTATGAAGGGCGGGGGTGGAGGCAATTGGATTATGGACATTGGATAAGTTGTGCGAAACTAAACCAAGCAATCCTAGTTAGCAAACAGCTCAGTCACCATCTACTTGATATTAGATTGGACACCGCGAGATGACCTCCGAAAACTCCCACCTGTTCTTAACAATTCTTTATAGTATGAGATAAATGACTTCAAGGTTTTAGGCTCTATTTTATTTAATTTTAAGTTAAAACTAAAAAGCTAATAGGTCCCATGTCTAAGACCTGGAATAGTAAACCCACAGGTTTGCTTTTTGTAGACCGTGACTCATCAAATCAAATTCTAGATCAAATCAGTTGGAGACCTATTTGCTATGCTTAGATTGATTTAGACTCGGTTGAGGGTCTAATCCCATCTTGAATCAAACCTGTTGGGTCTTAAGATGTCCAAAACAAATTGGAACCTAAACTACCATAGGCAATTTCAAGGCCAATTCAAGGACTTCTCAGTTCGCAGGTTTTGTGAATAGGTCAATTTATTTCTTTTTTATGAAGTTTAATTTAAAAATTTGAATAGAAACTTAGAACAAAAATTTTCATATAAATCAAACTTAAAAAGAAAAATTGAGCTTAACAATCTTATTTTAATTTTTATACCAAATGAATATTAATAGTCATTATAATTTTATTATATTCTTATTGAATTGGATTTCAATTCTTCTCTATTCTATTCATGAAGCAAGATATTATGGTTGAGGAATGAGTTTTTTTTTTTTTTTCAGAAGTTTATAAATCAAATCTAACTAGATAGTATATTTATTCCTTGTGTTGTTACTGGTAATGTATTAAATGCTATAAATAGAAAATAATTTTTGTTTATTCACATAGAAATATTTTTAAAGTTTAATATCCTGTAATCATATATTTTTTGCAACAATTCTCCTTCTTTTCTTTGTTTTTTTAGATTTTAGAAGACTTAATTAGGTTTATCGATTTTATGCATCGTAAATGGTGACCTATATAAAACATGTGGATCCATTGGATCCACATTAATTATAGACCTATCCTGAATAAGGTGATTTTAGGTTTAATCTTGAATCATGCTCAACTTGTCCCATCTATAGATTGATTTAATGTATATTAAATTAGAATTCAATTTTACGTAGGAAGCTTAGGTTTAGTGAACCTAGATCAAAGAGATTTTAGGTTTAATTCATTCAACTAGAAAAAAAAAAAGGGCTATTCAATAAAAAAATTGTACAAAATTATGACAAATACAATATTATTATTTGTTTTTCCCCCCACTAATTTATCCTGGGAGGCGAAGAGTATAAAAAGGATACGAGTGCAATTTGAAACAAAATTAAAAAAAAAAAAGCCCGAAAAGAAATATAGGCAAGGGTTTAGCAAGCTTTAATTGTAAAAAAAAAAAAAAAAAAACCATGTTTTGGAAATATAATTCCTAAAATACAATATTTTACACAAATATTTGCAAAATATGTATCGAAGATGCATTTACTCAATGCTCCTTTGATCCTTGGAAGAAAGTGCAACCACCAAACTCGCCCACAATTTGCCCATGCAACAACACTCATAATTTGTTTTACACTATTTTTATTGTTTCTCTCTCTTATTTCTAGAGGTGGGCAAATGAACTTGATTGGTTAGGCCAGCTTGCTTTGGCCCACGGGCTAAATAGGCCTAGCCATTTTGATTTGCTTCTAAATAGGCTAAAATTTATAAGACCAGCCCACTTTGGCCGTTCGACCAAAATAAATTTGATTTTTTTATATTTTTTTATGTTAGTTTATGTGAAAATTAGAATATTTTTATATTTTTAAGGTTTTATATATATTAACGATTAATTTTGTGTTAATTTGATTACTTATATATAAAAACAAGTTTTTAAAATAATTTATTAGATATCATATTATGTTTGAATTAATAAATGTATATTTTAAAAAAATGTTATAATGGTTGTATTGTATGTATTAATCTATTTTCTTCCATAACATACCATAAACAATCACTAACTTGTTATTATATTATTACTGTTCTTTAAATTTCTTCTTTTTTAATTGTTTAGGCATGCGGGCTGGCTCAGCCCATCATGAGCCAGCCTGCTTTGGCTCACGGGCTAAATGGACCGAGCCAATTCAGCCCACTTTTAAAAAGGCAAAAAAATTATGGTCGCATCCCCCTTTTTTAAAGCGGGTAAATAAGTCAGCTCGTATGCCTAACTCTAGTTGTTTCACACTACTGGAAATGCAAAAAGCCATTTTTCTTGGTTTAGATGGCTAGCTACTTATAATTTTTTCGACCTTTTCTTTAAGTCATGGATTTTGTCATATTTCTACTTTTACAATCAATTAGTTAACATTATGTATTGTAAATGGATTTATATATATAATTTAAAAAAAATTGAGATTAAAAATAATATGATTTAAAAAAAAACAAAAACGAACGTGAAATATCAAATATTCGATCTAAAAACTTAGGAGAAATCTTTTATTTCTGTAATTCATATGACTTCTATTTGAGAGAAAAGAATAAATATCAACATATGTAAAATGATAACCATCACGAAAAATATCATAAAATTTACTTAAAAGTTATTATATTTAACATATAAAATATATGTTCATAAATTGTTTTAATATAAAATAATGACTACAATTACATATAAAATATTGTTCTAAAACTATTAGTCATCTTTCATATTTTTGTACAAAATACTACGCAATTTAAAGAAATTTACAATATATATAATAGTACTATTGTATTTTTTTTTACTTAAATATTATTGTATATTAAGTTTTGTATTATTATTGATTCAAACTAACCACATATATGTTGAAAAATATTGATTTTATATAATTATTGGTAATCTTTCTATATTTTCATATGAAATACTATATAATTTTAAATTCTTTATAGATATATAAAGATCTAATTTATGACCTTTTTTTTTACCTAAAAGAATGTATTGAACCAACTTGCACCATTATCGAAACTCGTTTCTCTTTCTTGATTTTGTTAATAACTTTTTGCATTCCCAGAGAGAAAGAGAGAGAGGGAGAGATGTGGAGAGACATGATAAGTAAAGGGAGAGAAACAATATTAATAAAAATAATGCGAAAAAAAAAAACTACAAACTTGGCTACCCACCATGCCTTTTCATGTGAAAACTATGGGTGCAGTTGTTGGTAGTGCCTTCTACTTAGTGGTAAAAGATGCATTCAACAAACGTGCCTTTCACACATATTTTGCAAATATTATGTAAAATATCATATTTTGAAGATTATTATCCAATATAGTATTTATGTACATTCTCCTTCAATCTAATTTAGCCAGAATTATATTTGACCTTCCATTCCTCAAACCAATCAAAGTGTAACAATCTAATCGAGGTTCCATGATTTAGCCTAACCATAGTTGACCTTACAATGGCCAAATGACTTAATAAATCTTAGTTTAAGCCTAAGTTACTTTTTTCTTTTTAACCCTTAATCAAATATATTTATGTTGAAATTTAATACTTATCAACACTAATGACGTTCAAAAGTATTTTTATCCATCTTCTATGATTACATTAGAAATTACATCAAAGTATAAGCTATAATTGTTATTATCAAAGCTTTTTTATGGAATGTTATTATCAAAGTTTAAACAAACGAATCTATCTATGTAAAAAAAAAAAAAAACCTTATGTATCCACATTTTTCAAGTCTACATCAAAACTATATAAATTGCTCTACATGAATTGATATTACTTTAAATATTTTGTTTAAGCATCATAAAATTGCAATACATATTTACTATTGTTCAAAGATAAAACTTTATATCACCAATGGAGAAAGAGGCCATTAGGAAAATTATTTTACTAGATTCTAATAAGGTTAAATTAGGATATAATCATACAAAAATTTGCATCGGTAGCCTATTGGTAGAAGAAATGATACTTCCTCATCCTTTATGGTTGATGGAAAAATTGTGAAGAATTGTTTGGTAAGTGAATTATCTTCCTAAAGTGAACATTTAGTTTGGAGAGTTTGCAAAAATTGTGTCTTACAAAAAAATGGAATATATATAAAAAAGCTCGCTCAAGTGTTTATTTTGTGAAGATGGAGAGACAATCGAGCATATGTTTTACTATGCGCTCGAAGAAAATGGTTTGGTTTGAAGTTTCACGTGTTTATCTTTATGGATGAGTTGGGGAATGGTTTATGTGCTTAGTAAAGCACCGTCGAGGATGAGTTTACATAGACA
This sequence comes from Combretum micranthum, assembly GCA_024138025.1. NCBI lineage: Eukaryota > Viridiplantae > Streptophyta > Magnoliopsida > Myrtales > Combretaceae > Combretum > Combretum micranthum. The sequence goes on along the minus strand of JAMXBD010000015.1, from coordinate 984,630 downwards.
CAATACTAGCTTTTGTTATTTTTTGGTTTCCTTAGAAGTACTTTGTCGAATGTTTGATTAAATGAGCCAAACATACCTGTTGTTTGGAGATGAATTGTTGTTGTTGTTAAATAACCATTATTGACTAAATCAAATGATAAAGCTTAACAAAATATTAGCGAAGATCATGACATTTATTGGGTTCCACAAGCTACTAGTATTGTGAAGATTAATTGCAATGGATTGGGGCACTTTAAAATATATTGATTAGAGGTGGTATTATGATGACTCAAAAGTGACAAAGTACACCTCGTGGCTGGCAATGCTACTTCTCAACCTTATGCTTACATGCATGTTTCATTTGAAGTGAAAGCAATCAAAGAAGCCTTATCCTTTGCAATGTTAAATGAATAGACATAAGAGAAGATTGATGTTGAAAATGCCTTGATATATGAGAGCATCTCATCTCATCTCTAATGTCTCCAAAGATTATTAGCACTTTGAAACTGTTGTGAAAGATATTTTATATTTATGTCATTCTTTTTTTTTCTTTTTGTGTTTTTAAGTTGATTGTTAACTCTTATATCCATTGGATTACTATTCATAATAGAAAAGTTTAGATGTGTGGATTCGATTGTAGTGATCATTGTTAAACTAGTGAGTTCATCATGGATTTTGATGAGGAAATGGATTGCAATTATCTACTTGATCAGGATAAGCTATACTTAATTAGCAAAACATATATATAAGTTAAGATAGTTGAATTTGTGCATGATGTTCCTTGTATTTATATATGTGATGTTTGAGTCTTTATGTGATATATATATGAAATACCCTAAGTATGTTTTAAAAATTAACAAATTAAATAGAATGACAGTTTGGTAAATAATGAGACTTTAAGAAAGTGCATAATAGTAATTTTCGTATCTTTTAAAAGATACGTTTTTTGTTAAAAAGGTTTAAATAAATTTATGGGATCTTTAACTATCATTCTACCCTTTTTCATCATTCAAGGAAAGAGCAATATCCCTCTTCTTCTCAACATCTTTCTTCTAATATAGAAGAAATTCAATATAATCTTTATGGTAAGTTGTTGTTTCTCTTAACTCTTTTCATCATTTAAAGCAAACTAAACAAGGGAATGATAACGTAACGTGGGTATTCTGTGGATAGTCCATTCAATGGGAATAGTGCTAATCTAGAAAGGGACTAGAGAAGAATTCCAAGAAGAAAATATTTGTGCGAAGTAGACATTGAAGAATCTGCCAGAAGTTCAGAATAGGCCAATAAGTAACATAGTTCTTATGTATTTTGTTTTCGATCATGAGTGTTAAATGTGGTACAGGAATGTAGTATATATTTAAGTATGGTTTTGGGGTCAAAGACATGGATATGGAAGTGTTACATTGATGGGAATAGACTTAAGCATTTAAAAGAGTGTCGAAATGGAAATAAGAGGAAAATTATGAAATAGGGTGTTTTCTAGAAGAACACGATATTTCATAATCCTGCTTTTCAAGCTTTGTACCTCTCTTAGTGTGAAAATCTTGTTTCCTAGAAGAACACGGCTATATGTATCAAGTAGTGTTTTTCTCTGTGACTTTTAACAAAAGGAGATTGACAAAGAACACAACATATACACGGTCTTATGTTCTTGTCCATGTTCCTCTCTGTGAATTTTTGAAACTTTGTTGGTAAAAATTACAAGGAGAAACATAAGGTTATGTTCCCTTCCCTCAAACCCCCTCGATGTACCTCCCTATGAGCCTTTTTATGACATATTTTCTCCGCCTAAGTAAAACCTAACCCTATACCCCTTTGTATAGTAGTTTATACATGTTATAACACCTGAAAATCATTTTTTTCTAGCCTAAACATAACTATATTTGCTAAACTTTTATTTCACAATCTAAGTATACTTAAAGAATTTAGGATCTAAGTTATAATGGTGGAGAATTTAGAGTAACATGAATATAATAAGAGTTTAAGCAAGACAAATAGAAAATTTGAACAATTTAATTGTGTATAATCCATGTACTGGATACTGGATAGGAACAAAACTATTTTTAGCTACATGTACTATTTTATCTGTTGCTTGTGCTTGTTAGGTTAGAATCTTAAATTGACTAATTGAACATCCGACCGTTAAGTTTGTATGTTTCATGTGCTTAGCTATGGTTATTGGTTAATGGCTCGAGAGTACTAGTAATAGTAATATGGCACCCTGATGATCTTTATGTGACATTATCCCTAGTGGAGTTACACCTAGAGATTGTCACACCCCGCCCCCGCAGGCGACGGCGATATGATGCCAGGGTAGGCAAACCCATCATTGGTCCCCTAGTGGTAATGGCCGACACCACCATTGCATCATGGTGATCCCAACCAACGCATGCCTCGCAGGGTACCACGGGCACTATAGGTATTGTTACCCTCAGGCAGAGTTAAACCCAGTCTACAAACTCTAGGATTCGAAACCTAGACCTAAGGCTTTTGCCTGCCCCAAAGGCAGCATCTCTTACCAATTGAGCTGCCTTTTTATGTCACGTCCCGCCTTCGCAGGCGATAGCGATGCGATGCTAGGGCAGGCAAACCCACCACTAGTCCCCTAGTGGTAATGGCCGACACTATCATTGCATCATCGTGACCCCAACCAACGCATGCCCCGTAGGGTACCACAGGCACTATAGGTATTGTTACCCTTAGGCAGAGTTGAACCCAATCTACAGACTCTAGGATTCGAACCCCAGACTTAAGGCTTTTGCCTGCCCCAAAGGCAGCACCTCTTACCAATTGAGCTGCGGGGCATGCGTTGGTTGGGTCACCATGATGCAATGGTGGTGTCGGCCATTATCACTAGGGGACCAGTGGTGGGTTTGCCTGCCCTGGCATCACGTTGCCGTCGCCTACAGGGGCGGGGCGTGACAGAGATGATTATGTGTCGATTTATTAGTTGACTTATGGACTCTTTGACTCATAGATTCTTGAATATTAGGGAGCAACTAACTCGGATATATGCATTATATATCAAGTGTTGTCAGGATACTGAGTTATTCTAGTGTTGATTGCTAGACTTAAAATTAAAAGATAATAATTGGATTGTTTATTGAATTGCAATTAAGATTGTGTGTGGCTTATTTGTGCATGCTCATGCGATTATGTTTGTGGTGATATAGTACTAGGCTCCAACTCACTTTTTTTTTCCTCTTTTTTAGGATTAGGTAACATTATTTATATGTTTGATCTCTAGGGATATGATGTGGTAGTGGACTATGGGGATGACGCTAGAAATGACAACTATCCAACTGATGGATAGACTAGTTATTTCTTTGGAGATAGGACTCCTAAGTTTTATCAATTATGTGATGGAAGTGTAGTATGTGTATTATGTTAACTTGTATGTTAGCTTCAGGAATGAGTCCTCTTATGTTCAGGATTAGTTGTTTATGTTTTTTTGTGGACTATTTGACCCATCGCTTAATGTTGATAGTGTTAGTATAAATCTTAGCTTGTTGGTTGTGAACATATTTGGAACTTATCATTGTTGATACAACCCGTTATAAATATGTGTGTAACTTTGAGTTAACGAGTTAAATGTGAATCATGATGGATGTCAGTAGGTTCTAAGCCTTAATGTGTCTACTCTTACGAGTAGACACTTGGTGGGCTATAAATGACCATATATTTAAGGCATTACAATATATGTGTCTTGGTTGTGCTTGTGCAGATATTTACAGGTCTAAAGTGTGCCGGATTTTCAGGAATAATTCATTTGAAATTTCCTAAAACTCAAAACATAAAAGTTGTAAAGCTCTTTCTAAGCTTTATGTAGGATCTTAAATCATTTCAATCAGCAAGTAAGTGAGAGAGATATAACCAAAATACGAAACAGTGTTAAGCCACACCGACAATTCTTAACCTATGCGCAAAGGTCTGGACCATTATGTATAGATCCAAAGCCTTTGAGCATTGGAATGCCACCCCACTACAAAATGTCAAAAAGGTCTGGTCCACTGGGCAAAGGTTCGAACCTGTTGCAACTTTTTAACTAGTCGTTGGACATTTAATGTTCGATTGTTTGAGAGAGTTTCTGGGGGCAATGGATAGGGCTTTTGGGAAGCTTATAAATATAAATGTTTAGGTAGTTGGAGGGAGATGATAGAGCTCATTAATTGCTATTTAATCCTTGTAAACACTCTCAACAAGCATTAATTGTAATTTGTGGTGTTTAATGAGTGAGAGCCAAGTACAATGCTATTTATATTGTATTTGTCATCCATTGTAAAGCACTACACTAAGTTGGTTATAAGTGATATTTAGTGGAATCTTGAGTTGAGCCTAATGTGCTTGAGAGCTTTGTGTAAAGGCTCAACTCACGCGTGTCGTGTATTTTGTGTTGGTGTGTTGTTGTAGCTTTGGTGGAGCATTTGTTTGTTGTGCTGAGTAAATGTGTGCAGTCCTCTTTGAGTGAGACATTGGTTGTGAATTGTAGAGACTAAAAAGCAGATTGAACTCCATGTTAAATCTCGGTGCAATCTTCTCTAACCCTCACTCTTTATTTATTACACTTTATCATTGCTATTTAATTTGTTATTTTACATAATTAGGCATTAATTTCTTAAAAAGATAATAATTAGTGCATAATCTACATTCTTTAGGTGTTACTTAGTTTCTACAATCATGCAAATGCAGCTTTTAGGTCATGCTACATGTGGCTACAAAGAAGTGACTTGACAATCACATGTAAAGATGACTTAAGAAGAAAGGGCAAAGAGGAGGAGTAAACAACATTAGAGAGTTTGAATGCATGTGTGATAGGTAGAAGGAGTTATATAGCATCAACCCCCATAGTTCTTAGAGAGACGAAATGTATTCTTCATCCTAAACCACATTTGATCTCTGCGATTACAATCTGACAGCAAGATGACTTTTCTCTAACTGTCTTGAAAATTTGGTAAATGAGGAGGACACTTAGGGTATTTATAGAGTTTGAATGCTGATGACATCTATTGGTTGCACATTGTGTTAACGACCAAGATTAGTTATCTTGGTGGTGGATCCTTTCATGGGCTCATATTGAGTGTAAGCCTATAGAGAGTTTATTTTAAGTGTATAAGCTTTTTTGAGAAAGGTTGAGAGTAGAAAAGCTAGTCCAATGATTTATACTCTAAGTTCACCATGTCAAAATTCTCTTAAATCCTAAAGTATAGATTGACTCTCTAGGCTTGTCATTTAGCACAAGAGTCAAACTCATAAATTTTATATATATTTAATTTTTCCCTTTTACAAAAAGTAATGAAATAAGACCTATATAGATTGCAAACTTCGATAGAATTCTATATATAGTTTGTATAAATTACACCGGAAGGTCATAGCGTTGGAAGGTAAGTTCATTTGAGGTCATAATGTTTCTATTGGTTTATTTGAGGTCATAATGTTTAGGAAAGTGGATCAATTGAGATCACCATTGACTCGTTTTCACAAAATAGTGGATCTTCTAAGTTTAATTAAATTTTCCTTCTGTTGATACGTGTTAAGGGTGACTTTAATCGATCTACTTCTCTAAACTTTATGATCTCAAATGAACCACTTGAAATATTGACACCTCAAATGAATTTATCTTCAAATGTTATGACTTTCTGGTATAATTTATCCTATATGATTTTAATAATTGACGTGGATACAAAAGTCAAATATCACCTAACTAGTAGATTAATTGGTGACCATAGTCATAAAAGTCAAGAGGTCCCTATAATGTAGGTATAAATTTAATACCTTGGAAAAAAAAGTTATTGATAAGGTTACAATAGTTTTAAGAAGAAAACATTAATTATTAGAGTCACATCCACCACCCGTATGTACCACAATGTTGTCTTTATCAATAACTTACTTAAGAAGTTATTTAACAGACCACGTTAACATCTTACGCAACTTAGTCTACTAAGGAATTATCTACTTTATTCGCAAGTTTCAGTGCTTTAACAATTTTTTAAAATTTTTATGGGTCCCACGTCGAATAAATTATGCAAATTTAACATCGAAAGGATGAAAAAAAAAGAAGCTTTTGATTGCTTGGCAGAAGAACCTATTAAAGGTAAGTAACCACTTTTACTAGTTACGCAACTTATAAAGAAGTTGTTCAATCTAGATTCCCTTGCCAAGTAACCTACATAAAGTTGCTCTTATAAGAGAATGGTGTTTGTGTAATGATAGGCATCGGCATAAACACCATATTTTTACTTAGTTTTTATTTTGGTGAATTTGAAAAATTAGATATTAAAGAACCATGAATATATATAACCTTAAAATGCCAAACGAACCCACGTCTTTAATATTATGGATATATTATATAAGAAAATTCTAAGGTCCATGGCGATTATAATTGAACTGTTTTGTCATAACAATAGTCCATTTAAATCTTTTCTAATCATTATGGAACCACTTTGATTTTTTCATATTTATTTTTTATAATCAATTTATTTTTAATAATATTAATGGAATGGAACCACGACAAACCATAGAATTTTGCATTGTATAATTATGTTGACTTCCCTGAGTTTGCATTCTTGAAACTAAGGGTATGTACAGTATGATTAGGTTCGGTTTGCTCTTCGAACTGAACTATACTATATTTTATAATTGGTTTTTCTTTTAAATTCGAACCTAACCATATGGTTCGATTTATAATTTTTTCGAATAAAAAAAACGATTCAGTACAATTCGGTTTGATATTCGAATTGTTTTTATTCATAAAATAAAAATATATATTATATTAAAAAACTTCCATTACATATTTCTTATCACTAATGCAAATATAAACAATAATATTTTAAATTAATCATTTTTCAAATAAACATGTAAAACTTATTGGAAGAAAAAGAATTTATCCATTATAAAATTATAATTGTGACCAGTTATTACAACCCGAATACTATAATCCGAGTTAGGATACTGGTTCACTTATCGACCGGAGTATTTAAGGCTACTTAACTCTTTCCTTTTCGCCAAACAGTAAGACTCTAACCCTAATTTCTTACTCTCTTCTCAGTTCTCTTGTTTATTTCCTCTGTTCTTGGTTTGTCTTAACTCTAGTTGTTTTGCAGGAATCTCAGAATGGATACTGTGGCTATTCGAGGAAGCCACCAACTCCTCACAAGGTTTTTCTTGTAACTGGGATATTCCCTATTCCATTTCACTTCTTGTATTTATACATGTACAGTAGATAGTACTACTTTGATCTATGACAGCTGTTACAAAAGATTCAACTGTTACAAATCTATGTTTTATTTTTTTGCGAATACATGTATCTATTTTGTGTAATCTATAAGCCACTTGGGTTTTTCCCTTGATCTGGTCTGTCTAGCTGTAAATCCTTGCTGTATTGTTGTGGATCTGAGCTGTTCTTGTTCAGATCTGTGCTGTCTTTGTTGGTTCAGTGTAGATCTGAGCTGTTCCTCTGATGTAGGATGTTGTTGAACGTAGTCACTTTGTTCGGTTGTAACACCAGTCTAATTTTTTTTAATTATCTTGAATTATAATGGTATACTAAACTTTATCCCAGTATAAGACACAAAATTTAATTTGTTGTATACTTTTAACTAATATATTATCGATTATATAAATCAATTAGTAACTAAATAATAGAAGTAGATTAATTAGTAAGACAAACGGGAAAAAATATTCAAGAGTTAGAATACTAGAGACCAAAACCTAAAATATATCTTATGTATAAATAACATAATAATTAAAACATAATATGACAAATATAATTTTATTCTCATGTAAAATACATATATAAGTCACAGATTTTAAAAACAATTAATTTTTAATGAAATAATTAAAAGTTAAAAATAATATATTTAATTTTTTTAAGATATATAAAATGGTTCGATTTGGTTCAGAAACTGCAAACTATTTACTATTCACCAAATTAAATCGTGAACTTAACTGTTTAAAAAAAAAATCAAAATTTTGATTTGATTCGATTTGGTCCAATTCGGCCTACTTCAGCTCACAATTCGACCAGTTTTTTTCACCACCCTACGTCAAACATCGGAAAACCCATTGCCAACGTCATCTCCCTCTCCATTAAATCAAACAGTTGATGAACAATGTTCGAACAAGAGCAATGCAAAAGCTCAAGACCCGACCTTTACCATCTCTCAACCCACATTGTCTCTCTTCCATCCAGACCCATCTCCTTTCTCAACAAACCCAACACTCATGTCTATTACACAGGCCTTTTACAACCAATTTTATATTCTCTCTCTTACATAAACACCCAACAAGTCGTAAGTTTGTCCAGCAGGTCCATGCTTACTTGATCACAACCGGTCTTTTGCTCCAAAACCACTATCTACTTCTCTTTAATAACCTCATACGTTGCTATTCCTTTGGCCCATTTCGGAATGAACCTTTTTTGTTATTAAGATCTAAACTGGGTCTTCACAAAGTTGATAGTTTTACGTTTAATTTCATCCTTAATGCTTGTGTTAGCTTAGAATGTGTGGCTCCTGGTATTCAGATTCATGGGGTTACTCTCAAGATGGGTTTTTGTTCCCATGTTTATGTACAGACTGGTTTGGTTTATATGTATGTTTCTTGTGGGTACTTGGGTTCTGCGGTTAGAGTGTTTGAGGAAATGCCTGAGAGAAATTCTGTTTCTTGGAATGTTTTGGTTACGGGCTTTGCCAAATGGCGTCGAGTTGATGTTGCTTGTGGGATTTTGGAGGAGATGCCTCTACGGAATGTGGTCTCGTGGACTGCGATAATCGATGGATTAATACGAGCTTGTCGGTATGATGACGCTATGAAAATGTTTTGGAGAATGGTTATTGATGATGGTATCGAGCCCTCGGAGGTTACAATCTTGGCAATATTTCCTGCCATTTCGAATCTTGGGGCTATTAAAATTTGCCGGTCTGTTCATTGTTATTGTGTGAAAAGAGGGTTTAGTGAGTCTGATATTCGTGTTGCGAATTCACTCATTGATTCATATGCAAAATGTGGGTGCATTGCCAGTGCATTGAAGTTTTTCGAGGAGATAAGCGTAGGTAGGAAGAATGTGGTGTCCTGGACATCAATAATAGCTGGATTAGCGATGCATGGGTTGGGTAAGGAAGCAGTGAAGAAGTTTGAGGAGATGGAAAAGGATGGCATAAAGCCAAATAGAGTAACGTTGTTGAGTGTTCTGAGTGCATGTAGTCATGGAGGATTGGTTGAAGAAGGGCTGAGATTCTTTGAGAAGATGTGTAGTGATCATCAACTTTCACCAGACATCAAGCATTACGGGACTGTTGTAGACATGATGGGAAGGGCAGGGAGGCTGGAAGAGGCTGAAAACATTGCTTTGAAGGTTCCTAAAGAAATTGAAAATGTTATCATATGGAGAACTATTTTGGGTTCTTGTAGCTTTCATGGTGATATTGACAGGGCTGAGAGGGTTACGAAGCGGATATTGGAGATGGAGAGGGGTTATGGAGGTGACTATGTGCTTGCATCCAACATCTATCTAGGGGTTGGACGGTATGGTGATGCTGAGGAATTGAGACATTTGATGGATCAAAGAAGAGCATCCAAGCTTCCTGGCCAAAGTTCACTATGATCCATTTTGCTGATTAAGCGAAGTTCTTCTCAATTTCTCAGACAGTCCAGCAGCCTTCTGCAATACCTTGCTCGATTCGGGTAGCTTGTATTGAAGATATCTTGATGAAAGAAAGGTCATGATAGACTGAAAGCTGAGGACTGCAAATTTAAACTCTCTCAACTTTTGAGTAACTTTGTTTGAGCCCCAAATTAGGTAGAACTCAGACAAATATTATCAGCTTTGGCATGATCTGTTGCAGCTTTAAGTGCATTGAGGTAAACCACTAGAAGAGCATAGCTTATACTGATATATGATGATAGAAGAAATACTCATTCTAGTATTGTCTTCTATATGAATAATTTCAGAAGTTTTTTCCATTTAATAGCCACAATTGTTAACATTATTTGACAATATAATCTCAAGAGATTATTTAACTCTCTTTTTTTCCCCCTCTTCAGGCTGAAGGACCTCAGTCCAATTCAATTCATCTTCCGAGCGCAAGTATACTGCAAGAGTTTGGAAACAATATACCCTTCAAACCTTATATCCAAGTATTTATTTGCCATATATATATAGATATTCTCCGATTTATAATTTGTTTTTTTTGGTTGTTTGCTACAAATCGAGTCTATGTTTATGCTTTTTACTTATACACTGTTATCGTGCTCTTTCTTTTATGGAATATTTTGATGTATACTTTCTTTATCTTCTTCCTTTCGTTTCTGATCTTTATTTACATTTGCCTTGGTTTATGAACTTAAAAGTTCTCTCTTTCCCTCTTTGCATTGGCACATTGATGAAATGAAGCTTTAATTTTTTAACCGAATGCAGCACCCTTTTTTCAAAAGTTTAAAATTAAAAAAAATAAAAAATCATTTTCATGGGTCGTTTTCTGAACTCTAGTTGTTATAATTGATAGATTTTCTCCTGATTCCAGATTTAAAAAGGTCATTTTCACTCATCATTTGTATCTACAAATACTAGATAAGTACCAATCATATTTGGACATGTTACAATGATAATGAGTAATTTCTAAAATAATTACTATTATTTTACTACAGATATCAATACGTATCAAAATTTTATTAGTAATCACTCACTACCCGAATATGCACAAAGTATAATATCCAACAAAATGTTTATCCATAACTACATCGTCCAATAACTTATAAAAATTTCCTGTCAAACTTTGTATCTGAGTTAAAAAGAGATTTTCTTATTACTTTAGACTATTGAGCACATTATTTGTTCCACTTAGGATGAATGATGACATGGACATATCACACACCAGACGTCATCAGATCACCAAGTTTTTAATATCTTCTACTCGGGTTACATGAGATCCATGCTGTGGCTTATATGATCTATTTCACCTGTTCCTCAACTGAACCTAGAAATCTTTCCATCCCTATTTATAGAAAAATGATATTTGTGCATTCCTAAGTCATAAAATGTGTTTTGAATGGAATCACAGGGATACCGATTGATACACTCTCATGAAATAAGTATGTCAATGTTACATATAAGATTGCAATTTTGTGGAGGCATCATAGGCTTACGCACATGAGATCAGGCAATTCCGCTCTGTGTGAAAAACAAGGGTGGGATATAGAATCAGATCAAATCTCACGACCAAGCACGGGGCAAAACATCCCCCCATTATTTTATCCAGAAGCATATTCCCTTAAAAAGTAATGAACGCTTATATTAGTCTTTCTAGTGCCACATGTAGTGCACCTTTAGGCATAAAACATGGAGGTCTTGAGAAGCTCTGCATGTTTTAGGCTTTTGGTCACCTTAATGTGTGGAGGCTATATATATGGCTATGGCGGATGTGTTGAGCAAAGGAAGCTTATTGTCCCCCAGTTACTATCATCCTAGGACGATTAGAAACTGCTTGGACAGTGAGTATTCAGGACTAGGATCATACTCTTGTAGGACACTGAAACCACTTGTCTTGAAGCACCCGTTTTCATGGTCCACCCGTGATTTTCAAGTCAAAGCTTGTTTTGAGGAGAAGAAGGTCAAATGTCTACTGAAAAGTGGGAAGGGTCGAAGATTATCTATCAATGCACAGGTGATCTAAGATCAGCTGCAGCCTCATGTAATTGCCAGCCATACATTGAAAAGGACAAGAAATTTTTTAAATTTAAAGTATGTTTTGTATTATATCAATGCATCATTTCTTCTTGATGATTTTGCAACGGTGAGCCATTAAATTGCAAAAATCCGGCTTTAAGCATAAGATAACTACCTTGTTATGGTATGTGATGAAGAATTCACTAAATTTTAAGAGTCGGAATGATGCACAGGGTACTCTTAGATTAAAGGAAGCTCCGAAATGGTGGGACAAGGGGTTGCAACCAAACATGAAGAAAGTAACCGGTGCACAAGACCTTGTTGACTCTTTACTAAATGCTAGAGATAAGCTAGTGGTTGTTGGCTTCTTATCCCCGGAAGTGGTGGTTGTAGAGCATTGCATTCTAAGATATGCCAACTGGCAGGGATGAACCCACAAGTGCAGTTCCTCCAGGTGAACCATGAGGAGCACAAGTCCATGTGTTATAGCCTTAATATCACTGTTTTGCCTTTCTTTCGGTTCTACAGAGGAGCTTATGGTCGGGTTTGCAGCTTTAGCTGCACCATTGCCACTGTCAGTTCATTGGAGTTGTTTGTGCATTTCTAAATAATCTCTCTAATTTTCTCTTGGCATGTATCATGTTCTGCACTCATTCATTACAGATAAAGAAGTTTAAAGATGCACTGGCCAAACATAGTTCGGATAGTTACAGCCTGGTCGGTCCAATGAAAGGCCTTGAAGAGAAAGAGTTAATGGCGTTTGCTGCTAGTAAAGGTTTATCCTTCACCAACGATACACAGAAACCAACTGAACCGATATTTATTACTCCAGAAGATGTACTTGGCGAAGAATTAGCACCATCTTGCTCTGACCGTCCTCTTCCTTTCTCATTAAATATGTCAGATGAGAAATCAGCAGGAAAAAACTTGGTCGCTTCGGAAATTTGATGTGTTGAGTTCAGCTTTTTTCTAAGTATTGTATTGTCGCTTTTTTAGTGCGTCCGGAGTCCCTTGTACAGTTCTCTCTCTCTCCCCCTCAGGATATTCATATTCTATATGTAATTTATGTAGAGCAGATAGTTTAGGTAGTTTTTGTTTTTGTTGTTCAGGCCAACTTCTTTGTTGCCTTCCTTAGTATCAACACTTAAATGCTGCTTAATTCCAGTTTCAGCTGTCAACCTGGCTTCGTGCTGTGAATTTACGCCGTGTTTGCCAACAGGGAAAGCAGTGGGAGTGGACAGAAGTGGATAGAAATGAGAAGCATTTCGGCTGTGTTTGTTTGGTGAGAGTGGAAAGTAGCGGAAATGGAGAGGAAGACATTATTGTCTCAAAAAGATTTTCGTCTGAAATAGGAGAGAAAGCAGAGGGAACATTTCTACTCTTTCCCCTACCCACCACCAACACCACCACCCCCGCCCCAACCCCACCCCCACCCCCACCCCACCCCCCCCTCTTTTTCGGCTGCTTTCCACCGCTCAGTGAGTTGCGAAACACAGCGTTAAACTGATGGTTTAAAATGGATCCATGCAACTCTCCTTGTATAGAAAATTCTGTTGAAGCTTTCTACGTATTGATTTGTTTGTGTAGGAAAGAAATGGAACTGCACGGCTGTTCTCTCTCCCTCGGCTTAGGCCTAAATAAGCACTAAAAATTGTATCTTGAAAACACAATTTCGCTTTCTTATTAAATTATATTTACAGGACGCGTATTTTGTACTTTGAATTATTAATAGGTGACGGGGGTTAACTTGAAACTTATGATTTTAAAACGCAAGTTTTTAGTAAAATAAAATAATATCTTTTAGATACTATTTTAAATGTTATAAATTTAAAATTATTTTTTAAATTTTAAATCTTCGTGATTCTTTATATTTAAATACTTTTTTAAAGGTTTCTTCGGATGCATGTAGCCTAATTTTTATTAGGGTATCATAAGTTTGATCTAAACCCTATATTGGAGTTTTATAAATATTGGTCTGCAAAATTAGATTTAGTTCTCTCAACTCGACAGTTACTTTGGTCAAAAAAAAAAAAAAAAAAAAAAAAACTCGACGGTTACAATAAATAATAATTGACCAAAAGAAATTTTTATCAAGTTAGTTCGAAAAATTGATTGCAGATTAATTCTAGTCATTTATGCAGCTGTCAATGGATTCTGTGATCGAATGCCACTAGACAGAATTTCTCAATATGAGAGAGCCATTCTCTCTACTGTAATAAGCAAAATTAAAATTGCTACATAGCTTATAACTCATCTTTTGAATAGTGCTGCAAATGAGCCCAGCTGAGTTTTTTAAGGCTTGAGCTTGGCTAGGTTAAAATTTAGAGAGCTTGAGCTGAGCTTTTTAACGAGCCTGAAATTGAGGCTCGAGCTACGCTTGATTAGTTAAACAAGCTTAAGTTTGAGCTTAAGCGCGACTCGTTTATGAAATGAGCTCGAGCTGATCCGAGCTTTTTATTGAGTTAATGAGCTTTTATCGAGTCTGAAATTTAATTCAAAGTTTGACTCATTTAAATAGCATGTTTTTCATTTTTTTAAATCTAAAAAATAATATATAAGTGTAACTATAATATATATACATAATTATTACATAGAAAATAGTTTTTATTGTTTTTATTATGTAGTTATAAATAATATATCATGCATAAAAAAATTCACAAATCTGCTAATAAACTTATTAACAGGCCTAGTCGTGAGTCTGTTCACAAGCCGGTCCATGAGTCTAAATCAAAGCTCGAGCTCGACTCGTTTTAAAAAACGAGCTTTACATTGGGCTAGAGCTCCAACTTGAGCTGAGCCGAGCCTGAAGCGAGCCGAGATCGAATAACTTGCGAATAGCTTGACTCATTTGCAGCCTTACTTTTGAACCATAGTTTATACCATAAACATTAGTTTTCAATATATGTGGTTAATGTTATAAATGATACCTTAACTTTGATGAAACATGCAACTAACTAACTGAACTTTAAAACTAATTAATTTAATCTTTAAAAGAATTTTTCATGCACACAACTAGTACTTTTATCAAGTTCTTTTAGGTACTAAATTGATCGATTTTAAACTTTGCAGGTACTAAATTAATAAATTTCAAAATTTAGGTGCCGAATTGATCAATTTTAAAATTTAGATACCTAATTATATATTCTACTAACGTTTAGATACTATTTGTGAATTTATCCCTATATATAATGTTCTCAAACCTATTGATATGCAAATTCTTTTCAATCTCGTGGTTAGTATCACCAAGCACAATGGTCATGTATGCAATAATATATCAGTAAAAGTCAAGTCGGACTTATAAAGATGGATACAAATGTCAACTTTACTTTTAGCTAAAGATTGAAATGTAAGTTGTGGAAAATTAATTGAGCCAAAACTAATTAAATTTAATCTTAACAAGGACAATCCTCAAGGCAAAAGATGAATGCAAAATTAATCTCGGGTGTCAATTAGGATATCATTCAAAAAAATTTACATTTGCATCAATATATATTAGGATACGTCATCTAAATCAGAATATCCTAATTAGTCAAATTATCATGCATAAATATATGTCAAAATAAATAACATTAATTGTGTTGAATGCACCATTCCTATACTCAAATTAATATGCATGTGGCTATCAAGATTATATTAGATCCATTTCAATTTTCATTCAAATCGTCCTTTTTGGGTGTGTGTTTAGATTATATTTTATAAATGAAGTCACACGTCCATTAGTAGATCTATTAACCATGAAACTTAGAATAACCAAAGCATTCAACAATCAAAACAATATATATATATATATATATAAAAGATCCATAATAAAACTACTCTGTCTAATCATACGTATAGCAGCACACAAATGTAAAAGAAATATCTAAATAAATTTATGCACGATGGAAAAGCACACACTTATGATGTAGTTTAAAAGCCTGTTTATTTCATCATATTATGGTTATTTTGACATTATATTTTTATCGTTTTCAAATAAATGTTTATCAAGAAATAGATATTGATAAAAAACTAATAATTTTACTCATAAACAAACCAAATAAATATGATACAGATAAATTATAGATGTAAATTAACTATAAATAAAATACAAATAAATGTCCGCCAATCCAAATAAATCCCAATTGGATCTAATATTCATTTTTGAATGGTTTGTTTTTCATGTCTTATGCATCTTTACTCTACTATGCTTTTATCTATTGGAAATAAAGTTCAGATATATGAAGAAATACCAGGCCAGAAGAGATATTATTCTTTAGATATGTGTGAAAGTCACTGATCACTATTGTTAGACGTGTGGATTCCAGTCCGTTCTTGCTAGCATGTAGGCTTTGACCTAACTTTTGCATGGACATAGATAATGTGCTTCTTTAATTGGATAAACCTATTGACTTATTGGAGGTGACAGCTGAACGTGTTTGGTTGAACGGGCTTCTCCGTTGGATTTCGTTTCTTAAGTGTTCAATAGCTTGCTAACTGATCATAGACCGACGGCGTCATGCCATGTTTAATTCCCAGACAAATGTTCTTTAATGCATACGTTTGGATTTTTTGGCCCTCTCACTTTGGAGTTGACGAGGTTCTTTTGGATATGAATTTAGCAAATGGATGTAAGCTTCTTTCTTTCATTGAATAGATGAATGCGATCTCTTATTGTCAATTCACTTTACATAAATAATTATTTATTTTATTATCATTCTTCATTTATGTAAAACTGCTATTACAGTACTCATTTTAAGAAAATAATAATTCATAATGAATTACTGTTATGTAAAATGATACTATTCAATGATTTATTTTTCAACTTTATTATAAATAGTTTTATCTTTAATATATCATATATACAGTCATCCACTATCTATAATAAAAATAATAGGCATTATACATATTTTTCCTTTTCTTCACATAATTACTTATTTATTTTTGCATCATATTAACATTGTAAAGGATATTACAATCCTATTATGTTCTTGTTAAATTAGAATTCAATTCCCTATTATTTTATATGATAAAGTGAACGACTATTAGAAGTGAGTTTCTTGTGTGACAAGGAATGGATCTTCTCTCATGCATTTTTTATAGGATTAATTTCACTCGCACTAATCTAAACTTTTTCGATTATAATAGAAATATACCTAACAAAATTTTGTTACAAAAAAAAAAAAATTACTTGAACTTTTCTAAATCTTTCACCCATGGTATCTATCGATGGATTCCATCCATTTTCTATCTTAGTGCTAACATATTAGGTAAATCCGATTAAAATATTATTTTTCGGTCTGCATAGGCAATTTTTTTTTAATTTTTTTACTTGTTTGCTTCTCTCTCCTCTTTCTCTCTCTTTCTTCTTCTTCTCCTTCTTCTCCAAATGCATTAGTGGAGATTCAAACCAAACTCCATCAACTCATTAATTTACATAAAATTAAATTCAAAACAGAACCATTCAAGAAGAAAATATTAAATTAAAAAGATTAAAACTTTATACAAAATTAGATCTTTTCTTCACATAACCCATTAATCTCAAAATCAAGACGTCCAAAACCAAACTCCATCAACTCACCGATCCTCGAAACCAAAATAAACTCATCACCAAATTACTGTAACCATCTCAACATCAGTGTCTAGGTGTGATGATAGAAACAAAAATTGAGCCAAGCAAGAGTTTGGTGCTATAAGGTTTATGTTCACGATCCATGGGTCTGTGAGTCTTATGGTATAATAAATGGGTTCGTGTACTGGTGTTAAGTGAAACGCTTGTGGAATGACTAGCGTGGTTGACCATGGAGATGGGTATGCACGATTGAAGAAGATGGTTTGGTGAAGTTCGGTTTCTAGAGAGAGAATGGTTAGAGAGATAGGAGTTGTTGAGAGAGAAGTTGTTTAATGGTATTTTTGGTAGAGAGAAAGTAGTTGAGAGAGAGAAAGCTCTTGAGGAAGAAAAATGATTTTAGAAGATGATTTCAACTTCTTCTCTTATTCTATTTTAAACACATCTTTTGAATACTGTTCGGTGCTTCGGATATATTTCCATCAAACTAACCTTAACATCTGCATTAGATTTTAATCCTTTCTTTTTCTATTAGATTCATTTTTATCTTATTTTTTAATCTAAACCTAATTCTAATTTGTATTATAAATCTATTGTTTAAAATAGTAGAATCGTATAAATCTCTGATAAGAATGAATGCAACTTAATAAAGCTGGATCTTTTTAATTTGAGGAAGAAGAAGAAGAAAAAGAGGAAGAAGAACCAGGAAAAGAAGAAAAAGAACAGAGGAGAGAGAGAGAAGAGGAGGGAGAAAAAGAGGAAAGTAGAAATAGTATTATAAAATAATAAAAATGTCAAATATGACAAAGAAAATAATATTTTAATCGAGTCCATTTACCACGTTAGCATAAGACGGAAGAATGGACGAAATCCATCCATAGTACCGTGGGTGAAAAATTTAAAAGTTTAAATTTTTTTGTAATGTTTATGATATTTCTATTATAATAAAAAAAAGTTCAGATATTGTAAGTGACATTAATCCTTTTTTGCATTTAAAATAACTTTTGTGTGTGTCTTTTGAATTTAAGTTTTTATCTTATCAAAGTGCAAAACTAATTGTATTAGTATATCACAAAGTCAAGATGATAGCACATAATTTACACACCTTTTAACTAACCTAATTTTTATTTTATTTATCCTCAAGATAAGCAAATATGAAGAAACACTATTGAGGGCAATAAAAATTACAAGATTACATCATTACATGAAAAACTAACAAGAGTTGGAACAAAACCTATTCATAGCTCGTGAGACTTAGCTATATTATAAATTCACATTCAAAATATTGTTCAAAACCTATTCATAGCTCATGAGACGAGTCTGTTTGGATGGTCGTTTTTCATCTTTATTTGTCTTTGATCGCTATCGAATCAATTTCTGTTCTGTGTTTTTCTGAAAGTGGGTATTTGGTAAATTGTCAAATTTTTATTAGTTAGTTTCGGTTTGTAACCTAGTGTTTAGATAAACTGTCCATCATGTTGTTACTGTTATTAGTATAATTATTTGTATTTTTATTATAATAATTATTATTTTTGTCAATATGATTATTTTAATTATTTTTTTTTATTTTGTAATTTTAAGTATTATTTCTTGTATTTTTACAATAGTTGTTAATGTTATTATTTTTTATATTACTACTGTTATTATTAGAGATATTATTAACATTATTATTATTATTATTTTATTTTATTACTATAACTATTATTATTGTTAATATTTTGTTAGTATTAATATTTTAATTAACAATATACTACTACTACTACTACTACTACTACTACTACTACTTTTGTTATTATTGTTATTATTACTATTGCCATTATTACTATTATTAATGTGAAAAATAGGTTAATGCTGGATTGATAAAAATTAGATTTACCATTACATCAACCCAGTTCATCTAACATCTACTCACATGTTATTTGGTAATGCTAGTTGTACATTACATGGCGAGATGCTGCCAAATCGGTTGCAATAGTATCTTGCAAACCATCCATCCATAAATCAATAGCTAAATTAGTCATACCACTAGTCCTTACATCGTTAATACCAATACTATTATCTACTCTCCTGCCTTCCTCTTGCGACAATGTATTTGTAATGTATGAATCATTACCATCATTTCCAATAATAAAAATTATGTAAAACTGCGGCAATAACTACTATCTTTAATTGTTTAGATATTTTATATTGCAACATGCTATGGAGAATACGGGACCTATTCTTCCACATTCTAAATATTCACTCAATGATGTTTCCAAGTGAAGAATGGGCATGATCGAAGAGCTCCCTTAGATTCAGAGTTCAGGGGCCCTATCAAAACTCGGAACCATGATATCTTTCTCATTTGTAGGGACCTAAGAGCTCATTTTTAATAGGGAAGCCCAAATCCACCAAGTAGTACTTATCTATAGTAGAAATTCAATTATAATTTTTCTCATAAGAAATTTAACCACATTTATATCGGATGAAATTTCTTGAGAAAAGGTTTATAATTAAACCATACATACCAGGGGCTGCCATTGGAAAACTGAATCTTAGATCATTGAGCACAAGAGATAGGACATTTGTGTCATTGCTTTGGCCATATGATGATCTCTAATTAGAGCTACCGAGTCTATCAATTTATAAACCTATATTCTATCTCTTACATGGATTGAAATGCAAGTGTATCTATCATTAATTAGTATAGATGAGTATAGGATCATCTTCACAGGGAACAATTACAAGCACTAGTATTGATTAAATTTCATATTATCTAGTAATCGAATGATTGAGTTAAACAAATTGAATATGAATTAATAACTAAACTACACTAATTACCAATATACTAGATAGGACTCACAATTAATTACAATAGCAACAACAAATTCAATATACAGCAGGTTTACTTTACCATATCAACATGATTTCTAAATATTTTTCTTCCAATTAATTGTTATCTATAGAAATTCTTAAATTATGAGTATTTTTCTCGGAAATTATTCTAACCTTAATTGCATTCCCTAGGATCTTTCCTAACGAATGGACACATCAAGGTTACTTTAATCTTAATTAAAGTTCTTGAACTTCACTAAATATGCAACCCACTTTCTATTAATATCTCTACTAACAGGGATAGTATGCTCTAGTAAATCAAATCTACTCAGTAGATTCGATTCTCAACATCCTCCACTAAGATCTAATGTAAGACTGTGTCGTGTACTACACTATCTTAATGAAGTTAATTTACTAGAACTAACAATTAACTAGTCGAACTCATCTAACTTCGCACATTCATATAAATATGATTTAGTAAACCCTAAAAGAACTACTCACTCATGATGCAAATTAAGCAACACTTAGTGAAAATTACAGAAATAAACAATAGATACACACCATAATAGGGAAAGAAGGACAACCCTTTTTAATTACAACTATAGGATTTTTTAGAAGCACGAGCAACGGATTTCGAACGTCTCTCTCAAGTTCCTCTGGAGATTCCTAGTTACAATCGACAAAGGATACATACCACAATTCTCACAAAACTATTTTTCGAAGTTTCTTTCTATGAAAAGGTATGATTGGAATTGAATGAATATCTTCCTTTTTCTTTTTTCTATTGGGTATCTTCTATTTTTACTTCACATCCTTTGAGTCAAACAGTACAACCTTTTAGGACAACCCTCTCCCTCTTAGTCTGGTTCGACGCATCAATTAAATAAAAGAAAATAAAAGATTTCAACTTCATCGACTATCCATCATGGGCAACCAAAGACCAATGATTCCTTCTGTTCTTATGTTTTTCTCGATCCATTCAAAATCACGGGCGACATAAGTAGAAAACAAAATAAATTTTTCTCTCAAGTGTCTAATCACGGGCGATCAAAGGATCGTGATTCGCTTTTTCCTTCAATAAATTTCATATAATGGGTGACCATGTTGGGTGTGATTCTTGCTGTGGCTCCAATTCTTGCTATCTCGCCCATAATAGGTTTTGATACCTTGTTGCTTTGGAATAATTGAGTTATCCTTCCTCCAATTGCTCTAAAATGAGTTGTAAGGTCCAAAGTTACCTGAAATGAAAATATTGCTAAATTAAGTATCAATTCTTAAATAAAAACATAACATTAAGACTAAATTTTACTTAATCAACTATTAAGGTCATGGATAATTCATGCTTATCGCCATCTGCTTGTAGCTATAAATGTAGATCTATAACTAAAATCACAAATAGCCATGACGTTTTAAGTCACTCATCATCTCTATTCGTATATATATTCGTTCATCGCCCTTCACATGTGCCACAACATGCGTTCATCCAATGCTACAATGCACCCCTTAAAAATATGAATAAAAAAGGATATGGGAGTATACTACCCCTTCACAAGAGATACACACCTCTACTAATTTACATCATAAACTGAAAGAATGAAGAATATCTCATACTCTGACTTATCAGTGTAGGAACTTCTCCAAATTTGGGATCCTTAGCTTTACGATATCTTTCGAGAATTCTACAAGTGTACCAAGTATTGCATTAAAGTATAGGAACTTAGTCTCCACAAACGTTGAAACATCTCTTGGGCAACTCTTATCGAGACACCCCACTTGACAACGACAAAACATATCCCTATTTTTTCTCGATTTAAACATTCTTACTATTGGCAATGTCGTATTATGCCAACATCTCGCATAAGCAATGAAATAATGATGAATTTATTCGGAACAAGTTTTGACACCTAGTTGGGTTTAGGTGGTTGGGAAGCTCGTTAATGAATTCTATACCCATTCTTCTTGAATTGTAACATGGAGTTCTATTGCAAAGGTATTTTCCATTATAAGATATAACATGTATATCGTAACAATATCTTGTACATGATTAGCATCCATTTTCTAGCTAAAAAAAGTGAAGGTTATATATCCATACAATTCGAGCAAACATATCAAAGTTTATACATGCAAAAACAAAAACATGAATATGTCCATATGATTGGAGTGAATATATGAAAGTTCATTCATGGAAAATGAAAATATGAATATAACATCTAAAAATATCATGGTCTTGGTTAAGCAGTACAATAAGGATAAGTAATCACGGCTCAAAGTCTCTCTTTCTCTTCTTTATCTCACAAAACATAAATTTAGTCTTCATCTCACTACCTGAACAGGCATAAAAAAGCTCACAAATGGACTCATCATTAGAATATTAGTGGCATCTAATCTTAAACTCTTGTTTGCTACCACAGCTGGTAAAGCCCATACTTCCTTCATTACCATACTAATAGTGCGAGTATCTTTACCATTACTAATAGACATGGAGCTACTTGAATTTCTTGGGCACAATGTGTTTGTTGGACCATCCAAATCATTTGTCAAATCATCCTAGGAGTAATGGCATTTTCTTGCCTTTATTCTTGCAGTAGTGGTTGCTTAGTCCTTTTCGAAGAAGTATCAACCTCGTGCATTGCTTGATGTATCGGAGCATCATCTTCCCCTTCTATCTATGTGGTGGGGAATTATCAAGTGGATCTACAAATCATGGGTCCCCGTCTAAATCTCCACTATCTTCAAGACTATCTTCTAGGGGTGCTATTAATGATGTTGGAGCTTAAACCCTAATATTTATCCCTTTGTGCCCTTAAAGAGCTCATAAAGGGATTCTTTGCTTCATAATCCCTTTAAATGGAAGTTGAGTATGTTTCTGTTCTTAGTCCTCCTGTATTCTTGCACAAAAAAAATATAATAAAAAAACATTATTAAGACATGAATAAATAAAGGCTACTAACACAATTAGATATGAGAACTCACCTCTTTTGTTGATTGCCACCATTCATCAAGTGCGTCAAATGTTAGGATATTTGCAATCCAACCTACACCTGATTTAGCATACCTCTTAAGCTAGTTCCATTTCTCCCACTTCTTTCTTAAAGTGTCCTACTTGGTCCGCAATTGCTTTGAGTGAATGACCTCCTCTAGATTCATGCAATTTGTTTCCAATTTCTCAAAATGTAGTTAGATTAAGGTGTCTATCATGCATTTTCCCAATTGAACTTGCTTTGAGCAAAGGTCCATGAAAGTGATAGTGTCACCTCCATTCCACTGAGCCCGATCACTTATCCTTTGAATATGTGTAATTAGCTTTTCCTGTATATTATCAGTTAAATTGAGTTACCAATAATTTAATGATATGAAACAATAGACAAATACAACTTTTTGCACACCTTCACACACATAGCATGGCACCTAGAAGTCACAAGCAACACATATCACGCATAGCACACCACATTAAGCCACAACACCAGCACATACACCACAACTTGGAGTGCACACGACCTTCACGTACAGCACCAACACGCTTACAGGTCATATACCGCACACACCTCGTTAACTCACATCACACACCACAAAAACCACAACAGCACACTGTCACACATCAGGTCACACACCGTACACCTCCATTAACTCACATCACACACCACAAATACCATAACAGCACACTGTCATACATCACACCACACACATAAGCAGCTTCAGGCCGAACACGGAGCACACATATGCTCACATCATCTGCAAACATAGACGTTTGTGTTTTTAGTTATTTATGTGAAAATATATGATTTTTCTAAAATAATTTTGTACCCAATTTGCATAAATCTACTGTCTGCTACAAGTTTTAGTGACTACTATATTCCATACTACATCCAACCTTTAGGCATCCATGGCTTACACAACTACCTCAATATTTCAATTGCCCGACTACTATTTTATGCAAAAGTTAGAAAATAATTGAAATGAAACAAATGCATATTTTCTTGAAAGTTAACTTGACAATTTTTATTAGTTAACTAGCAATTGGGGAAAATTAGGAAATGTGGCAATAGGAGAATAATTTGTAAATTATGTCTTTAGATTCTTCTAGTATTTATGTTTACTATTGTATTTTGTGTAATAAGTTAACATTGGAAATAATGAAGCTTACAATGAAGATAGACAACTAAGTATAAATATGTTATAAATCAGAGAAATTCGAGATGGAAGATCTTGCATATGTTTTTACATTCTTTTTTTTGCAAAAAGATTTTTGTAATCGAGATAAAAGTTCACTTTGAGTGTTGATTTGCACACACAATTGCATAATGGAAGGCATAAGAACACAACCAACTCAATGACACCTGCACACACAAACCTCTCTATATCCTACACCCATGCTGCATAGGGCACCGATACACAATTGATCATATGACAAACATAAGCACACACAGACACAAATAGAAAACTGAAGTGGATCCACGCCTATCATGCCCAAAGGGTACCCTAAACATGATAATCCCTCGCATACAATATTAAAGCTTAGCAATTATGTTCTTTAGTCATGCAAAAGCTTCGAGATCATATGCAAGGTGTGACTTACCCGAATGGAAAGTTAATCTCGGGTTCAAAAAGTAGGTAAACCTGCGACATCAAAAATCTGTTGGGGGAGTAAGCACAACTAGCTTAGTGAGATATTCTTATACAAATGTACCCATAACAAAACAATCAAATAAGTCCATTAGCAAGCATGTGCAATGTGGCATCCATATGATCAAACAAATACATACAACTGCCCGAATACGTATGTAGAATGGATTTGTACCTCCATTTGGGGGTTAGGGCATACTTTGAATGGGTCTACCAACTAATGGGTCCAATGACCTTCTTGAAATTTGCGCGCGCATCTTAGGATTCCAATCAACCATACTACTAGTCCCCGAGTTTTCCTTACCCAAAGGATCAATCTGGCATGGCTATACCTCTAGGCTATTTTCCCTGAACACCATAATTCCTTAAGATGCAGCTAGGCAGCTTACCTTTTAGTCCCACCTAGAGGTTAGTAGCAAAATACGAATGTGATTCTTTAAATAATATGCACAATCAATTTGTTATAAGAGGTTCCCAATTAGTAATTAATTTCAATTAAGGTGATCAACCAATATTCACACAAGTCATCATAATAAGAAACAATTCACTTTATTTAACCAATTGAGTTTCGATATACTTAATGTTCATTGATCACACATAACAAACTACATACATAAATCCCATAATATCCCACATGCATACCAATTTTATCTTTCTTTAAAAATCTAGTGTTCTATTTTACAAACATATACACGGATACGTAAAACGTAAAGAAAAACTAGCTTGGTCATGGCGATCACTATCAATCAAATTAATTCTCGGGAAAGAGAAAGTCTTGATTCTCGTCACCTAAACAAAAGAAATACCTAAAATAAGTATTTTCAAGGAAATTTCTACTTAAATCTTCTAATTCTATTTCATTATTTTTGTCAAAAATTGGATTATGTGAAATTCCAACTTAATATGTCCATAACTTACTCATTTTAACTTTGAATTTCACATATTAGATGTCATTTTCTACATATTTGAAAAGGTGCATCTATTTCAAAGTTATTTTCAACATTTAATGCCATTTGTGTTCCGAAATAGGTCAGTATAGAATTGACAAAAAAATTCCAGCCCTTAAATTTGCCATTTTCCAAGTTTTACATCATCCAAAAATCTTATAATAAGCACATAGTTACTTCTATAGTTGGAAATCATTTAGTATTAATATAAACTCATATTATATGCATGGTTTTAGTGATGTTGCCTCAACAATGATTTTTTTTTTCTTAAGACAATTTACTTTAGAGGTTTGAAAAATAAAGTTTACAAAATTTCTCTTTAAGGTGTTGGAAGGGAAATTAAAATTTTGAGTTTGTTACAAATTAGTGCCTACTCATTTAAAACTATTATTTTTATATTTTCTTGACTTTATGAAGATAAATTTACCTCTAAAAACTTGGTTCCTTAAGTTATCTACAAAGTTTATTTCCTAAGTGGATTTTTAATTGATGAGATGATTTTAGACTTGACTTGAAAAAATTGCTTTGCTCTTTGGTGTTTATCAAAGTGTTGGCATAAACCATCTAAATAAGTTTTTAAGAAAAATTTGTATAGTAAAGAATTAGCAACATTAAAATTTATAATAATCTTACTTTAACAATTTGGAACTGATGTAGTTGAGCCATTATCTTACATTTAGTGAAAATTTCTCCTAAGTGTTGAAAATCATTTTTCTAGAGAGTTTAATCCTATTTTTATAAAAGAAAGTAACTCCTTTTATTATTTTGAAATTTATTAAGACAACAATATTATGACCATACATGAATATGAACTTTGTAGTTATGTTATAAGATAAAAATAAATCATATAGAAAAATAAAAGACATAAAGAATCAAATAAGTATATATATGCAAGAACAAAATTAGAAAGTCTTAGCTTGTATCAAAGCTTCTCAGAACTTAGAAATGGACAAATTCAATAATTAAAAAAAAAAAAAGAAGCATAAGAAAGCTTAAGGAAAATAAAAAGAAAAAAATTATGGAAATCTTATATTTTTATTCAAGTCTTCCCAAGACTTAGAAATTGATAAGTCTCATAAAGAAAAACAAGAAAATAATAAGAAAAACATGTGAGTCTTAGATTTATGTCAAGGCTCCCCAAACTTAGATCATAGACAAGTCCTAAAAATGTTTTGACTTGGTGATGACAAGTTTAAAATAAGAATGACTAGTCTTAATAATTTGCATGAAATAAATAAGCATGTAATAAAACATTAAATAAGATGTTAGAGTTGTGAGCATTTAGGCTCTAAGAAATATGGTATACTTATTAACATATAAAAAGTAAAGTTAGAAATATGAATATAATATAACAAGAACACATTATGAAGATGAACAAAACATGAACAACATGTTGTTTTCCATAATTCCATTTCCCTAGCATGAGTATCATGGGGATTTACATAGAACCAAAACACACACTGTTCATATCATGTTACATGAACAAAGAGAAGTTTAGAAATTTTTACCTAAAGTTGATGAAGGATTGGAGATGCAAGAAACAAATGGATGGAGATGGAAAGCAAGAGAGTGTTTGGGAAGAAATTGATAGAGAGAAAAGTTAAGAAGTGATTTTGGTAGAGTTTTGTTAAGTGAAATAAAAATATGTGAAAAAGGTGGAGAGAGAAGTGATATTATAGAGAAATGTGGAGGTAATTTGTTGTAATAAAATAAATTGAAAAAAAAATTGAGTGAGAGAGAGAGGTGTGGTTGGCGCATACATGAAGGAAGGGAGAAGAGAAAAATAAAAAAATAAAAATTTTAGAAGAAAAGTTTTGTGAAAAGTGATGTAAAGTTTTTTAGGAAAAGAAAATTATAAGAAATATGTATGTAGATTGTAAGGATAGGTAGTAAGAACAAGTAGAGATAGAGGAATAGTAATGAATAGTAGTGAATAGTAAATGAATAGTAGACTAAATAAATAAAATACTGGTAGTAAAAAAATACGCGTAAACGAGCTATATATGATATTTTTAGAAATTTTATAACTGACACTTTATGATTCCCCAGCTCATTTAAGCCTAGATATATTATCAGAATTTTTCATTATTTTCGTGTCGGCACTTTAATTTTAGAAGCTAATCCCATTTGGATCTGAAAGATTCGAATTTTTTGCGAATCTAATCTTTTTAGGCCATAACATTATATTTTGGACTATAAATCAAAATCATCTAATTTTTATTGTTTTTAGGTTTCAAGTGCGGGATTGTCAGACTTAGATTCGTTAAGGCTTGTTGTTGATCTAGTGACTTTAGAGTTCTGGTTTGACTTCCAGGTTTAGGGTTTATGAATAAAACTTATCATAAAAATCTAGGGGTTTACAACACCCAAGAACGACACAACAAAAAAAAAAATTAAAGAGGAATAGGTTTCAGCAACTGACTTGAACCCAGGAAGGAAGGCAATCTAGTCTTCGGGTGATCTTCAAAGGTAGATGATCGGCTCAACTCCTCTAAGTCAACAATGAGCTAGGTGGTCTCTCCTCCTCTCCCCCCTTCTCTATGTGAACAATTTATGGGTATTGGCCTCATACAAACTCCACCTCCCATCCACTTCCTTTACACAAAATTGGAATTCCTATTCGGCCCTTTATGATAGGAAGGTGAAAGAATGAGGGGAATGATATTCTTTGATGAAGGCTGTAAGTTTGGAAAGATTTTCTACAAATATTCTTAGGCGAGTTTGATTTCAATAGGAGGTTGGACTGTTAGGCTAATGAGGAAGATGGTGTTATCGACATGAAGTTGCAAGGGCATAATAGGAATTGCAAAAGAAAAAAGGGTTTGCTTTTGTCATTTCCTCATGGTCAGTTTAGTGTATTTTTTAAACCAAACAGCAATTTTTGGACTAACATTTGAGTGAATCCGTGCATACCCTAAATAGACATGCCAAACAATGCCTTAATCCATGTAAGATTTGGTTTTATGACATTAGTTTAATAAAGATCTATAAACTCAAATCAAGTTTTACATCACCTAACTAAGAACTAGCCATCTATACTTTGCACACTTGACTATAATGTATATGGTTACTTTTTATCACAACTGAGCATCATATATCAAGATAAATACATTTCCATTTTCTTGGAAGCAATTTATTCTTTTGGAAAGTAACCTTTAAATAAAGAAATTTCCTTGATCAATACAATCTTTGGCACATGCAAATTAATCTTATTTAAATAGGTTGTTTTGAACTTTAATGATTGATTTTTATCAATATTTTAAGGAAATTGGTACCTACTTGGTTAAAATCTTAATTTTATATTTTTTATAGAATTATTTTATCTTAAAGAAAGAATCTTTATAAGTTTAAGGAAGTTGAGTGAAGATTATTGATTGTGGAAAAAGTGTAACATACACAAATTTCAACATAATTAGAGTTGTGTTAGGAACATAACGAGTAATCAAAGCTATTTTTTTTTCTAGAATCAATGGATTGTGATTATATCCTTTTCTTTTGGTGTAAGTTCCACTACAACGGTTAGTATTAGAGTCAACATTCGTAAGGGTGAACGGGTATTTGTAGGTAGGGTATGAAGTTTTACCTACACTTTACCCTATAAGATAGAGGGTAAAAAATCTTGTACCTGGAACCTATCTTGTACCACATTATATCCATCCTGTACCATGTAAAACCTATAGGGTACCATATAGAAACTGTAATTTTTAATGTAAAGGTTATTGTAATATATATAGTTTTATGTTACATGAAAATCACCTTGTTTTGTAATATTTACTATATCAAAATTATCTATGGAGTGTGGAAAGAAGTTTAAGAGTAATTTCTCCATATTACAAACCCTAGATGAGATATCCAAAATTTCTTAATGTGATAGTAGAAAAGGAAATATAAAAGTTGAAACATATAAGCTATGAAGTTACAACTGAAAGCTTATATTAGAATGTAAAACATCACAACATGATGGTTGTTTTTTTGTGTATGCATTTTAAAACAACAAACATGAAGCTGAAGTATTTCTAAAATTTATATGAAGCTAATAATTTATGTTTAACTTGGTTGCAATTACCAACATTAGGCAAGCGCACCTACTAAAATAACATATAAAATATCAAGCCGTATTCCTTGGGGATCGTCAACATCTACCTTACTCCCTTTTCATCTATTATCTAACCAAAGAAAAATTTAGCAAAATATATTAAAAAACAGAAGCTAAACTAGGGTTAATGCTAAAAGATATATACATGTTCTCAGGGTAAAATTAAGAATAAGTTTGTAAATGCAAGATGAGATTTAGAATTTGCTTCACTAATTCCTTATCATGTGATTTCTCAACGAACTCAGAGAGTTGTTTGCTAGTGTATTTGCACCGTCAAACTCATGAAGGTAAGTTAAAGCCTCTCTCAATGTCAAAAACTCTAAATCTAGATCAGACCATTGGAATCTCTTCATAAGTTATCAGCAATATAGATCTGTATAAAGTTTAAGAATCCTTGTTTGAAAACCCATTTTGAAAATTTGAAAATAAGTGATAGAAAGTTTCATCATCCCTCTCTCAAGGTGATTATGAGCAACTTCATTAGCAACCTAGATCTTTTCAAAAGAATGATTTCTCGATATATTTGGTTGAAATCAGACATAGATCTAAAAGGTGCACCACACATTTAGATTTATGAAATTAAGTTTGAGTTACTAAATACAAATACCCAATCAATGTTCAATTAAGAGCATTTGAAATCACATGAATCAAGATTCGGATTCACAAACCCTAAGTTAAGATGATTATTTCTCAATAGATGTAGATACTAAGCTCAGATTCAATGAAAAAAATATGGAATTAAGAATGAATATTGCAAATTAAGTTTAGAATTTGGCAATTACAAACAATGGCTTAAAATGAGTTTACGCAGAAAACTTTGAAATTCCTTAGCAAGAAAAATAGTTCTTTCGGTAAAGATTTCTCTCTCTATTCTATGTTAATAATTTGTTACATATGGTACACTTCTTATTGGTTGTCTGTGCTCGTTTATTTATAAGCTATAGATACAGAAATCATGAATATTTTATTCGCTGATGTGGCAGATTCTTTATAATGAAAATCATCCTTATTTTCACTTATGTCACTGAGCCAGCTCATTCGTGATAACTAGATAGGGTCACTTTTTGCGGGCTAGATCTAGGGCTCGAATTTTAGTCATGGTCTAAGCTGTATTCTATTCTTTAGAGCTCAAATTTTGGCTTAGCTTCAATCATGGGTAAAACTTAGCACTTGACTTTGGGGCCCGATTCAAGCTGTTCATGGAGTCCAGGGTTTGATCACTTAATATAAATTAGCGTAAATCAAGGGGCATGTCGAGGGCTCGATTTGGGCATCATCGGGAACTTTGCCTTGTAATTTGCCCTCGACAGGAATCTATCTTTGAACTTTGTTGTTGTTTTCTCTAAATCTAATCCAAACATTTCGTTTCTTCTTTTGTTGATTGTCGGAGCTGAAAAAAATAATTTTAAATAATAAAAGCACAAAATTCATGGGACTTTATCTAAAAATGGATCAAATCAAGTCGAACTTCTATTAATGGAATGGAGTATAACAGACTTATCACATAGAAACAATCCTATATTAACTAGCTTGAAAAGATAAGCAATACTTTTGTAATGAGACTTGTCTCTACAATTAATATCCAAAATGCAGAGCATTAAAACATCCGTATCTTTAGTCTTCGGTATTCATAATCCAACTTATATTTTATTTTAGTAACTATCTAATATGTCTTCATCAATTGAAGTTGTCACTACAAAATGAAGATATTATTAAAGTAAAAAGTTGTTAGTAGGGAATATGAAATAATGCCATAAAAGTTGAATAATGGCCACATGGAAAAAAAAAAAAGGAAACTTAATATTAATACAAAGAAGTATCACTACTATCGAGCTTGTATTTTAAAACTTTTAGTTTAGTTTTCTTTAATTCAATTTATATCAAACCTAATTCATTTGATACAAATCATTGACTAAGAATTAAAACAAATTTAATCTTTGAAAAAAATTTAGGAGTTGCGACCGGACTAAAGTAAGGGAAAATATTTGAAAAGTGTACTAGAAAATACTTTTTTGCGTGTGTGTGTCTGTGTTGGGGGTGGGGTGGGGTGGGGTGGGGTGGGGTGGGGGGGTGTTAGGAATTGAGTAATTGACCTAAAATACACAAATAATTAATTTTTATATAGTAAATCAAATTAAACTTTAACAGCGGTGGATATACCAAAAATAGATTATAATATGAAATATGAAAGAGATAGGGGTAGAAAATTTAAGCCCAGATTAAACGTGAAGTTTGGCTTACTTTCTACTCTCCACGATCACCGATTGCCTCTAATAGAGGACTTTACACTCTTTATTAGTCACAATCACACACATGCCCAAATTGAGTAATTCACTGCTTTACAACAACAAGAAATAAAATATTTCTTTCTCTCGCAAGATGCTTAAGAACAAAGCACTTAAATGTTTTTCTCTCTTTACAGATTTTGCAAATTAACAAACAATAGTATAAAGATAATGAGAGAGTTTTTGATTTATATGTTTGCAAATAAAAACTCTTAAAAATATTTCACACTTCATAGTTTTTTCTTTTTCACCACTTCACCATCTGAATCTCCTAAGGAACATGTATTTATAACCTTCAAACATTTAAATGTGCGTTAGAGATAATGTCTTAAAATTGCCAAGCATTAAATGCGCAGCTCTTTTATGCCACATTGGCTCCATATGTTAAATTGTCGCACCTTAATTTGTCGCGGCTTATAACCAGGTTTATGACTCTTCGAGCCTTGAATTCAAATTTGACGCGCCCTGATAATTGTCACTCCTTAGATTTAGCCTTCGACCAAGGTTGAGCTTCTTTGATTTGTCAAGTTTGAGATTTTAGCTTGTCGCACCTCAAATGTATGGACTCGTCGAGCCCACAACATGACCTGTGACCAAAGCTGTGCTCAAGAATTTTTCCTTCCTAAATCATGCACAATCTCTAGAGAACAATATATATAAAACAAATATATTTTTCTAGCATATTGTTCATCAAATTATTCGACTAATTAAGTGTAGTTTAATACAATTGAATAGTTAATTGTGTAATTAATTATCTCATCAAAAATCACATTGAATATACAAGTTCAACATTCTCTCCCTTTTTTATGAAGACAATCATGCACAATTAACTCTTTTTTAATTAAACATACTCTCCCTTAAATAAGCATCCAGGTTTCAAAGGAATTTTCTTAATTTGATTCAAAAACTCGATACTTAATTCTAGTGAAATGGATGCTACACTTAATTCATCATTTTCTTCTCCTTTTGGACAAATAAGTAACATTAAACACTATTCAACATGTTATTCTGTGCATTCAACATATCTCTTCCTTATGTACTCATTAAAAACATACTTCATGCATGTTAATTGTACATATAATATATCTCCCCTTTTATACTTATTAAAAAAAAAAGATAGATCCAAAACATTTCATGTAAAGAGAGATACACAAACAATACAAGTTCTAAAAGATTTAAGACATGAAAAAGTATTCACATATCAGAAATTTTTGCAAGTTGCTGATAGAAAATGTCAGAATATGTTTTTCAAGAGTGCACAAATTTTACAATATTCAATTGGGTTCAAATATTCAAGGGATAATGTCTGGTACTTGAACTTTAGCAAAACATATAATTAAGTACATAAACTTTGAAAATGATTAATTTAGTATATGAACTTTGAAATTGATCAATTTGGTACCTGAAAAACCTTAAAATTGACAAATTTAGTATCTAAAAGAACTTGATGGATGTACTATTAATGTGTACAAAAAGTCCTTTTAGGTATTAAATTATTAATTTCAAAGTTTAGGTACTAAATTCATCAATTTTCAAACTTTAGGTGCCTAATTGTATATTTTGTCAAAGTTTAGGTGCCATTCATGACATTAACCCAATATTCAAATAAGTCCAAAAAGCATCACTAAGCATGTTCAAACATTCAAAACCAGGTTTTAGCCAAAGTTTGACTTAAGCATGCACACAAACAACATATCACAGATTTTGCAGATAGAACATTTCACAATCATCACAGAAACATATGTGAACACAATAGCTTCTTTAATCCTTAGATCATGTTCCAAACTAGCTTGTCTCCATGATATTTAGCACTCACTATTTTATAATGCCCAATTTCTATGTAAAGTGCAAAAACGATCTTCACTCAAGGGTCTTGTAAAAATATTAGCCATTTAATTGTTTTTATCAATAAATTCTAAGCTAATATCTCTATTTAGAGCATGATCTTTAATGAAATGATATCTAATTTTGATATGCTTGGTTCTTGAGTCTTGAATTGGATTTTTTTATTAAATTTATAGCACTTGTGTTATCGCAGCAAATTGGAACATTTTCATACTTTAATCCATATTCTAACAAAGTTTGCTTCACCCACAAAACTTGTGTACAACAGCTAACGAGAGCTATATATTTCGCTTCAACAGTTGAAAGTGCAATTGGATTTTGCTTCTTTAAGTGCTAAGATATTAGGGAGTTTTTATGAAAGTAGCACATGCTGCTTGTGCTTTTTCGATCAACTTTGCACCCAACAAAGTCAGCAACGGAGTATCCAACTAGATCAAAAAAAGTAAACTTTAGATACCATAAGCTAATTTAAATAGTGCCTATAATCCCCTTAATTTTTCATAACCCGATTATAATAAATATTATAAATAAAATTAGAACCATAAAAGAACTATAATAAAAATATCAGAAATCACTCTAAATTTTTCGCAATTTGAATTTTAAATATAAACAAATTAGAATAAAGAATCCTTATTAATAAGATTTTAATAATACATAATGTTCAAAACAAAGTAAATAAAGGAATAAAGAAAACTGTTTAATATTTAAAAACCTAAGTTTCAATATTCAAAACATATCAGTACCTTTAAGTTAAATAATTCTGAGCCTATAGAAACTAAAATTCCGATCTAACCTAGTAACTTATAATTAGTAAAAAGAACCAAGTAACAAATATAAAATAAATATTAAATTTCTAAATCTAACAAAAACTCTAGAATAAATCTATATATAGTAATGAATTCATATGTGATTTCAAACCCTATAAATTTATAATAAAGTCAAATTAAGGGCTATATAATTATTAATTTATCAAAATACCACCAAGCAAAACTTTTAAACAGATAAAATATAATTTACAATATAGGTATAAAAGCTGAGAAGTAAAAGCCTTAAATTAAAGATTCTATATATACTATAGTATTTAGAATATTTAATATCGTTAATATGTAAATTTTTATCCAAAAATATTATCGAATCAATATTTATCATACTATCATTTAGACTCGCAAAATTAACTTTTTACACAAGTTCATATTTTTGCCCACTCCTTACATAGTTGTTGGTTATAAATTTATCATCTTTTTTTCTTTTGTATTTTCATTCATCCTATCTCCCTTACATTTTTTTATTTTCTTCACGTTCTCTTTTCCTTTTCATTTTTGAACTCCCCCTATATGTAACAAACGTGCACAAAATAACACATATATACATATCTTCAATAGAAATTCTATGTATACCATAGCGTTCAGAATATTTAGTACCAATAATATGTAAATTTTCATCTAAAAATATTATCGAATTAGTATTTATCATACGTGTCACTTGGACTCGCAAAACTGACTTTTTGCATAAGTTCATATTTTTCCCCACTTCTTACACAGTTGTTGGTTATAAATTCATCATCTTCTCTTTGTTTTAGTATTCCATTCATCCTATCCTCCTTACATTTTTTTTTAATTTCTTATCCACGTTCCATTCTTCTCCTTAATTTTGGGTCAAGTGGAAGATGATCTACGGATGTGAGGATCTTGATTTTTGCTAGCCAAAATTTACATACAACTTGTGCAAATAATTCACCAAAAATGTCAACAATTCAACACATTAACCAATCAAATGAAGCCAACTTGGAGACTTAATTAATGCAGCAAATCAACTTGTAAAAATGGTGAAGAAATAGAGGAATTCTGGAGCAAATTCTCGTGAGGAGCCGCCCCATTCTTCTTCTTCTTCTTCCTCTATAAAAACTCCTTAAAGAACTAACAAACAAATAAGATTAAAACCCATATTCTCTAGCCTTAGAACCACCTGAATTTACAACTAAAACAACAAAAAACAAACCCAAGCTCATTCCATAAACCTACCATACAAGAACAAAAGCAAAATTCCATAAACAAACTTCAAAAGTTTGGAAACAAGAGTTTAAGGTAAGGTTCAATTCGTTTTTAGCTAGTTTAAGTGTTAAACATTGCCTAAACAATGTTTCTTAGTATCTTAGGTTCAAAACTAGTGTGAAAAAGGAGTTAGAACGCCCAAACTCGGATCAACAAGGTAAAATTCGCAAAAACCTTAGATAAACTATTTAAATTCGAAAAATAAGGATTAAGAACATGTTGGAATGTTATATATTGATATTTGTGTATCTATAACAGGTAGAAACACTTAGAAATAGTCTAAACACAAGTATAATATATATATATATATATATAATATAAGAAAATTGAAATTCGAAACAGAGGAAAATAAAGAAGACGATGAACAGTACCTACACCGGGATAATGCAGGCAGCGTATGTGGAAAGGCTAGCGGCGTTCATGCCAGACTTCATTAAAACAGAAGCTGCATAATTTTGAAAACACGTAAAATTGAAAGAACGCCGGCATCTGGAGTTCAACACCGGTAGCATTCATGCCAGCGTACATTGTAATGCTAGCGGCCCTTGAAGCTAGCATTCCTTAGAGCTCGAAGCATATAAAATTTACACGAACACCGGTAATTCAAGATTCAATGCCGGAGGCGTTGGAGCCGGCGTACGTGTAAAATTTCTCCTAGAACGAATCTGTTTATAATAATAATAATAATAATAATAATAATAATAATAATAATATAATAATAATAATAATAATAATAATAATAATAATATAATAAAAGGATTAATATTTGAAAATTATTAAACCTTAAGAGCTATAGGAAAATATTAGTGTTATTAGCAACTATAATTGTTAAATACTTATTTTATATAGATATATATATAAGAATGAAAATCTAAATAAGCTAAATTTATGAATAATATGACTTCTAAAAATGACAAAATAATTATATGAAGTAGATTAAGAGAAACACAATGACACTAAACAATAGTAAACAAATATCAGTTACTAGAATAGGTCAGATAAAGAATAATATAAAAGTAGTAATAATAACTATAAAAATATAAACTTACTAAATATCAAAATTTTCAAATACCTGATAAAGATATATAAGTGTCAAACAAGATCAAGAGAAGCAAAATGAAAATAAATAATAAGTAGTAAATATTTGTTACCATAAAAACATAAAAGGACCAATAGAAGTTTAGTTGCATTATTTACATTATGTTAATCAGTATTTTGTCTTAATAAGTGGCAATGAATTATAAATAATATAAATAGGACTAATATATCTTAAAAGAATTATGTTACTAAGTAAAATCGTATTAGGTTGATTAAGCTAATTAAAGTAGATTTAGTAATTGAATTACGTAATTAATTTCAATCAACTCAACTTAGATTAATATATTAGGTAAAACCATAAAAAGAAAAGAGTATGTAATTTCTAAAATACGTCTAATTTAGAACTAGTGTAACTTAGAGTATAAGTTATACCATAATTAATATGGTGAATATGTTGTTTCAAATATCTTATTTTCGGAACTAATAAAAAGAATAGATTGGTTAAATAGACACAGTTTAAGTTTATACAACTAAAAACTGAAGTTTAAGAAACATAGGACATAAAATGTATTGCTACAAATTTCATGACCTTGCCGGAAAAATATAGCTTTTATAAAATTTAGAAACTCCTAATAAAGAACGAAAATTAAATTAGGATTAGTAAAATTTGAATTAGAATATAAATAAGTACGATTGGAATCATTATACAAATAATACGTATAATGATAAATATATGTTCCTTCATTCCATAAAAAATATTAAAGTCTACATTCTTAGACCCCAAGTACTTTCCAAGGACATATCAAGTAATCAAGAATGCTCAGGTGAGAGATTTCTGATGATCTGCTATTTGCTTGTGATTGCTACTGTTTATTGTTATGATTGGTTGTATTGCTTGTCTGATGAATGATTAAATGCTGAGAATGTTATCATCTATATGATCACCCGAACAAATGAATAACTTTAATCACCCAACTAAGTAAATCAGGTATACTCGTCGCATATGCTTGAAACCTCTTGTAGGTAATGTCCTGGGTTTGCAATTAAATGTATTTTTGAAAAATATTTTCAAAAGATCATGACCTGAAGAATCTCAAGTCGCTCCTTTATTCCTTAAACAAGTTTTCTAAAAGAGTTTATGAAATAAACATGGGACATTTCCGAGTAAAGATTTGACATTGGATGTTGCCTGAGTTGGGGTCCACCTATCAAGTGGCGATAGATGTTACCTGAGTCGGGGTTCTATCTACCAGATTCACCTTTAGTAGGTGATGGTCAGTATTGGCGATAGATGTTACCTGAGTTGGGGTCTACCTACCTGATTTACTGTTAATTGGTGATGGTCAATTTGATTCGCCATTATTTAGTGATGGACATATTTAAATATTAACCAACGTAAATCACGTGAACATGTTGGGAAATATTACCTTTTTACCAATGACAAATAATCATTGGGTAAGTCTGGGTGGACACAACCACTAGACAACCTTATTCGGATAAGACGAGGTGTCCTATGCAGGTAAGTATGGGAGATAACCGATATGTAGACAACATAAATCTACATCATTTATGGCTCCAGACTCCCAGAAATGTGTTGCTTGCATTCATCATGTATGCATTCATATTGTGTGTAGATAGATTTGCATGAATGTTTAATTAATGCTTGATAACTTGCGTTACCAGTAGTAGCGAAGGATGAACTCACTGAGCTATGGTTTTGCTCACCCCCCAACAATTTTTGTGCAGAATTAATACTAGCCGGGATTGGGCTAGGAATGTGTGAAGAGATCTTCTCCAACAGACTTTATTGAAGATAGAAATATAGGATATGATAAACTTAGAATATAAATTAGATAAATTTTATAATAATTGGAATTTGTGAGTTGTAAGTTTGAAACCCATTTTCACTATTTGGTAGGGGATATCGATTCTCTGCGATCTTGGTTAGAAGTGGAAAATCGGATTCCATAGTTGAATTCCAGTAATATTATTATATGTAAATAAATCATTTAAATAATAGATATTAACAAATAGGTAGAGTCTTGTACACTCTGACTTGCAAGATGTTTCTCATAATATTGGTGCACACGTGGTATGATAACTTTAGGGCAATCCTACCAGGCCCTATTTTGGGGCGTTACAGTGCCTGCAAGATTTTTGAGTATGTGTTTTACCATACTCAAGTGTGATTTTCTTGGGCAAGATTAAAATCGTGCACATATACACACCTAGAACATGATATTAGATCTTGAAGTGGTTAGAAGTAACAAACTACCTATCATGCCTCTATAAGGCTTTTCACAAACATTTTTCCCATTTTCATCTTTATTAAGATTTATATTTGTGCTCATGGCTATAGGTCTTATTTTGCAGTTATCCATTTTGAACCTTTTCAAGAGCTTTTTCGTATATTTAGATTGACTTATGAAGGTTCCATTTTCATATTGCTTTATTTGAAGACCTAGAAAATAATTAAGTTCTTCCATCATACTCATTTTAAATTCTTTCTTCATGGATTCAACAGATTCATCTATAAAACTCATGTTTATAGATCAAAATACAATGTCATCTACATAGATTTGCACAATCAATGTATCTGACTTATGATTTTTGATAAAAAGAGTTATATCGTTTTTTCTTCTAAAAAATCCTTTGTTCAATAGAAAGCTAATGAGCCTTTCATACCAAACTCTAGGGGTTTGCTCGAGACCATAAAGAGCTTTATTTAATTTGTAAACATGATCAAGGAATTCATTATTTTTAAAACCCGATGGTTACTCTACATAGACTTCTTTTATAAAACCAGATAAGAAAGCACTTTTGATATCCATTTGAAAAAGAGTAAAATTTTTTAATACAACAAATGCCAAAAGCATTATAATAGCTTCTAGTCTAGCAATCGAGGTAAATGTCTCATCAAAATCTATAACTTCTTATTGATTATATCCTTTAGTAACTAATCTAACCTAATTTCTAGTTATTATTCTAGCTTCATCTAGCTTGTTTCTATAAATCTACTTAGTTTCAATAACTAGTCTACTATCAGGTCTAGTAACTAAGTTTCAAAGTTCATTCCTCGTGAATATATTTAATTCTTCTTACATAGTTTGTATCAAAAATTCATCTTGTAAAGCTCCTTCAATATTTTTGGGCTCGTTTGGGCATCAGAAGACTAAATTACTCATATTTCTTAGGGAAGATCTTGTTTGTACCTCATTAGAAGGTTCACCTATTATTAGATATTCTGGGTGTGATCCTGCATATTTCCATTCTTTAGGAAGATCAGATTCATTCACAACATCTGTTTTATGTTCATTTCTTTTATTTACTTCTTGATTATTGCTTTTAAGAGAGAACATATACAAATCAGCACAGACATTATCCACATCATCACTTGAACATAAATGAGGTAAAGAATCATCAAAAGCAACATGAATAGATTCTTTTTCATCCAAGGTTTTCTTATTAAATACTCCATATGCTTTATTAGTTAAAGAGCAACATACATAAAAAAAAAAAAAAAAATTTGTTCATCACTTTTATTATCAAACTTAGCTAATTATTCCTTTCCATTATTCAAAATGTAACATTTAGTGCCAAAAGGGTGAAAATAAGAGATGTTAGATCTTCTTTCTTTCCAAAGCTCATAAGGGGTTTTCTTAAGAATTGGTCTTATAAAAACCATATTTGACATATAATATGTAGTGTTCATAGCTTCAGCCAAAAAATATTTAGGTAAATTGTTTTCACACAATATGGTTCTAGCCATTTCAATCAAAGTTCTATTTTTTCTCTCAGCTGCACCATTTTGTTGTGGAGTTCTAGGTGCTGAAAAAATGTGTTCAATTCCATTTTTATTGCAAAAATCATTAATTTCATAATTTTCAAATTCTCCCCCATGATCACTTCAGATTGTCATAATATTAAGACCTTTTAATTTTGGACTTTCTTGTAATATCTAAAAAAGACATTGTTTGTTTCGTCTTTAGATGCAAAGAAGAAAGTCCATGTATATCTAGAGAAGTCATCAACAATAACCAAGGTGCATTTTTTACCTTCCAAACTTAGAATTTGAGTAGGACCAAATAAGTCCATATGCAATGGTTCTAATTGCCTAGAAGTGGAAACAACATCCTTTAACTTAAAAGAAGTCTTAGTTTGCTTTCCTTGTTGACATGCTTGATAGAACTTGTCCTTTTAAAAATTTATTTTTGGTAAACCTTTGATAAGATTCTTTTTAACAACTTTTGAAATTACATCCATACCAACACGTCCCAATTTTCCATGCCATAGCCAATTATTATCATTTTAAGAGTAAAGACAAGTTTCATTTAATGATTTGAAATAATCTACATTGATTTTGTAAATATTTCTTTTTCTATACCCTTCAAAATAAGCTTGATTACTGCTGACTCTTTCAATAAAATATTTATTGGTAAGGACTGTTACTCTAAAACCATTATCACATAATTCGCTAACACTAAGCGAATTATATTTCAAATCATCAAACAAAAGCACATTCTTAATAATTAAATCTTTATTCACTAAAATGTTACTGTCGAGCCTGGTTTTTCGATTTCCTTTAATCCGATTCGTACTAAACCCTAACCCGTTCAATACGAATCCTCGACTAAGAATTAAAGGAAATTTTGAATTTTTAAAATATTTTGGAGTCGCCACTCGACTAAAGTTGAGAAAAAATAAACCAAAACCAATGGGTAGGTTGATTTTGGTTTGCTACTGATCTGCGAAAAAATCATTTTCGAAAATGAGAACCAGAAATTAACTTGAGTTCAGGGGCTAACCTATTAAAACCTAAACGGTTACCACTTTAAATTTTCATATTTAAATTGCTTTCTTTTAAACCTTAATTTCAAAATCTAAACTAT
This sequence comes from Combretum micranthum, assembly GCA_024138025.1. NCBI lineage: Eukaryota > Viridiplantae > Streptophyta > Magnoliopsida > Myrtales > Combretaceae > Combretum > Combretum micranthum. The sequence continues at coordinate 942,853 of JAMXBD010000015.1, read as the reverse complement.
TTATCAAATCTAATTAACTAAACATATGTCTAATATGCACAAAAATACTAATCAAATTCTATCAATAATCATATATAATCTAAAAACTCGAAATATTCAAATTAATTAAATCTTATCAAATTCGATCAATATTCACATATTCTAAAATAAAATAAATTCACAAAAATAATTTTTTTCATATTTTAAGTCGCCCATTTAGGTGCCTACGTACCCGCTAATCGGGATCAGACCACACGTAGTTCTTTTAGAAAAATTTAGTTTGTTGGTTAATTTTAAAATTTTTCGAAATCTTTTCGCTTTAAGTTCATTAAGTTTGTTAATTTTATAAAAAATGTATACATATCTTTTAACATGAACCCTAAATCTATTAAGTTAGGTTTTAGCAATTTTATGAAAAATCGGATTTTTCTAAGTGACAAAAATTTTGAACAAGAAATCATAACCGCATATCATGCATATCAATTGATCATACATATCATCAAGAATAAAAATATTATAAGGAATCAATATTTAACAAGCTAATTTCAACAAAGCAATATCATGGCATAATCAAGATTTATATATCATTGAAATTATATTATGAAAGGCAAGATTTCAATGTGGTTTCATATATGGTGAAATCATAAAATTCAATATTATTACAATCAAAGTCATCACTATATCATGGCATAAAAGGAATATTAATGACTAATCATCATACATGATCACACAATTCAAATATTGTAAACCTAAAACTCTAAAAAAATTCATATATTCCTTATGATTAGGGCATGATTATAGTTATATTATCAATAACAAGATTTTAATGTAATTCTATGAATACATACCTAACATGATATATATAAAAAAAAAATAATAATTCAATTTTATCACAAAAAAATCATTACTATATTAATGCAAAAAGATAGAACAATCAAAAACTATATCATGACAAATATCTCAACTTGTAATATCATGAATAACTATTCACAAGATTCAACACAATACAATGCACCATTACAATTCCAACACTTTAATTGAATAAAGAATAACATATATCCAATATCATGCCTTGTTCAAAATTGTTATATCAATACCAAGATCACAAGTAATATTTAGACAATATTATAAAACGATTTCATAAATGTATTCATTATAATAAAATTACAAAATATATGTCTAATATGAACATTGAAATACCATCTCGTACACTATTGGACAATTCATTATAAGCCTAAAACTTTAGTCTAATCAAAATTTTCATGTTAATAACAAAACTTTTCCTTAAAAACCTATTCATCATGGCGAAAAGCAAATATTCATTGACAAAAAAAAATATATATATATATATACATATTATAATAACTATACTATCATGATTCAAACTAATACTAATTTTACATATTTTGATTTTTTTTTTTAAAAACACAATATATTCATAATTATATACTAATCTTTTGTTTTTTCTATTTTATTTTATTGTTTTATTATTATTATTATTATTATTATTATTATTATTATTATTATTATTATTATTATTAAAAGAAGAAAACGGACAGAAGACATACCTGGGAGGAACGAATTCGCGCGTGGGGAAGGATGGAATTCGAGTTCAAATTCTGGATGAAGGACGCGCGAGGAAATTCACCGATGAAGACGCAGATATCAATTGTTGAAGAACGCGCGTGGAAGGGAAATGGAATCGGAGTTGGTGAAAATTGAAGATCTCGATTTCCAATTTTCCGATTTAGCCTGGATGGAGCGGAGGAGAGCACTCATTCGATGGAATAACGGATTGGATTTCGTACTTTGATTCGGAAAACAACACCTATGGAATTCAATATGGCCACACTGATGGATGACGAAATTCAAAATGCTTAGTTAGAGGGGCTAAATACTTTAATAGATTCGCTTTGGCCAGAAAGTAACCCAAAGTAATTGGTCAAGCTTTAATGATGATAGTTAGCGACGAGTCTTGGTTGGAAATGGCCTAGGCAACTTCGAAACAAGATTCGAGGTTTTGGTGGATTTTTTTTTTTTTTGTGACTGTTGTGTTATTTTTTCCTCTATTGTGCTTTTTCTTGCTTTTGTTGTTCGTCCCCCTCAGTTTGTGTACTGCTTCCACTATTTATAGAGCTAAATTTGGGGCTTTTATTTTAATCCGAAAAAAAGAATTACAACTATTAATTAGTTGTCATTAACGTAAAAAAAGGTCAATTATTACAAATAGCTGTCATTACCGTTATGATTTTAAACGTTAAACAACTGTCATTAACAAAAATCTTAGATTTTGCATTTTTTCCGGAAACTAAAAACGAGTTTTTTTTTTATTTTCAAATTCAAATTTTAAATCCTTTTTCTTGATGAAAACAACTAAATTCTATACCAACATAAACTACTCCGCGCCTATTTTTAAGAAACGTGCTTGGTTTGTAAAAGACGGGTCGAAAACCGAGCCAAAAATGGTCTCAAACATGGCCCATCGGGCGGCCAAAGCTAGAAGACGATGAACAGTAAAATTATTATTATTATTTTTTTTTTTACAAAAAACGAAAATATAATACTATCATATATATTCATTTCTATTAAATTGATTTAATTTTCATTCCTAGCTTTAACATTTATAGTTTGCAAAATTCAATTATTTTAATTATGTATATACTAAGCTAAGTATTTATTTTGACAAAAAGAATGTCAAAATGAGGTGTCTACAGTTACCTTCACCAAGAATGGTTGATTTGTGATTGTCTCCAAAGGTAATATTCCCTTGATCTTTAAGTCTAAAGAAGCGAACTTGGATGTATCTCAAGTCATGTGTCTAGAGCAGCTGTTGTCCAAGTACCATTTCTTGCTTCCACTTAAATATTCCTACAAAATAGAGGATTATTTCTTTGGTACCCATTTGAGTTTGGGTCCTTTTTGGGTCAGGTGATATGCCTAGAAGGCAGAATCTTCTAGACAATTGATCTAAATACAAACATAGACAATCGTAAATTGATTTCTTGAAATAAACATATAAATAAAGGGATATAGATGATGCTATTATTAGATATGACTCACCAATAATAACCCAAACTATATTCACTCTCACCTGATATTACACACAAGTGGAATCGAATAGTGTGTTCGCCATGATCTCAACAAATTGATAAGAATAGGATCTCACCACAATCAAACAAGTGATTGATACGAGAAATATAAGAGAAAAACCTCTCATAAAAATATCAAATATAAAAAAATTGGGTTGTTCTTAATATAATATGGGGTATTTATAATAGTTCCCCAAAAGACCTAATTAATGACAATGTGGACTAATAGGATAATACAAACTAATAATTATGACAATAAGGACTTTCTATATATAATTACTAAATATGACATAAAGACTAATAAATATGAAATGAAAGACTAATTATTAATATAATAATAAAGACTCATAAAAGCCTAATTTATGGAGATATACCGGTAGGATACGCAGCCAGCCTTTGGAAGTACATCATCGGTTTTACATGTAAAGGCCAAGAGCTTGGAAGGTAAAACGTTAAGCATTGCAAAGACTAAGTTGCTTGCATTGAAGGTAGTGTGGACTCCTTAAGCCACCGATGTTGGCAATGTATGCCGCCGGCCTTGATTCTCTGAGCTGTCGGCTTTAGAGTGTTGAAATTAAATCCTAGAACTAATGTAACTTGATTCCCATCACCTCCTCGGGCTTGTGGAAGATTTTCCCTCAAATTATGATGTGCCTAAAAAACACCAGATGTCTTGAATATCCAATTAAAACAATTGTGTATTTTGGGAATTTTTGTATTATATGGATTTACAATGAAATAAAAAAGATATGAACGACTTGATAACGGATATTACGTACCACAATCAATCGAACTAAGCTAACCCTAATTCGATATGATGCATGAAATATGGATCATGGTTTGTTCACCACAATTCTAATATGAATTGATAAGAACATAAAACTCGCCACAACTAAAACAATGATTGATAAGAGTAAAATTTGAGAGAATTACCAAGAACAAGTTTTCAAATATCAAAAGATTGCCCTAAACTCATTACAAAGGAGTTTATATATAATAGCAACAAGTAACAAAAGAAAAATACGAAATAAATAGAAATCTGCATTCTGGGTCGACCAATAAGGTATGCCGCTGGCCTATAATTCGATGTTGCCGACGTTGGAGATGATTACTGCCGACTTTGAGCCAGTGTACAAAGAAATCTGAGGCTTCCACGTTGTTCTTCACATCCATGACTTCAAGCTCCTAAAAAGTAAGTCGCTAGCTTTGAATAGGAAGGCTGCCAGCCTTGGACTCGATCTTCGTTAAAGTATATTTCTTTGTTTTCTTCATCAATTACAAACTTGTCCTCATCAACCTCCTGGCCTTGCTGAAGATTTGTCCTCAAATCTTGATGGAAAACATATCCACTCGGATCAAGATAAACTTGCAACACTTAAACACTGTAAAGTAAATTTTCTCAGATATACCCAACTCACAAGCTACTTCCTATGCTTGATTTGTGAACGATTTCCATAGCATTATTATGTCAACTCCAAACACTCCAATGTTTCCTTTACAATCAAGTTCAAAGCATCAACAACAAGGTTCATTCCTTTCATATGCACTAGACCCAACTAATTTAGTCATGTCATTTTCAGTCTAGGCAACATCTAACACCTCTCCCCAGCCCTAGTTATTTCATTATACAAGTTAGAATTCACAAAACCCAATAACATGGGTTTAGAGCCATTTAAGCAACAAGGAGCAAAATTATCCCAAGAATCAGTAATATTCCTTTCTCCCACAACTAACTCATACACAGACCATACAAGAGCATGAGATGTACTGATATGCTACCACAACACAATTTAATATTCTGCCAATAGATATAGCCATCACATAGGCTCCAATGAATGTCAACAACTATCTCACAAGATCTTACAGGAACAATGACATCACAATAATAAACAATCCTTGCCAAACCCATCAAGGCATCGAAATGGAATGGATGAACTGTAGGAAAATTAATATAAAACTACCCAGAATTCTCATGGGTTCCTATCACAATTGGAAGCGGTATTATCTCAGGTACACATACGGATATTTCAACCAGTAAGACATGATCATCATTTGGAATCTCTTCAAGAACATCACCACTATCATCATCAACCAAATAATCCTACTGCTCCACTTTTCCTTCAATTTCATCTTCCTCAAAAATTATAGGAACTCCATTAATAAGCTTCATAGCATATTCATTTGGACATTGGGATTTAAGATGTCCTTGAACCAATCATCGTTTACATTCTAAATTCCAATCATCATTATTAAACGATTGTGGATACCTCCACTTGAATATGGAATCAAGGTTATTCACTGCGTTAGTAAGTTTTTGTAATTGATAATCAAGAGAACCTTCACAATTTATCATCCCCATCCTTAATATAAAATCCAATTTTTTTTTATCACACCAATCAAACCTTAATTCAACACCAAATTTGCTATGTGCACAATAACACAAAAAAAATTAAAACTTGTTCTTACTATATATCCCATAGTCGTAACTTAGGCTCTGTCAATGAAATTTTCAAATCCAGATTCGCAGAAACGTGGATTCTTAGCTCTGATATCAAAATTATGATGTGCCTAAAACATCAGATGTCTTGAATAACCAATTAGAACAATAATGTATTCTGGCAATTTTTGTATTATATGGATTTATAATGAAATAAAAAAAAAACATATGAACCACTTGATAACGGATATTACGCACATCAGTCAACCGAACTACCTAACCCTAATTCAATATGATGCATGAAATAAGGATCACGGTTTGCTCGCCATAATTCTGATACGAATTGATAAGAACATAAAACTCGCCACAATCAAAACAATGATTGATAAGAGTAAAATTTGAGAGAATTCTCAAGCACAAGTTTTCAAATATCAAAAGATTGCCCTAAACTCATTATAAAGGATTTATATATAGTAGCAATAAGTAATAAAAGAAAAATACAAAATAAATAAAAATCTGCATTCTGGGTTGAAGGCTGACAAAGTATGCTGCCGGCATTAGAAATGATCACTGCTGGCCTTGAGCCAGTGTACAAAGAAATCCGAGGCTTCCATGCTATTCTTTACATCTGTGACTTCAAGCTCCTAAAAAGTAAGCCGATAGCTTTGAATACAAAGGCTACTGGCTTTGGACTTGATCTTCATTGAAGTATGTTTCTTTGGTTTCTTCATCAATTGCAAATTTATCCTCATCATTAAGTATAACAAGGATTTCTCTTTTAAGGACCAAATTAGCTTGCTTTTATGATTCAAATGCATAGCTCTTCTTATTGCACAATTGTCTGCAATATGAACAGATTTGTCATAGTAATTGCATGTCCCATAAGTTGCTTTTACAAAATATGTCTTATGGAACTTACAACTATTTTTTCTACTATAGCCAATTCTATATTTATTTGAATCACACATTTGATTTCCAAGAAGTGTGTTCAAGTTTATTTTCCCTTTGATGAACTTGGCTATAGTTACTTTTAAATCATCTGATCTAGCTTTTAATAGAATATTTTCATTTTTTAGTTCCTCTAGCTCCTTTAAAATTTCATTGCTACTACTACCAGCACATGCAATATAATCATTATTATTTATAGTTTTAATTTCAATATCAAGCAAGTTATTTTACATTGTTAATTTCTCATTGATCTTGTTTATTCATGATTTTTGCTTTTTAGTTTCTCACCTTTGTTATTCATCTTGTCTTTTTTTTTTAAACATTAGTTTCTCCATGTAGCTTTTCATTTTCTATTTTAATCTCCTCATGCTCAACTCTAAATTTATCCAGCTCTTCTCCTACTATCATCATTAATATCTTAAGCATGATGTTCTTTTTCTTTACTTTTATTAACCTACTGCATACTTTAACATACATTGCACACATTTCATCATGAGAAGGGTAAATGAATTTACCTCATCATCCATGTTATGAAGCATATGTTCTCATCTGAGTTACTTGAGTCATCATTACTCCAAATGGCTATAAGAGCTTCCTTTCTGGATCCTTTGGATGATTTCTTGAGTAGTGGATAGTATTGCTGGATGTGTCACGGTTTGTGACATTTGTAGCAAGTTATCACATCTTTTTTTTTTTTTTTTTTTTGTATTTTGATGAGCTACTATCATCGTCCATTCTTTTTGTCTTGTTGTTAAACTTCATGAACTTTTTGACCCTTTTGGCCATGAAGACAAGTTCCTCATTATCATCATCATCTTCTTCTTCTTCTTCATTGGAATTATGACTTGTAGCTTTTAAAGCAAGGGCCTTCTTTCTTGATTTATTTCCTTACTTCTTAATAAGCTTATGTGTCTTGAGTGCACCAAAGAGTTCCTCTTTGCACATAGCACTTAAATCTCGTACTTCTTTAATAGTCATTCTCTTTACTTCCCAATCTTTGGACAATGACCTAAGCAATTTAGAATTTATTACCAAATTAGTGAATTTTTTTCCAAGCACACTCAAATGATTTTATAATGTTGATGAATCTATTATGCATCTCATCTATAGATTCATTTAGAAGCATTTTGAAATTTTCAAACTATCCACACAAAAGACTTATTTTTGCATCCCTTACTCTTGAAGTTCCTTCATAATTCATCCCACATATCTTTAGCTGATTTGTATGTGCAGATTCTATTGAAATTGTAATAACCCAAAGCAATGCAACTCAAATATAAAAATCATTAAGTAAATAATGTGAAGTTTTAAAAATGTTTTAAAAGAAATCACAAAAATCACTCCTAATTTTTTGCGTTTTTAAAAAATATTAAATTGCAAACAATCTAAATATTGATTAATAATTGAATTGATTTCAATAAAACTTTAAGAAATTTTTTTCCATAGTTTTACACAATCTTTAATTGATAATAATATAGTCACATAAGAAGACAACCTAATTTTGATTTTAATATGACAATGGTAATTTTGATAAATAAGTAAATAACGAAAATGAGACATCTTGATTTTAATCTTTTCAAGATGATCACGTTAATAAAAATTATAAAATATAATATCTACATTGAACAAAAGAATATGAGCCCTCTATATTTTATATGCACACTATCATATATATATATATATATATATATTCAAATAAGAATATAAAAGCGAGTTACAACCTTCAATTGTTGAGTTTGTCAAGTCATGTGAGTGAATTTTGAGTCATCATGTGTCGTCTCAAGTCAAGAGACAAGTCGAGTTAAGTCTAGTCATGTGATCAGTTGTTTGTTGTCTTTATCGAGTTTGAGTCTTTTTCAAAAATCAAATGAGTGAAGGTTGAAATCACTAAACTAATTCTTATTGCTTTTATGTACTATATTGCATAGAAATATCAGTTTTGTGAAGCTAAATAAACATTTAAAACCCTATAAGTATGGAATCGAAGGAATAAATTATGAGTAAATTGTTAAGTACAAAGAAATGATATTAACCTTAAACAATAATAAATTTTCAATACCTTTTATAAAAATGAAAAAGCAAGAAATATCAAATAAATGCGGTAAAAGATTAAAACATTGTAAGTATATTGCCAATAATTAATAAATAAGTTAACTTAGATTTGAGATTTTAAGCATTCCTTTCATGTTGCCAATCTATTAACAAATTAAACTCCTAAACCTTTCATTGTTTCAAACTAAATTCCTTTTTCTTTAATTTTGAAAATCTCTAAATCCTTAGAAAAGTTTAATTTCAATGTTTAATAGATTTGCAAACTCCAAATTTTGTTCATTTTATAAATTGATTTATTCAATTCCTTACAATTAACAAACAAACATTTCCTCTTTTAATTTATAAATGACTCCAAATTTTCAAATTCATTCATCTAAAATTATAAAATGTCCTAAATTAGCTCTTTGAGCCAACGATTCTATGTTCTTAATCCCTGCAAACTTTGAGTTCAAAAGTATTTACAAAGGTAAATTCCTAAACTATATTTTCATTTCAATATATCGATTTATATGCTAGAAATTTTGAAATTATCTTCCAATTATTTTCGGAGCTTAAGATAATGATATGAAAGATTTCAGCTCTAATCCTTTATTAATAAAGATCCTTAATCCTTATCTTTTTATTTCCTTTTTCCTCTTGACTTTTCCTGCCTTTTCTTTTTCTTTCTTTTTGCATTTTCAATCCCATCTTCTTCCTCTTCTCCTTCTCTTCATTTTTCCCTCTTTCTTTCAAATCTTAACTACAAAACCTTGAATCTAAGAAGATTGAAAGAAAAATAGAAGATGGAAATCATAAAAGAAGATAAACATCATGAACATGGAGGCTTCGAGAGCTTAGGAGAAGTAGAAATAAAGAAAATTAAGAAGATCATGTTGTATACCAAGATAAGTTTTGCTTTTTCCCTTATTTTAGTCCTTATTTACTTTGTTTTAGTTGTTGTTTATGTTTGTATGTATTGGTTTAATGCTTGGTGCATGTTGGGTTGGTGAAGAAGATGATAAATAGTAGATATGGGGTTCGATGAAAGGGTTTAGAGGTGTTTGATGTTATTGAAAGAGTATAGAAGTGTTAAAAGTAAAGAAAATTAGTTGTATATTGTTTTTATAGTGTTTTAGTTGGTTTAGGATGTGTAAAAATTGATAAAATGGAGTTTGAAAAACAGGAAAAGTTTGTAACCTTTGTAATATGAGAATCATGGGCGCAACTATGCCCTTATAGAGCTCGGATTAGATGATTTTCAGAAGTCACAGGCGTGATTCTGACCTTATTGGCCTCTGACCTTGATGTTTTTAAAAATCACGAGCATGATATAGCCCTTATTAACCTCTGATCTTATGTTTTCAAAAATCACGGCTATGACTCTACCTTTCCTAGCCTCTGGTCACTATATTTTGATCAAAACTTTTTCATCCAAATTCGAATTGAGGTGATTCAAAAGGATACAAAAAGCTTAAAAAAACGATCTCTACAACTTTCATGTTTTAAGTTTTTGAAAATTTTAAAAATATCAAGGCTTAAATTTTGATTGATTTCCAACTGTTATAATTTCTAAACAAAGTTAAAAACTTGTGTTTGCTTGTTAAATGTATGTAATTAAGTATAAAATGAACTTAGCCAATGAGCTTAAGTTCAACTTGACTAAATAGATTTGAATGAACTAAAACGAATTAAATTGATTAAGTTTAATTAACTTGGCTTAGTAATTGAATTAAATGATTGACTCTAATCAATTTGGCTAGGATTTAGTTAAAATGAGTAAATAGTTTATCATTGGCTTAAGTTAAAGAGTTAGGAGAAACCATAAATGACATGGTGAATATATTGTTTCAAATGTATGTTTGTTTTGTAAATGAGTCTTTTTGAATATGAATGCTTTATTGATGCTTTTGTAATAAGAGACTATAAACAAAGTGATAAGAAATATTTTGATAGATAATAGAGAACTGTACTTATCTTAGCGGAGCAATTTTCGTAGCCATGGCGAGGTTCCTACTTAATGTCTGATCAAATATGATCTTAAAATAGATTTAATTTCTTGCATAGATGATTTATTTGGTATATTCTCTAAAATAGCTGTAATAAATCTTTTAATTCTATTTAGATTTCTATATGAAGGAGGATGATGATTGATGCTGATGATGATGTTCATGATAGTTGGATGTTGATAGGGAAGATGAATGGGATTTCCTAGAGGATTGTTATTATTTGCTTGGATGAGAGGTGGGTAACAATGACTTTATCACCTTGTTGTGATTGTAATTTAGTTGCATCTATATCAAGATAAAACACAACTTACTATGTGTGGGGACGGGGTAATTGCGTGTTGTTTAATGATTGTATTGTTTGATAAAACATAATAGTGAAAATGATAACACATTGCTTGAAATGATTGAGTTGCTAATGTAGATGATTATTTGCTAAATCAATCGGTCACTAATAAAAGACTTAATACTATTTGACTATTTAATTAAATGAACATGCATTGCACGATAGTATGCTTGCATTAACATGGTATTCATGTCACGTGTTAACATGTCGATTCTATGATAGTTCTATGCAAAGTCAGTGGATCTGTTTCTCTAGTTGGATACCATAGGGTTGTTAATACCCTAGGAACTAAAAAGGCACCGAAGGACGTCGCCTGTGTGGGTGTTGGCTGTGGAATGTTAGCACTTAGGGAGGTTCTATGGAGGTTTTATTAGCAATATAAATGTTTCAATCTATTGACAAAATGAGTTCAAGATAAAAGTCCTCACTCCTTAGCTTTTTCTAAAGAGAAGTTAAAGGCTATGTTTGATAAAACAAGTTTTAAAGAAAATCCTCTCCCCTTAGCTATGTCTGAGGGGAAGTTTCAATAAAAGGTATTTCAAATGAAATCCTTGCTCCTTCGTTATATCTAAGGAGCAGTTAGAGGTTACGTTTGTTATATAGAATGATTTTGTGGTGAGAAAGTTATGAGCTAAAGGCTCTAAATTGAGAAGATACCCCCTTCCTTAGTTCACAGTTCTACTGAACATGAATATCTTAAGTTAGTCCTTCAACCTCTAAGAGAGGATGTAAATCTTTATTGGTTGGATTCTGGTAATCTAAACTATGCATATCATATGTTTGAGTGTTGCAGTGCATATGTTTGTTAATAACAATTGTCTAACTTTTGTTTGTTATGTGATTTGACCTTGTTATGCACTGAGCTATAGATGAGCTCACGCCCCTATAGTTTTTGTGTAGGATTAGCTCAAGGTGGGACAGGCTAAGAGTATATGAAGAGAGAGTTCCTCTTTAGTGAAGATCTTGAAGATAAGAAGATTAGCTTAGTGTGTAACCTATATGTTTAGAGTTTAAGTTTGAGATTTTGTAATGTATATGATCTATTCTATTTTACTATTTGGTGGAGGATACCGATTCTCTGCGATTCTAGTAGATTGTGGGAATCTATGTTTATGTAGTTATTAAAATGTTTTTATGAATTAAAAATTGTGCATCATATATTAAGTAGAGTTTCGCAATCTCTGACTTGCAAAGCGGTTATCATATCTTGAATGCATACTTGATGTGATAACTATGAGTTGATCTTTCTAGGCCCCTTTGGGGCATGACAAAAGCCACTTTCATTTTGCCCACAATGCAATATGTTCATAGTATATCATTTAGATCTAGTCTTTTCCAATCATTTTCATTATAATCTTTTTCTTCTTTTCCTTCAATAATCAAAGGTCCATTTTCAATTACATTTCATATTAATCTATTTTGAGCTTTTAAAAATATTTTCATTCTACACTTCCAATATGGGTAGTTACCCTCACTTAGAAGCAATGGTCTACTAGCAACTTACCCCTCTAGAAACCATAGCATTTGATGCGATGATCTTTATTTTATATGCGATTAAGCATATAAAATTAGAAACGAGACTCTGATACCAAATGAAAAATGCACTAAAAAAGACTCATGATAGGGAGATGAACTAAGTATTTGACCTAAAATGCACGAATAATTAATTTTTATGCAACAGATCAAATTAAACTTTAACAATAGTGGATATAACAAAAATAGATCATAATATGGAATATGAAAGAGATAAGGGTAGAAAATTTAAGCCCAGATTTAACGTGGAGTTTTGTAAACTCTTGAAAATTTTCATAATTCTTATAAAATAATCCAAGAAGTCTAACACGGAAATCGAAACCCCGAAAATCGACCCAAGTTAAAAATTAATTCTAAATAAGATCAAAAACGAGATTTCTTAATCTTAAGAAAAAGAAAACTCTAAAAAACAAAATAGAAAATCTAACTATCGGTTAAATCAACATCAGTATGCCAATCAAATCATCTATCTATTTCCTAAAACGCAAATTAAAACGATATATCCAAATAACGCTCGACAACAAAATGCTAAGATCTTAAATCCTTTGGTGAATTTTAGAATAAGAAATTTTAATTTTTCACAAAAAGTCAAACTGAGTCAACTCATAACCCTAGACTCGATTAAACGATCCTGAGAACTAAAAACTATTAAATAATCACAAATAAAATGAGATAAACCATAGATATCGAACTAAAAATATAATACAGTCAAAACTCCAAAATTATATGATCTTACAAATAACTCAACAAAACCGGAAGTCAAACCGGAACCTTAAAAGTCAACAAAGCTTACAACAAACCCTAGTGTTTAAGATCTGGCAATCCCGCTCTTAAACCCTAAATAACGGAATAAAAATAATTGTTGAGAATAGTTAGTAATAATATAGGGAAGCTTAAAAATATCAAATTCGTAAAATTCTAGTGTCCTTCGGATCCAAACGGGATCAGTTTTCAAAAACCGTGCCCTGGTACATTGGATGGGAAAAATATTTCGAAATACCAATAGACTTGTAAAAATATAAGGTTTTCAAAAATATCAGTTTTAAAATTTTTTGGTAGCTAAAAAATATAGATATCGCATATACACGCGTATTTTTATTACTACCGGTCTTTTAATTGTCCAGTTTACTATTCATAGTAATTTTTTACTATTTATTACTATTCATCTATCTCTACTTTTTCTTCTTACCTATTCTTACACCTACATACCTATTTCTTACAATTTTCTTTTCCCATAAAAATTCTACACCACATATTACTAAACTTCTCTAATACTTTTCTTCTAAAATTAATGAAATTTCTCTCTCCCTTTATGCCATTGCCGTCCACCCCTCTCTCTCCTTCCTCTCCATTTATTTTCTTTTTCAATTAATTTAATTACATCTAATTTTCACTCCAAAATTCTATAAATACTTCATTCCTCCTCCATTCTTTCACACAATTCATTTCACTACCAAAACTCTCTCAAAATCTCTCCACAAATCCTCTCTTCAAGATTTCTCTCTACAAAAACTCTCTTAAACTAATTCTTCACAAAAATGATTCCTTATACACAAACTATCTACCACATATCACTATTCACATAATACCCCCTTTCATCTACCATCTTCATACCACATAAACACTTTAGGTAAACTTCTTCCAACCATTTATTTACCCATGTCATGTAACTTAACATGACTATGGTGTTGTTTTGAAACTCATATGAGTAGTAAAAACAATAACTTATTCATGTTTTGTTCTTGCACATGAACTTCCTATTTTATTATGTTGTTATGTTGATTTTATTATTCATATCTAACTAAATAAATTTATGTATTTATATATAATCTTTAGAGCATATAAGCTCACTTCTTATTTATTTAATTTCATGCTTTGCAATTTATTTATTTCATACTATTTCCTTAAGACTAGTCCTTCTAGTCTTAGACTTGTCCATATCAAGTCAAAACAATATTTCCTATATTTTCTTTATTCTTTTGGGACTAGTCTAGTCTAGTCTTAGTCCCGGGATGCCTTGATGAAGCTAAGGCTCCCAATACTTGATCGAGATACCTTGATGAAGCTAAGGTTCCCAACACTTGATATTTTTTTTATTATTTTGCTTCTAATATTTTCTCATGTTCTTATTATTTTACATGCTCATAATGCTTGCATCTACATAATGATATTGTCTCAACTAATTCAAAAGTAGAATTTTACTTTATTGAAGGAACTCAAAACTAGTTTTTCTATTATATGACTTATCACAAAATAATGGAGTTATTATCAATAATATAGAAATAGAGTAATACAAGTTTTCTCAAAGTTTTCTTAAATAACAAAGATAGCTTCACCAAGGAAACATAAGAAATAAATACTTTCTTTGTATATTATGGTAACCTAAGTTTTAGTAAAATAATTTGTTAATATTCAAAGTTTTTACAAAAAGATTAAGATTAAACTCTTTTTCACTCCATAACAAAACTAAGAAACAAACTAGTTTTCAAAGTTAAGATGAATTCAACCCATAAAGTTATAAACCCACTTAGGAAAAATAATGATTTCAAGTTCCTAAAGAAGAAACTTATCTTCAAAGAATATAAATAAGATAAGATTGATTACAAAGGATTTTATCAATAAAGAGGTTCTTTTCAAAGGAAATAAAAGAACAAGTTTTAGAAAACAAAAACTTATATTTTAAATAATAAATATAAGAAGACAAGACTCATTTTCTAAAACCATTCTAAATACAATTTTATAACAAGGTTTTCAACAACTTAATACACTTTTGATAAATTTGATCTTTTATCACTAGAAGTAAAATTTATGAAAGACTATGGTTAAAGGAAACTTTACTTGTTTTTGGAAAAAAAAATGAAGAAAATAAAATAAAAATATACTCATTTATAATAACCTATGAAAATATAAAGTTTCTTCAAAATACTTAAAAAAATTATCAAAGTTAAATTTTTAACAACTCAAAATGAATTATTTTATAAAATAAATTGTTGAAACATTACCATTAGAATTTTTGCATATAAAGTGAGCTTATCTATATACTCAAAGGATTTATCAATTATATATATATATATATATATATCTATATTTTTACTAGAAATGGTTTTGCAAAAAATCTAGAAATATTCGTTTTAAATCTGTACCTAACGTTTTCGGAACCCAAATGACCTTGTATGACAAAGATAACCTTAGAAACGGATAGATCATTTTGAATAGGTAGAAAACGGTATATTACATGCGAAATTCCGAGTTAAAATGAGCAAGTTATGGCCATTTTAAATTAGAATTTCATTCTATACGAATTTGACGAATATAAATAGAATTAGAAAGTTTAAATAGAATTTCTATGAAATACTCATCCAGGGTATTTCTTTTGTCTAGGTGACGAAAGATACGAGATTACCCTTCCTGAGGATTACTATGACTAAGAAGATTGCGAAATGGACGAGTGAGTTATTTCTCTTAATTTTGTTACCTTGCTTGTGCTTGTAAAATAGTGCATTAGTATACTAAGAAAAGATAAAAATGGATACGTATGGGAATTCGAGGATATGTATATATGTGATTCTTTGTTTATGCGCGAAATGAGAATTAAAAATTTCGCAACTTCAAACTACCTGTTTAAGTATTTTTGTTTACTTACTTGTATGATTGTTTATTATTTTCTAAATTGATTGATTGTCCCCTAATAAACCTTAATAAGGTTTGGCTTAAGAAAAATAAAACGCTCACGCATAGCATCCATCGAGTCACATCTCTTTCGGAAGGCTGCTACTCCTACGCATAGAGTTGGATTGGTTGTTATCATGCTGTGACACGGGCCATGTCCCTTCCTAGAGAATCCAAATCACCCGGGGAATGCGACTATAGGTCGGAGCTGAGCTGAGCTGAGCCAACCGAATGCTTTGGGTGGGGACTTGGGGACTAGCAGTAGAAAATTGAGGATCTTCATCACCGATTCCCTAACCTTCGATACAGAGGGGTAAATCCGTTCTATATATGGTTTCCAGATAACTATATATATTTGCGTAATCACATGATTGTTGCATTGTATGCATAGCATATGTGTGAATATTTAAATGAACTTGTTTGAAAATATGGTGCGAATGAAAAGGAATATCTCACTAAGCTAGTTGTAGCTTATACCCCTATAGATTTTGATGAAACAGGTATACCCGTGGCTAAAATTGAGGATCATGACGTTAAGAAAGTCATTGAAGGATGTGAAGCTTTTATGAAGGAAATTGAAACATAAGATGGAGTTATTTTGTAAGGTTCTTTATATGTAATGTATCCCATGTTAGTGTTTTGGAAATTCTAAGATGTATATTTATTTGAAGACAATAGAGGGATATGCCCCTAAGAATTGAAATTTAATATGTTTATGTTTTATGATAAGAATTCTCTTTACCTTGTTACTTAATTATTATCAATATAAATTACGCTACTTCGATGCGTTCCATTGGTTGTGATGTACGCCTTGTACATGATATGGAAGCCTTTGCGTGACTGAGGTAGTCATTCCTAGGCTTTAGTATTGTATATGACGGACTGCCACGTTTAGGATACCCCTCGGGGTGACAAGTTCGACCCACTTTCTACTCTCCATAATCACTAATTGCCTCCAAAGGAAGACTTTACCCTCTTTATTGATCACAATCACACACGCTCTCAAACTGAGCAATTCGTCGCTCTATAACACATAGGAAATAAAGTATTTCCTTCTCTCAAAGATGCTCAAGAGCACTTAAATATTTTTCCCTCTCTTTGTAGATTTTACAAATTAATGAATAAAGTACAAAGATGATGAGAAAGTTTTCTAATCTGTTTGTTTGCAAATAACAGCTCTTAAAATGATTTCGCACTTTACAGTTCTTTTCTTTTTCACCACTTCACCATCTGAATCTCCAAGGGAACGTGTATTTATAACCTTCAAACATTTAAATATACATTAGAGATAGTTTCTTAAAATTGCCAAGCATTAAATGTGTGTAACAACTCTTTTATGCCACATCGACTCCATATTTTAAACTGTCACACCTCGACTTACCACACCTCAATTTGTTGCGCCTTATATTTAAGCCTTAACCAAGTCTGTGATTCTTCAAGCCTTGAGTTCAAACTTGTTGTGACCTAATGAATTCATGTTTTAACTTGTCGCGCCTTGGATTTAGTTATCAACTAAGGCTGAGCTTCTTAGATCTTGTTGAGTTTAAGATTTGAGCTTGTCACACCATAAATGTATGGAGTCGTCAAGCCCTCGACGTGACCATGACCAAGGCTGTGCTCAAGAATTTTTCCTTGGTAAATCCTGCACAATCTCCAAAGAACAATGTATACAAAAAAACAAATATTTTCTAGCATATTGCTCATCATATTGTTCGACTAATTAAGTGTAATTTAACACAATTGAATAGTTAATTGCAATTAATTATCTCATCAAAATTCACATTGAATATATAAGTTCAACAAAATCAAATTAGCAATCAATGGGTAGGTAGATCATAATTTAGAGTTTATGAGTCTATGAGCTATCCTATTGAACTCTACAGCTACTACTTTTAATTTCTAATTACAAGTCATTCCTTTAATGTTCTAAAATTTATCACTATTTGAGATAGTATAAAGTGTTCATCAAAAGCAAAGATATTTACATGCGATTAACAATCAAAAGCATTAATATTTACAAAAGTTGAATCAAATCGATAAATATATGGAGCAATAAAAATTTTGTCATATTTTAAGTCCCATGTTAGGTGTCTATGTACACACTAATCAAGATCGGAGATTATGTAGTTCTTTTAGAATAATTTAGTGTGTTGGTAATTTTTAATTTTTTGAAATCTTTTTGCTTTAAGTTTATTAGATTTTATTGATTTTGGGAAATTAACTATTTTGATGATCTTGTTTCCTAAAGATCTACCAATTTAGGTTTTATTATTTCATAAAAGAAAACCAAGTTTCTTAAGTGATAAAATCATTCAAGCAAATATAATACATATCATGTCATGATTCATCTATCAAATTATTCTAAATATTGTCAAAATTAATCTCTCTATTTATCACTAAATCAATGCAATATCGTTGTAAGCGATATCATATAAAACATGATATCATCACAAGACAAAATCGCAATATGATATTTTTCAAGAAAATTAAATAAACACATATATATTATTAACACACATCATGGCATTGAACTTTCATAAATCAAATCATTAAAATATTCAAGTATCCTAAAAGTAAGACTACTATATATTACCAAATCATGGCAATTACAAAAAGAATAAATTTGATACACATATATATTTTGCCTTTTTTACTATTATTATTATTTTTATTTCTATTATTAATACTTATTTTTATTTATATATTTTAATTTTTTTTTAGATTTCCAAGTGGCATACATAAAACATTCATTACACTACACATGCACATTACTTCATTGTTATTTATTATATTTATTTTCCCTTTTTATTTTTTATTATTTTATTGTTGTTGTTGTTGTTAAATAATAAAAGAAAAGGAAAGAAGATAACTTACGTAGAATGGAGTAGCAATCGAGCCAGGCTGGATGCGGTTGGGTCGTCGAAGCTGGCAATTGGGACGAAGAAGAAAATCGATCGTTTGATGGTGAGCGGTGAAGTGTCAGACGGCAAGAGAGAGATGCAGCGAGCATTTCAGTGGCAAGGTTTGATCCAAGGAACGCCAATGGCAACATTTGACACTACAGCAGTGGTAAGGTTACATCAACGATGTTTCGACACTTCTTTAGGATGATTTGAGCTACTAAACTATAGATCTTAACCCCTGGAGCTTCCTATAACACCAAATTCCTTCGATATTCCCTGCAAAACAAAAAATTTTGAAGAAATCTTTGAAACTCTAGGTTAGAACCCTATAACATGAATTTAATAATATAGGTGATTTCAAGTAGAATTTGTGTTTGAATAAGCATTAGTGTGTCTTATTTATCTAATAGAGGGATGATTTAAGCTTAGAAAATGTTAAATTGTGGCAATTTTGAATCTAGGGTTTCTAGGGTTCGTTTTAGCATGAATTTGAGGCTTTCCTAAAAATCGGATGCTATTATATCTGCTTTTTAAACATGTCTCCCTCAAGGTTTGAACCTAAGAACTCTCATGTGTGCATGTGTGACTTATCCAAACAAGCTGTTAGCCCATGTCTTGTTTATGCTTGCATAAAATATTATATTAAAGCTTCAAGTTTAGGCCTATTCAAATTAATTAGCCTGTGATCCTAATCTAAATATATAATAAGTGTATTACATTATACCTAAATAATTTTTTAAGGCTTATAAAATGAAATTTGCATGTAATTTTTATGCCTTAAAATATTAAAACGTGATCATTTTAGGTTTAATACAATATTTTATTTTTTATTACATACTAATATATATATATATATTTCTATTTATACTTTTAAGCTTTATCAAACAAAAATAAGGTGTCTACAATTGCTTTAATAATATTGATGTTAACAAAAAATTAATAGAAATAAATGGTATTATTGTATTGTTAATATTATTTTATACAGTTTTCATAGGATAGGTATAGGGTGCCCTATAACTTGTACCTTATATATAATAGTGTACAGGATTTAGGGTGGGTATAAGGTATGGAAATCCCATACCGTACCATATCTTATGAGAACAGGTTCCATAATTTTTTATACCCAAAACTTACCCATTGACTCTTGATATCTATCCGGAACCTACTTGGTCGAGTAAAGCTTGGGTAAGTATCTTGTATGATAGGAATACCTGCTCATCTCTAAGTGTTCATCTAAGAAAATCATTGTCATGCCTTGAGGGTACCCTAGTAGTATACATTCCACACATATATACTATTAACAATTTACTACTAGAATGACATATTTTCAAACAATAGGATCTTTTAGTTGCATCGATAAGAAATGATAAATACGTGTAAATTATAAATTAGTAAAATAATTGTCATCAAGTGTCTATAGTAATATAATATTACAAACCCAACTCTTATTCTATAAGTCATCAAAATACATAAACCGATATTTTAAGTACTAACTAAATAACAACTAAGAATTAAAAGTAAATAACTTATCCCAACTATTCCATCATCTCCCAGCTTTTAAATCTTACCGAAGTCATACTCCTGGAAGTAACAAGCCAGGGTCGTAGTGTCAACCTGAAAGGTCTTTAGGAGTGTGAGCGAAACCACGGGCTTAGTGAATAACTAGATATATTACATATCAAACAAGTTTATTAACAAATCATATGCAATGCAACAATCAATCATATGCACAGATACAAGCTTAGATGATCTAGCATCCAAGCAGGAAAAAGATTTACGCCCTCTTTATAAGGTTGAAGAACATTAACTTAATGACTCATCTACTCAAGAGAGACTAAGTATACATGAAAATCAATGATTCTCGTTTTAGGATTATCACTTTAATTTAAATGTATTTTAACTGACCATTTCCTGCATCAATTCTTAGAAACTCCCTAAGTATTAGTAATTTCAAAGCTATACCACGGGTAGTATCCTTCGTTGCCACTTAGTTCCTATGGAACCGATAGAACAAAGAAAATCTTAGAAGAACTAACATTTTAGAAAAACCAAACATTAACGGAGAACCGAAATACTTACACGTAACAGGCTGTCACCGTTTTAGAATATGCAATGATGCAATTCGTGTAATGCATGACTGTTTTAATTATAAAGCCAATAATTTTTAGTCAGGCTTATGGTGATCATGCATTACACATACAACATATAGCATGCTTTTCTCAAATCATCAGACAATCTGTATTATCACTTTTATTATCATGGATTGTCAATCAAACAAGCAGCTCACAACACACACTCATTAGTTTTCCACAACCATATTATTATCTTTGCATTACATATGCCACTAATTACAAACACTAACAATGTAATAGATATGAGTTACTCATCTACTCATGATGACTAGTTGTAATAGTAGGGAAATCTACTAACTGATCAGTATCACCTATTGAATGAATGAATAATTACTAATCATTATATATACACACACATACACACATAATCTATATAAATAAATCCTAATAATAACCTAAGTGTCATATATTGATATTTGATTTAATATCTATTATCTGTATTAGTTTTCTATAATAACAATATTTTCATTTTGCTTGTCTTGATCTTATAAAATATTTTAATCTTATCGGGTAGTTATAGAGTTTGTATTTAATAACTCGGTACTTTATTATTATTATCATTATTTTTATATTATTCATTAGTTTGACCACTTTATGGTAAATGATATTTATTTTTTATCATTTAGTCTCATCGTGTTTCTCTTGATCTTACTTCATATTATTATTTTGTTATTTTTAGAAGTCATATTATTCGTAAATTTAACTTATTCTGATTTTGCATTCTTATATATTCACCTATATAAAATAATTGTTGGACAATTAACATGATATATTCTGTTTGTTTAGTACAATAAAGGTGTTTTCTATTCATAATGGGTTTTAATGTCTAATGCTTAACAAATATTTAAATATAATAATCTTATTATATTTATATTTGTTAATTTGTTAAATTTTATCTTTTGTCCTTTTTCTTCTTTTCTTATATATATATATATATATAGATAATCTGTTACATACGAATAGATTTCAATCCAAGAAAAATTTTACACGTACGCCAGCATCCAATGCTGCCGATATTGAACCTTGAATTACTGATGTTCGTGTATTTTACATATCATTTGTTCCAGTGCAAGCCAACTTTGAAGGTTGCTAGTGTAGAACATGTATATTGTCGACGTTCTTTGGTTTTACATAAAAAAAGTTTTACATAGATTCTGTTCTAGTATACGCCAACCCGAAGGCCACCAACTTATCCACGTACGCCATCGACATAGGCCATATGCACTCTCGGTGTAGGGCCAGTGTAAGCATTGTTCATTGTCTTCTTTCTTTTTCTTGGTTCGAACTCTATTTTTGTCATATTATATATGTATTATACTTATGTTTAAACTGCTTCTAAATGTTTTTCAATGATCTACTACTATTTTTCGTGATAATCAATATATATAATATCTTATAAACTCTAAATCTTGTGATTCCCTAACTTCTATATATCATAGAACATAAATAGAGTTTTGAAGTTGGAAATTACCTTGTATAGGCTGATATTGAAGGGTTAAACTCTCTCCCAAAGCTTGACATGAACCTAGGTTATAGAAACATTATTTAGACTAACATTTAACATACATAGCTATCTTAAAACGAATTTTTTTTTTTCTTACCTTTGTTGTTCACTTCTTAAGCCTTTGTTTGAGTCTTTTTTAATGGAGCTGTGTTGTGTTTTTGTTGTTGTTTTTGAATTTGATTTGTGTGTTATAATTGTTTTGTTTGCAACTTCATTAATGTGTGTATATATATAGCAATGGAGGAGCTACACTTTTCGGCCAAAATGAAGAAACTTCTCCACTGAATACACAACTTGCATTTGCATGCATTAATTGTGTGTCCTATTTGGATCCTTATGATTAGTTTAGACAATATTTCCCTTGGCTTTTGTTGCTCTTGTTCACTCCTTTGGTTTCAAATTTCATATGTACGAAATTAGAGAAGATTTCGGCCACTTATTCTCTCCATTTTGCACCAAAATTGTATATTAATTAGTATAATATCATTTAATTAATTATTTAGAGTAGTTTATTAGGTTAAATGGGTATAAATATGACTGTTATTTAGGAGCTCTGTCTCTGAAAGTTTATTTTATGTTTCTACAAATTTTTTCGATTATTATGGAGTTCAACTTTGAGTTTAAGGTTCACGTGATTAATTACTTTTAGGGTTTCATCTCACCCGATTAGGGTTTCTTAGGCTTAATAGACTAATTTCCGTTTTAGTCTCTAAAAGCTTTAGAATTCTCTAACTAGAATAATAGTGTGATCCAAATATTTATTTGGAGTCTAGATTGTTAGTTATGGATCTGTTTTTATTTTTATTGTGTATTTATAACCATAACAGTTCATCCTTAAACTATCATTTTCTACCTATAAGCTTTATTGTTTATTTACTTTCTATTGTACTTGAAATAATATCTTATTCATTTCGATATTTTGAGTTTTTGATACCAACTATGAAATCTTATCTTTAGGATCTATTACTATCTAGAGAGCTTTGTTTTAGGGTTTAAGGATATATATATATATATATAAGTTCATAACTATTCGTTGTCTTATTCTAGGGTCTTTGTTGAGTCTTACACTAACCTTCTATTTTTCTATATTTGTATTTTTATTCTTTTTTACTAGTTGACAAATCTCAGGGTTTACAATCATGGCACCATGAAGATAGAATAATCAATAATGTCCGATAGATTAGATTTATGAATGTGATGATCTAGATTGTAGGATAAGGCAGATGAGCGATGAATGATTAGATGTAGTAGTAAAGTGTTGACAAAGAGAGATTTTTTATGGAATAACAATATGTTTTGTCTCCCTTAGCTTTCTTGGTATTATATGGAATCAATAGGTTGATAGCAAATTGCTTTTTAGAATTTATGTGCTAATCAATAGATTGCAATATTTATCTCTTTTTCAAAATCCGTACTCTTATTGAGTGTTCAAATTTTGATGCCTATTTGTTTGGGTATTCTTAGAATCAACAGATACATAGAAGACTGTTATCCAAGTATTCACATAATTAATGAATCGTGATTTTATCTTTTCCTTTCGTGAACATTCCACTACGCTAAAATGTCATTAGGTGAAGCCTTGTATCTAGTTTACCAATATCAATTGTTTAGTTGTTAAATTCTATGAAAACCTACAGCTAAACTTTTCAGACATAAAATGTTTGAATCTCATGGAGGTTTGTTTTACTTTGCAATGTTGTCACAACTGGATTAAGCCAGAGAGCTGCCCATTCTTTAGTTGAAACGCCTAGACTCATTTGACCATGCTTAGTTCAACTGTGACCTAGTTGACCTGGGTAATTCATCCAAGCTAGAATGTAACTCCAAAAAAAAAAAAAAAGAACAATAAGTGACAAAAAACTTTAACTGAAAAAGCTTAAAAACTAGAATCCGCGAGGTACTTGTGATGTATTCTCTTTTTGAGTATTTGCCTAAATTTTTGGCAAGAAAAGATAGATGAAGACGGAGACACAATAATAAGGCAAGCATCTTAAACTAATCCAGAATTTTAGACCTCATGCCTAAGTGGGTTGATATAATATATGCAAAAATTGTGAAGTAGTGAAGAAGCTGCTTCGGGGCAAAAGAATAATCCTTGAAAGCAACAAATGTTAGATCTAAATATGCGATGAGGGAGAGGGAGTTGCGTGTTTGGTTGTTGATTATGAGAGAAGATATTGAAGAGGATGATAACGGGGAGGTCGTAAATGGTAGCTGGAGGATCTGGTGCCTCTATGAACAGAGGGAGAGAGAAAGAGAGAGTGGTTTTGGAGAGATAGAGAATGTAGATTTAGAAAGAGAAAAGTGGTTTTGGAGGAAACAGATAATAAAGATTTGGAGGAAAGGTAATGTTATAGGCACTTGATCCATGTTTTTCAAAGTTTTAATTGTTTTTTTTTTTTTTGTCCCACCACTTTTTAAGCCATAAAAATTATGCACCACATAACTTTATTAAAAAAAGATGTTTATATGAGTCTTTTTCTTTGGATTTTTTTTATTTGTCCTTTGTCCTCTTACAAGATGTTTATATTTTTTTCCTATTAACTAGCATAAGAAAAATCACCAAGTAATGGAATTAATTAACATTTGTAGTATTTTTTTTAGATTAATTTGAATTAGATTCAATTCTTTATTGATAAAATAACTCATGAATAGACTAATGGAATTAATTAATTAATTATAGATTTAATTAATTAATTTATATTTATATGCATTTTATAACTAAAACATAACTTATATTTTTATTTTTTATTGACCCTAGTTCAACTCCTGATCCCCTGGCATATCCAGGTCAATTTCCGGTCTGATTTTGACAACATTGTTATTTTGTACTTTTGAAAAAAAAAATTCTCTACAAAATTAATCTAACTAAATGAGTTTCTAAACTAAAAATAAACATTGATCATTTACTTCACTAAATATGTAGTGAATCGTCACTATCTTATAGATAAGCAAAAAAAATTTAAGACGAAAAATCTATTAATTTTAAGGGAAAAGAAATTGATTAGAGAGAGAAAGGAAAGCTTTGCTTAAACTTCATCATGTTTCTTGTTTCACTACGCAAAATCAGACCCTATTTGAAAGAGAAAGCCTAAGGTTTTTATCTTATGTTATTAGCTATGAAACGATAATGAGATATTACAAAATTTATTTTGAATTTTATAGGTAACCTCAAGGAAAAAAGTGAAATGATTACTATTTTTTCTTGATTTTAAAAAAATTTTGGGCATTTTAACATACTAGTCATTTTAATTTATTTCTAAGCCTAAAAAATAAATAAAAAAAAGCAACAAAGTAATTGTCACTAGTTCAAATTCGATAACAAACTTTAGGATAATTAGACTTGCTTATGGACTTATGAAGTTGACTTGCAAAACATAATACAATTAGGGGCCTTAGGGATACGCTAAAGGATTAGGAGCCATTTGTTCAAAAGGCTTTATTGAAAATGATGTCAAGAAAATTGCCGGTGTCAACTGTTATCATAACTTTGCTGACATGGAAAACTGCCATGCGAGTGTAAATGATTAGAGCATCTTAGTGGGGAGTCTAAATTCCTTATGTCTTGTTGTTGAAGGATATGGAGTTGTTCAACTTCAACTTCTTAGCTTGAAGATGCATAACCTGTCGACCTCTACCATTAGTTTCGAGCTAAATTTTGGGGCATGTGCCCTTCCTTGACTATAGTATTAATGACTCTATTCACAGCTCAGTTTTGCTAACGGTCGAGTCAGTTATATTCCTCCGGTTATTCCTGCCAGACCTTTCTTTGTTAGGTCAACTATTCAATATTATTGAGCACATAAGCAATATATTCTCATAGGTGTTCACATTGAATGACCTTTGGAGAACATTTTTCAACTAGTAACACCTGTCTATGTTATGTCTATGGTCGCAACGGTAATTGTTGTATTTCCCGCTATTTTTGCAATTAGCGTTGGTTCTCATCTTTTGACGTGTTAAAAGGAGATTCTTATCTCAAATATTAAAAAACAAGTCAACAGGGTGAATTGCATGCAATTGTTGAATAGTTGCTTTTTTTCGTTGTTCTTGATTGACCCATTAGAATTATAGTCCTTTTATTCATCTAGTCAGTCCTCAATCGTCACTTTATCCTTTTTGTTCCCATTGTTTGTCCTTAATTCAAACGCATGGTTGTCCATCTCAAGCTATATTCACATAGTATCCTCTAAGATGATGTACTTTGCAGCTCATTCCTGAAATTAATCTAGTAAAGTAAGATTACTGAAATGATCTAGACACTGCCAATATAAAAGTCAGGTTATGGTTAGGAATTAAATCCAAAGGAGTAGATAAAATAAATTATTAAATTAATTAAGCTAAATTAAAGTTGGGTTCAATTAAAGGTTTTAAGTTAACAAAGATTGGTAAATTAGACCTAGAGGAGTTGGAAGGTTGAGATTGTGCCTTATGGTGCTCCTAGAAGAAGCCCTAAAAACCCTAAGACCTTACCTTACTAGGCCCTATATAAATATTCCTTTACTTTTCTGCCTCTACCTTTTTATGAAGCTTACTAAAACCCTAACCCGAGCTTCTACTTAATGTTAATTAAACAATATTAAAGGATGATTAACACTAATCGGTTGAGGTTATCTATTTTATGATAGGAAATGTGGATAATGGAAGTGCACTAGAAGAGAAGGAAGGTTCACAACCTTCAGCAAATTCGTCAAAAGGTAAGTCTGAAGATTTTGAAGGTTAAACTACCAATTTCTTAGCATTCTAATGATGAAAATTGACTCAAACATATTAGTACATGTTTGGGATGGTAGGGAGTCAGAC
Source organism: Combretum micranthum (assembly GCA_024138025.1). NCBI lineage: Eukaryota > Viridiplantae > Streptophyta > Magnoliopsida > Myrtales > Combretaceae > Combretum > Combretum micranthum. The sequence goes on along the minus strand of JAMXBD010000015.1, from coordinate 915,476 downwards.
TTTAAAGTGATTGTGGAGACTTAAAGCCTTCTTATGCTGCAATTAGATTAAAACAACAAGGTAAGTCCTAGAAATCAACTCTTGATGTTAGTAAGATGTAAGGATAAGAAGATAAAATTATTCTAATAATGTAAAAGATGATAGAATTAACATAAGGCTTGATGTTGTTGATGTTAAAGCCATTAAATGAAGAGGTTGTACATAAAGGTTTCAAAAATTTCAGAAAGACCATGATAAAGTTGAGGGTTGCTGTCAAAATTAGATGAATTAAGCTTTTAACTTTAGTTAAATATGTTTTAAGGAAAGAGGAAAATATAATAGGCAAGTCTAGACATGAACATAATCATCCAACCCCTTTAAAACCCCCAAAATGCTGCCTCAAAATATGTTTTCATCCAAATTTCAACTTTAGAGTCAAAGTTTCACAAACCCAGAAGAACATGGTTGAAACATGGAACCATGTACCTACTCATGTTCCTCCTTGATCTCAACAGCTTGAAAGAATCGAGTTTTCAGAAGTACACAGTTGGTACACAAGACTATATGTTGCTTGTGTATCTCTTTGATCCTCTTCAAAACTTACCCAAGAAAACATGGTCGAAAAATAGGGTCATGTATTCCCCCATTTACCTTTCTAACCTTTCACTTAAACTTCTTCCATAAAATATGACAGATAAACGAGTTCATGTACCACCCCATGATCCTCTTTATAACATCAAATTTAGAGCCTAGAGAAATACGACCGATGCATGGTGTTATGTATATCACCATGTATGTCTAGCCTTGAGATCTACGGCTAGAATATGACGTTGTGTTCTCACCCGTGTATCTCTCTATTCTCGATCCTTGAGGTACACGGCTCGATAAATAGGTCATGTTCTTGGTCGTGTATGGGAACATGATGAGATAAACAATCGTCTACTTAGTCGAGTATTCCTTTGTGTCTTTGTTCGGGCACGCAAACGGCTCCGTGCTTTCCTCTTAACTCTTGTTTAGGTTTAAATGACCCTTTAAATGGACTTCTTAAGTAAATATTAGGGCTGTAAACAAGTTAAGTTAAGTCGATACAATGCAAAGCTTGAACTCAAGTCCAATAAAAAACTCAAATTCAATCAAGTTATGATTTTTAAGCTCAAACTCGACTTGATTTAATACTCGATAAATTCGAACTCAACTCGATTATTCTTTTAAATATTGATTTAACTATAAAAAGTACTTAATACTCAATAAGCTCGAACTCGACTTGCCTTAATTTAATACTCGTTTAAGCTTGTAAGCTTACTAAGCTAAGTATTTAAAGCTCAAACTCGAGCTCGGTAGCTTGAACTTGAGCTTGACTTGATTATAAGTGAGTCGAATTTGAGCTTTCATTATGTCAAACTTGAGTAGCTCGCGAATTGTCTCAAGTCGCTTATAGCCCTATTAAATAGGTTTAAACCAAAGTGACTTAAGTGTAACAAGTAACATAAAGGGAGCGAATCTTGAACTGAAACTTGACTTCATTTGTAAAATGTTATTGGATACCAAGCCTTGGAAGGAGAATAGAAAGCTCTTACCTAACTTTCTGGTACACGATAATGTGTGTTGTTTGTTAGGATAGAAACTACTAACCAGACTAATACTTAAACTCGGCTTAATCATCTGTTGGTTGCTGCTTAGGGGCTTACCCCTATAAGTGACCTTTTTGGATTGGGTTATGAGTTTGATTGCTACTTTAGGAGGTAGTTTGGGTGCTTATGCCCCAACAAAACACCTAGTTGGGCTTGGTGGGTAATCAATAGGGAAATTTCAAGATTGAGCAATCAACTGGGAGTAGGTATGAAGTTGTGATGAGTTATTAACATCATGGACTCTGCATAAAACATAAAATGATACAATGGACCATACTCATTGGTGGCAGCTTATGAGGGGATGAGCCAAACGAGATATTTTTTTTCTTTTCTTTTTTTGGTAAGTTATAGGGACTTATCAAATCCCCTCTTCATTGTGTGACCCACTAAGAAAACTCCATCCTTTTAGTTTGGTAAGAGACATGAGTATCCTTTATGAGTGTAGGTATTTCTAGGTCGCTGAGAATACTTGATTGTGGGCTTAAATCTTAAATAATATAATTCATGCTCGTTACATTAGTTTAGGCATACATGACATGCGTGAGTGTACTTGTTACTGAGTACTGGGCTTCATCGCTCGATATTTACTATTTTAGGTATAGAATGTGATCACTTCATAGACCTTTATTATGATTCTATTGAGTATGGGTTTGGTGATACAAAGGAGTAAGCGTTTGCTCTTTCATAAATTTCTAGAGATTTAATGTTAGACTAACAGATTGACTTTAGTGATGTTTAAACATGTTTTTCTTTTAGGCCATGTGCCAAACATATATACTCAGGTTGAGCTTAGCTCCCCCTTCCTTTTTTTTTTTTCTATTTGTGGTTTACCTTCTTAGATCATTTTAACTTTAAAATCTTGCCCCTCTTTTCTTAAAATACCTACTCAAGGTTTTGCATAATAGATTCTCAATCATCAACGATTTGACAAATGACTTTTTAATGATTTATTATAGGACCTAATCATGATTTCACAAGTAAAACTTGATTAAAAACCTATCTAGCTAATGGAAGCTTTGCACATGTTGCTTGGATGTGATATGTACGACGGAACAACTATGCCCCTTGAGCACTTAGGGGCAAGTTATTTTCAATTACTCTTATGCAGGGACTTGAAGAATTGACCCTCTTGGTCAACTCTTTGTATAGTCACACGTCATATCAGTCCATTGTCTAGCCTGGGGACTTGTAAAGCAGCGTTTGGAAACATCATCATGTAATCTCTGAGTGTCTTCCCAGGCTATTACCTTACGAGGCATAGGGATAATGCGTCCTTCTCTAGTGGTTTACTAATCAAAAAGTGTTTTATAAACTTACTTTTGAGGTCACAAAAACACATGACTGAATTTTTAAGGACATGTTCATACCATTTGTTAGCCGCTCTTAATAGAGTATTGAGGAATACCTTGCATATGACGACATCTTGAAATTAATGTAAAATAATTGACATGCAAAACTTTACAATGTGGCCCTTAAGATCCCTAATTTCGTTGAACTCTTACCGTTGGGACTCTCATTCCTACAGGGATTGTCCAGCCTTAAATAGCTTATACAAAAGGGGAATCTTCCTAAAGAATCATGGGGAAGACAGTCTTCTTCCCCTTCATTTCTTTAAAGATTCTCTTTGTGATGCCTTCTAGCTAGCTATTATTTAGCTGTTGAGAGGGGCGGTCCACAACAGGATTAATTGGTCGAATTTTGTCCACCATAGGTGATGTGGTTTAAGTGAAGAGGGAGACGAGTGATGTGACTCGATTGCTCCTAAGTGGGTTAGCAATGCAACTATGGGCAGATTCATATCTTAAATGGACTAGGCCAAATTTGAGGAGCCTTTTTCTAAATATGCCCATCAATAGTACTCTTGTTATTTTATAAGGCAATTGTTAAATTTGGTATTTAAATTTTGAAGTAGTTAATTTAATACTTAATCAAACATGTTGTTATTATTTTTATAACCTACTTAACGCCGTTTATCCTATTTGATAATATAAAAGATAAAACTTATTGAATTTTCACTACTTCCCTTAACACCATTGGCATTGAAAATAAAGCAAAATAGTACTAGCAAGATAGTAAAGATAACTAAAAAAATTAGTTAAATGTTAAATTGTCCAATTCAAAATTCATATACCAAATTAAATTTTTTTATAAAGTTTAGTAAAATTCTATAGTCTAATGATTTTTTTTATAGGTTAGTCTCATCATATATTCAATGACTTAGATTTATATCTAAAACATGATTACATTGCTAAAATACTTAATTTATTAAAAATTATGTTTATTTTAATAGTTAGATAATTAATTAGATGATCTCGTTTGTAACTATTAGCTAATTGATTAGACGGTTTTGTCAACAGAACCATAAAATTTCTTAAAGTTCAGATATTAAATTGATATATTTTTTTTCCATATTATACATTACGTCCCAAATAACATTTTCTATTTTTATTTATGAAAAGTGAAGTTAATGCCATATGGTATTGAATACTTAATTTGCAATTATTATTTTTCCTTATAAAACACTTTTCATAATTAACTAAGCTGTAATATAGACACCTAAAATAAAAATACACCATAGACGGAGTGAGCTGGTAGGGAAAAAAAAGGCAAAATGAAAAAAGCTATCTTGTCATCCTAAAAAGGAAAAAGAAATTGAAATTTTGCCGATAAAATAGGAATGTAACTTAATCGGATTTTGTTGGCTAATCTAAATTCTTGAAAATTCATTCCAATCAAACAATAATACATATTTTAATTGGTTGACATGGATGTAGCAAAAACGGGCTAAATAATTGAGAATAGAATAATCTCTTGGCCCTATTTAAATTATCTCTACTATGTATGTGAATATGGATGGACCCACTTCAATAATATACTCATGCATTTTTAAATACAACTATGGCATTTTTAAATGCACTATGGTACAATGATTAAATAATAATTACTCATTCTATCCTAACTCCACAATCACCCAAAAAAAAAAATACTTACATAAAAAAATTCAAATGTTTGTGATTACTTTATAAATAACACAGTAGTTTATTAATTACACATGTAATGCAATAAATACTAAACAGTCTTGCTGATTAGGTCGATAATGTTTTAAAAATAAACAAAACATTATAAAATTATTTAATTTACTGTAATCAGTACTTTGGACATCTCCATCACAGCTTTGCTTTTGTCTTATCTTCGACAACCCAAAAAAAGCGAATAATTTCTGCTTGTTTCTGCCTTTTTTTCCCTTTCTCCTCAAACTCAATCCTCCGACAAAACTTTTCTAGGGTTTTAATTGATTTCCCACTCGTCCCACTTCCCCACTTTGTCGCCCTTTTTTCTTCATGTAAAGATGATGAAACAGTGATGAAATGAAGGTATGTTTCTTTTAGTTCAAATTATTTTTCAAATTTTCTGCATCTTTTTGGTGTAATGCAAAATACCCAATAGTTAAAAACTGTTGTCTATCATTAAATCGTTGTAAAGTTATGATTTTTACATGATTTTGCTTGAGCGATTGTACAGTCTTTATTATGAATTTTTTTACGAATTTTTTTTTTTTTGCATATGTAACTGTTATTTTTCTGCTTGAAATTTATTTTGGTACATGTGAAGTGTTCTGTGACTCGTGTTGATATTGTTAATTAGGTCTTTTTTCTTTTACATATTTTGTATTGTTTTGGGTTTTTGTTTTTTTTTTTTTTTTTATTTATTCTTCCGGTTGACCAGTCAGTTGGGGATGGAAATCCCGTGTGGGGAATATGTTTGTTAATATTTTTTCTGGTAAAAAGAAAGTTACAAGATAGATTGATTTGTACGCCATTTTCTCATTTATTGTATTAACAAACATTTGGTCAAAATCTTAAATCTTAAATCTTTTTTTTTTTCTCAACAAGAAATGTGTACTTAAGCTGTTCTGTAGGGAATGTTCTCTTTATTTTTATTTATTTTTTCTAATGTTGTTTCCTTTATTAGGTAAAATATTTCCTTTTTCTTCTTCTTTAGATTGATGGGATTCTCACCATAAAGGTTTTTCTCTAGAATTATTATGTAGAATTTGAGTTCTTCCAACTCCAATTAATATATGAGCAAAAATATTCTGCTTATTGAGTTTGAAAATTGTTTTTTCTGTTAAGCTTGCAGATTGCCTTTCATTGTTCCTCAATGATCGGTAGGCACATAGTCGTATCCATTTGGGTTTAGTCAGTAGAATGAACGTATCTCTTCTCTAGAGGGAGAACTTTTTACATTTCGATTTCTACCTCCTGGAACTCTTTGAGTGCTCTGAATCCAATTGAAGATTAGTTAAAATGAACGTTTAGCAGATATCAAAGTTGAATGCTCTTACTTTTCGTTTTTCACTCTCTACAATGTTTTGTTTTGCTTTGTCATAAGATAATATTGCTTTTTATGGACAATTGTCTCTTTCATTTGTAATACTGTCTTCGCTGGCCATAACTTGATTATTGAATAGGTCATGTGTCATAATGTTTCCAGGGGTAGATTGAGCTATATTCCGCATTCCAAGTCTTCATTTCTTTGCAAAATGCAATTGTACCACGGATGAATGGTGAAAAAAAGGAAGAAACAGCCTCAGAAGGGTACAGAAATAGCATAGAAGAAAGGCATCAGTATATATCTGAGTTTCTTTCAGTACACAGCCTTAGAAAGATTAGCTACTGCTATTTACTCAGTTCACGTAGTGGATTGTTTTATAACGGAGTTGATTCTGGTTCTTCAGCGACAGCTCATACGCCAGAGTGTCTGGCTGAAGTGGGACAGTTGGAGCTTTATTTTTCGTCTAGTGACTTTAGTAAAGCAAACTTGTTGGTCCATAAATATAGCTAACACGGGTTCGCTTTGTTGCGTGGCCGCTGGGCCACATCAATCAAAACCTCATGCAGGAACTGGGGTTAGAGAAAGCTCTACGGACCAAGGTGAACTACGTTGGAGGACCAACTCTAGCTATTCACCTCCCCATCAAGGATATGGGACTGTAGGTTGCACTCAGATGGTTTACCTCGTTCTTCTCACCAAAGTAATGGCTTACAGTTATCCTCAAAGTTGCGGAGAAGCAGGTTGGCAACCGGTCAAGTTACAAGCCACCACCATTCAGTTTCTGATGGTGCACTTTCCTATACAGGCAGCTCATCTGACAGTGTTCAAGCATCTCGGCGGTGGACATCACCTTTGCAAAAGTTTAAATCTGGAGAAGTTGCAACCTCTTCAATTGGAGGTAGTCTTCATATTTTTTATTCTTTCATTTGCAAAAGGCTGTATTTTTTTTTTTTTGTGTTTCTAAACATTATTCCTGAATCAATATTCTTGAATTATGTCCGTTGTTGTAAATAATATTACCTTATTTTTGCTCTTTCCTGCCAGCCAATTGAGGTTCCTTGCCGGTTTTTCAAAGACTTAAGTGGGGATCATCCGTTTGGCTGCTGAATAAGATTTTCATTTATTTATTTATATTGTGTTTTTTTCCTTATCTAAAAGGGGGAAATATAGGACTGTTGGTTGTAGTGTAGGAAATTATTGAGTAGTGTGGGACCTTAGTTTTTACTTTAATTTCAGGTAGAGAGCTTTTAGATAGAATTCAAACAATATTTGATTCCCACTTTAAGTATGGCAGATTGGTAGTGCACGATCTGTAATTGCTTTATCGTTTCTGAATTTGTTCATTTGCGTTTGATATTTTCCAAGATTTGGCAGTAGTTCATGGAGCCCCAGTCATGGCTCACCATTGCCTTGCTGTCCGTTTTCTCCATCTTAGTCAATACTTTCTCTTTTTCAGTATTGAATCAGGTTCTTTTTTCCTTTCAGCACCTTTACTATTTGATGTGTTAATACGGAACTTTCTTTTTTCTGTTGATGTACAGTGTTGAGAACATGTATAAACTTCTAAGACCCTGCTTTCATTTCTTTGTTATGTTGCAGTTAATAACAGTGTTTTTTCTTTTTTTCAGCTGGAAGAAGGTCTGAGACACCTCCATATACTCAATCCATTGAGGTAACATTTGCTTTAAGCATCTCAAATTTGGTTGCTTATACAAAAGCTTTTCTAAATAGAATTTTGACATTCTTCTTGCAGAGGAATTCTGTAAAAGTCGAAGCAGCATCTCCAAGCTTTGGATCTCCATCATCACTTTCAGAGCTCGGTCATTGGGAATCTACAAGCAGGTCCTATCCTATTCGTGGTCGACATTTGTCAAGCCGACGCTACCACATGTCAAAAGCTGTATATCCATTGATGTTTCACAATCCAGTGTCAGATTATGAAACCTTTGGTGATGCTGATGGAAGCAGCCTTGACAGGTTAACACCTGGTGAGGACCGTATCTCTCCATCTTACTGGCATGAAAATAATCAAGAAAATGAGGACAGATTTCACAGAAACCCAGCTGATTTCCATAAGTCAGAGACATCACCAGATCCTAGTGCCAGTTCAAGAAGGGATGGCTTCAGATGGAGCAGTGCCAGCAGTTATGACCTTGGATTTGATGGAGAAAGGGGTGATGTGGTGACAATATGGTTCTAGAAAGCCTTACACCACCTCGTGGACCTACCTTAGATCAGAAGTGCGGAGTATGCGGGAAACTTCTCTCACAAAAGTCCCCCTTGGAGTTCGCATCGTATTTTAAGAGGGAATGATATGCCAGTTGCAGGGGTGCTTCCCTGCAGCCATGTGTTCCATGCAGACTGTTTGGAGCATATGACTCCAAAAAGTCAGATTAATGACCCTCCTTGCCCCGTGTGTTTAAAATTTGGTGGTGCAAGTGAAGAATCTGAATCAGTTTATGAGCCTCTTGAGATGGCCCTGAGATCTTTACGGAGGAGCAAGGGGACTTTAATATCCCAGTCGCAATATGATTGTGAGGACAAAGTTTTGAATCATATCAAAGAAAGACCAACAGAAAGTGGCCTCGGATGGTTCCACGATGGAGCATTGGTTCTGCTTCAATAAAAAAAAATCTTAAAAAGCATTTGTCAATTAGGAGGAAAGCAACTAATGATTCTTGTGAGACAAAGGCCTCTAATGGGGCTAGTTCATCTACTAGCTTGTAATTAGTTTATTCCTGTGAATTTATTTATGCTTAGTAAGTAGTTTTTGCTGAGATAACTAGTCATGAGATTTAGAAGGTTCGGCTAACCTTTCATTTGACACATCTTTTCTCTGCAATTTACCAGTTTGATTTTTCCTTTTCATCCTGGGTCAGGCTGTTATTATCCTACTGATGGTCTGGAGTTTATTTTCATAAATTCTTTAGCTGCCAGTGAAATACCAGTGCTGGGTGATGATTCTAATCCTCCTTTTCCTGTTATTGTGTTGTTGTGTTGTGTTGTGTTGGTTCTGGTGATGGCACAGAGCACATTCATAAGCATATCTGGGGGAGTTGGTGCTGCATTTTACCCTGCATATCGCAGATCTGATGCAGCATGGTGGTTGGCCATTTCAACTAGATTCAGGATGTTTGTATTGCCATATGGTTTCTTGTGGAAATGCTTCATTCAATGTTATTTTGTGACTTCTTCCTGGGATGCAGTTGGCCACTGATATGTCCAATCAAAATAAACATAAAAACAGTAGAGCTACTGCATCCTGCTTAGCATTTTCTTGTCCTGGTATAATAAAAATACATGATGAAGCAAATCTATTGCTATAAAGACCATGCTTTCTGAGCTCATCAAAGAGTAGTGGATTCATCATTTGAACCGTTAGGACTACTCCTATTAATGTTGGACATTTGAAATAACTAGTTAAAATTTCGATTATAATTCAAATTATTTATGAAAAAAAAGCAATATAAATGTATCATTAAAAAAAAAGAAAAGAGATGGCACTTAGAAAATACTAAAGAATAAAACCAAATTTAAAAGGTACTATGATAATAAAGGTAATAAAACCCCACATTATGTATAAATATTTTTTTGACAGAACATTAAAGAAAATATTAAATTTGTTTAGAAGATTATCTTAATCAACAATTTAACAATGAAAATTGATAAATTAATTAAAGTATGGAATATATGATGTTATTTCATTATGTGTATTTTGTGTTAGCACTATATGATATATTCTCTCATGTTATGTGGAAGAGTGGTAATCCTTTAAATTGTGAAAATATAATACTATGTGTTAAGAGTTATGTCATCTAATATTATATTATGCAAACATTGCAACTCTTATATAAAACTCAAAGCTCGCAATCCTTTATAATTAAAATGAAAAAAATAATCAAAAGAAATTAATTTTAATTAATAAAGAGACATAAGCCATAAAATAAAAGATAATGGGTAATTGAATAACATTATTAATAAAAAGATACAAATCATAAAAGCTTTTTATGCCAAAAAGGTATTGAATTTAAAATCATTATATAAAGAACAACTTCTTATGTATATTTCTATATAATATATATGCATATATATATATATATCTAAATATAAATATGCCATTTTATTTAATGAAATAATTTGTCATTTAAAAATTACTATGGAAACACCATGATGCATGATTGTGTCATTTTGTATCAATTATATAAAAGTTATAACTATTCTAAAGATTACATAACATTAAAAGACATGCCTTTTCAACATGATGTCTAATTATTGCTTCCAAAGGTGGTTGCAATAGTCAAGTAATTACAAACACTCCTTTAAGAATCTTTATAAACGTTCAATAATTTATATTAAACCAATGTTAATTGCCATGATGATAAATTACTTCAAGAGTTCAATAATTTATATCTAGAGTTTTATGCATAAATTTTATTTATCTTGTATATTGAAATGATAAATTACTTCAAGAGTTCATTAAAAATTACATAGATAATTTGATGTAAAAGTGGGTTATTTCATGACATTATGTCATTTATAAAAACATAAAATAAAAGAGAATTAAAAAACTAAAACACTTTTCTTGTAAAATTATTATGAGGATTTAGGGTAATAAAATAAAAAAATTTTCACAATCAAGATTTTACTTGCAAAATATATATAAGAGAAAGAAAATAATAAAGTGTAAGTTTTCAAAATTATCCATTTGTATATAAGTTATATTTGAAATTAAACTAACTTATTGAAATCCCTAATGTTAAAGATTGATACGGCATGAAAACGATCTTATTATTGTCTCTTGAAAAGAAAATTAGAGAGAGAAAAAGTTGAAAGAAATGAACAAAATCAATTATTATGCTTTCCAATATGTGAAACAATGTTTTGTTTTTTTTCTTTAAAAATATAAAGATGATATTTTTATTATGCATAGTCTCTCAATTAATAGAATATAAACAAAATAATAATTTTAATATCCTATATAAAAATGAAAAATGAACAAACCGTTGATGAACAAACTATTGCAATAGCAAAGTGCATTGTGAAAGCTAATAGAGAAATGTAATTTAATAATGAGGAACAAAGATTAATTTAGAGAGAGACAGAAGAAAAAAATGTGAGAAAAAGAGAAAAAAAAGAGTGAAGAAAAAAAGAAAATTGAAAGAATTGGGTAAAGAGTGAATGAAGGGAAGAAAAAAAAGACAAATAAAGATAAAAGAAAAGTAATAATAAATATATATTAAATTTTTAAATAGTTGTACGTGGTGGAAAATACCTAAAAAAAAAGTTTTGAAAATTATATATTACAAGTAGATATTGTTATAACTAATGCAAATATGGGATACCGTATTCCATATTTATATTTACATGAATATTCATATGATTTACTTAGATCGGCCATAGGCTGGTGAGAATGGAGTAGCCCGATGGTTTTAGGCTTCGAAACTAGAATTTGGAACCAGCTCCATAGTTCTGGAGATCCTCGTAGAACCAGGATTCTGGTTCGTATTCCAGGGCCTCTTACAGAAAGTTAAGTGGAAACCAGTGAAAACTGGTCTGATAACCCCGGACCGACAATTTGCTCAGCGTGGTCCTTTCGGATTTGTCCCAGAAACATGGTAGCTAGTTTTGGTTGCACAATAATGAAGGTTTCTATTTTGATTTGACGAATCTGGAAACCCAATCCGCCAATACAGAAGCAAAACCATACAACTCTTAAGTTTTACCTACTGCTTGAGCCTTATAGCTTATCAGTTACCATAAAATTCATAGGACTAGGAGTCTAGCCTGCCAAGGATGGAACAGGTCTTTTTCTGCTATGAGAAAACGTCAAGCTGGCTGCTTGCTATAAAGTATAGGTACATCTGTCCTCAACTCTAAGTGGCTGATAAGCAAGCCAACTTTAAAGCTTTTAAGATTTCGTAGTGGGGGTCTCCATCTCCTCGAATATTGTTTTTTTTTCTTTCCAATAGTGCGTCTCATGTGATCGTTTCTACTTTCTTACAAATTATTTCAAGTCCTGTTTTGGATAAAACAAGGCCTTAAAAGTGGAGAAGGAAAAAAATATTTGTAATTTTAAAAAAATTACAAAATTACGATCAGAATCAAAATAATCCTAATTTTAGACAACTTGATCTCGTCTCTTGAAGAGACGAAGTCATTAGTGCCTGACTTCGTCTCTTGAAGAGACGAGGTCTGCGAGAGTAAAAACTCACTAGACCTCATTCATCCCTATTTCATTTTCTTCTCCGCACTAAAACCCTAAGCTCCAAATTGAAACCTTAACTCTAATTCGCAATTTGTCTTCGATTGAGCGTAATTAGCTTCGTGAACTTATGTTTTTGGATCAGCCAGTGTTGAGGGAAGAAGCAATTTGTTAGAGAGGAGTGTTATAAGCACGAGAACGAGGACAACAATGAACTACGACGATTTGTGGTATGAATCCACATTTTTCGAAATTTTTGTTAAATTGTTGATGCTACATTATTGAATATTCATTGTATGTGTTGTAGGAATATTGTATATTGTAAAATCCTGAATTTTTGCAATTTTTTTTGAATTATCGATGCTATATTGTCGAATAATGGTAGTGTGAAATATGTGCACATTTGTTGTTGTATGCAAAGTTCAATTAATTAGAAATTAGTAAGTTATTAGAAATTATTATATAATGTATTAGAAATTATAATTTATTAAACATTATAATTCGATTAAAGCGATACAAATTTTGTATAATTTATTAGAAATTTTTATAATTTATATTTTATTAGAAATCAGTAATTGATAACAGAAATCAATATTTTAAAATTATAATTTATTAGAAATTAGTAATTTCAATTTTGTACGAATTAGATTATAAATTAGTGATAGAAATCAACATTTAATTAGTGATAGAAATTAATTTTAAAATTTTTCATTAGGAGTTATGTTAAATAAAATGAGGAGTTCAATTCATAAGTGTGAAGTTGCAAATTTCATGTAATAAAGTTATTTTTTATGAGATGGCAGGGTTGGTAAGGAAATGGATAAGGCGAAGTTTGTACTGTACGCTCATAGCAACATTGTGCAAGGGGAGGATGGCTTTGGTTATGATAAGCGATCAATAGTTGTGGTCAACGTGTAGGAACTATACGTATGAGCAAATTGTGGACATCATTTGCAATAGACTGAAGGTAAATAGTGTACACATCCGGTGGATCTATCATAAGGTAGCTATTGGAGATATGACACTACGTTATGATAATATTCTAGTGACGGATGATGATGCTGCACAGGAGATGTTGGTGTACACGGAAGGGTCAGTGGCTGTTTACGTGAAGATATCAGAAAATGCATTATCACAGGCACTTGCAGGGGAAATGAGCAATGATAAAGGTATTGGGAGCGATGGATTAGTAGACTCAAACTCCACTCCAGTTCAAACAATAGGCAGTGCACAGGTGGAAATGTGTGCAACCACCTCGATAGATGGTGATGATACAGATGCCATGCAAGACTCCTTGGCAAGTGAATCAAGTGACGACTGTGATAATGACGGAAATCATAATATCGAAGCTTTTCCCTAACAGTATGCTTCTCCTACGGTACAACCAAGGAGGAATGATTGGCTCCGCTTCATTGCTCCTATTGACATTGATGCAGTAGGGAGCTCAGTGGTAGTTCCCTTTTTCACCGTTGAAGTTGTAGTAGTTATGTTGCATATGATGATGAGCAAGAAATGAGTACCGGGAATTAGAGCTTCAGCGATGAATTCAAGGTTGGGATGTGATTTGAGACAAAAGATTATCTCATAGGGCATTTAAAATGTGGCACATAATGAACCATTACAATTTCAAGGTGGTGGACTCAGATACAAAATCATGGGCAGTTAAATGTACTAATACGCATGACAAAGGTTGTAAGTGGAGACTCAGAGGCAGTTATAAGAAATATGGTGGGTGGTTTCACATCACTAAGTACGAAGGACCCCACACTTGCTTGGATGAAATCACCGGATATGATCACTCTTAGTTGGATTCCACCAGCATGTCTAGAAGCATCATATTTGAGATCCATAATTCTTCAGATGTGAGGGCTAAGGACCTCCAACAGAATATCTTAAAACAGTTCAGGTATCATGTTCATAGAAAGAGAATTCGTGAGGCAAAGAGAAAAGCAATCGAGCAGATGTATGGAAGTTAGGAAGATTCATATGCGGAGCTTTCTCACTTACTTAATGCAATAACAGAGGTAAATCTAGGAACAAAGCTTGGGTGGCGAACCGTTGATTCAGATACCACAGGACACGTATTCTTAGACAAGCTTTTTTGGGCATTCGGTCCTTGCATCGAAGCTTTCCAGTACTATAGGTATGTTTATTAAATGTGATTGAATTCATTTATGTATGGTTGATATCAACTAACTAACTTATATCGGTTAATATATTGTAGACCCGTCATTACATTTGATGGAACTTTCGTGTATGACAAGTACAAGCACAAACTGCTTATTGCAGTTACAGTAGATGGGGCAAATCATATAGTCCCACTAGCATATGGTCTTATGGATGAGGAGAGCGGACACATGGTGTTGGTTCCTGACGAAGGTGTTGGAACATGTTATCAAAGACCGACCCAATATCTGCTTGATTTCGGACAGGCATGCCTATATTAGGAGTGCGGTAGAAGGTGAGAATGCCATGTGGCCTAGAGGTTGGCCTTGGTGCTGCTGTATCCGACATATTGCCAGCAACTTCAATTCAAAGGCCAAAAGTAAGGAATGTAAGGAAATAGTAAAACGAGTAGCCTACTAAACCCAAAGTAGAAAGTTCCATGGATACTTCAACGCAGCACTTCAAAGCAGTCCTTGGATGTCACGATATTTTTGCGAGTTGCCTCCATGTATATGGACTTTATCATATGACGAAGGCGTAAGATTTGGAATTTGTACAACGAACATAGCCGAAAGTTACAATTCAGTTATAAAGAATGCTCGATCCTTACCTATGGCAGCGTTAGTGAAGAAAACCTTTTACAATTGTAACTCTATATTTAATAAGCAAAGGAGAAAGCGAGCGAGGCAATAAGTACGGGTAAGTTGCTCACCGAATATACTGCAACGAAGTTTGAGAGATGGAACAACATCTCAAGTTCCCATAGAGTTACCTGTTTTGACTTTCAGGAACGAATATTCGAGGTTATAACTACTCCGTACCCTACCATGTATGGTCAGATGGGGGACACATACATAAAGTGGAGTTAAGAGCATGTAATGTATCTGTAACAAGTGGCAGACTTACAGAATTCCATGCTCACATGCAATGGCAGTAATGGGTACACTGCACATGGATTGTTTTGCCCACGTAGCACAGTGGTACAGGTGGGACAACCAGCTTAGGGTGTATGGTCGTTCCTTCATACCTGTAGCCAATAAGGCCAATTAGACTCATTTGGATATAGCGAAATGGCACCCTATACAAGGTCTTATTAGGAAAAGGGATAGGCCTAGGAAAAAACAATTCCAAAGTGAGATGGATATTCGAGAGGGTCCACGAGGTTACTCGTGCGATTCATGTGGGCAGCAATTGCATAACATTCGAAGTTGTCCAAATAGGGGGTTGGCTAGTAGAACAGTAACGGGCCAGTGCAGTCGTAATGCTAATACTTTTGTTATCATATACTTAACTATACAATAGTAATGAGACATGCTTTTACCTTATGTTTCATCTGCTTGTCTTAATCTACTTATGCCTCTATTGACAAAATAGCCATTTCTTTATCTTATACAGATAGATCCAGGACCGACAGATAGCTCATTTCTTATAGAGCAGCCTGTTCATAGGTCCAGACTAGCCTGGGAGAGGCAAGTAAGTTTATTTTTTGCAATCAACAATTTATAACAAGTAATTTATGTTTCTTATAACTTTGTCGACTTCTCTACAGGAGCATGTGGTTTTGCACTATCGCCGTAGAGAGGTGAAGTTGAGGCGACAGCATGGCATCCCTGCATAATTAGATGATCGCTTAGTGCCATTCTTGTCACAGGTGGGTTTCATTGGGGCGGCGGCCCATATGCCATTCGTTTAACTGGATTGGCACCTGATTATTGCTTTGGTGCAGAGATGGTGGCCGGAGACACATGCCTTTCATATGACCACGGGAGAGTGGTCAGTTATATTGGAGGATGTTGCTGTTCTTACTGGCTTACTTGTAGATGGCGATGCTGTTACAGGCACAGCTCAGATGGATTGGTCTGCATTATGTGAGGAGCTGTTAGGAGTCCGACCTGTCTCCGAGACGGATATGGATGGTAGTTGTCTGAAGATGTCGTGGTTAGACAACCACTTCAGAGTGCTACCAGAGTATGCAGATGATGTCTTGATCATATACTAATCTAGGGCGTATATCTTGTTGCTATTGGGTGGATTCATATTTGCGGATAAGTCATCAAATTACGTCCACCTGATGTATCTGCAGTTGCTCCAGGACTTGGAGAGGGCGAGGTAGTATGCATGGGGAGCAGCCTGTTTGGCATGACTGTATAGACAACTATGCTTGGCGTCTCACGTCGACACAGGGGATATTGTAGTACCCTTTTTTGTCTTGCAAATATGGGCATGGGAGCACCTTCTCCACATTGCACCGATTCGTTGATAGGTTACAGCAGTTACAGCAGGCCGCCTATTGATCAGCCATTGGGGTGCAACTTTTGATGTCACCAATGTATCCACCCACTTGCTCATTGAGTATCGGGCATCCTTCGATCGACAGACAGAGCACCAGGTATGATTTTCTTTGTCTTCTTTCCTTTGATTTGATTTCAAATGTGTTGTTCCCTTTAAATTGCAACGTTTTAATATCTTTGTTAACTGGTTGTGTAATTTGTCCCCTTCAACAGGTTGTGTAATTTGTCCCCTTCAACAGGTTGTGTAGGACCTTTACGGTCCCATTTTGGACTCCCTTCCTCCATACTGCCAGGCGGCGAGCAGCGATATTTGGCGTGCACGAGTCTCACTGGTGTGCTTCCACATAGTTGAGCACTACTACCCAGATAGAGTGCTCCGACAGTTTGGTGGATTCCAGGGGATCCCACACCCACCTGACGACATGAGAACCCTGCACGAGATTGACATGTAGGGACGTTCGAGTGGAACTACCAGGTGGAGCATGTTAGGTGGATAGCTAAGTGGGATGGTCGACATGATCGTATTGTCGATATGCCAGATTTGCCTATCAGAACATCTAATGATACTTTCAGTGGTACCACGCTATCACCCGACGCTGGATCAGTCGCACAGGGGCTATCATGCACTATATGGTAAGGTCACTGACTCGATAACCTATCTAAGGAGATGTATTTTGTTTTCATGACTCACTGCTCTATATTTTCTATGTTGTTTGCAGGAAAATTTCATTTATAGAGTCCCAGACATGTATCCAGATATTACTTCTTCCACTGCATGAGATATCTATCGTGTAGTTGAAGAGTTCATGGAGCTTAATTTAAATGATCCACCGCCACTAGCACCAGCAGTAGGACCACCATCTGATGACCCACAGCCACGGCCTGGTCAGAGACGACGTCTACATAGATAGAGGCGTGGGCGTGGGCAGGGACGGGGTTAGAAGCTAGGCCGTGGCCAAAATATATAGATTGTGGACGAGCCTGAGCCGTCCTACGTACCGTTATTTGATCAGCCTGGCTCTTCTCAGTTCCTTTATCACAAGGCTGACCCATCGTCATCATCACATACACATCTGTTCGACACCCCCATGCGGACCCGTCATATAGTGAGTTTCATACCCCCCTAGCTCCACAGAAGAGGCGACCATCGCCATCACATGACATAGGTGAGGGACTCACATGGGTGGAGCTAGACCCAATCCCATTTCATCCATTCAGTGGTACTGGTGGAGATGAGGATGGCACAGTTACACAGATTGATCCATCCACACAGCATCATCATCGGTGTACACCATTCGCCCGTACCTTTGTTAGACGGGGACGAGGGAGACGGGGCAGAGACCACCAGTAGTAGATAGGAGATTTTCTCAATTTTTATGATTGTTGGATATAGATTCTTAGTTTTTTACGATTACCGTATTCCTTCTCTTGTGTACATTTGATGAAAACAAACAATCGATCATCGATTTCGTATTTTATTTTATTTTACTTTTATCTTATGTTTGTGATGAAAAGTTTGACAATATATTTGTGGTTGAATGATTTGAGATGGGAACCGCGTTTGGTTAGATTGAGTTTCAGAATACTACTGAAGTTTGGAAGTTGGTTAGCCTTGGAGGAGGATGGCTAATTGCTTATATAGCTGTTTTTATCTAATTTTTTACAGATTTTGTTTTAAATGTAAAAATGAATCTGTTTTTCAAGAAACAAAAGGGGAGTGAAATAATTTGGCCTCACCTAAAGACGAGTTCATATGAGGCCTGAACTTGTCTCTTTAAGAGACGAGATAGCAAGGCCTGACCTCATCTCTTCAAGAGACAAGATACCAGGGGGCCTGACCTCGTCTCTTGAAGAAACGAATTCAAATTGCCTAAAATCGGGATTATTTTGATTTCGATGGTAATTTTGTAATTTTTTTTAAAAACACAAATATTTTTTTCCTTTCCCCCCTTAAAAGAGCAAAAAGGAGAAAAAAAAAAAAAAAGACATGTAGGAATTCCGAATTCTCACGTAGGCATGAAGATGATGCAGTAGGCTTCGCTTTTGTTCTCGTAGTATTAAGTGATTAGTGAATGAGCAACAATGTTGTTTATATGATCCCATGTGCAAATGTTTCCACTAACCATTGACTTGGCAGTCCTTGAGACAGCTTGGCCACCTTTTCCCTGCAATCTTTTTTATAATGCTTGGATCATTCCATTTTTATGACTTAATCTTAGAGCATTTCTATATTGATAACTTGGAACCTATCTTCTATAACTACTGTGACAACATCACTTGGTACTATAAAACTTTTTGCATTTACTAGGCCATATGCCAAAACAAACTCAAGGAACTTCAATATGCAATATGTAATTTTTAAGAGTAGTACTATTCAATTGAGTTAGTCTTATGGTTTTTCTGACCAAAACGATCACCTCATAGGATGGGGAGAGTTTGGTTAAACATCCCTTGCTTGTCTCCCCTTCTTGCCATGCTTTAACCTCTTCTGCTCTTCTAAGTTAAATTACTCTATCGATAATTATTCATCCATTGAATTTCTATCTACAAAGAAGTTTGAGAACATAGTAAGATATATCGTTTAAGCATATCATCATCCAACTCGAACAAGAAATGCAATGGAGAGCAGCAAAACTACATTTACCGAGGCCTTCCAAATTAGATGATTCATAAAAAGGTGCTAAGATAGTTCTAAAAGGGAAGGAAGCTAAAATAGCAGTACTCCAATTTTAGTTTTTACTCAATTTTGAATAGGTAGTATGTTTGGTCAGCTAGGTGGGCATCTTTTTGCTGGCACACCAATGAGTGCATGTACTTAGACCATAAAGTAGTGCTTGCTTGAGCTTCTCTCTCTTTTCCTCTAGCATCTATGGCAAATGCTAGTAAAGAGGCCTTCACAAATAGTCCTGACAGCTAGGCAGCGTTCTGTTCCTTAATTTAAGTCCCATTCTACTCTATCCACATGTCTATAAATTACTAAGACATTCTGTGCCAAAGTCTTCATATCTTAGTCTCAAAATTACATTGTTCTTTCTCTATATTTGAGTTAATCACTCAAGTCCTCTACTTCCTTTCACCACCATACCTTGTTTGTGCTGTCTACCACATCTTTGCCAGAAGTAATTCAATTATCAACTGTCTGCAGGAAATGGAGATTTTAGGAGCATTCCTTGTGGTAGCTTTTCTCACAATGTTTGAGACAATACATTGTTATGATGGTGGATGGTCCAACGCCCATGCTACCTTCTATGGTGATAGCATTGCCCCTGGGACAATGGGTATGGCACAAAATTAACATAACCTCCACTTAAAGTCGACAGGGGTACTAAATACATGTATATGCCTACGCGTGCATACATACTAACTAGTAAATGTCTATTATGTCTAATAGGAGGAGCTTGTGGCTATGGAAATCTTCACAGCCAAGGATACGGAGCAAACACAGCAGCACTAAGCACAGCTTTATTCAACCATGGACTAACTTGTGGAGCTTGCTTTGAGATCAAATGCATGAGCAATAAATGGTGTGGACGCAGATCCGTGATTGTAACTGCTACGAATTTTTGTCCTCCAAACATTGCCCTACCCAACAATGCAGGAGGATGGTGTAACCCTCCTCTAAAGCATTTTGACCTTTCTCAGCCAGCATTCCAGCACATAGCCCAACACCAAGCAGGAATAATCCCCATCCAACATAGAAGGTAAATAGGACTCGCTAAAAAATTTCTTTGATCTAGACTCATCATATACTCTACGCAAAACTTGGCTTGGAACCTTTTTTCCCTTTTACCTGCAGAGTTGCATGCAAGAAGAATGGTGGGATTAGGTTCACAATAAATGGCCACTCTTACTTCAACCTAGTACTTATTACCAACGTTGGTGGTGCTGGGGATGTTGTATCTGTTTCCGTCAAAGGTTCTGGGACCAGATGGCAAGCGATGTCTCGAAACTGGGGACAGAATTGGCAGAGTAACTCTTTCCTTAATGGCCAAGCTCTCTCTTTCAAGGTCACAACAAGCAATGGCCACACGGTTATATCCAACAATATTACACCCCCAAACTGGACATTCGGACAAACCTTCATTGGAAGCCAATTTTAGTATTGAAATTATCTACAATGTGATAACTACAATGTTAACAAGTAAAGGAAGTAGCCGACAACAAATCTCAAGCTACCCACTGTTTAGCACTAACATTAACGCTTCAGGCTGTAACCTATGAAATATATTACGTGATTTGTGGCTATTCTCTGTATTAGCAATACTGAACTGGCCGTGCTTGTTTAATGTGAAAGGTGCCTCGTTTTGTCTATTACTTAATTTAATATTGCAAATTGCCAAATTATCATATTAATTTTAAAAGTATGCAATTATTAATAACCTAATGGTACACAATCAAGCAATTAATAGCAATTCACAGCCACAGGAAGTGGTTAAAGACAACTCGGACAAATGAGAACCCGCCACTCCTCTCATCTTATGTCTGCATTAACAAATGACAAATAGCCATAGCCACCAGCCAATAGCAATCTTTACCCACAATTACCACCTATGGTAAGAATCGCTATTTAACACAGGCTATTGTGGCTTCTCAAAAAGTATTATTTGCATTGGTGTTAAATATACACATGGTTCCTTCCCTCGATTAGGTTCTTGAAGCCTTCATCATCTTCTATCTTAGGACTAGTAGAGCACAGTCTTAATTCTTAAATAACATGAGTATCTATGTAGCTTTTGGCCAAACAAAAGAAAAAAAATCTACGTAGCTACCACGTTGTTCATTATTGTAGCCAGAGGATAAATTACTTGGTAAGGGGGTAAAAAATACGTGAGCTGCCCAAGCATCCCATGGAGACAACAAAACAAGAAAAAAATCATCAGCACGCCAAATTCATATCATCAAATGATGTAGGTGGAAAGTTGTTTATGTGCATCAACTAGTAAGCATATTAGTTGATAATTTGACATTTTATATTTGCCATTTTAACATATATTTGTCAAGAAACGAGCCATTTTACTTATAAATTAAGCAAGCATATCAAATACAAATAAGATACAAATAAAAATTAGACTATCCAAACAGTAACAAATAATCTAAAAATTAGACTATCAAACAGTAACAAAATAATCTAACCATTACTTATAACCACTTGATACAAACCAGGTAGTTTACAATATTTTCAATGGCCATAAGCCTTTGAGCTACACCTCATCAAAAACCCTACTCAAACAAAACAGATTTCGTCACTGGCCATCACAACAATGTACCAATAGGTATACATTTTACATATGAGGATTTCCCTTGCAAATATCCAATCAAAGAAGCATTGTACTCCAACTTACAGTGTGGTGCGAAGTTTGAAAGCTATACAATCACATACCTACAAAACACATCCATATGACTCTACAAATGAAGCCTAAAAACTAATTAGTCACTAGGATAGTTACAAGATAAACACAGATGCCATAGCTTTAACAGCAACTGGCATCACAGGTCCTCCTAATTTCCTTTTCATTCTTTCTATCCATAAATGGCATGTTCCAGCAATGAAAGAGAACTTGCAAATCTACTCTAGTAGATGCAAACTCCTTGTTCCACCATTTAATTTAGCTCATGGATTTCACAAATCCAAAGGAACTTGCTGTGCTGACCAAGGTGCTTCACTTGCTAATTGGGTAATCCACAATTAAAGTTCATTGGTAAGAACTCTTACAAGGGCATGCAGTACATCACTTCACTAATCCTTCTGATCATGCTGAATACAGAGCTCCTAGACGCAGATGTTCAGTAATTTCACCAACCATATAGAGAGTAGAATTTGCATATGCAATTACTTGCTCTAAGTGCCCAAACTGCACAGGACAAAACAAATACTTTCCCTTGCAACAACCCACAGAATCATAGCTGATTAATCAAAATAACAAAATTCAAGACCAGCTATCTTTTGAAACTCTTAACAAAGATGGAAAGCTACAACAAAATAGTAATAGCATATCATGTTTGTTTTGCAGCTTGACATGCTTCCCTAATAAACAAAACAGGACTAGCAATCCTAAGCCATTTCACAATTTGAATAACAGCTCATTGAATACAGAATACAACCAGAACGAACTTGCCATGATGGGCATTAACTCAAGCGCTAAAAAGACAGAGTGCAAGACCAAACTGAAAAAAACAGACCATCAAGTCATCGTTTCGAAATTATTCTCCTAGAAACCAATATTATGGAATATGACCAGAAATTCGTCATAATGCCAAAAAAACCATTATGCCATTGTATAATATAATCCGTGATTACCAAACACAGAACCTAATTCATACTTCCACGTTATCAAGACTGCATATTTCAACATGGCAAAATAAAAGGGAAAAACGAGAACGCAACACAACCGTGATAATTATAGATACCAAAAGGATAATCTCAATTAAAATACAACCTTCTATAAGTATCTTCCCAATCAAAGAACGGAAATACAGAATAAAGACCATGGAAAATCTACTCAAAGAGGCTATAGTAACAACAAAAGCCCTAAGTGAAGCACCCAACAACAAAACATTGCAGACTGCATGATCATAACAACAGAGCATGATATGCATGATCATATTTAATGAAATCAAACCGACTAAAAAAAAAGAGTATACATATATATTTTGATTGATTTTTTGGAAGAGCCCGCTAAGCCATCATTGCCAAGAAGATTTAGGGCTCCGACAGCAGGCAGTCGTCATTGCAGAAAACGGACAGTCGAAAACGGCGGTAGAGACACCAGCAAACCCTACTGAGTAGGGAGGGCAGCTCAAGCACCGATCGATAGTCACTTGTCCCCGCTCAGATAAGATCAAGTAGGTGTGAAGGCGCTCGATCTAGGGTTTGTCACCTTTTATAGTAGCTTTGGCATCCCATCTTAATTTCACATTTTATTATTTAAAGTTTTAATAATAATGATGATGACGACCTAAATTTCCTTCAAAAATTACTAAAATATGATTTATGCCAAATTAATTACCAAAATAAACCTTAAAAATTGTATCTCTAGACAACAAGTGAGGTGAAAAAAATTGCATATAAAATACAGGTGCCCAAAGATGTCACACATTCCCAAGCATATTTGATATATAACATTGAACACACATATTAGATATGTGAGTTTGTAAGTTATTTTGGTGATTAAGTTTAATGATAGCCTATTTTAGTAATTAAATTAAAAAAAATTCTAAAGCAACAAAAAAGTATAGTAATGGCAGTGGTAATTAGAGGTGCGAAAAAAAAAAAACTAATTAGACCAAATAAAAAATATGGTTTTTAAAAAAATTTAGTTTTAAAAAATTCTCAATTCAAACAAATTCATAAATTTATTGTTGGTTTGAAAGGATAAATCAAATCAATCCATTAAATCGAATCAAACCGTTTAGAAAAACATAATAATTTTTATTTGTAACCATATATTTTTTTTGATGGTTAATTAAAGATCATATATATTTTTATAGTTTCATTATGATATTATTATCTGATGAATATTGATTAATATTAACTTATTCCTTTTTTAAATTGTTTTTTATGTTCATGATATATATTCTTTCAATGGTGACGTAATATTGTTTTTTAAATAGTTTTAACTTTGTGGAGTATGTAATTTGTTTATTTAATTATAACTCAATTTATGTTAATTGTTCAATGTATTTTGTTGGCGAAACACTTTGATTCGTAGATGACTTTTGTTATTAGATGATTAACTTGATGGTGTTGTGTAAAATTATAGATTATGACTTATGACTTACTATATATTGATTAATGAATGCACTTTGCTAGTAGATAATTGACTGTAATTTAATGATTTTGTGGAGGATTATATATTATGAGTATGATGGATTTATAAAGTATTTTATTGTGACTTGCAATACACACTTTGTAAATTAATTTAAATATTTGAATATTCATACAAATATAAAAATAATTAAAAAAAGAAAAACTTTAATTAGAACTTTGATTTAATCTGTAATCTGAACTGAACCAAATTGTTATTAAATGGTTTGAAAATTTTCTAATCGGAGCCAAACTATTACTTAATGATTTTGTTTGGAATGATAAAAAAAAATTGTAAATTGTGGTTTGGTTTTTAGTAAAAACGAACCAAATCGATCCATGCTGACCTCCAGTAGTGAGAAAGAATATAGCTAGTTGAATAAATCATGACAAGAGGTGATAGAGATTATTTACTCTATAAAATCAGAGTTTAATATTGTGTAATTGTGCTTTTATTTGCGCATAATCGAAAGAGTTGGTACTTAATTGTAAATATATTGATTTCAGGTGACTTAGAATTTCATTGGACGAATCATCAACAGTGGATGAAGGGAAATTAACTTATGGTCTGTTTGGATTGTTGGATTTTTATCTATATCTTATTTGTATCTGACTTGCATTTATAATTTATCTATATCATATCTATATAGTATCTATTTAGTCAGTTTATGAGTAAAACTGTCAGGTTTATATTGATATCCGTTTCTTGACAAACATATATTTGAAAATGACAAAAATATTATGCCAAAATGACCAGTATATGATGAAATAAATAGACCATTAAACTTCAAGAATAATAAATTAAGGGCATATCAAGGTTGTGATAAAGAAAACAAGCACCAAGGAATAAATTAGGTATTATCACGGCCGTGGAATGAAGCAAAATTGAGAGTCGCAATTATCACGGTCCGTATCGCAATTGTGATCCAAATGGTGATCATTGTAGATGAAGTTTAGAGTTAAATCACGAGCATGAAGAGAGAAGAAGAAAAAGAATCTGTGGAAATCACTAGCTCCATCATGACTATGATCACACTGAGAAAAAGGTGATAATATAAGGTATCGTGGCCTTGATGTGTGTTCAAGTTATTGTTACGCCTATCACGGGTTGCATTGTAGCCATGATCTAGACTTGTTTTGCATGTTAACACTTGGATCACGAGCGTAATGAACTGAGGAAAATTTAAGCTACCTACAACTGGCTATATCACAGCCGTGATCCTTGAAAATTTGCACTCTCCTGGTACATCAAGTTCTCCATTTCGATTGTGAC
Source organism: Combretum micranthum (assembly GCA_024138025.1). Lineage (NCBI taxonomy): Eukaryota > Viridiplantae > Streptophyta > Magnoliopsida > Myrtales > Combretaceae > Combretum > Combretum micranthum. The sequence goes on along the minus strand of JAMXBD010000015.1, from coordinate 889,795 downwards.
AAGTATTAGGATTTCATGCCACAATGATCACTGGCGATGTCGCGACCGTGATTGGCCATGACTAAAGCAATTTTAGGGTATCATGGCCTGAGTAATGGTTGTGATGGAGGCTGCAATTTACCCTATTTCCACATTAGAAATTAAATAACGGCAACTTAAAAGAGAATACAGGCAAATAGAGTCGAGGAAGAGATGCTAGATCATGTCTTGTCACTTAAGAGCATATAAATACAAGGATCAACCATTACAAAGATATTGAATCATTGTTTTAAGCACCAAACAAGTACAATTTAGTTTTCTTGTAACATTGCATTCTTTCATAGTTTTATCTATATTGTATCATTTTGTAAGCATTCTGCTTGGAGACTCTTGAGAAAGAAGGAAGAGAGGACTTATTGTGTATCGTGTAACAAAGGATCAATTGCAGTGCGAAAAGGGGTTTTATTCATGTTCTTTGCTTGTTTTCTTTTGTCTATTGTTATGTTGTTTTACAAAGTGCATGAGTAGTGTTACTTAGGCTTGCAATACCATGTGTCGGCATGTATTGAGCACAATAATTCAATGACACTACTATTTTTCTCAATTCCTATGGCTAGCAATATTGAATCATAAACCTATATTGTGCACAATATAGTTTATGTTAGGTTTCATTGGGATTGATTGAGAAATCATCCCATTGAATAGATCTAAGCTGTCATAAGGGATTGCTCATGATTTTAAAGATAGAATTGTGAAATCCTCTATATAAAGTCTACTATAGTATAGGATTCCTGAACTTTATGCGATCGGAATCTACTATTAACCTAGGAAGAGATTCTAGTGGATAAGATTAAGATTAGACGTTAATGATCTTGAGAAATACATTAACTTAAATTGTCACGTCCCAAAGGTACCCTAGTTGTATTGTATTGTAAATATATTTGATTGTTGTATAATACAACCAGTTACTCTAAGAGATGTGACATATAAAATAGGATCTTTTGAGTTGCTTGATAAGAAATAACGTAAATACATAAGTTATACAATAATGGAGAAAATAAACTATACATAAAGTCTGAATAATAATTATTACAGACTAGTTTTCTTAACTTATAAACTAATAACATAAAACAAATACAAAGTTACTAATATAGTAATTCTATAATCCTTTTGTCTATTCCCATTTCCTGTTAGCTTTTATTTCTTACCGACTCTAGCCTCCGGGATGGTACTAGCCATGGTTGTAAGAGAACCCTAAAAAATCTATTAGAGTATGAGCATATCTACAACTCAGTGAAGTAACCATCACATGTTACACATCAAGTATAACAAGCAGGTGCTTGATATCAATCAAACATATATTCAAGTGCAAGTCTGGACAACTGGAATCTAAACAGGATGTAGATTTATATCCTCACATTGGGGTTGAAGGAACCAAGTCAAGGATTACATCCTTATGACCCACCCACCCAGGAGAAACTAAGAACAACGGGAATAACAATGCTCACTTTAGTTATAACTTTATTATATGTCTTTTCATCACTCAATTTTCTTTGGAACATAGATACTCCATTAAGTGTTAGTCATTTTAATTCGATACCACAGGCAACGTTCCTTCGCTTGCCAAGTAGTTCCCATGGAACCAAACAAAACAAAATAATCTTATGAAGAACTAGGAAATTTACATCTAGAAAAATCAAGCATTATCTAAGAACCAAAACGCTAACACATAGTGGGTTGCCGCATCTTTTATGCCATATATATGCAAGTCATGTAATGCGTTATCTCTTTTAAAATTATAGGTCCACCAGTTTTAAGTCAACTTTAAGGCGATTAAACAATTCATAGACAATACTCAACATTCTGCAAACCATTCTTCACAACAATTCCATTATCACTTTGAATAAGCACCACTTTGACATACGATTCATATACCACTCAACAAACAGGTTCCCAACCCCATATGTATCGTACAAACACTTTTAATTATTTGATTTTAGGTACAACTAATATTACAATCACAAGCAATGTAATAGATCAGGGTTACTCACCTACTCATAATGCTCAATCGTAATAGTCCTCCGAGAAATCCACAATTAGATCGGATTCACCTAGCAGATAGTTAAATATTTACTAATAAGAGAATTAACTATGTGGATGACTCCTAATAAGTGTTCAAGTATCCTAAATTTTTTTGTTCTTGTCAAAACTATTTTATTATTTCTAATCCGATGATAGCTTATAAATAACCATTGCAAAGCTTGTAAAATATTTTATATATACAAAATTCGTGTAAATAAATATTTTTTCAGTAAAAGTGACCTAAATAGTCTTAAATACATGTTTTTAACATGTAATCTTTAAGTAAACTTATATTACTTATTCTAACTCCTATTTTTGTATATAAATAAATGTTAAAAGACTTGTTTTGCATATTATATGTCAAATATTCAACTTATTGGCTTCATAGTGTATACTTTCTTTATTCTATAAATTCCTATGATTAGTAGACTTTTCTATGTTCTGTTTTGTTTCAAAATTTCATTATTAAGCTTTTATAATTTAGCTAATGTATTGATGCCTTTCTTAACGATATATTTTCTATCATTGTTTACTTTGCCTGTCAACTTTATCTGTTTATATAGTTCAAAATTTCTATTGTCTATAGGGTCTTATTTACACCTTGATCATTAGTATACCATTCTAGTGATTCTCTAAATTCATCTAAGTTTTATCATGTATTCTAAATTATAGTTTGTTTCTTAGGATTAGTTTAGTTTATTCAAATCTCCCATTTTTATTATACTTTTAGTATGCTTAATGATAAGACTTTCCACCATAGTTTCTTATGTATTCATATGCTTAATGTTCCCTATAGGTGTCTTAATGTTCGTTTTGGCTAAATTCTATTATCTAGAGATTAGTGTAGACATATTCTACTAATCTTTTGAACTAAGTTAAACTATGAAATGTGTATAGAAGGTTCATGATCCTATAGTGACAAAAAATTAGGAGATAGGGTTTCTAAATTCTAAGTTTGATTCTTTCATAATTTGCTTTACTAGAGATAGTATCTAATTTGATTAAAATGATCATCACATGCTAATCCATATTAATGTTATTATCAAATATAGACTTAGTAAGACTACACATACGTAGAGTTTCTATGATCAACTTATGCTTTTATCTTCCTAATTTCTACACAAGTATAAAATATAAGTTACATAATGAGTTAGATATTACCTTGTTGGCCTAGAAAGAAATATGATAAATTGTCCTTCCTATTTAGACATTGACTTACACATGTGAATAAGGAGATGAATTTATCGTATTTTAGACACAAAATAACTAACTAAAGATAGGCTTACATTTGACTAATACCTTGTTACGTTGGTGAGTTACAAGAAAAGGAGTTGGATTTTGTTTTGTTCTAAATGGCTTGAGGGAAAATTCTTTTGATCTCATGGTGGGGGCAAGGAGAATTTGAAGTTGTCAATATACATTTGTTAAAGTGTGTGTGTGTTTGTCATGGTGGAAATTAATTGAGGAGCGTGGGTTTTGTTTGTTTGTATATTATTTATATAGTAGTTTGATTCTTACTTGTTGAAGAAGTGTTAACTAATCTATATATATTTATCCTGATATTTTCTACTCTATACGGTGGATTAAGTTGATTTTATAACTTGTAATTGTTGTTATTGTGGTTTACGAACAGCAGGGAAATTTTGAGCTCCACCATTTCTACAAGCTTCACAATTCGAGTCATTAAAGTGTATTAAATGTGGAGTTAGCTTGGTGGGTTGTGATTGGTTCAAGTGTCTTAAATTTGACTTTTTTGTACTAATTTTCTTCATTCCACAAGCTGTCACGGTGAGCAATTTGCTAGAGAAGGAACCGGTTGTGAGTTTTACATTTGTATTGTAATTAAAAAAAAAAAATTGTGTAGAACAATTCAAGTGTAGATATTTAATTAATTTGGTCAAAATCTAGCTTATACGTGTATAGTTATGTTAGTTATATGAGAGTTTTATTCTCAAAAATTTATTTAAGGTCCTAAAATATTTCTAGAGTATTGTTGAGTTCAAATTTTAAGTATAAAATTTACACGATTAAGTGTTTTTAAAGTTTTGTTCTACGCGATTGGAGTTTTGGGGCCTAATAGGTCAAATTATAAGATTAATATCTATAGACTCTAAATTTTTTAACTAAAATTATACTACAGTCCAAACTTTTATTTGAAGTCTAGATTAATAGTTATGGATCTGTTTTATAGTTTCTATTATGTATTTATAACCCTAACGCTTTATCTTTAATTTATCATTTTTATTCTACACATACTATAAATTATGAGCTTTCTAGTGCACTCGAAATTTAAGGCTACTTATACTTGCATTCTAGGTTTCTTATTCCGATTATGAAATCTTATCTTTGATATATTTTAATATTTAGGAAATTTTCTATTTAGGATTTTAGATCATGAACAAACTCATAATACTCTAAAGTTTCTAGTTAGGGTTTTTGTCGGGTCCCAAATCTAATATCTATGGTACATTTACTATATTATTATTCTTCTTCTTTTTCTAGCTTTAAAAATTCTCGGGGTTTACATAAATTGTTGAATTCCGTAGTTAAAGAAATAAGTAATGTTAATTTCATGTTTTTTAACACACATGTTAATATCATTGGTGAAGCAAAGTCTAAGTTGTTGTGTTCTACATTTAGTTCAAGTAATCACTATGAAAGTTTATTAGTTATATCTTGTAGGAATTTTGTATTGTAAATAATAATTTAATAACTCTTTTCACTCGATTTTCTAGGCTAGAAAATAACCAAACGGTGAATGCTAGTAATTATCGATTATTGTAGACACCTTATACTCTATTCCTATATGACATACTATAGGTGCACTTGTCTAACGTTGACTATTTTTAGAAAAGAAATCATGGGACATTAAAATTATAAAACTCGGTCAATAAATATACATAACAAGAGGCATTTATTGGATGTCAAAATGTAATAAAATTCTATGCTAGGATAAATTTTTTTATCTATTTGTCATAATTAAATAGAACCGGTAAATACTACTTATTTTCTAGATAAATATTTCTTTTGGTGTTGTGATTTTGTTCCATAAATTATAATTATTAAGACAAAATGGTACAAGATTCTCACCATAGTTTTAGATGATTTGATGGTCTATACTTTTTCTTTTTCCCTATGTTGCTATTCTCGATAAATATTATAATTTACAAAAATGGATATAGATACGTATGTGCATATATGTGTATTTATATATATAATAAGGTAAATTAGTAGGGAAAAAAAAAGATACTTATGATAATATATTAATATAACAAATTATAATGGAAGGTTACAACATTACATTTGGAGATAAGTTCATTTGAGGTCATAATGTTTCGAGTGATTCATTTGAAGTTACAACATTTAGAGAAATAGATCAATTGAGATCACCATTAACATATGTGAATAGGAGAAAATTTTAATTAAAAATTAAAATATTCATCACATTGACACGTGTCAATGGTGGCCTCAATTGACCTATTTCGTTAAACTCTGTGATCCCAAATGAATCATTCGTGACATTATGACTCCAAATAAACTTATACTCAAACATTGTGACTTTCCAATGTAATTTGCCCTATTAATATAATAGACTGCTTACATAATATATAGAAAAGAAACCTTATCGTGCAACATTTTTAAAGAGATGTATGTGCAGTGTGCCATTTTGGAAAACTAAGGTACTTTTCTAATTTTCATTGTTTCACTATAATTTTATTTATATTTAACTTTATTTATTAATTTTTTTGGCCAAACCTTCAATCATTAATTTTCTTTTAATTGTTTATTTAATGTGGTTGACATCATTACTACTACTGTTGTGGTTAGATGGATTGAGTTTGAGATTATATTTGGATGGATTAGGTTTAGGAATACTATTGTGGTTGGATTATGTAGTTTGAAAGTTGTATACTCATGGTAGATGGCTAATGAATAATTTATATAGCTGATTGTATATAATTTTGACATGTTATACTAACTAATGTACCTATGAGTGATATATGAGATGTGTATGTTGGGTCGGGTGGGAGGAGGGGATTTGCGCTAACCTTGTATTTTGAAGAGACGAGATCAGTAATTTATATTGATCTCATCTCTTGAGGTCCCTTCGTATTATGAGAACTTTGTCTCTTCGAGCAGCCCAAGAATTCGCTGATCCACCATGAAATGATATAGCCCATTTGTTCTTCAAAAATTCTGGCTTCGGCTTAAACTTAAAATAAAAAAAGAGAAAAAAAAAAGGATTTGCTCTTTTTTTTATCATTTTACTTAAAGTGATGATTTATTATCACTTGATTTTTCAATAACGAAATGATTACTATGTCGCTCTCAAAAAGCGCCCATTTATGGGGATATTAATATTGGGACTTATGACCTCCTTTCCGCCTAAAACTTGGATTATTTTTATCCCAATAGCAATTTTGTAATTTTTTTTGAAAAACTTACATATTATTTTCATTTTCCCATTACTTTATTATTGTTAAAAACTCCTTTTTTGCCACCTAGTCTTACTAAGTTTTAGTTATAACCTCTTCTTATTGATCCCATTGGATATATTAGTTTCAACATAGAACTTTATGTAATTTTGTCAGGTAACAAAACCTACCCCCATCCCCACCAACAAAAAAAAAAACTTAGTCAAGTGTCATTACTGTTGTCATATGTTTCAAGTAAGAAAAATTGTATGGTCCTAGGACAATTATAACAGGATCGGTCCCGTCATATGATTAAATAGTCGCACCTTTGAGTAATAGTTCTAACTTCTAATTGATTATTAGAACATGCAGGCCTATATAACTGTACAAAAATATTTTGAAAATCATAGTTAAAGAAGAAGAAGAAAATCAATGAGACTAGATGAATATATAGTGTTATTGAAAAGTTGTAAAATTTGTGTTGTTAAATATCTTGTATTTCATAATTTGGGTCTCGTATAACAATGTAACAATTATAAGTAACATATAGATCCAAGTTAATGCATAAATACACACACACACACTAGTGGATCACTAACCTGTGCTATGTGACCCAAAAAAAAAAAGCAAATAGAAACGGTCTTTATCACAGAGTAATAAGATTAACATATTTTATTATGGGGTATGAGAAGGAGGAGAAAGGAGGATGAGGGGCGATGGTCTATTAACTGTCCAATGAAAAAAAAAAAAAAAAAAAGGTAATTGCTTGTACCATATGTTTTTTATCTTTTACACCAACTAACAAGATTGACTTGATAATAATAGATACTAGTGAATGATGCATCCATATTGCCGTGTGAAAATAAAAAAAAGAAGTTGAAACGGTTAAAGAGGGAAAAGAGAGTAGTTGTTCATTACCACAAATATATACACATACTAGAAGGGTGCTAAAAAAGAGAAGATAATCAAAAAAATAAATTATATTATTTAATTTATTATTTTCTAAATATGCGTTTTTTTAATATAATTGTCTTTTTTAATCTCCTTTTTCAAAATATCTTTTATTTTATGAATATTAAAGTGATTTTTTGTTTCAATAATATAGATCTATATTATAGTACAATGAATTTCGATATAGAATATCCATTTCACAGGATCGAAAACTATCTACTTTTAACATAACAGGCCTGCTGAGGGGAAAAAATTTAGGGAAAACACAGAGCATAAATTCATCTTTGAGTAAAACGTTCAGAAGGTAGTCAAAACGACCATAATAAACAGACGAGTTTTTGAAATTTATTTCGAAGCAACGACAAGGTAAAGTAAAGGTACAAACCACCAAGCTCCCTGCTGTCAAACTCTTGACGACTTCTAGCCAAAGAACAAAAAATCCATCACTTCCATTTTTGTCAATTTTCCATTACATCAGTGAAGATTCTATCTTACGTTTCCATGAGTCTCTAGTTCGATTGACACATCTTTCGTCAGATCTTATATTGATGTCCTCACACTTTTGGTAGACAGTCTTTACTCTTGGACATAGACATTATATATGCTTAGAAACAACGTGCACCTGACTTAAAGGAAGGTGAAATCCTGAGGTCTTTTCTGTTTAAAGGCCAAGAAATCTATGAACTTGTCCTGAAGAAAAATCTTTCTTCTCGTTCCTCATTGATCCTTTGTTCTCAAATTCCAACAATTTCCAGTCATGGATGGCTCTAGGACTCTGCAACACTGGTGCTACGTATGCTCCCAAATGGTAGGACTGCCAGCAGGGGAGATCAAATGCCTGTTCTGTGATGGCATCTATCTACAAGCAGTTAGTGACAGAAGAGACTGTGACAACAGTGGTGTGACATCAGATACCAGGATTTCGATTTGGTCATCAGTTTTGCTTGGCTTAATTGATGATGAAGATGCTTCTTCACCCAGACTAGGTTCATTAGCAGAATCGAGGGATTTCCCAGAGGAAGAAGCAGATTTGGACACACTGTTTGAATTCTCCGCTAGAGGGCAGCACAGAAGGTTTTTTAGGGTCCCTAATCATGAGAGCGAATTATTTAACTTTGTTGAAGAGTGGGAAACAAGCGGAGTAGCCCTTGCAGACTCCACTAGTGAAGAGGGTATTGTTCTTAATGATTATTTTGGGATTAGGCAGGATCAACGGATGCCCATGGCTGACTATTTCGCTGAAGAAGGTATAGATTTACTGCTGCACCATTTATCGCAGGACAATCTTCGGATGGACCATCCTTCGCTGTGGCAAAAACAAGTTGAAGAAATGCATACGGTGACTATTAATGAGAGGATTCAATGCTCGATATGTTTGGAAGATTTTAAAATCGGAGAGAAAGTGAAGGAAACCCCATGCAAACATAAATTTCATGAATGGTGCCTGGTTCCTTGGTTAGAGCTACAAAGTTCTTGTCCACTGTGCCGGTTTCAAATGCCTATTAGTGAGTCTGCGATTGGAGGGTATAGGCCAAGAAATGAAGATCGGTGGGTGTGGTTCTACGATGCTGATTAGAGTGAACAAGAGGAAGCAGAGGAGAGAATTAGAGTTGCTAGGAGGCCAGCCATCAGAACATGATTCTAGCTGCTTCCTCATTTCATATGTCAATCTTTAATTCATTTTTCTTTTTTCTTTTTTCTTTGGCCGTCAATCTTTAAGTTCAGATGTATGATATATTATATGCATAAAATAATTTGAAGCCTTGATTCAATGAGAATACGCATACAGTTGTATCATCCATTGAAAACCAGAAAGCATGCGTATTTGCATAGAACAGCTTGCAAGTTAGCTTAGAAACCATCAAACCATTGCCTAATCAGTGAAAAAAAAAAAAGAAAAGAAAAGAAAAAGAAAAAAGGATAACATGATGTAACAATGAAATTGAAACCATCCCAAAAAACCAAAGCTATATATATTAATAATAAATAGTTAAGAGGACATCAGATAAAAACTTCTTTAACACCCATGTATACCAGCATCTAAGAGTGGAGAAACTTTACAAGGTATGAGGACGCCTGCATTTGAGTAAGAAGGAATTACTATTACTTTACAGGGTAGATGAAGTTCTTGACTTGTGAATCTTATCATCTGAAGGTGGTGAAGGGGGCAATGGGGATGAGACTGCTGCATGGTATGATGATGAAGCCAATTGCGCCAGTGCTGGGACTGCACCACCTGAAAGGAAATAATATATATATATATATATATATATATATGAGAAATGGCAACTTCAGAATGACAGGTTCAATCCTAAAACTGAAACCAATAACAGGAATTATAATAAAGGATGCATGCTTCTGGTTTTTACTTCATGCACATAGATGCATTGGGGGTGTATGTGGACCAACTACAGACGACCTTACTCAAAAACTTCATTAAAATTTTATATTGTTTTCAATATTTCTCAACTTCCACTCTGTCAAGTTTCAATCAACATCAATACACAAACATGACCTATAAATTGATGTATTCAACATTCACCTCAATTTTCAAAAATTTTCAACGGTCACACTGCAGTGATTTGAAAGGCTAAAAAGTTCATATAACCCACAGCTCACATAAATTTGGATTAAATATCTGTGGTTGTAAATTATATAACTAACTAACAGTCAAATAACAATTTAGTTTCATCAAAAATCATATATTTATACCATTACCAGAAGAATGCTGACCGTTCATAATTAACAAGATATTTAATTTTATGAACCTGTAAGTTCATATGAGCAGGCCAGGAGGCCGCATATCAAGAACTCTTTTAACAGCAACATTTATGTATCATTTTATAAAGCACAATACACACTCATAAAAGTTACATGGGTTCATTGTGAATTAGACTTGAAAGTTGAGGAGATGACATACAATTTTTTATCAGGGAAGGTGTATCAGGCACATACTCTTCCCCATTTCTAGAAATATTGTAATACGAATATCAAATTTGGACAGATTGGAGTGGTGAAGTTGTTTTTAGAATATTTCATACTTGAGTATTCTATCTGCCGTTCAAATTACCAATAACATAACCAATAGATACCACAAAGCTGGCAGGATTGGAATTGAAAAATACCTCAGGAACCTAAACAAGCATAAGTAAAAATAGGAGGTACCAGTAGAAATTATGATCCTATAAAGTATAAATGCTGCAGGAATAAATTTGTCACAAGCAACCACATAGACAGGACCCTGAAAGCTCATTCATTTCTCCTATGTAGGTAGGTTGCTCAGATAAATGAAAGTGTCATAGTCTAATAACTTGAGACTTAAAATTGTTCAAAAGCAGCAATCGATATTTGTTAGAAATCATATATTTCAAGTGAAATATTTTTATCAAAATAAGTACTTCAAACATAGGACTATCCATAATTGGTCAAAACAGCCAATTTGACAGATAACTCTATACAAAATAATTATATATAGTATAAATGACCTTGAAAAATTTAGTTGTGGACAAAAATTAACAACGTAAAAGTATGAGTAGTTACTTGAATAACTAGCCAAAGTTCAGGTACCAAAATGTGACGTCACTTCATAAAAATTATAACTATGTTCACCAAGATGCTATGTTTCATGCATTAAAGAAATTGTAAGTCTTCTTAATTTAAATCCATGACACAGAATTATTGAGGCACTTGACTTTCTTTTCGGTATCTTGGTATTGGGAATATCTTACATTTCAGGAAATAAAATACCTTTATATTAATATATTTATATTTATGCATTCTCAAGAGATATTGTTAGATTTGCGCTCATTATTATAAAGGCAAAGTTAAGGATAATGTATAGATAAGTGTTTACACAATACTAATAACAAGCGGAGTTATTATTCTAAGCCCAGTTATAAGGAGATTGAAAGGTTTTCACTCAGTGAACCTTCAAGAGATTCAAGTATTCTATCCAACAACTCCTCAAAACATTGACCACCATAGGTTCCAACAATAAAGGAAAGAATTCTAACAAACTGAGACAGCTGCAAACACCAATTTCACAATAAATTGCCCATCCACTAGATCCCCAATCGATGCACTTAGCAAGGAGATAATTTCCAGAGTTCAGCCAATCATGTGTTATAGACGTAACAAATAAAGGAAATTCTTTTTCATATCAATGAATGGTCAACAGAACACGATAAAAGCGCAGGCAGGTGATATCTAACCTGCTAATCCAGCACAAGCTGATGAGAAAACAATCACTGGTGGTGCCTGCATTGACATACAACTCAGTTTACATACTAGAAAAATTGCAAACTGCAGGCATATACCAACAAATTAACTAAGCAGCTCACACAGAAATCAGTTGCACCAACAACAGAAGTTTATTGAAATGTACAATCTTCCAATGTTTTTCACTCCAAAGACAAATTCATGTCCAGAAGGAGAAAAGAAAAGCAACAAATGAGTTTATTATGTATAATAATCTCTCCAACTGCAGCTATGGAGTTCAGCAGGAGATTAGAACCTAGGAACACCAAGGATAAGGCAGAACAAAAACATAGAGAACTCTAGAATGAAGACAACGTAGGACCCATATACAATTATTGTAGACGTTCTGGTATGATGTCTATAATGAAAGAAAGAGTGAAAGGTAAAAATGCCCTTTTTTTCAAGTTTTCTGCTATTTGAATTTTGAGTTATTGAGAGTCAAAGCAAAATCACATCTCGAAGCTGCAATTTTGAAACGTATTTGCCAATGTAGTTTGGCTGGGAGCATTTTTAAGAAAGCAGTGTTCAAAAAGAGGACATTGTTCCCTATTTCTTCACGAAAGAAATGACATGTGGAGTCTGTCACTTTCAAATCCACCAAAAAAATAGAATATATGCAAATTAAGAAAAAGCTATATTTCAAACCCAAAAATAAAAAAGAAAAATCCAAGAGACTTACACCAATTAAAAAATGCAACCACATAGGCCCTTTCACCCACCTTCGCACAACTGGCATTACTGCAGCAACAGAAAATTATTGAAAGATGGACAAAGTTGAAAAGATAAGACAAGTCACACAATATGAAATTCTATTGATATTAATGATTCTCAATAAGGAATTAAAAAAGGCTGGCAATTGCATGTTCATGCAGCAAAACAGAAAATTGCTTCTTTGCTTGCTTAGAAATAATCACTTTTCAGCCTCCCTCGGAAATGTTGCATATTTGCCAAAATGGAGGTTACTGAAGATTAATGGAGCCAACCAGTGATACCATCTCTTTTATTAAACATATGCACCTCTAAAAGACTTGATTTTTGCATCAGGATCATGGGCATCAATGCTTCAAGGATGCGCCATTTTTACAAGCCTCTCCATACACTCCCGCCCTAAACCCAACACCCCAAAAAATAAAATAAAATAAAAAGGCATCTATAAGGTTTCTGTCCTCTCTCTCCTGATTAGACTGCTAATTTAAAGGTCTTTGTGCAGTGAGATCACACATATGTAGAATGGAGTCGCAATTTCGGAGAAATCCAGGGACTGAATTATTATGATTCATCCATTGTTCTCAAGCATGCTTTCTGAGCAAATAGTAATATTATCAAATAAAATTCCTATCCACAGTTTTATCATTGGTCTATCAATATAATTGCATGAGCCCACTGGCATCTTGATGCTTGACAGAGACATCTGTGGCACTGTGCAGTTATTTTATTTTATTATTATTATTATTTTTTTTTTACCAAAGCACTAAGCAGGTTTGATCTGCCAACTTTGGGCAAAGGAGTCGACCTTCCAACCAACAAGCAAGTTATCTACCCAGCTGCCCAAGTATCAGAAGTGATGGTTTAAGGGGAACCGATGGTTCTAAGTAAACAACAAATACTTTACCTCATCATAGGATAGGTGTTCTCAATAGGAAGAATGCTGGTTCTCTCCTAGTTGATCATATGGCCAGATCACCAGCCAATTTTACTTTGACGGTCCATGAAACACTTTGTTCATCTGCTTGGCTCTGGGACTAAGATGAAACTTTGTATACTAAAGTCGGTACATAAACTAAACTGCCTACTCTCACTCAATTGACTGGTTTGAGAGAATTGCATCTGCTAATTGTCAAGAAAGCTTAGAATGTCTGACCTGCATGGCTAACTAATAGGCATCTGCATCTTCTGAGATTCCTTGCACTTTGGTGCAAAAATACATCCTATATCAAGGCTACCCCAAAGCTGTAATGATGAGCTTCTGGACTCAATTTCAGTATCTAATCCTAGTAGAATTGGATGATGATCTGATCCAAGCTAGATGATTTTGGGCCTTAGCTCAAGGGAATCTAAGAATTATTGTTCATAGCTCTAATGGATAGCATTGTATGATTCTATCATAACCAACACCACCCTCCCCACTTGCGCAAAAATCTGAAGTCATCCCAACCATTATCAAGGCTCACTTTCCTATTTATTCTGTTGAGGATTCATTGAAGTGTCTAAAGGGTGATCATGAATCCTGCCTGCTATCCAGAAACGTCGACAAACCTCATCTTTTCTGTTTAAGGTAAACTGAAAACCCCACACAGCATTCGTTTATCCCTATGTTGAACTTCAGTAATTTTCATGGTTGTATGTGTCATGGTATTTGAGAACCAAAATACAAATCTTGGAAGCAATAAGATTATCCAACCATTGAACCCTGTGAACTGATGTTCCAGGCACTTTTTGCTGATGGAAATTGACTAGGAAGCAAGCTTCTGGAAGAAATTGGATTTTCTAAGTTCCATTAACCTGCTTAAAGCCCAACAGTTCCAAAAGACAAATACAAGTATAAAATTTAATACACAATTACAACATGGTGCACACACATCCAGAGACGGACCTTCTGCTCTATCTGTAATATCAGTGTGTCATTGGCACAAACCAGATTATCTCCGACTCCCTGTTCCTTAATGAAAAGTTCGAAAGGAATCATCACTTCACAAAGAATGAAATATACTAGTTCAATAGAGTTCACATCTTGGGAAATCCACTATGATTGAGAGAAAGTAAACAGTGATATTGATGATCTAATATACGTGAACAGAAAGAAGCAAGAGATGCAAACTGAAATTAGAGATATAGCTTAAAAAAAAAAAAAAAAAAAAAACCTCAGAAAGTAGATCACTATCCTTCCATCCAAAGAAAGTTCTCTAAGGGTAGAGTTTGTGGTCACTTTTTATACAGAATTTGGATAGCTGGTTAGTGTACACAGCTTGACTGCACAAGAACCACTCAGTCATCAAAAGAAAGTACCCAACATCATAGAATCATTAGTAATATAAATAGTCGTGATTGTCACCCATCAGTATTAACCATAAGTCTACTATAAACACAAGGATCATAAAATTTGAATCAACCAAATATATGCAAATGGAATTTTTTTTTTTTTGTGTGTGTGTGTGTGTGTGTGTGTGTGTGTGTGTGTGTGAGAGAGAGAGAGAGAGAGAAGAGAGATTACCATGATTGAATCCGTAAAAGGCACTCGTTGTGCCACCAACAGCAGAGCCAATCTAGAAAAGTGCACATGATAAGTTTAAAACAACCCTTAGAATACAACTGAAAAAGCCATATTGAACAAACAATTGTATTAATTAAAAGAAGTTGCATTACCATAGAGAAGCTGTCCCTGACAAATGCTGGTACCGTCCAGTCACTAGTCTCCTAGTATCAATGAAATACATGAACATCTTTCTGAGAAAAGAATGTCCAATAAAAACAACCCAAAAAAACTAATAACAGTTTTCAATACCATTTCCTTTGTAAGAGGGCCCGCACAATGATGACATCTTGATTCAGTGCTATGATTCTTATCCACCATAGCTTCACCACAATGCCCGTCTCTACATTTAGATTTATCATCTTCATAAGTACCAGAAATACTCAAATGGGACTCACTTGCCATGTGAATTGAAGAGTGGTAAGCAAACATTAATAAATGCCCAGCACATTGTTTTTTTTTGGAAAATTAGACACCTCACTGCCATGCGTGAGAATCAAAATTTGTCACATGCCCACCAATCATATGTCAAGTGTGTATAAACTTTGATAAATTTTCAAATATGTATTGGTAACAATTTCTGGCTCAGCATTACTAACAAATCCCCAAACCAAATTAACCAAGAAAAAAAAAATCTCCAAACCAACATAGTTTGAAAAAGAAAACACAAAAAACTGATAGAATACAGTATGAGTTTTCAACAATGCCACAAAATAACTCACTGACTGCAAAGCAGCAGCACAAATTACCAACAATTTCTTTTATTGAGTTCTAACTGGTTTATCAACATTGACCTTAGCTAACAAAATATGGATGCCGTGGAATGTTGTTCTGATATTTGAATGTAATTTTTTTTTTTACTTCAGTCAAACATCATAACAAACCTAGTGAATGACTCTTATTATATATGAACAGATAAAACATTATGTGGATTATACAATTAATTGGTGAGCTGCAATTTATGAATAGCCACTAAGATGCTAAACCTGAAATGCGAATCACATTCGGTTCGCAGACTTTCAGGTCGCGCCCTGGGTTGAGCAGTACTAATGGGCTTGTGGCCTGGGCACTCGGCAGGGAGAGCTGATCAGCATTGGGGTTCTCTCCTCTCTATCTTCTTATTTTGTTTTCATTTACTGCTGGGAAGAAGAAATTGGGAATTTGAGTGGATTGTAGTACTTGCAAGAGCCATGCAAGCAGGTTAAATGGGCAACCCACCACCCCACTAAATTTTTTCCTTTTCTTTTAATAAAAACATTTAATATTATAAAACAAACATATCGAAATAAAGATTGTTCTTTTTTCAATTAAAACTTCACAAAATGTATACAAACATATAGTATTTACGTATAAAAGGAAAAATAGACAATCCCAATTCCCAATTGACATTGCTTCAGTTCGAGTCCTGCCTTAATTTAGCTTAGATTATTAAAACAATTGCAGGTCTGAAATCGTAGAGATGTCAATATAATTAAGCAGAAATTTTTATATATTGAAAGATCCTATATCATCAAGTTGCAGCAGGATAAGGAGCATTACACAAAGCTGAAAGTCTATCAACATAAAAGTAAGCATAAACAGCTAAAAAAGAATGCTACCGAAATTAAGTACCCATATTCGGAAGAAGAACGACGAGTAGAACATAATAAACTTACATCAGCCATGTACAGATTAACACGAAATAGCAGCACTAATTTGAACGTAAGAATGTTAAGGATGAAATTCAAAGAACTGATTTTTACACCCAATCGACGCAACAAACAACCAACTGAAGAAACAAAAAATTCTGACACGTATGGGTGAATTCAATCAACGCATCCAGGCAATTGATATATAGTCTAAGCTCAAAATAACAACACTACTACATACCCTATGTCGGGCAGAGAAGAGACAGAAGATGATCGTCGCAGGGAGTGGAGAGTGGAGAGTGGAGAATGGACGAAGTTCGGGGCTCACCCAGAGACAGAGGCGGAAGAGGGAGGAGACTTCGGGCTTTTTTTAATTATTATAAGAAGATTAAGAAATAAATGACAGTTGGCGTTGCCTCTAGCCTCTTGCTTCTTGATAAACTACTTTAAATAATATAATTATTTTTCAAATTTGTACAGTAATGCCTATGCTAAAATAAAGAATATATATATATATTTGAATATATTTGAACATACAATAATTTTCTTACTTAAAAATTTACTAAAGAAAGTTATAAATTAGCAAATAATATCTTTTATAATAGATGGGATCGTATTAAAAGTATGTGCAATTAAAGTAACTTATATTTCTATTCTTTAGTTTTTAATTAAATTAAAATGTGTTGACACTTGACAGAAAAGCAAAAAAAAAAAGAAAAAAAAAAGAAAAAAGAGTTACTTGACGCTGTGATTGTATTTTATTGGATAGGGTAATGACAAATATTATTATAATAGACTTAACACAGTTGCTAAAATTAATTAAAAAAAATTAATGTACAGACAGTGTGAAAAATACATAAAAAAAGAAACATTTAAGCTATATTTTCTAATCACTTTTAAATATTAAAGCTTTCTATCAAAACGAAGAAGCAAATTTAGGGGGGGTGAAACACTATGCTATATCATCTATTGCTATTATGAAGAGAGTATAATTATTCAATTTCGATATTTTAAGCTAAAATATTAAAACTTTCTTTCATATATACCTTCTACTTTCCATATTTTTCTCGGTCTATATATTTTTTCAGTTTTATACAATTTTTAAAATCTCCACAGCTACCTACTCTTTCCAGGATCATTTATGTAGTATAGTTTTATTATTATTATCAAAATTATTCATTTTACAATATTGTTTATTTTTTTCCACTGGCATTGCAAGTGTAAAGTGCTAGTGAGTTGTTAAAGAAAAACAACAATAAATATTTCGTGAGTAGTTCAAGGAAAGTCAACACTATAATGTCATAGTAATTATTTTTCTCATGAGTTGTTCAAGGAATTATTTTTATTTCATAATATATTTTGCTTTAATTAAAAAAATAAATGTTCTTTTTTTTTTTTTTCCCACTGAATGTGTTGTTTCTCTTATTCATAGACCGTAACATGTTATGTAATAAAAAAATTAAAGAAAGAAAGCGAAAAAACAACACTAAATATTTCGTGAGTAGTTCAAGGAAAGTCAACACATATGTCATAGTAATTATTTTTCTCATGAGTTGTTCAAGGAATTATTTTTATTTCATAATATATTTTGCTTTAATTAAAAAAATAAATGTTCTTTTTTTTTTCCACTGAATGTGTTGTTTCTCTTATTCATAGACCGTAACATGTTATGTAATAAAAAAATTAAAGAAAGAAAGCGAAAAAAAAATACAACACACTCATAAAACTTAGCCATCGTGCTATATAATATCATCCTCTTTTTAATCTAAAAAGTCTATACAATAATATTGTATAATATTATTGGGATATCTCGCTTTTGATTAGTATTATTGAAATTGAAATCACAAATAGAAAAAAGAAAAACCAACTAGGAAGATAATAAGAATCCCATCTTTATAGAATATTTGGAAAAAAAAAAAAAACAATGTAGTACTTAATGATTAGTGGTAATAATTGAAAACAATATTTCTAAAATATAAATTTCTTATTTTCTTATCCCTATTTTCTCTATATACTAATCACTAAGACCTAATAGTATTTGCAACTTTCTATAGTACTACATCTATAAAAATTACAAAAACAAACAAATCCCACAAATCCAATGTTATATTTATTATGATAACTAAGTTTTATTCATCCAATTATGATTTTAAATGAGTAAATTATATCAAAATGTCGCAACGTTTAGGAATAAGTTTATCTAAGGTCACAACATTTCGAGTAATTCATTTAAGGTCACAATGTTTAAGGAAGTAAGTTATCAATGGTAACCTTAATTAACTCACTTCTCTAAACGTTATAACCTCAAATGAACTATTTTAAACGTTATAACCTCATATGAATTTACTCCAAAATGCTGTGACTTTTTAATATAATTTATCTTATTTTAAACGAACGTTACTGCTAAAAAACTAAGATCACTACCATTTACAAATTTACATTATGTCATTAGTAGGAATGGTTATAAAAAAAAAAATGTATATTACATTACCTTAAATGAAATTCATAACTAAAAAAAATGGAATAAAGTAATTCCACCTAAATATAAACTTTTAATTTTATTATTGTTCCAATAAAAAGTAAAATGTCGCACAATTCAACAGAATATATATTCTCGTGCCTTCATGTTTTAATGTGAGAAATTACCACTGCAAAGAAAATTAAAATTTAATCAATCAAAATGGAAAATACGCAAAAAAAAAATATATTTTACACATCATCACTTAAATATGTTGATGAAAATACAACATTAAATTAGTATCTATAAAAAAAATAAAAAGGATACCTTAAAACAATTGCAATATGGATAAAGAGAACCTTGTTAAAAGTTAAATTTTCTAGAGACTACATCTCTCTTGAAGTTTGATGTGTGTGTGTATCATTAAAAAATAACTAATAACTAATTTTTATAATGAATGAGAAATAATTTTTTAAAATAAAATATACACCCAAGTGTATAGTCTAAGATGAATATATTGATGATATAACTTTAAAAGTTATCCTAACCACAGAAAGTAACCAAACAATCCTAATTTATTGGTTGCATATATTTTTATTATGTTTTAAAAGCAATTTCTTATGGAAAATAGATTATGAATATTCCTCAATCAAATATGAATGAAAAAGTTATTTGACCACACAACTTTTGAGATTTGAATTCATACATTCCATCCTCTTCAAGTATTTTTCAATGTTAATATTAGGCCACAAATATCCATACAACTAAATCAGCAAATCTTTACGTTTTCCTCTTGTATCATTAATGCTGACGTGCTGACCGTGATAGCAATATTTGTGCTTCTAAGAAAACCTTTTAGTGCCTTCACCAGTCACCACCCATTAATGAGCCTTCAAAAGGAAGGGAGACCAGATAAAATTAAATAAAATTAGAGATACTACGGTTAGAATTTGGTTCAGGGTTAAAGGTTTTAGAAATAACAATTGTTCAAATGTAGAGAAAGAGACCACAAGTAACCATTGTTGGTTACAAATTTTAGGAGAAATGAGAACCAAGAAGGAAACCCTCGTATGAAAGTAGGAGAAAGAATGGGAAAAAGGTATTAAATGTGACAGTTAAAAGTTTTAAATTGCATGAAAGCGAGCAATTAAAAATTATTTTAAAACTATAATTTATAAAGTAGAGATGAATAAACTGATCGTGACTTGATGATAATAAATAAATAATTTGAAGAGAGGTATGGAGCTTCTATACACAACGAGAAAGATAATATTAATGGAGGATGTAATAAGACTACTCAAAGAAGCCATTTTTCTTATCATTTTTTAAATACACTTAATAAAGAAACATGTCTAAAATCCGGCAATTTATACGCTTATAATAACCTCATCAATTTAGCAAACCATCACAATAAGCTTCATCATATATCAATAGCTGAGAAGCCATCCAAATGGCTAGAATAGGGTAGCAAGGCAGGGAGTGTTTCACTGCCTCTCATCTTAATGCCTAAGATACCTTTAAGCCTTAACCGGTCTCACACCAAATCAATAGGAAACTCTATAAAAAAAGCTCATACCTTCACTACAAAAGTTAGGTGCACCTCAAACACCAAACTACGCATACCTAGTAGATCTATTATTTCCAATAGACTTAACTAATCTATCAAAGCATAATACAAGTACAAAGAATCGTGTGTTATACATCAACTACCATACATTATCTTTAGGCTCAATTAATCATGGACATTGATGAATTTTGCTATAAACAACTTTACAACTAATGGGCACACAATCAACCTCACTTAGACGACCACGCTACAAATTGCCCTCATTCCATGGAATTTTCAACTCCAACAATGATTCTACAACCACTATGGTTGATCAATAATGAAATATCCAAACCCACAACTAGTTAAATTAGAAATGGTTTAATTGAATAATATAATAATAGTTAATTTTGATTATAGTTAAATAGTTTAAATAAATAAAATAAGTAAACAATGAAAAAAGGAATAGATAATTGGATGTAATTAAATCAGTAAATAGATTTGAATTGAAATTGAGATTTGAAATATTTTATAAAATCATCTATTTTCCTTAATAACTTTCCTTAATAAATCAAACTATCTAATTTTAACCCCAATTCTTTGTTTTAAACTCCTTTATTCCAAATTCAAATTCATAAATCTCAAAACAAATATTTTAAATGTTTTGAAAACTCATAAACCCTTACACTTTAGTTATATTTCATTTTATAAAGTCTTTATAAATTTTGAAATCGATTACTTGTTTAAAAGTATTAGTTTTAGACCTAACCCAAATTAAATATCAGATTTTGATAAATTAAATTTTTGAACTGTGTTTTTATATCAAATTATAAATTCCTAATATATATGTTCTCAAATTATTTTCAAATTAGTTTTGATACTTAATATAATTATCTAAAAAGTTTAAGCTCTAATCCCTTGTTGATAAATATCTTAAAATTTTTCCTTTAAATATCTTTTTTTCCCTTTTTGTATTTTTATTTGGCTGCTCTAATCCTTTTCTCTTCCTCTCTCTCCATCGATACTTTTTCTTCTTCTTCTCTTTCTCTTCAATTTTCCTTTTCTTTCTCAAATTCAAACCTAAATCTCGATTTAAACAAGATTATAGAATAAATCAAAGGTAGAAATCAAGATTTAGGATGGAAAAACAAGATTGAAGTGGAGGATTTAAACTAGGAGAAGTGGTGGGAAAAGATTAAGATGTTGTGTTTGCCTAAAAGATAAGGTCTCTTGTTTTCTTTGTTGTAATTGTTGATTTTGCTTGCAAATATTGTATTAGAGCTAGATAGATGTAGATCTTGTGATAAAACTTACAAGTTAGTAATATATGATTATGTATGTTAAAAACCTAAATATATGCATAATTAGGTAGACTAAGTGTTTGATGAAATGATTTATGGTAATGAGACGTAAATATACAAATGTAGTGTGTAGGAGACAAGATTATGCATGTTTATGCTTATAATAAGCTGTTGTTATTGATATATGATGGATTAAGTAGATAAAGATTTGTGTAAAACACAAAGGAAAAACGCATGTAGGTCCTCCTACTATCACAGCCGTTACGGCCCATGATCTGCTTAGCATAAATCATTTTCAAACATAATGGCCTGATCACGACCGTGACGAGGAGCATGATCTCCTCTGATAACATTTTTCTCCTTGATCGCAGGTGTGACAAGGACCGTATCGAGCATTACGGCCCCCAAAATGGCCGTTATAAGACAAATGATGGAGATCACATACCCCATAATGGGTGTGATGATGATTACGGCCCCATCCATAGTCGTCAAAATCATGATTTTACCTATCCGATTCTACGAGTTTACGATTTTAGGAAGCTCTTTCGAGTTGACTCGTGTATATAATCATTTTCTTATAGAATCATATGATTTCAATCGAGTCTCCATGTAAATTCTGTAGAATTTTATATTTTTAATCCAGTTTACCGATTTTACCTTTTTAAATCAAATAAACTAAAATATAAAGTATATAATTGTATTTTTATAAGCTTATCAACTATCAGAATGGCACACAATTCCTATCGCATTACAATATTGTGTTTAAACTCTTTCTTTATCTGTTTCTCTCCTTCCCCAACTCTCTTGTTATACATTTATAGAATTCGTTTAAGTGGAGTTATAGCTATAAAGTTTAAAAGAAAAATTTTCTAATTCTTCTATATATCTAAAAATTTAAGATACATTGAAAAGTTAGATACTTCGTCAATTCATGACTTTTTGCAAATAAAATAATAAAAAATAACTTAATTTTAGCTCTACTCGCTTTTTTTTTTTTTTTGTACGTTATATTATAAATTAAGGGTTATTATGAAAAAAAGAACTTAATTTCTTTATTTTTCTTATATCCATTATATATTTGCAATTTTTTTTTTTATGAATCTATGAGTATACATATAGTTTCTCAAAGCTATTTTACATAGGTTGTAGAAACTTACGATTCTGTGTTTCAGTTCTGCATTCGATTCTACAAACCTCCTGTACGTCCCAATGGGTACCCTAAATGTGACAGCCCGTCGTACGTAATATTAAAATTTGAGAATGACTACTTAGTCACTCGAAGCCTTCATATTGGTACAAGACATACATTCACAACAAAAGAAGGTCGGTGGAGGTATAATTTAAGATGATGCAGTGGAACAATCAAAATAACATAGTCTTAATAAATCAAAATATAAGGTCGTATAACTTTTGCCAGGCATTCTCCTGATAAACCTCCGTAATAACATAGTCTTAATAAATCAAATGACTAAAACTAAAATATTTCTAAAGGAAATCTAATCTAAAGTCTTCCAAATAGAATTTCTCCAAAAGCTCCCCAAAAACGTAGGCTCTACCCAGACGGTCATGATGGTCTCGAGCACAAAAACAATGATCCTAAAACATTAGAAATCTATTGGGGAATAAGCATAACTAGCTCAATGAGATATTCCTTACGCAGAATGTACTCCTAACAAAGTAATCAAACAAGTCCATTAAGCAAGCATATGAAATGCAATAACCATATGATCGAACAATATATACGACTATCTGGTTTCATATATAGGATGGATTTACCCCTCCATCGGTGGTTAGGGAATGATTTGAATGGGTTACCAACAACCTTCTTAAAATTTTGCGCTTATCTTGGGGTTTGAATGAGTCGTACTACTAGTCCCTAGGCTTTCCTTACCCAAAGTGATCGATTCAGCTCTGCTGCACCTTGAGACCGTATTCCTGAACATTCTAATTTCTCAAGATATAGCTAGACATTTACCTTTCCAGTCCTACGCTGAGGAGCACTAGCAAAATGTGAAATGATATTCTAAGTGATATGCATAAGCATTTAGTTTAAGGGATTTCCAATCCGACATTAATTCATTTAAGGCGATCAATCAATATTTGCACACATAGTAATATACATAAGACAATTTATATCAATCAACCAATTGAGCTCCGATATACTTATCGTTATTCATCACACATAAGGAACCACATACATAGCTCCCATGATAACCTGCATGCATATCAATTTTTATCTTTTCCTAACATCTAGTGCTCTATTCTATAAGCACATGCGCAAATACATAACACGTAAAGAAAACTCACTCATCCATTCGCAATCTTCTTAGTCGTAGTAGTCCTTGGAAGGGAAATCTTGCATTCTTCGTCGCCTAGACAAAAGAAATATCAGGGATGACATTTCATTAAATTTCTACTCAAACTTTCTAATTCTATTTTTCTATGTTCGTCAAAAATCGTGTAAAATGAAATTCCAACTTAAAATGGTCATAGATTGCTCATTTAAACTAGGAATTTTGCATATTATATGTCGTTTTCTATATATTCAAAAATATCTATCTATTTCTAAGGCTATTTTTATCATAAAAAAGCCCTTTGGGTTAAAAAACAATAGGGTATAGAATCATTACGAAATTCCAATTCCTTAAAACACAATTTTTCAAACTTTCCTTCATCCAAAAATCCTTAAGTAAAAATATAAATATTTATATGGTTGAAAAATCATTTGAATACATACATACATATATATAGACTCATATTGTATGCAAAACTTTAATTGCGTTGTCTCAATGATTATATTTCATAAAACAATTTGTCTTACGGTATTAAAAACTTGAACTTTGACAAATACCCTTATATGTGTTTTCAAAAACATTATAAATTCTTGGGTTATTATAAATGAGTATATTCTATAAATTTTGTTTTTTAATTTCTTTTCTAAGAAAAATTAATTTTTCTAAACTTTGATCCTCTAAAATATCTACAAATTTTATCTCTAGTGGTAAAGAATGAAGTTCCTAAGATTTTTCCTAAGTTGTTGATGGCCTCAAATAATTTGAGTTGTATGACTTATATTCTTCCTTTTAAAGGGCTTTGATTGAAAATTATAAATAATTTTTTTTCTTTTTATGTTTCTATTTCCTAACTTCTTTAAAGATATATTTTATTTCCAAAAACTTTGGTCTTTTAAGTCCTTATGAAATTTTTACTTAGAATTACTTTCAACATTTTCTTAAGTTGTTGATATTATCTATTGTTTTTGAAACCTGTCATGTTTATATTCTTCTATTTCTTTGAAAATGAGTTTATTATTTAGAAAATTGACAAACTTTTATTTCTCTAAGGGGATTTAATATACTAGTGGTTTGATTCTTGTCTTAACTTTGAAAACTAGTTTAGTTCTTAGTTCTTATTATGGAATTAGAAAAGAAGTCATATAATTAAGTTTTTATGAAAAATTTGGATATAAAAAATTTATTAACACAAAGTTTTAATAAACTTTATGTTACCCATTATAAAAAGATAGTGTTTATTTCCTTAGTTAATTTCTTTGGTAAAAATCATCTTTATTGCCATTAAAGAAAATTTATGATGGTTTGTCTAAATTTTTTAAAAGAATTTATAAAAATACTTTTTCTATGTTTTTTATGACAAAATCTTTATTTAGGTTCAAAGTTATATAATAAAAGAGTTTGGTTCCATTTTTCCTTTATTAAAGAAAATTCTACTTTAATTTTGTTGAGATAATATCATTATAATGATGTATGCACATGATTATGTAGTATAAAAATGATTAAAATACAACATAGTAATGTGTGGAAGATATAAGAAGAAAAAGTAAGCAAAATAATAAGATCAAGTATTTGGAACCTTAGCTTCATTAAGGTATCCCGGTTAAGCATTGGGAGACTTAGCTTCATCAAGGTAACCCGATCAAGTATTGGGAGCCTTAGCTTCATTAAGGCAACCAGGACTAAGAATGGACTTGTCCCAAAAAAAAAAATAAAAATAAAAAGAAAGAGAAAGAAAAGAAAAACAATAATAAGAGCAGTAATAATAGTAAAAACAAGTTAATAAGAGTTAGGGAGCATTTAGGCTATATGAAATATATATGTATATATATGGATAATAACATATTTATAAGGTTAAGTTAGGAGCATAATAACAACATAATATTATCATAATGACAAGATAATAAAATAGGAATTCTTGGCATGTGCAAGAACAAAACATGAACATATTGTTGTTTGTACAACTCATATGAGTTTCAAGAAACAACACCATAGCCATGCTAAGTTATATGACATGGAAAAACAAATGGTAAGAAGTGTTTATCTAAAATGTGTTTATGTTGAAGGATGATGATGATAGATGTAAGATTATGTGGGTAGTGATATATGGTAAATGGTTTATGTGTAGATAAGAATTTTGGAAGGCTTTGGTTGAAGAGAGTTTTGGTAGAGAGGAATTGTGGAGAGAGGATTTGAGGAGTGATTTTAGGAGAGTTTTGTTATGATAAATGAGTGTGTGAAAGAAGTGGAGGGAAATAAGGTATTTATAGATAAATGTGAAGGGAAATTTAGAGTTAATTAAACAAAAGAAAAAGAAAATGAAATGGAGGAAAGGAGAGAGAGGGGTGGACGGCAATGGAGAAGAGGGAGAGAGAAAATGTGATAAAAATTCATTTTTGTCATGAAAAGTAATAATATGTAAAGTGTGACGTGAAATAAAGTTGTATGGGAAAAGTAAAAAGTAAGAAAATAGGTACATAAGTAGTAAGAATATGTTGTACAAAAGTAGAGATAAATAAACAGTAATGAATAGTGTAGAATAGGATAATGAATAGTAAAAAAGAATAATAAATTATGTATAGTAATAAAAATACACGTAAACGAGCTATATCAAATATTTTTAGATTCCGAAAAATTTTAAAACTGATATTTTTTGAATCCTTATATTGTTATGAGTCTAATGGTGTTATTGGAATATTTTTACCATCCGATGTACCAAGGCACAATTTTCGAAAACTGATCCCATTTGGATCCGAAACACACTAGAAATTAGCGAATATGATACTTTTAAGCTTTACTATATTATTATGAACTATTAT
Organism: Combretum micranthum; assembly: GCA_024138025.1. Lineage (NCBI taxonomy): Eukaryota > Viridiplantae > Streptophyta > Magnoliopsida > Myrtales > Combretaceae > Combretum > Combretum micranthum. The sequence continues at coordinate 862,818 of JAMXBD010000015.1, read as the reverse complement.
CCATAATTATCTCTATTTCGTTATTTAGGGTTTAAGAGCACGAGATTGCCGGATCTAAACACTAGGGTTTGTTGTAGACTTTGTTGACTTTTAGGGTTTCGGTTTGACTTCCGGTTTTTTGATTTATTTGTAAGATCATAAAATTTGGGGTTTTTGGCCATGTTATATTTTTTGTTCAAAATTTATGTTTTACTTTATTTTTATGATTTATTTAATATTTTTCAGTTACTAGGATTGTTTAATCGAGTCTAGGGTTATGTGATCGACTCAGTTTGACTTTTGTTATTAATTTAGATTTTTTATTTCAAAATTAATCGAAAGGCTTAATGTTCTATAATTTTTTTGTTGAATATTATTTGGATATTCCGTCTCGATTTATGTGTTAGGAATCGGATAAATGAATTGTCTTATGTTCGTGTTTTGAGTCGAACGATTATTGAATTTTCTATTTTTATTTTTGAAGGTTGTATTTTTTTAAGGCCATGAAATTTCATATTTGATATTGTTTAGGGTTTGGTTTTAACTTGTGTCGGCTTTTAGGGTTTTGATTCAGTATTTTAATTCCAGGATTATTTTTAAGAGTTACGAAAAATTCAGGGGTTTACACCTCCAACGATTCTACGTAGAATCATGAGTTTGACAACCTTGGCCCCATCACGAGCGTGATCCATCCCCTAGAGCTGTTCATAAGCAAAAAAAAAAATAAATGAATAAAAAAAGAAGAAAGAAAAATAAAATGAAATAGATAAATGATAGTTAATGTGATGTGTTAATTAAATGATATAATTAAGCATGAGTTAAGTGGATTTATAGATTTAATAAATGATTTGATTAAACATAGAATTAGATATAAAATGAACTTAGTTAGTAATCTAAGTTCAACTTGGCTTAATGAACTTGAATGAGCTAAAATGAATTAGATTGATTAAGTTTAATCAATTTGGCTAAGATTAAGTTAGCATAAACTTAAGTTAATATGAATCATAGTTATAAAATGAATTAGTTAATAATTTTAGTCTAGCTTGACTTAAATGAACTTAAATGAGTTAAATGAATTAGATTAAATAGGTTTAGTCATTTTGGCTTAGTAATTGAATTAAATGATTTATTCTAATCAATTTGGCTATGATTTAGTTAGAATGAGTTAATAGTTAATAATCGATTTAAGTTAATGAGATATGATAACATTAAATTAATATGGTGAATATATTATTTCAAATGTATGTTTGATTTGAATATGAATGTTTTTGGTATATGAATACTTTGATGATGTATTTATAATAAGAGACCATAATAAAGCGAAAGAAAATACTTTGACAGATAAAGAAGAATTGTCCATATTTTAGCGGGGCGAGATTTGCAACCATAGTGGAGTTTCTAATTAGTGTCTAATCAAATAGGTTCTAAAATGAACTTGAAGTGAATAGATAATTAATTTAGTTTCTTATATAGTTTAATTCTCTTAAACAGATGTTTGAGTTTGGTTTCTGGATCTTTTGGATTATCTTCTAAGATAACATTTGAGCCTTTGTTTGAATTTCATATAAAAGGTCTGTAATAACTTGCGTGTTGGATATTAGGATAGGCATCCTAAAATGAATTAAAACTTAAACTCGGCTTAATAATTGATGAGTGATGGTTGTGCATGTGTTGTTGAATCTGGTCCAAGGAGCGGTAACCCTGTCATGATGCAATAGCATGGTAGTTAGGTGCTGAGATGTCATGATGCAATGACTAATACCATGATATAATGATGATTTTATATGTAACTTAGTGGGTAGTTGATAAGGCAAATGGTTTTGCGTAACATTTACTTAGGCTCGAAATAAAGTAACATGTTTTAGTTTACGTTTATGGGATCGGTTGAATTAACTGATGTTATGAACTGGAATAAGTGTTGCGCATGAAGGCTATGAACCCTAGATGAGGTTATTTTCTCTTTCTCGGATAGGTATAAGAGATATAGGTATCCGAACTTCTTATATCAATCCCCTGAGCAGCTACTTACTCAGGACCCCTTGACTCCCATTGACTTGTGTCGGAGTGTGAGTGCTCTAGTGTTCATTTGTTTATTTTAACGAAAAGATAATAACTTATTGATTGATGCATTACATTTGATTAAGCTTGTGTGTCACTCCATATGTGATTGTGTTACTGTGTACTAGGTTTTGGCTCATTATTATTGTTGTTATTCTTTTTCTAGGTATTTTATTGAATCGATGAAAATGAATGATTGATGATGATAATGTTGGTGATGTTGATGAGATGATGAGGATGGTGTTTATGTTGTTAATGTCTGATTTAGGTTATGGGAAATATTGGAGATTTGAGAAGAAAAGTGAAGTGAGTTTAGGACCATATGTGTATTTTATTTTACTTCGTTTTGTTAAAAAAATGGATTTATCTTTTGAGTTTGTAATTATTTTAGAGAGGGCCTGGTGGTGCTCATATGTCTGTAAACGATAATCTACCTTTGAGAGTAGATTGTAAAATGATTTTATAAAATTTTATTTCTTAGAATATTGGTCTACTCTGGTGGGAGTAGAGATTTATAAATTATTTTATAAAGTTTCATTCACCATTGTTAAATCCAGTTGTTTTAGAATTCTAAATAAACAATTTCATTAATTAAAATCGATTAGCAATATTCATGATAAACATATCCTTTTAGGAAGCCTGAGCGTGTAACACATAAAGTATTATATATAGCGATAATGCTTTAATTAAATTTTAGGGTGTTACAAATAAACAACCTACAATTAATCAAAGGTTCTATATGAGACAAGTGTTGCGCACCACACCCCCCTCCCCCAACTACCTACACCATGACAAGTGACTTAACCACAATTGGGACACTTAACCACCAATATAAGCCTCTACTAGGCTACAAAAAGTGAGCACTCATTGCTTGAAATAAAAAAGTTGTAAGAGACCAAGCCATCTTCATCATTCTAACAATAAAATCCAGGAGGATTTCCACCCTATACAAAGAATCTCGAGCAGTCTAAATCGGAATTCTTATCCACAACATTTATAACACATTTAGTTGATGTCAGATATTTCTATTGGTGTCCAAGGAATATTGATGATAAACACATAAATCTTTATTTTAAAATATGTGATTTAATCTAAAAGAAAAGAAAAACCAGGGATAATGTCATGTTTATTACCTTAACTTTACCTTAATATTCAATTAACTACCTAATTAACTCTATTAAGTTCGTTAGCTAACATGACACTTTCCACCTATAAGAACTTGCTACATGACATCTTATTTATATTTAAGATCATCATAATTACTGATGTAATTATTATTTTATTCTTATTTTAGATTTTATTATTGCTATAATTAATATATCTAGGAACAAAAGAAACTTCCAACTCACTCATACCTAACCAACTAAGCCCAGACATAATGGGCCTGCAATAACATCTACTCATTAAACCCTTACTTTCTTATGTCTTGTAGCTTGGTATTTCAGTAATGGTTTGTGCTATAGTACATTATAAATCAGAAGGGACAATGAGTTTTCACAAAGCCAAACCAATCAAGCAAATTCAACCAGTGATTTTCAAGCATGACAAAATGGCAAACAATTTGGGGGTAGTGCTATAGCATTGCATAGGGTTGTAAACAAGTTAAGATGAATCGATACAATATCAAGCTCGAACTCAACTAGAATTAAAAACTCGAAGCTCGATCAAGCTTTGATTTTTAAGCTCAAACTCGACTCGATTTAATACTCGATAAACTCGACATGGACTCGATTAAGCTCGATTATTTTTTTAAATATTGATTTAACTCTATGAGTATTTAATACTCGATAAACTCGAACTCAAACTCGACTCGCCTCTATTTAATATTCATTTAAACTCACGAACTCACCGAGCCAAGTATTTGGAAACTTGAACTCGAATTCGATAACTACTCAAATAGCTCAAACTCGAGCTCAACTAGATTGTAAGCGAGTCGAATTCGAGCTTTTACCGAGTAAAACTCGAGTAGCTCACGAGCTGTCTTAACTCACTTACAGCCCTAGTGTTGCACGTGTGCTTCTGAGTTTGTTTAGGGTTGCTGGGTCGGCGAAGGGGTGGTGGTGTGGTGCTGTGCTCGATAGTTGGATGGTGGGTGTTATGGTCATGGAGGTACGATTTTTGGGTTTGTGTGGTGTTTTGGATGGTGGTTTTAGGATGGGTTTTTAGAGAGGGAGAGGGAAGGAGTTGGCTAGAGAGAGAAACATAGACACAAACCTACACATACGGCCAAATCCAACCTTCACCAAATACCACGGACTTCTACTAAACACATACACAAATTAGGCTCTATTTTTCATTTTAAAAATAGAGTATGCCAAAGGTCTATTAAAAACACAATAACTATTGGAAAAGACGTATGGGAATTGTGCTTAATACTATCTAAGGAATGCATAAGAAGGTAATGCTGCAAATTTAAATCAGTTAATCAGTTATTGAAACCAAGCATTGCTTTTTCAAGTAAAGCTCTAAAAAGTTTATTCTCTACTTACACTACCTTTGTTCAACGATAATCATTATTAGAATATGCCACATTTGAGCAAATAATTGCAATTGCACAGACATGTGCTTTGCCCAAAACCAACTTGAGTGTAAGTACTATAAGTTTATCAAGTAATAGCATGTCAAGGAAAGGACAATTAGGGTAGCCAGTTCTCACTTCGTATATTCCTCTTAAAATGCATCTCATATTGACTCAGGTAGATGATGCTTTCTCACTTTTTTCTAAAAGACAATTGGGATAGCCGTTTGTCTTTCCATTCATAAAGAATACTAGTTGTCCCATATTGCCAAAATGATAACAATGGACCTTCTATATAACACCAACTAAAGGAAACACACTTGAGTTGGTAAACAAATTAGAGATATGTCGATCTAATATTTGCATCTTAATACAATTAGGCCTTTTTCAAGCCCCAAAGAATTTATACTTGTTAATAAAACAATTTTAACAATAATAATTGTGATAATAAAATTAATTATAATGAAATTAAATGATATAATTATATATTAAATATAGTGATAATAATGATTTAATTGAAAAAATAAAAAAATTGCTTATAGTGGACACATGGCATTCTTATATTGACCAGATTGTCCACGTCATCTAACGGAGTTAGCTTAGGTAGTACACGGTCAAGTTGAGGTAGCAACATGGCATTGTCCAAAAAAATGTTTTTGTATACGTTAAAATAAAAGATGTCTTTGTGATTTAAGAAATTTTTCTATTGCAATTACAGTGAACCAATTCTTGGGTAGCCAAGGAATTATATGAAAGAAACTCTTTAAGTGATTTAATCCAAAAAAATAAAAAATAAAGTGTTCTCTCTCTCTCTCTATATATATATATATTAAAAAGATATCTTTTGCAATGATTTAAAGATCATTCTGCTATCATTCATAGAGAACGCATTTTTGAGTAAATTATGAAAAACAAAGTTTTTTATTTTTTGGTAAAAAGAGAAATACCTTCTTGCTCAAAGATCAATTTTTTTCCTTAAAAAATATCCTATATCCAAAACTTTTCTCAATCCCATGGTCTTTCATATTTGTCACTAATATACTCATGCTCATCATGTTATAAGCACTATAAGAAAAGCACTTAAGTGCTCACGGAATCAGATGATGTTCTCAAAGTTATGTTTCTTCTTCTTCTTTTTTAATTAATATGTGTTGCAGTGTTTAACAAATTTTTCTCTTTCTTTTCTTTTTGTTTTTGTATTAATTAGGTTGGAAAAAGTTTTGCAATTCCAATCTGTCCTAAGCAATAATAACGCAACATATATATGGAATGATACTAACTTTTTGCATTTTAGGGATATTTTTATCTTTTGAAATTTTTTAACATATGTCAAGTGTCTATTAGCTAGGATAGGGAGAGGACAACATTTCGAGACATCAAATATTTTTGTAGTTGGGTTTATAAGTTAATAAAAATAAAATAGTTTGTAAAACTAAGTAATACCGCATCAACGTCAAGTAATATTTAATATACACTTACCCATTTTAGGGGGTAAGTGCAAACTTTTAAAAAATTGAGGTCGGTATAATTTAATAGTTTCTAAGGAGTGTATGTTAATTTACTCTATATTTTAAATTACTATATGGGGGTTTTTCTATAATTTAGTGTCTAAGTATTTTTTTTCTTTTTAATAATTTTGGAATAGAAATTAGTTCCTTAGGATTTTTCGAATATAAAAAATAATATTGAATAAAAAATAAACTTGGTGGGATAGAATTAATCAACACAATAATATTTTACAAAATCAAAATGAATTACAAGATTTAGTTGAATAACAGATATGTAGAGTTGTAGACGCCTGCATATGGTCATAAAAGTACAAAAAAAATAAAAATTTACTTTCAATATTCTTTTAAAAAAAAAAACTTAAAAGCTTATCTTTCCTTTAAGTGCCTTTTTCAAGAGAAAAAAAGATGAAAAAAATATTGTTCCTTTTAAATCTTTATAAAAATATAAAAAAATGAAAATTTATAAAAATAGAAATAAAGTAAAAAAAAATTGCTACAACGATATTATTTAAGCGAGAGGAAGGGGGTTTGATCTCTTAATTTTTCTAATTTATAAATTTAAATATAACATGTGATCCCACATCTATCTATGATCCAAAGTTTATTTCACACAGAGTAAAAAAAAAAAAAAAACTACCCACTATAGAAATATCACCCACTGCCACATGTATAGAAAATTGCCTATTATGAATGTCCACTTTCTAATAATTATTCTTCCCAAAACATTTTAACTTGTTTTTCAAAAAAAAAAAAATAATAATTCCCTCCATAATACTCATACCTTTTTTAAAAAATCATTGCTCTTTTTTTTTTCCAAAAATTTACATTAAAAACTAAATAAATAAAAAATCATACCATAATAATTTATATTAAACTTAAAATCTACTTAGATTTTTATACTTAAAAATTTTACTATTTTATAATAAACCATGAATTTTCACTTATAATTCATATTATGTGTTTGCATCAGCCGCTAGTTAATTTTCAAAATCATCAAAAACTCACTAATGTCATGTTTGATAGTGGGAATTATTTAGAATGGAATATAATGAAATAGATTAGAATGAAATGAGTTCTAGAATGACAAATTCATTCCTAATTTTGCAAGTTTCACTCAAATTGCAATGGAATTGAATGTGCATATAATGCATTTATCAAGAATATTCTTAGCAATAAATATGAAATATAAATATGTAAAGGATAAAGATGTAATTAAACTAAATATAGTTGAGACAATTTCTTGTTTATTGATGCATGAAAAAATTACACAAATATTAATCGAAAAAAATTATATAAATACCATTACAATATCACGTTTAATACATGCAATACTATATTTTCAATGTGTGTTAAATGTGTTAGAGCAAATAACTTATGTTGTATGTAATGAATGTGGCACAATAATGGTATTTTGGTAATTTTTTAAAATGATAGTATATGTGACTTTCACCAAATATGGTTAATGATGGCAAAATGTTGTTGTGATTCCACCATTTTAAAGGCGAAATTGAATTTCCCTGTTTCTAAAAGTATATCCATACATGAAAATATAAGCAAAACTAGAATCATGATTTCATTTTGGGTCCACTGAGTACCAAACATGACATAAGTCTATATACCATTTTATTTATGTCATGTTTGGTATGCGAGAATAATTGGATCGAATCACGAATGCGATTCCATTTCCATTCCTATATTTGGTAGTATTTTTAGAAGTTGGAATCGCGATTCCAAACATTGAAATATGAATGAAACTAGAATCATGATTTCATTTTGGGTCCACCGCGTACCATACATGATATAAGTCTATATAACCTTTTATGTTTTTAACATGTTTAGTATAGGAATGAACCTGAGATGGAATCACGAATCCGGTTCCATTCCCACTCTTTATATTTGGTTAGCTGGAAGAATGATTCATAGGAATTAATGAATTCGGCTTTGAAAGACAATTCAATTCCATATTTGAAAAAGGGAATCGCGATTTTATTCACTCCTCATAAAAATTTACTATTACAATTAGTTTTTTATCCTCTTACTTGTTTATTATTGACATTAATTGCTGGGGTTATTTTTAAAAATAACATATTAATTCCACCCCATCATGTATCCAAAAAAAGAATGAATTCATTATCCACCTTGCATTCCATTCAATTCTCTCATTTTAATATATTTTATTCCGAACGATCTCTGCATATCAAATGTGACAATAAGGTTTTCAAGTTGATAAACTCCAAACCTAGCAATCTTATGTTTCGTTAGGCTGGTTGCTGAATAAAAAATCAAACCTCATTTGATTTTTACTTCACTTTTCTTTTTTTTAACTCCGATCGGTAGCAGCTCCTATCAAATATTTTTAAATTCGTCAATTTTAAAATACCTTTTCTAATTCTTGGTTGTGTGTTTCATGTTAAAGGGGTGCGATTTAACAATATTCTGAATCAAAATAAGGATCAATTTTGTAGATTCAACAACTCTCTTATCACTTTTATTTATCAAAGTAAGAACTCCTTTTAAATCTTATTTGATTATTGGTGTAGCTCTTTAATCTTTTGGTTCTATACATGGGCTTAAATATACACATATAATATATTACTATTTATTTTGGTTTGACTTGTGGTTAAGTGATAGGCCCAATAAGTTCGATTCACTTATTGAGATGTGGTGAGTTTAAAATAGGGATTGACATATTGATTTGATTTAAGATCAATATGAAATGAGTTTATTCCATTTCATCCGTAAATCAATTAAATGATCCGATTGTTCTCTGTATACACCTCATTTTGGCGAATTATTAAATTGTTGTTAATTATATGTTAATATTAAGGCTAAGTTGAAGAATTAGATTAATTTTTGTAACTATAAAGGGATTAGGATTAGGATTAGAAATGAATAAAATTAGGAAAATAAATCAAACTATAGGAAATAAAGATGATAGATATAATATAAGTACACAGATAATATCATATATATTGCATTATTATTTAAAAAAAAACCGCTTGTACATATAGAAAGTAGGCATGGAGAGATTTAATTTGGTACCTAAAACGTGTATTTTAATTAAGGGAAAGTGCCTCAAATTCGAATCTAAAACTTGGGAAAAACTCGTTTTGTAACTTTCCTAAAAAGTTCAAAACGCGTCAAAATTTGTTTTTGAGGAAAGTCTGTTGATTTAGGTTATTATAATATGGTATATACATGTTTAACATTGCTTTTAATTAGAAAGTTATAACCGATTGGAGCCAATTTTTCAAATTCGTGTAAGAACTTGCCTAAAAACACTAGATTCGAAATCGGATTAAATTAACAAGACTTGGAGGTTAATTTACCATCCTAACACTACAAATAGGACTCACACACTACACTTAAAAAAAGAAAGAAGAAAAAAGGATAATTAGCGAAATCAAGCATCACTGAAGTGCTATTGACGCAGCCGAAGCTTCGCCGACTACCATCGACGGAGCCTAATCGACCAATCTCCGTCGAAGCCTAACTTTGCCAGCCACTAACCCAAGAATCTAACTCGTCGGTCGTCGTCGTCGTCATCCAATCGTCCCTGTCCTTTGAGCTACTCCAGATAAGTTTGCTTCACATGTTTTCTTATTTTAATAATAAGATTTAAGAATGGTGCATGTGAATCCCCATCATATTTTTATATGAATAGATAAATATATATACACATGTACATAGTGTTTACTATAATAATATTAAATAATGATGCCATAATAATAATAATAATAATAAACTGGTTATAATAATAAGGATAAAAATTCATAATATTATATGTATGTGTAATGTCCAATTGGTAAGAATAGAATACATAATTAATATTACTTTGTCTTAAAATATTCTAGCTAATGATGTTATTTTCCAATTTGTTATAAAAATCAACTTTCGCATTAATGTTTGCTTTCCACTGTGATTTTGACATGAATATGAATATACGGTTTTATTTTGTTAATGTTAGCATGTTGATACTTGATAATCCTTATAGTAATCTTTACTCTTAATAACATGTTAAGTATTTTGATATAAGATTTAGGTGATATGTGATTGTGTTTCCATAAAAATTTCTTTTTTATCACTTAGAAAAAGATTGGTTTTCATAAATTGTTAAAACCTAATTTGACAGATTTAGGGCTCACATTCAAATCAATTTTTGTAAAATTAATAAAATTTAATGAATTTAAAATGATAATTTTTTTTTTAAATTTCTAACATTAACCAACAAGCTAAAATTTTCATTAAAAGAACTATGTGTTGTCTGATCCCGATTAGTGGATATGTAGGCACCTCAGGGGCGACATAAAAAATGATAAAAAAAACTTTTTTTTTATTTCTATTTTGAATTAATTCATTGTTCATATTGCATGCTTTAATAATAAATTATAAATATCAATATTATTTGTACTTATTTGTAAATGTTAATGTAAATAATGATTTTTTATTCCTTAAAATCGCAATAATAACTTGTAGATGTTACAATTTGTAATTTTTTTTTATTTTTGAGCATTAAAATGATAAACTTTAAATTTTAAATTTCAAGTGGTAACTATATGGTTTTAATAGGTTAGCCCACGAATACAAAATTTCTAATTTATAAGGTTTGGTTTGTAAATCAAATTTTCACAGACTAGTAGCTAAATTAGGATTAACCAATCCCATTAATCCTAACTTATAAATTTTTTCCCTATTCCAATCTGGTGGAGACTCCGAATTGTTTTGAAAAATTAAAATTCTTTTAATTTTTAATCGATGGCTCATATTAAATGGGTTTGGTTTTAATACGGATTGGATTAAAAGAAATTAAATCGGAAATAAAAATCCAGCTCGACATTCTCATCTACTCTAAGTTCTTATAAATTTTTCTTAGCTTCTCTCATCATTTAAAATTATTTAGAGAAAAGAAGACAGAAGCACGACTACATGTGTGGTTTTGTCATGTTTTCTTATTTGCCACTTCTACATTTGAGACACTTAAAGTATCTATTCTTACTCCTTGTCATTCTCTTTATACTATTCCATCAAGTGTCATTCTATCACCTCATCGATAATACTCTGAAATTATCTACAAAATATGAGATCTACGTGGTACATGTGTAATCCTTCTCAAAAGAACCCTAGCTACATCTACTTGTCCTTATCAATTTCATAAATTACGGCAAGCTCGCCATTGGAATTTGTTATTCCTTTAAGATATGAACCCCCTTTAGTATTGGTTAAGCTTATCAAATATTGATTGTGATTCAAAATTAGTTTGCATTTGATATTAGTGTGCATCTTTAGCGTTATACGAATACGGGTTCCCTTTATCTCCCATTAAACACGTTAAGAATCAAAAATAGAATTTGTTTCAGTTTGTTTATCATAGATTGGTGCCATCCACTAAGCTAGAGATTCGGGTTTTAGCTTCTCACCTTGGATTATATCACTTTGTAACACTCCGGCGCCTGCCAATGAACCCTAGATTGAACGACATGTTAACTATAACCTTATACATCAACAATTACAAGGTTACATTTCTTGGACATTGATGATTATTATTAATTTCATATTTAAGAATCGTTTCACTAGTCAAAAATTAATAAATAAATTAAAGGACACAAAAGTATGTGTAGTGTAAAAATAACCCAAATCTACTGGTCAAGTGCAGATATCCAAAGGCATTATTTCATCTCTTTATAACCTCTTGATATTAGCTCAATAAAAAGACTATGGGGAGCACTGTTTAGCAAAGATTTGGAAGAAATGTATATATTATTAAAATTCTATAGATAAAAATATATATTAGTAGTTTAGGGGTCATCTGCACCTAATTAGTAGTTTAGAGGTGTAATCTAAAATTTGGGAAAAAAACATTATTAAATTCGCTCCTAAATGTGGAAAGCATTTCTTCATAAATATGTGTTGACCATCTACTAAATGATCTTTTGAATATATTTGTTCTAAACATAAAATGGTGATCTGGTTACACATTCTCAAATTTTGAGTTGGTTTAAGTTTGGTTAATTAATCCTCAGTGATCATCATCATGCTCATTGCTAAAGTGGCAACACGATGCATTAACATAATTGATAATTCTTGACAACATTCAGCTGCTGGAACATTTTTATTGGTCAGCTGTACATGGCTTATGAAATATCAATGTCTGGCAGTTTCAGGAGCTCAAAAATGGATTTATGTCTAGTTAGACTTTGCAATGCTTTTCAGTTCCAACTAAATCCGTTCAAATCAAAGTGTTTGCAGCTAGAAGCTGCTTCATTTTCATCATGGGAATTAAGGTCCAGTTTCGCCTCGAATCCTGGCAATGATGCGTAGCCATTCAAAAGTTTCTCATTCTCTAGTTTAACCGAATGTGCGCCATTTGTGATCTGCTCCAGGAAATTGTTCTTGTCATCCCTGCTTACGATTCTTCCATCGGGATAGCTTTTGTTGCTGCTTGCAATTCCTAATCCTTCCTTTAGTCCTAGCCTCATTGACAGATCATTTTGTTCTAACTTGTTTTCTACCTTTGAAAGCTCCTTTGCATCCAAGAAGATGTTGCCGTTTTCATGAAGTCTTAATCCCATGCCGATGTTGTAAAGTTCCTGATCTACTTTCTGCGATCCTTCAGGAGAGGTTAGGCAACTGTCCAATGAACAAGCAGCAAGATGGTTGTGATTTACTTGGGCTTGCTGGAAATCTTTTAGGTCTGAAAATGCGGAATTCAGGCTCTGAGCTGACACTTTAGAGACTAGTTCCGAGAGTTGAACTTTGGCTGCTTCAAGCCCTGCTGAACCCAAGTTTTGTCTTCCAAGAGTTTCTTGAGCTTTCTCGAGCACCGCTTGAATATACTTGCCTTGAGCTTCTATGCGAAGCTGCAAGTGTCGCTGTACCTGGTTAAATTTTGAATAGATCCTCAGGATGTTGGTTTTGCTAATTAACCAAATATCCTTAGAGAATTGGAAAACATTGGCATCAACGTGATATTGCACTAATTCTATGTTCATGCATTAGGGGACATGATATTTGTACCTCAAGTTGCTCGTGTAGCCTTCTTTGCACTTCAATTTGAATCTGTAATGCCTCGCTAATAGGTAAACTTCTGCAATTAAGAAACTTCCATTCAGTATGAAGGCAATGACTATGAAAGCGTGTGATGCAATATCCAACATGAATTAAGATGGGAATTCGCATTTACTTGTTTGCCTGTGGGCTGATACTTGAATTGTTTGGCGGATTTACATTTGCATCTGGAATTCTGCTCCCTCTAACAGGAACTGATCCTAAACAAGATTGAAACATGTTTTCTTTTCACTTCCAGTTTTTAGCAAGAGAAAGAATTCGAATTTATAAACAGAGTTAAAAGAAAAGTTTCCTTACCGGTTTTGTTTGTTGCATTACTAGGTTGTCCATGGGCAGTCTTGCTAAGCCTGTATTTCTGCGAGAGGAAAATTGGAGGGAGTCCATAATTACTATATATACGTGACTAAAAATGTGTAAATGGCAATTAGGTGACAGCTCTTTTATCTTTTCATATGTTAAAAGAAACCGGATCCATTTGGCTAACTTACAATACAAATCTTAAGTAGGAAAACTAGATTTCTTACCTGAAGATGGCTTTTCAAATGGTACAAGGTCAGTCCTGGAATCCCCATGATTTTCATAACAGTTTTAGGAGTAGCTTCTGCAACACGAAGGAATGATCATTAGCTTAAAGCGGGACTATCTGAAAAATTGATGCGGAAATTTTGCAAGTTGATGTTATTTGAACAGTATGAAGATAAGAGTCATCGACTTACTATCTGCTCCTCCAAGCTGATTCACCGCTTCTATGAACCTTTGATGAAGATCCGGTGTCCATTTTAGTCTTGGTTTAGCATCGGTTGAAAGGACAAGTCCTGAGTCTCCAAGGCCATTACTGCCATGAAGCAACATGTGCCTTTCTGAAGGTATTGACATTCTTGATGAAGAATGGACGCTCTCCCCTTGGTATTGATTGTGACGGAACATTTGGTTTGAGAACAACTTACTCTACCAAGCTTGATTTAAGATTGCAGAAGAGGCAGTGACCGCATAATATCCTGTTTAGCGCGGTGCAGATAGCCTGATACGTTTCGCTTGTTTCTTTTTGGTGTTCGTTGAACTGTAACCTGCTAAGATATGGACAACTCCCGGGAAATGGTAAACAAGTGCTAATGATTCTCTCTCTTGTCTATTGGGGGCTTCTTCCTTTGCGAGGTCTTGAGAACGTCGAGCATGTTATGCATGGATTTATAGTGCTAGGGAGAGGCTTCTTTTTCCTTTCTTCTTTTTTGTTTTAGATGCAAAGAGGTGGGCATCAGTAAGGAATAGAATCTAGGACAGAAGTCACAGAACCAAAGGACTGGACCCGATCCAATATTCACAGCGACATCAAAAGAGATATTGTCCTTCCTACTTTGCTATCCGGGACCTATACTCCTATCTTTTTTTTCCCTTTTCTATTCTCAGATAGTTCCCTCCTAGTTCAAATTAATATGCCAATTTTCTTGTGTCCTTCTATTTCGGTTACTTGACAAAAGCAGGAATCCTATTCCTACATTTTCAAAAAGGAAGCTCTAGAGATGTTGATTGGGAGGCTTCTCTATGTACGTAAGACCCGAAAAAACTTCTAAGCTATTTGGTTCCTTCTTGTCCTAATGGAAGAAGATTCTCTCAAGTGGCACATTTTTGTCACTTACCTTGGATTAGTAACTTTGTTTTCATTGTCCAAGTTCAAAACTCTACCTAGAACAGAACTAACTGCAAATTTATAATATATGTTAATGGGATTGGTTAATGTCATTGTTTTCCAGTCACTATTAGAACTCTTAGGAGTTGATAAAGACACAAAGAATGTTATTTCCCTGATTAAAATTTTGCTGAATGTTGAAGAGATTCGGTTGACTAAAGCAATTAGAGGCTTTGGTATCAGATACATAATTAAAGGGGAATGAAATTAAGAAGAGATGCTTCCTCTCCTCCTTTGAGTGTTAGAAGGCAAAGAATAGAATATGGAATACATTCCATTTTGTCTCCTTCAGAAGTTTGGTACTTATTCAGCCCTCTAGGAATAAATTTTATTGAATAGTTCCAAAACCTTTTTAGCATTCTGCAGTTGGCAATAGACAGCCGGCCCTTCCCACCGTCGAATCTAATTATCCTAAGCTCTTGGGCCCCTATCAAGGGGAAGAAAAAGGATTTGTACTTGCTTTAATACTATAGTCCCATGAAATGAAGGACAATTTATGCCGCGAGCAGGACCATTTACCTTGCTCCTTGACTCATGCCCTTACCTTATCGGTTTGCAGATTCTCTTTTACATTACTCTTTACTCTACCCTGCTTTCCTTTTATGATAATATCAAATATCAAGCACATAAACCTTAATCTCAGTAAATAAATCTCCATCATACTCATCGGTCTGTTTCAATGAATCCTTGGCTGAAGCTTTAGATGTATCTATCAAGCAGATGCAATCGGATAAAAATTGTGCTATCTTGCTGAAAGTACTCAACATAAGGTCTGGCAACTTGCACAAATATTGGCCAAGGAATATGTACTTCAGCCTTTCATGTTATAATCTATGTACTAAAATCGCAATGCCCATGCGATTGGCCCTTTTGAGAGTATCATGAACTTATGTGCAGTACCATCTTATCTGAAAGCTTAAACTCAGATATCAAATACACTTTAAGAGGGTTCTCCTTTTATATTAGAGTAGGCAGGTTATGGAGGAGATACCCGAAGATAGGTTCAGCTATACTCCCCAACACATTTCATCTGGGATACTTGTACATAGACTAGGGAAGTTCTCTGTTAAAGCTGGCTGGCTACTAAACAGCAGTTATTTTATGGGTGCACAAAACTTTTGGGAATGAAGTTCTTATTCCTCAAAGAATATCATCAATTTTGTTTCCATGGGGTCATCGATTCCGATATATCTTGATATATTGTGCAGATTATAAGAATCTATAAGTTGAAGGCCTTTTCTTAAAGTAATAAAGGTGTGGAATTCCTTAACAGTCTCCTGTCATGTGGAGGGGAATAACATGCACTGCACATGATCTTGTATTCTGCAGATTTTTAACATTAAGTTGGAATGCAATTTGAGTATGAGCTCAATGTGTCACCAACTGCTGATTTCCTAGAACTATAGTGACAGCAATATTTCAAATTAAAAATATTTTTCCTGGAATTCAATCACTAAAATCTAATTCCCAAAATTTGGCTGAAGATCTAATATCTATAATGAATAGATATGAATGCATTTATATTTTTTTATTGTCCTAATATCAATGTATTGAAATGTAAGTAGAATTCACCAAATAAAGAAGATAGGGGTCTTATAATCTAATGGCATAAATACTGATTTTGTGAAATTTTCCGTGATAATAAAAGTAAATAAAAGAAAAATTAATACGTAGGATATTTGCAATGTCATAATAGGATAACTAGAGGAATCAGAATGATATAGTGAATGGATTTACAAATAAGTAAATAAAATACAAACAACATTTTATCAATATTGGGAATTAATTTATATTGGAAATTAATTTGAGGGGATAATGTTGGTTTTTTATACCTAATTTTGACAAATCATTCTATTAATTACCTGTATTTTCATATCATCAATTTTAGTATCCATTTAAATTTCTCAAAATCATCTACACCATTTATGGTCTACTCCATATTTAACATTCTATTCAATTGACTTTTATAACCAATAGATTGTTACATATGTAAATAATTATTTTGATGAAAAAAATTTATTTAAAAAAAATATTTTTTTTTAACAAATATAGACCGACGCATTTATTGGAATTTTAGGTAGAATAGCTACACTAAAACAATCATTTAAGGCACATAGTAGACCAAAATTAGTATAAAATTATTATAGTAAAAAAATATCATATGCATAATTGATTATCAAAATTAGTAATATGCAAATCCAATAAGTTAAATATTTAGGTTAACATCGCAATTCACAACGATCTAAATAAGTTACTTGTAGTGTTAACCTTAATAGTTAATTAAGCAACGGTGAATATCACGTTTAGTGCATGAACTTTATCAATTTATGTAATTAACAATCTAAATGTATCAATTTGCTACATGAACTTTACTTATTTTTATAATTAACTACCTCATACAAGTACTATGAATGAACTCAAAAAGATTATTAGATTGTAAATTGGTAATTTTAAAATTTCGATCGTTAATTGCACAAACCAATTACAACAATTGCCCATTAAATAGTCTCTTGAAACTCATGTACCAAATTCAATATTATCCCTTGATTTAACCATAAATTTTTCCAGCGGAGATCAAACATATCGATACTCTAAAAGTATTTTGGACATATCGACACCTTCGAATCACTTTGTGATCGTACTATAGACGTATCGATATTGGAATCAAGTCTTGTTTGGACAACTCGTCCGACAGACAATTATAATTTTGAAAATCGTCAAACGAGTCATGAAATCTACAGGGTTTTATAGGGTGGAAGCTCAGAGGTTTTTCCAATGATCAAAACTAGGATGTTTCTATCGATCTAACTTTTAGGAGAGTTGTGACTTATGGTGATTGATAAAATGGCATCTAAATATATTCTTGAATTTTGCAGACGTTCTTGTACAATTTTCTAAATATTCTCTTAACACTCATCTCTCCACTCCTAATTACCCCTGAGCTCTTTTGATGCAATGAAATTAACCATACCATGTAAGAGAATTAATATTGGGGATGGTGGCCATAAAGGTTAAAAGCATATTTGCATGGAACGTATTCCCTGAGTAGTATAGATAAGCGCACATGTCTCGTTCTCATCTGTACGTATTTTTTGAGTTAGTATATATGCCGTAATGGTAAATGTGACATTTGAAACCTATGACCATTTTTATAACTATATATATGCTGTAAAATTAAAAGCAAATATCACATTTGAAACCTAAACTTAACCCATTTTTATAATTAACTATCTGAAGTTTATAAGTATCAATTTATAACTTACAAACTTTTCGCAGTCATTTATAGTACCTAAGTTATGTAGATAATTACAAAATAAATAGAGCTCACGTTATTAACTGCAAAATCAAAATATTTTCAAATATCAAAATAGCTAAAATTGACAAAGTTCAATGACAAAATTGATACTTTCAAACTTCAGCTAATCAACTGTAAAATTTGATAAATTTTATGTACTAGATGTAACATTTACCCTTAAATTAATATCATAAGTATTTAATCTAAAAATTTAAATATATGGATATGGTATGAACTATTGGCAAAACCGTTGCAACTTAATGATATAGATACCGATTTTTTGGGCAAGATGAACCAATTCGGATCCCTACTGCCTCAAAGTGGTAAAAGGTAGTGGCTTAAAAAAAAAATAATGTGAGCAATCATATTTATTGTTTTGGGATGATTTTTTTTTTTTTTTTTTTTTGCTTACACCCATAAGTAAATGATTTAATTGAGAAAAGATTGGAATGAATGTATAGGTATTTGGACTCAAGACATCTGCTTTGATATCATGTTCAATTTAGCATCATAACTATTTTTAAGCTTATAAATATAATATAAACTATTATATATATATATATATTATTTCATACTTCCCTCTTACTTATGGGTTGGGACTTTTCAACCCAACCGATCAAATGGACAATTTTAGTCAAATGGAAAAGGGGATGTGAATGAGCGTGCACAAATTTAAGCTAATAACCTATTATTCTAATACCATGTTATAATTAACATAAAACTATTTAATTTAAAAACTTTTTATCATTGCACTCTCGTATCACCTTTAGTTCAATTGCCCACTTGATAATCCTCAATCAAAGTTTTGACTCACAAGTCAGTAGTAGTGTTAAATAATAAATAGGGTAAATTATATAAAAAGATATCAATTTTTTAGAATAAGTTTTTTTGAGGTATTAATTTTCAAGTAGTTAAAAAGATGAATAAAAGTTTTTAGAATAAATTCATTTAAGATATCAATACTTCAAGTAATTTAATAGAGGAATCAATATTTTGTAAAGTGAGTTAATAAAGTATTAATAACTGACCATTAGAAAACTTTATTGAAAATCACATTTGAAATTTACAAAATGTTAATATTCCATTTGATTTACTTTACAAAATATTTCTTCCTCTTTTTAACTGCTCAAGGTTGATACTTTAAATGAATTTACCTCCAAATATTGAAACCTTTTACTATAATTTATGCAAAATAAATATAACAATTTATACTATATCTACAATATCAAAGTAAGAGATCTTAAGTTCAAATCCTTGCATATATTTTACTTTTTAATTAAACTGTTTATGTGAAAGGCTCATTCAAAGTTAGACCAAAAAAATTTTGAACAATAAATATAATAGTTCACATAATAACCATAATCCTAAATTTTTAAATAAAAATAGGTGTTATATTAAAGTTAATCCAAGGCCACTCCTCAAGCTATAAAACAAACCAAATTAAACCCCATGGTTCATATCTTACGGTTGCCATAATAGCAATTTCGGGGAAATGAAAGATTTTGTCAGCTTTCATATAATATGTCTAACAGTCGTCCTATAATATAACTTTATAAGAAGTTCCTCTTTATGATCAATCTTTTTATGAGCAGAATTGCGATGAATCGATAGCACTATAAGTAGCATTTGGTTGTGAGAATTGAATAGGATAAAGAGAACAGAATAGTACAGTAAAAAAATATTAAATAGTATAATTATCTTATACTACGTTTAGTACACATAATACAGTATAGCATTGGACAAATTTTTTATTAAAAGATTTTATTTTTATCTAGTTTCAATATTTTGTACCATGAAATATAGAAAACAAAAATTTTAAATTTTGTCCAGTCTAATGAAAAGAGTTTTATCAATCCCAAATACATTTTGTAAATAAATATATAGTAATATAATGACTTTGGCCAGTTCAATATCATAAAAAATTATATAACCAAACGCTATCCATTCCTCCTTCATATATTATAATGGGTCAAGTGCTAGGCATCAGCTAATCTGTTCGGGTTAATGAATATTAATTAATCAGGAAATTTACAAAATAGTCGCAGTGTTGAAAGTACAGTTCTTGCCATACTTTACATCCACCATAACACATCAAGAAAAGAAACAAAAGAAAAAACCCTAATGTTTTGTCCTTCTTTTCATGTGCCTACAAATATGGAATTTATGTTTGTCAATAAATATGAATAGATGTCCTGATTGATGCAGTCAAAAATGCTCTCTGCTCTACGCTTTTAAGCTCTATCTGAACTATATACATGTGTGTGCATGTAGAGCGCAACAAGCCACTACTCTTTTTATCTGAGTAATGAAAATAAAGGTGTAAAGCATATTCGCATTTAGGTCTGTTCCTCGAGTTAGTATAGATGCTGTTAAATTAAGGGTAAAAAGTCATGTCTTGGAACCTAGCTTTTATCTACTTTTACTATCAGTTACCTGTTTTCAGAAGTATCAACTTACAACTTGAAACTTTTCATAGTCGTTCTCATTCAAGGTACTAAGTTAGGTACTTCATTACAAAATAGGTAAAGTTCAAATTATTGAATACAAAAATAAACAAGGATCGTGTATCAAATAGTAAAAATTGACATAGTTCAAATACTAAATCAATGCTTTCAAACTTCATATAATTAATTATGAAATTTGGTAAACTTCATATATTAAATTTGACATTTAGCCTTACATCAATACTAGAATGATTTAATTTAAAAATTTAAATATATAGATATAATGTGAAGTATTAGCAAAATTATTGTAACTTATTGACATGAATATCAGTTTCATACAAATGAACCAAGTTTAATCCCTACTCCCTTGTAGTGGTAAAATGTAGTTGCACTTATAAACCAAGAATTTTTTTTCTTTGTAGCACCTATCAATTGAACAACTTAATTAAATGAGGATTGAAATGGATACACCTGTATTTAAACTCAAGACGATATCTGCTTTAACATCATAACATATTTAAGCTTGTAAATATAGTGTGAACTATTATATTTATTATTTTACAATCCATGGACTTTTTGATCCAACCAATCAGACAAAAAACTTTAGTTAAATGGGATCAAATGAGCGTGTAGGAATTTGAATTAATACTCCTTACTCTGATACCATGTTGAAATTAGCATAAAATATTGATTTAAAAATTTTATCTCTATACACACACATCACCTTCAATTACCTCATAATGGTAACAATGTAGTTGTGTAAAAATATATATATATATATATATATATATGATGTGAACTATTATATATATTTACTATTTTATTCCTTGAACTTATAAATTAAGAATTTTTTTATTGGCACCTACAAGTGGACAGCTTAATTAAAGAGGGATTGAAATGAATATATAGGTTTTTGAACTCAAAACTTTCTACTTTAAAGCTTGTTGCTATGATGTGAATTGTTTTATTTATTATTTCATACATCCCCATCATTTATTGGTTTGGAGTTTTTTATTTAACCCATCAAATAGACAACTTTAGTTAAATGGGGATCGGATGCTCATGAAGGAATTTGAACTGTACCCGTTATTCTAGTACCATGTTATAATTAGCATAAAACTATTTGATTTAAAAACTTTTATCTCTATACACTCATATCATCTTCAATTAAATCGTCTACATAATAATTGTTCAACAAAGTTTTGACTTACAAGTAAAGAGTAGTGTTAAATTATAAATATAGTAATTTATAACATACCTTCAGTGTCAAGGTAAGAGATCTTAAGTTCGAATTCCTGTACATTCATTTTACTATTTAATTAAATTTTCTATTGGATAGGCTCATTCAAAGTCCCAATTAGGCAAATGTTAAATCATAAACATAATAGTTCACATAATAACCATAATCCTAAATTTTTAGATTAGATAATTTTATACGAACATAATTTATATTGAAGTTAATTGACGCCACTTCTCAAGATAGGAAACAAATCAAGTTGAACCCGATACTTCATATGGAACAGTTGCCATAATAGCAAGTTCAGGGTGATAAAAAATTTTGTCCGCTTTCCTATAATATGTCTATAGCCGTCTTATAGTATAACTTTTTAAGAAGTCCCTGTTTATGAACAGTCTATTTCTCTTCAGGATTATGATGAATTGATACCACTATACCTTCATCCATATTTTATAGAGGGTCATGTGCTAGGCATAAGCTTATCTGTCTGGGTTAAAGACTATTAATTAATAAAGAAATTCACAAAATAGTTGCAATATTGAAAGAACGGTTCTTGCCATACTTTACATCCACCATAACACATCAAGAAAAGAAACAAAAGAAAAAACCTTAATGTTTTGTCTTTCTTTTCATGTGCCTGCAAATATGGAATTTATGTTTGTCAATAATATGAATAGATGTCTTGATTGATGCGGTCAAAAAATGCTCTTTGCTCTAGACTTTTAAGCTCTACCTGAACTACATACATGTGTGTGCATGTAGAGCGCAACAAGCTACTACTCTCTCTACCAATCTCAACCCCAGGAATGCTGTTCTTCAAGACAGATGATGTTGTTATTGTTTTTATTATTATTATATTCTCCTCTTGAGAGGGAATATGGTGCTTCTGTTCTTCAATTGTACTTTCATTTCCTTTTACAGGTTTTCTGAAATTTACTTTTTTTTTTTCATATATTTAAATCGATATAAACATTGCTTTTCAAGGACATGACCAAGCTCTTAAAAGAGAAACACATTGAGTTAGAAGAATCACCCCCAATTGACCACTCAATCATAGGCAACAAACGACACGTGTAACATGTTTATTGGCACGCGCCGATTGCTTAGCACAGCCCTCACATTGGCTGAATTAGAAAGTAGGAAATGACCGCAGAATGTTATTCCTTGTGGAAAAGGAAAGAAATTAACAAAGAAAAGATGGGAATAGGATGAAAAGTGGGAAAAACAGATTCCATGAAAATGGATTTGAGAATCTTAACTCGAAGTGAAGCCATTGAGCCGTATTCTCAAGTCAAGAATATAGTTTTTTCCTTCTCCACCTAAAGCCACAAAAAATGGAATCACTAGACATCTGTACTCTTCTTCCTCTTTTTGGCTAATATAATCAGATGCCATTCAATGCCCCATGATTAGTTTTTATGTCACAATTAGTAGAGTGTTGTTAGAATATTGCAAAAATCTCAAGATTGCGTAGGAATAAGGACACGAATCCTTTAACAGGTACTCTCCTAGCTTGTTAAGAGTCTAAAAAGAAGAATTTATTATATTTTTTAAGATTGATTATTCATTTTATGAAAAAATAAAACATAAAAAGATGCGAGACTTTTTTTATCTATTTTATTAACATGTGTCCTATGGATACTTATTAAAATTTTTATGCGGATATATTATGTCGAGTGCTAATCTGCCCAATTATTCTTTCAGCATAATGGTGAAATTGTGGCTGTGCTGCTAGGCTGCTTTGACAACTACATTCTATATAGACAATTTGATTATAGGGCTGCATCTTTGATTTTTAGTATTGGGCATATTTTGGGAGAATTTGTAATCACCGGTTTAACAAGAAATGGAAGCATAACCACTTGTTGGAGTACGCTACTGTAGGCCTGCAGAACAAGCTAGTTGATGTGATGATGAAATTTCACACGGTGGAATTATAATTTGGATATCCATTTAAATGAGTTTGGGCTTTCCCTCCTTTCCTTTGTTTTTCCTCCCCTTCCCCCACCATTTTAGTTGGGGTCATATTTTACTTTATTTTTTTTATCAAAATAGGTCTTTTACTTTACCATTTATTACCTAATAAATATAATATTCTATATAGTATTTACAATTTTAAGCCTATAAAAAAATTATTGTGGTTCTATGTTGAAAATAATATTAGAGTAGAAGGTCGTAAGTTTAAATTTCTGCCTCTCATTACAATCCCATTTGATTAAGTCATTTTCTTGATAGTCTTACAAAAGGTTTGGCTCACATGTGAGAGGAAAAGGTCTTGACTACAAGTAAAAGGGAGTATTACAAAATAAATATAATAATTCACACCATATCTACAAGTTTGAGTTTTCAGATAAGATAATTGTACTACTAATCTGAATAGAAGACATGAGAAGTAATCAAGGTTCTTATGCGTTAACTGCATGGAGAATGCTATCTAATGTGACGGAAAAGGATTCACAAGGTTTTATTGGACACTTACCATATAATTATGATAAAAAAAAATAATCCACATAATAATAGATGGAGTATTTTTCAAGACGATTACCACCCGTGATTTACACACTTTGCATATATATAGTAAAACTTTACTAGTATATAATTTATGTACATAACACGTCACTATATGCATCTTTTCTATGAGATGAAGTGAGTTTAACTCCATTTTACAACAAATATGATATATCAGTCAGTTTTCAAAATGATTACTATTTATAATTTGCAAATTATAGACATAATTAAAATTTTATTAGTGTTTACCTACTACTTGTATATAACACATAATGTGTTATATATTATAAATCTTTTCTAGAAAAGATGAAGTGATATTAACTTCATTTTATGACAAAAGTGACGTATGTTAGTTAGTTTCGGATGAAAAATACTGAACAAAAATTCCTTTTTTTAAAAGGTTGTGTATAGAAATATTGATTTTTATTAGAAGCATGAGCTATAAAAATTCTTCAATGTAGATAGGCAAAAGCATTTTCTTTTTTTTTTTTTTTTTTCGAATTGGCATCTAAAATACAGGGATAAATGTGATATTTGGTATCCGAATTTCACCAATTTATGTTAATTAACCACCCGAAGTTTAAAAGTCTAGATTTACAATTTACATACTCTTTAAGTTCATTTATAGTCGAATGAGGTATTTAATTGCAAAATCTAGGTAAAGTTCATGCAACTAGTTAGAAAATTTGGTAAAGTTTAGATAGTTAATTACAAAAATCAGCAAGTGTAGGTGCCAAATTTGCACTTTTGAACTTTAGGTAATTGATTATAAAAAAAGTAAAGTACAAGTAAATAAATAAAGTACAAGTAGCAGATGTGACGATTACTCCAAATACAAGTTCTAAAGTTTGATTCTAACATGAATATACCTCTATACTTATAAATGGTATCTTAACACTTCCTAATTCACATGAATTGTCAATGTTGAATGATGTTTGGTTTTTCAGTAATTATAAAAGGAATGAGTTGAGTTTATAAATATAATTATCCTAAGATTAACATTTAGGGTTTTTTGCAATCTCTATGGATTATTTTCCATATTTATAAAAGTTTAAGAGTATTACAGTATCCTTTGTATGTTTAAGAGTGCATGTGCAAAGCTTCTTGTGTATGTTCTTGAAGTTTAGAGGTTTTTTTAATCTCCTTGGATTATTTGTTATTTTTAAGAGTTTAAAATTGTTAAAATACTTTTTTTATAAGTTCAAGGCATATTTATATTGAAATTAAACATAAAGATTATTTACTATTTTCATGATAGTTCACTAAACAAAAAGTAGGCAAAGTTTGCTCCCATTAGTCTAACTATCCTTTTTTTCTAAAACATGAGTGTAATTTCAACTTAGCAATGGCACAAGATAGCAAATAAAACATTAATACTATTCTTGACGAAAACAAGAATTATAAACCTGAAGGCAATAGATTTTAGACTAAAACTCATCTTCCGATGTGCATTTATAATGATAAGTGATGTGATAAGCATTAACCTCAATGTCGAAAGAACAAAGACAAGGAATAAAATGAATCTACCAAAAACACAAGATGTAAAACAGAGCCATCGTAAGTTGAGGGATTCATGCAAGCACCGGCACGCTACTATATACCGTTTGGAGGTAGTGCCACGTGATACTTCATGAACGGGAATTCATAGAACGAAGTAGTTTATGAATTTTATACATTGCTTAGGAGAACCTTCTAAGAATCAACAACATTAAAAGTGTAGAAAATTCCCATTATCTCTAGCAAATCAAACAACATACGAGCCGTCATTGATTTTCTACACTAGATATTGTATGGTATACTACCTTCATGCCTATAACTATCCCGTAATTTCTTATACCATAAGATCGTGAGACAATCAAAGGAATAGAATTTGTTAGGATCTATTTAGTCCATATGCCCTGATTGCATATCTTGGGCCTCGAGTGCTATTTACAAATGGGGCCATACCAGAATGAGGACCACGTAATATTTTTCTGTTATTTAGTGTGGTCTCCAATTGGTAGCTAACTTAGACCTGAGGTCGTAGTTGGATTCTTCTTTAGAGAATGGTTGGACTAGGATGGTGACCAATCTTGTTGTTATACCCCCGAAGAGGTTCAAGTTATCCTCCTAGAGACTTGGAGAACTGAAATCGTGTAACGTGTTTCCAAAGTGGTGTGGAGAGCCGTGAAGATATGATCTAAAGGGGAGCTCAACAAAAGAGGTGTATCTCGATAAGGGAGTAGCTTAGGTTGAGTCCTCGAGTGCAACAAGAACTTTGAGCCAATGGACAGTCTAGGTTCATGGGCTCTGATAGCCTAAAGTGTCCAATGGGCCTTAGGAAAATCATGGATGATGCACTAATAAGTCTTTTACACTATTCTATTCATCGGAAATCATGCTTGATATGATTCATTTTTATGAAAATTCCTATGATTTTATGCTTTTGTGGGTTAAATATTGTTTTTTTTTTTTTAATCTCCTAAGATCATAAAAAGAAGAAAAAAAGAGATTTGAATCAAGATTGGAGCAAAACAACAACAATATTTGAAGACAGGCTCAACTGCAGCTAGAGCTGTGCATGCGAGGGCGGGTTATGTGGGCCATCCCGTATAACCAACAAAAAAATGCGAGTTAAGCTAAAAATTTTAGCTTGTTTAATGTGCGGGCCAAAATGGCTTGCCCTGCATAACTTGTGGGCTTAAGGGGGCTTACCCGTTGTAAGTCGAGTTGGCTCGTAAACCCGTACTGAAAAAACATAAAAAAAAAGAAAGAAATATAAATCTTATAAAAAAACCTAGTTATCCTCTTTGTTTCCTCTTCACTTCACTTTTCTATTATTTAGTTGTTGAATATAGATTATATAAATTTTTATGGGTGTTATGTTTTAAATTTTCAAATATTATGTTTATTATATCCTTAGTCCTTCTATCAATACTTTTTTTTTATTTATTAGAAATTTAGATGCTTTTATTTAAAATAAGCAACAAAATATCAATTGATAATTTCCATGATGTATTTTTCCTTATCACGCCAAAGAAAAAAGATCGAAATCGATTCTAATTTCTATTAGTTAAAATCAGTTCTTTTATATTGAGATAAAAAATTTCAAAATAGAAGTCTACATTTTTTTCATACATGATCACCATTTAGAATTAATATATAGGTAATTAGTGAGATAAAATGAAATATATTCTATACTTAAATTATTAAAAATTTTAAATTTAAATTTGAATTTTTATAAATTTTTTCAATAAAGAAAATATGTTAACGGGTTAGTAAGCCAGCCCGTATAACCCATGGGCTAAAGCGGGGTAGGGTGAGTTGGCCCACATAACCTGTTTGTACAAGGCTAAGATACAAATTGCACCCTTAATCGTGCACTTAATTTACCCCACAATTTACACCGAGACAACCATGCCTTATAACTCAACCAATCACGCCTAAAAATCGGTTCGAAGTGAACCTTAATAGTGCCTTTGATGACATAATTTTGAGTCCACGATCCAAGCCACAAAAAGTGACTCTATCACATGTTTGCTACCCTGCTCTCACGTGTGAAGATAAGGACAAAATTCATTATAAAAAAATTCATTATAAACAATCTATCATGTTAATGAATAAAATATTCATGATTTCTATGCCTTGTAATCTATAAATAAACATGCATAGATATGCAATAATATATTGTACCATATGTAATAAATTCCTGACATAGTATATAGTAGCGAGAGAATTTTTAGTGAGGCAAATCTTTCTTCTTGCTAGATATTCAAGTTTTTTGGGTAAATTCATATTGAACCCAATGTTTATTCTTGCAAGATTTTTGTGCTTAATCTATAATATTCATCTTTAATTTCATATTTTTTTTCTCATGAAGCTTTGCTTAATATTTACATTTATGGAGAAATAATTATCTTAACTTAGGATTTGTGAATCCAAGACCTGATTCATGTGATTTCAAAATTAGTAGCTTAAACTTAATTTTCATGGGTCTAATTTCGTATTGCACTTTTTAGATTCATATTTGATTTTAACCAAGTAGATTGAGAGATTATTCTTTTGAATAGATCTAGGCTACTAATGAAGTTGCTTATATTCACCTAGAGATAGGGATGGTGAAACTTTCTATCACTTGGTTTTAAATTTATTAAAATGGGTTTTAATCAAAGGATTCTTAATCTTTATGTGGATGTAGAATGCTAATAGCTTGTGAAGAGATTCCAATAGTTTGATCTAGATTTAATGTTTCTAACATTGAGAGAGACTTTAGCTTATCTTAATGAATCTGATAGTACAAATATACATGACAAACAACTCTTTGAGTTTATTAAGAAATCGCATGATAAGGACTTGCTAAAGCAAATCCTAAGACCTGTTTTGCATTAACAAACTTACATCCTTAATTTGCCTTAAAAACATGTATTTAATTAGTTTTAACTTTAACTTAGCTTTTTGCTCTTTGTACTATTCTTCTAAACATTTCTTTAGCTAAATAATAGATGAAAAGTGAGTACAATAAATGTTAACGATCCCTAAAGGATATAACCTAATACTTTCTATGCTACTTTAATAGGTGCGCTTGCCTATGTTAGTGATTGTGATTGAAGTTAAACAGAACTTATTAGTATTTTTATGAATTTTTGAAAGACTTTAGCTTCGTGTTTTGTTCTTAATGTTTTTATACAACCAACCAAGATCATTTCTAGTGCTGTTGCCAGGGAATCGAAGTTGAATTCTCGTAAATGAAGCTCAACAGAATACTACATGAAAACTTTGACTCTATTATTCTAGTCATTCTTGCATAGTATCTTTTTATTCAGTTTAGTCTCTACTCTTGTCTATTTAATCTACTTTTTGTTTGCTACTTTTGTTACTTTAGCGAGGTATGGAGATTGTGCAAATAATCAAAGAGCTGGAGGAAACCTCATTAAGGAACCATGGAAAGATAGAAGAAAACCTTTATTCTGGTTTTTGTGGAGTCCCTGGTCAGAATCACATGCTTATCTTCCTTAATGAGATGTGGAACCATCAACAAAACTATCATCATCATTTTTCGAACCTAGCACTATAGTCGGGATACTCCTGTTCTGGTTTTTATCAGCAGAATTCCTGCATGGAGGAGTTATTCCGGTCATTTCTCAAGAACTCCGAGCATCATTATCAACAAACAGAGCAGGTGATACAAGGTCATGTCAACTCTCTTAAGAGTTTGGAGGCATAGTTGGACCATGTAGTAGAGATACTCCAAGAAAGAATTCAAGAAGGAGTTTGTGCCACTATTTTGAGAAGTGGGAAAACAACTCCAAAACCTAAAAAAGGAGAAGAATATTACAGAGAAAGAAAGGGGAGCTTCTGAGAATGAAGAACAAGTCAAGGTATAGAAGGAAGTTGAGGAACAGGAAATGCATGAAGTAATTGAGGAATAGAAAGAGGAAGAAAAGAGGAGGATATCCCCCATTAAGCCCTATAAACCACCACTTCCTTATCCAGCTAGGGTTAAAAGAAGAAGAGATGAAGAGCAGTTCAACAAATTCTTGAGACTCTTCAAACAACTTCACATCAATTTACCCTTGGTGGATTCTCTCTCTCGGATACCAAAATATACAAAGAACTAAAGGAGTTGCTCTAAAACAAATAAACTTTAGGAGATATCCATGGTTACGTTAGGCAAAGAATGTTTAGCTGGTCTCCTCAATCAAGCTCCAAGAAAAAGGAAGGATCCAGTTAGTTTCACTATACCCTGTTTGATAGGAAACTTACCTATTGAAAGAACTTTAGTAGATTTAGGAGCGAGCATAACTTTGATGCTTTATAGCATGTTCAAGAAACTAGGATTAAGAGAACAAAGGGCTACGAGAATGAGTTGGCAATTGGCTGATAGATCCACTAGGTATCCTAGGGTAATTATTGAGAATGTTTTAGTAAAAGTGGAGGATTTTATATTTCCTGCTGATTTTGCCATTTTATATATGCATGAGAATGTGGAAGTTCCTCTTATTCTAGGAAGACCATTCTTGGCAATTGCAAGGGCTATTATACATGTGAAAGTTGGGAAATTAGCATTGAGAGTAGGGGATGATGAAATGATTATCAAACTATTAGAAAGTGTCGAGCAAGGGATGAATAATGATGATGATTGTTTTGCTACATAGTCCTTGGATTCATAAGTAATCGGTTTGATAAAGGACATAACTTGAGAGGACACTATGTTTGAGTAAGTGAAGTGCTGAAAATTCATATTCAATTTATGAGAAAGAAACATTGCACATCTCAGAGCGAAGCGGGAAGTTGTAAAATATTAGTTGAAGGAAGAGATGACTATAGAAGACATCGAGAGAATAAGGCCCTTTATTGAAGAACCACCTGATCTAGAACTGAAAGAGTTACCTGATTGCTTGGAATACGCTTTTCTTGGAGAAAATTCTAAGTTACCTATCATTATATCTTTGAAACTTGATGATAGATGGAAGGAAAAGTTGCTGAAAGTTTTGAACACACGAAGGCAATAGCTTGGAAAATTGCTAATATTAAAGGTACAAGTCCCTTATATTGCACCCATAGAATTCTTATAGAGGATGACTTCAAGCCAATAGTGTAGCCACGGATACGATTGAACCTAAACATGAAAGACGTAGTGAAGAAAGAAGTGGTGAAGTTGTTGGATGCTAGAATCATTTATCCAATTTCGAATAATGCTGGGATGAGTCCAACTCAAGTAGTTCCAGAAAAGAGACGGATGACAGTTGTCCCTAATAATATGGTTGAGTGTTGCATTGCATGTGCTTTGTTAACCATACTTGTTTGACATTTATTTGATATGTGGTTTGGTCTTGTTATTTATTGAGCTATGGTTTAGCTCATACCTCTATAGTTCTTGTATAGGAAAAACTCATGTTGGGAACGGGCTAAGAATGTATGGAGAGAGTTCGTCTTCAAATAATTCCTTAAATATAGGAAGATGAAAATACAAACTTAAAATAAGAAATAGATAAATTTTATAGTTCCTTGAGATTTCATATTGAGTAAGATAACCTAGATTATGAATTAGATTCATTAATTAATTATTTGAAGTTTTGTATTATGTGAGTTATCTATCTTATTTTACTATTTGGTAGGGGATACAGATTCTCTGCAGTTTTGGTAGACTGTGGGAAATTGGATTCCTTTAATTATCAATATGCAGTTATACAATTGAAACTTGTAAAGCAGATAATTAGGTAGAGCCTTGCAAACTCTGACTTGCAAGCCGATTCTCATATTACGGGTGCATACATAATATGATAACTTTAGGTTAATTCTACTAGGCCCTTTCTTTGGAGCATGACTTTGGTTACCTTGCTCTCTCATGTGAAGATAAGGACAAAATTCATTATAAAGAGTCTGCCATGCAAGTCAATAAAATCCTCGTGATTTTGTGCCCTGTCACCTATAAATAAATGTGCATTGACGTTTGTTTGGGTTTTCTAACACAGTATAGAGTAGTGAGAGTATTTTTAGTGAGAGAAATCTTTCTTCTTGTTAGAGATTCAAGCTTTCTGGATAAATTCATATTAAACACGACGTTTACTCATGCAAGATTTTTGTGATTAATATATAATATCCATCTTTAATTTCATATTATTTCTCATGAATCTGTGCTTAATGTTCACATTTATGGAGAAATAACTATCTTAACTTAGGGTTTGTGAATCCAAGACTTGATTCATGTGATTTCAAATGCGTTTTTTTCAGTTAAATATTTATTGAGTATTTGTAATTAGTAGCTCAAATTTAATTTTCATGGGTTTAATTGCACAACGTACCTTTTAGATCCATGTTTGATTTTAACTAAATAGATTGAGAGATCATTCTTTTCAATAGATCTAGGCTGCTAATAAAGTTGCTTATAATCACTTAGAGATAGAGATGGTGAAACTTTCTATCATTTGATTTTAAATTCATTAAAATAGGTTTTAATAAAAGGAGTCCTAATCTTTATGGGAATCTAGATTACCGATAGCTTATAAAGAGATTCTGATGGTCTCATCTAGATTTAGAATTTCTAATCTTAAGCGAGAATTTAACTTATCTTAGTAAATCTGATAATGCTAATATACTGGCAAATAACTCTTTGAGTTTGTTAAGAAATCACATGAGAAAGACTAAGTAAAGCAAATCATAAGGCCTATCTTGCATTAACAAACTTATATCCTTAATTTGCCCTGAAAACATGTATTTAATTAGTTTACTCTTTGTAATGTTCTTCTAAACCTTTCTTTGGATAGATAATAGATGAAAAGTGAGTATGGTATATGCTAACAATCCCCAAGGAATATGACCTAATACATTATATTTTACTTCAGTAGGTATGCTTGCCTAAATTGACAATTGTGATCGACGTTAAACAGAACTTATTAGCATTTTTATAAATTTTTGAAAGACTTCAGCTTCGTGTTTTGTTCTTAATGTTTTTATACCACCAACCAAGATCACTCACTTTAATAGTATTTAGCCTATTAAGCCCTTAGCCAAGATATGCCTATCAACAATCATCATAACAAACTCCATCTCCCCTCCCTTAGGTTTTTTTTTCCTAAGAAAATCTAGGGGAGATGGCCATAGCATTTTGATCGTCTATCCCAACTTTATTAGTGCTACCTTAATTTCACTATGCATCTCCTCAATAAGAGGATGTTTTGATTAGATTTAAAGGTTTGCAATTGGTTCTCCATCGACAAAGGAGATGTCTTGGTTTAGATTTGAAGGTTTGCAATCTGTTATCTACTAACGAATAAAAAGTTGCATATATCTTTTTTCATTTATTTTTGTCTTCTTTTTTTTTTTGTCATCCCACTATGAGATCTTTCCTAGCTAAAGTGTTGAATTTCATTCTATAATTGCGTTGGAATTTTTTCTAGGTCATTGCAACCCATTTCTATCTAAGAAATATGTCCATTTTTGGATTAGATCTTTGGATCCCTATTTCTTTCAATGTATTTTGTCGGTACTATATGTACTTGTATTTCAATGTGATTCAATGAATCAAATTCGGTTTTCTAGCCTAAAAAAAAATTATCATAACATAAAAACCATGTCCCAACTTTTGACAAGAACTATAGTGGTAAGGTAATTAAACTAGGAGATTTTTTTTTTTTTAAAGATGTAGAGATTGATATTCATCAATGTAATTTTAATTTTGGTATTAATGTTTGAAGTTTTTTAAGAGTTTATTTTGAGGTTGTAGGCAAGAAGAGATAATTTGAACAGTCTTTATCTTTTAATTTGAAAAGTAGAGAGAGAGAGAGAGTATAGTAATTTGTAATCAATAATATAAATATATTTTTTTCTCACAAAAATTTCTAAAGAAAAATATTAGAGAAAAAAATGACATAATAAGTTGAGTTAAGTGGCCACCTCAAATTTTTTGACATTTAAAAGTGCTACATCAAACATATATAACTTAAAAATACAAGCCATGAAATATATGTTTTTTTTTTTATAAATCTTTTTTTTTAATTTAGCAAAAAGTGCATAATTACGTGCTGTTCCTTTGTATTTTTCCCTTGAAAACACCCACAAAAATTTATTGGCTAGGTAAATAATATTAATATTGGAATAGGAATTGCATGATGACTTCTACTATGACATAAAACACGCCACAGAATCCTTCATCAATGCAATTCGAGCGACAGTTTCCCAAGCACCATTGAAGCATAGAAACAAAGATTGAATTGAATAGCCTTGATACTTTATGAACATATTGAGGTACTCACTTCTCCATTGAGTCATAATGGAATGAAAATCTAAGTCCTTGAGTTGAAAAGTAAAAGAGAAAAAGCAAGCCATGTCACATCTCTAAACCAGAGAATGTGTACTAATAGTTTGATAGGAATCACGACTCACTTGGAGTGATAACTCGATTTAGAGCGAGAGGATTGAAGAACCTAGCTCCATGGATCATTATTGATGAGATAAGTCTTGAGGATCGACTTCTAGAGGAGATTACCCCCAACGCTACGGCTGTGATGCTGGCCATGATGGAGATCACGCCCTCCATGCTGCTTGCAACGGAGACTATGAGCACGACATCGTTAGATAATTCAAATCCTAGTGGAGATCATGGACCCTATCATGCTTATGATGTCAGCTATATCCTACCCAATAACGGCCATGATCAAGCTCAAGAGAAAAGAGGAAATTAAGGCTGAGGAGATCATGGCCTATGTCACGTCCGTCTACATGCTCCCATCATGATTTTGTTGATTTAAAATTGTTTTGTTTCTTTTTTTTTTTGTTTGACTTTTAGCTTTTCATATATTCCATTGCCTAAGTTTGGAAGTATATATAGGTCCTTAAGTTTATGTTAACAAAGCTCGAACCTTTCCTTGTCATTGATTGAGGTCAATTGCCTTCTGGTTTTCTTAGAATTGTTTCCAAAACCTATTGAGTAATATTGAGTTTTTTCTCAAGATTATTCTTTGTTGTCTCTTTTGATCATGTGTCATATCGATTGAGTGAAACAACCAGTTCGATTCTTTCTTGGTGCATCATATCTAAGGATAGATCGTTCATATCCTTTATTTTCTTATTTTATATAAATTAAAAACCCCAAGCAAACATATAGTAAATCTTGATAATTCCGCTATGTAATTCTAACATGGATCCTCTCCATATCATCTTGGTATCAGAGCTTAAGCTTGCAGATTATGGTTTAGGACATTGGAGTTGGATTCCTTACTTGGAAAGTTTTGCTATCTTGGTTGCTTGTGTTGTAATGTTGTTGTTTTTTAAGATGTTTGAAAAATTTGGTAAGTCAATATTTGAGTGGTGTGATTGAGAGCTAAGGTTATTATTATTGAGTAAAGTGATTAGCAGATTTCATAGTATGATTGACACACGAACTGAATTACTAAGTAAAATTAGGATGAATTTGCCTGAGTTTGGTAGTCATGGGTCCCTGGGAGATTATTTAGATGGGAGTTCTAGGTAGACGAAATCATTGGAGACTTTCCATGCTCTAGCTGTCAATTGGAGTAAATTTTATCAAGAAATTAATTGGATTTGCAGGATTGCGGTGGCAAAATATTATATTAGAATGATCATTGAATGGGTTTCTGATGTTATTACATGGGGTCTTGTGAAGAAGTTAATTGAGAAAAGATTTGCTCCACCCAATTATCAAGATGAATAATATGACTCTGTGTTGATGCTAAAATAAGGATCTATGAAGGTTAAAGAATATGCTGAAGTATTTAAGGTTTTCACAAAGAATGTTGGTTGTAAAAGATTTTGTCATTAGAGGATGTTTTCCAAACTGTCATATTTGAAGAATTATCGATTTTAATGTTTGCACTAAAGGAAAAGACAAAATTAGTACGGGCCTCAAAGGTAACTGAATCATTAGATGATAATGTCAAGCATGATTGTTTAGTTAAGGAAGATAGTGGTGATATTCATGAAGGGAGTTTAGAGAATAATCATGAGTTGTAAGTGAATAATCTTGGTAGCATAGATTGTGAAGTTGATGATGAGACTACAGAGCAATCTTATGTAGAGGAAATGAGTACTATAGAGGAAATGCACCATTACAGTGATGTGGAGCCTTTTGATAATTGTGTACCTGAGTTGGAACCACTTTTTTCTCACTAGGAGACACTAATAATCACAAGTATTATTATATCCTTGTTTCATCTTCCTCTAAGTTTTGTATTGGTCTATTAATGGGGTTTGGGAGTAGTATTGAATATGTTAGCTATATTTTACCTTTGAAATCATATGTGTTGATTGTTAATGTCCACTGGAGTATTATGAATGATTATATATATTGGCGGAGTATTTGGTTTTTGTGTGGTATAGTAATGCGAACAATATTGTATGAGTGCTGTTTGTGACTCAGCTATTAAGGCAAGAGTTGTTGCATTGCTAGATAGTAGTGTTTCTTATTAGTTCAATGGTTCCAAACCAATATTGTTGGATTCTAAGATTGTTGAATTGTATGATGAAAGTTCTATGGCTGAAGATGAGGTGTTTGATGTTAGTTACTTTCAAGATGACAAGTATTTGAAGAGACTACTATTAACGCTACAAGAGATGTGTATGTCGAATATTTGTAATATTGTTCGCGAGTCTTAGATTGATCGAGTTCATGATGAGTGGTATGAGTTATTAGGGAAGTCTTTAATCATGGACATGGCATTGGTAATGAATGGTTAAGAGTACTTAGTGTAGATGTTGAGATGTTTGGGAGTGTAGAGGGCTAATTTAATTATATAATAAATATATGGATTCGACTTTTGGGCTAAGTTATAGGGCCTAAAGAGTCCAGTCCATACTTTGAGATGACTTATAGGAGATTTGGGAGTGTAGAGCATTAATTTAATTATATAATAATTATCTTGATCAAACGGTCATCAGAATGAAGAACGCATCGCTTCTCAAAGAACTGTGGGGTTGATGTTATATAGCTCCTCCACCTGTCATGTGTGTATTCGAGCTATTTGAGATTGCTTACTCCTTTTCCATGTCATCTCTCCATAAATCATCCTTATGTCTTATTATGTGCTATTGCCAAGACGCTGCACACACGTAATCATAACAAAAGGATCCAATCATCTACATTTTGGCAACTCCACTAGGGATAGAAGTTACAACTTAACGATGGCACCTCCAAGAAAAAGACTAACCAATCCTAACGACAGCACTAGCTAAGAGCTTGACACCAACACTGAAGATGGAGAGCAAAACATGGCGCACTTGAAAATGTTAATCCTAATGATAATGCAGTGTAGGTAGTTGTACTTAGCCATGTGCAGCTTACATGTGAGATGCAAGAGAATACCAAGATTATGAAGGAGTATATCACCATGATGGCTCCATTCATACCTGTTGCAGTTGCCTTTGCTACTGCACAATAGGAACAACCCCATCAAATCCTGCTATTGTTGCATAACTCCACGCCGCCTAAGCAACTCAACTACCTAATACTTTAGGTAATAATGAAAATACCACCCAAGGAAATAATGAGCAAGTCATACACCAGAATGTAGTGCAACACAATGCTCAACACCTGAGACAAGGAGTATAGGAATCCAACTTAGGAGGTTCTTCATCCTCACTTGCCATCCCTTAGGCTATAATTGACAAAACAACATCTTAACCTAATCAGACACCTGTTGTGCTTGTAGAGGCTGTAGTATCTACTCCAAGGGGCTCTTTTGTCACTAAAGAGAATCTCGATGCTTATTTGAAGGAGATAAGGGCAAAATCAACTGTAGGAGTGTTGGATCTCAATCTCTCGTATAACTAGCGTGTTGCTGCTAAACCACACCTAAGGACTACATAAGTCCTAAGTTCATGCTATTTAATGGAGAAAAAGGAAGTGCAAAATAACACCTGTTGAAGTTTATCGAGACTTTAGAAGTTTATGGCTTAGACAATGACCTGAAGTTAAAAGCATTCTCAAAGTCTCTCATAGAAAAGGTATACACTTGGTATGTCAACATTCCTCCTGGATTAGTAGATTCATGGGGAAGCATGTGCAAAATGTTCCTCGAAAAGTTCTTTTCTACTCAAGAGCGGGTCACTTTGACTGACATGGGACGTATTCGACAAAAGCCCAAAGAGGACTTGACAGATTATATTGGGCGCTTTAGAGAACGGTCCCTTGACATACAGGACATGTGTGATGAGAAAGAGCTGGTGAATATATGTATTTAAGGAATGTTTACTGAGTATGCAGTACACCTCGTGAACCTTTCGTTGGTTTCGTTTGCTACTTTAGTCGAAAATGCGCGAAGGACCAACGATTATGTCACACGATAGAAGGGAGAAAATGGAAGGTTTAACAAAAGGGCTTCGTTTGTGAACTCGGCCTAGGGCGATAGCTCTAGGGAGGGAAGAAGCTAACAGGTGAGAAGTCAGGAACCCCTGCATCATTGTTATCTTACCCATGCTCAATGGTTAAAGTATATGCAATGCTTGACAAATGGCTACAAGATGGGAATATTAAACTCCCAAGAGTTGAACACTTACCCGCAGCTAAAGAAAAGAATAATCCTAAGTTTTCCATATTTCATAGAATGGTGTGCCATCCCACTAAAGATTGTTGGACATCGAAAAAGATATTCAATGAAAGAGTGCAAAATGAGGACTTATCATCGATAATAATGATGTTAGGAACAATCCACTAGCTACGCATGACAATTAGTGTGGTACCATAAATGCTATCACTCATGACCCTTCAATGTCATAGACAAATGAGGTGCCACCTATCGAGACAAAAGATGATGAAAGAAAATCAACTAAAGGTGAAGAGCTTGGGGGTTCATCTATTGTGACGGCTCTACTGAAATCTTCCAACTTTAGGAGTTTCTTTGATCTACTAGGTTTTAATGAGAAGGCGAGACTTGCAGTAGCATTTGCAGTCATGCAAATATCTAAAGGTCAATATGCAAAGTGCAATACAGTGCAGCCTATAAGAAGAACAACAGATGCACACGAGAATGCAATCTTATTTTCTAATGCGATATATGTGTGAAGAATCTAAATCATAACCACCCCATATGTGGAAGGTTTATTGTCATGCCCCAAAGGGTACCCTAAACACAACAATCCACTACACTCAATATTAAAGCTTAAGTATGACAACCTTAATCATCCCAAAAGCTTCGATATCGGTGTAAGGGTACCTTCACGATCATAGAGGATAACCTTTGAAACAAGTTGTTTAAGAAGACATTCATAATAGCAGTTAAGAATGGAAATCACAACATAAGCACCTTATATATGAAATATAGGAGAATTACAAAATATTGAAGGAGCATTCCCCTATCAAAAGATAAAGTCTATCATAATCTATCTATAACAATTGCATCGAAGATTTTAATAGAAGTATAGGTCTACAAATAGTCTTTGACTTCATCCAAAAACTCTTAAGTCCAAAAGTTAGTACTTGAGAAAAATATCCTCTGCACGTCAACCAAAGGTAAGGTTGCTACAATTAATATCTTTAAGGGAGTAAGCTTCCTTGCTTAGTGAGAATTATTTTCACAAATAAATTACTCGAACAAATAATATCCAAACAAGTTATTTAAATAAGCATATGAAATATAACAAACACGTGAGCAAACAATTCATATGATTTTCCAGGAATCATACGTTGAAGGGATTTACCCTTCCATTCGGGGTTAGGTGTTCTGGGCCATAAAGCCATAGTTTGCAAATGAAGTTTTTGTAGTTTTTTATATGAGCCACTACTAGCCGCTAAAATGTAGTTAATTGGGGTATCTACCCACCATTTTTAATCGGGCGAACATTCGCCATAAAGTAGATTTTCGGGTTCTACGGATCTCACTACTATGCCATTGTCCTACCAAAGGTATGGTAATGAATGCAATGCGACTCATTACGTGTTATACATGAATCATTTTATTAAAGTAATTATAGCATAATATTAGATGTTTTAATAGTGATCATAGAGTTTGCAGACATAATATTCCTATAGTAATCATACAATGATTATTTGACAATTCCTGCCTCAATATGCTTAACACAATTTCAACCATATATGTGAGGCACACGTGCTTCCATGTTTTATCTTTACCTAATTCTAATGCCGCTATTCTACAAGCAAAAACATAAGTACAGGAATGTAAGAAATTAAACTCACTCAGTCATGACAATAGAAGCTCTTAGTCAAAATAGTCATTGGGTTAAAGCCCAGATTGCACATCACCTTAAAGTTCTACTTAAACTTGCAAATTATATTTTACTAAGTTCGTCAAAATTCGTATGCGGTGAAATTCCAACTTAAAGTAGCCATAACTAACTCATATTAACTCGGAATTTTGCATATTATATACTGTTTTCTACCAACTTGAAAAGATCTATCTATTTCTAAGGTTATTTTTATTAGAAAAGGTCATTTGGGTTCCAAAAAGATAAGGTACAAAATTGACACGAAAATCCTAGCCCTTAAAACATGATTTTTCTAACTTTTTATCAAAC
Organism: Combretum micranthum; assembly: GCA_024138025.1. Lineage (NCBI taxonomy): Eukaryota > Viridiplantae > Streptophyta > Magnoliopsida > Myrtales > Combretaceae > Combretum > Combretum micranthum. The sequence continues at coordinate 822,553 of JAMXBD010000015.1, read as the reverse complement.
AAAAATCCCATGGAAAACATATAAATATATATATAGTTGAAAAATATTTTTAATACATATGCAACTCATATTATACACATTATTCTAATGATGTTGTCTTAATCAATAATTTTTCATGAAACAACTTGTCTTACTAGTTGAAAAGTGAAAGTTGACAAAACTATTTTAAGTTGTTTGGAAATAAAACTAAAGATTTTTAAGTCATTAAATATGTGATATAATTTTTTTTCCTTATCTCTTAAAAGATAATTTAGTTTTAAAAATTTAGTCTTTCCAAGTTATCTACAAACTTTATTTCCTAATAGTTTTACCTTAGTGAGTTGGTTTTTAACTTATTTTGAAAAGCTTGTTTTGGTCTTTGCATTTATTAAAATGTTAATGAGGATTTTATAAACAAGTTTTCAAGAAGATTTTTCATAGCAAAGTATTATCAACATTAAGGTTTTAATGGTAGTTTAAAATGAAAAAGTAAAGAATTTATTGGTTAATTTTTGAAAAAAAAAAGTCCTTGTATGTTAACAATACTAAAATCTATGGTGACCTTTGTCTAAATTTTTTTGAAAAGCATTTTGTTAGTATAAAACTTTTTTCTAAGTGATAAAATTATATATTTAAAATAAGTTAAGCTTATTCTTTTTTTACTTAAGAAAGAATCTTTGTCTTCTTATTAAGACAACAATCAACATAATCATGCATGAATATGGGTTTATAGCTAAGTAATATGACAAAAGTATTTAATAAGAAAGATGGAAAATGTAGAGATAAGCTAATAATAAATATCAAGTGTTGGAAGTCGTAGCTCGAATCAAGGCTTCTGGATTTAGACATGGGCAAGTCCTAAAAGAAAAACAAAAGAAATAAGAAAAATTAGTTTTGACTTGATGAGGACAAGTCTAAGACTAGAAAGAATAGTCTTACTATGAAAGCATAGAATAAATAAATTTCAAAGCATAATAAGTAAATAATGGTTATGTTAGTGAGCTTATATGCTCTAAGAATTATATATAAACACATAAATATAGTTACTAATATATAGAAGTTAGATTAGAACAATAATAATAACATGTAACAATAATAAAACAACATAAAAATAAAATGATATTTATTCATGAACAAAAACAAAATATGAACATACTGTTGCTTCTATATCATTTTAATGTTTAGGAAACATACACCATGGTCATGTTAAGTTACATGACATGATAAGAAAGTATAGGTAAGAGTTTTACCTAAAATATAAATATGGATGGTAGTAAAAGCGAGGTTTTGGTAGTATGTGGATAGAAAAAATATGGGAAATATGAAAAAGTGAAAAGAGATTTTTGGAGAGAAGATTTGAGTAGTGATTTTGAGAGAATTCTGTTAATGTAAAAGAGTATGTAAAAAAAATGGAGGGAGAGGTGGTATTTATAGAGTTTTGAGGAGGGAAAATTGTGTGAATTGAATAAAATGAAAAAGAAAATAATTGTGTGTGCGTGTGTGTGGCCGGCGGTTTTGGGAGAGAAGAGAGAGAAAATTGTTTTGATTTGTTTTGTATTTTGGTTAATTAAAAGTAATAATGTGTAAGATATGATGTGATTAAAAATGTATGGGAAAAGTAAAAAGTAAGAAATATGTATGGTGGAGTGTAAGAATAGGTATAGAAAAGTAGAAATAGGTGAATAGTAATGAATAGCGTAGAATAGTACTATGAATAGTAGATAAGATAAATAAATACCAGTAGTAAAAAAAATACGTGTATTTATACCATATCTGATATTTTTAGATACCGAAAAATTATAAAACTGATATTTTTGAAATCCTTATATTTTTACAAATCTAATAGTGTTATTGGAATATTTTTATTGTCCGATGTACCAGGGCATGGTTTTCGAAAACTGATCCTGTTCGAATTCGAAACAACTAAATTTTAGCAAATCAAATATTTTTAAGCTTCTCTATATTATTATGAACTATTATCCACAATTATCTCAATGTTGTTGTTTAGGGGTTAAGAGCACGGATCTAAATCTACTAGGGTTTGTTATTGATTTGTTGACTTTAGGATTTTCGGTTGACCTGCGGTTTAGGGTTTAAGCATAAACTGTAGCATAAAATCTAAGGGCTTACATTTGCTCAATAGTTACCCTATGAGGAGAATATTTATAGACAATGGTTCCTCTATAAACATCATGCCTATGACTACATTCAAAGCTGCTAAGCTTGACATCAAGCAACTGGTTAAACAACCTATATTTGTAAATGGCTTCAACCACTCATCCATAGATACAATAGGACACATTAATGTGAATCTCAAGATTAGGCCTATCCAGGGTTCGACCATTTTTTACATGATCGATGTGCCAGTCTCCTACCACTTACTCATCGATAAAAAATGGCTGCACGATCACCATTTAATACCTTCCACATGGCACCAATGCATCAAAGGTCATTGGAAAGGAAAATACATATTCATCTCAGCCACAAAAAATCCTTTTGAATGCAACGAGTCATACTTTATTGAATCAGCCTTCTTCGATGAATTTGCTGAAGAAGGAGAAACGGCTATTGCAAGACCCGTTGGTAGCCCATTACCTACGTGGGAAGAAATTCAAAAAGGTCAACAAAAAAAAAGAAAGGAGAAAGACACATGGTTTTCGTAGGAGTAAGAAGAAAAGAAAAGCAGTTGGGGAAATTAATAGTTTCGTCAGGGAGGATGGATGAAACTATACCTTTTATGACAGTCTCGAAGGTCTGAGGAAGTTTTCTTATCTCCTTCAGACCCCACACCAATTTAAGAGCCCGAACATGTCCCCACAACAAATGGAAGATCAAATTAAGCCTCAAATTGAGGAGATAGAAGAGTTGGATCTAGTGTGACTAGGTCAGTCGCTGCTAATCTTCATCAACAAAAGCCTTCTACTCGTCATAGCACTACTGAAAGAGTATAGAGTGTTTTTTCCTGGGCATACGAGGAGATGCCAGGACTCAACCATAATCTTGTGGTGCATAGATTAAACATTACACTAGAGATCAAGCCTGTAAAGCAAGGATCGTTAGTCTTCCGACTAGAAGTAGAGATGTAAATTGAGGTAGAAATTGAGAATTTACTTAAAGCAGGTTTCATTAAACCTATTGAGCATCCCACTTGGCTAGCAAATATTGTCTCGGTAAAGAAGAAAAATGGCCAAATAGGGGTATGCGTTGACTTTTGGGATCTCAATACAGCTTACCCAAAAGATGAATTCCTACTCCCTAATGTTAACATGTTAGTGGATGGCACAGTAGGACATGAGCTATTTTCATTCATGGATGGATTCAGTAGCTACAATCAAATTAAGATGGCCATTGGAGACATTGAATGCACTGCTTTTCACACACTGTAGAAAATTGTCACTACACAGTCATGCCATTTGGATTGAAGAAAGCTGATGCCATCGTGTAATGACTGCAATATTCCATGACTTGATGCATGTTTTCATGGAAGACTATGTCGATGACATTGTCATCACGTCACGACGAGCACCTAATCACCTGGTCCACTTGTAGAAAGTATTTTAACGATGTCGAGTTTACAAACTCCAAATGAACCCTTTGAAGTTTGTGTTTGGATTAGCATCTGGGAAGTTTCTCGGTTTTATGGTTCATCAGAAAGGGATTGATGTCGATCCTATGAAAGTACGAGTAATTCAATTGATGCCTTCACCAAGAAATCAAAAGGAACTAACGAGTTTCATGGGAAAAGTCTCCTATGTCAGACGATTTGTGCCTAGCCTTGCAAAAATCTCATGCCCCCTCCAATAGCTCATGAGGAAAGGAGTTCCATTCGAATGGGAACAATCACATGAAGAGGCAATTCAAAAACTTAAGGAGATACTCACTTCCCCTCATATTATGACAATGCCAATTAAAGGATTACCAATGATCTTGTATCCTACGTCAACTAATAAGCCCATTGGGGCTTTACTTACATAAAAGTAGATGGCTTGGAACGACCAGTTTATTACTTGAGTCGGGCACTACAAGGAAGTGGGGTTAAGTACACAACTTGCAAAAAGCATTATCTTACGCTAGTATTTTCCACATAAAAGTCATGACACTACTTCTTGACATAAAAAATCATCCTTATCACTCACTCAGATCCTATTAAATACTTACTGTCATGGCCAGCACTATTTGGTCGGATTGCCTAGTGGTTACTCCTCCTTGAAGGATTTGAAATCACTGTACAATCTCCTAAAGTGATCAAATCACAAGCTTTAGCTGACTTACTAGCAAAATTTCCCAATACGCATGAGGCAACAACTATCGATGCCATACCCGTAGAATTCCATGAAGATTCTTTCATGGTTGAAATAGATAGAGAATGGTTAATCCAATTTGATGGCTCTGTAGGAAGGAAGGAGTGGGGGTTAAAGTCGTACTTACTATCCTGAAGGCCATGGGATACCTCTAGCCTTTAAGCTTGACTTTCCATGCACCAATAATGCAGCTGAATATAAAGCCTTATTGCTTGGCTTAATTGCTACCAAAAAATTGGAGCGCAACACACATGCATTCATAGTGACTCTAACTTGATAATTAAACAATTCATTAGTGAGTATGGCATCAAAGAATCTACCCTTGCGCCTTACCGGCTACGGTACAGGCTTTAGTGAGCAAATTCCAGTCAGTGCAGTATGGACACACAACACAATCCATCAATAGATATGCTGATGCATTGGCAACATTAACATCAAAAGTCCCAATCCAAAGCAATGATAGTAGCATGGATGTTCGAGTATTCAATAAATCCATTCCATGTACAACAATCAAATTATTGAAGAGGAAGAAAGAGTGCATGGTGATTGGTGCACATCACTCAGGGAACACTTAGTGTACCCTAGTATTGCTTCTATTACCACGTTGAAAAAATTTGTTAATATCATAGCGTATTATACTACAAAGGCCCATAAGGTATCTTATCTCATTGTACTGGCATGAAGAAAGCCCACCTCGTACTGGATAAGTACCACAAAGTATGGTATGGAGAAGAGGGTTCATCTTTAAGCTACCGCATCTAACGAATAGGGTACTATTGGCCCTCTATGTCTAAAAATGCATCGTAAGTACAAGCACATTGTCCTAAGTGTGTCGAACTGCCACATGAAGGGGAATGTAATTTCATTACTATTACTGGAGATTGACGGCGTCCATACATCAATTACATAAAGAATAACATTTTACCAACCAATAGTATAGATGCTAGACTTGTGAAAAAGAAGGCGAGAAAATACCTCATGCATGAAAGAGAGTTATACAGGGTATCATTCAAGAGAAAACCCAGAAGATATGTAGCATCTCCTAAGACAGAAACAATATTATCTAAAGTACATGCTGGAGACTGTTGGGAACATCAAGGAGGAAGAAAGTTATATTACCACCTACTCAATGCGGGGTACTATTGGCCAACAATGAAAGCAGACTCTTTCAACTTTGCCAAAAAGTGTGTTGTCTACCAACAGCAAGGTGATGCAATCCATGCCCCCATAGTTGCACTTCATAGTTTGACTACTCCTTGGCCATTCCATACTTGGGCATTTGATTTGATTGGCCCCATACACCCACCTTCTAAAGGTTGTATCTGGATTTTGGTAGGAACTAAGTACTTCACTAAATGGGTGAAGGTAATGCCATTAAAGAAGGCAACAGGACTAGCGGTAGCAAGCTTCATGAAGGAGCATATTATTTGTAGATTCAACATCCTAAAGCGCATACTATCCGATAGTGGAACCCCTTTTGTTAACTCTCATGTGCGACAGTTGCTTGCTTCTTACATTGTTGATCATGTTAGGTCCACACCATATTGCCCCAAAGGAAATGGCTAGGCAGAAGCCATGAGCAAGAGCCTATTGAAAGTGCTTAGCCGCATGGTACATGACAATCACAAAGAGTAGCATGACAAATTACTACTCACCCTTTGGGCTTACAGGACTTCTAAGCGAAGGCCGACACAAGCGATACCTTTCTCTTTAGTTTACAGAGCTAAAGCAACATTGCCAATAGAAGTGTTGTCCTCCGTGTTGTAGATCATGTACATCGGGGGATTCTAGCACCAAAGTTTACACCGAAGTGGGAAGGACCTTTTGTTGTTGAAGAAGTTCATGAAAGTGGTTATTGTAAACTTCGAAATCCAAAAACAGATGCTATCACTGCTCCTGTGAACTTTCAATATATTAAAAAGTTTGATCTATGAAAGCATGATGTACTCTCAGTCACATCATTGAAATAAATAGCTCATGTCATGTGAGCTCATTTTTGTATGTTATTCTTATCAATATTTTATGTTGCTACAGAGTTAGAGATTCATCTCTTTAGTGCACAATTGACACATAATACATGAATGTAGTAAATAAATTAAGCATCACTGTTGCTTAACACAAAAAAAAAGAAGAAAAATTATGTTCTACGCGCATGATGTTAATTTAGCTTGTGAATTGCTAGCTGGTAAGAATGTTGCCTTCTAGAAATATGTTATTAAACTCTTTGATTTAATGATATGTATATATATTTACTACATAATCACGTACTTTTGAGATCAATGGTTAAGTAGTGAGTAATTTTCCCTCAATTAATCTAATTGTGTGTCTTTCTTAACTAGGGTAATGTGTGTCATTACTGCTACTTTAATGCAAATGAACATGCCATAACAGTTCACCACTTGCATGTGAAAAACACTCTTCGATGTGCAGGTACCTACTAAAAGGCTTAGACGATGGCCTTGCAAGCTTATTTTTGTTCCCTCGTGGATAGTAATTGTTGCTGTTGCTTAGTGAATATAGTAACTTATAAGCACACAGTGAATAAAAAAAATGCAACACAAGCATAATGAATCAAACAAAGAAATAGAAGTACTATACAAAATGCTAAATATGAGGAAAGGTAAAAGAAAAAAAAAATAGCAAATGTCATATGTTGGTGCAGAAACCAATCATCAACTCAAGGACCAATGTCTGACTTTATAACTATAGAGATGTCCTCAATACTAAGAAGTCTTTTTATCTCAGACTTTGCCTCTTCAAGTTCAGCTCTCGACTTGTTACATCTTTTTACAATAGTGTGGCAACTTAACATTCTTTGGGCTTTACCAGCAATATTCTCTAAACTCCCAACTTTGAAATTAAGGCCATGAGCCCCGGTAATTCCCTTGATTAACAACTCAAACTCTTTAGTTAACCATGAATCCCATGGCTTCTCAAGAAGCTGAATGGCTTGCCCCAACAAGATTATCATGACATCAGCTACATTTGTACCTAAAACAAAGTACCCTGCCTAGAATTCTCCCTCTATGGAATACAACCATTCTAATGACCTTACAGGATGAGAAGGCACAATGAATCCATGGAAAGAAGCAATCTCATTGGTAGTTGTTCTGGTATTAAGAGTTACTGTCTTATGTTGTACTGACATGCCAACAACCAGGGGAGGAGGGACATTAGAAAAAAGAGGTAGCCTGAGAAGAAGATGTGGCAAGCAGAGGAACCTCATTAGATGGGAGGAGTACTATGAAGCATTAATAGATGTAACATTAGCATTGCTGCCATAAGTTCCTACTCAAAGCAAAGCATCAACATATGTCTCATTCTCAGGCCCCTCGATAGGTACTGAGCCAGAATTTGCTTCATCCATCTCATGTTGCTCCATCTCACTGGGCTTGCCAACAATCTCTGTATTATTAACTTCTTCGTCTTCAATTGCTAAGGAAGCTTCCTCCTTGTTATCAATAAGATTGTGTGTACTTTCACTGTTGGACTTCATTATCCTCGTTCACCGATATAACTAGCATATGATGCCTTTCAGAATGGAATTCCTTATGATTGCCATACAAGTGAGGAAAGGGATCCAAGATAGCACTGTTGAGAGGATCACAAACATCAATGATGTTGTTGGCTGGTTGATAAGTCAAGTCGGTATCTTTTACCACCTCCAAAAAAGAAAGATGTATTAGTATAATAAAGAAAGAAAACCAACATGAAATATGGACAAAGTTATATCAATATAATACCTCGTGAATGCAAGCACGCTTAGCTTGACTAGCATTTAGTAAAGAAGTCGATTTATAGATCATTTTCAGTTTGGCTTAGGAATCATGAGTCACCCTAGTGTTGGCTTGAGGATCCTAAGTTGTCTTCATTTTATCGTAAGAGGCATGACTTGTCTTCAACTTAGCCCGGGAATCATTAGGGATTGCATGTTTTGATGGAAGACGGAGGTAAAACTCATTGTAGATATTAGGTGCTTTTAGAGCATTGGGTGCTACATCATATACATATTATCTAAAACTTTCTAGGCAGCTCGTCTAGTAAGTTATCCAATCGGTTGTAGGTACTCCTATGTCACTAATAGAAGGAAAGAATAGTTATCGTATGTGTGGATGAATTGAATTACTATGTTATTGAGAAAGTGATTTATAGCAGTAACTAAAGTCATCTGATGGAGGAATCAACCGAGGTACTCCTTGATCAAACCAACCTGACGAGTAGCTCTATGGGGTAAACATACCATCACCTCTGCTCTAGAAAAATACCAATGCAGTTCTTGTGTCTTGTAGTGATGGCAAATACCTTAGGATACACCACATGATAAACCCTGCATCACAGGCATCCAAACTTTCACGATTGTCTACTAGTGTCACGAATACATCCAATCTGGAGGGTTAAAACTTGCAACAATCTTCATAACTAGCTATTCTCTTCACATAAGGTCAAAATGTGAACTCACTAACGTCATTAATAACATTCGATAAGAGTTTCACAGGCTATCTTTTTAACATCGCCACCACCCTGAGATCTTTTAGTGGGAATTGTGTTGAGTATTGGGGGAAGAGGTGTATGCTCAAAACTGTTCATAGATGAAGAGCTATAAAAACACTAAATCTGCATGTGAATACATAATGTAACGCCCTTTCGAGCGGATTAATGCATGATGATACAAGTCTAAGCACCAATAAAAGGAACTTACGTAAAAAGGCACTAAAGCAAAGCGTTGGCCCTTCACTATACGAATGGCCAACGAAAACAATTGTAGGTTCACTCCTTCTATTGGCCCATCGGAAAAAACATATACTAATAGCCATAATGCCATAAATGCCGAAAGCTCATAGATACACAAAAAAAAGGGATGGGGGAATCAGTAAGAAGGAAAAAGAGGAGAGAGATAAAGTCACATGCTTATGCAAGGAATGTTAATGCTTACACATGCTCAGGATGTGGCTTTAAAACTATGGCTCTATCATCATCTCTATTATGAAAAAAATGCTCAATCCGAGAATTGAAGATAGACTTCTTTGCTCTGACTTTACTTGCTTTTTATGTAGCTACAAATGTAGCCTGAATATGTAGCTCTTCTTGTGTAGCGGAAAGGGTGGTGATGTCAGTCTACCTAAATTCATAAAGCCTTAATAGCATGAACACATCCTCGAGTGTGGGTGTGAACTCTCCCCATGATGCGATAAAGGTGTAAGTCTAGGTACTCCACCATGAGACAATAGCTGGCCATAACTTCATATCGTTAGTTGGAGGAAAACTAAACTGTGTAGTAATATCGATGGCGTGATATACTTTGGCAAATCTTAAAGCGTCCTTGTGCTTAGGTCCTCATAGACATGTCTCGCCCATTCTACCTATCTTGGGATCGCTTGTTTTGGAAAAGCGAATTGAGTATGGGAAAATGGTAACTTCTTTCTTTCATTTTAGAATCGCAACACTGAGTTTGCTATGATGACTTCTCTCTTAGTTAGGTCTGGCTTAGGCTCGATGAAGTGATAGGAGTTATCAGAATGCTTCAATGCACATGTATCTCTCTTGTTGATCCTCCCACAAAATAAATCTTTAGAAATTATTTGATCAAATTTAGTTGTTGCGAGGAGTGGAATTGGAGGAGGTTGACCGTTTTGCAGCAATAAGTCCTTTTGATTGATGGTGTCTATGATTCTTGATGCCATCACTGGGAATTTTACAGCACTAAGTTAGCTATAAGTTTGATAAACGACTGTTGACCCATATCAAATAGATGACTCAAGTTCTAATCTTAAGACAACTGGATGATGAGTGGCTACTGAGTGAAGCCACCGGAAGCAACTTGAGGGATAACAGATGACTGTTGAGAAAAGCCACTATGTTATTACTTCAAATGTTGCCTAATATTGTCTCCATGCCTATTGACAAGTAAATCCTGCAAAGAAAAAAAAATAAATTAAATAAGAAAAAGGTCCAATAATGTGGTTATCGACTTGTACAGTTTCTTATATATATAAGAATAAGAACAGAAGGTTGTAAACTGATTATTGCAGCTTCATAAGATTGTGAATTGATATTGGGATAATGATGGAGAAGAAGAAGTAGAATATTGCTTAAAAAAAATTGAAGTGGGTTAGAAGGATTGGAAGCAAGAAAGATGATTACGTTATGTAAATTCAAAACATTGCAACTTCGTGAAGTTTACAATGATGTAGAACATTCATGAAAAATATTCATGTGCAACATGAGGTTAGAACAAGTGCATGAACAAGTGCATCAACATGTTCCGTCCACAGATGCATAGTATGTGATCACAAAATATAAATTACTCAAGGTTTCTATCAAGAATTTTCCCCGGTTGTTGATATTATATTGAAAAAAAAAAAGGAGAGATTTGGCATAATCCAACACAGTCCATAAAGTTGATAAGGATCCACAAGGCATCGCTATGTTTCTTTCTTATGTGGAATAATGATGCAGATTACATGAGAAGAATTTATTATTTTGAATAAAAAACATAACTATGACAAAGAGTCCATACACGCTTCATATTTCAAGATTATGGTTGTGCAAGCGGTAGCGTGCTTAAAGGATAAATTGAGCTGAATGCAGCTCAATCACAGCAACAAGATACTCGATGCAAGTATACTTGAAGATGCAACAGAGGAATTTGTATTCAATGTTTTTCTATCCTTTCTGTATTATATTGTAAGGTATTTATAGCTGTAATACAGCTAATTAGTTATAACAAATTTGTAACAAGAATTTGTAATACATGTGCTGTGCTACCGTAATTTGTTATAACAGTATTGTCCCTATAGTATGTATACTAACTGCTTACTAATGGCCTGTATTATTTCTGGCCCACTCCTATTCTTTCTGCTTGTCTTAATATAGCTACAACCCAGGACCTTTTGTCCAAAGCCCAAAACTTCTCTTTACTTCCGACAGCTCTAATCATGTTGACTTACTTTCCCAAATTACTTCCACGTTCCTCTTCTGTTGCTTATCACGAACCCTAGCTTCCGAACCCTAACTCAGTATACCATTGCATTGCCTTCCCCATTTAAATCCCTTGACCACAAGGGATTATCTGGAAATCGGAGACGTAGGTCATGATAAAACTCCCAAGTGGCTTCACTAACATCTTTGTCGTTCCACCAGATAAGACCATTGTTCTTGCTTCATTTCCATATTTCACCATCTTTCGCTCCAAGATTGCATGGGTGTTAACTCTTCTTCATTGTGTAGTGCAGGTAGTGTGGTCGAAACATCCGATCTGGGGCCGTGGTAGCGCTTAAGCTGGGAGACATGGAATTGGATGAATGGCTGCGTCTGAGGAGCTCTAACCGGTAAGCGACTGAACCCACTTTGTTTATGATTCTGTATGGTCCATAATAACGTGCTGTGAGCTTGTTGTAGTTTGATACTTGAATAGATTTGCGTCTGTAGGGTTGTAGTTTGAGTAGTACCCAATCCCCAACCTTAAACTCTCTAGCACTTCGTGTCCTGTCCTCCACTTGTTTCATCCGCTGCTGGGCCCTTCGAAGATGAAATTTTAACAATTTCATCTGATCTTCTCGGTTGGTCAGTAGTCTGTCCACTACGGCAACCCTAGAATCCCCTGGAACGTAAGGAAGGTGTAAAGGGGGAGGATAGCCATACAAAACTTCGAATGGTGTGATCTGGCCGCTAGTGTGGAAATTGGTGTTGTACCACCATTCTGCCAAGGAGAGAAATTGAGCCCATTTATTAGGAGCTTCCCCTGTAACACATCGTAGATAAGTCTCTAGGCATTTGTTGACTACTTCGGTTTGGCCATCCGTTTGGGGATGGTAAGCCGTGGACACATTCAAGCTAACCCCTTGGAGTTTAAAAAATTCCTTCCAGACACTACTGACAAATAGAGGGTCTCTATCAGAAGTGATAGATTCTGGTAGACCATGCAATTTGTAAATAGTATCTAGGCAATAGTAGCTGTATAGGGATGAGCTAGAGCGATGAATTGAGCATACTTGCTCAATCGATCTACAACAACTAGTATCACTTCTTTCCCATTGGATTTAGGCAGTCCTTCAATAAAATCCATGCTGATTGCTTGCCAACATTCATTAGGAATAGATAGGGGTTGTAACAGTCCAGGGGTAGCAACATTTTCGAATTTACAACGTTGGCACGTGTCACACTCCCGTACAAATTGTCTGACATGTCTTTCCATTTTGGGCCAATAAAATACTGTGGAAAGTCGTTTGTAAGTGGCATTAGCACCTGAGTGACCTCCCAAAGGGCCACCATGATATAACTGTAGTAGTTTGTCTCTGAGAGTGTCTGATGGTCCCACCACTACTCTTCCTTTCCTCCTTAGAATTTGGTCATCATAGGAGAAGTATCCCACATCCTGTCCCTCTTCCAGCAGCTGGATTTTTGTTTATAGGTGGCATCCTTATCCCAACTGGCTTTGATCTCGTTCAACAGGTCTGGTGCAAAGACTTGTACAGTCATTTGAGTTAGAGTAATGGAGTTCCTGCGAGAAAGTGAGTCAGCAGCAATGTTAGTGTGACCTGACTTATATTCAATAGTGTAGTCGAGGCCAAGTAGCTTGGTGAGCCATTTCTGCTGATTAGGAGTCACCATCTTTGCTCAAGTAAATACTTGAGACTTTGGTGATCAGTTTTGATCACGAAATGTCGGCCTAAGAGATAGTGTCTCCATTTATCTATAGCGTGTACTAGAGCCATTAGCTCACGCTCATAGACTGATAAGCCTTTGTGCTTTGGCGCTAAGGATTTGCTCATGAAGGCAATTGGGTGTTTGTCTTGCATTAAGACAGCCCCAATACCTTCGCCACTAGCATCGGTCTCAATGACAAAGTCCTTGGTAATCTGGTAAGCTAAGGACAGGAGAGTTAACAAGAGCATCTTTGAGTTGATCAAAAGCCATTTGAGCCTCAGGATTCCATCTAAACTGATCCTTCTTCAACAATTGTGTCAGTGGTCTAGCAATCAACCCAAATCCTTGGATAAATCTCCGATAGTAGCCTGCTAATCCAAGAAAGCCACGTAACTGCTTCAAATTCTTTGGGACTGCCATTTTGCCACAGCCTCTACCTTCTTTGGATCTGTGGTAACCCCATTCTTAGTGATAATATGCCCTAGATACTCGATGTGTGTGACAGCAAACACACACTTGGAACGTTTAAGGAATAAACGTTCCTGCGTTAGTATTTGAAATACTGTCTTCAAATGGGTAACAGGTAAGTCAAGGCTGTTGCTGTACACTAGGATATCATCGAAGAATACCAACACAAACTTCCTCAAATAGGGCCTAAAGATAGCATTCATGAGCCCCTGAAATGTAGAAGGAGCATTAGTCAAGCCAAAAGGCATGACTAGGAACTCATGGTGGCCTTCATGAGTTCGGAATGCCGTCTTATATACATCATTGGGATGCATAAGGATCTGATGATACCCAGATCTGAGGTCCAGTTTGCTAAAATATGTTGCACCACTAAGTTCATCGAACAAATCATCAACTATAGGAATAGGGAAGCGATCCTTAACTGTTTGTTTGTTAAGATCCCTATAGTCTATACACATTCGCCAAGTGTTATCTTTCTTTTTAACCAATACTACTGGCGAGGCAAAGGGACTATGGCTCGGCCTGATAATTCCACTCAGCATCATTTCCCTGACCATTTCCTCCAAAACAGATTTTTGTAAGGAAGCATGTTTGTATGGTTTTAGATTAATTGGATTAGCCCCTTCTTGTAAGTGAATTCTATGGTTGCAATCTCTGTGGGGAGGTAATCCATGTGGTTCTTCGAATAAGTCATGGAATTCCTCCAGTAAATCCAGAATTTGTGGGGAATTTGTCTCAGATAAATCAAGCGAGTTAGATTCATCTACCTTGATCATCCAACAATATAACTCAACTGGTCCAGTAGTACCAACCAGAATATGGCTCAATTCTTGTCCTGAAATATTTTGGACAGTTTCATGTTCACCCCACAAGATACAAGGAATTCCCTTCCATATAAACTCCATTCTGTGCTGTTTGAAATTCCAACTCACTGTTCCTAGTGTCATTAACCATGGCATTCCCAAAATTAAATCACAGGATTGCAGTGTTAAAGTGTAAAAATTAGAATCAAATTCCTTGCCTTCCATAAACCAACGGAAATTCTTGACAGCACTAGTATTATATATCTTAGTACCATCTGCTAATATAACAACAATAAGCTCCAATGAAGATAAAGCACAATTTAATCCAACAGCTAGGCGTTCATCAATGAAATTAGATGAACTACCTGTATCAATAAGGATATTCAAGAGTCTGTTCTTACATTTACCTTTGATACGCATGCTATGCTCATTAACACCCCCCCTCTCCATCCACTGCACATAAGGTCAGTTGAGAGAGTTCAGCTTCCAATTCCTCCACCGCACCCTCATTCTCTGATTCCACTACATCCTTCTCATCTGGAGTGACCACAAGACAGTTCAACCTCTTACTCTTACAACGGTGTCCTGGTCCAAATGGATCATCACACCAGAAGCATTGCTTCTTTCTCCTTTTTTCTTCCAGTTCCTCAGGTGTTAATCGTCTAGTAGCTCTGTTACCTTGAAAGTGGGTTCCTCGGTTGGGGTTGGAAGGTAAGGTGTTTGGGGTCTGGTTAATGATTGGTTGGGGGTAAATGTTTGGTTGTGGATAAGTGTTTGGTTTAACTGCACGGTTAGTGTTTGTGTTTAGAGGGTAAGAATAAGTGTATTTGGAATTGGAGGGAAAAGTATTGATGGTGTATTTGTAAGATTTCAAGTTGTGTCTAGAGGAAAGCAGGGTAGCTTCTTGAAGTTTGGCAAGGGTATAGGCCTGGGTTAGTGTTTTAGGTTGAAACATTCTAATGGGGTACTGAATTTCTGTTTTTAACCCACTAAGGTAACAACTGACTAAGTGTGATTCCGATAACTGTACCTGAGTGGATAAGTGTATAAATTCGTCATTGTACTCTCGTAGTGGTCCTACTTGCTGTAACTCTTTAAGCTCTGACATAGGGTCCTCAAAACCCCTGTCATTGTATCTAGCATTCAAAGCTTGGGTAAGTTCTTCCCATGTTAATGGACCTACATCACCTCTAGTCCTAACATATGCACTGAACCACTCATAAGGCTTAGTATCTAAGTGCATTGTCGCAATCCTTACCTTGAGGTGTTCGGGAGTTTCATCTAGAGCAAAAAACTGTTCTGCTCTTGAAATCCAACTCCTAAATCCTTCTCCATCAAACATAGGAAATTCAATTTTAGTATTTCTAGTGGGTACCTGATAAATGATTGTAGGATCTGGGTTAACCATTCCAGGCGTCATCATCAGCGAGCTTCCCTTGTTGCTGGACTCAGATTGAGTAGTCATTCGATCATTGAAGGAACCCTTGCCTTGTAATTGTTGTTTGAGAGTATCAATAGTTTGATTTTGTTTCTCAATCAATGTTTGTTGCCACTGCAGGTTCTTGGAAAACAGTTTGATCCAACTGTCCTGTTTTTCCAATTGTTCTTTGAGAAGCTTTTCTTGCTGCTCCACTTGTTCTTTGACTACTCCTCTCAGGGCTTCCTCAATTTTTTTTGAATTCGCGGGTTTCCATAGCTATTTGGCTCTGATACCAAATGCAAGCGGTAGCGTGCTTAAAGGATAAATTGAGCTGAATGCAGCTCAATCACAACAACAAGATACTCGGATGCAAGTATACTTGAAGATGCAACAGAGGAGTTTGTATTCAATGTTTTCTATATTTCTGTATTATATTGTAAGGTATTTATAGCTGTAATACAGCTAATTAGTTATAACAAATTTGTAACAAGAATTTGTAATACATGTGCTGTGCTACCATAATTTGTTATAATAATATTGTCCCTATAGTATGTATACTAACTGTTTACTAATGGCCTATATTATTTCTGGCCCACTCCTATTCTTTCTGCTTGCTCTTAATATAGCTACAGCCCAGGGCCTTTTGTCCAAAGCCCAAAACTTATCTTTACTTCCGACAGCTCTAATCATGTTGACTTACTTTCCCAAATTACTTTCACGTTCCTCTTCTGTTGCTTATCGCGAACCCTAGCTCCGTATTCTCGAACCCTAACTCAGTATACTCATTGCAGGCTGCTCAACTTTGAGTGGTGTTAGCTTTTGATACGCAAGCGGTTACAAGACTCATAACGTACATTCATTAACCTATCAACTTTCAGTACATAACCTGTGGCAATCTTGACATGATTTTATGCACTAGAGATATTGTGTTGGATTTGCAAAGATTCATTTTAAAAAAAAAAAAAGAAAAGAAAAGAAAATCTTTGACTAAGGTTCATAATAAGTATGGAAGACGACAAGAGTTCATGAAGAAAAGGAGTAAGAGTAAATCACTTCCCTCAGTTCAAATGTACATGAGATAAGAGCAATTTATACTATGGAATTCACATGACAACAAATACAAAGGACAAGTCGAATGGGAAAGGTGAAGAAAAACAAAGAACAGAGAATATTAGAAAAAAAAAAGAAGAAGAAAATATTAGGAAGCTTTGATAGCAAATCGAGAACGGCAAGAATGGGTACATTACATTGCTTTGATCCCTGCTATAGAACTTATAGATAAGGGCTTATGCATTGACAGGCTTGACTTGTAAAAGAGAAACGTGAATTCATGGGATTAGATTTTATATATATATATAAGAAGTAGTTAGATTTTAACACCTGCGTCATTGCCAAGTGCTATTTACGAGTAATATGTGCATAGATTTACTTCTGATGGAGGCTTCTATCATCTGTCTAAAGCTGTAAGAGTTGTGAATAAGGTGGACTAATAAAAAAAAAAAAAAACAAAAAGAAAGACAGCCATGGCTGATACCGTTCACGCTAATGGATTTGTAACTGTTGTTTCAGTAAAGTTGTGTGCAAATATATAGATGTCGTATAACATATCATGTGCATTTAAGGAAAAAGATACAAAAAATTCAAGATAAGGTTTGATGGATTCCAGATTATTCGAACGATATCGTGTGCATTTATTGGATGTTATCAAAATAGTTGGAAAGCATGACATATACATATACATATATATATAGCCTATGTAGTGGAGATAATGCTATGGGGTTGAATCAAATGGAGATGAAGGTTGAAGAAGGCAAAAGGAAATTAGGGTTTACTTAGGAAGATGATGGTAGTAAACACAAAGTGAAGTGTTTTGAGTTATGTCGTAATGAAAGTGAAGTATTGCTCGATTCAGATAAGGTAATACTCAAGTTGGATTGGGCGTGTAGGCCAACCTAATTAATGGGCCTGGGTGGACAACAGCCTAAATAATAAAATGAATGGGCCAGTAGTGGCCATATGATAAATATAGTTAATTTCCTTGTAATAAAGCATAAAAAAGAATATTACGGCTTCTAGGTTATTACAACTAATTTGATGTGGCAAATTTGTTGCACATGCCACTTACATTATTATGTTTTGGGGAGCTATTACACATATATGTGTAATCTAGATGCAACATAAAAAAAAAAAAGAGAAAAATACAAAAATATTCATTGCTCCTACTACTAGAATTTGAGTATTTCTAGTTTTTGTTAGGATTTGGATTTGGATCCCATCTTTTACGCTTCCTTGCTACAAATGGTATCAAAGCCTATAGCTTGTATTCAAGCTAATGGCTAAAGGCACAAGGGAATACAAGAGGATGGAAGATTTGTTCAAGACTAGGATGAAGGAACAATCTGAGAAGTTGCATAAATAATCTGAGAAGCATGATGGTTGGGTTAAGTTGTTTACAGAGACGCTGCAAAAACAACGATCAGCACTGGATCAGCAGATGCAATCCATAGAGGAAATTAAATAGCAACTCAAGGGAAAATCAGCAATGTACGAGACACCACTTAGTGTTCAAAAATTACTTGATGGTTCTGAAGCTGATGATGTAAGGAGTGCTATGTCAGGGAGCAGTGCTCAGCAAGGTTACCAGTTACCAATACGAAGTACAAAAATCGATTTTTTGATATTCAATGGGGATGAACTAACCACTTGGATTATGAAGGCAGAGTAGTTTTTTTCTATTGGATGATATGCCTAAGCATCTTAAAGCTATGGTATCTATCATGCATTTAGAGGAGAAACCCTATGAATGGTATGTTTCATACTCTAAAATGCGGACTAATACTTCACCTATTACTTGGGAAGAACTTACTAAAGCCCTGCAAGCTCACTTTAATGTGTGCTTTTGAAGACCTTATGGTCGAGCTCAAGGAATTACACCAAACTGATACCCTACAAGAATACCTTGATCAGTTCATACATCTTTCAGCTCAAAACCAATTCACTGAATCCCGGCTTATTAGTTGTTTTTTAAGTGGACTTAAACCTAAAATCCAATACCCATACAATGTTTCAACCCAGCACCCTATCTCAGTTTACACTTTAGCTAAATTACAAGATGCCACATTAGCTTCCTCCAAAACACCCTAAAAAACATTCAGAAACACCACTCAATTCCAAAATACTAATTATCTATTTCCAAAGTACTCAACCTACACCTCAAACACTAAAATCAAATTAACATCGCCACCCTCAAAAAAAATCACCACTCAATCTAGAAACACCAACCCCACATCCACCAACCTTAGGAAACATGAAAAATTGACCCATGAGGAGTTGGAAGATAGAAGACGTAAGAAATTGTGTTTTTAGTGTGACGAAACCTTTGGACCAAGCCATAGGTGTAAGAGTAAGAGGCTGAATCCTTTAGTGGTCAACAAGGAAGATGAAGGATTGGAAGAAGAAGGCCAGAAGATGTTGTAGAAAATTTAGAAAATGAATTGGCTTCTCTATCATTGAATGCTATTAGTGAAGATAGCAACAATGTAGAACAGAGCATGTGCATGAAGGGTTATGTTCAGGAGAGAGCTATTAGCATCTTAATTGACACAAGAAGCTCATCTAATTTCATGGACGATGGATTGGCCAAGGCTCTCAAATGCTCATTAGAGTCAATTGATTCTATGGTTGTCAATCTAGCTAATGGAGTTAAATTGTATAGTCATTACATCATTCGAAATTTCGAATGAGAGATGTAAGGAGTTCACTTCAGTGCTGATCTCTATGCACTACCAATGAATGCCTATGATTTGATTTTAGGCATGTCGTGGCTTATTTCATCAAGAACCATGAGATGGAATTTCAAGTTGCTGCGGATGGAATTCCAATGGTGTGATGCTAGATGCACTCTATGGGGTCAAAATGAGGAAGTTACAACTATTTCAGGTAAGGCCATGTCTCATATCATAACTATTGTTCCTAATGTGGAAGTACCATGCTGGATTATAAGTAGTAGTATAGTAAGGTGGTGACTGATTATACTATTCATCCTATGATTTCTGAGAAGTTAAAAGAATATTATCATCTTTTTGAGGAGCTTATTTCACTTCCCCCAACTAGATCATGTAATTATAGTGTACACCTTAATGAAGGTTCAAGTCCTATTAACTTGAGGCCTTACTATTATTTTATGGTGCAAAAATCTATTTTGGAGGAGATAATAAAAAATATGTTATGTAGTGGGATCATTTGCCCTAGTCACAACCCCTTTGCATCCCCGGTAGTCTTAATTAAAAACAAGGATAATACTTAGAGGATGTGTGTGGACTACTGAGAACTTAATAAACAAACTATCAAGGATCGATTTCCAATTCCTATTGTGGAAGACTTGTTTGATGAATTACAAGGAGCGTGTTACTTTAGTAAGTTGGACCTACGTTCTAGTTATTATCAAATATTGATGTATCCAAATGATGTCTACAAAATGGCTTTCCGTACTCATGATGGCCATTACGAGTTTCTAGTCATGCTTTTTAGCTTGACTAATGGCCCTTCAGCTTTTCAAGGCCTCATGAATGATCTATTTAGGCCTTTCTTGAGGAAGTTTGTTTTGGTATTCTTTGATGACATCCTAGTGTACAACACTAGTCTGAAGGATCATTTGAGGCATTTGCAGTTAGTATTTGATGTGTTACAAAAGGAGAAGCTGTTCCTTGAGCAAAATAAGTGTGTATTTGGGGTAAATCAAATTGATTACCTTGGTCACATAATTATAAGACATGGAGTAGCAACTCACCCCAAGAAAATAGAAACTGTTATGGATTGGCTAGTCCTTACTAGTGTGAAACAATTACGTAGACTCCTTGGGCTAGTAGGATATTATAGAAGATTTATCCATGGTTTGGAATCATAGCAAAACCCCTTACCAATCTTCTTCGTAAAGATCAGTTTTAATGGAATTCTGAAGCTCAAACAGCCTTCACAAAACTTAAGGAAGCATTGGTTAACTCCCCCGTGTTGTGCTACTAAATTACACTAAGAAGTTTACTATAGAGACAGATGTAAGTGGAGAGGGAATACGGACGGTGCTTATGCAAGAGCATCATCCAATTGCATTTATCAGCAAATCTCTTCCACCCAAGCACCAGGGTATGTCAGTTTATGAAAAAGAGTTATTGGCGCTTGTGCATGCCATTGATAAGTGGCATCACTATTTATTAGGGAGGCCGTTTGTGATTAAGACTGACCATCAAAGTCTTAATTACCTCTTTGAATAAAGGCCAGTAACTCCCAGCCAATAGAAGTGGCCCACCAAGTTGTTAAGCTTGGAATATTCTATAGAATATAAAAGTGGGACAGCTAATGCGGCTGCTGATGCATTGTCTAGGCAAAAAGGAAATCAATTGAATTAGCTTTCAATACAAGCGGTAGTACCTGAGTTGATGGACGAAATTAAGGCCAGTTGGGAGTTGCCTCAAGGGTATAGTACCATTATTGAATAGTTAAAGGGTAGAAGGTAGGTTAAACATTTTAGTTTTGATCAAAGAATTTTGAGGAGGAAAGGGAAGGTGGTAGGAGGACCCTTAGCTAAGTTAAGAGAAAAACTATTGCAATTATACCATAGGAGAGTACTGGGCGGTCATTCCAGAGCATATGCTACTTATAAGAGGATTGCTTCTGTATTCTATTGGTCTAAATTAGATAGGATAGTAAGGCAGTTTGTAAGGAGTTATGTTACATGCCAAAAATATAAATTTGAAAATGCGGCATCTCTAGGCTTATTACAACCATTGCCAGTACCAAATGAATGTTGGCAAGACGTTACCATGGATTCATGGAGGGCTTACCTAAATTGAATGGGAAGGAAGTAATCTTGGTTGTGGTGGATATGTTGAGTAAGTATGCACATTTTTTTGCACTTTCCCACCCTTATACAGCAACGCAAGTAGCTCAATTGTACTTGGAACAAATCTATAAACTACATGGAATGCGTGAGACCATTACAAGTGATAGGGATCCCATTTTCATGAGCTCTTTCTAGAAAGAATTCCTGGGGTTACAAGGAATATCCCTCAATTTATCCACCTTTTACCATCCGCAAACCGATGGTTTAACAGAAGTGGTTAACAAATGCTTAAGAACCTACTTGAGGTGCATGATAGGAGAATACCCTAAGCGATGGAGCTATTTCTTACCCTTAGCTAAGTGGTGGTATAATACCAATTACTACACTAGTTTTAAGTATACTCCTTTTTAGGTACTCTATGGATACTATCCACCATTACATTTGCCTTATGTTCCAAGGGATTCTCGTAATGGAATGGTTGATTCTATGTTGACTAGTCGGGAAGATATGCTTAGAATGCTAAAGTTCCACTTAAAACGTGCTTAGGAAAGAATGAAACAAGTGAGTGACAGGAACAAGAGTGATAGGGAGTTTAAAATTGGGGATTAGGTCTTACTCAAGTTACAGTCGTATAGACAAGGGTCTCTCAAGCATTCGAGAGTTGAGAAGTTGGCTCTTAAATATTATGGGCCATACAAAATCATAGATCAGGTGGGATGGTAGCATACCGACTTAATCTACCTCCTAAAACAGCTGTATACCTAATTTTCACGTCTCGCGGTTAAAACCTTATCATGGGTCACCACCGGATTGGTACCACCGTACCTGCAATGCATGAAGAACCAAGTTTAGAGCCACTTGCAATATTAGATCGGAAGATAGTCAAGAGGAAGAATGAAGCAGATACACTATTACTTATCTCTTCGAAAAATCTATCTCCTTCTGAGGCAACTTGGGAGTTCACAAGTGAACTAAGGATTTGATTCCCTGATAATCCCTTGTGGACAAGCCCTTTTGAAGAAGGCGGGAATGCTATGAGGTTGAATCAAATGGAGATGAAGGTTAAAGAAGGCAAAAGAAAATTAGGGTTTACTTAAGAAGATGATGGGAGTAAACACGAAGTGAGGTGTTTTTAGTTATGTCAGAATGAAAATGAAGTATTGCTCAATTCAAACAAAGCAATACTCAAGTTGGACTGGGTGTGTGGGCCGACCTAATTCATGGGCCAAGGTGGACAACAACCTAAATAATAAAATGAATGGGCCACCAATGGTCATAGGATAAATATCGTTAATTTCCTTGTAATAAAGCATAGAAAAGAATATTAACATCTAGGTTGTTACAACCAATTTGACGTGGCAAATCTATTTCATATGCCATTGATATTATTATATTTTGGGGAGCTATTACACACATATATATGTAATCCAGGTGAAAAAAAAAATACAAAAATATTCATTGCTCCCAATACTTGAATTCGAGTATTTCTAGTTTTTGTTAGGATCTGGATTCGGATCCCATCTTTTCACGCTTCCTTGTTGCAGATAAGGAGATAGATGTGGAAAGATTTAACAGTGAATTAAAGATATTGTGAGAGACTTATCTTTGTCGAAACAGCGAAAGAGAAGCAAATGCGTGGTGATATTTGCATAACGTATGAAGCAAAGCAAAACAGTGAACGTGATATATATATATATAATATTTTTAAAGAGAAATATCAATAATATATATTTGTATATATACAGCCATGAATAAGAATATGGTTGTCTTTGACCAGAATGGCGATGCGATAAAAGATATCCATGCTGATTTGAGATTTGAATTTTTGTAGGATAAAAGATACCAATCGAGTATATTTTCGTCGTCGATATGCATGGATAGATGTCTATATATCTTTCCAGTTTTATCAGATGTTGTGCATGGATGCTATACGTGAAATTATTATAATAATAATTTTAGTTGATGGAGGTATAAAAAAAAGAAAATAAAAAAATGATCATTTGTGAATACGATGAAATAATTGTGGATACAAGTAGGCCATTTGTGAAAATATTTATGGTTAAAAAAAATGATCATTTCATATGAAATAACATGTAAGAGAGGTTGTTTTGCAATTTCCTCGACTATCCTACTATGGTGATAAGGCATAATGAATATGTGAAACGTCATATGTACACAATATGAGCATCAGATGGTTCTGTGGTCTGATAGAAATATCATATGGTTTCGTGGGCAAGATCATCCTGAGAAATATAATGCGACATGAGCGATTGGAGTGATGTTTGTGTCTTTTTTTTTTTTTAACACACTTCTATGCTACTATATGAACGGAATTAGTTGCAGTGCTAGCAATTATCTTTCACTCAATGGTCCATCAACAATAAATGAAGTCTGTGACTCTATTAGAGGACATAACTGCATCAGGCACCAAGTATTGATCAAAGCATACATGGATGCAACTAGTGCCCAAATACTTAAACTTTGTCCAAAGAATTTCGATCATGGGGCAAAATGTAGAGAGCTAATTTAATTATATAATGAATATATGGATTCAACTTTTGGGCTAAGTGATAGAGCCTAAATAGCCAGTCTATACTTTGGGATGATTTATGGGAAATTTGACATGGTAGGCTGGAGTAAGGATTTTTGATCGCTTGTCCGCTCTCAACCTTTCTCAGAAAAGCTTATACACTTAAAAAGGTCTCTCCATGGGCTTAAACTCACCATGAGCCCATAGAAGGATCCATTAGAAGAAGGACTCATTTGAGCCGTTGATACATCTTGCAATCTAACAGATGTTGTCAATAGCCAAACTCTATAGATACCTTAGTAGTTCTCCTCATTTGACAAGATTTCAGATATTCAGAGAAACATTATCGTGCTATCGGATTATAATCATAGAGATCAAATAGTCATCAGAATAAAGAACGCATCGCCTATCTCTAAGAACTCTGTGGTTGATGCTGTGTAGTTTCTTCACCTATCAGGCATGCATTCGAGCTATTTGAGATTGCTTACTCCTCCTCCATGTCATATCTCCATAAGTCATCCTTACATATCATTATGTGCTATGCCAAGTCACTTTCTGAAGCCACGTGTAGCGCGAGCTAGATGCTGCACACACGTGATCACTACAATAGGATCCAATCATGTATAGGGAGTTACTATTTTAGAGATGATTTGTGGAACGAGTATTAGAGGATATTCATTAGCCAAGTGTGGTTGGAAAGTTTTATTTAACTACTTTTGAGTTTTCCTAGTTTGTTCTTGGTTAGACGTATAAACTTTCAAAGACTTTTAGGGCAAATCTTCTTGAGCCTAGGTTATGATGGGGATCAAGATGAATTTGATTTAAGGAAAATCTTCAAGAGCCCAAGAGAAGTGATAGGAATCATAACTTGCTTAGATCGATAACTTGATCTAGAGTGAAAGAATTGAAGAACTTAGCTCCCTAGATCATTATTGATGAGATGAGTCTTAAGGATCGGCTTCTAGAGGAGATTACCCCTGATACTATGGCCATGATGCTAGCTGTGATGGAGATCACGCCTCCCATGCTGCTTGTGATGAAGACCATGAGCATGACATCATCAAGAATTCAAAGCCTAGTGGAGATCATAGGCCCTATCATGCCGTTGATATTGGCTTTATCTTTCCCAATAAAGGCCATGTTCAAGCTAAAGAAAGAAGATAAAATTGAAGCCAAAGAGATCACAACTCATGTCATGGCTGTGATCTACAACATGTTCCTATCCCGGTTTCACTGATTTGAAATTGTTTTATTTCCTATTTTATTTGTTTGACTTTTAACTTTCTATACTTGCCTTTACTCAATTTGTCGGAGTATATAAGGGTCCTTAGGGTTATGTTAGCAGAGTTTGAACCTTTCTTTGTCATTGATTGAGATCAATTGCCTTATTGGCTTTCTTGGAATTGTTTCTAAAACCTATTAAGTAATGTTTAGTTTTTTCCTCAAGATTTTTTTTTTGTCTCCTTTGATCGTGCGTCATATCAATTGAGTGAAACAACTAGTTTGATTCTTTTTTTGGTGCATCATATCTAATGATAGATCGTTCATGTACTTTATCTCACATCCAGGAAATTTAATTCGTACAACCTCATCGTAATTATCAAGGGTTTATGGAGTTTGCCAAGCTTATGGTCCATAAACATCAAATAATTACTAGGCTCACCAAATAATACCATATTTAAAATATACTTACAAAAATGGAGACTAGAATTAAGTCTTTGGTGCTTACAGATATTATTCCAAGCATTTTGTGTTGTTTCTTATGGATTTCCTACAAAAGAAGCTATAGGGTGGTGAGCATAATTCTACGTGCTCAGTAAGTGGTCAAAATCTTTGATACATTTCAAAGCAGTCAACAAACATGTTTATTAAATGTATACATGATCAAATACTATGCCATACACATGATGTTCACCGGTTCATCACGAGATTAGAGAAATTAACCCCACTTTAATCTGGGTTTCAAGGAGTTTGAACACAGATTCATTTTCCATTAGACCGAGAATGTGCAATGGACCGCTGTCCTCCCAAAAACCATTTAGGACTATCCCCAGATAGCTTGTAGCCTTTATTGTGACCTCCTCTCTTGTCACTTAGTTCAATAAAGGTTAGAAGAAGAAATCCCATTCTTACCTGAACGGTCGATTTTATGGACGCAAGATGGTTGATGTCCCGTGTAATGCGAGTCATTTTATGAAGATCCGAATAAATTCTTATAATACCTGGTCTACTTTAGATGATCACCCAATTCATCATATCATATCAAGTAATTAAAAGACAAACAAAAATTTAATCAATCACATGCATTTATTTTCTAGGTTACCATTCACACATAATATATCGACATAAAGATTCTTTAAGAATAGCTATGAAGCTGGACCACTTACCAAAAATGGGTATCGTGTGTGGAATAAGTTGTGGAGTAATACCTAAAAGAATGATTTTGAGGAGATGAATTAGTGGTATGATGCAAGATTTTATTTTAATTGTAGTTATAGTATGATTATATTATAAGTTTATTGAGAAATTAAAATAAATTTATTAGAAGATTCACCATGTTTATAAGTTGGCATATGAACTAATGAGCTTAGTTTGCTTTTATTAAGAGCTTTGTAAAATTAAGCACTTTTAGGTACTTAATTAATTTGAAAGGTTATAATTTTATTTAGGAAATCTTGAAAGAATTCTAAATAGTTTGATAAGTGGATATAGCTTGAAATATTGAGAAAAGTTATTCTAATTGCATAACATATGATATAGTTGTTTAATTATAAATTCAAGGTTATCGCTTTTAGAAGTTGTTAAGATTTAAGCTTTGTAACTAACTATTACATTAATATTTGGTAATTGCTTTATTGGTATATGCATATTATTATTGGTACTAGTATACTTAATTAACTAAAGTTCTAAGGTGGTTATGAATATTTAGTATAGTTTTCATAATTTCTTTATTTACTAGCTATAATTGATATTTATTAGCTATAATTAATAAATTGGTGTAAATATTTAAAAAAATGTGAAAAAATTTTTAATTGTCAATAATGTCAGCATGAATATCATGGAGTAATAATATAATATTTTTTTTTATTTTTAGAAATCGTTTAGATATTTTATACTAGTAATTCTGATTTCACTATTCTTGGTATTTTCGCAGCAAATTAAATTTTTTAAATCATCAATTAATGAAAAATTCTGAAAATTTTCTATATGTACTAATATTATCGTACTTACTGTAAAATTTTGGAGACCGAAAGAACAAGTTTTGATGTTGCAATTGATCATCGTCGGAGATCGGCTACAATTTACCGACGCCACCACAAGACGGTGGATTTACTTCCTTCAAGGTTGTCGAACGGACTTTTCCTAATTTTAGACTCCTAAATTCCAAATTTGGTGATTTTATGATTTCGGATGTGAGTGTGGTGAATTGTACGAATTCTGGGCGGTATTTATAGTGAAAATCCAAAGTTTGTAAATTCAATAAAGATCACCAGGTGTTAATATTTTTCCATACAAAAATTACCACGTAATCCACACATTTTACATGTTCATACTAGAAGTTATAGTGATTTTTGACAAATGTTAAGTAATTTTCCTAATTTTGACATCTAATTTGCATGCATGTAATAATTTTCCTTAATTTATCCTTATGTAAAAAAAATATGACATCTGTTTTTGCGAAATTTCCCTATTTTTCCTAATTTTTGCAGAGTTTTGATTGATGTTTGTGTCTTCATTTTGTAATTGTTTAGTTAATTTGCTCTTTTATAAATAAATTTGTTGTTTTTTTGGAATTTTCCTTCAATTTTTCCAAAAGTTAGAGTTCTGGTTTTTCAAAATGATTATGACATTGCTAGTTGCTTGATAATTTTTGTCTCCCATTAGGGGAATTTAGGGATATTTAAGTTAATTTAAGTGTATTTTAGTCTTTTCACTACTTTAATTTGGCTTTATTTGATAAATTCAGCCAAATTTATACTATTCATTGATTTGACTACATCTAATTTACCTCAATTTACTTTTCATTCTTACTATTACTTAATTACAATTTACTATTTCGTAATTTACTATTTATTATTTATTTTACCATTTACTATTAACCTTGATTATTTACTATTTACCTTTATTATATTATTATATTATTATTATATATTATTATTATATATATTTATATATTTTATTAGTTAAGGAGTTTTGTTCATTTATTTTTATTTGTTTTAAATTCTTATATTAATTCTCTAATTTTTTACATTTTTTTTATTTTTAGAGTATCATATTCTTAATATCGTTTTTCCTTTTCGCTTATTTATTCAATCCTAACTATTATCTTACTTAGTTCATATTTAGCAACATGAATATTCTTATATTATTTTAGGGTTAATTTGTATTCGATGAATATCGGGTATCACACTTTACTTTCCTATTTTATATAAATCAAAATCCCAAAAAAACATATATTAAATCTTGATAAGTCCACTATATAATTCTAACAGGATCCTATCTGTATCAAAGTTGCATGCTTGTTGAAGTATGAAGATTAAATATCTGCTACTATCTATAATTTATAATAATATAAAGTAAATTATACCAAAAGATATGAACATGTGAAGTGTTTAAAAATAGGAATCAACTTTTGAAGGTAAATTATTTAAGATACCAATATTTTGAATGGTTAAAAAGATAATTTAATTACACAAAATGATTCAAATGAGATTGCGTAACATACCATTGAAAAATTGAGAGAACTTTTAAAAACAAATTTAAAAGTTGATACCTCAAATGAATTTTGCGAAACATTAATGTCTCATTTGATTCATTTTGTGAAATGATGATTCCTATTTTTTTTTTTTTTGGAATAATCAACTGTTAAAACATTTTTTGATGACAAAAGTACTAATTGGTTTGTAATGGCAATTAGAATGGTATTAATTATTAACCACTTAAAATATTAATATGTTAGATGAACTTACCCCAAACACTAATATTTTTTAGTGTAATTTACCTTAATAACATACTTTTAATTCTCAAAAGAATAACTTTAATTTGTTGCAAATTTTAAATCCTCATAAATACAAAACCACAATGATGTTAAACCACCTAAAACTATACCAAATCAAATTACATTTTAAAACCTTCTAGTATACTGACATCATCCTCATTCTCAAGTCCAAAGTCATAATTGGCATATATATAATTATATTTTATATTTTAAAAAATAAGGTCCTGTGAGGAGTGAGTTATAATCACTACATATACATATGTACTACATGTAAACACCACATGCAACTTAATGCTAAGGCAACACTCACGTGTTATCATTTTATTTAGGAGTAGCATAAAGCATACCTTTCCTTATGGTTGCAAGATTTAGGATAGCTTATTAGTTTGAAAGGGGCTAAGAAAGTAACATTAATTTTTACAATCAACTTGAAACAGACTAAGAAAACATAATATCTAAGTAATCTCTTTGTTAAAGCTCAACAGACAATTAGTCGTCTCCTCTTCCAAGTTACTTTTCGTACTTGTATGTCTCGAAACCCATAGAGTTATAGTAGAGGTCCACATATAAATCACCTCTTGTACCTAAAATTAGTAAAGAGTGAGCAACGAACTATAGTACACAATAATCAACCACATACACGCATGTCATGCACGCCTAAGCTAATCCAACAATCATAAGTTAAGTTTGATTAAGTTTTAAAGCCAACAAAAAGATATTCTCAACATCCCAAAAATACCAACATGCATAAGAGCACTCATGGTTCTCGTCAAACAAAGAGATAACGTTCCCTCAATGGATCATATACCAAAGAGGAGGTTTGATAAGTCCTTATAACTTACCAGAAAAGAAAAAGAAAGAAGTAGTCTCATATGGATCAACTCCACACAAATAGCCATTAATGAGTACGGTTCATTATGACATTTTAAGCAAGGGCCCATATCCTATCATAACTTCGTTGCAACTCCATTCCAACTTCTAATTGATTGTCTAGTTTTTGAATATCTCCTATCGACTACCCACCTAACTTTACCACGCACTTCATAGGGGTTTAGGCACTTAAGTCTACCATATCATCTTGAAGTTATGATTAAGCTAGTAACCTAGTACAAAGGTGCTACTTTCTAGAGTAAGTGGAAAACAGTAGCCAACATGTTGTTTAATCGGGTTTAAATTCTTAGTTT
This sequence comes from Combretum micranthum, assembly GCA_024138025.1. NCBI lineage: Eukaryota > Viridiplantae > Streptophyta > Magnoliopsida > Myrtales > Combretaceae > Combretum > Combretum micranthum. Next base: position 792,384 of record JAMXBD010000015.1, on the reverse strand, counting down.
ATTATTAATACTACCTAATAAGCATCACACAATTACCAGGCACAGGTAGTTGGTTTAAGCCTCTAGTCCCTCTTCGAAGCTTGAATAACTGTTCACAAATAAAGCTGGGCTTTAGTTCAAGTTTTTTTTTTTTTTTTTAACTTCAAGCTATCATGTTGTTCATTACTCTTAAGACATTTTAGTTTGACTGTACTTTACTAAGGACTCCATTTAAAAGGATTAGTTGAGTTTAAACAAAGTTAAGAGGAGTGTATGAGCCATATACGAGCTTGACCAAAGATACATGTGAATACACAACTATATACAACTCATTTATCTTGTCATGTTCCCATACATAGCTAAAACATCACTGTTTATCAAGTCTTATACTACCTAGGGGTAACTTGTGTAGTGGTCGTGTTTCTCTTTGGTTATACATTAAAGAGAAATACGAGTAAGAATGTGGATTGGTATTCTAGCCGTAGATTACTAAGGTAGACACTATCAAAGAGGTACATAGCTTGATATACGGTGTCATGTACAAGGCGTATATTTTTTTAGTTTGAATTCTTTGCAATAAAAGGAACATGTGGTGGTACATGGATCCGTGTACTAGCCATGTTCTTTAAAAACTAGAAATTTCAAGTTTTCTTAGGTCATGAGAAACACAAGTCCATACACGCATTTGTATATCAACTGTGTTTTTTTGGTTTACAAAGTTTCAAGCTTGAACCGGATGTTTTAGAAGTAAAAGGGTTTTTGGGCAAGTTTTGGGACTTCAAAGGGGTTGGATGATCATGTTTGAATAGACTTTTCCTATTGTATCTTCCCTTTCTTAAAATCATGTTTAATCAAAGTTTGAAAGCTTAAATCATCTAATTTGACACATGTAATGTCATCATAATTCGTTTGCAATTTTCAAAACTTTTATTCATGGATTCATCATTTAACAACTTTAGCATCATCCACATCAAACCCCATGTTCATTTTATCATCTCTCCAAGGTTTAGGCATATTTACACACATTAACACCCATTCCTTTCTCAAAACCAATTTCCAACAAAACCTCACTCCAAAGTGTTTTCATTCTCCATTTTACTATTATATCAGCATTATCTTCCTACCATTGCAATTCCCTAATATTAAGAGTTAACTTCAAGGTCTTGCCTTCATAAGAGTGTAATTCCATTTAGTCGGACTGTATTCAAGTCTCCAAAGTCACTTCAAACTCGGTTGCTTGCTACCTTAAACATGTACAAACATATCCAAGTCAGTTTTCACCATTAGAGAGCTAGGAGATTGACATTTGAACCCTTAAAATCTCCATACTTACTTTGATACAAATTTGATGAAGATTGTAAACCTTCCTCTTCTTTGAATACATCTTCATTGTCCACATTTCCTAGCATAAAGTAGATAATCTTAGTTGATTAATGTAATAGTCCTTTAATCTTGATTAATTAAGACTAAATGGTCATTAAGTCTATATAGTTTCACCTTAGCATTTTAGAGGTTTTCTGTAAAGGGCAACACAGAAATGGAAAGGAATACATATATCAGAGCTAATAAGGTTAGGGTCCTAAGGTTTTAGGATTTCCTTTTAAGGTGCCACATGACATTATCTCAACCCTCTAACTTCACAAGGGTTAAATCTCCAATTTTAACCAAATGAAAACCTTTAATCAAACTTAACTTTAATTTTAACGTAGATGGTCCAACAAATCTATTTTACTAATGTTTTTGGATTAAATTCTAACAATAACCCCAACTTGAATAATTGAGTTTTTGAATTTATGGGTGATGTTTGGATCATTTCATAGTTATTGGCACACACATATACATATATATATATATAATATATAAATTGTGTGGATACTCTCAAAACTCTAAATATATGATGGAGAGAGAGAGGACATGTTGCTAGAGACAAGGGGAAGGAAGTCAAAGCGTGTTGGGACTAAAACCATCAATGGTAGCGATTGTTTGCCAAACATATTCTCATCTTGTTTGTTTCTTTAAAAAAAATTCTATTTCTTTTTTTATATTTTTAATTTTAAATTAATTTTTGGAATTTTTAGTTATTTTTATTATTTATCAAATTTATCTTAATTTAGTTATCTTATAATTGATTAATAATTTCTGGCAAATGAAAATGTGTCAAGTGTCAAAACTCAATGGAAAAACTAATAGCAATAAGAAAGTCCCTATTTGTAAGCTTTTGCAAAGATTAAAGACTTAAATAAGGGAAAAAAAGGTTTAGAACTCCAATAGAAAAATAATGAAACGTTGGGACTAATAACATACTTTCCCTTTCGATAAATATAAGACTGTTATGTAATTATCTTTTAATATTACTTAGAAGACATGTTACCATATGACTAGTATGCAATATTTCATTTAATATGATTGTTCTATTAAATATATCATCTAATATAAAAATTTGATGATATTAAAAGAAAAAAATAAAGTAAAATTTAATAAAAAACCACCGAGATTTGTTAACTACCTTAAGGTTAAGGGTAAATGGCTTCAATCTAGAGATTTTACGTAACTCCTTGTAAATGGTAGCCAAAAGCTTCTTGGCTATGCAATAATCATGCAATGCCACTATTATTAAGAGGTATGTAAGTGGGCCATAAGAGTTATCTATGATGATGGTGGCCGTCCAATTCATCACCAATAAAACAAAAAAGAAAAAAATTAAAGCCCAGTAAATTCATAATTAAGTCACTTATCCAAAGTGCTTTTAATTTTTTAATTTTTTTTTTAAATTTATAGGCATGGCACAACTACCCTAAAGTCATACAACAGACCATTGCTTGTGAATGGTTATCTAGGGGGTGGGTGGAGGTGGGTGTGCAAAGCCCATTAATTGTGGTAGTCATGACCCACTAAGGGGTTTCTAGCTAATTTTCCTTTCTTTCTTTCTTTCTTTCTTTTTAATATCACATAAATATTTATTTCAATATTTAATATTTAGATAATTAAATATTTGGGTCAATCATATAATAATGCATGTCTTTTAACTAACAACCCTTAATAGACCATTATGAAAGATACATCATTTGCTCATTAAAATAGAAAACATAAGTTATGCGTATATAAAAACATCCAAAATACAATTTATGCTTTGGTAATCTTTTTAATAAAAAATCTTTAAAACTTTGAAGACTAAATTAATTTATAAAATAAAAAAAAATGTGAAGAACTCTGTGTCATAATGTTGCTATAACTATTTGATCAAATGTAATAGGCATGTCGGTCGACTTAAAATAAGTTGTGATTTGATGATGTGTACAAATGTCGTAGGATAAGGCATTGGTGGCGAATGAGCAAACTTAATCTTTCAAACACATGTCCATGACACAAGATCATATTTAGTAGACTCTATAAGCTTTATTCATTCTTCGTTGAATAGATGCTTTTATCATTTGTCGAGGCATTTTGGTTGAGCTTCCTTATTGACCTAATCTAGCAATGATCCAAATAACTAAAAGATAAAGAGCCTCTTATTATATAGTATGGAGGTAGATTTGAATCATTAGATGGTTTCAAGATGTATGGTTGAGATCAAGCGTTGCGGATAGCTATCGGATCCCTCTTTAGGTTCCACCAACTAGTATCAAAGCTTTCTTTTCCTTTTCATGAAATGGGCTTGGAGTTGGATTTAGAGAAGTCTAAAGGTTTTTGAGGAGAAGATAAATCCAACTTTTATTAAAACAAGTCCAAGGCACATTTAAGCCCTCTTAAACAAATTAGGCCTCATGAAGCCTAGACGAATTTAGAAAAATCTTTTTAGAGTCCACTTTTCACACATAAAAAAACTGAGTGAGGTTGGGAAAGGAGGAAACTGGTTTAATTATCCCTAATCTAAGCCTTTCAAATCATGTATTCTCTAAAAGAATCCCTAACTATGTTTGGTCATTTAGAGGTTGTTACTAGTGCAAGAGACCGGTTTATATAATTATATTGGATGAAATCAAATTATTTAAATAACTCTCTCCAAATTTAAATAAAAAGTAAAAATGGTAAAAAACAGATTTGTACTTAACCTTCCCCCACATCCCCATCCCCCCCCCCCACCCCCCTCCCTTTTCATGATTGTTATTTCATGCAGCTACATGAATGCAAAAATGCATAGACTATCCTTTTTGTTTTCGCATATAGTTATAGCTAAGACTATTTGTATACATGTGAGGATATAATCGTTGAATAATAAGATAAATTAAATTAGAAGGTCTTAATATTTGGGGCTAAGTTCAATTAAGATCCTAACATTTTAAATGGTTAAAAAAAAATCCCAATCTTTGAAAGTAAGCTCATTTAAGATCCTAACATTTAAAAAAATAGGTTAATTTGGATCCCCAAGAATTCATGTTAATATGAAAAAATATTTAATTAAAACTCAGAAGACCCTTCTCTTGTTGATAAGTGTTTTTCAGGACCCAAATTGATTCACTTCGTTAAATATTAAAATCTCAAATAAATTTATTATCCAATCTTAGAACATTTTGATGTAATTTATTCTTAAATAATATTATCATAGCCGCAGGTAGTTTCTTCCCAGAAGATCATTGATGTGCCATTTCATAATAATTCGTTATGCACGGCAGAATACTCCAAAACTAAAAGAATCAAAGGAAATTTACATTGATAAGGACGTTTTATTTTTCTCTATAATAATATGTATTTATATATGTACCTTTGTGAAAAAGACTACCTCAATTTTTTTTTTCTTTTCTAAATTTATATCTGTTCTCTTTAGTAGTTTTAAATAGTGTAGAATATAATAAAGTAGACGAAAAGACTATGCTTTTTTTTTTTTTTAATAATAGAGATTATATATGTTAGTGATTACGTAGCCAAAACCTCAAAACATACGGGCCCAAAGGCAAAGCCTTCGGCACGAATAATTGATTTTGCGATTATTGTACGAGTGATTCATTAAACTTGCGCTTGTTCACGTAGCTACTAGCTTACATCATCCTGGCGGTTTGGGTCCGATCCATAGATTTGTCCCGCCAGATCCAAATTATAGGGCCCTGCAATCGCCTGGTAGGAGACGGGACGGGTCCTATCCCGTAAATTTGCTAGATCCTGAGATGAGTTAGATCGGATCTGATTATCCCTTTATAATATTATATTAATTTTTAATTATTTTTATTAATGGAGGATCTGTTCGAATTCAGCAGGCCGGACGTGGCAGTCCAGATCAGGTCCCCGTTCGGACCGACCCGGAGAGATGTCTGCATGTAGCAATGTGAATATCTCTGTCCATCCCGGAATTCCAACCAAGATCAACCCTAAACAGATACAAGGTCCACGATCACAGAATTGAATAGTTTTCGGCCCACGGAGGCCCCTTTGAAGCTTTTTAGGTTTTTTATTTTTTGGCCGCTAGCTTTTTAGGTTAAATCGGAAAAAAAATATATTGAATCAAGTTAATTTCAAAATTTTTGACAAATTTGGAAGGACATAATTAACAAGTTACTTGGATAAAGAGTTGCTTAGGATATAAATAGATGGTAAACAAGGATATATATTGAAAAATTTAAGGTGTGCTCATGAAGTTTGAGTATGTGGACTTCCATGCAATTGCTGTTCTCAATGTGGCATGATTGTATAAATCTTGACTTGATCTAATTCCAACGCAGTTGAGCTTATTTAAATTTTCAAGCTTAAAGTAATATTAATAAGGTCGAGCTAATGTTTAAATGTCTTAGCTAATTAGTTTTTTATTTTATTTTTTCGAAGGAGATGTATTCCTTTTAATTAAAGTTAGATATGGGTAAAAGAAAAGATAATTACAAAAACACTTTCGGTAAACTTCCAAAAATATGAAAAATAAAATAAAATAAAAATAAAAAAGATTTCCTTGTTTTTATTAGTTGTTAGATGACTAGACAATAATAATACAATTCGCCTTTGTTTGACTTTAAAGAAATAAACAAGTTTTGGATTTCATTTTGTTTTTATGTTTGAAATTGCTTTTTTTTTTTTTTTAAGTTACTTTTTGCTGGATCGATATTACAGGAATTTTTCCATTATATACTACTTTCTTTAAATATGGATCGAATAATTACATTGACAATCTTATTTATTTAGAGAGGGTATCTCAATAATTTACCTTAGAAGGATAGGATACCGAAGAACAACTATAATGCACAAACTGACGGACGCTCTATTCAAAATTAATCTCAACAACTTGGTTTTTGAAATCGTCAAGCCAAAATATCCAAAAGTTTACATAATAGAGTTTGTTTATTGTGTCAACTTAATCATTTATCGATCCATCTCTTTTATCCATTGGCATAAATTTCTTAGAAAAAAAATAATTAAGTAAGTGATATAAACCATATGAATATATATGTAATATCTAATTATCAATTATATATTAATGCATAAAAAATAATAGGTACACAGGCATAGATTTGACGCATGGAGTAGTTAGCCACTTAGCCAAATGGCCAGCATGTAATGTAAGATAATACATTCTATTTATTGGCTCGCAATATAACAATAGTCTTATAGGAACTAAGCGGATTCTCTTGTTAGGTTTTTCCTCTTTTGTCAGACATGTCAATATTTGTCAGTTTAGATTCTTAATAGAGATTATAATCGGGTCCCATTTTTCGTCCTATCATATTGAAATAGCTATTAATTATATAACTAACAAAATATTACAAATTATGATTGATATGCCATTTTTTTTTAATCACGAAGAGTTGTAACTTTTAATAAAGTATTATAACTTTTCACAATTTGATGTTAGACTAAAAGATTTATCTTATTCCTTTGAAGAAGAATGAATACTATCAAATATTGAATTAATCATTATTACAAAATCTATCATGATATTAAAGGATCGTAGAAGGTTAAATTTGCATTATGTGTTCTAGAACTAGTGATGACTTTGATTGACTCAATGGCATTTATGGGTCAGTGACATGGATATGTTTCTTTTTTTTTTTTTTTTTTGTGGTGAGTGACATGATTTAAGAAGTCAAATCCATTAATTTGAGATGGTTAAGGAAGATTTGATTTGATGAATTCAAGGTAGACATCGTCGGACCAATTTTTTTTTTTTTTTTTTAAGGAAGTTTATACAATTAAAAGGTTCTTCATAGGCTTAAACTTAAGAAGATTAATTCCATGAAAAATCTATCAATAAGAGAACTCGTTTGGATTGTTGATTGTTACTATGATTCCATGGATGTCGTCAATAGCTAACTTCTATAAATGCATAGAACTCTTTGACATTTGTGAGATTGAAAAGTTGAGACACACCCCATCATGCTACTAATTTGCTTCCTCAAAAGATCAAAGATGGAAAAATAATTTGTTTCTCTATGGGAATTGTAGGGTTGATGCTTTTATAACTCCTCTACCTATTACTAGTATATTTGAGTAATGTGAAATAACCTACCCCTCTTCACCTTCTTACCTTTAATTACCACTTATGTTTGCTTCAAATCAATCCTTGTAGGCCGTGTGTAAGTGACTGCACATGATTGTCCTACTACAAAGTGAAGGAAAAGAAATTATATTCTTGAAAGAATGGGGAGTGTTGAAATGGTAATGTTCTTCACTTGATTAAAAAAAAAAAACACTTCTTGATCAGAGGTATTAATGTATATATGTTTGATCATACATTCATTATACATTTATTATGTAAGGGTCATTTTAGTCCCTACACACTATAGTTTAAGGTTCGAATCCTTCAATATATATATCTATCCAATCTTGTACTACCCATATTAGTCGAATCAACAAAATTATTTTTCTTCTATATATTTGTACATGGTACCAGAGCACGGGTTAAACAAACCTTAATTTTTAAAAAAAAATTTTTACAAGTATCGTCATCTTCCCCAATATTATGCCAACCAAGTTCACGACTTCATAATTCCTGTAATCCTGTCAAGTTCATGGATTTTATTTTTAAATCGAATCGATTCAAGGACGACTTTTACCATGAAGAATTATATGTAAAGCAGTCGTTCTTTTCTCTAAAAAAAAGGGAAAACTTGTTTCACCATTATCAATCAACCTCCATTATCAAGTCTCATGGAACCACAATAATTATGGCCTTAGCCACTTTAAATACTAGGGGCGTCATTCTTTATATGATTCCACTCAGTGCTTCTTCTCCAATATGAGCTTGTTGAGTTCTAGGCTTACTTGCCAAATTTGTGAGAAATCTAGACACTTGGCTCTTTTTTGTCGTCACAGGTTCAATGTCAAGGACACTCAGCCCTCAACATTTGCTACTTGCTTTACTGGACTCTTCATGAAGCTATGTGGTATGCAAACTCTAGCGCCGCACATCACATTTTTCTTGATGCAAGTATACACACTAATCTAACCACTTATATTGGTTCTGATATGGTTTTGGTTGGTAATGGTGCCTCTATGCCCATAGTACATACATATTGGTGACTTTCTTATACAAACCTCAAATCGTCCTTTGCATCTCAAGAATATTCTTATTGTTCCCTCTTTTACACACAATCTCTTATATGTCGTTAAGCCATGTTATGATAATAACTACTCTATTAGTTTTGACAAGACCTCCATTTATCTTAAGGATTCTCAAACAGGTCAACTTCTTCTCCAACAAAAGATCATGTATAATCTTTACCCAATCAAGCTTGCTCGATCCCCACAGGCTCTTCTGCTTCTTACTTATCGAGAGAAATATGACATTCTCGATTGTGTCATCCACATACAGAGGTTCTCAACAATCTTACAAGAATCATCACATCATAAAGTCGCCCTCATCCTCTTACCCTCCTGTCATGCCTGCAATATTAGCAAGTCAACTTATCTCCCTTTTCAGTCATCATCTCATTGAGCGCAAAAACCCTTAGATGTTATACATTCAGATGTTTGGCAATCACCTACTAGATCTAATTTAGAGTTTTGCTACTTTGTTATTTTTTTGTAGATGATTGCACTCGCTACTCTTGGCTTTTTTCTACGCATAAAAAAGTGAAGTTTTATCCAATTTTCAACATTTCGAAACATTGGTTGACAATTACTTTTCAAACCGCATTAAAGTCTTCCATTGTGATGGTGGTGAATTCATAAATAATGCTTTCTCCAATTTTCTTTGTGCTAATGGAATTCACCTCTAACTTTCTTGCCCTTTTACTCCCCAATAAAATGGTATAGCTAAATGTAAACACAGACACATTACAGAACTTGCACGTACCATTCAATTGCATGCAAACCTGCTACCTAAATTCTAGGTTGATGCAACTTTGAGTGTAGTTTACACTATTAATCGCTTACCCTTAGCCACCCTCAACCATAAATCCCCATTTGACCTTATCCATCACAATCCTCCTTATTATAATTGCTTTATGTACCTTTGGATGTCTCTATTATCCTAACACCACTCCTTAAGCCTTAAACAAACACCACCCTCTCCTTTCCCCCACCCTAAATTCTCTTTTATGCATCTTCATTGTTATTCCACCTAACATAAAGGATATTAATACTTATATCTAATATCGGGTCGTCGTGTCTACATTAGTCATCATGTCACCTTTCATGAAACTGTTTTTCCATAAAGCAACCTCAATACACTAATTCTCCCCTTACCCGTACCCTTGAACCTGCAATATATCTAACTTTACTCTTATCTCCACTACTTGACTTGCCCCAGCACCTGATCCTGCCTTTGCTAGTACCTCTACCTCGGCTCTTACTTCCACCACTTGTAAACCAACAATGAAAATGAACCTATTATTTATGTTTATAGGCACATCGATTCAGGCCCACCATTTCACCATAGACCACAGCTCTTCCTTCCACCAATAATTATACCTTGCTACCTTCACCATCCATTCCATAACATCCACCTTAACTCAATTTCCACTCAGATTTACTACTCATGCGTACTTGTTCTCAATCTGGCATCACAAAACCAAAATATTATCAACCTTCACACTATCACAACCTCATATGAACCTTGTAACTATACTAAAGCCTTTCGAGACCTTACTTGAGCTACCACCATGGGAGAAGAATTTAATTCCCTCCTCCAAAATCACATCTGGATACTTACACCACCTCAACCCAATCAAAATGTTGTTGGTAACACATGGAAATTTGACATTAAATATAATGCCGAAGGCTAAGTTAAGTGCTATCAAGCTTGCCTGTTGCCTAAGATTTCATTCAATGGAAGTCATTGATTATGATGAAACTTTAGTCCTGTGTAAAACCACCACTATTCAATTTATTTTCTCTCTTGCGATTTCTTCTCATGGACTATTCGTCAACTTCATGTCCAAAATGCTTTTCTCTATGGTCACTAAAATGAGACAATGTTCATGAAACAACCTCCTGGGTTTGTTCATCCTTGTTATCCCCGCGATGTCTGTAAACTCTAGAAGTCTCTTTATAATCTTAAGCAGGCTCCCCCGTGCTTGGTTTCATTGATTCAGTATTTTTCTCTTCCACATCATTTCTGTCAAAGTAGGGCTAACACGTCTATGTGTACCTTCTCTCATGATTTCAAATAGACTTATTCTTCTCCTTTATGTTGATGACATAATTCTTACTGGCAATAACCTTCACCTTGTAGCACATTACATATCTTTTTGGTTGATAATTTACAATGAAGGATCTTGAGGATCTCCATTTTGTTTTTTGTGTCAAAGCTAGTTGCACACCACATGACCAACACTTGAGCTAGTTTCACTCCATTCATGAACTCTTAAAATGCCACAATATGTATCTCAGCAAATCAGTCAAAACACTAACGATACTTCGTAGTCATCTTAGTGCCCATGGCTTTCCATTACTTTCTAACTCCACTTCATGCCGAGAGATTATTGGGGGACTCCATTACCTTATTATTACCAGACCAAATATCAATTCTATGGTTAGTTAATTGAGTCAATATATGCATGAAACGAATACTAACCGCATGTAGACAACTAAGTGAGTTCTCCAATATCTTCGCAGCACCATGACATTGGGCCTCCCTATTGCTCACATATCTTGCACGTCCTTGACTACCTATGTTGATGCTATGAGTTTGTTGTCCAGATACTTACAAATCTACTACAGGCTATGCTATTTTTCTTGGATGTAATCTCATCTCCTGGCATTCTAAGAAACCACCCACAGTCTCTAAAAGCTCTATTGAAGTAGAACATAGAGCCATTGCCTATGTTATTACAGAGTCTACTTAGATTTGTCACCTTACATGTGACCTACACTTTCCTATCCAATGACCTGTAATTCTGTGTTGTGATAGTCTTGGAGCTATTTGCATGATAGACAATCCTATTCATCACAACTACACAAAATATATCAATATTGACTACCACTTTGTGTGTGAACAGGTTGCTATAGGTCAGGTCTCTCAAATATATTCCCACTCATCATCAACATGCAGACATCCTCACACAAAGAATTTCTCCAATTCTGCTTTCATGGATCATTGTACCAATCTCACGTTAACTTTAGCATTATGAGATTGAGGAGATGTATTAATGTATATATGTTTGACTATACATTATTATGTAAGGGTCATATTAGTCTTTGCACATTATGGTTTTAGAGCTCGAATTCTTCAAAATATTGTATCCAATCTCACACTGTCTATTAGGAGTGTGTACGGTACGGTACGTTAGGTTCGGTTTGCACTCAAATCGAACCACACCATATTTTACAGTTCTGTTCGTATTTTTTTGAATCGAAAAAAAAACGGTTCGATATTGTTTGGTTTGCGGTTCGAACCGTTTTTTTTTCATAAAATAAAAAATATTTATTTGAAAACTTCTATTACATATTTGTTATCACTAACGCAAATATAAACATATATTTTAAATTTATCATTTACCAATAAACATGTAAAAAAAAATAGGAGGAAATGATTTCATCTATTATAAATTAATTATGAATAGTCTCATTTTTTGATTATCTTGATATAATGGTATACTAACTTTCCCATATAAACATAAAATTAATTTGTTGTATGCTTCAACTAACATTTATTAATTATCTAAATCAAGTAACTAATAATAGAGGTAGATTAATTAGTAGACACATGGAAAAGAAATATACAGCAATTAGAATATAGAGGCTAAAATCTAAAATCTATCTTACTTATAGACAATATAACAATTAAAACATTATGAAAAATCTAATTTATTCTAATGAATAACACATATATAAGTCACAAATTTTAAAAAATTAATTGTTTTTAAAATTTATGATGTAGATATGTATCATTGATAAAATAATTAAGAGTAAAAATAATATTTTTAATTTTTTAATATAAAAAACTGTTCGGTTCAGTTCGAACCATATGGTTCAGGATGTGAACCGTTTTCTCTTCACCGTACTGAACCGTTTCAAAAAAGAACCAAAATTTCGATTCGATTCGATTCGGTTCGGTCCGATCCAGTTTGATTCACGGTTCGATCGGTTTTTTTGCACAACCCTACTGTCTATTATCATTCAAATCAATAAAATTATTTTTCTTCTTTATATTTGTACAATAGGAAGGTATACAAATTGTTTATTGTGTTGGTGTGAAAATTATGGCATCATAGAATTCATGGGTTGTAAAAATGTTTCTTATGTCGATTAAAAGGACTACATATCTAAGAAAGCATTACTATATTTATTATTCTTTATCTTTGTATTTTATCTTCCTTGTTGGATATCAGGATTAAGCTGCAAACGCTAGGGCTAACTTTGTTTCTAATATTTAGATTATTAACACAGGGTCAATCTCTTAGTTAAATAAAACCATACTCTCAAGATATGATTTTTAAATGCCATGAAGTTATAAATTATTTTTTTAAATTTACGGACTTCTATTTTTTTTCCCTTCCTTTGAAAAAGCAGTTTTTATTTCCTTTTCCATAAATTTAGCCTTCTAAAAAGGTTTTGAGTGTGCTTAACTAATTCTTGAAAATTTTGTGGCTGTGATTTTGTTATATTCTAGTAGGCCTCTCAATGACCTTCTATAATGCTAATTTCAGACTAAAGGTCGAAGAAAATAGAAAATATGGTAAAAAAAGACATTTAGGATTGTAGACAAGTGATAAGCTATTGGCGGCTTGGGTCGGCTCAAGATCAATTAATAAATAAGCAGCACTCAAATTTTGATTTAAGCTCATAAATCGATTTGTGAAGAAACTCGTGAAAAGGTTTGCAAGTAGATTTATTGACAAGTTCCTTGAAAGACACGTGAAAAAGCTAGCATGAAGCCTTATTAACAAGCTCACTAAAAGTTTCATTAACAAGTTTGTTCTAGATTTGTGAGTTATATATATATATATATATATTAATAAGCTATATATATCTATATAAATAAAACAAAAAAAAAACTAATTGCTTTTCAATATTTAAATATTTATATTTATAACAACACTTATATATTATTTTTAGGTTTGGAAAAAAAAGAGAGAAAAACAGACTACCTAAACGAATCGAGTTTGCATTTAAATTTCAGATTTGATAAAAGCTTGATAGACTCAATATAAAGTTCAGCTTAATTCGAGTTTAATTTGTTTAAGCTTAAACTAAAATTTATTTAGTTAAACAAGTGGAGTGTGAGCTTAAATTTTAGACTTAATAAAAACTTCAACTCGAGTAATGAACTAAGCTAAAACTTTCAAAAACCTGGCTCGGTTAGAGAGATCCTACATGGTTTTCGGCTTTTATACGAATGCTTTCGTTGTCTACCTATTAATCCAGCAGTGTTTCAAAATAAGCGACTCATTGATAATATACCTAACAAGGGAAGTCTAACGATAGTGCAAATTAAAAAGTCTTGAAGAAAATGTCATTAAACGTATCTTTAATTAAATACGAACATTTTGAACAAAGTTTTTTTTTAATAAAAAAAAAAAGATATATAGCTTTGCCATTGTTCCGGGCGCCTTTGAAACGTGACATCATCGCATCGTATGAAAATGTGAATTTTGATCTCCCAATTTGATCCCTCCTGACAAAACAGTTGTAACACATATGGTAGCACGACTTTTGGAAGGAAAAAGGGAGCTTAAATAAAAATCCATTCAAACATGATGTCCACTACAGGCCTGATTTAATTATCCTTTTATTACAAAAATAATCCATGTATATAAGTGACCACATATGAAAGCTTAACCCACCTGATTGAAAATATAACAACATAAAAGTATGTTTAATAAATGTGTGAAAAATCAAGCTATATGGTTTAAAAATATACACACATACATATATAGATAACTAACAAATAGCTAAATAAAGATACACATTTCAAGTTCAAGCCTAAGTTAGGAGAGTTGAGAAATTTTTAGTTGATCAATGGATTTCAATTGCTACACAATTACATTTATGTCTTTTTTTTTTTTTTTGAAAAATTACATCTACTACACTTGTAAACTTTTAAAAAATACGAGCATCTCATTTGTTAAAAATGTTACAATTATCCCTCTATTTTTGTGTAGCCACACTATATTTGATAAAATAACATATGATGTTTAAGTCCACATGTCAATAAACAGAAAAATAGTAAAAATAGTTTTAAAAAAGGACAACTTATTAAAATACATAGAAAGTAATATTTAACAAGTATAAGCTAAATCAGCAAATATATATATATATATATATATTTGTAGGATGATCGATGTAATTTTTTTTTTTTCCCTCCCCTTAACAAATATAATTTTGGGGTTCTAACTTCAAGATAAGAATAAGATAATTCAACTTCTCTTTGGGGAAAAAAAGAAAAAAACTGTTTTGAACTTTTCACAAAATTACGCAAAGTTGAATCATTCCGGAAGATGAGTGCAATCAAAGCATAATTTATCCTAAAGTGCTCAATTTGAGTTTGGAATTCAATATTCTCTCGTCTACACTATAGAGGATTCGATTGGCGACGAGGAAAAGGTACTGAGTAAAACCATCCGAGCCACGTCATTCTCTCCCTCTTAATACTGAAAATTGATTCCTATTTCCTTTTCTCTACAGAAAAGATTAGATTCTTTGCCTGACGCATGATTTATGAAAGCTGAGCTTCACGATTTATCAGTCCTCTTCACTCCTCCCTTTATTCAGATCTGATCCTCAGAAGCTGTCTACTCTTGTATCCGGTTCGTGGGTTCGACTTTATCAACTTTAATTAAATAATAAAAGAAAAATAAATGTAATAGAGTTTTAGTAATTTCAAACCTCATTAAGCAAAGTTCAAATGGTGGTTTTGGCATTATCTCAAAAATTTAACTTGTCTTTCAAAATTGATTATGCATTTTTTAAAACTCACTGGTGTCATCCACTGCTTGATTGGTAATTAATTAGTCGGCTTCGGCTTGAAATCACCGCCCTTGGTCCACGACAATGAGTTCACTCACGACGTGGACGTGCTATTTTTGTTTTTGCCTTTGTTTTAGGCATTAAAGAACCGAACTTGTTACTTAATGCAATATATATATATATATATTATTTTAATTTTTGTCCAGTACAGATAGGATATTTCTGAGTTTTAATATACAAAATGTTCTCTTAGTTTACTTCATGTGTGCTTAATTTTTAGTATTAAAAATAATTATTTAAACTCCAAAATCCTTAGAAAGAGTATTTTAAATCCTATCTTATTATTCTGTCCTCGGAAAAAATTTATAAAAATAATACTAAAATAATAAAAATACATAAAGCGAGATAAAAGTGTCATTCTAAAAATATGTAAAATACTAAAATCTACATACTCCAATTTTGAAAAAAAAAAAAAGGAAATATCCAAAAACAGATAAATATATGAAAAATGTACTTACTATTTATCCCACTTTCTAACGTTTTATATGGAGATTGCCGTTGCAAGTCTGTCCTCTTATTTAGCATCTTCTGCTCTCGTTATCAAAACTACATAACATAGAAATAGTTATCAAACTCATAAAAGCGGCCAAATCTCATCATCATATTTAACTATGCATTTTCTGGGGTGTTGGTGAGCTCTCCATTACCCAATATCACAAAAATATATTTTTGTATTTATCTTCAGCTGAAGCCATCTTCAGCTGATTTGGCTTCTCTCTTTTATAAACTGTGTCACCACTTACCATCTCCTTTATTTCAAAATATAATATTTACTCTCTCTCTCTCTTGTCTGTCAATTTTGAAAATGAACTCTTTCTGAAGCTACAACTTCTTTTTCTTTTGCTACAGAAACTTCAACCTTGAAATTCAAAAACATCACCCTCGTCATCTTAAATCTTATTATTCTCTTCCCAGATTTTATTAGAAACCCATTCTCCATCATCCACATCCTCAACTGGATAACAGATATTTTCAGCAAATTAATACCAGCTTTTGCTTATCTGTTTGGTTTTTAATGTTTTAAGGTTGTTCCTCATTAATACTTCCAAGCTATAGTGCCTAACAATTTCTTTCCCACATATTCACCCATAAGCAAAAGGAAATAACTCCACACCCCACCATCTATGTCTACTTTCTTAACACCTTTTTGGTGACTTATACTTTGCATCCCCCCACTCTTTCTCCAGATTCTCATCCTTTATTCATACTTTTCCTGTTATTTGTTTATTTATTTTATATTTAATCTATTTAAACTCCTGAGTTTCATAGCCAAGAAATAAAAAAAAAAATTAAAAATAGAAACACTATCCCATCTCTGGAAAGTTTTGCCTTTTGTTCTGTTTCCTTTTTCCTTTAAAGAGAGTGAATATTTAAAAAAGATTATCTTTTTCATTAAAATCCCATCTTTTTCTTGGAAAATCCCAATCCGAGAAAGTCCAGGAAAAATGAAAAGATTGAATATTTCATTATGGGTTATGTGTTTGGGGCTATTGGGTACTTATATTTATGTTGTTGAAGGTCTTGGAGTGAATTGGGGAACAATGGCTCAACATAAATTGCCTCCAAAAACTGTAGTGCAGATGCTGTTAGACAATGGAATTAAAAAGGTGAAGCTTTTTGATGCAGATGCAACCACAATGACTGGTCTTGCAGGTTCAGGTATTGAAGTCATGGTTGCTATCCCAAATGATCAGCTTGCTGTTATGACCAGCTATGATCGTGCTCAGCAGTGGGTTAGACAAAATGTCACACGTTATAACTTTAATGGAGGAGTCAACATCAAGTTTGTTTTCTTTTCTTTTCTTCTTCTTCTTCTTCCTCCTTTATTCGAATGGGTATGGCTGTAATTGAACCAGTTATATTTTGCTCTGCTTGTAGGAATTTATTGCTATTAATTTGGTTTATTAAAGGATTTCTAATTTTCTGTTGATTTTTAAGATTATAAGTTGCTGTTATTGGATCAGTATTCAATATATGCTTGATTGATAATGACTACTGCTGCAATATAGGAACATATTTTCAAGGATGTTCAACAATTTATCTTTATAATTGTCTCCATCATGTTTACAGATTGATCTTTTAGGCTAAATGGTCGTGGTACTAACTTCATACAAGAACAAAGTGATTTGACTTTAAATCCCAGTGACGCGTAATAAATATAATAATTCATAATTTTTTTGTGATGCTACTTTAATTTAAACGGTTGTTGTATTTCTTTAAACTTGGGCCATTGGTTGGACGGTTCTATGTTCTCTCTCAATCATGGTTTTGTTGATTAGTTGTATGTGTTGGGTGAGCAATATTCAACTTGGCATCATCACTTTACAATGTATGTTAACCTATTAGTCAAACTAGTAACCAATCTACTGAGACTGGTGCTTCATGGCCTCATGCTGGAAATTTCAGAATAAAAACAGATGAGATGAAACTGAGCTTGATAAAATTTTGTATATTGCAAGCCCTGGAGGCTGCTGCAGAAAGTATATCTCCAGCTGTACCCGAGGTCCCACACCGCAAAAATGTGCAAGAGATTCACCTTACTTCGATCATTTTTGTACTTAGAATGGGATGAATAACACCAAAGTGAATATTTATGGATATTAGACCTTATTAGGACGGTTTACCTTTCAAAATTCCCTTCTAATAGCTCAGTAAGTAAACTATCACAGCCAGTTCAAACTTAGATTTGGCTTATTGCTGTTGTTGACTTTATAAGAAGATGTTATACCTATTTATTGAGAGTAGTTATTATTTGGTCAGAACCATCTTCTGCAACCAATGCAGCCTGTCCGTATGTGTTTATTTATCTCTTTCCAATCAATGAACCTTGATCCAAGCTTGTGGTTAGACCATTCCACTCAGAATATTAGGAAAATATATCTTAGCCTTACTTCATTTATTGGAATGTGATTGCAGAAAGTTCACTGAAGAAAAAAAATAGACAAGTGGTAATTTCAGAGTTGACCTGTTCAATGTTGTTATAAAATTTTTAAAACCATTTACCGAGCAATTGCATTGTCTGTTTGTTTAAAATATTAGTTAATTATGGTGGTTTGTTGGTGAGATGCTCCAATAATGAGGCAACAACTTGTGGTCCAGTTTGAGTCTCCTTAATGATTAATTGACAAAGTTGGAGATTAGTTACTGGTACACATGGGGACAAGTGCTATTAGAATATTGATCTCCTTGGTTAGCAACAGGAAATTTAGCTCATTGGAATCTAAAAGTTGTTGCATTTGTGAAGAACATGCTTGAAACACACCAATTTTGAGAAGTAGTTTTGAATTTGTATGCCTTTACATATGAATCTCACCAGTTTGAAGGAGTTTAGATGTGTTGACATTTATCTTTCATATATAATGGTAAACCTATCTCTTGATTCTCTGGTAGAATACAATAAGCATTAAAAGTGTTTTCAAGCTCTAAGATTATCTTCTGTTGATCTTTTTCTTTACACAGATATGTGGCTGTCGGGAACGAACCTTTTCTGTCATCATACAATGGCTCATTTCTAAATGTCACCTTGCCAGCACTTCAAAATATACAGAATGCCCTAAACGAAGCAGGATTAGGAGAAAACATCAAGGCTACGGTGCCCTTAAATGCTGATGTATACAACTCTCCTGCAAGCAATCCCATCCCATCTGCTGGAAGATTCCGTAGCAATATTAATCAGCTGATGACTGACATTGTTAACTTCCTCGCCAAGAATGGTGCACCTTTCACGGTGAATATCTACCCTTTCCTGAGCCTATACGGCAATCCTGACTTTCCATTCAATTTTGCATTTTTTGATGGCGGTGCCACCCCAGTTGCTGATAATGGGATTCAGTACACCAATGTCTTTGATGCCAACTTTGATACGTTGGTATCTTCCTTGAAAGCCGTGGGGCATGGGGACATGACAATCATTGTTGGAGAGGTTGGATGGCCTACGGATGGTGACATCAATGCAAATAACAACAATGCCTATAGATTTTACAATGGGCTTATGCCTAGACTCACAGCCAACAAAGGCACTCCACTTCGGCCGGGGTACATAGAAGTTTACCTGTTTGGCCTTATCGATGAGGATGGCAAGAGCATTGCTCCTGGTAATTTTGAACGGCATTGGGGAATCTTCAGATACGATGGACAGCCTAAATTCCCCATAGATCTCTCTGGCCAGGGCCAAAACAAGCTCCTTATTGGTGCAAAAAATGTGGAATACCTTCCTTCTAAATGGTGTATGTTCAATCCAAATGCTAAAGATTTGAGTGCCCTTGGTGATAACATCAACTATGCTTGCACGTTCGCAGACTGCACACCGCTAGGATATGGTTCATCCTGTAACAACCTGGATTCTAATGGAAATGCATCATATGCATTTAATATGTACTTCCAGGCACAATATCAGAATCCAGCAGCTTGCGGTTTCCAAGGTTTAGCCATGCTCACTACCCAGAATATATCCCAGGGTACATGCAATTTTCCCATTCAGCTTGCTTCCTCAAATTCTTTGACGCCTTCATTGTGGATTTTATCATTAGTTTCACTATTGGTTTCTTTCTTTACATAGGGTGTGTCTATTTTCTGCAGCTATTTTTCATTTGCTTGGATTTGGACATGTACCTAATTTTTTAGTTACAAATAATAAATCCAGGAAAGATTATTTCTTTGATGCCATCAAAGTGATGAAATTGAGGGCTAGTTTTCATTTTTAACATGTACTTTAAAATGAAAAACCCTAGTCATGCCTTCCACATTAGATCTCCTTGTGAATGTACACCCTGGATCTTATATTCAGCAATTTGAATTTCCACTTCTAGAATTACCTTGTCAGTCTTGGTATTTTTGTCTATCTTTTTTTTTTTTTTTTTTTTTTTTTTTTTTTTTTTTTTCGGAAAATATTAGAGTTTCTCATATAGGAATCAGTTAGAATTCACTTGAAGCAAATTATGGATAAAAATTTCTTATGCTTGTTAAGATTCCAAAGGGGGGTCTAACTAAATGTGAAAACGGAAAAAAGATTGCACCGAATCATTATTTGGGGTTTTACTTTTTTTTGGCCTTTTGTATTTGTGTTCATGAACGAAACATTAGCAAGTCATAATCAATCAGACACAACGTCGGCAGCATCCTTGGCCAGCATTGTCATGAGGACCGCCTTATCTCATCTTGTTGGATAGAAACCAATAAGAAAGCAGATTTCCAAGAACATGTCTCTTCTGCCAACGTAAGCACTTGAGCACACCTTTGACGGTTCTTCCATTGCTTCATCATGTCATGGGCTTGGAGTGGCAAGAGGATTTGCAAGTATCTGTAATGTAAGCTATTGGATTTACAACGGGTGTTTAGATTTAGATAGCCAACTTTGTTATAAGCTATTAATAAAAATGAATTTCATTCAATAAATCGGTCCGTGCCTATTGGTTCTTAAAAAACTAATTCACCATGTAAATTTTGATTTTTGTGTATAATCCAAAAACTGGACATTTTTCTTCCATATGATCTAATCATGCTTGGAATGTTCATGGTGAACTAGAATTTGCGGTTGATTATCATTATTATGGCCTTAGGGAAGTCTCCACTCTACTATTTAATGTAAATGACTATTCTAGCGGCTCTTTATGAACATGAAGTTGGATATGTGTTCATATATTTTTAAATTATGGTCAAAGGTAGCTACCTATTGTAACAGGTTGTTAAAACTAAGGGCTCTTGATCACTGATATCATCAAGATGGGGGAAAAGGATTTCGCAGGAGGCTAGATTAAATGGCAGGAACACAAGTCCTAACAAGACCAGATTATCGAATGAAACCAGTGCTGAGTACTCAACGAGTCCAAAGACTTTAGGGATACTTAAGCACATAAATTGATTTCTGTGTCCCATCCCTCCGACTAGATGGGTGAGCCACATCTCTTATCCATTATATATCCAGTGACTGAACTTCTTATTTCACTAAATGATTTGAGATGATTGAGTATGGTCATATGCAGCACAAGTAAGTCCTATTTGAGTCTCCAGAGGATCACCTTGCACTTGCCCAACTTCCATTTTGACTTTAATGATCTTCAAGCTCTGCATGATGAGTAGGTTTGCGGTTGAGGCTACTCTGTATCCCTCTTCATGATTTTATAGTTTTTGTTGATTCCCTTCCTAACTCGTTATTAAGACTATGCATGATGTCTATATTTAAGAACCTTTAGTTGTAATAAAAAGGATACCCAGTCCAAAAATCAAATATACTCAAATCCCTTATGTTGAAAGGGAGTACTTGGCTACAGCCAAATAGGCTCAACATTGATTTAATAAGCTAGCAAGCTCAGAGAAAACCTCATAAAGTATTTTGGCCAAGAAGCTTCATGAGGTTCTCGATCCCACAAGAGTCTTGGCCTTAACATGAGGCTCTATGAGGACCTTGATCTTACGAGGTCCTTCGCCCATTATGAATTTCCATGTGGTTCTTGGTTCGAGAAGGTTGTGACCTCTCATTATTATTACTGCGACTCTGTACATCAAGACTTACAAATCTAGTCTCCACTTCTATTTCCTTAGGGAATGACTACAAGCTGAGCCATCTCTACCTCGTGTAAAGTTCACCTTAGGTTCAAGGTCAAAACCTCCATTTAGGCTCAAGCCTAATATAAACAAGACTTTATAGGCTCCCCAGCTGTGGTATGACAAAAAACTATAAATAGACCTTCACCTCCAAAGGTATGGACATTTGCATTGACTTAATTTAATCCATTTACACTTTCAGTCTCTCAAACTCACAGCTAACTTAAGTAGGGGTGTTCATGGTTCGGTTTGGTTCAGTTTGAAGTCGAACTGGACTGAACTGCATTTAAAATGGTTCAGTTCAAACTCTTAATGAATCAAACGCTTTTAACAGTTCAGGATTTTGAACCGAACCGCTTTAGAAGGGGTTTGGTTTGGTTCAATTCAGTTCGGTTCAGTTCAGTTCAAGCCACCTTTAAAAGATTTAGTTCTAATAAAAAATATTAATAGTCATTTAAGTTCGCAAGAAAAAAAGAGATATTTAGATTAATGAACGTTGCATAAAAATTAAAATCACTTATCATTATATCAGGTAATATATTTAAAAATTTCAAGTATATAAATTATCCTATTTTAAAAATATTTTTCAATGCAAATTTAAAATAACATATATTTTCATAAATTTATAATACTAACTAAGAAAATTATTCTTTTGCATGAATTCCATATTTACTTGTAATATTCTTCTTTATAACGTATTTAAATTTATGTTATATTAATTATTTTAAAATTCTAAATTATCTTAGTATTATAGGTTGTAAATGTTGCAATCTAGTATAAAACCTACTTCTGTAGATGCATTCTATGATAAGAATTTTACATTTTCTTGAATTAATCTTAGAGCAATACAAGTCCAATATATAATAATTAAGAGTTATAAATCAATAATATGGCTCTTTTTTATTTTTTTTATTTCTTTTAATGTGAAGCGGCTCGATTTGAACTTAAACGATTCGGTTCGATCCCCTCAAACCGAACCGTAACTATTAGGCTCTTCTTCAATTGAACCGAAATAAAAAGAACCACATTTTCCGGTTTAGTTCGATTTGGTTTGGTTCAATGAATAGCCTTAAACTTAAGCATTAGGGTAGTCACATCAAATAACCCTTGGAGCACCATTAACCATGTGTTGTGCTTGCACTTCTATGATGCAACCTCAATCTCTCTGTCGATAGTTTGACACCTGCAAACCCTTCTACCATGAATAAAATATTATGCTTTGACCATTTAGGGGGTTTGGGTAGCTAGATACCTATACTCATTTTCTAATGTTTGACTTTTGGTTCTCAAAATTAAGTCAATTCACCCTTGCAAAATTTGTGTTTTTATTGAAAACCTTTTGCAAATCTTCTTAGTTATATTTTGCTTTGGATAATGGCAAAAATTACCTAAATTTTTGCAAAAAGAATAATTAGGTATCTGAAGTTTGATTTTGAACAATTTAGTATCCAAATAAAGTTTTTGTTGACTTTTTTCATTTTTGAAGTTTGGTTTGACAATTTTGATACCAAACAAAGTTTTCGTTAACTTTTTTCATACAAAGCAAGTGAAATGAGGTATGAAAAAATCAGCGAAAACTTTGTCAGGTACCAAAATTATCAAAACTAAACTCAATGTATGAATAAATTAATGAAAACTTTATTCAGATACTAAATTATTCCAAACCAAATTTCAGGTACCTAATTATTCTTTTTGCGAAAGTTCAAGTACAATTTTCATCATTAATCCTATTTTTCCTTTAGGTGATATAACAAATGTTAGTTCTTATTGATAAGTTATTTTGAGTATGGGTTTCTTAGTCCTAGTCTGACCTACTTCGATCATAGGCTTACCTATTGTGGCCTATATCCAACCGATGAAGGGTCTTGAAAATGATTTGAGAAACAGGTTGAGCTACTCTATTGGGTAGCAGTTCGGTCCTCTTTGCTAATCTTTGATCTAGCTCCACAGGTTGCCCTCAAACTACATGACTAGACTGGACTTGCTACCCTTAAGGATTGCAAAACATGTTTAAGTGGGGAGTTATACCTCCCTGTTATATTAGGAGCATTTTTACACTAAGGATACACACTTACCACATCTATAACTATACACTTCAACTCTTACTCTACTTTTTTATTATCTTGGGCATCCTACTAGCTAAAGTATCGGAATGGCTTCACCAGACAGTTCCAACCATTCTTCTTACTTATACTACCAATAATAGGTTTATTTATTTTAATTGCTTAATCCTCTACCGATAAGAATTTAATACAAACTATTCCCTTAAAATTTACTTGCTAATTTGCAAGTAATGTTGATCTTACAACTTAATAATTATGATTTAGGTGTTCCTTAATTTTAAGGGAATACAGTAAAACAAACCAAAAAATTTATCATAATAGATAATAATTTTATGCATTAATAAGATATATGCATGACTATACCCATAATTACATACATGCTCACATAAAATATGTTAGATAAATTGAATAACAATATTTATGATAGCAAAAAAAAAAAAAAAAAAAAATAAATAAAACTAATTGATACAACCTAGATAGGAAAGTTATGACTTCCTAATTAATTAAATAAAGTTTATATGAGCAATCCAACTTATAATTTAATATTACTTTAAATAAGATAGTCACAAAAGTACTAGTAATGTTATTCAAAGCTACCATAATGTAGGAACACACTTAAAATACATCCTAAACATTATAAATGTTGTTTCATCTAAGGGTATGATTGAATTGTTTGATTTTTATCTATATCTTATCTGTATATGATTTGCATTTGTATGGTCTGTTTGATCTGTTTATGAATAAAAATATATGTTTTTTATTGTATCGTTTCTTGACAAATAGCTGTTTGGAAATGACAAACAACCAAAATAAGACGAATCAAACAGATCCTATTGAAAAGAGGAAACATGCCAAAGGTCACACTACTCATGTAAAATTCAACTCTTTAAATCAAAATAAAGCGCATGACCCAATCTTATTCATGAAAAAATTGTTGTTTTAGGGTCAAATTATCAAGATGGATGATTGATTTGTGAAATTTATAGCAAAATTAGCATATAAATCAATATTACAAGATTTTTCCTTTCTCTCTCTCTCTCTCTCTCAAACACACACACATATACAGAAAACTCCTTAGAAAACTTTAACTGTAGAGGTGACCATGTATCTATTGCAATCCAGCTCGTTCAGTTCACTATAATTGTAATTCCATTACAGCCTTATTCCTTACGAATAGCTATTGCGCCGTTTAGTTCATTGAATAGCGATTCCATGATGAATCCCTATTACATAAAACATTGAATAGTCATTCTTTATTCAAGCCTATGAATACCAATTCAATGTTAGAACTGTCTTTTTTTTTTTTTTCAAAATACCACCATTTAAATAAAAAATTAATAAAGAAAAATCCTATTACAGCTCTATTCCATTCCTCCGTAATAGGAATTCCATTACAACTTTATTCATTAGCGAAGTAAACGAACCGTATAAGTTTACATATCTTGGTTATTATATTATATTTTAGGCTCACTTGTACTTGCTGCTGCTAGAGTTGTTGGGGAAAAAAAAAACCGACCGAACTACATCAAAATTTTCGATTTTTTTTAAACAATTTGGTTTGTGGTTTTGTTTGATACCCTGAACCAAACCGTATGGTTCAAACATAATCATTTTACATATTTAAAAAAATCAAAAACATTATTTCTTTCCTTTAATTGTTTTATTAAAAATTTTAATTTTTTTATAAAATTTTTAGATATATATTAGTCATGAAAATAAAATTAGAATGATCATATCATATTTTGATTGTTATGGTGTATTTATAAATAAAAATAATTTTTGGATTTTACCCTTTAGTATTCAAAATAATTTTTTTCCTTTGTCTTACTAATTAATCCACTTCTATTACTTATTTAATTATGGGTTTATAACATTGATGGTATGTTAATTAAATGTATACAATAAATTAAAATGTGTGCCTCATATTAGGATACATATTCTTATTTATCGAGTTTACATTTTAGTGTATCATTATAGTTTAGTATGATTATGATTTTATGATATATGAAATCTCTCACCTACAATAAGATTGATATTCATTTATATAAATAATTAATTTTAAATACTATTGTTTATATTTGTAGTGGTGATAATAAATATTTAATTAAAATATTTTTAATAGAATGTACTTTTATTTTAAGAATAAAAAATGATTCGAATAGTAAACCAAACCATTTGGAAAAAAATTATAACCGAACCATATAGTTAAGTTTAAATTTAAAAGAAAAAACCTAACGTAATATGCAGTTCGATGGTTGAGCTGGATTGAACCATATCATTCACACCTTGAGTTGCTGCTACCTTAAATAATCCTTAACCTATATCATATGTGATGGTTGCATAATTATTGTCTTGTAATTTATTTACAGTTTGAGATGTATGTGTTTGTGGGGGAATAGGCAATCCATGCTTTACATTTTACTACTGCCTAACTATCAAATGTGGGACTTTTTATCAATATTGTTAGACCCAGCTCGAGGCTTAACTCATACATGCTAAAGTGTATTACACTAGGATTTGAACCACAATTGAATAAGCCTGTTCCAAGGGAGGGATCAGGATCAACTTTTTTTTTTTTTTGGCCAGTTAGGATGAGGGATTGGAACTTAAGACCTCTCACATGAAAGATCCAGAAAGATACCACTAGGTTAAGGGCCATTGGTAGGATCAATCGATTTGGACTGACTTAGTTGTGACTGTTCTCTCATTATCTTTTCATAAGGTATTTATTTTCAATTCCATCTTTGTCTTAGCCTGTACTCATTATTGGACTTTGATTATGTAGGCCCTAAATTCATATGAAAAAATTAATGTGAAATTAGGCCATATTAAGTAATGGTAATCATAGTTTTGTGTCTAAATGTCTAAGACTTAAGATAATCCACACATAATCTTACTTTTATATTTTAGTTAATTTATCTCTATCTGTTGACATGAGATTTTTCATATTTTTCATCTTTCAACAAAATATTTAATTTAAGATAATTAAAGGGCTCCGAATATCAGTGCGAGAGCATAGCATATAGGATACGAACTTTTGTGTGCTTTGTCAGCAAGGATACACTGCTGACTATCAATGTCCTTCTGGTTCATGAATGCAAACACACCCACCCCCACCGCCCCCCTCCTCTAAAAAAAATAATAAAAATAAAAAATAAAAGAGTCTTTTTCTAAAGCAATGTTCCCTGTCCTTATTATTTTCGCCATAGTCTCGTAGGAACGAAAATATTCCATGTTGGTTATATTGTTATAGGTATAGTTCCTTAACCAAGCAATACAATCCAAAAAATAAGAATATGCAGTTCAGGTTAGAATTTTGTGGCCAATATATTAATTATCTAATTGAGTTAAGAAAATAAGTCTTTTAAATAAAAGTAATCATTCAATTATTTGGTGAGTAGGACTTTTAAAATTCATCTTTACGGGCTTTTGAGTATGAGCTTTAATGTGTAAAAACTCATATATCTTATTTCATCTACTATGATGGACTGTAGTGAAATAAAATAATAAGAACTATAAATAAGGTTGAGTTTTCCAATTTAAGTAGTATGAGAGTTTTTCATTATATTTTTTCCCACATCTTAATCCACGACTAAAACTCATTCGAGGAATTAATCTTTTTCATGGATTTAAGTACGTTTCTACACTTGTTGTCAATTTTATTCATGTGCCTTAATTTCAAGCATGAGATTCTGAATTAATTTGATATGATAAATCTATTGATTTTCTAACAGTTCAATATCGTTAATATTTTAGAATTATTTTTCTTTTATTTTTTTAATAATAATTGATATTTTCTATAATTAACTATAATTAATTGTTTTGCAATCAATATGTTACGCATTCAATTCAATAGATTCAAATTTATACATGCCTGCTCATTGTTATGCCAGTAGAACTAAAATATTATAAAATAAAATAAAAATTAGCATAGAATTAAAAAAGAAAAACGACAAGATACAACTCGACATGTGACCGAAAGCATAATACATTTAATATCATTTTTATATTCATCATAATTCTCATGTTATGAGGATATCAGATTCAAAGATTTGCTTCCCGAGCACAGTCTACCATATGTTACTCTTTAAGGTTTTGATTTAGACGTTTTCGTCGAAACGCAACGACCCCCGAAGATTATGGCTAAAAGCACCCGAAGATTATTCCACAATTTTATAGTCTCGTGCTAGTTATAATAGAATCGATTTAGTCGCATCAATAAACTATAGGATTTTTTTGAATTATATTCTAACCGTTAAACTCTTTTTTTTTACATTTACAGAAGAATGAAAAATTTTTTATGAACAGATAAACTTAGGCTTTTCAATTACGGCTTCTTCCTCATTATGCTTAAATTACAAGTGGACAGGTGTGATGATGGGCGTAATAATGATAACCGACGTCATAATGGAAAGGGATCGGAGGAGCATGCATGGAGCATAGAGGTCCATTAATATTGTGATTGGCATAATGCATGTGAAATTATCACCACCTTAATCATAGGATCTGTCGGTTCTACCTTTTTTCCTTAGGGACGTGGAAAATTTTCCTAAAGCAGAAAAGTGAAAGTCACTTTGAATCTCCAAAAGTAAGTCGAATCCTAATTTTGCAACCTTTCCTTCAAATACTTTATATATATATATATATATATTATTATCGTACAAAGCAAGAACTGATCCGGATCCTGCTCAACATCTCACTGCCGGAGAGGGAGGGAGAGGGAGAGGAGATCTTGATAAATGTGTGCATGTGCAACCTCTGGTTGTCACCATAAGCATCCAACAGAAGTAAAGTAACCGATTCTTTACTTCAAGGGAACATAAAGATAATAGAATAACTATTTTCTTTTTTAAATAATATCTGTACATATTAGTAAAGGATAGGTATGTGATAAGTGTGAAAAATAGATGTCATTAAATTTAGGATATTTTATTTGGCAAAAAAAAAAAATTTAGGATATTTTAAGAAGGAAAAAAAAAAAAACCTTTAATGGTTTTAATGTGATTGAAGTGATAAGAGATATATAATGTGGGTTTGAATTTTAAAGGAAGTGATGTTGTTTTGATTATCTTTGTAGGATAGTTGAGACTAGGTGGTTGGTTGTGAGACCAATTAAAAAAGAAACGTGAATGAAATGGGAAAGATTTAATGATAATTTAATTAATATTATAAATTTTTGAGGGATAATGGTACGAAGAGTGTCTGTACTTTCATTTTTTGGCAATATAATATCAAATTTTAAATTTTGGCAAAAAATTGCCTGTTTTAAAGTATGGGAGTTTCTACGATCCCGTCGATGGAGACGAGACCGTCAAGTCAATAGTAAATCATTTAACTGTTAAAATAAATATAATAACTAGAATATCGATCTTGTTAAAATTAATAATGAGACTATAAAATTTCCCTTTAAAATATTGGCATTGCAATATCTCCATATTTTAAAACAAAGTGTCTATACTTTTATTGTTTGGCAATTTAGAGACTAAAATGTCAGTATTTTAAAACAACAGACTTTTTTTGCTAAAATGTAAACACGACACTAAATTGGTGAAAAGTAAAAGTACAAATCCCTAATTTTAAGGTGTGTAAAGCCCAATAACCTAATTAAATGGATTATAATGAAGGCCTAAATGATAAGTTGTATTTTAAAATAGGGATATATTCGTCCAACTACAAAATCTTTTTTGGAAATAGGAGGCAACGACCTACTTCTCGCTTTCATCATCACACAAAACAATTTCTCTCTCTCTCTCTCTCAATGCTTCTCTAAAATGTTTTACTAATCTCAACAAAATTCGACGATGTGTAATAATTCTTTGGATTATTATTAATCAAGAATTGAATGAGAAGACATTGAAACCTTAGCTTTTTGGTATTGATAGCGATTTCCACTAAAAGAAACGACAAATGTAGAAGAAATTCCTAAGGGAGTTTCGAGAGACGAAAACATTGAGGAATTTTTGGAAGGTAAACGAATTTATGTTTTTCATACCTTTTTAAATATTGCTTTTGTTAAAATAAGTAGATAACGGGTTAATTTTGGTATGGGGATGTTTTAATGTGAGTATAAATGATGCAAAAATGTTTTGGAGTGAACTAATGAAATATTTTGCGAAAGGTGTATTTCTAGAAGTACATGACCCATGCGTTACCCATGCACTAAGTTGTGTACCTATAAGTGCTTGAAATATAAGTAATACTAGAAGTGCATGATGCCTTCAGTTATGTAACTCTCTATGGAATGACAAATTTTACACCCGGGAAGGGCATGACCCGTGCATGAGCCCGTGTATTAGCTTGTGTACCCATATGTAACCTAAAATTTTGTGTCTCTTGTGCATGGCTTGTATAGTGCCCTTGTACCTTTCTATGACTTATTCAATTCACCTAAGTGATACTTGATCCCATACATGCCCATGCATATTATCTTCCATAAACTCAATTCAAATCAATCTTTAACCCCTTCCTTTACAATAAAAGTTTATCCTTAGATCTTGAAACTTAGATTATTGATCTTGTATGTTCGATGTAGATTTTGGTGAAACAATATAATGCAAAATTAACTATTTAATTATGAAAAAATGCACTTAGTTAATCAAATAATATGATGAATAATATGCTAGAATATATATGTGTATGTTGCATGTTTTTGTGGAGATTGTGTAGGTTTTAGTAGGAACAAATTAGTGATGAACAGTCTCAATCGAGGGGCAAGTCGAGAGCTAGACTGCTTCATTCACTAACGAGCAGCAAACTTAAGACCAAAGCTCGACAAGTCCAAAAATGCAGAGTTATTGGTCGAGGGTCACGTCGAGGGCTCGACAACTTCACTCCTTAAGACACGGCAAGCTAAAAGTCTAAAGTTCGACAAATTAAATAAAAATGCATAGTCTTAGTCGAGGGTTATGTCGATGACTCGATGTGTTAAATGATTAAGGCTAGAAAACTTAGTTGGAGAGTTGTTTTTCAGATTTAAAACCCTTTTTAAAGAACGCGAAGTGGAAATTTTCAAAAATTTATAAAACTAATAGGTTCTGTTTAACTTTGGAAGCAACTACCAACACAAAGGAAGTGTACCTACTGAAGTAGCATATAAAATATTAGGTTATATTCCAAAGAATCATTGGCATCTACTTTACTCATTTTTCATATATTATCTAGCAAAAGAAAATTTAGAAGATCAAAATGAAAACATAAGCTATACTATGGTTAATGAAAATATACAAATGTTCTCAAGGTAAAATTAAAGATGACTTTGTAAAAATGCAAGATGAGAGCCCAAGGATTTGCTTCACTAATTTATTATCATGTGATTTCTTGACAAGTTCAAAAAGAGAGTTGTTTGATAGTGTATTTGCACTGTTGGATTCATTAGGTTAAGTTAAAACATCTCTCAAGGTCAGTAACTTTAGATCTAGGCCAGATCATCGGAGTTTCTTCACAAGTTATTAGTAGTCTAGGTCCACATAAAGCTTAAGAATCATTTGTTTCAAAACCAACCTAATGAATTCAAAAAACAAGTGACAAAAATTTTCGCCATCCTCTCTCAAGACGATTATGAGCAACTCCATCGGTAGCCCAGATCTATTCAAAAGAATGATCTGTCAATCTATTCAGTTGAAATGAAACATGCATCCAAAAGGTGTACCACACACTTAGACCCATGAAAATAAATTCAAGCTACTAATTACAAATACCCGATCAATGTTTACTTGAAAGCGCATTTAAAATCACATAAATCAGGATTTGGATTCACAAACCCTAAGCTTTAGGAGATTATTTCTCAATGGATGCAGACATTAAGCACGAATTCTGAAGAAATAATATGGAATTAATAAAGAATATTACAAATTAAGTTTAGAGTCTTGAAAAAATACAAACAATGGGTTAAAATGATTTTACCTAAAAACTTGAGATTTCTCGGTGAGAAGAAATAGTTCTTTTACTCAAGAATTCTCTCTCTATACTATATTAGGAATTTGTTACATACATTACATACATTTATTGCATGCCTTTGCACATTTGTTTATAGGCAAGACGCATATAAATTATGACGATTTTATTCGTTGATGTGACATATTTGCTGATGTGACAAATTTTTCATATCAAAATTCGTTCATTACTCTCATACGCATGTCATAAATGCAATCATAGGGTCACTTTTCGAGGGTTAAACTTAAGTGCTCGAATTTTGCTGGAAAGTCAAGGCTCAACCTAAGATGTGGCATTCTACTAAAAATGGGCCCAAGTCTTTGTCTAAGTTTCAACGGAGGGGTAAATCGAGATCATCGATGGATTGAAGGTAGCATTCAATCCAAGCTATGCTTTGCCTTTTAAAGTGTGGTTTTGTCCTGCTTCAGTCGCTGGGTGGGTCCAAGACTCAACATATGGCTTGACAGAAGCTCTTTCATATAGTCTAAGGCTCGATCATCTCAAAACAAAAGTCGAAGGCCATGTCGAAGGCTTGATGTAGGGCGTGATAGATCATTTTGCCTTATTTTCCCTGCTATTTTGGCCTTAATAGGCACTTTTGCAAGGTTAAATAGAAATCCATCTTTAAATTTTGCTGTCGTTGTGCTTTGAATCTGATCCAAAACACTTTAATTCTTCTTCTTTAATTTTAAGAGCTGAAAACAACATTTAAACAATAAAGGCACTAGATTCATGGGAATTTATCTAAAAATGCATCAAATTAAGCTTAAATTCCTATGAAAAGAAATAGAGTAAAATAGACTTATCAAAAAGTTCAAAACCAACACTTAACAACTCAAAAATACATAACTCTGGTTGAGGGTCAAATCTAAAACGTGATGAATGTAGGGTACGACAAGTCTTAGGCGCGACAAGTTTGAATTTAAGACTCAATGGAGTCCACATGAACAAATACTTGGTCATGGGCTAAAATAATGGTGCGACACTTTGTAGTAATAAGATTTAGGGTGCAATAATTAAAAAGCATGAGCCAATGTGGCAAAAAGAGTCGTTGAAGTGCATTTAATGCTTGACGACTTAAAGACATTATCTCTAATGGACATTTGAATTTTTGAAGGTTATAAATACTCTATCCTTAGGAGATTCAAAAGAGAAGAGAAGTTTGGATTTTAAAAAGTGCCTTTATTTGCGAACAAACGAATTATTCATTTTCTTGTTTTATTACTCATTAACTTGTAAATATCTAGAAAGAGAGAGAAAAATATTCTAGTGCTCTGTTCTTATATTTGCTATCTATCAATGAACATCTAGAGAGAGAAAGGAAATATTTTTTTTCTAAGTTTTGTAAAAGTGGTTGTACTGCTCAGCTTAAGCGTGTTTTATCTGGTGATAATTAAAATGGTGGTGAAGTCCTCGATTGGAGGGATTAGTAGATCGTGAAGATTAGGAAGTAGTTTGAACTTTACTTTAAATCTGGACTAAAATTTTCTCTCTATATCTCTTTCATATTTCTTATTATAATATGTTATATATTATCCGCTTCTATTAAAGTTAAATATGATATGTTTCATTAAAATTAATTGTTTAAATACTCAATTTACTATCATCCCCCCCCCCCCCAGAGTATTGTCTAGTATAGACATGGGCACAGTTCGGGTCGGTTCCGGACCCGAACCGAAACCGGAACCACCAGAGCCGGGGCGGTTCACGGTTCCAAGGAACCGCCGGTTCCGGTTCCACGAACCGGTTTATTTTATTTTTTTTTTCGGTGAAAAAAATGAAAAACACCAAAACCTTACCCCCCTCCCCCCCCAACCCCAACCCCAAAACAATCCCCACGCCCAGAACCCGCATGTCTTCTTTTTTTTTTTTTTTAAATTAAAATATATAAGGCGGTTCCGGACCCGTCGGAACCGCCGGTTCCGCCACGCGAACCGCTTGGACCCGCCGGTTCCGGCGGGTCCTTAGACGGTTCAGAACCGTCACCGACGGGGCGGTTCCTAGGTCAGGAACCGCGGTGACGATTCGAGGCGGTTCCCGGTTCGGAACCACCCCGTGATGATGTCTAGTCTAGTACGATTTCACGTTTTCAATTGGTATCAAAGCATTGCATCTAATGCACTAGGGCTTCTAGAGGGGCAAGCTATAATAGACCACCACTTCTAAGTGGAGGTAACTACCTATAGTGGAAGTGCATAATGAAAATTTTTCTAAAAGCTCAAAATAGATTAATTCAATGTTATAAAAAATGGGCCTTTAACTATAAAGGTAAAGAAGAAAGAGATTACGGTGAAGCAGACTGGAAAAGAATAGATTTGAATGAAATTGTTTGAATAATTTTGCATTATAGATTGTATGAAAAATGATTTCAATAGAATTTGTACATGTAAATCTGATAAAGAAATATGGGATGAATTAGAAAAGACTTATGAAGGAACTTTGAGAGTTAAAGATACAAAAATAAGACTTTTATGCGGACAATTCAAAACTTTAAAATTCTTCCAAATGAATCTATAGATGAGATGCATAATAGATTCATTAACATCACAAATCCCATGAGTGTACTTGGGAATAATTTTACTAACTTGAAAATAAATTCTAAACTTCTCAGGTCACTATCCAAGGATAGAGAAGCAAAAAGAATTATCGTGGAAGAAGCATGAGACTTAAGTGTTATGAGCAAAGAAGAACTCCTTGGAGTACTCAAAACGCATGAACTTATTAAAAAGTGAGGAGAGGAATCAAACAAGAAGGCAATTACTTAAAAGCCATAAGTCAAGATTCCAACGATGATGAGTGTAGACACCCCATTTTTGCTCATGAAATAATAATAATAAATAGTAATATATGAATTTTTTTTTAAATAGTAAATTGAAAATGTGTAGAGAAATATGAAATATGGATAAAAAATAATATGTATATAATTCAAAAGGAATAGAAAATTTTAAAAAAAAATTTTAAAAATCATATTTTTTACTCGGTCCAAATCACTCAAATATTATTTGAGTGACTAACATGACCGGGCACAGGCCAAAGGCTTGTTGGATAAGCGCGTGCATGCGCGCACGCACACGCACAGCACACACACACACACACACACACACACACACACGAGAGACCCCAGTTCGATTCATGCTAGAGCCAAATTTTTTTTTTTTAGTTTAGTCCGTGGGGTATATGCGTAGCGAGTGGTCGCACGTATGGCATACGTGTGAAGCATGCGCATCATCTTCTTCCTCTGATCCTGTCTTTTTCCACATAAAGCTACCTTTTCAAGCTCAATTTTGGTCCTATTTTCATTCATTTCGAATCAAATCGATAGAGGGGATTTGAAGTAGGTGTGGGATACTATAGATTCAGATAAAAAAACTAGCTCAAAAACTTGTGTTTTGATGGCTAATTTTTTATTGAAAGTTCATGAAAAACTCATTTTACATGCGAAACAAATTTCCAAAATTTGATTTGAACTACTATCAAGCTTCTAAAAATGCTTATCCATATTTTTTATAATCCTTTTCAAAGATTATTAAGCCTAAGATTCACCAAACACGTTTGGGAAGCTCAAATT
The DNA here is from genome assembly GCA_024138025.1 of Combretum micranthum. NCBI lineage: Eukaryota > Viridiplantae > Streptophyta > Magnoliopsida > Myrtales > Combretaceae > Combretum > Combretum micranthum. The sequence goes on along the minus strand of JAMXBD010000015.1, from coordinate 756,969 downwards.
CACGCTCTTCACTAACTCTTCCTCGAAACAAATCCCACCTAATTCAACTTCTAAACAGTATAAATAGGAGTCAAAATCACTGTTCAGATCATCCACATCCAGCATTTCCACTCAGAAACAATCAAAACATTTCTAAAGCTTCAAGTTAAGTTTTGAGTTCCTAGGGTTTAGTTTCGATTTTTTTTCCAATTACTCTCTATAGAGATTAAATCGGAGCAACTTGAGGTTACAGTGGGACTTAGGGGAGGTGAAAGCTTTAACTAGTAGCTTTCCCCTTCATCTTAAAGCTTCCGATCGGTCACAACCAACAACCATTACTAATCGCTGCTCAGAGGAGCTCGAACCACCAGCTCTCAACATTTTTTTGAGCCAAAACACTATTGTAGGAGTCTCCCCATCCTAGATATGTTAGTTCCAACGTGATCATGGCTGCTCAAAACCGCTAGATCCCAGTGGCTTCCGACAATTGCTGCTCCAACGCCAGTACCAACATAGCCCGTATTCGCTCCAGTAGTAACCTAGTGGCAGCTCCAAAGCCACCCTATATATGCTTCGTTATCGACCCACGCCTGTTTCAGGTTTTTGATTTTTTTTCATTATTATTATTTAATTAATAATATAAAAATAGGATTTGTTTCCTATGATTTTATAAAAAATAAACTTAAAAATATAATAAAAATATGTATATAGTAATGGCAATAGTAATATGTAATACATGCACATAGTATGGATGTATTAATATGATTAAAAAAAAATCTTGTTAAGACTCAGAAAAATCTATTTTCTAAAATAAAAAAAATATTAATTTGATAGTTCATAAGGTCTCACATAAAAATCCATTTTAAAGAAAGTTTTAAAATTTAATAAACTTAAAGCGAAAAGAGTTTAAAACCTTAAAATCGACTAACAAATTAAAGTTTTCTTGAAATAACTACGTATTGTCTGATCCTGACTAATGAGGACATAGGCGTCGCTGGGATGACATAAAAAATGAAAAAACCTTTTTTTATTTATTTGAATTAATTCATTGTAAATATTGTAAGCTTTGATTATAAATATCATAGACTGTGCATTAGCAAATTTTTTTTAGCATTAAAAGAATAAAATATTAATTTGTAAATTTTAAGTGGTAACATTATGGTTTTAATATGATAGCCCCTGAACTTAGTATCTCTAGTTCATTTTCAAAAATAATTTGATTGCTGACCAGTCACAAAATTAGGACTAACTTACCTATTAGTCATAATTTATCTTTTTTCCCAATTTTAATTAGGTGGCGACTCCAAATTTGTTTTAAATTTTAAGGTTTCCTTTAATTTTTAGTTGAAGGTTCGTATAAAATGGGTTAGGGTTTAATGCAAATCGGATTTAAAAGAATTAAACCATAAATGAAAAATCCAGGCTCAACAATAAGATTGAGGAACATGTCCTAATAGCCAAAAAGCTGAAGAAGTTCATGGGACCTTTCAACAAGACAAAGAGAGTAGATGATGACAACATTTCATCAAAATACAAAAAGAAGGATGTAATAACGTGTTATAAATGCCATAAGCCATGACACATCCAACAATATTGTCTACTGCTCAAAAAGGTGTGCAAAGGATCCAGAAAAGAAGCATTTATCACCATTTGGAGTGATGATGACTCAAGTGACTCACATGAGAATGTGTGCTTCATGGCACTGAACGATGAGATAAATTCCTCCTCTTCAACTTTTTATGATGAGTTATATGCTATATATGATAAACTATGTTGCAAGTTAGTTAAAGTAGAGAAAAAGAATAGCATGCTTAAAACATTAATGATGGAAGTAGGAGAAGAGCTAGATAAATTTCAAAACAAGCATGAAGAAGATAAAATAGAAAATGAAAAACTGCATGAAGAAATATACAATCTAAAATTAGAAAAATGATAAGATAAATGATAAGTGTAAGAAGCTAAATAGTAAAAATGATGAGTTAAGCAAAATCAATGAAAAATTAACAGTGAAAATGACTTGCTTGATCTTAAAATTAAAACTATAAATAATAATAATAATAATAATAATGTTGAATATGCTAGCACTAGTAATGAAATTCTTAAAGAATTAAAAGAACTAAAAAAATGAAAATATTTTGCTAAAAGCTAGTTTAGATTATTCAAAAGCAACTATAACCAATTTCACAAATGGTAAAAAGAATTTGAACACACTTCTTAGAAATCAAAACTGTGATTCAAATAAATATAGAATTGGCTATGGTGGAGAAAGTAGTTGCAAGTCTCACAAAACTCTTTTTATAAAAGCTACCTATGAGCTATGTAATTATTGTGGTAAATCTAGTCACATTGCACATAATTGTGTAATAAGAAAAAAAATATGCATTTGAATAATAAAAGCAAGCTGGTTTAGAATCATAAGAAAGAGATTTTTGTTCCACCTAACAAAAAAGGATCCATACTCCAATGGGTACCAAACAAATAATGCTCTGTTTTGTAGGGATCTTCAAGTAGGAACAATAAATTGTGCTTGGATCGTGGCTACTCCAGATATATGACTGGGGACATATCTAAGTTCACATCTTTAGACTTAAAAGATCAAGTGAATGTTATCTTTGGAGATAATCGCAAATCAACTATTCTTAGTGAATGTAACATTCTTATAAATAAAGATTTAACTATTAAAAAATTGCTGCTAGTTGATGATCTAAAATATAATCTACTTAATGTAAGTTAATTGTGTGATAATGATTTTAGAGTAACATTTCTTACCAATAAATATTCTAATGAAATAATTGACAATAGCCAAGCACATTTTGAAGGATATAGATAAAGAAATATTTACAAATTCAATTTAGCTAATTTTAAATTATCAAATGAATTTTGTCTATATTCCCAAAATGACAATAGTTGACTATGTCATAGAAAATGAGGACATGCTAGCATAGATGCAATTTCAAAACTTGTTAAAAAGAATCTTATAAAAGGTTTACCAAAAATAAATTTTTAAAAGGATAAGATTTGTCAAGTATGTCAACAAGGAAGGCAAACTAAGATTTTTTTTAAGTCTAAGGATTTTATTTCCACTCTTAGACCATTAGAACTAGTGCATATGGACTTATTTGGTCCTACTCAAACTCTAAGTTTAGGAGGTAAGAAATACATCTTGGTTATTGTTGATGACTTCACTAGATATATATGAACTTTCTTCCTTGCATCTAAAGAAAAAACAAACCATGTCTTTTTTAGATATTGCAAAAAAGTCCAAAATGAAAAAAGGTCTTAATATTATATATCTAGGGGAGAATTTGAAAATTATGAAATGGATAATTTTTGCAGTAAATATGGCATTGAAAATATTTTTTCAGCATCTAAAACTCCACAATAAATGATGTAGCTGAGAGGAAAAGCAGAACTTCAATTGAAATGGCTAGAACCATGTATGAAAATAATTTATCAAAATATTTTTGGGCTGATGCTGCAAATACTACCTATTATATATCAAATAGAGTTTTCATAAGACCAATTCTCAAGAAAACCCCCTATGAGCTTTGGAAAGGAAAAATACCTAACATTTCTTATTTCAATCCTTTTGTCACTAAATGTTATATCTTAAATAATGGAAAAAAAACACTTAGCTAAGTTTGATGCTAAAAGTGATGAAGGAACCTTTCTAGGTTATTTTTTAATTGTTAAAGCCTATAGAGTGTTTAATAAGAGAACATTAGTTATAAAACAATCCATTCATGTTGCCTTTGATGATTCTTTTCCTTATTCACAAGAAATGAAGTTTGAAAATTGTTTTCTAGACCTAATAATAGATCTATTATTGGAACGAAATGGGTTTATAGAAACAAGCTTGATGAATTTGAAATAATAATAAGAAATAAAGCTAGATTAGTTGTTAAAGGACATAATCAAGAAGAAGGCATAGCTTTTGATGAGACCTTTGTCCCGATTGCTGGACTAGAAGCAATTAACATGCTTTTGGCGTTTGCTGCTTTAAAAAATTTTACTCTTTTTTAAATGGATGTCGTGCTTTCTTAAATGATTTTATAAAAGAAGAAGTCTATGCAGAGCAACTACCAGGTTTTAAAAATAATGAATTCCTAGATCATGTCTTCAAATTAAAAAACGCTCTTTATGGTCACAAGCAAGCTCCTAAAGCTTAGTATGAAAGACTTAGTAGCTTTTTTTTTTTTAAATAATGAATTTTCTAAAGGAAAAATTGATACAACTTTGTTTATCAAAAATCACAAGACAGACACATTGATTGTGCAAATCTATGTGGATGACATTGTGTTTAGAGGTTCTAAAATGAGTCTTATAAATGAATTCGTTGAATCCATGAAGAATAAGTTTGAAATGAGCATGATAAGAGAACTCAATTATTTTCTAGGTCTTCAAATAAAGCAATATGAAAATGGAACCTTCATTAATCTATCTAAATATACCAAAGAACGCTTGAAAAGGTTTAAAATAGATAATTACAATCTAGACCTACACCTATGAGTACAAATGTAAAACTTGACAAAGATGAAAATGGGAAAAACGCTTGTAAGAAGCTTTATAGAGGCATAATAGGTAACTTGTTATATTTAACAACTTCTAGAGCAGATATGATGTTCTCGATATGTGTATTGCATGATTTTAATCTTTTAAAAAAGAAATATACTTGAGTGCAGTAAAATGCATATTCAAGTATCTTGTAGACACTATTGAAATTGGCTTATGATATCCAAAGTTTACCTCTTTTGATCATGTTGGATACTTTGATGCTGACTTTGCTAGGTACAAAGTAGATTGAAGAAGCACAAGCAGCACTTGGTACTTTCTTGGAAACTCCCTAATATTTTGGCACTCCATAAAGTAAAATTCAGTTGTACTTTTAATTGCCAAAGCTAAGTATATAGCTGCTGGTAACTGTTGTGCACAAGTTTTATGGATGAAACAAACCTTACTTGATTGTGGTCTAAAACATGAAAATGTTCCAATTCGTTGTGATAACATAAGTGCCATAAACTTAACGAAAAATATGATTCAATACTCAAGGACCAAGCATATTAAAATTAGACATAATTTGTCATGCCCCAAATTTGGTTCAAGGCGTGCCAGCCGATACATATAACGCTTATGCATTATATGTTAAGGCTGACCTAATTTACAGTTTATCGTGATCGTTACTAAATAAATTTTAGATTATGAAATCGTTGAATTCATTTGTGGAAATAACTGGAAATTTGCACCGGAAAAATAAATTTCTCAAAATGATTTCCAAAATAGACTACTTCTGTGAGTAGACCAATATTTATAATTAAGTATCATACCTTTAGGTATCTCAAAGTACACATTATCTAGTATCTCAAAATACAACCATGGGCTCATAGATATGCCCTCATCAAGTCATAAGTTCAAAAAAATGAGCAATAACTTTTGCCACTAGCATAAACAGTTCAACGTTCTTAGGCACTCGACTGGTTAACAAGCTCCTTTAGAGTCGTCCCATACCTGATAATCACAAGTATCCAGATCATCACTTGAAAAAGAAAAGAATGAGCTGAAGCCTAGTACAACAGCAACACAAGCATACACGAGATGGGCATAACACTGTTCTAAATACAATGCAACAATCAACAGTTGATATGTTTAAATTAAAGCATAGCAAACAACAGTGGAGTACTCACACTCCAGCACCACGCTGGGAACCTAAGGGTTCTGAGTAGCAGCAATTGCTCAAGGAGTTGATATAGGCAACCCGAGTACCTATATCCCCTATAGGATCATCTAGTAAATAGCCTCGTCTAAGGGTTACAGTCGTTACTTATCTTTATCCATATTAGTCCATTGTAATTAAGCAGAGTAACAGAGCCCATATATTAAACTGCTTAATACAACTTCTTTCCAATATAAATAAACATTATCCCGATATCGTTTCCCCTATCAGCTACCCACCGAGCCACTGATAATCATCATTTGTCCAATGTTAATGATGGGGGATGGCCTAAGCGCCTAATTACCATACTGGCATCGCTTAGAGGTTGTCGCCCCTTAGATCGGGTTAAATGACCATGTATAAGCAACAAGCAATTATTAAGGCCATCTTTAAATATAGTTGATTTAGGATGCTATCCTAGCAAGCAACACACAAGTCACTACATACTTGGTAAAATCTGTAGTTTGAACAAGCAGAAGATAGAACAGGAGTTAAAGCAGGTGGTAGACTCCTAACAGATATCTGCTCAAAAGATCAATTCATATAAGTATTTAAATCAATTATTGGTTTATATCCAACTCACATAAAATACTTATGTTTCTAGTGAAAATTCATTTGAAATAGCATATTCAACTTATTAGTCATATTCTATCTTAAGCCAATTACCAATTAATATGGTATTATAGGAGTTCACTTTCTTGAGTAATAGTTAAGTATAAATTGTTAGCTTTTAAGGAATTTACTAAGCCAATATTAGTTAATAAGTCTACATATATGGCCAAGTTGGATAGAATCAATCAATCAAGTCTACTAAATTCATTTACGGTAATTAGGCCATTAAACAGTTTTTTAAATAACTTATCATATGTTAAATCTAATAAACTTTTATCAAGTAAGATAACTTGTTTAAAATATAATTATTTTATTTAGTCATTTATAATATAATTTTACATCTAAATGTGTTATGGAATTTAAACTAGTTTACTATTATGTTTATATTATGTTAAAATGTCATATTTATTCCTATTTTATTAAATAAATTCCTAAAATCAAAATAATTAATTATTCATCTTAGAATTCATATATTGATATGAAAATATACTATTTACATTTATTTTATATTTATTTTATTAGAATAAATTTTCCTAAAGTTTCAATATTTTCATTTTCTAAAGGGAACTAGTGTGCACCCAAACTTTAATAAATTGGTTTACTATCTTAAACTCGGGTTCTTGAGCTCAAATTTTTATGTAAACTTTCTAACACATATGCTTACATTTTTATAAGTTCATTTGGTCTAAAGTAATTATTTAATTGTGGTTTTAATTTTAATTTCATCTAATCTGGTATGAAACAGGGGATGGCACTGGCGACCAATCGATTCACTCAAATTTGCCCCTCAACCAGACCAATTCTTGTCCGATTCTTTATACTATATTAAATTAGAATTCTTAAGATTTCAAACTGTTATAGTTTCACCTAGAAAGAATAAGAAAAAGATACCGGTTCAGCCATAAACATTCACTCATCGCTGCTGGTTGAACACTGTTTTGCCTTGTTTCAATATTTTGTAATTTAATTTTTAAAAATAGTAAATGATTTCAAAATCTACAATTTGTATATAGACATGTTAAACTATCACTTTTATAGATTTCATCCAAAACTAAATTCATTTAATATTTTATTTAAATTTGATAATCCAAGTTGTCTAGACTGATATATATGCATAGAAATTTATTTTCTAGCATATTTAAATCATCTAAAACATGTTTATTTTATGTTTTATTATCTATTATATACTTAGATTTATATTTTACAATTTGAATCATAAATCATAACTCAAATCATCATCAATAACACAAATTTTCCCAAAATTCCAACATATCAACATAAGTATACATACTTATGTATTTCAATAGAAATTATATTTAGCATATTCATATAATTATTTGATAATTTCATTTCAATAAAAATATATCGATTCAACATATAAAACACATATATTTATACACGTAATAATTTTAAATACTCAATTTTTTAACATACATACATATACATGTGCATATTTCGATTTTCATGCTTGTATATACATATATTATTTAATCCTTGAATCTAATTTCATTTTTAGTGATTTACATGAATCTAAATGTCATTAACATAATTAAACAAATTAACTATAATTATTTACTTGAATTTAGCAATATCAACAAAATAACCTTCTCTACTACTGCTTCACTACTTTGATGATGCTTTTAATACTAAATCCCCATCTTTACTTTGACTTTTTTTCTTTAAATACCACTTAAGAATCAATTGAAATATAAATTATATTTTTGGGAAGAAATTAAGTAATTGGATGATAGAAATAGGGTAGATTTTCTTTGAAGACTTATCTTGAAGAGGAGTTGTTGTAGGATTTTTGTGGGTTTTGGGACATGTTTTTTAGAGGATTTTTGGAGAGATGTGGGTTGCTATGGATGGAAGAAGAAATTAGTGTTTTCTAATAGGTATATTTATATTGTTTAATGTCTTGTAATTATCTCTAGAGTTAACGACATTTTGGTACTTTGGCTTGATTACGTGAGGGCATTTTGGTCTTTTCTTAGGTGTAGAAATCTTCTAGAGTTGGTTAAGATCAATTTGGTCTTTTCACACACTTGATATTTTCTTGTGTTCACATTATAGATATTTAAGGGGCAATTTGGTCTTTTCATAAATGAAGAAACCTTCTTGAAGTGGCTAAGGTTATTATGGTCTTTTCATAGGGTTAGATTATTCTAGACATTGAGATTCTATATCATGTGTGAGGTTGCATGATAAGAACATGGTATAATGGGCTTTATAGGCTTGATTTCTTAAGCTTTATGGGCTTTAGTTTATGGGCTTGGATTTAATGTTAATGGACTTGCATTTTATGTTATTAGGCTTAGGGTTTTAGATGATGAATTAGGCTTTCATGTTATAGGCTTTAGGCATTTAGAATTGGAAATTAAGAAGTAAGAAATAGAATTAGCTAATTGACATTAGAAATTAATTCTAGGAAATCTAATTAAAAGGAAAATTATTATTTTACTTGAATTAGGGTGTTGGGGGCTTCGGAATTATTATTTGAAAACAAATATTTAGATTTAAATTTCTAGGATTTGAGGAGTTGGAATTTAGGCTAAAATGTCCAAATGGATATTTAGCGTTTTAGGTGATTAAACTTGATTAGTAAAGTCCAATTGATAATTGGAAAGGGTTAATTAATTTGAATTTGTTGAAAGAGGTAATCATGTTAAACTGGGCATTTATGACATTAGAATTTCTATTTTCAATTCATTTATCATTCCTAATTATGTTAAATTATTAAAATTTTCATTTATGCAATTAAGGTTTCTTATCCCGATAGGTCAAATTAGGGTATTACGCTTAAAAGACTCAGAAAATTCTAATTTTCATGATTACGTGTTCAGAATTTTTATTCGAGCCCTAGTTTGATAGATATTAATCAGTTTCTATTTCCATTGCGTATTTTTCAACCCTGGCGATTCATCTTTAAACTGTCGTTTACTATCTAACAAACCTTAAAAATAATCGGGTCATACTCCACTTGATATTTATAACCTTAAGCGTATAGTTAGTGAGTTATTAACTCGAGTCTAATCTAAATTTAGATTAAGATTTAATTTTAGTGAATTAGGAATTTAGGTAATTCAACTTGAGAAATTAGTTTCACGTCGATAATTGAAAAGAATTGAATAGTTTGGTATGTTGGAGATAGGAAAGTGAAGTAATTTGATAAGTTGAAAAGAGTATTTGTGGTATTTGAATTTCTAATTTAAATTAAGCCCATTTACTAATTATATTATGTAATTATATCCTATAGTTTATGAAAATCAATTAACTAAACTGTCTAAATTCAATTACTAAGTCAAATTTAAAACAAGATTTAAAACTACCCATATTTTTATAGTATTTAATTATCACATTCCTAATTTAGATTGGTAAAATTCAGGGTATTTCATAATTTCATCAGAGAACATGTTCTAAATAGAGATATCAACTTGGAATTGTTGATACAAATAATTAGATTGTTGATATTTTTACAAAACCCTAGAGTAAGGATCATTTTTGCACTTTACAAAGATAATTGGGCATGATAAAGCAAGATGAGTGCTAAATATCATTGAGACAAGATGGTCTAGAACTTGATCTAAGGATTTAAGAAGCTATTAGATATTCATATATGTTTATGTGATGGTTGCAACCTGTTCTGTTTGCGAAAATATGTTATATGTGTCCTTACTCAAATAGAAGTTTTACTAAAACTTGATTTTGAATGTTTGAACATGCTCTATGATGCTCTGTGGACCTTTTTGCATATTTGAGAGTAGTTGGATTTTGGTGCTGAAAACTTGTATGTTATTTGTGCATATCTCCTTATTTGCAATATTACAAGTATGTCAATTTTTTTTAATGAGTGCATGATGTGCCTAAAACCCTAGCCGCAATGATCTCAATTAGGCACGCAGTGGATCTCAAATTCAAATCCTCAAACAAAATAAAAATGATGTTTTTATGAGTTTTTGAGTGTTTAGGAAACAAGAAACAAAAGATATAGATGACACTATTATTGACTCACCAATAATAATCCAAACTACACTCACTCTCACCCTGTAAACACCCGACCCACTTAACCCAATTATTAAGTGTGCCAAATCTTCCGACCACGCATAATACTCAAATATTAGGATCAATATTCAAGTATTATACGTAAGGTCGTCTTCAAAAGAGATGTTTGTAATGGCTACCTGTTTAAAATAGATATAACATTCATAAGCTTAGAATTAGAAACATTACCACTACATAGGTAGTGGGTCATTAACTATATACAAGTCATACATAATATATTTATACATTACAACTTCCCAAAACATCACATAAACATAGAGATCTCACTTAAAACCTAACTATATTACAAATACAATTCAACAAATTACATTCCAAGGCTTAACAAATAAGCCTAAACACTTCAAAAAGAAATCTTCATCAAAAGGAATCCTAAGCATATCTAGGCCTTCTCCTAGTCATCCATAGAGTCTTCCCAATCATTCCCATAGCCCATATCGTCATAGAGCTCGTCATCAAAATCGCCTGCAAGATAGCAGCATGAGCCAAAGGCCCAGTACACAATAATGCAAACAAATACATATGCAATGCTCACTTAACTAAAAACAATGCAATAAATCACCACAACTTCATTATTTTTAGTTAAGTGAATAAAACAACACTGGAGTATTCAAACTCCGACTCAAGCTTGGGAATTCTAGGGGTCCTGAGTAACAGCAGCTGCTCAGGGGGTTGATATAGATAGACCGGATACCTATATCTCCTATATCTAACCGATAAAGAACAATAGCTTCATCTAGGGTTCACACTCCTTTATACAATCCACTTATCCCGGTCTATAATATCAATTAGTTCAACGGTCCCATAACCGTGAACTAAAACATATTATTTCCTCCGAGCCTAAGTAGAGAATATACCGATACAGTTAACCCTATTAGCTACCCACTTAGCCAATAAAAGAAATCACCATTGCATCATGGTGAACCATTGCATCATGGATTTGAGTCATTGCATCATGACAAAGGATTGGGCTAAGTGCCTAAACTACCGTGCCATTGCATCATGACAAGGTTGTCGCTCCCCGGATCCGGATTCAACGACGTAAAGCACAACCAATTTCAATATCTTTTCATTAATCTTTGATTAAGGTCAAATTGATATATGCCTATCCTAAGCAACAATCAATCAAAGTATTGTGTACCTGTACTAGCTCGAGAATCAATGGGAATAACCGAAAGGGGATCACTCACTGTAAAAAGAAGTAATTATAAACTCACACTTAGTTCTAGTATATATATTCATCAATTCTCAAGTATAATCATCCAAAGAAATTCAAATAAATCATTACAACATCATCACATAGCATTTAGATATCATATATATTACAATACTCAACAAATACTTAAATGATCATTTATCAAGCTTGGGAGAACCTTTAACAACTAACAATAAGTTTTAAACTTTGTTTAGAAAGTGTATCAGTTGAAAAGAACTAAAATTTAAGCATTTTTAATTTTAAAATTTGTGAAAACTTAAAACATGAAAGTTGTATATCTCTTTTTAAGCTTTCCAACGCAATTTGAATCACCTCAATCGGAGGTCGGATGAAAAAGTTATGACTAATTTACAAAACAGCGTCGCAAGGGAAAACTATCCGAGAGCGAAACGCCCTAGCAAACGGGGCCGTTTGGGAGACCGTTTGCACTCAGGGAAAATGAAATTTTGATCCGCGAGCGCAACACCCTTGCAAACGGGGCCGTTTGGGAGGCCGTTTGCTCTCAGGGAAAAATGAAATTTTGATCCGCGAGCGCAACACCCTTGCAAACGGGGCCGTTTGCGAGGCCGTTTGCTCCAAATGGGGCCGTTTGCACCAGCGTTTGACAGTTTACGAAATTTTTTTCAAACTTTAACACTTTTAACTTACTTTTCTCAACTCCTAACATGTCCTAAACCTTATACAAACTTCATACAACACTTCTTATACATTTAACAACATAAAACAAGAGTGATCTCCACTCCTCAACTTCAAACAAGTTCAAACACTACTCTACATAAATCAAACACTTCTTCATCAACCTTCACCAACCCTAGTACACTTCAAACAATCCTAATACTTGTCATACTTCAACACTTCAATTCCAAACCACATGAGGGCCTTCTACAACCTATCTACAACAACTCAAGCATTCTAAAGCTTTCCTAACAACTCTACAACATTCCAACAAGAATTTAGCATACTAACTACTTATTTTACACCACATATGCATATTTCATGAATTAAGAGGGAAATAAAGCATCTCAAACATCAAATAAACTTACCTCAATGTATCTATAAGGCTTGGGGAAGGATTTTTGGTGTGTTGAGTCCAAGAAAACTTGTTTTGGGTCTTGAAAATTTGTGGCCTTCTTGAGTTACGAATTTTCTTTTTTCCTTGCTCTGTTTTGGAGAGTCTAATGATACAATTAGACTTTTGTGTTTATCCTATTATTGTTGACTTTTGAGGAGGCAGATTTGGAAAGGCTTGGGCCTTATTTGGGCTTGGAGTTGGACTTAATTTGGGCTTAAGAAGGGTAAAATAAAATCTGCTAAGTTTAGTCTCTAATTTAGGCCTAAAACAAGTTTAAATCCAACATATACAATTCATTACAATAACAATTAACACTAACATGATAATTTCTAACATGAATAAACTATCAACCTAGATATATTTACCATAGCATATTATCTAATCACATATGTTATAACCACCCAACATTACAAACACACTAATCCACTCAAACACATACACACATATAATTATCAAATTTAGCATGCATTAATATATATTAAATTATGGCTATTTCACTCTTCCCTCCTTCAAGAAGTTTCGTCCTCGAAACTTACCTCAATCATGATTCAAATAACTCGGGATACTTCTGTCTCATCATATTCTCAACTTCCCAAACCGCTTCATGCTCGGATTGGTTACTCCATTGAACCTTTACCATAGGGATTATCTTGTTCCTTAACACTTTATCCATTTTCCCCAAAATCTTAATAGGCTTTTCCTCTATGGTCAGATCAGGTCGAATCTCTGGCTGATTTGTATCAATAACAGTATCTGGATCTGATATGCACTTCCTCAACTGTGAAACATGGAATACATTGTGTACATCCGATAAATTTGGTGGCAATGCTAACCGGTATGCTAATGGTCCAATTCTTTCCAAGATTTCAAAAGGACCTATGTATCTCGGATTCAATTTTCCTCTAACACCGAATCTGATTATTCCTTTGGTTGGAGAGACTCTAAGAAAAACATGATCTCCAACTTCAAATTCCAACGGTCTTCTTCTCTTATCAGCATAACTTTTGTATCGGTCTTGTGCAACTTTTAATCTTCGCTTAATGAGTTGAATCTTGTCTATTGCCTGTTGAATCAATTCTGGACCAATTAGAGCTTTCTCACCTATTTCATCCCAGTGGAGAGGTGATCGACATTTTCTTCCATATAGTGCTTCATATGGAGCCATTTGTATGACTGTAAGCAAATTCGACTAGACAAATAATCATCCCAATTTCTTCCAAAATCTAAGGCACAAGCTCTAAGCATATCTTCTAATATCTGTATTGTCCTCTCAGATTGCCCGTCAGTTTGAGGATGAAAAGCCGTACTAAACTGAAGTTTCGTACCAAGTGCTTCATGTAAACTCTTCCAAAAGCGACTCACAAAGCGAGTATCCCTGTCTGATGTAATCGATATCGGAATACCATGGAGTCTCACTATCTCTCGGATATAAATCCATGCCATTTTCTCCAATGAACACCCGACTCTCAATGGTATAAAATGTGATGATTTGGTCAATCTATCCACAATAACCCATATAACTTCATTCTTGGCAGGGGTCTTAGGGAATGCACTCACAAAATCCATGGTTATATCATCCCACTTCCATTCCGGAATTGATAATGGTTGCAACTCACCACCAGGTCTTTGATGTTCGATTTTTACTTGCTGGCATGTTACACACTTCGATACATATTCTGCAATGTCTTTCTTCATATTGTTCCACCAATAATTCTTCTTCAGATCCTTATACATCTTCGTACTCCCTGGATGTATTGAATATGCCGTTGCATGAGCTTCCTTCAAGATTTCTCTCCTCAATTCCCCCGTCTCTGGTACAAATATTCTATTCCCAAATCTGATAACATCATTTTCATCAAGTCTCAACTCTTTTCTTCTTCCCTCTTGTATCGCACTTTTTATCTTCACACTTTCTAGATCTTCTTGTTGTCTTTGCTTAATCAAATCGATAAGAGATGGTCGAAGTGTCAAATTTGCAATCATCACTTCTACTTTGTCCAAAGTTACTTCAATATCTAATCTTCGCAAATCTTCTTGTATTTCTCTTTGACTTGTAATCATGGTCGCCATACTCATTTGTTTCTTCCTACTCAAAGCATCGGCTACCACATTGGCTTTTCCCGGATGATATAGAATCTCTACATCATAATCCTTGATTAACTCAAGCCATCTTCTTTGACGCATATTCAATTCTTTCTGAGTAAAGATATACTTCAAACTTTTGTGATCTGTGAATATCTTACACTTTTCTCCAAACAAATAATGTCTCCACAATTTCAAAGCTAAAACCACTGCTGCAAGTTCCAAGTCATGCACAGGATAATTCTTCTCATGTGGCTTCAATTGTCTAGACGCATAGGCGATCACTCGGTTGTCTTGCATCAGAACACATCCAAGACCTTGTATTGAAGCATCACTATAGACTATGAATTCCTTTCCATTAACGGGTAAAGCTAAGATAGGTGCAGATATTAATCTTTCCTTCAAGTCTTGAAAGCTTCTCTCACATTTGTCATCCCACTCAAATCTCATATGCTTCCGGGTTAGCTTTGTCAATGGAATGGCAATCTTTGAAAATCCTTGAACGAATCTTCGATAATAACCTGCTAAACCCAAGAAACTTCTCACTTCAGTAACATTGGTAGGTCTTGACCATTCCAATACTGCCTTAATCTTTTCAGGATCAACAGATATCCCATCCTTTGTGATAATATGTCCTAAAAATGCAACTTCTTTCAACCAAAACTCACATTTGCTAAACTTGGCATATAACTTCCTTTCCTTCAACCTTTGAAGAACTAAACGTAAATGCTTTTCATGTTCCTCTTCACTTCTCGAATACACTAGGATATCATCTATAAATACAATCACAAACCAATCCAAGTAGTCCTTGAATACCCTATTCATAAGATCCATAAAGGCAGCAGGGGCATTCGTCAAACCAAACGGCATAACTAAGAATTCGAAATGTCCGTATCGAGTGCGAAAGGCCGTTTTTGGTACATCTTCCGGTTTAATTCGAAGTTGATAGTAACCTGACCTCAAATCGATCTTTGAGAAGACTGTCGCTCCTTTTAATTGATCAAACAAGTCATCAATACGGGGCAAAGGATACTTATTCTTAATTGTAATTTGATTCAACTCCCTATAATCGATGCACATCCGTAGACTTCCATCTTTCTTCTTCACAAAAAGAACAGGAGCACCCCATGGGGAAATACTAGGTCGTATGAAACCAATCTTTTGCAATTCCTCCAACTGAATCTTCAATTCTTTCAATTCCGCAGGAGCCATTCTATAAGGAGCCTTTGATATAGGAGTGGTTCCCGGAATCACTTCAATACCAAATTCAATTTCCCTATCTGGTGGTAACCCAGGTAATTCTTCAGGGAAAACATCTACAAAGTCTCTCACCACAGGTACTACACCAATATCAAGCTCTTCACCATTTACAACTGTTTCTGAAGTCTTCTCCCATAACTCCATTGTTCAAAGCTCATCTCCGCCTTATTGCAATCTATAACTACTTTATACATATTTAACCAATTCATACCCAAAACCGCATCAAAATCAACCATAGGCAAAACCATCATATCAATTGGCATATCACTATTAGCAATTCTTACATTAATTTCTCTACAAATACAAGGCTGTCTAGACTTCACACCCAAAGCAGTATTAATACTCATTACTCTATCAGTCAACACTTCAAATTTCAAACCACACTCATTCACAAACTTTTCAGCTAAACATGCATGAGTTGCACCAGTGTCTACTAATGCATATGCTGGATGATTTGCAATCATTATAGTACCTGCTAGAGTATCTACGATGGAGCTTTTCACATTGTTGTAAAGCAAAGATCCTAGCTGCTGTCATTCCTTTCCCGGGGTTAGGACCATCATTCTTTGGTTTGGTTGTACAATTAGCTACATGATGCCCTCTTTGTTTGCAATAGGCACAGAAAATAGGTTGTAGCATCGGATCCTTACACTCTGAAGCTTTGTGTCCTACTTTCCACAAGCAAAACATGCTCCCGGAGTCCACTTACATTGAATTTGATCATGAGGCCCAAAACATCTAGGACATCTCTTCTCAAATGTGTTAAAGGGAGTAGAAGTCTTAGTAAAGATCCCAAATTCAATTTCTTTCCGGAAATGGTTTCTTCCCTTTGCCATAAGTATCATACTTCTTGTAGGAAGTGAAGGGTGGGTCTCTTTCCTAGGAATGTAGCTCTTCTATCACTTTGGGTCTTATTTTCATTCTGAATCTGTTCCGCCAACTTCGCTTTGTTCACAGCATCTGATAAAGTCGGAAGTTGAAACATCTTAACTTCTCCCTTGATTTCCTTGTTCAATCCATCTTGAAACTTCTGAACTTTCATCCTTTCATCATTATATATGCCTCCAGCAAATCTGAGCAATCTACAAAACTCTGCATAATACTCTTCAACTGTTCTATTGCCTTGCCTAAGACTCAGCCAGTCTGAAATCATCTGTTCTCGGACCGTGTTGGGAAAATATTGTAGAAAGAAAGCTTCTTTGAATCTAACCCATGAAATCGGTCTCACCATGTCTTGACTTGTCAATCTCCACCAATTATTTGCATCCTTCTTGAGCATATAAACCGCTAAGTCAACCTTTCTAATCTCTGGAACTTCACTAGCTGCAAAGGCTTTCTCTAGTTCTTCAACCCAATGCTCAGCAGTAGTAGGATCTGAAACTGTTCCATCAAACTCTGGTACAATCTTGACAAAATCATGTAACTTAACTTGGTCATTCCTCTCATTGCCTTGCACATTTGCTCCATGACCCATCGCTTGAGGAGTATGTTGTTGTATAAACTGCTGCTGGTGTTGGTACATCATTTGTTGATACTGTTGCATCATAGCAAACATATCTCTGAATATCGCACACATAGCATTCGGATCTCCCATTGGCATTTGTGTCATCTCTGGCATTGGTGGCATAGGAGGAAATGAAGGCATTTGGGGCATTGGAGGTGGTTGTGGAGCTTGAGCTGTAGAAGCAGAAGCAGGAGATGGAGTAGTAGTAGAAGCTGGAACAGATGATGAAATAGAAGCTTGAGCAGTTGATGATGATGGAGGAGGTGGCATGTCCTCCCGTTCCGACTGTTGTCTAGTTTGTCTCCGAGTCCTATCCATCTATAAACAACATATAATATATGCATGGCACTTGTTAAATATGCAATCCTAATGAAATGTCACTCAATTAACAATCACACAAACAATCAAAGCAATAATCGAACAAACCGCATTACTCAAATCAACTTAAGTTTATCCCAAACAAATCACACTACACTTAAAGTCAAATCATGTTTAGGAATCTAATTTAAACAAGCAGTCATACAAACTAAGGCTCTGATACCAACTGTAAAGACCCGGCCCACTTAACCCAATTATTAAGTGTGCCAAATCTTCCGACCACGCATAATACTCAAATATTAGGATCAATATTCAAGTATTATACGTAAGGTCGTCTTAAAAAGAGATGTTTGTAATGGCTACCTGTTTAAAACAAATATAACATTCATAAGCTTAGAATTAGAAACATTACCACTACATAGGTAGTGGGTCATTAACTATATACAAGTCATACATAATATATTTATACATTACAACTTCCCAAAACATCACATAAACATAGAGATCTCACTTAAAACCTAACTATATTACAAATATAATTCAACACAAATTACATTCCAAGGCTTAACAAATAAGCCTAAACACTTCAAAAAGAAATCTTCATCAAAAGGAATCCTAAGCATATCTAGGCCTCTCTCCTAGTCATCCATAGAGTCTTCCCAATCATTCCCATAGCCCATATCGTCATAGAGCTCGTCATCAAAATCGCCTGCAAGATAGCAGCATGAGCCAAAGGCCCAGTACACAATAATGCAAACAAATACATATGCAATGCTCACTTAACTAAAAACAATGCAATAAATCACCACAACTTCATTATTTTTTTTAGTTAAGTGAATAAAACAACACTGGAGTATTCAAACTCCGACTCAAGCTTGGGAATTCTAGGGGTCCTGAGTAACAGCAGCTGCTCAGGGGGTTGATATAGATAGACCGGATACCTATATCTCCTATATCTAACCGATAAAGAACAATAGCTTCATCTAGGGTTCACACTCCTTTATACAATCCACTTATCCCGGTCTATAATATCAATTAGTTCAACGGTCCCATAACCGTGAACTAAAACATATTATTTCCTCCCGAGCCTAAGTAGAGAATATACCGATACAGTTAACCCTATTAGCTACCCACTTAGCCAATAAAAGAAATCACCATTGCATCATGGTGAACCATTGCATCATGGATTTGAGTCATTGCATCATGACAAAGGATTGGGCTAAGTGCCTAAACTACCGTGCCATTGCATCATGACAAGGTTGTCGCTCCCCAGATCCGGATTCAACGACGTAAAGCACAACCAATTTCAATATCTTTTCATTAATCTTTGATTAAGGTCAAATTGATATATGCCTATCCTAAGCAACAATCAATCAAAGTATTGTGTACCTGTACTAGCTCGAGAATCAATGGGAATAACCGAAAGGGGATCACTCACTGTAAAAAGAAGTAATTATAAACTCACACTTAGTTCTAGTATATATATATTCATCAATTCTTAAGTATAATCATCCAAAGAAATTCAAAAAAATCATTACAACATCATCACATAGCATTTAGATATCATATATTATCATACAATACTCAACAAATACTTAACTGATCATTTATCAAGCTTGGGAGAACCTTTAACAACTAACAATAGGTTTTAAACTTTGTTTAGAAAGTATATCAGTTGAAAAGAACTAAAATTTAAGCATTTTTAATTTTAAAATTTGTGAAAACTTAAAACATGAAAGTTGTATATCTCTTTTTAATCTTTCCAACGCAATTTGAATCACCTCAATCGGAGGTCGGATGAAAAAGTTATGACTAATTTACAAAACAGCGTTGTAATAGGGAAAACTATCCGAGAGCGAAACGCCCTAGCAAACGGGGCCGTTTGGGAGACCGTTTGCTCTCAGGGAAAAATGAAATTTTGATCCGCGAACGCAACACCCTTGCAAACGAGGCCGTTTGGGAGGCCGTTTGATCTCAGGGAAAAATGAAATTTTGATCCGCGAGCGCAACACCCTTGCAAACGGGGCCGTTTGCGAGGCCGTTTGCTCCAAATGGGGCCGTTTGCACCAGCGTTTGACAGCTTACGAAATTTTTTTTCAAACTTTAACACTTTTAACTTACTTTTCTCAACTCCTAACATGTCCTAAACCTTATACAAACTTCATACAACATTTCTTATACATTTAACAACATAAAACAAGAGTGATCTCCACTCCTCAACTTCAAACAAGTTCAAACACTACTCTACATAAATCAAACACTTCTTCATCAACCTTCACCAACCCTAGTACACTTCAAACAATCCTAACACTTGTCATACTTCAACACTTCAATTCCAAACCACATGAGGGCTTTCTACAACCTATCTACAACAACTCAAGCATTCTAAAGCTTTCCTAACAACTCTACAACATTCCAACAAGAATTTAGCATACTAACTACTTATTTTACACCACATATGCATATTTCATGAATTAAGAGGGAAATAAAGTATCTCAAACATCAAATAAACTTACCTTAATGTATCTATAAGGCTTGGGGAAGGATTTTTGGTGTGTTGAGTCCAAGAAAACTTGTTTTGGGTCTTGAAAATTTGTGGCCTTCTTGAGTTACGAATTTTCTTTTTTCCTTGCTCTGTTTTGGAGAGTCTAATGATACAATTAGACTTTTGTGTTTATCCTATTATTGTTGACTTTTGAGGAGGCAGATTTGGGAAAGGCTTGGGCCTTATTTGGGCTTGGAGTTGGACTTAATTTGGGCTTAAGAGGGGTAAAATAAAATCTGCTAAGTTTAGTCTCTAATTTAGGCCTAAAATAAGTTTAAATCCAACATATACAATTCATTACAATAACAATTAACACTAACATGATAATTTCTAACATGAATAAACTATCAACCTAGATATATTTACCATAGTATATTATCTAATCACATATGTTATAACCACCCAACATTACAAACACACTAATCCACTCAAACACATACACACATAAAATTATCAAATTTTGCATGCATTAATATATATTTAAATTATGGCTATTTCACACCCGATATTACACATAAGTGAAATTGAATGGTGTGTTCGCCACAATCCAATCGGATTAGTAAGAACAAACCGTTCACCACGATCACAAGGATCGATAAGAACAGGATCTCGCCACAATTAAATAATTGATTGATAAGAGTGAAAACAGAGAAAGAACTCTCCAATAGGTTTTCAATATCTCAAAAGCTAGTGAGTTTCAATACAAAAAAAAAAAAAAAGGTATTTATAATAGTTCCCAAAAGACCTAATTAATGATAAAAGGACTAATTACTAAATATGATAATAAAGATTAATAACTACGACAATAACTTTCTATATCTAATTATCTTAATATGAAAGGTAATCAAATGACATTAAAGACTAATAGATATGATATTAAAGACTGACAATAACTACTAATAAAGACGTCTAATAATAATTATAAACAATAAAGACTAAAAACTAAAAGACATCATGACATGATGAGAAGACTGTTGGCCTTTCATCTGCTTCGACTGCTGCATCTCAATTAATGGTAAATTGATGCACGTCATTACAAATGGAGGGAAGTGTAAAATGCGCAATTAACATGCATGTAGTATGTTTTTAATGAGTTCAAAGGAAGAGACACATGCTAAAGTATTGAATGAAGGAAAGAGATGTGTTGAATGCATAAGTTAATTGCTGACTAGTGCTTAATGTTGTTTATCTATTAAAAGGGAAGCTAAATATTGAATTGAGTGTAGTATGCAGTCTTCTAAAATTAAGCATCAAGTCTTTGAATCAAATTTGAGAAAAATCTTTTGAAACCTAGATGCTTATTTAAGAGGAAGTATACTGAATTGACAAGGGGTTAATTGTGCATAATAATCCTCACAAAAAAGGGAGAGATTGTTGAACTTGTATATTCAGTATGGATTTTGATGAGACAATATAATGCACAATTAACTATCTAATTATGGAAAACTGCACTTAATTAGTCAAACAATATGATTAATAATATGCTAGAATATATATGTGTATGTTTTAGTAGGAATCAATGAGTAATGAATAGTCTTAGTCGAAGGGCAAGTCGAAATCTAGACTGCTTCATTCACTAAGGCATGGTAAACATCAGACAAAGCTCAACAAGTCAAAAAATGTAGAGTCATTAGTTGAGGTCACGTTGAGGGCTTGAGGAGTCCACTCCTCAATTCATGACAAGCTAAAAGTATACAGCTCAACAAATTAAAAAAAAAAATTCACAGTCTTGGTCGAGGGTCATTTCGAAGGCTTGGCATGTTAAATGGTTAGGGCGTGATAAGCTTAAAACCAATAATCGATAAACTCAAACATGCACAGCTCTTGTCGAGGGTTAAAACTAAGACGTGATAAATGCAGGGCATGGCAAGTCTAAGGCGTGACAAGTTTGAATTTAAGACTTAATGGAGTCCACATGAGCAAAGACTTGGTTGAGGGATAAAATGAGGGCGCGAAAGGCTTTAAGGTGCAATAGTATAAAAGCATGACTCGATGTAGCAAAAAGATCGTTAGAGGGCATTTAATGCTTGATGACTTAAAGGCATTCTCTCTAATGGACATTTGGATTTTTGAAGTTTATAAATACTCTATCCTTAGGAGATTCAAAAGAGAAGAGAAGTATGGAAGTGAAAAAGTGTCTTTATTTGTAAATAAACAAATCATTAATTTTCTTGTTCTCTTACTCATTAACATGTAGATATCTAGAAAGAGAAAGAAAAATGTTCTAATACTCTATAATTGTATTTGTTATCTATCATTAAGCATCTAGAGAGAGAAAGAAAATATTTTATTTTCTAAGTGTTGTAAAAGTGGTGTATTGATTAGCTTGAGTATGTTTATTTGGTGATAAATTAAGTGGTGATGAAATCCTCAATTGCATTGATGGATCATGGAGAGTAGGAAGTGAGTCAAACTCCACGTTAAATCTAGACTTAAATTTTCTATCTCCATCTCTTTCATATTTCATATTATAATCTAGTGTGTGTTGTCCATTGCTATTAAAGTTAAATTTGATCTGTTGCATTAAAATTAATTGTTTGAGCCTTTTAAGGCAAATACTTAATTCACAACCCCCTCCCCCCTTCCTGAGTGTTCTCTAATGCAATTTCACGTTTTCATAGATAATAGTGGGGCAAAGGTGAGAATCATAAGAATGTAAATAAGAGTTGAGTTAGATGTATAAAAAGTTCTAAGCAACTTAATTGTGTATAGTTCAGGTAGTGGATTCTAATATTCAAAACAAGATAATTTTCTAGGTTCATAAATTACCGTATTGATGTTTGTGATTGTCATAATAGAAAACAATCTGACTAATGTAATATCTAGCTATAAAGTTATACATTGCTTGTGCTTAGCTATGATTGGTGGACCGAGAATACCGGTGATGTCAACACAATAACACAATGATCCCTGCGTGATGTTATCCTTGTATGGAGTATTACTTGAGAATGATTACGGGTAGATTTAGGTTTTGGACTCATGAACTCATAAATATTTGGGGTACCTAACATCGTATGTGTATGTATTATATATATATATATATATATCTATGTGTGTGTGTGTGTTGTTGAGATACTAAATTATCTATGTGTTTCTTGACGAACTTATAAACAAAGATAACAACTATGTGTTTGCTACACTAGATATATGTATGCACATGCTTGAATTGTGCTTGCCCACGCACTTGTAGTGGTTATACCATATTGGGTTCTAGTTCACTCTTTTTCTCTTTTTGAGGTTCAGGTAGCACTCTTATCATATTTCACCTTTGTGGATATGACATGGTTGTTAATTATTGGGATGATGCTAGCGATGATGACTATCCAACCGATGAATAGATCGGTCTTTTATGTTTGGAGATAAGACTCCTTATTATGTAACTAGCTGTGGACTATGTCGTTGTGCATCTAATGTTTTAAGTTGTTAGTTTATTAATTTAGGGACAACACCCAATTCCTTTTGTGTTTATGGTTTGCAATATGATGGCTAGACTCTTTATTGATCCACCACTAAGTTTAGCTATTATGAAACATGTAGATCTCTAGTTTGATGATTGTGAACATGTACACATTTTCATATTGTTATGGTTAACTAATGACATAGGTGTGTGAATTGAGGTTAAAAAAATAACATATATTGTGGTTATTAGTAAGTTTTGAGCTTTAGTGTGTCTGCATCACATGCAAACATGTGGCAGGCTATAAATGATCCTAAGTTTAAGGCATTTCAATAAACTTTATTCATAAATGATTGTTAGAAGGCTTTTAATTCTTTTGTTCATGGAAATAATTATTACCTTATTTGGGATAATATTATTTTTTTCCCAAGAGGATATATTTATTACCTTATATGAGGTAGTTGTTTGAATTTAGAGTTAATTTCATAATTTGAAATTGAAGAAAAAAAAATTCTTTTTAAAAGAAAAGTTGCAATTATTGATGGTGAGTCACATATGGTGAGATTATAATTCTTTGTGTTTGTTTATTGCAACACATAGTATATGCATTTAAAAGTGCATCCTCAGTGGTCAATACCCTTGAGTGATGTACTAGGGGTTGAACTTAAAAGTCTTTCCATGAGAGATTTGCTTTAGACATCACCACGGGGGCGGTTCTGAACAGTGAACCGCCCCGAACCGTCACCGGCGGTTCCTGATCCTGGAACCGCCCCATCGGTAACTGTTCCGAACCGTCCAAGGACCCACCGAAACCGGCGTCCAAGCGGTTAGCGTGGCGGAACCGGCGGTTCCAACCGGGTCCGGAACAGCCAAATATTTGAATTAAAAAATAATATTAAAAAAAAACCTGCGCATTTCTTGAAAGGAGAGTCGGGCGTGGGGCTTTGGGGGGGTGGGGGGCGAGGGGGGGAGGGTAGGAGGGGTAGGATTTTTGTTTTCTTCATTTTTTTCCAGAAAAAAAAACCGGTTCACGTGAACCGGACACAGGAACCGCCAGAACCGGTGGTTCCTTGGAACCGTGAACCGCCCCGGCTTTGGCGGTTTCGGTTTCGGTTCCATAAAATGTGGAATCGTGAACCGACGGTTCCGGTTCGAGTCCGGAACCGATCCGAACCGTGCCGATGTCTAGTTTGCTTTAAGGGTCTAAATGACATATGTTGGGTATGTGTGATTTATAATCAATGTTAATAAAAAATTGATAGTATGTTAAAAATCTGAAACTCAATCCTAGCTATGATCATATTTCAAGCAAGTGGACTTATTGATACTTATAGTATAGATATTCAGCATAAGTATTGTTCCCACAAGAATCAATTAGTAACAATACTCGCTATCCCCTCGTTGTTTATCCTAATGATGTGTCTTGGGCTATATGGATTTTATGTCATTTGAATATTTATTATCTTTATAATATGAGCCATTTCATCTATTAAAGTTTTTATTAGCCTTTTTACTTTGACAAAATGATTCTATGAATGAATTTGTTATTCCCTATGTCGTTAAAGTATGTGACTTTAATAATAAAACCTTAAGATAAAAAATAACTTTACTCTAAATTATCCATAATCGTTCATATAATAATGAATTAAGACTAATATATTGGTTGAATGATGATCACGTTTTATTAATCATGGATATGAGATATCAATCCAAGACATAGATACATGTAAGAGTACATGAATTGGAACAACCAACTATGATATATGGATTAATATGATAAGTATTTCTCATTACAGTGTTGTTTTAGTCCTTTAATTCGATGACACCATGGATTCCTACATAGCAAGTTTTATGTTTCGATTCGGCTCTTTATCACTTTTAACTAGGTGATTATAAGACCATACTTAGATATGAAATAAGTCATGTGGAGGAATATGAGTGTTCGTAAAGAAATTTGTCACTTCTATTAATTTAAGAGAGATATCTTTTGAGCTCCTTGATGAGTAAGACTGAAAAATGCATAGTCATGCTCAAATGAACTAATAAGAAGTTGTCAATGTCGTTTGTTTAAGTATTTAAACTTTGGATTCAAGAAATAAGTGATTAAACAATATAAGAGTGTATTGATTCACATCTTATATATAATCATAAGATGACAAAGAGATTAAATAACTGGCTATTTAATAGGTAGTGTTGGATCATCGACCTTCACTTAACTTGGGTAGGCATAGTGTTTTGTTAGAGACCAATTATATCTTGTAGGTCTAAAAGGTGTTTAAGGCTTACTATCAACATTCGATGAACCTATAGAGCTGCACACAAAAGAATGAACAAAATAAGCTAAGGTTTATATTTAAACCTAGCAGGAATTATCAATATATTTATTATTCTTAAATGGTTTAAGAATAATAAACAATTATTAGAGAAAATAATAATTAATAAAATAGTGTATTTTATTAAATATTATTATTTTCTAATAAATCTCTCATTAGGGTTTCTCGCTCGTCTATATATAGATATAGATAGCTTCTCCTAAGGTTGGTGATAAGACGTCATTACATCAAATTAGACCTACAAAGAAATTTTGTCGACGTAAAAGAGAGAAAAAGAAAAATCATGTTTCTTTATGAGAGAATTCCTATACAAATTAGATTCATGATTGAGTGCTAGCACACATCTCGATCTTTTTGGGTGTTCAGAACACCATAGAAGGTGCTCGCTACTTGTAGCATCTTTTGATCTACTTCATCATCAGATTTAAGACTCTACAAGAGAGGTAATTTTCGAAATTCCTCTTGTGTTCGATTTATTCAGTAAACACATGGATCCTAGATTGCTTGAGGTTTTAATTTTAAAATTTATGCTGCAAACCTATTTAATGAAACCTTAAAATCCAATAGTTTAACCAACAAAATCGAGTGAATTAGGATGGATATATAATAAGTACTAGTAATAATGCACAAATAAAATGTTTCAAAAGATTATCAAATTGGAACAGCATTTAGGGTTTGAATTCCCATTGGAAGTCATGTGATTTTACAAAAGATAATTCTAATATGATGATTTGATAATTTTGAATGAGAGCAATTTTAATATAACTCAATATCTTTCTCAAGATTATTGAATCCTAATCCTTTGTTGATTAATTGAAATCTCTTTCTGGTTAAACCCCCTAAGATCGCATTATCATCGTCAAATTCCTATAAAAAGGATGTCTCCTAGTACTGAAAAGTAATGTCGTCCTATTTCTAGGATTGCATGCAACTCTTTCCAATTGTGTAGATCTATTCACTACAAAAAATTTCTCAATTAATTTGCACGAATATCAAATTAAGAACTAATATTCTAGACTATTAATTCAAGATAAACGAACAAAACAACACAATTATACTCAAGAAGTCAACCATCATATTCAAAGCAATGATGAAAAAATAACATTAGTGACCTTGGGTTCTTCAAAATCAAAACTAGAGTTTTACTTCTCCCTCGGAGAAGCAACAAATCACACAAAGAATAAAAGCAAAGAATATAACCTGTTACAATCTAACTGTTAAAGCACAACCTTGACTTACAACAATCTAAGTACAATAATACTTTAACTGTCTTACTTTCGGTCAATTGTTTTGTCCTTGAGGTCTTCTCTCTTTGTAGATGTCTCTAAAGTCTTGAAAAGGAACTCTTCTTCTTGTAATGTTAGAAGGTTAAGTTTTGAAAATTAGGAAAGAACTTCTCTTCTTGATAGGCAAGTAATTTCATCAAAGTATAAAAGTAGATCTTCAATTAATGCAAATGGTCATTCTTCATTAATATTGAAGTTGATGTCTTTAAGTCTTCTAAAAATATCTCAAATTTGACTTTTTCTTCAAATAATAGCTCATACTTTTCTAAAATAATGTTTTTTTTCTAAAAATAACAATGCTTTCATAATTACACAATAATGACATGGTAGTGTCGTTTTCTTGTGTAACTTTCTGATCTCAAAATTCCCTTTTTCCATGAGAATTACACTAGATAGACACTGTAGTGTCTGATCTTGTGTGAAATTTTGTCCTTTATTTTTTTCAACTTATGAGAATTACACGATAGTAAAATGGTAGCATTTGATGTCGTGTAAAATTTTGCAAGCAATTTTTCTTCTTTTCTTTATTTACACGAGTAAGACTATGTAGTGTCTTTTCTCATGCACATTTCTATGGACAAATTTTCTTCTCCTGAGATTAACACAAGCAAGACATTATAATGTTCTTGTGTCTTGTCACTTCCCACTTTTTATCCTTTCGGAAGGTACACTTTCGAGTGATTTAACGACATGAGTATCTAATGCGATAGTATATATCTCACATCCTTCACAAAATTTTTCATTTCTTACTCAATGTACCTCCAATCTTTACGAAACTAGGTCAAATCCTTCCTTTTATCATAATTATCAATTTGGAGACCACAAATCAAATTATAAGAATATTAAGTGTTATTTTCATGACATTATCCATTGAAATGATCAATATTATGCATATTTTAGCACTTATAAATTAGAAATAAATTAAACTTATCAGTGTGAAAAGATAATTTTGTAAAAATAATGTAGCAAATATATATTGACTAGTGTGATGAATTGTATGTTTGATAAGTGTCTTTAGACCCTTAATTTTGGTGTTATTTGAACATTCTTGATATGTAATTTTTGGGATTTCATGGAGAAAAGGACATTTATTTTGTGAAAAATTCATTTCATGGTTTAAAAATCATTTTTAGAAGTTTTTATGATGATTCAAAGGAAATCAAAGCAAATTAAACAATTTTGAATCAATTTTATTCAAGAAGGAATTTCATGTTTCCATTCTTTTCATTCATCTTGGCCAGGAAGGACACTAGGGAAGACCACAGAATGCTTTATTGAAGAAAAGTGTTTCAGCCTTACCCTCATTCTTGGCCAGGAAGGACGCCAAGGAAGACATCAGTAGCTACACATGAAGAAAGTTTTCAGCCTTTTCATTCATCCTGGCCAGGAAGCACGTTGAGGAAGGAAACAGAATGCTTTTAGGCCGAATTTCAGTTATTTTGCCTTCATCCCTGCCCCGATCGTGGCCAGGATGACGCCCAGGATGAATTGGGATTTTTCCAAAACTATAAATAGTGCTCTGTTTTCTTGTTTTATAACTTTTAGATCATTTCTCTAGGCTCTAAGATAGAAATTACGAAGGAAATTACGAAGGACTTTGCTAGGGCATCCATTGAAGATCTCAAGACATCAATTAGGGTTTATTCTTTCTATCATGATTCTTTCTATTTCCTCTAGATCTTTTGTTCTTATTGTAAATCTCATGGAGGAGTAGATTCTCATACTCTTCATCTTGTGAAACCCTAACCATATGAATTGAAATGTCTTTTGATTAATGAATGTTCATGTCTTTGTATCTATTCATGTGATTCAATAGTCTTGTGATTGATTTGTGCACAAATTAATTACATGCTTGATTCTGATTTGATTGAAAGAGGTTTCATTCAATTAGATAGATCTTCATGAATAGAGGAATTGCTTATTTCACCTAGAGGTAGGGAAATCACGATTTTCTGCTATAAGAATTAAATTCTTATTCAAAGATCATGATCTTTAATGCAATCCTATATGATGTTAGTAAGGGAGAGGTCTCTACTATCTCATTTAGGGTTAGGAATTGATTAACTCAAGGGAGGAATTGATTTACTTGTTGAGATCCCGCAGTGCAAAGCATGAATGATTCATTAATCAATCTTTTATCATAAGAACTTTAGGTTTAGGGTGGATCAAGGTGGAGAGTATATCTTGTGATTGAATTCATCTTTGAAAGTAAACATTAATTGATCTTAGAGCTTGTTTAATCTTTTGCTTAGTAGTTAATTGTAGATTTCTCTCCAAAATTTAGGCTAAATAGTAGAGAACCGGTAATACTAGTACTTGTTCTTCTAAATCCCTGAGGACGACACCTTAAAATCTATGCTACATCGAATAGGTGTGCTTGCCTAGCTTTGATCGTAGATTTAATCGGGTTTATAAATTTTAGAAATTGATACGATCGATAAAACATTATCATATGTAGTAACAAAATAGATGAGTAACTAGCTTCAATCTATGGAAAAGGTAAAAGCTAAGTACTACATTAGTGCCTTCTACTCGAATCTAAGTTCACCAA
This sequence comes from Combretum micranthum, assembly GCA_024138025.1. NCBI lineage: Eukaryota > Viridiplantae > Streptophyta > Magnoliopsida > Myrtales > Combretaceae > Combretum > Combretum micranthum. The sequence continues at coordinate 727,045 of JAMXBD010000015.1, read as the reverse complement.
ATTAAGGATTCAAAATCAAATAAAAATTATCTAAAAGACAACTAACAACTATTCAAAAACCCTTTGCATAAAAGGTGTCAAGTTTTAATGTTATATCCTTTTGATTAACAGGTTATTCATGTATACTAGGTATGATGCTTGTTAAATGTATGAGTTTCAGCTAAACTCACTAGAATTTGTCGTTGAGTAACGACAAATTTGATTCTCTTCATAATGAAAATATCTTGTTAAGGTAATTTTCCTATAGATTTAGTTAATTATAAAGCTTTTGTCATAAGCTAAATACTCCAATTAAAATTGTGGACTTACATATAAAGAAGTGAATATAAGTATTTTTGGTCAAAAACATCCATTGTTACATGCAAGTTTTGAAACCACTCTAACTTCTGTGAACAAATAATTATCAATTTTGGCATTGATGCATTCTCAATCATTAGAATGGATGGTTTTTATTTTCAGTAATAGTAGAATGGATGGTTATTCGTTTGGTCATAAATAAACAAGTTTCATATGGAAATTATACTAAACTTCATATTTTCACAAACCCATAACCATAAATTCATTATAGATTTTGTTAAGAGAAGTTCCACAACTACTATCAAATTCAATTGTTTTCCCAGAATTTGTCATCAAACAAATATTCGATTCTTCAACTTTTACCTCTTCTAGGAGGAATTTTGCTGCTGATCTACAGTTCTTTTTACCTGTCATCTATGAAGAATCCTGTCCTGCAAAGTGTTTATCCTCTGGTCTCATGAAAGTGGATTTCTAAGGGTAAAGTTTGTGTTTTTCTTAAGGTAAAAATCATGCCTACGATGACAGATCCTCTTCTGGACACAACTTCTGATAATGTGGAAGATCATATCAGTCATTGGAATTTATTCTCAAAAAGAACTTCATTAGACTCAATCATTAATGAGAAAGATTCAATCTTTTCTAGGGAATCTTATGCAGGGATGATGTCTCATAAGGAATCTATCCCAAAGTCTATTGTTTTTAATCAGACCAACAGACCTTCTAATAAATATGTTAATGTGGAGGATCACATCAGTCATGCAGATTTATTTTCATCAAAAACTTCTCAGTTTTATAGCAACAATGAAAAAGGAACAATCTACCCTAAGAATTCTCATGCAGCAATGGTATCCAAGAATGTTTTCGATTCAATGCCTGCTCAGAACACAACCATAAATGGATCTTATCAAGCTGTCAAGATTGATCCTCAGATTTATAAGCGAAGGTTAAAATTATGTAAACATTCTCTTATTGCGAGAGTTTCTCTCAACAAAGGTGATAATCCATGGATTTTGACAAAACTTAAAGAGCGTCTTATTGAAATCTGGGGAATTCAACAATGGCGTCTTATTTCTCTTGGTAAAGGTTTTTATCATGTTCTTCTTTCATCAAGCAAGGATAAAGAAAAGGTTTGGGGAAAAGGATCATTAAATCTTAAACATGGTGTTCTTCGGTTGCAACAATGGATCCCTGGTTTTGATCCTTATAAACAGAAAACAACCAATGCACAAGTATGGATAAGATTATATAGATTACCATGGGAACTTTGGGATGCCCAAATTTTATCAAATATTGCTAGATGAATTGGAACTCCTCTGAGAATTGATCGTGCTACTTTAGAAGGAGAATTTAGGCATTATGCTAGGATTTTGATTGATGTGGATCTATCTTTACCTTTACAATATCAAATTACTTTGGATTGTGAGGATAATTTGTTTGATATTGATGTGATTTATGAAAATCCTCCTTCTTTTTGTAATATTTGTAATTCCATTGGTCATAATTCTAATTCTTGTAGATGGAATTACAAAAGATCTGAAGATGTAAATAATACAAAACAGGATTCGGTTGCAACAAAAGAAAAATCAAGAGGCAGATCCAGAAGTAGACATATCTGGAAACCTATTAATGAACATAAAGATCTCATCACTGTTGATGTAAATCAACCGCAAACTGAGAATTTACCAGTTCAAAGTAATGAGAAGGCACAAACAAACCAGGCGGACAATCATTCTTCCTCTGCTACAGCAGCAAATCTGGAACATCCTGAGGATAATGTGAATTGTCAAGACTTTCCAGAGCATTTTAATAATTCTGATTTAATTGTTGATCAGTCAGAGTGTATGAATCGCCTCATTACTCATCCCAAAGCAGATCAAAATAAAACTGTTGAAGAATCACAGAACTTAATATCGCAAGAAATGGAGCTGGTTTGTAAAAAATCATGGGAAGGCCAAATTATGCAAGAAGAACCATGGCAAATGGTTACTGGGAAGAAATCAAAACGAAATAACACAAGTGGTATTAAATTAGTAGGAAATCGCCCTTCGACAAGGGCTTCTCAAAGGAAATTCCAATGAATATCCTCTATTGGAATTGTAGAGGTTTGGGCAATGTTGGTACTCAAACTTCTTTATACAACCTATGCTCTTCTCATAAACCAGATTTAATTTGTTTGGCTGAGCCAAAAATTCTTTTGGATAATTTTCCTATTTCTTTTTGGAGATCCTTAGATATGAATTTGTCACTGATAATGGTCTAATTCTTCTTCTATTTGGACTTTGGTTTCTTCTTCCATTGGAGCTGACAATGTTACAATCAAAGCTATTTCAGATCAACATATTTCATTATCCTTCCATAAGGCAAACATGACGAATGTGGTATCCTGTATCTATGCTAATGTGCTGTCTTCAAGTAGAAGAAGATTGTGGGATGTTTTAAGACAAGAAGCGGTTTCTTGTACGGATAATTGGTTTGTTATTGGGGACTTCAACGCTTGTTTTGCAATCTTGTTTGGAGTTTCTTTCTACTATGAATGATTGCAATCTTTCATGTTTAGAAACAAAAGGTTCAAAATATACTTGGACCAATAATAGGAAGGGTGATAGTAGAGTTGATATTCGACTGGATCGTGCTTTCATTAATGATATTTCTATACAAAACTGGAATCATTTGGAATGCAATGCTTTAGCAAGACATAAATCTGATCATAATCCTCTTTTACTATCATGTAAACATATAAGTTGGGATGGAATTCGACCATTCAAATTCCTATCGATGTGGACTACACATCCTGATTTTCTTAATGCTGTTGCTACAAGTTGGAACTCTTTGAGCATTCAAGGAAATCCTATGCTAATTGTCCAGAAAAAGCTAAAGTTTCTTCGATCTTCTCTAAGAATTTGGAATAAGACAGTTTTTGGCAATATTGATCAATTGATCATAAATGTTAAACAAGACTTATTACAGATTCAAGCACAAATGGAATCTTTTGGTTTCTCTGAAGATCTTTATAAGGCAGAAGTTTCAGCTCATGCTAAATTAGATATGCACTTAAAGAACAAAGATACTTTATTAAGAGAAAAAAGCAGAATTAATTGGCTGTCACATGGGGATAGGAATTCTAAGTTTTATCATGGAGTACTATCTAGAAGAAGATCTTTCGAAGGTATACATAGTATTGAAATAAATGATTCATTAGTTCAAAATGAAAACACTATTGAGAATCATATTATAGACTATTATTCAAACTTATTTTCAACACCTAATATCTCTGGAAACAAAGACTTTTCGGATGTATCAAATATTATTCCTAAAGTTGTTTCACCTGAGCAGAATGATATATTATGCAAAGTTCCCACAGATTTGGATATTAAAGCCACTGTATTTGAAATGGATTCCAACAGCGCCCCTGGTCCAGACGGCTTTACTGGAGAATTTTATAAACACTATTGGGAGATTATTGGAACTGACATTTGCAAAGCAGTTAAACATTTCTTCTATTCCGGTAATCTTGTCAGCGGAATCAATTCCAATAATTTGATTCTCATACCAAAAGTGGCTGGAGCTAATTCTCTAGAAGTTTCGACCTATTGTTTTGGGAAATTTTTTCTTCAAAATAATTTCTAAAATCATAGCTAATAGGTTAGCAAATGTTGCTTCATCCATTATTTCTCCCAATCAATTCGGTTTCATCCAAGGAAGACATATTCAACATTGCATTGCTGCAGCCTCTGAAAATATAAATGTGATTAACTCTAGATGTTATGGAAATAATATGGCTGTTAAGATAGACATAAGGAAAGCTTTTGATACTATGAGCTGGGATTTCATACAAGCTATGCTTATCAGTTTTGGCTTCTCATCACTGTTCTGCAGTTAGATTCGATCTATTTTCAAATCAGCACATATTTCAATTCTGATTAATGGCTCTCCTAAAGGTTTTTTCTCATGTTCTAGAGAGTAAGACAAGGAGATCCACTTTCCCCTTTGCTCTTTTGTCTTGCTGAAGATTATCTTAGCAGAAAAATTATTTCTCTGTGCAACTCTAACAACATTTCTACTATGGTTGCTTCTTGATCTTTGGAATGCCCTTCTCATCTGATTTATGCAGATGATATTATCATTTTTTGCAGAGCAACAAAGAAAAACATAAAGAACATTTTATCTCTTTTTTCTAGTTATAGCGAAATCTCTGGACAATTGGTTAATTGGAACAAATCTAAAGTGTTTTTAAGTAAACATATTCCAAGACATAGAGCTCAAGCTTTACTTTCCTCTGCTGGTATGAAGATTGGATCATTTCCTTTTATATATCTTGGAATTCCTTTATTCTCAGGTGTTCCTAAAAAAGCTTGGCTTCAACCTCTTGCTGATAAAATCTTAAAAAAATTTGAGAAATGGAAAGGAAATTCTCTATCTATGGCAAAAAGGTTAGCTCTTGTGAATTCTGTTATATGGATCTTTTATACACTCCTTCATGATTTATAAATGGCCTTCAAATCTCTTAAAATCTTTAGAGAAATCTATACAAAATTTCATATGGACAGGATCAACAACTTGTAAAAAAACTGTCACTGTTAAATGGGAAATATGTTGTACTCCAAAGGAAGAAGGTGGCCTTGGAATTAGAAGATTACATGTGCTAAACCTAGCTTTACTCAGTAAGCTGGCTTGGAATGTTTTAAGTAGTATGATTCATTTGTTTTTAGATTCTTGAAAAACAGATTTTATAATTCTGCTGGTCTTCCACGAACCGCTCATATTTATTCTTCAATTTGGTGTTCTATTAAACCAGTTGAGGAAAAGATTCGGTTAAATTCACAATGGAATATCTGTTATTGCTCGGAAAAAAATTTCTGGAACACCAACTGGCTAGGATACATTATTGCAGAAAAAACAGGAATTCCTTCAAGCATCAGGAAATTTTTACATCTTAAAATAGTAGATATATATCAACACGGGGAATGGAGATTGCCAACATGTTTTCAGAATGCTTTTCCTCAGATATATTCGGACATTCTGAATTTCATACCTTCACCAATGATTCAGGATGATTTTGTTTTTCTCAAATCTAATGATGGACATTTCTCAAATAAAGATGCATATGATCTTTTCCGAAATCACTATTCGAAAGTAGCATGGGGAAAATCTATTTGGAGCCACTTTATTCCTCCAGCAAAATCATTTTTATTATGGAGAGTTCTTCATGGAAAACTACCTACTGATGCAACTTTGATGCGTAAGGGTTTTTCTTTAGCCTCTCAGTGTTGCTTATGTTCTACTGATTTGGAATCTCTTGATCATATTCTTATGAAATGTCCTTATGCAATTGCAATTTGGACTTCTCTTGCAAGTTTATTTCAAATTAATCTGCAATTTTCAGATAGTTTCTTAATGTTTTTACACAAAATATGGCAAAAGAATTTTTCATCTCAGATAGTTGTTTTATGGAAGGTAGGAATTGCAGCATCTATTTCTCTTATTTGGTATGTAAGAAATAAAGCTAAATTCCATGATGATTATACACCTATTTCTCATTCTATTCGTCAAATGTGTTGTTATATCAAAGAAGCGGAATTTTTCAAGGTTAGACATATGAACAACTCTCAATATGATTTGGGGATTTTGAAGAGATTGAAAATATCTCCTTTAATCAGGAAAGCTCCTTCTGTTATTTGGATTAAACCACCTGTTGGATGGATTAAAATTAATACAGATGGTGCTGCTAGAGGTTCACCTGGACTATCAGGAGCTGGTGGAATCTTTAGAAATCACTATGGCACAGCCCTTACATCCTTTTCTGCACCTCTTGGTGTTGGTTTTGCATTTGAAGCTGAATTAGCTTCTGTAATTATAGCTTTATCTAAAATCCATTTTTATCCCAATAATCCAATATGGATTGAAAGTGATTCTTCTTTTATTGTTCATCTTATTATTAATCGAAGTTCTGATGTTCCCTGGAAGTATAGAGGTGCTTAGCAAAGAAGTCTACATATTCTACAACACTTGCAAGTCTATGTAAGTCATGTTTACAGAGAAGGAAATTCAGTTGCAGATCATCTTGCTATGAAGGCCATTACTCTCAATTCTACTCAATGGTGGAATACGCATCCTTCTTCTTGTAATAGATTGATTTTTAATGATGCTTTAGGCAAAGAATACTATAGATTTACATAGTCTTTTCTTTGTATTTTTGTTTTTTTCTTTGCCCTTTAAGGGGTTGGATTGTATTCAAACTCTTTTCTTTATTTTTAATAAAATTAGAAATTCCTTCAATGATGACCAGTGCTAAGGAGGTGCCAGCCTAGCTGGGATGTCCGGGTGCATTACTGATTTGGGATTTCTATTCATTGAAAAAAAAAAAAAAACAAACCCATAACCATATTGCCCCTCTCAAGTCTTACAATTATCAAAACATCATAAACCCACAATAACAAGTTTAGCTCAAGATGAAAACATGAACATAATAATAAGAACACTTGATAATCATTAAAGGAAACATGACATAAAGTTTTAAAGATAACCATCTTAAAGCAGTGCAACTCCGGATGCAATCCATCAATTCCTGGTTCCTAATGTGTTCTCAAGTTCTAAATAGGAAGGAATTACTAAAATAGACTAAATCTACCTAAGAATACGCTAAATTTAAGTTATGAATTAGAGAAAGTTTACAAAAATAAATATATGAGCATCTCCTAAAAATGACAAAGTAAGAGTATTTTTAAAATACATAGCTACAATCTAGATGCCACAATCGCTACTATCCAGATGATGGACATGAGAATTAAAGAGAGCATTGTCTTGGTTTTAATTTCTTCATGAAGCATTAAGGCATTCATCTCTTATCAATGTGGATTTGCGTACTAACTTTTACACAATTCAATCAAATTAAATAATTTTTCATACAAGTTTGATACCTTTTCTTATTATTAACAATTAAGACCTATTGGTTCCATTTCATGTGCAACTGACCATGTTTAAGAGATTTTGCCCATTTTCAATTCAATAATCACATGTGAATGGTACCTTCGAATTAGGAAAAATGCATAATTTTACATGTTATCACTAAACACTCAATTTAAAAACATCGAGTTTAGCGCATATAAAGCACAACTTTCATGATAGTCATAACACCATCTCCTTGTGTTTAACTATATAAGTTAATGATGAAATACACTTATTTTCACCCCAAACATTATTGTAAGTGTTTTTCTTTTTTTTTGGTTGTAAGCAATTATTATACCATTTCCATTATTTAGTTGTTTTCTCTTAATATCTAACATTCTCAATCTTCAACCGTAGCAAGCATCTAGATAATATTGGACAATACCACCATAGTTTAATTCTCCCTTAGTGATTCATGTTCTGTAGAAAATGGTACCTTTAAATTAGGAAAAATGCATAATTTTACATGTTATCATTAAACACTCAATTTAAAAACATCAAGTTTAGTGCATATAAAGCACAACTTCCACGATAGTCACAACACCATCTCTTTATGTTTAATTACATAAGTTAATGATGAAATACACTTATTTTCACCCAAAATATTATTGTAAGTGTTTTTTTTTTTCAGTAGTAAGCAATTACTAGACCATTCCATTACTTAATTGTTTTCTCTTAAATCTAACATTATCAATCTTCAAATATAGCAAGCATCTAAATAGTATTAGATTGTGATTCATATCAATACCATACCACCATAGTTTAATTTTCCCTTATTGATTCATATTTTGTGGAGAAATGTTCATATTATTTAAGGATAATGACAAAAATGGTATTTGAACTTTCATATAAAGAACGATCACACACCTAAAGTTTGGTTTTGAATAATTTAATACATGAACAAAGTTTTCATTGACTTTTTTCATAACTAAAGTTTGGTTTTGACAATTTTGGTACCTAAATGAACTTTTCATGGACTTTTTTCATACCTTATTTCACTTACTTTAGGTATTAAAAAAAAAGTCAATAAAAACCTTGTTTAGGTACCAAAATTATCAAAACCAAACTTTAAGCATGAAAAAAAATCAACAAAAACTTTATTAAAATACCAAATTATTCAAAACTAAACTTTAGCCACCTAATTGGTTTTTTTTTTTTAAGTTCTGGCACCATTTTCTTCATTAACCCCATTATTTATTACTAAAAAAAATCAACTATTATTGGATTAGCAACTAAAATAATTTATCGTGCTTAAGCCAAAAAGATTTAGCACATCACGTATGATTGTTATTGGAATATCATTAAAAATAAGACATCACCTTCATCATACCTTAATGAACTTAATCTATTTATTTGTACACATTCTCAATCCTAGAGACATCATCTTCACATAATTGGATAATGATTTAAGTAATTTCTCTTAGTGTAAAGTCAAAAAACAGTGAAATTTGCTTAGTTCTAAGTACAATTTATTTAACTTGGTGGCATTATTTCATCGAAGTGCAAAAGCAAGTAGGATGATTTTCCCATCCATTTCATGATGGAGAGAGTTGGCCAATACCAACTAATATTTGTGTCTCATTTTAATTACATGGTCAATGAATAACTACTAAGTATTACTATGTTTGGTTCAATAAAACAAAACAGTCATTATACCTTTATTATTGTTAAATAATTATTTTTTTATTTGATTTACAAAAAATTGTATTATAAGTAACATATATTTCATGTAATATAGAATAATTGAGAAATTCTTATTTGTTTCCATCATAAAGAAATTACTATTCCTCACAAAATATAGTATTCATTTTTAAAATGTTTCCCATTTATTAGACAAAATAACATCAAAATAATTATTTTTTAACCTTATGTTGTTCTTATAGATCAAACATAAAGTAAAATCTTTTTACTCAATATAATTTTCAATTTTAATACATTAGCCTTTCTTTTATTCTATTGAATCAATCCACATAGGCCATAAACATTACCTTTCAATACCACTTGACAAAATAGGATAATATTAAGTGATCAATTCATTTTTCATCAAACTAAAGAGATAAAATTAATAGAGTTTTGATATTAAAAGTAGGAAACTAATCCGCTTAATAATTTTGTGAAAGATACTTATTTATATGACTTAAGAAAAATACATTATAAATACATAAGAAAATCCACTGAAAATAAATTGAAAAACTAAAAATACAGTACATTCATATCCAAATAAATATCTTGATGACCATGGATAACATTTTTTGTTATGAGATACAGGGCAAACACTACAAGATAATGTAATTGAGGGGTTATGCATGATCTCTTTACATTCTTTATAATGCTCATGTTGCATTATACAAAAAATTAAGCTCAAGCCTATACACATCCATAAAAAGTCACTTTCTCTCTCTTATTTCTAGAGAGAGAAATTCCTCTCAATTTCGAGAGTGGTCCCACACATCTGTTGTAGCTATTGCATTTCTTTTCGCTTCTCTCTCTTTTTAGGTGAAACATGGACATTTTCTTTATGCTTTTTTAGCTTATTTCATCTCAATGCTGAATATATAGCTTACATCTTACTATCATATTTTGCACTTGTATCACTATTGTTGCTAGCATCAAAACCACTAATTTGGGGCTCTAGTTAGGTATGAGTCTTCTATTTCTTCAAGTATCTTTTGTTTGAGTTTTTCTATATTCTTAATGTCTAACTTTTGCTTTTACTTTCCCTCATCTTGTCACCTCTATTGGTTGTATTTTTGTGGTCCTCTTGGCTTATGTTTTCATTGCTTGTTTGTTGAGTCTTTGTTTATAATCTTCTACGTGGGTTCTTGTATCTATCTATAAGTAGTTTGCTTCTTCTATAGGTTCTCATATTTTATTTCTTTGTGTAGAGATGGTTAAGGTATCTAGTTCTAACTAGGCTTTGTTGTGTTCCTTTATTACTGAAAATAACTTAGTGGGTGTAATTATGGAAGTAAATAATGGAATCATTAATGAAAATGAATATTTGATAATCAAAAAATTATTACAAAGAAATCACTTAATAAGGAGGTGTAATGAACATTCTAAAGAAAGTGTGGAAGAAATTTAGCCAAATTAAAATCTTTGTGATTATCCAAATTTGTTTCTCTTTGTTTTTGGTAGCATTGATATTACATAAGAGGTTTGTTGTGAAGGGCCTTGGGCGGTGATGAGCCATTGTTTAGCACTGAAAAATGGTGATTGGGATCAAGGATAGAGGATGTTGCTTTGGAGTTTATTTCTTTTTTAGTTGGAACATCTTTCAATCCAACATGATAATAGGCTAAGATCTTTCTATCTTTTAATCCTTAAAGTGGATCTTATCAAACTAGATGATGGTGTTCAATGCAATTTTTCAAAGGTGAAGGTGAAAGTAGATAGCTATAGATCTTTGCGGATAGGTGCTTGGATTGATTGAAGAGATGGCGACAAGTATTGAAGGAATTTTAACTGTGAATGGTTGTTTGATTTTTGCTTTGATTGTGGTTAAATGGGACTTGTCTAAACAATGTTAGTTCGTTAATAATGAGGTAGAGTTTGGTTCAAGTTTGAGGGCTTTTTTACAGCACAATTTTGGTGCACGTATTGAAGGAAGCAAATAAACGAAAAGGTGTGGAAGGAGAGTAGTGGGAATATTACCTCAAATTTGTAAATTCCTTCTAGTCATAGTGTTCCTTCATATAATGTGAATCCTTACTATACTAGCACCACTAAATGAACCCTTATACCAAATATAAACTTAAACATAATCTTTCCCATTATTAATACCCATAATGAATCATTTGTCAATGATAATCCTTCAAAAACAACCATCGGTATTAAATCTTTGGCTCCTATTCCTAATTTATGCAACTCTTTACTTATTTACTCTAGCATTGAAATAATTACCAACACTATTAGTCATCTCAAGTCTCAAACTAACCAAAAGACAACTCAAGAGGAAGGAGAGGGTATTAAGAGTCTGGCAAGAATGGTAGTAAGACAAAATGAGATGGTGTATTAAGAGGGTAGGGATTGCTTTGTTATTTTTTTATTATCAAATGAAGAGGAAGGAGTAGTAAAGAAAGCCGAGGATACTATCCTTTATAATCAGTTGGCAGTAGCTTCTAAGTTGTGCTTGAAAAGGTTAGAGGAGGTAAAAGTTGAAATGACTGGTAAGAAGGCCAAAGTTGAGATGAAGAGGGAGGAATTGACGATGAATGTGACAAAAAAGAGTACAAAAGTAACCAATAAGGCAAGTAAATGCCACGTACAAAAAGAAAGGAGAAATGTTGTGGTTAAAGAGACTTTTCGAATTATTTAAGGTACCGTTGAAGTCTCTAATTTGAGTAGCAGTAGTGGCTACCCAAAACAGCCACATAGGGGCCATTATCTTTTTTATTTTGGAATTGTTAAGGATTAGGGTCATCCTTAACAATTCATCAAGTAAGAGATTTTGTACACAAGTATAATCCATGTGCTATATTTTTAATGAAAACTAAAGATAAGATTAAGCAAATACATAATAGATTCCAGTATATTGGTAGTTACCATAAGCCACCAAGAGGGTTAAGCGGTGGTTTAGCACTATGGTAGAGTGAAGATATTCAAGTCAACGTCTCTAAAAAGTTGTTAGTTCATGTGCTCAAAAATTAAATTAGTATATGCAGCTAATTTAGGGCATCTCACTTGGTGTTATGCTCCATGTGTGTTTAAGGAGAAGTTGAGACCATGGTATAAAGTATATTAATGGATACTTATGAATTGTGGTAAGTCCATGGATTTATGCTGGTGATTCTAATGAGGTATTGAATGAGTGTAAAAAATGAGGTGGTCAATAAGGATAGAAGACTAATGCCAGGTTTTCGAAACATGGTTTCAAATGCAAACCTTAATAATTTTGGTTTTGTTGGGTAGATGTTTACATGGCAGGTTAGAATGAATAATGACATTTTTATCAAAGAAAGAATTGACATATGCCTAGGTTTTTGGAGTGGTTGAGAAGTTTCCTAAGACTTAAATTGTTCATGAACCCATCATGAATTTCAATCATACTACATTAGTAATAAACTATGATTATGAGGAGATTAAAGGGGTAAAGAAGTTTCGTTTTGAGAAACTTTGGTGAGTTTCAAATGAATGTGGGGAGATTGTTAAGGAAATTTGGTGTGCTAGTCAATTCAAGGAAGATTTATAGGGCATAATAGATCTTCTTCTAGTTTGTAGTAAGGAGCTTGCGAAGTGGAATAAGAAGACTTTCCCCTATAATGAGGTGATGATTGAAAGACTCAAGTCTAAACTAGTTGAGCTCTAAGTAAAGGAGAATGATTCAGCAAGTGAAGAGGAGCAACAAATACAAAATGAACTTGATTTTTATGTGGAAAAGAGGAAATTTTTTTGCATCAACATTCAAGGATGAATTAGTTAATGTGTGGGGATAAGAATACGCCTTTTTTCCTTATAATAGCTTTAGAAAGAAGATAAAGGAAGATAATTTTTCCAATAAAGAATGAAAGGAGCGATTTAGATATGATAATAGGAAAAATTATTTATGGATCATTTTCAACAAATATTCCAGTCACATAGAGAAAGAAATTAGGGGGTATAGGTATAAGGGTAAATGTTTGTCTTAGCTTGAAAATGTGATTTCTACAGAGGATAATGAGTCCCTATATATTTGCTATAGTGCATACTGAGGAAATTAAGGAAATAGTCTTTCAACTAGGTGCCCATAAAGCACCAGGTCTAATGAATTGCCTAACATATTTTACCAATCTTATTGGAACACAATGGGATTTTCTATGAATAAGACAATCCAAAACTTCTTATCTATAGGTAAAATTCTTCCTAATCTCAATAGTATCGTTTTCATTCTAACTCCTAAACTTTAAAGCCTAAGAATGCCTCTCAATTTTGTCCTATCAGTTTGTGTAATAACCTCTATAAAATTGTTTCAAATATTTTAGTTAATAAACTTAAACCTATTATTGAAGCTATCATATCTTAAAATCAAAGTGGCTTTATGTCAGGACGTTTGATGCATGATAACATAGTGGTTGCACATGAATCTTTAAGATGGGTTTTATCAGTAATTGGATTAAGTAGGTTATAGAGTGTGTTTCTAGTGTTAATTTTAATATCTCAGTTATAGGAACCATGGTTCATTTAGAACGATAACTCGATCTATGGTTAGAGGATTGATAAACTTAGCTCAATGGATCATTCTTGATGAGTCGTATGAGGGTAGGATAGAGTATTTGTAAGGCTGTTTGATGCACTTTGCTATTGGGCATGAACTCGTGTGTGTAAGCATAGAGAAAAAGGCAAGGATTGATAGAAAACTTGCAAGTTTTGAAGCTCACACCTATGCTAAAGATCGTGAGCGAAGTAAAGTAAGTAAAACAAGTTCCAAAGGCATGCACGGCCTAAGGCACACACGTAAGCACATAATCAACAAAGAAGATAACAGGTCAAGGTGATCACGGCCTAGGGCACGGTCGTACCTATGACCATCACTAATAGTTGCACGGTTGTGATGAATCCTGGATTAAGGTCTAATTGTGCGACCAAAGGAGCTCACTCCCCTACTCACGACCATTCCAAGTAGCATGCCTTCCTACCCTGTTTCAATTGTTTATGTTTAAGTTTGCTTCTTATGTTTGTTTTTTCTTTTCTATTCCATTATTGCCTTTACCTGACTTGTGGGAATATATAAGGGTCATTAGGGTTATAATAGCATTACCTACCTACCTATGGTTTGGAGTCAATTAAAGTGTAAGTGCTTGAAGTTTGTCAAGATAATTGTTAAAAAATTACAAGGGTAGGGAAAACAAACCTGTTGACTAAGACTGGTTATGTGGTATTAATCAAAGCAATTACTTATGCCATATCCACTTATTTTATGGGAATCTTCAAATTTCCTAAGAAGTTGTGTAACCAAGTAAACTTGTTCCTAACACAATTCTTATGGGGTAAGCAAAATATGAAAGGAAAAATTCATTAGCATAGTTAGGGAATCTAATAAAATCAAAAGGAGTAAGAGGAATATGCTTTAGAGATTTGCACCTATTCAACTTAAGTTTACTAGCTAAGTTGGTTAAGTGGATTTAATAGAACCACAAGCTCTATAGGTTCATATGCTTAAAGGTATTTATATTTAACAAAAATGAATTTTGTTTCGTTTGCAAAGGTAGCTAAACTCCTTGGTCATGGAGTAGTGTTTTAGAAGGGAGGAAGGTTGTATATAATGGGGCTCTTTGGAAAGTGAACGATGAGGATAGTATCTTTATTAAAAAGAATCGGTGGCTTCTTAAGTTAAAAGAAGTATGAATCATGCGAAATATGGATTTGAACATGAGTTTAAAAATTAAGGATTTGATAGATGATGATGAGAAGGTTTAGTACTAAATAGAATGGTGTGGTCAATAAGTGTTATGAGACTCTTTCTCTCTGCTTATTTGGATATATTGTTATGAATTTCTTTTGATTTGATAAAGAAAAGGATACTTATTATGTAAATATTCATTTTAGGCCTTGAAGAGCACATTTGAAGATTTTATGAGAAATCAAGACAAATTAAACAAGTTTTGATCAATTTTGAACAAGAAGGAAAGTTTATTTTTCAGTGCTACTGTGTACATGGCCAAGCTGAATGGCAAGGATGAGGTCAGAAGCATCAGAGAAGAAAAACTTTTCAGCCTCTTCTCTAACATAGGTAGTGAAGACAAGCAGGGATGAAGTCAGAATGCATCATAAGTGATTTTTGAAGATTTAGTTTTTAGCCCTACCCCGAGTACAGCGATGCTGATGCCTATGCTGACCTTGGTTCTTTAGAAAAATTATAAATAGCACTCTATTTTCTTTCCTTAAAGTTTTAGATCATTTTTCTAAGACCTAGGAAGGAAATTATGAAGAACTTTCACAAAGAACTTGTTGGAACATCATTTGAAGATCATAAGACATCAATTAGGGTTTATTCTTTCTATCATGATTCTTTCTATTTTCTCTAAATCTATTATAATTATTATAAATTCTATGGAGGAGTAGATTCTTATACTCTTCATCTTGTGAAACCCTAACCATATGAATTGAATTGTCTTTTGATTAATAAGAAGTTAATGCCTCGTATCTATTCATGTACTTTCATTGTCTTGTCATTAATTTCTGCGCAAAATTAATTGCATGCTCAATTCTTATTGGATTGAAGAGGTTTCATCCAATTAGATAAGTCTTCATGAATAGAGAAATTTTATATTTTCACATAGAGGTAGGGGAATTATGATTTTTTGCCATGTGAATTGAATTTTTGTTATAGGATCATGAACTTTCATGCAATCTTATGTGATGTTAGTGAGGGAGAGATATCCACTATCTCATGTAGGATTAGGAATTAATTAACTCGAGGGATTAATTGATTTAATTGTTGAGATCCTGCAGTACAAAGCACGAGTTATTCATTAATCAATCCATTATCATGAGAATTTTAAGGTTTAGCGTGGATCAAGGTGGAGAGTATGTTTTATGATTGAATTTATCTTTGAAAGCATACTTAGTTGATCTTAGGGCCTGCATTATCTTTTGTTTAGTAGTTTAATTGTAGATTTCACTTCAAAACTTAGGCTAAATAGTAGAAAACCGACAATACTACTACTTGTTTTCCTATGGACGATACCCTTAAATCTATGCTACGATAGATAGGTACACTAACCTAGCTTAAATCGTAGCTTTGATTAGGTTTATAAATTTAGAATTTGATACAACCAGCAAGCGCTCATCAATGGTCGAGTGATTGCTAAGGTGAATTCTCTATGAAATCTGCTTATACTTTCCCTTAAGTTATTATAGGACTGTTAAATCAGAAGAAAGCATCTTTCTCAAACATTATTGAGGAAGATACCTGAGGTTAGGCACTTTCTATAGAGAACATTGATAACATCATTGCCATGTATGTTTAATCTTTTTTATAGACAAATGGTATGTGAACCTAAATGTCATTTTTGCTAAGCCATCAAGACTACAAAACACTTACTCCTTTGTTGTGAGGGGGCTGCTTGTGTCTAGTTTGGAGCTTTGGGTTTGTTCTTTGATAGATAGATTATAATTTGTATAGAAGAGTGGTGACATTTAGGGAGGATGTCAAGGGAGATAGGCAGGAAGTTAGTTGTGGTGGAATGGTACATTTGTCAAGAAAGGTGTAAAGCAGTGTTTAATATGAAAACTCCTAATCCTTTTACTGTTATGGAGAGAATTTTCTCTTTCTTTACAAAATGGAGGGGTTTACATAGTGTTCTTCTATGAAGTAGGAGGACTGCTCAGGGTATGTTGTTAATGAAGTGAAGGCGTGAGAAGCTCTACTACGTGGAGCGATGAATATTGATGGGGCTAAGGTAAGGAGTACTTTTTTCCTATGCTTTAGCAAGTTTTAAAAGTTGGAGTTATAGACATATCATGTAGAGTTTGAGGGCTTGTGTTTAGTAGAAAAAGCACTATTGAAGGGAGTCTTTGTTCGAGGAGAAGTTTGTTAGTAGTTACAATTCAAGAAGTAACATGTCGAGTGCAAGTGTAAAAGAAAGACACCATACAACTGTTGGAGAGAAATTTTGTTCTAAGTGATTACTTAGTGTAAGATTGGGTTTGTTTTATTTAGATGGATAGTCCACAGACTAAATTAGATTTGGAAGCTGAACTAAGAATTATTGTACAAAAATTTTGCAGCCAATTGATCTATGGTGTGGCTGGGCTTATGCAAACAAAGAGTCTAAAAGCTACTGAGGTGCATGCGATTTTGTTATTAGCTAAGAAAGCTTGTGAGCTAAACGGCAAGTTAGTGGTGTATATAACTAGGGATATGCTTGGTTCAAGCTTAATTAGTAAATGAGATGATCTTGATTTTGAAGTAAACTCCATTTATCTAAACCAGTCGAGCTCCAACTTCGGTTCAGGCTCACAAGCCTACCAGTGAACAAGCTCGTGAGTAGCTCATGAACAAGCTCGTTAAAAATTTGTAAGTTTTATGTTTGTGATATATTATATATAAAGGGTAAGTTTTACTAAAAGTTCTCATCATTTAAAGGTAAGTTCTTTTTAGGTCTTAACGTTTTGAGTGATTCAAAAGAGGTCTTAATATCTGGAGAAGTGGGTCAATTGATGTCATAAGATGACAAACAATCTAAGTTTTAATTAAAATTTCTCTGTTGACACGTGTCAATTGAGACATCAATTGAATCACTTCTCCTTACGTTGAGACATCTTTTGAACCACTCAAAACGTTAGGATCTCAAATGATCTTACCTCCAAATGGGACATTCCAGTGTAATTTACTCTACATATAAATACATAATTAAAAAAATAAATACAAATTTCTATTTATTATATATGTATATATATTATTTCTAGGTTTACAAAAAAGAAACAAAGAAGGACTATCTAAACAAATTAAGCTTGAGCTTAAATTGATAAAAGCTTTGTAGACTCAATAAAAAGCTCGGCTCCGCTTGAGTTCAATTTGTAGATGATTTAACCTTGAGCCTAAATTTTATGCTTGATAAAATGCTCAGTTCAAGCTTGACAATTTTTAAATAAGCCAAGCCCGAGCCGTCAAAAGCTTGGTTGGGCTTGACCCTTTAAAAGCTTAGCTTGGCCCGACCTGACCTGTTTGCAATCCTAATTATAACAGACTATATGATGCTTTTCAATGCCTTAATGGGTTGTCCAAAGTTCTACATTAGTTTTGGAAGTTGTTTTAAAGAAATCCAATCACAAATGGATTGGTTTTTGTTTTATTAAAGGATCAACTGATAGTTTTGCTAATTGGGTTGCTTCTTGTTATCAAAAGAGAATGTGTATATTAGATTAGTTTTTTTTTCGGTTCTCTCTCTAAAAGCTCCTAGATAATGACTTGAGTTTATTTTTGTTTTGTTTAGCCAATATTTCATTTTGTATTCAACAACACATTGTTTGATTAAGAAAAAAATTAGTCTCATTTTACGAGAAAAAAAAAGCCTAGATGCATCCATGGATACCACATCATACAAATAAATTAATATCAAGTGCGACTCTAATTGATCTTATCACATGTGTTTGCTTGGTTTCATGCCCGCATGGTTTGGTGTCACATGACTTCTAGAAAGTAACATGGAGATAGCACTTGAAGAAGACATGAAGATAGGTGAACAAGAGGAGGAGCAAGTAATTTCAATAGTTAAACACACTAATAACAGGTAAAAAAGTTCAAATCTATCAACCTCACTGCTCTTGATCGGAGCCTGATTTGTTCTTTTATTATTTTTTTTTGACATTATTTGATCTACAAGAATAGAGATATTGTTGTGTTATTTATTTATTTATGTATGCGTCTCTAGAGTTTTTGAGAAGTCCCAAATGAGGAGGCATTATTGAGCATTTATAAATTTTCTTAATTGAGGACATTCATCATCTTGATGATCAATAAATGCCATTAAGTTTTATAATTTTAGGATATCCCTTAACGAGCTTGTTATGGAACAAGGTTGATATATAATCTCATTTGTTACCTATATGGTTCAACTAAAGAAGGTTGAGAGCCAACAAACCAGTATAATAATCCCCATTCCAAGTTGAAAACTTTTAAGTTATTCTAAATTAATTGGACTCCTAAATGAATCTTGAAAATACTTTGATGCAATTAGCACCCATAATACTCTTTATTATGATTATCAAACTTGTAATTTTACTATTTATTGAAATGTATAAAATCAATAAAATTGTATAAAAACATCTAAAATCGGTAAAATTGCGAACTTGTAAAACTGTACATTTAAATCCATAATTCTAACTAAAGTTTATAATTAAATGATTTTGCATCAATATCAATTAAGAAAAAACAAAAACTTATATAATCACAAACTCGGAAAACTATATAATTAACTCATATATTTGACATTCATTCTCCCTATATTATATGACTGTGTACAAGAAGATAAAGATTTTGGCCTCCTTATGTTCTCAGTTACTTTTAAATGCTAATCATATGTTCCGTAGGAAAATTACTCTTAACATACGACGAAAGTTGAAGTTTCACTCGACCCCAGTCCTTGCAAGGACGGCATGCAGAGAGCCGTTCCGCTTTTAGACCGATTCTTGCTTACCTTCATGGCCCACATGGGCGTCGACAGTCGTCCTTATCCAGTGTATGCGGTCTCTTGTGGTTTACTCCATTAACATTACTACACTTGTAGTCTGGCCCAACAAAAAATATATTATATTAGGCATATATATTATAATTGCAGTCCCTTGTAAGTTACGCCAACAACGTCAGTAGAAAACTGGTAAATTAAATTTTATTTATATAAATAAAATTAATAATAATGATTTTTATAATAAAAATTTATATTTAAAAACAAAAGTTTTATCTTTAAATCTCAGCTTTCATATAATACTTTTAGATGACCGTGTTACTCTCGGAGTTTAGGTAACTTGATAATCAAAGTATATTAGCATCTTATCCCTTAAATATTAGAGATGATGAGCCAAATCACAATCACAATCGAACAGGCGATGTTGCGGTTAAAAAGTTTGAAGCAACAATGGGCTAGCACAGTGAAGTTCTTAGATCAACGCCATCAGCGGTATATGGTTTACAGTATGGCGTTAAGCGCTCAATCCTTTCAAATATAGCAGTAAATAATGTCATTAATAAAATTTGGGAACATAATATGAGTAAATAAAATCTAATGAGATCAAAATGAAGAAAATACAAGTACATGTGGAGAAAGCCAACAAGCTTATGAAATTGAGAAATGATTTAGTCAGAATGAAAACTACCTGCTAATTCGTTTTTGTGTTAACGTATGGTTAATAGTTACCAATACATTTATATATACGTAATGTATATTACCTATTGAATATTTTTCACATTTAATTTCAGGTAATTGTATACAATCACATGCTTCCATTAATTGTAACTTGCATTTTCTTTTCTATATGTGTGTGATATATATTTTCAATATATATTACAATTTTGAAGAAAAAAATAGAAGATCAATATATATCACAAATTTGAAGAAAGAAAAATAGAAGACCGCTATTCATATCACTAAATCATAACGATTTTAACTATTGTTTTTCTTCTTTTTTTCTTCCTTATGGCCATTATCAAATCCTATTAGTATAAGGCTCTCTCTAGACATTGGTGCCGGGTTAATCCGGTCCGGATCTGTCAGCTCACGAGTTATGTTATGATGACTTAGAGTTAGCCTGTGAACCAGCGGCTCCAGGTCAGATTGATCCAACACTGATGTCCAAGAAGAGCCTTATACTCATAAGATTTGATAATGACCATAAGAAAGGGACTGCCTTTTATTGCAAAATTAATTCATATTATTCAACAACACAATATGCAACCAAATTACTTATAAGTGATTTCCTATCTTAAAATCCAGTTGTTAAAAATCAAATTCTAAAAATCCAATTCACTAGAATTTAATTGATAGACCATTTGATTATTTATAAGGAGTGAATATGGAAAGCCTATTACTATCATGTGCACTTGAAATGGACATTGAAATTACGTTGGAATGATACCCCATAACCCTAATTTAGTTGTACTTTCTTGATGTATGTTGTTTTGCTTATAAGTGTTGATGGGTTTAGTTGGACATATTTGTTTATCTAACACTTTAAATAGGTTTATATTAAAGGAAAAGGTGTTCCTTTTTGTTTTGATTTGCTTGTTTTCTTCTTTTCCTTTAAGGGTTGTTTGTAAAGGGAGTTTATTTACTTTTTGAAGTAGGCCATAAGTATTGTTGCAATATTATAAAGGTCGAGTGCTAGGTTCTCTTTTATCTTGTATTTTTTTTGTTATTAATGAAATTTGGGGTTGGTGTATGGGCTTGTATTAAAAAACAAAAAAAGATAGAAAAGAAAAGTAGACGCATAGAAGAAGATGAGCGAAGAGAGAACAAATGTGGATAATGAGAGAGATTGAAACCATAAAGTTTAGACTTTAGAGGGCAAGCGTGGAGTGATAATAATATTAAATAAAGGTGTGTATGTGTACTTGGTAGATAAGGATAAGGATAAGGAAGACGTAATTTAGTGTTGAAATTCTAAGAATAGATAAGAAGGAAAAATGAGATTTCATTTAAAGTTAGGGAATATAAAAAATAGTGACGTTGGAGTTATATGTTTTCATATATATATATATATAAATAGACATGTCCAAAGGGGGTCGGTCCGGCTCGTGATCCAATCCACCAAGTCTAGGTCCAAAAATAAGGATCCAGGACCATCTTAAGGAGGGGGGCGGAGCTGGACCGGGACGAGTTCGACCCGTCCCTTTTACATTAATGTTTCAAAATCTTTTTATAATTTTTCATGGAGGAATTGTATGGACCCACCGGGTCCGCTGGTCCACCAAGTGAACCCGCCTTGGACCCGTGGATCCGGCGGATCTACTTCACAGGTATGACCCGCGCCACTAGATCGGGTCCACGCTGTTCAAATCCGGGCATGTCTATATATATTATTTTTAACAAAATATGCTGATTTTCAAATATATATTTAACCCATGAATACTATACAATATATTCGTACTTATATAAATTAGCATCAATATATATTACTATAAATTGATTAAGTAAATCATTATCTTTAAAAGTAAAATATAAATGATTATCTAATTAATATTCATTCTCGCAATTTCATCCGTTGATATTTATTATGTGTTTGCTCATTAAATTCTTTTCCTATATAAAACGTTTTCTATTTATAAATAGGGCATGTATAGGGTGGGTAAGTGTAAGCTTCTACCAAAACTTTACACCCCTGCAACCTATAAAAATTTTATCACATATTTCTTCCTATTACATTTATCAATATAGTGATCTCTAACAATTCAATTACATGTACCTTAAACCTAATAATACAAACATATAAGAAAATTTATTATGCAGTGCAATTATAAAATTTTGATCTATAACAAGGTGGGTTAATAACAAAAATGGTACATGAACTTTCACTAAATATTTAATCAAGTACCTGAAGTTTTATTTTGAATAATTTTATACCTAAACAAAATTTTTATGGATTTTTTTCATACCTGAAATTTGATTTTGATAATTTTGGTATATGAACAAACTTTTTACTGATTTTTTTCATACCTAAAGTAAGTTCAATCAGGCATAAAAAAATTCATAAAAACCTTATTCAAGTACCAAAATTGACAAAACTAAACTTCAAGTATGAAAAAAATCAACGAAACTTTGTTCAGGTATCAAATTATTAAAAACTTCATGTATCTAATTAAGCTTTTTACAAAAATTGAGATACCATTTTGACTTTATGCCTAATCAGATCTAAGTTCACTTATTTAAAATAAATAAAAGGATAAAAGAAATGAAATGACTTTAAAGTCATTAGATTTTGAGCAACAAACCGAAAATGAGACGGTAAAGGAAGTATGAGGTCTAGTGCGCAGGCTTAGTAAAAGTACTTTAGAGAGAGTGATGTAGTGTGCTTTAGGCTTTTACTTTGCTTTATTGGTAAATGGTTTGCTATGCTCATATATTTATTGAGAAATTCGTTGAGGATGATTGCTAAATATCTTGGAACTTATATTTATAAGGGTATAAGTTTTAAAGTGAGTATAATATATAGAGATATTGTTCTCCGATATCCTACTTTTGGAAGTAGTATTTAGAATATTAGAACCAAAATATATTCTATAACTTTTAATAATCTAAAATCTATTCAATCATGCAAACATGAACGGTTATATATTCTGATAAGATAGCTTGTTCAACCCAACTTATAGGGTATAATTAGTTTTTTCAGCATAACAAATTAAATGAAATAGAAACAAACTGTAGTTTTGAAAAAATATTTTTCTTGAAATAAGCGGTGCATCAATTTTAATTATTACAAATGAACTTGAAAGCAATACGAGTCTTGTTCCTAATAAATCAGATAAGATCATAGGGTTTATGGAAATACGACATGAACTAATCCATTCAGATGGCCAATCAACGGAACATGTTGTTTTATTTTTTGTGTTTTTGCTCGAGCAACGTAACTTTAATAATTAGCTGTCCAAGTTTTCAAAGGCTATTGTTTACCGAACGAACAAAAAGATAAAACAAAAAAACTTCAAAGGCCATTAATTAGCTAAAAACCTTGACCTTTGTGGCCTTAGTTAGGTTAAATAACATTCATTTAGTAATAGATTGATGTTGGTCTCAACTACTTCGGAAAACAGTTGGCCAACCTGCCATGACTTGTGCACATAAAATTAGTCAAATTGTTTGGGATAATCAAAAAATTATAACTAAGAATCGTGTCTTAACTTAGTCAAAATTTTACCCGCTAATTATCTGTCTTGTTAGCACGATGATGACTAAGTGGATAACTTTCTCTTGTGTCTATTTATATTAGATGAAAAATTTTCGTCACAGTTTTTCCCCATGTATTTAAATGAAATTTTCTTGTAAAATTAAGAAAAACTTATGGGATGTCATTATGAGACAGTAGATGATAACATAAACATAATTTTTTTTATAACATGCTTTTACGATTGATTTGATATAATTAGAAATAAAACATTTAAAAATGCATGCAAGCAACTCATTAAAAGTGCCCATTAGTTTCAATATTATAGATATTTACTTATTGAAAATTATACCCAAAAAAAAAAAATATCATGCTTTTTTCATATACGATACCTTTCTTTTATAAAATATATAATCGGTTTTCTAAGAGTTTAAGTAAAAGCTATAAGCGTTAAGCAGAATTATTGCTAAAATTAAATCACATATCCCAGCTCGTATTGAAAAAGAAAAAAGAAAATGAAAATAAAAATAAAAATTATTGTCATGAATAATGCTTTATTTACTCCGTGACATTCAATTGCATGAAATATTGTGTTGGGTAACATTTGAAATTAGCTTCCATCCCTTGTAAAAATTTCAATTATTTAATCGATTGCTCTCTCTCCCATAAGCTAAAGGCTAAGGTCATCATTGTTTTATGTATAGTTTTATAAATTTAACGTGTCATGGACGGTGCTAATTTATATTATATTTTGAGGTGCGTCGTCATTCCCCAAGGTTCAACATCATTCATCTTCATTCTTCCATAGAAATACAAAAATCGGCGTCGGAAATGTCAGTAGAGAACATGTAGTGCTATTTTAAGTGGGTATGGACAGTTGTGTCCCATTTATTTTCAATCCGCAATTACATCAAACCAGTGTGGTGTGTGTGTATTAAATAAGTAGCAGAAAATTGTTGTAAAAAGATATTGTATTTTCATAATCTTTCATTCTGATTTAAATGACGTTTCCTCTAAAGTAGGTTAGGCCAACTGGGGAAATAGAAGGATTTATGCAATCATTTTTCTTCAAAATATAATACATGTTGTAGAGGGCTAATTTTATTACATTGCAATGTTTGAATTTGGCTCTTGGACTAGGTGATGGAGTTAAAAAGTCTTATCCATATTTTGAAATGATTTAAAAGAGATTTGATATGGTGTGTTTGAAATAAGGATCATTGAAGAGGCATATTCACTCTCAACTTTTTATAAGGATGCTCATGCGCTTAAAAGATATTCTCCATAGATTTGAAACACAAACTATGGAATGATTCATTAGCAACATATGGATATCCTCAATGGCCAAACTACTTATATACTTTAAGGATCTTTCTCATTTGACAATTTTCAAAGATTCAAAAGAAATACTATTATGATGTTAAATGGTAAGCTCGGGAATCATATGGACATTTGAATGAATAAAAACACATTATTTTTCTCCAGAGTTGTGAGGTTAACGTTATATAGCTCATCTACTTATCTTACATATGTTCAATCTCTCTAAAATTACTTACTACTCCTTCTTACCCTATCTTTCTAAGTCATTTTTACATGTTATAGCCAAATCATTCTTTTGAAACCATGTATAGCATGAGCTAAATGCCGTACATGCATCATTATTGCAACTAGATCCACTTATCTACCCATGTATATATTGTTGAGTATATAGTACCATGAAGATTAGCTTAGAAAATAGATCGCTTGTCTAAATGGTTATACAATCATTTCTAGTGTCATGATTTTATTTATTTTTTATAATAAATACTTTTGCTTACGTTTACTCTATGCATAATTAGTCTCTTTTTATCTTTAAAATTGTGCACTAGGACACCAAATTATTAATAAAAAAAAAAAAAAAAGCCAAGCTTAGGAGCTTCGTGCCTCTAATATTTTTTAATTATATTATCAAATCCCCAGATAATAAAATAGTATCCAAAAGTATACGTTATGAAAATTCGAGGATACAAATGCAATTTTAAAAAATTGCAAAAGAAACAGATTTGCTCAATTTAAAAGGACATGCTATGAAAATAGGATGCATTCATAATTTAAATTTATTTAAGAAAGTGATACAAGACTCTTTTAAGTCTTTAACACTCAACGACTCAAGATGAGTAGTCTGCTTAAAATCAGAGTACTTGAAAACACAATTTTAAAATAACCTTTATAATTGTGGTTGAAGACATAATTTCAGATCAATTAAATTCGTTTACCTAAAACACTTTATCGTGTGAGATATTAACTATAACGTACTTTAATATTATTTTTTGAAAAAAAGAAAGAATGCGCACATCATTTAATTCCTTTTTCCGAAGAAATTACTGATAAATATTTTGTACTTTGCACGGTAAATTCAAAATTAAAGGCGGGGAACTTTGGAGGGAAATTCAGGGATTGGTAGGGGGTGTGCCTGCCGTGGTTGAAGAGAGGATAAGGACAAGAATATCTTGAAACTGTGTGTGTTCTCTGTCCGGTCCTCTGGCTAAAAGATGATAAGAAAGTCACGTGCATCCTGAAACCATACCTCCTTCATCGTTTTAGTTTTATCTTACTCTAGTCTCTAGATTCTTTTCCCTTTTAGTTAATTCCACAAAATACCCTATCTTTTATCTAAGTATTCTATTCTATTCCTATATATATGTACTCTTACTAATATAAATATATAAATAAATAGACACTCGTACATTTTAAATTTTCTTTTTTTTGGTTTTATTTTGGGTCAATTATATTTACCTTAATAATTTTGAAAAATGATCTGTAAATGTAACTTTATGCGAGAATACGTAGAATTTTTAAATTTCTAGATCTATAACTATAGTCGTTATAAGGAAAAAAAATATGCTTTTAGTCTTTCACGTTTTACTATTTTCTATTTAAGTCCTAAACCTTTTTCTTTTTTTCTATTTGAGTTATTAACATTTGCAAAAGCTTGCAAATAATGACTTTTTTAATATATTACTTTTTTTTGTTAACTTTTGACACTTGACACATTTTTATTTGCTTTAAATTATTGATACAAATTAATAAAATGACTAAATTAAAATAAATTTAACAAAATAATTAAAAAATAACTAAAACGCTTTGCATAACACCAAGTATTAGATTACCTTGGAAAAGTCTTGATATAGCGATACTTAGAATAGAAAGGTATGACTAGAGAGAGATATAAGATATGGTGGAATTCATCTCAATAACTTGCTAGTGTGTTTGTGACACAAAAGAGCATTCTTGAGCTTTTAGCAATGCGATAATGTTTGTCACAATCTTCTGAATATAAAAAATAGGAGAAGGAAGCACACATTTATAGATTTTAGAGCTTATCCTTTATCATTAGATGACTATAGAAATCAATAGGAGAGATAAGCCTTCAGTAAATGTGTTGCATCGTTTTAGTGATGATGGACAAATAAGTTGCAATCACCATTAATAGATTTAGGATAAATTATACTAGAAGGTCTCAACATTTAGGGTTAAGTTTATTTTGGTCTCAACATTTTAAGTGGTTAAAAGAGGTTTCAATGTTTGGGGATAGGTCTATTTTGGATCTCAACGTTTGGAAAAGTGATCCAATTTAGGTTTTCATGGACACATGTCAATAGGAGAAGGGTCTTGTGAGTTTTAATTAAATATTTCTCTTCTTGACACATATCCACGGAAACCTGAATTGAATCACTTTTCCAAACGTTGAGACCCAAAATAAACTTAATCCTAAATAATGAGATCAATTTTTAATTACTTGAAACGTTGAGATCCAAAATAAACTTACGCCCAAACGTTGAGATTTTCTAGTGCGATTTACCCTAATGGCTTGTTTGGTATGTAGGAATCAACTGGAATGGAATCACAATTCCCATTTTCATTCATTTTCTTGCATTTGGAAGCATTATAAGAACCTTGAATAGCAATTCCTTGGAATCGATGATTCCAGCTTTAAGGTAGAATTCGATTCCGCCTTAAAAAAGGCGGAATCACAATTCCTTTCCAACTTTCATTAAAGATTTTTAATTAAATTACATTTTTATCCCATATGAATTTATTATCTTTTTTTTAAGGATATTTTTAATAATTTGCAATATGAACTAATTTCTTCCATTCCATTACGTGTTCATATCCAAACAAAGGAATAGATTTGTTATTCCCTTATTGATTCCATTCCATTCCATTCCTTTGATTCCAATCCATTCCATTTCGGACAATTCCTACGTACCAAAGTTGACATAAATATTTATATCTCCTCCTTTCCTCCTTTAAGTTGTATTGGATGTAAATTCTTTGTTAGATTTCTTAAAGTATCCTTAATGGTGGGTTCCTTAAAGAGTTGTTTAAGGTGTCACATTAACAATTTATGCAACTTTACACTTCATCAATAAATTACTTCAAGAAAGTTACCTAGCATTTTTTAATAATTTTTTAACAATTTTTTTTACTTGAAGTGAGTTAAGAAACTCACTTTTTCAGTAGCTTAATTAAGCAACTCTCATATTTGTTCTCGTGTCAAGAACTTAAATGTATTGGTTATATGAAATTGCTTGGCCTAGGCTCTTGTGCCAAGTAGCTCCAATAAAGATGGTCTTATAGTCCAAAACCTTCCATAAATTGAGGAATGAACATCGGACCATGTGATTGGAGAGTCAAACATATTTCGCTATTCGATCGAAAAAAAAAAATATTTTGCTATAAATATAAATATATAATTAGAAAACATATATTTTTTTCTTATTTAAATATATTATGATAATCATTTTTTTTTTTGTGTGACAGTGTCCAAATAAATTACAATTACCATTAATACATTTGTAACTCCTCCTTTGGGCTATAATATATATAAGTTCTATATTAGATTTGTTATACCCTAAACCATAGGGATGGAGATAGAACATTATGATTGGAGAATCAAACGTATTTTTCTCTAAATATAAATATATAATTATAATATATTATTTCTTCTTATGTAAGTATATTAGAATAATCAATTTTTTTCCTAAGTGTAGGAGAGTCAAACCCCCCATAGACCCTTTGTATGTTCGTCCATGATAAATCCATAGGCAAGCCTACTAACAAGGGCTAAGAATGATCAAGCTAATTTTACAAGCCTTGTTTCAAGTTGTTAAGCAAAGTCTCTTTAAGATCTTCTAGATTTTGTAATTTGCCTACAATGTCTTAAGACATATTTTAACATATTTATGAATAATATTAATCAAAACAAGTATTTACTATGCATGTGTACTTTTCTAGTTGCATATATTTTATAATAAAGTATCATATATAAATTAAAGTATCCCTAAAGTAATAGTAAATATATATTATTAATGAGATTTCATGATATCTTATCATCAAAATAGTTCATAGTCAAATACATATCTAAAGTGGACATAAATATTTTTCTTTTCAATTATTAAAATAGGGACAAGAGATTCGAACCTAGCATATCTCATTTAGGAGACTAGGGTTAATGCCATTAAGTTATGAATGCCTGTGGTGAATGTAAATATTCAAACCACCATATTGAATGACTAAGGTTATTCTCACTATATTTAATAATGATAGATATCCAAATTGTATGAATGGAAATTTAAAGTTAAATGAATCGGTTATGATGTGCTAATAGGAATACCACATTTTTCAATATCATTTGTGTCATTTAAAACATTATAATTGAGACTGTAAATGATTTAGTAATTGGGCATGGCGTGAAGTATCCAAATAGAATTCATTACTTTCTTGGATTATGAGGACAACAATCATGGTTGCTTAGTTGGGATAAGAGTAAATCATAAGCTACAAGCTACAACAAAATGAATTAAGTCTGAGTTATTTAGAAAATTAAGTTAACAGATTTAACATCATTGACATGACATTCAATAATTTAATCTAACTTAATGATGAATAGATTAAATTGTGCAGTAATACCTAGTTAATGTTCACAACCATTTTCTATCAGATCACATGATGATAGGTATTATCAAGTGGCTATCTTGATTGATGTCTAAAAGACATTACTTTCATGAATAGAAATTTGAAGTGTCGCACATAAATCATAATACTAGCACCATGACTAATGGAAACAAGCTTCATTTACTAGAAGTTTTGGTTGATACTCAAACTATATTACTACTTACTTCATAATTAGAATTAATTGAATAATTATTCTAATTTTGAAATTATAGAATAATATAAAGAAAAATAGATTATCAAGTGTATATCCATGTAGTCTAATCTTGATAAGATAAGCTTTCTAGTTTAAAAAGACTTGATCTTCAAATTATACCTTCTCATAATAAGAATAAATTATCTTCCCTTCACATGAGAGAAGGCGAAATATGAGACATAGTGTTTTCTTTCAAGTTATAAAATATCTAATCCAACTTAAGCAACAAAGAATCAAAATTTGTTCTTACTATAGTTGTGCGTGAATCCCACTAGGAAAACAACATTTAACGCCCTTGTAATGAATGAAACTATATTATTACTTCATGAAAAATTCTATAATCTTCTCCATTTTATTATGGAATCGGTCCTATAAATTATTGAACAGTTCAAATTTAAACACATCCGTAACTGTTAATATGCCTATTGCGTAGAATTTGTATGACCATTTCAATAATCAAATAATGGACCGAATGATTCTGCTAAGACATAGTGAAGAATCCAATTACTTTACAAGAGGCATCGTAAAATTTAAATTTTACTTGAACTCCATCTCCAAAGAGTAGGTTTTACATTACAAGAAAATGTATCTTCTCATAACCAATTGGTGATACTTTATATTGGCAAGACTTTATAGCCGAGTGTAATGATCAGGTTTGATTTTCTCCTTTCTAAAGTTGCAAAAAGAACAATTAGAAAAGGAAAAAAAAAAAAGCCTTTATAGTAATATATCCCAAAATGTAAAACTATGGGAACTTTTATAGTCCCATCACAATACTTTCCCAACTATAATGGTTACATTAAAAAAAAAATAAGAATTTGATCATTATTGAAATAAATCTAAGATATTCAATTATCAAACTGCAGTAAAATTTTCCTAAAATTATATTCCTATTAAGTATTCTTTTGTCTCTTGACGCGTGAGTCAATGGTTACAATCTCTGAATTCTATTTCTTTGAATCGCATATACATAAGACAATAATAGTTCAAAATTTGTTGGATTAATTGTTGTAGTCGGTATTCGGTGGCTTAAAACCGATATATAAACCTAACAGATTTAATAATGAAATAGGGAATGCCCTGTTTGCCTCTATAATTGAGCAAATTTTGGAGTTTCTTCATTAAATTCCGAAGGCTGCAAAGTTTCAGTATTTCAAAGCTCCACTTTCGTTAGGTGTGTAAAGGCGAAATTATGGAGGACGTCGTCTGTTTCAAAGGGCACATAAAGTCAAGTCACTTTCATTGCGATGAGTGATGTTACAACTTACTACTACTCCTAGCAAGCCAACGCAACGCCAATGGAATGGAGTGGAGCGCCTTTGGACTCTACCACTCTGGCATGGCTTCTTTCCATGATGTTTTTACCGACATTATCATAAGAATTTCTCATTTTTCAACTAACGGCAACTGATTATTGCTTTTTCTTTTTTCCTTTTATTTCCAATCCTACAGAAGTTTTATTGCACATTTCTAGAAATTTTTCTTTTAATTTTTTTCTAGGTTTCAAAAAAGAATAGGATTTTGATTAAAGATTGTCTTATAAATGTTTGTTTAGTTGAGGTAATATCTTGGAAATGCTGGAGAAAGAACAGTATATAGTTCCAAAAATAGTAAAAATTTACATTGTTTACTAAATATTTGAGCTATAAAAGGTTTTTAATATGAGAGAAGTTGCATTATTAAGGGAGGACTTGTACAGTTTTGTGTTACTGTTGCTAATAGATGTAACAGTTAAAATAAGTGAGTAGACTATGCAATAGATGGTAAAAGGACCTATTAAGTGCTGGGTGCAACCTGTAGGCATTAAAGAATAGTTAGTTTTGGTGTTAAATTTCTTTCTGCCAAGACAGGTTTCAGTAATCAACACATCCATCAAAATTCAAACTGAAAAAGGAACAAAAAAGTAAGAAATTCTTCTGTTTGAGGAGAGAACTCTTTTAATTGCATTTGGTCTCTGCTTAATTGAAATTAAATAAACATCTAATGACATCAAGCTGCTGAGAAATTTCATAGCACTATATTTATAATTTAATATAAAGTCTAAGCTACTAGGGAAAATTTAAATTAAAAAAAGAAAAGAAAAACTCCAATGATAAAAGATTAATTTCTTTAAATATATTACCTATACCTAAAGTCTAAGACACCTACCCTAAATTAAAGATTAAAAGAAAGCAAAACTTGCTATCTCTAATCTCTTTGGGGGAATGGGGGGCGTTTCATCATTTAGGTGAAGGAATAGAAGACATTAGATTATGAACACCCAGACCCTGCATTCTCATCTCCAAGACCTTTTTTGGGAGTTAGAATGTAGGTAACTCACAAAGGTAGGACTTTTGGCTGGTCTATACTCAGGCAACAACCTTCCTGACTTGTACCTCACACCACATGCATTGCACAATGTTTTTGGACCCAATGGTCCTGCCCTCCACTGTGGTGTCCTTTGTGACAAACAATGTGTGCACCTCCTAGGTTGTTGCTGTTGTTGACCAAGGCCACCACCACTAATATCTCTCTCTTTTCCAATGCCTAAAATGCCCTTCTCTTCCTCCTCCTCCTCCTCTTCCTCTTCCTGCTCTTCCTCTTCCTCATTTTCATCCCTCTCTTCCTTCACTTTTTGCACACATGAGAAAGTAGTGTTTATGCTGTTTAAGCTGCTGCTGTTGTCCTTCTTGGGTTCAATGAGTTCACTATCAGCTAGCCACTGAGTTTGGTGGAGCAAAGGAGGGTCGGTCGCTGGTGTGTGAAGGAAGCTGGAGTGTTGTTGCGGTTGTGACCAACCTCTGGAAAGTGGGTTGTTCTTGGTTTTGGTAGCCGCAATCCTTTTTCTTGCTTCTGGCCTTTCCTGTGATTCCAAACTTGTTCAAACACGACAACTTGTCTTTAGGTCCATGCAACAAGTCATGAGATAGCAGTTTTGAGGCTGTCGTCTTTGTTGTCAGGTCGTTTGTTGAAGGTGGCGGAAGGCAGTTTCCTTTGCTCGATAAGCAGTCTTCTACAAAAACAGATAGCCACTCTAAGGCAACATCAGCTTCCTGCATTCATTACCACAAAAAAAAAATTAAAAAAAGTTAAAAACAGCTTGAAATGTCTTAGACAAGGAAATAGCTCATGCGTTTTGAGGTAGCTGAGGAGTATTTACAAGATAGTAAGAAACGAAAAGTTAAAAATTGAAAGTAGAGGAGATGGAACTGACTGTGTTGTGAGTAGAGAAGAGGTCATCAAGGCTTGTAGTGGACAAGGCAGCATGCTTGGAGGAAAGAACTTGCTCTGGCTGGTGTTCTCCAGATAGAGGCACATTAAGGCAGAACTCCATGGACACTGCAAAAAAACTCACAATTTTAGGGGGAGAAAGAGGGGATAACGGGGGGTGTGAGAAAATTGGGGTTGTTTTGCTTTGTGGAGGAAAGAAATGATTTCGAGGTGGGGGATCTTTAAGTCCTTGTTTGCTGTCGGCAGAAAATGATAAACGGACAAAACTAAATTAATCATCTAAGATTAAAAAGCATAGCCCCATAGTCTTAATAGCAGTGATTTTGATAATTCAACTCAAGTAACTCTTCCATAATAACTAAAACAAAAAATGTCAAATTTAATTTTTTAATTTTACTAAAAAAAAAACCTTAGTTTGGTGCTTTAATTTTAAAATAGTTAATTTAATATCTAGTTAAACTTTCTACAACTTTATTTAGGAAAAATGGCATTATATTGTTTATACTTTGTAATTTAAATAATTTAATGTCTGAACTTTCATTCTTTATATTTGTAGTATCTCTAGTTTTACTTTTTTAGCCATATTATTGTCTTTAGAGACACAAAAAACATAAAGAATCAAACTTCATGTCCAAAATACAAGGTAAAGATAGGGGTAGGCAAAAAAATAAACCGAACAGACCCAATTCATAATTGAACCAAACCAAACCAAAAATATGGTTTTTTTTAATAGTTTGGTTTAAAAATTTTCCAATCCAAACCAATCCGTAAATTTATGGTTTGGTTTGGAAGGTAAACCGAACCAAACCGTTTTAGAAAAATATAATAATATTTTATAATATATTCATATAATTTCATTGGATATTTATTATTTGGTGAATATTGATTAAAATAAACTTATTCATTTTCAAATTTTTTTAGGCTCATAATATGTATTTTTTTTGTTGATAATGAACCATTGTTTTTTTTAATTGTTTTTTAATAGCTTTTAACTTTTTAAATTATGAAATTTATTTATTCATTTGTAAACTCTTATTATGTATTAATTGTTTAATACATTTTGTCAACAAGTCATTTTATTCATTAATGAATTTTTTTGATAGATGATTTTTTATTTTAGCTAAATTTATTGGTATAGAATTGACTTGATGGTTCTATTAAAAATTATAAATTATGACTTATTATGCATTAGTTGGTGAATGTATTTTATTGATAGATAACTGATTTTATAGAGAATTACAAATTAAAAGTATGATAAATTCATAAAGTATTTTGTTGTGGTTTATAACATAAGCTTTGTAAAATGATATAAATTTTTAAGTATCTACACAAATGTAAAAAAACTAGAAAAAAAAATTTTTAGTTAGAATTTTGATTTAATCTGTAATTCAAACCAAATCAAACCGTTATTTAATGGTTTAAAAAATTTCTAATCCCAACCAAACCGTTACTTAATGGTTCGGTTTGGTTTTAGGAAAAACCGAACCAAAACGATCTGTGCCACCCCTAAGTAAAGGTACTTTGAATGCTTTTTTTTCCTTATATTTATTACTATTTACTGACATAAAATAAGTAGCCTATTAGTACTAGGCAATGTTAAGAGAGGTAGTAAAAATTTAACGATATATTTTCTCTTCAAACTTAACAAATAGAGCAAATATGGTTAATGAGACGGTAAAAATAAGTATAAAAAGTTGATTATTTTTCAAGTTGATCACTTCAAAAGTTATGTATAAATTGAATTATTATAGAGATTTCGTATATTAAATTTGACATTTACCAAAGTTAAATACATAAGGGAAAAAAAAGGGATTTATACATTAAAAAAAACATATCAACCTATTATACATTTTACATGCTAAAACACTAGTAAAAAGAGATTTTTCAACCATCTAAATATTTTCATTATGTTTTCTCCAATTCTATCTAAAATTCAAAGTAGTCTAAAGAATAAAATAGAAATAAGCATAACATATATAAAAAAGCATCTATGGTCCCATCGACGAGATCATCTAGTCAACTATCTAACCGCTAAAATAAAAATATTAATTAGAATATTAACTATTTTAGCAGTTCGATCATGGTTCGGTATGGTGTGAGCCCTTACAAGAGCTTTTAAGGTCCCATGAACTGGACCATCTAGCCAACCTTCTTACCGTTAAAATAAATATAGTAACTAGAATACTAACTATTTTAGCAATTCAATCACAGTTGGATATGGTGTGAGCCGTTGGATAATTGATGGGACTTTCCCTTTATATATCTCATGCAATCCTAATTATCTCTGTGTGTGAGCAGTTACAAGAGCTTCTACGGTCTCATCTATGAGACCATCTAGTCAATCATCTAACGGTTAAAATAATAATAATAATAATAATTGAAATATTAACTATTTTAATAGTTCATTCACGATTTGATATAATGTAAGCTATTGGATAATCGACGAAATTTTCCTTATATATACACACACACATGCGGTCCTGTTTATCCCTCACATGTGCTACCTTACTAAGTAACAACTATTTCCCATAATTCACAATTAAATTCCTGTTCTTCTATAAATGCAGCACCCTTTTTAATTTTTTTTTTTCCCTCTATGATTGGTCACTTCCTTTCCTTTTCTTGGTCTGTCTTTTACAAAAAAAAAAAAAGCTATTGCCAATTTAATATGATTGTTTACTATATTTTTCTAGTGAAAAAAGAGACGACAGAGACAACTATGTGGATGACCGTGACCAATAACCAAGGAGAGCCTCTCTCTCTCTCTCTTTCTCTCTTGTGGAGTGGATGTGGATGCGGATGCATAAATGCATGGAATAGGAGAATTGAGTGTACTCTGTGCATATGGGTTAATTGCCTGGGACACAAAGGCCAGGCATGCCCCCAACAAAAGCATGATGCTCTCACACTCTCTCCACAAGTGTAACCGATGGGAATAATGAAAGTCTTTTCTGATACCATGTACCAGCCAGTGTGGACTGGGGACTTTAGTACCATAGCAATAGCCAGTGTCTTGAAGTTCTAAAACTCGGCTTTTATCATGTCATGTACTAGATATAGTGCAAAGATACTGTTAAAGAAGCTTTTCTTTTCTATAAACCAGATTAGTAATTTAATAACCCTAACCCTAGTTTAGGAATAATTATAATGGAGATCAGCTCTTTGTTTACTTCTAGGTGTAGACACAGCATGTATTATTTAATCGAATTTTTACTATTCACTAGAATATTAAAAAAAATTAAAGTGAAGAGCATTTTAATTATTAATCTTCCTAGTTCCCTTAAAAGAAAAGGATAAAATACAATTCTTTATATTTGCCTCATGTGCTTTTTATCCTTTGATTTTTGCACATACACACTTATACCTCCAAATCTTTTAAAAATGTACATTTTTTTATGCATTTAGAGCACTTTTTTTTTTAAATTTTTGGGATTTAAGTGCATGATTATAAAAAATAAGGTTAATGTCATAATGGTACTTGAGCTTGGACAAAATATGCAATTAAGTATCTAAACTTTATAATTAATCAATTTAATACATCAATCTTGAAATTTATCAATTTAGTATTTAAATAAACTTTTTATTCATTTCAACAGTACTTTTATAGTATTGGTTAGCATACAAGGAAATTAACTTCAGGTATTAAATTGATTAATTTCAAAGTTTATAAACTTAATTAACTGATTTCAAAATACATGCACCTAATTTTTATATTTTGTTAAAGTTCAAGTATCATTCATGACATTCACCATAAAAATAAGGGAGGCTAAGTACATATAAATGAATATAATGGAGTATATCACAAATTATCCTATTATTCATAGGTTTTTTTTCATATTTATTTATTGATATTTATATATTTTGGCCAATAACTTATGATTTATAAATTGTTTTTTTATAAAGATATGGTTTAGATCAAAAATCACATTTAATAAATTGACAAATACATCCAAAGTCAATTTTTACATACAATAACCTTATGATACTTATATATTTTCTTTATCACAAAGTTAAAAAATATTAAATTTACCTCCCTATTTTTAAATGATCTACTAATTTTTCAATTAAAATAAATACTAGTAAATATCACACATATAATATGGATAAATTAAAAAGAATAAATAAGTAAATAATTCGCTTAAAAGAATTATTGAGGAAAATTATTTTTTATATGATAATTGTCATTGACAAGAAATGAAAAACACACATCTTTTTAAAACCACATAAACAAGTAGTAGATATTTCCTTTATTGCAATTTTTTATCTATTATCCTAATTACAACTTTTAATTTTTTTTCATAATTATAAAGATGATAATGATAAAATATATAAAATAACAAAATTCTCCTAGTTCTTTTAATGACATAGATGGCTATCTAATACATTATCAAAGTGATTAAATTCAATCTTGTTGAGTCAATTTTATGGAATAAGAATTTAGGAATTTTTTTTCTTTAAATTGCAAATCCTCCTTTATGTTGCTTCATATGCACTTAGACCACCAAATCTTTTCTAAATGTACATTTAGAAAAGTAAACTTCGACTTACATATTGATGCTTCCTCCAATCTTTCAAATATTACAAACCATCCTCTTGAACTTTAATATATTGGTAAAAATAATCCCAATAGTTAAAAATAACCCTTTGAACTTTGACTTTGGTGTAAAAATACCCTTCAAATTTATCAGCATCTCTAAACTTTAGATTTTGTATATTTTTATGAACAATTTATCAAAGTTTATGAGGTTTTTTATTGCATTTATCTTACCAAACAAAAACTTTTAAAAATCATCTCTCTCTCTCTCTCTCTCTCTCTCTCTCTCTCTCTCTCTCTCTCTCTCTCTCTCTCTTCTCCCTATCTTTTATTGGAAAAAGTCTTCAATCTCATATCACAATTCAAGCTAATTATTCTACCTCTTCTCCTTGGTTATTTTATGAGGCCAATAAAAACAAAAAAAGATCTAAAAAAGAGGTTTTGCATTTAGGGCCCGAAAGTATGATTATGTGAAAGTTGGCGAGTGTAGGCAAATATTTTCTTGTTCTAAGTATGAAAATTTGGTGAGGCTCTTAAGAACTTGTATTTTTGAAGAAACATGTGTAAATATTAGTACAAGAATTATAGTACTCATGTATGTGTAGAAACTCATCGAATCATATTTGAGACACACCAAATGTATGATTACTTATTTCTCTCCCTCTCATTAATAAAAAGTATTGGGAAAAAAAAAAAGGGACAACGGCAATCAAAGTGACTCTGCTTTTATTTTTTTGTATTTTAATGTATCATCTTGACAAATTAGAACTTATACTTTCGAATAATATGCAATTTAGTGTCTCCGTTAAATAATATTTTACTAATATTTATTTTGATGACAGAATCATAGCGGACACTTAAGCCAAAAATTGTTAAAATCTAAAAATGCAACACTAAAATACCAAAAATTGAAAGTTCAAATATCTATTCTATATTATTCAATTAGCAAAATAAACATCCATCGAATATTATATATATATATATATATATATTAAGGTTTGATTCAAATGGATTAGTATTCAATTGAAGTTTTGTTGAAGAATAGAATCAATGTTACTTGAATCGTAAAGTTAATGCCTTTGCAAATCAAGATTATGCAAAATTCTTCTTGTGTGGTTGTGTGTGGGAAAGGAAAATAAATTTAAGGTTCTTCTAAAGTAAAATTTCAAGTGGATGATCAAGTAAGAGTGCAATTAATTGTGCTATAAACTTGAGCTATGATTCAGATTCTAGATTTTGACCTCTCTCCCTTTGTGTGTACTCAATCAACCATTTGAAATCCTTGATCGATCGCTTGGCCCCTAAAAGGTTATAAATGATGCTTTTAAGTTCTAAGCACCTAAGTAAGTTAAAAACCAATTTTAAGATGTATGGTTTTCATTTTACAGTATGATTACATGATTAATAAGTAGTGATGGTATATATTTGTGCCAAGCATTAACTTTTTAGCTAATCAATTTAAGTTTGTATACTGCTCAAGTACGTAATTACTTTGTTTATTATATGTGTTTGTTTAGTTTGAATCTGAATGTAGGAAGCTTGAATAATTAAATAGATAATAATTTGGCAGCATAGAACAAGACATTAGGATATTCAATTATATGTTCTCAATATATGTTAAAATAGTAATAGTAATCGAGATAACAACAATCGTGATAATAATAGAAGCAGATAAAATAAAGGGTAAATTATATTGACCACTTTTATAAACTCTATATAGTAAATTAGTAGTCTATTTTTTAAGTGTAAGAGCATCTTTATCCTTGGGTTACTTAAGAAGTTGCTTGCAATGTCATGTTAGCATCGATAGCAACTCTTCCTGTTAGAACTCTCTATTTTAATAGAGTTACTTATTTACTTTTTTAAAAAAAATTTGTGATTCCCTCTTTTAATTTATTACCTTAAGATAATTTTTTTTTAGAAACATTAAATAAGTGTGACTAATGGGTAAAGGAGTGAGAGAGTTGTTGATTGTAAAAATTAAATAAGTGTAATAGGACAAATGAGAGCAGGAGTGAGAGGGTTGATTGCCTAAGTAACTTTGGTTGCTAACTAGCCCAACAAGCAATTCACTTTATTATACAAGTAACTACCACATCACTCATATTCTTGAAATTCCCACCAAGAACCCAGGATAAAGA
The DNA here is from genome assembly GCA_024138025.1 of Combretum micranthum. Lineage (NCBI taxonomy): Eukaryota > Viridiplantae > Streptophyta > Magnoliopsida > Myrtales > Combretaceae > Combretum > Combretum micranthum. Next base: position 687,432 of record JAMXBD010000015.1, on the reverse strand, counting down.
CGTTCCACTTTTGCCGACATGATATACACGTGGCATAGATAGTAATATGTCATTGGCACATCAACATTATTAATAGATTTTACTTAAATAAGAGAGTTATATTTATGTATTAATAACCTAGATAAAAAATCAATATTTAATTGGTCTAAATAACTAATTTATGTATTGATACAATCGCATGTATATTAATTAAGTTAATTTAAAAATAAAAATATTTAAATAAAAGAAAAGAATGTTGAATTAAAAAAAAAAAAACTAGTGTTGGCCTTAAGGTAGCCAAAAAGTACTTTTTAATTTACAAGCTTTTCTTGGTTTTATTTTCATCTATTTTTTTTATTTATTTTGTGTGAGACCTTATAATTTTCTAATGATAAAATACAAATTATAATGAAGTGGAAATACTATAATAGCTAGTCACACTCTCAAAATATTAAAGATAGGAAAATTCTATGGTCATGTCACTATGCTCATACTATACCCAACCGTGATTGAACTACTAAAATAGTTAATATTCCAATTACTATATTTATTTTAATAGTTAGATAATTGACCAAACTGTCCTATTGACGAGACCATAAAAACTTCCTTAAAGATAATGAATATTTTAGTCTTTAATATGCAAACTATAATAAACGATAACCTTCTACGAACTTGAAAGATCAAATATGGTGTTGTTTTGAGTTATATTCAGGCATAGGTTCAAAAGAGATAGGATAACTAATTAAGGTCCTTACAATAATAAAATGGGCAATTTTAATCTGCATAGAATAAAATATATTAAAGCAAAACAATATATTAGATCTACATGAACTCTTGGAACACCAGGGCTTATTATTATTATTATTATTATTATTGATTGCATTAACATCAAGCATACATTTGAACTTTTTATGGTTGATATGTGTATGTGCTTGTAGGGTTACATACTAGCTATCACTCATTTCTTTTTAAGATATGTTTTTCAAGCATAGGAGATAAAGGTTTATTTCGGCTATGATTTCAAACATGGTCAAGGATCAACAATAATACATCAATAGATTAATTTGGAATTGTTAAGAAATTTGATTTCGCAGTTGATTTGTATTTACAAAGTCGAAGTTTGTTGCATAAGTGATTTTGATACGAGGATTTGAAGTATATCATTATGTAATGTCAAGCGTAGATTTTGATTTTTGATCCAATTTCCTTTAATCAAATTTACATGAAACCCTAACTTATTTGACATGACCCTCGACTAAGAATTAAAGAAGATTTTGAATTTTAAAAATATTTTGGAGTTGTCACCTGGATAAAACTAAGAAAAACTAAATCAGGATAAGTGGGTGGGTTGATCCTCATTTTGCTACTGATCTATGATAAAAATCAATTTTAAAATGAATTTCGAAAAAGAAATAGAGATGATGAGTCCAAGGCCTAACCTATTAAAACCTAAATGATTATCATCTTTAACTTTCTAATTTTGAATTGTTCCTGAAATAACCTAAGATTTAAACTATTAAATCAATTTATATGCATATTTGTTTATTGATTTCATGATTTAAATTATTATATTTGAGTTATAATAATTTAATATGACGACATGACAAATTATTAGTATTTAAATATGTAAAGAACTTAATCATATATGTGTTAAATTGAATAAATCGCATTATAAGATGTGTGCATTATTTGATGCAATGAAATCAACATTCCTTTTATTTTAACTAACGCCCAAAACCCATCTTTTATTTAACAAACCAAGCCCCCACACACACATGACCCAAAGCCCATATTCAAGCTCCTTCTATAGGCTTCTAAAATGTCTCAAAAGTAAAAAAGAAATAAAAAATATCAACATCTCAAAACAGACTCTAAACCATCATTTCTCTCTCTTTCCATCTTCAATATCTTCCCAAATACAAATAAGTTCAAAATTCACCTCAAAATCTCTTCTAAAGCTTGCCCCATGAGTTTTAAATAAAGAATCAAGATAAGGAACAAGTAGGAGAAAGAATTTAAGCCAAGAAAGTAGAAAGAGAAGCTTGATTGATTCTAGTGTCTATAAAAGTGAGTAAAAGTGATTTCTTATATGTTTGTTTAATTATAGTTTTTAGTTGATGTTGAGGTTAACTAAGAGTATAACTTTGATAATTTAGACAAATTAATGATATACTAACATGTATGTTGAACTAGATATGCAAATAGATATATGTACTATAGGTGTTTGAAGAAATGAATTTTGAGTTTATGATGAATTGAAATGTGTATTGATGTTGTTAGTGGTAAATGTAGAACTTTAGCAATTTGGTTGATAATAGAATTCACTAAGCATAAGTCACAAACTTATTATTTAGGTTAAGATTGTTATACATGTACATGAGAAATGAACATATAAGTACAAATAACCTTGATGGTATTTGATATTGTGTTTATAAGTTAGCTCTAACATGTTTTTACAAACAAATAAGACCTTAATAAAGAGTTAGTAGGTATTAGACTTCAAAAATTTTGAAACACGTATCAAAAGATCAATACTCTGTTCATCACAGGCATGTTCGAGGCCGTTATATCCTCGAAATCATATTTTCTTGATGATCACGGCCATGGCGTGGCCCCTGATCTCCTCTGAATGCTTTCAAAAATATGAAACGGCTTTGATCACCACCGTTACGAAAGTGGTTATCTCCTATGTATGGTTTTTAAAGCTAGCTTATGGCGGTTACCTAGACCATGATCTCCTCGGATGCTTTTTAGAGAAATTTTTTGCAAACAATCATGGGCGATTGATTAAAATCACCCACATCACTATCGTGATAAGGGGAATGATCTATTACAGGCATGACAAGGCAATGACATGCATTACAGCCCAAGATCACGACTGTGATGGTGTCCATGATATCCATCACAGCCTTTGTCACTGACGTGACACATCATCTGGTATTGTTCCTACAAAAATAATAAAAATAAATAAATAAATGAACAATAATAATAGATGAATGAATAGTAGAATGTGATAAGTATATTTGTATGTATATGAATATGAGACTATATGATGATTTGAATCTTATTTAAGTTTGATAAAGGTTTTATGATTTAGTATTCAATTATGGATTAATAATGTTTCATATGAAATGATTTTCCTCAACAAGTTCCAATACCCAGTTGGGTTTGAATACAAATCTTTTACTTGATAGATCCAATTATCAAGAACGTAGTAACATGTTTGTTGAATATTAGGTTAAGCATTACCTAATCAATCCTAATTAAAGATTAACTTAAAGACTTATTTGAATTATTTGTGCGTGTGCCATTGAATTTGGTCCGGGGAGCGGTAACCCTGTTAACAAGGTTAACATGATAGTTAAGCGCTTAGTCCACCTCTATCATGATGTAATGACTTTCATAAATGGCTCAGTGGGTAATTGATAGGAGGAACAGTATCGGTGTAATATTTGCTTATTCTTATGAGGAAATAATATGATTTAGTTAACATTTTATGGGTACAATTGAACTAAGTGATGCTATGGATTAAGTTAAGTAAAGTTGAGTAACAACCGTGGATCCTAGATGAGATTATTATTTGTAAAGTTATGTAAAAGATATAAGTATTCGGCCTGCTTATATCAACTCCCTAAGCAACTGCTATTACTCAAGACCTTGGAACCCTTAAAATTGCAATCGGAGTTCACATACTCAAGTGTTGAAATGTTTTACTTTAACAAAGATAATAATTCTATTTCTTGCATTGCATTAGTTAGGATTGTGTGTCAGTTTATATTTTTTGTGTTGCTATGTACTGGTCCTCTGGCTGACTTTTTCCTCTACAAGTAATGATGATGATGAGTATTATGATGACTTAGCTTATGGTACCGATTGGGAAGCTTTTCTTGATGAATGGGGCGATTAGGATGTTGGACTACTCCATAATGTTTTTTCTTCGAAGAAGACTTGTATAAGACCCTATTTGTGAAATGTAATATTATAGACTATAGCTTTTTCATAAGCCTATGTTTTGTTATGTAAAATACTCAAGTTTTTCCTATTATGTATATTATGAGTTTGGCTTTGTAGCCTTTGAAATACCATGGATAATGGTGCTATTTTACATTTTAATATAAATTTATCTACTCTTAAATGAGTAGTGTTTGTAAAGTTTTGCATAATGATAGGTTGATCAAGCAATGAGCATAAACTCTTTCCTTTTGAATAATCTTACGTATAATATCTTCATGTATTATACGTGATTGAGGACTTCGCATGTAATGTTTTTAATATAGTACATGCTGAGTCCTTACAGAGTGGTATCAGAGCTATATTTATGCAATTACTTATTCAATATAAAATAATAGGAGTTGACTTAACCTTAGATGTGCTAAGCTACGTAGAGGAAAATGAGGATTTTGTTTGAATGATGTGTACTATTGGTTTGTTTACTTTGATTAATGTTAAAAGGAATTTATTTGAATCTCGTTGAATAATGTATAACTTGTTATCTATATTCTGGATATATGGTGTGTGTATTTATAAGGATGGACAGGTCAAGAAGACAGGGTCAGCAACAGCCAGAAAGAGAGAATATGCCTCCTCCAACAACTACTCCAGCCTCTAATTCATCTTCTAATACAGCTTCAACTACTATTCCTTCTCCAGCATTGGCATTACAGATTAAACTCTATAACTACCACAGATGCCACCATTCCCACAAATGCCTCAAGTACCTATGGGAGATCTAAACACAATGTGCATCATGTTCTGAAATATGTTTGCTATAATGCAACAGTATCAGCACATGATGTACCGACAACAGCAATAGTTATGCAACAATACAATCCACAGGTTGTTGGGAAAAGGGATAATGTGCAAATGGGTGATCAAAATGATCAAGTCAAACTACATGACTTTGTTAGATTAGTACATGATTTTGATGGGATTGTTTTAGATCCAACAATTGTACAGAATTGCATAGAAGAATTGAAGACAACGTTTCTTGCTTGTGAAGTGCCTAAAAATAGAAAAGTGAATTTAACAATTTATATGCTGAAGAAAGACGCCTATAATTGGTGGAGACTTGTAAGCAAGAATCTAGTGAGGCTAATTGCTTGGATTTGATTTAAAGAATCTTTCTTCCTACAATACTTTCTAGACATAGTTCGAGAACAAATGATTTCTAATTGATTAAGTTTAAGGCAAGGAAGTAAGAAGATTGATGAATATCACTCTAAGTTTTGTAGATTGTTGAGATTTGTGGGTGAAGGATACAACGATAAAAGAATGAAAGTTCAAAAGTTTCAGAATGGGTTAAATTTAGAAATCAAATGTGCAGTTTAGGATGTTCCAACTTTCGACATTAGTCGATGCGGTCACTAAAGTAAAGTTAGCTGAACAAATTTTGAATGAGAACAAGACACAACATCTTTAAGAAAGAGACCTGCATGATTCGCTTCTTATAGGAGATATGAAAGTGCAAGCAAAGGAAAGAAGCCATACTTGGGCAAGAAGATGAATACATGGTTGTTAGCAAAAACTTCCACTCCTCCTATTACTCCTGAGAGAATATGCCATAGATGTTATGGACCTCATGACAACCAATGTAATTGGAATATGAAGGCGTGTTTCGCTTGTCGCAAAGAAGAACATCGAGCTCTGAATGTAGAAATCTAGTATTACAACCTATTTTATGTGCCTACTATAAACAAAGAGGACACTACATACATACTGTGCAGTTAAACCTAAAGGTGATGGCTTTAATTTGGGGAAAGGAAAGATAGCAGCAGAGTGTTTGTGTTACAAATATAAAGAGACTCCTTCTGTTAATACGTTGGTAGGTACTTTGTTAATAGCAAAGTATCATGCTTATACTCTACATGTAATAAATTAGGTAACAACATTCACATCAACTTTACAAAAGTAATTTTTTCCTTTTTTAGAGTTGTTTGTTAGGTGCCTACGTATCCGGACCCACTATTTGAGATCAAAACGTAGTTCTTTTAATGAAAAAATTAATTTATTGGTTAACTTTAGAAACTTCAAATATTATCACTTTAAATCCATTATATTTAATAATTTGCAAATTTAACTTTTTTATATAAACCATAAATCTATCAAATTAGATTTTTGCAATTTATGAAAACTCATATTTTCTAAGTGACAAAATATTTTGAATAATAATCATGCATGTATCAAATTAACTTATATGTCTTTACAAACCAAGTCATCATGAATTATATCAATTTTCAACATGTTAACTAATACAAAGTGGACTCATGTAATTATACTCATTGATATGGCTAAATTTCATGACAAGATCTAAACTTATGATATAATGAATATTTATTTACATGATTCAACATGGTATAATGAAATACAATTCAATATTATCATACTCAAAATTTTCATACCAATATTACTAAGACAAAAAAATTCATAAACATGTACATAGAATTACAAAATTCATGTCAAATCTAAAATTATCATAGCAATATGAATATTCAAAGACTATTATGATACCACCTATTATAAACCTAAAACTTTCAAAATTTCATGTATTCATTACATCATGGCATAATCACGAATTTCATATTGATAATTATTAATTGAACATTGCATGGTAAAAATTAAATTTATATCAACAAGAGTATATTATGACGAAAATCAAATTTATATTAACAAGGTATCATGATGAAAAATTCTATATTAACAACTTATCAATATATACATTACGATGAATCAAATTTTTACAAGGGTCAAATCATGGGATATTACTAATCAAATTATCATACATGGTATATCATGTTTTTTATTCAAGAGCTTCATATCAAATCGCTATAGCAATATATGTACCATGGAAAAAATAGTATATCAATACATACGTTATGTGAACCATCAACTCAAATATGCATATACATCATGGTAAGTAAAATTACATATTGAATCATAAAGACAATAATTATTCACGAAATCATGCATTGTGACATAAAAAGAAAAGTTTCATATGAAACAAATCAAAAGTTTTAGGGAAATTTATAAGGCTAAATTTAATCATTTAAAAAAAAAAACCAATATTCATTAAATTTTAAAGAAAATTTTAATCTTATTAACAATTAACTTTACATTTTTTTTTATTTGAAGGGAAACAACACGTCACACACATATATATAATAGCAATTTTTTTATTATTCTAAAAATTATAATATTTATTATTACAATTTAGTTTTATTGCTATTATTGATATATGTTATTGTTGTTGTTGTTGTTATTCTTATTAAATAATAAATAAAGTAAAATAAAAAGAAAAAAAAAGGAAAAGGAAAACCATGACTTACTTATGGAGGGAGATGCTTAAAGTTATAGCTTTCACCTATTCCCTTGGACTAGGCTTGGTATTACTAGGAAGGGAGTTCGATTGTCACTCAAACATCAACTTCATTAACTAGCTAATCTCTTCTCAAGACTATAAATAGAAGCTTCGTGATTACGATGTCTTGCCTTGGAGCTTTGAATGAATTGAGCCATTAGATCTTCAAAGCCAATTTTTTTCTCTTATTGTGGAGGCCATATAGAATGATGATGGTAAGTCAGGGGAGGGTGGTGGGGTTGGATTCAGGTACCTACAACAATGAAGGTGAGTACCCATCAGAGGAGGGTAGCAAAGCTAATGGAGGGGTATCGAATAGAATTAGAGTGAACCAACAACCACTCCTGTGCTGACGTTTTCATTTGAAAAATACCCAAGGATAGTGTTCCCGGGTGCCAGCAGCAAGGGAGGCAGGTGTCGGTCAAAGAAAGATAGCGGAGATGACAGAAGGGTATCGATCGGAATCATTAAGAACTGATAACCACTCTGTGCTGGCATTTTCATCTAACAAACACCCAAAGGTAGTGTTTTTATGCTTCTAAGGCAACATCAGTGCAATGAACACCAACAATAGCCTTCTGATGGCTATCAGAGTAGATTAAACCTATTGTCTTGTATATCTCGAGCTTTAAAGACTCCAGTAACAATTAATTTGCCTGGAATTCCCTATATCACAAGAAACAAACACATCAAACCATGAAATCCTAATTTGAAGTCATAAATTTTGACTTCGAAATCAAAGGGAAATTAGAGCAAACTGTGAGAAGGTTATAATGTTAGTGTCTTATTTGCAGTGCTACGATTACAAACTTGGGCTCAAAGCTTACTAATTTTATCAATTTGTGCCTGGGGTATTTTAGTTATTTTGAGCACAAAATTTGGGCTTTTCTTAAATTAGAGTGTGATTTCCTAATTATATTAGATATTTGATACTTATACACATATTAGAAATGTCTTATATCTTTTAACTTGCCTGAAAAGCTTAAATTTGACGCGGACTGTGATTGTTTAGAAAAGTAAAAATATGACTTTTCCTAATTGTCAAGCTCCAATTTGGTCTAGAAAAACTCCACGAAATCTTTATAAAAAAATGGTATCAATTGAAAGCCTTTCATGTCTAGTTTGCAATTTCACCATCAATTTGGTGAAATTGCAAACAAAATCGAGTAAAAAATGACCGCAAATTGGATGGATCAAGCTAGTTCTATGTGGCTAGAAGTGAAGGTTGAAGTGTGTCATGCCGACATTAGCATTTGATTTTTAAATTCTTTTATTATATTTTAAGCTTATAACTTAAGAATACTTAAATTAATTTTTACTACTTAAATGAATCCTAGATCAAGTATATCACATTAAACTCAAATAATTTTTTAAACGCTTATAAAAATTACAATTTTTATGCCATTCTCATATTTGAAACTATTAAATTATGGAATTTTTAGTTTAACATGACATTTTATTTCTATTATATAAACATAATTTTAAACTTGATTGGGAAAAAATGGGGTGTCCATATATAATATGAATAATGAGAATGCGATAGATTTTTCAAGACATTTGGTTTGGCATCAACTTTATTAGCTTTATCATCTTCAAAAAGTTTTCATGGAAAAGTCTCACTTGCCAATGGGTGCAAGTAAATATGGTAAAAGGTGGCACAATATATTTGAGAATTCAAAATTCGATCAAATATACACTTTAATGGTTTGCAAATCTAATTAGTAAAACTAAAGAACTCAAAAAGTTAATATAAGAACTTTGACACTATTTAAAAATGGCTATTGAGTAATAGGTGGCCCTTAAGGGAGTCACACCACCTACTACTACAAACAAGTTGAAACACATGCTTTTATATGTCGTTTTAGCCCATCTTAGATTTATATAGCCATATCTACCGTCTTAATTAGAGTCAGGGGTTACTAATAATCACCTATAAAGAGTTGTTTGAAAACTCCCTACACTTGCTTAGGTGATTGGTGGCCACCCCAACAATTCTTCTTTTTTATTTCAGGGATAATGTCACAAATAATGCCTAAATTTTAAAATAATGTGCAATTAGGTATATGAATTTTGAAATTAATCAATTTAGTACTTGAATTTTAAAATTGATCAATTTGATACCTTAAAAACTCTTAAATTAATCAATTTAGTACCTTATAGTACTTGATAGAGGTACTATTTGCGTGTATGAAAAGTTATTTTAGGTATTAAATTGATCAATTTTAAAGTTCAGGTACTAAATTTATCAATTTCAAAGTTTAAGTATCTAATTGCATATTTTATCGTACCATTTATGACATTAACCCCCTTTTTTATTATTTATGTATGTTTTTTTTCCCTTTTTCTTACTTTTATATTTTTTTTTCTATTTTATCTCATTAATATTTGTTTACTTATATTAGTTATTTAAATAATTACATAGATAGAATGAGACACTACAATGTGTCAAATAACAATGAAAAAATCAACACAATTAACAAAATCCAATTTTATATGTTTCATCAAATGTTGAGGACTCAAATAGGAGGTGAAAAAGGTTAGGGGCTCAAATAAAGAAATGGTAAAACGTTGAGGGAATCATTGTAGCAATAGAACCAAAGCACATTTATGATGTCGATGAGTAGTATGATTATTATGACTGCGAGAAGCTTTGTGTAGAAAAATATTAATGTAATGGATTATCCTCTGTCTAGGTTTGAGCCCATGACAACTATTTATGACCTACATGTAAAAACTATAAGCAAAGACTTGAAGGTGATGAAATGTCCCTCTCCAAAGGTAGAAGAGGCAAGACATTTTAATCAACAACAAGCTTGTGAGGAAAAAGACTAGGAATACAATGAAGGTGAACTTATCAATGAGTCACTAAGGCCAGTTAAATCTATAATTTTTTATTAATATTTTTCTACAGTTACAAATTTATATTGATTGTCACACCCCATAAGGCATCTTATTTGTGACGCTTCACCATATACCATACTAAAGTTGTTGATGAATGACTCTCTTGTCACTCAATAACTTCCAATGTCGTGTATAAGGTATGCTCACCTTCTAGGGTAGTACCGGTATATGGCAATCACAAAGTCTACATTAAAAATGCAGCAGTAATAGTGATTTCAAGATATAAAATGCATGAGCAAGTAACATATATTCCTTCTATGGATAAAGTAGGGACAGTAGAGCCCACAATACATAATGCTTGAAAGATAAAATAACAGGGGTTTAAGAGTATCACAGAGTATCTAAAATTTCGAGTATCTAGAATTAATGCTGCTAAGTATGACCACTAATCTTTAGTTTGAACAAAACAAACATAAATATAAACATGCAGTGTTAAGCATACTTAAAAGTAAGCTAAATTGGCTAGCTCGTTCCGTGGGTTAGGCCAGGCTAGCCCACTGGCCCAAAAAAAAGAAAGAAGGAAAAGTTTAAAAGTAAGAATAATATAATAACATATTAATGATTATTTATGTATATTATGGAAGAAGATAGATTGATACACGTACCACAAGTATTATAACATCTTTTAAATATATATTTATTGACTTAAACATAATATGATATATATATATATATATATATATTCTAATTTTCACATAATCTAACATAAAAATTAAAAATAATAATAATTTTAGCTCGCAGTTGAGTCGACCTGTTTACCCACCCCTATAAATACATCCCTTCAAAATACAAAAGCCCTACTCTTAGTCGCTCCATTTTCCCACATGATCCTAAAACCTGTAATAATGACATGGGATATCCTTCGACTAGGTGTGTCACAAATAGTACAGCAATAATAAAGATCTGCAAAGGAGTCTACTACAACTAGCTGAGTTACATCCTCTCATATTATACTTTCATGCATTGTTATCAAACAATTATTAACAAATAGGTGCAATGCAACAACCACATGAGCAAACATTGTAAACTCCTTGATTTTAGGGTAATCTTAAAGGTGAATCTTAGATTTGGTATTAGAACCAAAACCCTAAAGTCAAACCGAGTCAACACTAAACTCTAGACTTGATCAAACATGAATCAAAACCTTAAAATATCAAACAAGCTAGATAAGTTATGAAAACCGTAAAATTAAAACGAGCTCAAGTCCTTACCCTAAAAATGTTGGTTTTCTCGAAACCCTAATCGTTCTAAGCCTTTTCAATAACGGTTTTCTTATCCGATCATAAACACGTAAATGAAGGCAATATAATCCAGTAAACAAATAATAATGAATTGTTTTTATAATATCATATCGGTATATAAAAATGTTAGTTAAACAACTTATACTTATATTTTATCTTCTACCGATAAATATTCCCCATTTCAATTACTATTTATTTACTATTTATCATTATTCACTACTATTCATATCAATTACTTTTTTCTTACACTCTTATATACCTATTTTTACACTTATATAAGATACTGTTACACATAGGGCTGGACAAAAAAATTGACCGAACCTAAAACTGGACTGAACCTAATCAAACTGAATAGAAAAATCGATTTTTTAAAGATTGTTTGGGTTTGGATAAGCAGGTTCGATTCGCGATTCGGTTCGTAATCCCAAATCGATCCATGTGGTTCGAACTGATCTGTGCAGTTCGAACCGAATCGCATCGCATTTATATTAAGAAAAAAAATTCAACAAGAATGTGTGACGGTGGCTTCTGGCTTGCATTGATCTGTAAGAAAAAAATGGCCTAGCCCGTTATATTTAATTTAGGGCATTTTTAGTCCAAGCTGTCTTGTACTCTTCCTTCCTCCTATTCCTCTTTCTCTTTACCTCTTTCACTTTCAATGTTTTTACCCCCAATTTGTACGAAATGGTGGAACACACCACTACATTAGCATACACTAGGCAATAGCACCACTCATCACTCATTAGTTATCAATCATCAATCATCCCTTTCCTCCCCGTCTTTCCTCGCTTTGTTTGCATCTCTGACCGCCATGCTCCAGCTCATACAATCTGCCCTCCTATAGTCACTGTTCGTCCTCATCAGTCATCAACCTTCAACCATTATTGTAGGCTTTCTTAGGTAAGTCTGCTTTCTATTATTGTACGTTGTAACATCCAAATAGTAAAAAGAAAAAAAAAACATTTATTGTTATAGAAGCAAGTCCCGATTTCTATTTTTATGTCTGTAGTCTAGAATAAAACTAGGCATGTGGGCATCATTTTCTTTCGTGTAACGTGTTGTAGTTGTTAATTTTCTTCTATGAAATTCCCCGATAGAGTTGCTATGTGTGTCCGTGTGTGTGTGTTGTGTGTGTGTGGCCAAGGATAAGTTGGTCATCTCATGTCTAGATTGAGATTTTCAAGAAAAAGGAAATAAGGGTTTTCAAGGAATTGGAAGTTCGAAAGGAGCTTTTGTGAAAAGGTAACAAATTAGATTTGAGAGCTTTCAATGGCCAAAAAATGATTTGAGAGCTTCATTTTATTTATAGATTCGTATTATACGTCGATGTGGTAGATGTTTGTGGGCTACACATGGATGGTGCAAAAGAAAGATAGGCTAATTGGCCATTATGGTATATGGTCAAGTTTAGATGGTTGACTCCACTTTTTGCAATGAGGTGATTATAATAATGAAAAACCAAAGTAAAAATGGGAAACAATATATTGTATATCTAGGACACTTTTTAAACAATACGGCTTTTCTCAAATGTTATGATCCTTGAGAATTCTCTTTTGGACTTATGATTTGAATCAAATATCGAACTGTATCAAACCGCATTTTTTTAGGTTCGAAAATTTAGTGAACCAAACCACATAGATAGGTAATTTTATAAAAGTAATCGAACCATAACTTTAGGTTCTATTCGGAGGGTGAACCAGACCAAACCATACCATGTCTACCCCTAGTTACATATATCTAGTCTAACATACTTTACATTACTTTTCATAATCTTTTCTTTGATTTTTTTCTCTTCTCTCTCTCCCCCATGTAGTGCTGACCACCCCCCTATGTGGCGCTAACTCCCCCTCCCCTTATATTTATTTATTTTTCAATTTTCTTTTTTAATTTGCTCCTTTCTCTCTATGAATACCCATTCATTCCCTCGCTATCCACACTGTACTTCTACTCTCTCTTTCATAAACTCTCCGTGTCTCTTTGTCTCTCGGCCCTCTCCCTCTTTCACACCACACACATCTTCTTTATAATTTATCTCGGTAAATCTTCTAAAAACTCATCTCATATCATGTTCAAAAAGCTTGTATGAGTTTTCATGCAAAATCCTAAAGAAAATTCTCTATTATGATGCTCAAAACTAGAGATAGAAATCCATGAATTTCATCTTGACTCAAATTTATGTTTATATTGTTTACTTTTATGCACTCTAACCTAGCTTTCATATAAGTATTTATATGTATACACACTTAAACTTTTTACAGCATATTGCTCACTAATAACATTAATTTATTTATGTTCTTTACATTTCAAGTGAATTATTTTCTTATCAATTTATTTTATTTGAGAGTTGGCCACTTCAAGTCTTAAGAACTAGTCCTAAATCTAGTCTTAGACTATCCATAATTAATTCTTAGGGGACTTATCAATTTCAAAGTCATAGGAAGCCTTGTCTAATATAAGACTCCTATTTTAATTTTCATGCTATCTTGGTGATTTGTCCATCTCAAAGTCTTGAATATAATCAAAAACTCCCATCACCTTTATGTTCTTATCTATTATTCTTGCCAAGATTTTATTTCCTTTTCTTATTCATGATCATCTTAATGTCGAAATAACCATAATTTTATTTTGTATTCATACGCATGAAAAGTTCTCATAGTGATGTTATTATTTTATAAGTTTGGAACCTAAAATGCAATGCTGGCTAAACGTCTCTAAATTAAAAGTAAGAATAAGATGATGATTTGGGAGTGTCACTATATTCACTTACTGATTTAGAGGGCCTAGCATGATATAGAAATTCATGAAGTTATGAATCTCCACATGTTAGTAATCTTTTATTATAAAATATTTTCTAAAACTCATTTTCAAGACATGGATAATCATTTACAAATAAAAAATTTGAAAACAAAACCACCTCTTATTTCTCAAGAATTTTCTAGACCTATAGGTATAAAAAGGGATGTGAACTTTGATTTTTCTTCTCAAATCAAATGATTTTAATGTTAATCAAATGAAAAAACAAGAAACAAGCCTTTGCCTAAGTTTCTTTAAATGCTAAGATTCTAAGCATGATTATAGAAATTTTTGCAGTTTGATATTCGTTTTCTTGAAACCACATGAGGATCAATGTTTTGCAACTTTGATATTCTTTTCTTGAAACCACATGAGATCAATGTTTTGCAAACTAAGTTTTCAAATAAAAATTGTTATAAAATCTTTAAGAAGACCAAAACTTTCAAAGAAGTAAAACAAATATAGGACCTCATTTTCAAGTTTGAATCATGCATTTGTAAAGTCTTAAGAAACAAAATTTTACTGCAAGTTTTCAAAGTTTATTATCCAAGAGCCTAGGTTTCCTAACTTATTGACAAAGGCTATTTTAGTAAGAACTCTATTTAGCAACATCAATAAGATCGTGCATGTGTTATGAATCATTATTATGTTTCAATTATGTTTGAATATAAGAATAATAAATACTTGACTTAGAGAGTCTATATAAGGTGAAACTTGTGAAAAATATCAAAATGGAGTTGAATAGAGGTATGGACGTAATTCGATCAGTCTGTTCTGAGACCAAAATAACCTTAAATGTTTGAAATAACCTTAGAAATGGATAGAACATTTGAAGTGAGTAGAAATCAACTATTCATATACGAAATTCAAGTTTAAAATGAGTAAGTTATGGTCAATTTAAGGTTGAAACTTAGTAACTAAGAATTCTACAGAGAATTAGTTTACTATAATAAAGTTTCAAGTAAGACTATATGAGATACTCATTTAGGGCATTTCTTTTGTTCAAATAACGAGGATAACGAAGTGCTCTTTCTAGTGAACTACTTTGATTAAGAGTTATGGCTGAGTGAGTTTATCCTATACTTTACATATCTCGTGTATGCTTGTAAAGTAGAGTACTAGAATATAGAGAAAAGATAAAATGGATTTGCATGTGAGTTCATCTTGGGGTTATGCTTGTGTTTAATTGTGCCTGATCAATAAACAACAAGTATATCAGAACCTTAAATGGTTGATTTGTGCACTTTGTTTCCATTATCATGTTGTTATGTATGTGATTAGTATAATGGTCGCCCCAAGATTAAAATTAACATGTTTGGAAGTTAATTAATAAAATGATCATACATGGCACATTATCGAGTCTCATTCATTTTCACTGCTACTCCTACGCATGGGACCAGATGGATTAAGTGCTCTGCTCCAGCATGAGAAATTAAATCGTTTGGGGAATACGAACTCATGGAGGAGCTACGTCGGATCGATTGCTTTAGGTAAGAAGCCTAGGGACTAGTAGTGGTGGTTGGTTGGTTGGAACCTAAATGTTCATTAAAATTTTAGTAATTGTACGGACCTTTTTCAAAGCATTCCCTAATCCTTGATATGGAGGGCATAAATCCATTCTATGTATGGTTTCCAGATAATCATATGTATTTGTAATCATATGGATGTCACATTTCATATGTTTGATTAACAAACTTGTTTGTTGTGGTTTATGGGTACATTATTATAGGAATTTTCTCACTAAGAAAGTTATGCTTATAATCTTATAGATTTTTGTTGGCCCATGAGCATTTGTGGCTATATCCAAGGGGAAGGATTTGCAGGGTAAGTTGGTGACCTATGAAGACTTTGATGATGAGGATAAAGTAGTATTAGTTTCTTTGTAAAGACTATGTTTAGCTTTTGAGAGATTTGATGAGTTGTAACATTTAATACTTTGATGGGGATATGCCCTTTTGAGATGTAAGACTAAGATCTTTTGAGTTATGTAATTTATGTTTAGTAATACTTGCATGCTATTATATTGTTATCATCTTAAGTTGCATAACTCCATCAGCATCCCATTTGGTTGTGAAAGTATATCTTGTACATGATATTGAAGCCTTCACATGATTAAGGTAGTCATTTTTAAGCTTTAATATTATGTAAAGTGGACCGTCATGTTTAAAGTACCCTTTGGGACATGATAAACACATACAATCTATCAGTTCGATCATACATAGTACATATATATGTCGTTCGTGACTCAAGTAGGTGAAGTGTGTGTTGTTGCCATAACCTAACACGAGCCCATTAGTTCCATGTATTAAGAAATATTGAGTATTTTGTAAAATGCTTTATAAAATTGAATTTTATGATTTCTCAAATGGTTTTCAAATCCTGAGATGTTGTATAAGATCATAAGTCAAGCCTCCAACACAATTCTACCCATAAAGCCATTTCTCATAGGACTTAGTTCCCTATAGTGAAAATAAATACACAGATTTAACCATGTTGACTGATCTACTTAATGTCATACTAGCTATTTGAAGATGCAAAATATATGATATGCATGATCATTTAATAATGAAAGGCTGAATAATTGTGAGATCATTTTTACATGATCAAATCAATTTTTTCATGGACACTTAAATCAATATTACTAATGCAAACAATATGATTGTGGTCAATTTCGATCTTAGTTTAGCACACTCAAGCAATTCAAGCATAAGCAAGCCTAGAGCTCAATATGAATACAATTTTATTCTTTATATTTAATGTGCTAAACTACACATATAAACAATGTAATAATCATAAAGAACCCACTTTGCCATGTTTATAGATCGAAGTAGTCCTCAGAATAAGGGTCCCATTGCTCGATATCTCTTGAGTACAGTAAAAATTTTGAAGATTGCATAAAGATTAACAATAAATAGAAATTTGGTAACCTGAACTATAGTAATTTAAGTTTTTATTTGTAGTTTTACTACTAAATCTTTAATGGTTGGTGTCTATTTCATTTTACATTGGTCTTTTACGAGTAAACAGTCAATTTGACACATGTTTCCAAGTATTTTCCATTGGTAATATTACTCATACCAAAAGGAGGACTTTAATGCCATAAACCAGGGATGTTAGATTGTGAATCAACATGAATTTTTGCAAAACTCTAACATTTTCACATCTTCGTTTTACAAAATCACTTCCAATTCCAATTATATCCAAGATCCAACCCCTAAGCATGGTTATTAGGGATTTTATTTGATTTCAAATAAGTCTTGATCACAAGACAAAAGGAATACACAGTCACAAACTATCCTAACTTTTCCATGTTAAATATAGCTTATTCCTACCATTAGCTCTAATTATTACTTCATAACTCTACTGAGCTAGTCACAAAAGTGCAGCTCCTTCTCTCTTGTTTTCATCTCCGATCAGAACGTAGAAAGGGCGGGCATTTAGATTACTTACTTTCTTGTAAGAGCAAAGGGCATTGATCTCTCTTAGGTTTCGCTTCCATTAGCTACTAAGGAGTCACCGCACAAAGACGATCTCGAATACTTCGCCTTCTGGAAGTCTTTTTTGACGCAACAAGAGGAAAAAAAATTCTTACATAGTTTCCATTGCAAATTTTATAGTCTAGGAGGGTATCAAAATGCATTTCTTCCTTTATGTTATGGTTCTCAACCTACAAGTAACAAGAGAGGCCTTATGACGTAACACACTTAGCCAGGTCTCAAGTTCTTGCTGTCAAAGTTACACATCTCTTTAACCTAAGAGTGAAATGCTTACTTGGATGTTTGGCACCTAAGGAACACTTAGATTTTCTCTTTTTTTTTCCTCTTGATGTTCACATGAAACAAGATATTGATGACATACGTTGCTATTGTTTCCTTAAGGTTGAGTGGCGAGAAGAACAAGTAGGAAACAACTGCCACAATATCCTGATTGTAAATATGGCTATGACTTATCTCATTTTGTATTAACAAGGATTAAAGAAGACAACAAGCCACAATAACTATGTAGCAACTTGAAAAGAAAGGGAAGAGTCAATCAAGCAAGAAATCAGCAGTAGAAAGGAATTATATTGAATAAAATAAAACAAAAAAAAGAAAAAAGTGGCAATAGCTTATGTGGTGGTGTGTTGTTATTATTCTCTAGTCAATGTGGGAAGGGAGCAATAGCAACAACGAGTGCTTCAAAACACGCACATGTTTGTGTCCTACTTGGTTCGATGTGCAACTGGTTGTGGAAGGGCAAAACTACAGTAGCAACTGCTGGCATTATAGGAAAAAAAAAAAGAAGAGAAAGAAAAATAGTAGGTTTGTTTTATTTTGTTGTTTGCAGTTGGTAGAAGAAGGGAAAAGGTCGTAACATGAACACAATTATAAGTGTGTTGTGGTTAATAATTTTTGTTAAAACTAAAAAGGAGAAAGTAGCTAGCATGGTGGAGAAGTTGTAAGTTGTAGTAGCAATGTGGTGTGTGCTTGTTATTACGGTTTGTCGTTATTTGTGTGTTTATGTCTTGTTGTTTCGGTTTTTAGTGGAAAGAAAAAGGGATAGTAGGAAGCAAGTCACGGTGTGAAAAGAAATTGAATAAGAAGAAAATAGAAATAAAAATGTATATAGCAAATCCTAGTGTGGTTTTCCGGTGGTAAGGTTGTCTTTAGGATAGTCTTAGGTGTACTTTAGGTTGATTTTTATATACTAGCTTCCTTGATAAAATCTTCCAAAAGATTATATAAGTAACTTGTTGAAGAAAGGAAAAATCATGCTAAAATTTTTTGTTGGGTTTGGTTAATTTGCTCATTAAAGAATTTATCTTGATGTAAATAATTAAGTAAGGCTTTGTATGAAATTGGAATTTAGTTGATGGTCAATTTGTTTGGGGCACTACACTTAGTTTGAATTGGTTTCTTTAGGATAGAATTTAGTTAGTTGATGTGTAATATAGTTTGGTCTACATAGGAAAATCAAGATGATATAGATTTTGATGATGCAAGGTCAATGCCTAAGTATAGTGTATAGTGTATATATGGTAAATTTTATTTTTACACGATTAAGGTTTTGAACATATTGATTTAGCTTTTAGAGCCTAAAATTAGAATTTTGATTAGTCCGACTTACTGGGTTAGCAATCGAAATTTTTAAGGACTTATAAGAATTAAAGGAATGAATCTTCAAATCTGTTATGCCTTAATAGCCTAATTATGAACCTATCGCATTATACGAGTAAGAATTCCATATAATAGAGTAACAAGAAAATTGTTTTTTCATTCCTTAGTGCTCGCTTATTTTCTTCTAAAAATAGGCACACAAAAAATCGTTTGTTTTTTTATCAAGAAAAGTGAGAACTTACATAATAGTTTTAAGGACCAAATGCACAAGTTTCTATGTATCTATACTAATATATAAATGGATAGGTGACAAGAAAACTCATATATAGGAGTAATCTACCAATGAATAGGCAACATGAGGATTTTGTACAAAAGATTTCTAAAATTTAGTAAATTTAACAAGTGATACTATGCACAAAATATGTTCAGAACCACAAACAATATTTCAGAAGGATATAGATTTAGGAAAAAAAAAATCCATAGGTTTCAACAACACTATTGTAAATACCATGCTTATTCATAAATTCTAAGCATTATACCTTCCCAAAGAACCTTTTTCCACATATGTTGTGTATGCTACATTTTGAATTTGTGTGTTAAGGGCAATATGTCCACCTTAGATTTCAAATACTTGCATATGAAAATGGTGATTAATTTTATGGTGGATCACCCGTTGATAAAGGCTTTGCAAAAATTTTGTATGAAAAATTAGTCAAAACCATGCAAACTTATTAAAATTAACATTCTGCATAAGTGGAACTTGACCAATGAACTTTTGCAAAGCACCATTGACTACAAGCACACATTGTAGAATTTTGGTTTATTAAATATCCTATGCACAAGGTTGTTGTAGGTACTAATAAATTTTCACAATTGTAAGAAAGCATTTTCTATTGTTTATTGCCTAAATACTCTTCATTGTTCTAGAAGCTATCAACATTCTTACTACACTTTATGAAGTACGACATAACTTTATGTTACAAGTTTGTGTCGATAAGATGAGTAAGAAATGGTTAGAGTATTATATAATTTCTAATGCATATCTTATTGTTATCTCTAATGCATATCTTATTGTTATAATAAGATATAGCAAAAAATAGACAAATCCGGTGATTATTTAAATTTATTTTATAGTTAAGTTAATAAGTTTCGGACACACAACATGCATACTTAATAAGTACACAACATATAGTTTGGGAGATGACTCGTGCACTCATGAATTACTTAACTAGTTTTTGCTTACAAATGATCATCAAATTCCAATAAGACCATCCCTCCCATAACCTCACAGAAGGGTACCCATGGCAGTCCCCCTATTGCTAATGTTTTGATAATACAGATTGATAAAATATAAGAGTAGTGAGTAAGGACTAGGTACCATACAAAATTTAACAACTATCTAACTTCTACTTTTGAGTGTAGTGGTAGTATAGGAATTCATGACTTTAACATATTGGATTGGTTAAAGACACATAGGAAGATATTCCCCACCCTCTTGTATGGTTGGACGAGTTTCTATTATTCTTACCTATATGGATGTTATAGCCTATAGAGAAGTATTTAGCATGACAAAGCTTATTAGATGACTGCATGACCTTTCTATCACCTGTGAAATTGAAGCACTTACTTGCATTGATGATTGGCACAAAGAGAAAAGGTGAGATTAAGAACCATGTAACACCCTAGTTTAGACACAACAAGTACTTCAATTTGCACAACTCGACTGGTGAAAGCAAAACTAACTCAACTTCCAAGCACATAGTAGGTGAGGATATTCGAATATTATGCCACAACTCAACTTAAAAGAGTATTTAATAAATAAATAAATTGGTCTTTTTCATCAAGTAGATGTTTAGAGTTTTTAGACATAATTACTCAAATCGGATTTTTTTTTAATTTTCAAAAAAAAAGGTTAAATATGTGAATTCAGTTTTTTTTTCATATATAAAGTTAATTCACCCACTAAAAATTTTCTTAAAATATAAACTACAAAAATCTATCTAATTAGTGAACATGTCACACTTAGGGAAGAACTTTTTAAAAAATCATAAAAATTATATATTTATGTTATTTATAACATGTTTCATGTAATAGAGATAAGATTCCATGTTCCGTTTTGATGTTTGTCTAATTTAAATTTTGTAAATAGGATGTCACATGAAATATTTTCCTTTAAGTTACTTGCATCCTAAATTAATCAAAAGTGGAGATAATTGCATTCATTTTTCATATTCAACCATGCTTTTGTTTTTCTTCATATTATTGACAAAAAAAATATAAATTGATTGCGCAAGAGGGATGCCATAGGCCCATAATCAACTAACCCGTAATTCATAATTCGAAAACATCATTTGCAAGGGACTGTCTACATTCTTTTGTATGAATCCAAAATAAAGAAGCAACATGCTATCAATAATAATATACACAGCATACAATAAAACAAGGATAAGTCATCCACAAAGAAACATAACACATGCTTGGTAAAGGATAAGTGGGTCACCTTTGTGCCTATAAAATCAATACTAAAGGGAGAAGAACTTTATAAATAAGTGATGGCCATGTAATAGTCAATCCAAAGCATTATCTCAAGGGTACAAGGACAAGTGCCTATTTTTGACTGGTAGCCCATGTTTGGAACAAGGAAAGCATTATTAGAGGTGAAAAAGTTTGAGATAGTTGAATATTTTAAGATATGTGATAGAGAAAGGAATTGATTTAGAAGGGAAATTTTTCTTTAGGGCCATAAAAGCATTCCCTCTATTTTGAAGGAATTATGAAGAAAATCAAAGAAAATTGTTACTATACCCTTAGATAAAAACAAACTTTAAATCATAGCAATTCTTACGGTGTTATATAAAAAATAAAAGCTATATTATTAACTTTCTTTTGGTTTTTTTCTTTTTTCCTTAATAATTACAACAGATTAATAAGGACTCGAGTTATATTATAGGAAGACAGGTTTCATACAAGCTGGATTACAAAGTCTTGACAACTTTATTTTCACCTTCATTCCTTTCAATTCTTTCCATATCCAAACAATGAATTAAGGATCTTTCTTTATTTGTTTTCTTTCTACTCTAATTTTTTTTTTTTCTCCCCATTTATGTCATTAATGCCCATAAGAGTATGCATCAACCTGGACCATAGAATTCAAAAAGGTTAACCGAAATTCATATGGCTCCATAATTGCACAACTCTCTCATGTCCAATTTCAACCAGTTGCAATCATGATACTTTAAATCACCTCTTGGTTCCATTTTTTCAGTTGTCCTGACTATTTGTTCTTTTATTTTAAGATTGATTGTCTTCTCTATATTAGTTATCCCTTTTGCCAACCAAAATAGAGATTCCTTTTTGATGCTTAACCGTATGCAATATGCATGCTACATGATATAAGTACTCAACTTGTGGTTACCAAAAACCCAAAAAATGGGTTTTGATGTTTTAATGCCAAAATTTAATGAAATTACTTTACATTTTATGTAAGTTACCTGAAATGGGAACGCGTAAGTAATTGCGGCTCTCTTCATGCTTTGACTAAACTTAATGAAGGTTGCAGCACCAGTGTCATTGAAAGTTACAGATAAGGCACAAACGTACCCCATCCCATCCCCTTGTAGGACACACTGCGACTTCAAGCAATTAATTATTGTAGGAAAGGATAATGGCAATAATGCTCTTCCTCCACTCCCTAGGCATGTTTACAGCATGACAATGTCTCTTTTCTCCATATTTTGCGTTGGAACATCCAAAGAAACCTCACAAATTGGATTCGGATTAATTAGATGAACCTTACATTTTTTTGTGTTTGAAAGAGGTGATTTCGCAAAGGGATAATGTTATAAATGATATCTAAACTTTAGCAAAATATATGATCAGGTGTTTAAATTTTGAAATTGATCGATTTAGTTTTTGAAAGAACTTACCATGTATGTCAACAGTTTATCCGTCAAGTTCTTTTAGATACTTTATTGATCAATTTTAAAGTTTTTCAAATACTAAATTGGTTAATTTCAAAGTTTGGATATTTAATTATATATTTTACTAAAATTCAGATAACTTAATATGAGTCCTTTCACTAATTATCCAGCTTTTTCTTTGCTGTATATAATTCCTTGCATCCATTCAAGCGGTTTACTCAAGAAATGGAAAGAAAAATATAATTAGATTTCTACATAAGAGGAGGAGGAGGAGGAGATTCTTTCATTACAACATGGTACTTAAAATAAGTTTTAGTTTATGTTCACTGGGATGTAAAATGTATTTAACTTTTATAACTAGATATGCATATAGGCCAACTCATAGCTTACGCTAAATGCTATTTTAATAATGGAATTAGCTAGTTAAAACATATTCAAAATTCAGCAGCGGAGCAAACTTATACTGATAGTTTCGTGAACCTTCTAAATTAAAACAATCCAACTTATTATTTAACAAATTCAATACTTCCATATGAAACTTATGTTATTCATGTAAATTTTCTTAGGTAATATATATAGTTATATGTAGCGGAACAGAAACAAATCAAAGTTTTAAGGTAATATATATATATATATATATATATATATATATTAATGACCAACCCATACAATATGGTTTAAAAAAGAAAAAAACATGTATTTTTGCGATTATGTTTGGCTTTAAGAAAATACCCAATCATACACATCTCTCTCTATTCATTATGCAGTCAAAGCAGGGTTCTCCCCCATACAATGGGAGACACACATTAAATAAAAAGGATCACTACTGGCACAAGGTTACAAGTCAGTGAAAAATGCTGGAAACCATAAACGAATTGGATTAAACAAACAGCAAAATAGACGAAATGAGGGAGAGGAAGATGCATCACAGCAATTTATGTCTAAAACCCTAATGAAGGTTAAAAAACCACAAGTAGAGAAAGAGTAACTACACAGCATGACATAAAGTGGTAAAAAGAAAGAAATACAATGGTTCTCTATTTCTTCACAATCCTCCCGAGACTCTAAAAGAGTTTTTCCTAATGTCGTGAAACGCAGCTCAAATGCTTGACCCAAGCATACTAAAAGGTCAAGGGTCAATGAATAAAATATGATTGAATAAGAGATTAAACTGCAATTGAACAGACTTGTTATAAAAAAGGAATTGGGTTCAATCATATGAGTTAATCCAAATCTGACAACATTCATTTTTCCTGCCTCATCATCATAAGCGCCATTTATATTGCAACAAAATATGAGCATGGCCAACATTTTTTCAGCAGCAAAGCTCAGAAGCCAATTGGACAAAAGGAGGCAAATAACAAATCCGGTAGAGTCCAAGCAATTAACCTATGTACATTACTAAACTAGGAACTGGTTCTTCCCCCAGATGAAAAAGAAGCAAGTTAGATGTGATATGAGGCAAAGGTGACATGATTGATTACTAAGCTTCCAATTACTAACAACCTCAATTTTCAACCAGAAACAGAATTTTTCTTCAAATAAAAGATGAAAAATAATTAGTCTAATGTACAAGCATTTAGTGACATGATTTGTTATTAAGCTTTTATCAGCCAGATTCAGTCAACCACCTAATGACGTAATCGTTTGTTAACTAAGATCTGAAGAGCATGATTTGAATACAATAATATCTTGACTGAAATGGTGTTCTTGCAAAACATGGAATGTACCCAGCCAATCGACACAAACCTGATAAAACTGAAAATCCAGGATTAACATCTAACTAAAACAGCAGACTGGATGAGCATCTTAGCTGCAGTACTATCTTCATGAGGATGACACAACCTGTTTGGATTATCGGATTTTTATCTATATCGAATCTACATCAGTAACTTATCGATATCGGTTTGGTTTAGTTAGTTTATGAGTAAAACTGTCAATTTTTTATCGGTATCATATCTATATCAGTTCAGTATTGATTCGGTTTGAAAATGATGTTAGAATAATACCAACAGGCCTACAAAATGACACTTATGCCTCCGCTACTAAAACATAACCTTTTCTTTCTTTCTTTCTTTTTTTTTCCTCCTGCCTCTCTTCATTATTATTTTATGTATATCTTTATATTTTTGATAGGTTGATTTAGTCCTTTTTCTTATGGTTTATTCTACCTCATGTATATAAACATATGCAACCTCTGTAATTTTACAATATAATTAAGAAACAATTACAATTAATCAAATACACTTTTCACTTAATATATGTACATGGTATCAGAACATATGTTAAACTAAATCATAATTATTTTTTTATCTTTTTTTTTTTTTTACTGATGTGGTCTTATTCCTCTGGCATCATCTTCAACCTCAATCTCCAGCAATTCATCTCAGTGTCCTCTGCTTCATAGGAAACCACCAACTCTAATGCTAACCCTCATGAACCTTCAACCCCAACCAAAGCCTAACCCACTTTCTTCACCACCCTTCTCCGATCCTCTTAACACCTCCATATTGCTTCCTCTATCTGCCTCCGTCCCCTCCCCGTGCTCTCATCAACCCCTCTCCCCAAAACAACCATAATCTACATTCCCTCACACACTTATCCCACACGCCCCACACACTTGGACCATGTCCACTCGACTCTAATCCTTAGAAACAAACCACTGCTCCGTCTCAAGTTCTCGACTTACCTATTAGATTTGTGACAAGCCAGGCCATTCCACCCTTTAGTGTTAACAAAGGTTCAACGAGTCATACAGTGATGTGCTCCAATCATTTGCCATCACGTCCCTCGGCAAGTCACATGATGTTGTCCAATATCCTGACTCTAGTGCTACACACCACACGCTCCCCGATGCAACTATACTTGGCGACTTAAAATCATATGTTGGTTCTGATAAGGTTTTGTAGCTGATGGTGCACCACTTCCTATCTCTCACATGACAATGTCACCATACATACTTAGGGTCATAACCTTCATCTCAAGAATGTTTTACATATCCTTAAACTCACACACAATCTACTATCGGTCATTAAATTGTATCAAGATAATGATTGCACTATTAGCTTTAACAAATTTATATTTTGTGACAAGGATTCCCAAAAAGGCTACGGCCTCCTCCGACATCCAATTAGGCAACTTCTTTATTTCATTACACTACATCAAATCCAGTTTCCTCGATCTGGGTACTCTCACTTGTGTAATCCACTTACTAAAATTCTCAGCCGGTTAGCTTAGATCCAGGTCATTCCAATCAAGTCCTCTGTGTGTACTAGTCTTTATCAATTCTATTGCATTGGCAAGTCCATTTGTCTTCTGTTTCGGCAGTTGTCTCACAAAGCATAAAAGTCCTTAGACTTAATTTTTTATGATATATGGTAGTCATCAATTAAATCCAATTTCGGATTTTGTCATTATATACTCTTTATAGATGACAGTACTAGATATTCATGGATTTTTCGTATGCATGATAAAACTTTTATCATTTCAAAACTCTAGTTAAAATTTATTTCTCCATTTGTATTGAAATTTTTCCATAGTGATTATGATGGTGAATTTGTTAACCAAGCTCTCAGTGCTTTCTTATACAATCAACACATATATTTTCAATCATCTTTTCCCTATACTACCAACAAAACGGGGTAGTTAAAACGCAAACATCATCATATTAATGATCTATCTCAAACTATTCACATTGATGTCAATCTACCACCCTCGTTTTGGGTTGATATTGCCTCCCTACTGTGTTGTCTGTACCATCTACTGACTCCCCAAAGTCAATCTTAATCACAAATGAGCCTTTGAACTCCTTCACCGCATACCTCTAGACTATCAATTTCTTTGTTTTTTTGGCAGCCCCTACTTTCTTAACCTCACCTAACAAGCTACCAAAAAACTCACCTCTTTCCCCTTCCAGTATCTTTATCTGCTACTCTATCAACCACAAAGGCTATCATTGCTTTGATCCTTCTGTTGATCAAGTACACATAAGTTTCCATGTGATCTTCTATAATATACCGACTTCTCATAGACCAAGCTTCTCACATCATCTATGTCGTGCTAGGATTTTTATTTTTGGTTCACTTTCTTTTAATTTGATTTATATCAAACGCTAACACATTTAACATAAATCGTTGATTAAGAATTAAAAGAAATTTTACTTTTTAAAAAAAATTTAGAGTTGTCACCCAACCAAAGCCAAGAAAAAAAAATTGAGACCAATTGATAGGCCGATCCTAATTTTACTACTGATCTTTGAAAATTTGTTTTTTTTTTTTAAATAATAGCTAGAAATTCACAAGTTTGGGGCTATCTTATTAAAACCAAATGGTTACCACCTCTTAATTATCTAATTATAACCCATTCCCTAAATATCCTAAAATTTATTATTATAAGATATTTACAAAATGATTTATTAATCTATCAAAATTTACAAAATTAGTCAAATCTATTAAAATCTACAAAAGGCAAAAGTATTTATTTCAAATCATCAACCAAACTATAGCAATAGGTACGAAACTACATCAATTTCACAAAAATAAGTTTTTTTATATTTTAAGTTGTCCATTAGTGTCTACGTACCCGCTATTCAAGATAAGATAATTACATAATTTTTTAAGAAAAATTTAGTTTGTTGGTTAATTTTAGGTTTTTAAAATCTTATCGCTTTAAATTTATTAAATTTTACTAATTTTGCAAAGATTGACCCTTTTTTTATATGAACTCTAAATCTATCAATTTAGACTTTGCAATTTTGTGAAAGTTGAATTTTTCTAAGTAACAAAAGAGTATAGAGCAAGAAATTATAATCACAGATCATATCACACATATCAATTCACCCTATATGTTATCAAGAATTAAATTTACCATAAGGAATATCTATATTAAACATGCTAATATTAACAAGATAAACTCATGTAATCACATTCATTAACATAGTCAAATTTCATATATCACTTTAATATTAACATTATAATAAAATCTCAAATTATGGTATTATGAACACACACACATTAGTGATGGAATCAAGTATTCAAGATTCAATATTTTCAAATCATGGTGGTAAGGTGAAATCATAGCAAAGTCAAAATTTACTTATTATTACTACAAAATATCAATTCATACAATTTCATAAATACATGCATGGTACATATCATGATAATCAAATAATCAAGAAAATCACATTATTCAAAAGTTTTCAATTTGATATTTGCAAAGATCGCATACTATCTTAACAAGATTTCTATTTATCAAATTATTATCATAGCAAAAGAGAAATAATTTCATATATTAATTACTATTACTAATTCCAACGTATTTATTTTCTTTTGATTTTTAGTATAACACATCATACATGTATAAAAATAACTAATTTTATCATTATGTTTATCGTACTATGGTAATTACAAATTAATTATTACTATTATTTTTGTTTTTTCCTATTATTATTTACAAAAGAAAAGAAAAGAAAAGAAAACAGTAGGGAAACTCACCTGGTCGGATGCATAAAGGAGCAGGACATGAACTAGGTTGCGACCGGGTCAAAGTTGGGTGGTGTTTGACCCGACAGGCTGCAAAGCTTAAAACCGCCGATCTAGCGGTGCTGATGGTGAAGGAGTGTGTTGGACAGCCCAAAAGGAGGTCAGAGATCACTCTAATGGTAACGTTTCCTTACAGGGAACACCTTAGGGTGGCATTTGAATCTGTTGAGCGCAGCAATAGCGATGGTGCTGCATCAAGGGTGGCGACGGCATTCTTAAGTCGAATCCAACCTATCAATTTGAAGTTTGTGACATTAGGAACTTCCTATATCATCCAATTTCATCAATTTTTCCTATAATATCATGAATCAAGAGATTAGAACACGAAACCTTAATTGAACTTCATGAACACGAATTTAAAGATTAGAGCAAATTGAGAGCAAGCTGTCCTTAAAACAAAGATTTATATGTCCTATTTATACTAGCTAAAGTTCCCATTAATCTTTAAAACTTACCAATTCCAAGTAATTGCAAATCTAAAGTTTTCAGGTCAAGTTTAGCATAAAGTTGGGATTTGCTAAATTTAAGGATTAGATTCCAATTGATCTTGATATTTGTATCTTAAGTATCATTTGAAAGATTCCTATATCTTCATACTTACCTTAGAAATCTCTAATTCAAATCAAATCTTGATATTTTAGGATAGTGATATCTTGATTTTTCCCAACTTTTCCCTCTCTGATTTAACCCACTAAAATCCTAAATTAATTTGCAAGTTTAGTACCAATGTAAAGTATTCCATGTCTAATTGCAATTTCATCATCGATTTGGTGAAATTGCAAGCTTGAATGGGTCAAAAGTGGAGCTAAAATAAGCTCGTGGTTGTTTCGTACATGTGCTTGAGCAAGAAGAAGATGAAGCTTCCTAACATCACAAGCATCATGATGATGTTAGCACATGTTAGCCCAATGAGATTTCACGTGTCTTTTTATATCAAAAAATAAAAGCTCCTTTATGTTGTTATCTAGAATTAAACCTATGACCTCCCATGTGAGTATATGGTATCTTATCATTAAGCCATTTGGTTTTTTTCTTTTTCTTGTCAATATGTGGACACAATATGTCTTTAAGGTAATAATTTAGGCTTGTTTAAATTAATTCTTTATTTAAATGAACCCTAAATAAATAAGTGATAAACTATAATATATTAAACTCGAATAATTTTCTAAGGTTTATAAAATATTATTTTCATGACATTCCCATGCCTTAAAATATCAACATGTGTGATGGTTGGGTTTAATGCAATATTTTGTTTTATTACATACTAAAAGATATATATCTATATATTTTAAGCTTAATTAAGTAAAATGGAATATCTACAATTACCTCTGCAAATGAGTTAAATCCTTTTTATCCTACCTTTACCTTCACCAATCCTAATTACACCTCTTCCTACCCCAATACTTTCAACCCTGCACCACCACCTCTACATTAATCCCCTCTTCCCCTTAAACACTCCTTTCCTACAACTTCAACCTCAATTTCACCCTTATCTCTTCCCATACACCACCCCGCCTCTCCTCATCGATCTACTTGCTACTCACCTTTTAATTACCGCTACCTCTACATTAATCTCCCTCTTCCCCTTAAACACTCCTTATCCTATGACCTTGATTTTACCCTTATCTTCTCCTACACTACTCCCTCCCCTCCTTGTCAATCCACCCACTAATCACCTTTTAATTGTACATGTCTACTGAACCAACCCACACATCTAGGGATGTAAACGGAGCGGGTTTCGGAGGGTCATTTTGTCCAAGAACCCGACCTGATTATAAAAGGATGTCCTAGAACCCGACCCGACCCGACCCGATAATGTATATTGATTATTGAGATAAATACCAAATAGATATAAAAGAAACTCTTCTTAATAGGATTAACGAGCTATGTGTGTGTTATATAGACACCAATAAAAGCATTATCATAGAAAGCATTATTACAATGACGGAATTTGTATATGCTTTTAGAAAAGAGTCACTAGCTATTATTTATTTATTAGAAGACTTACATATATCTATATATATATATATATATATAAAATACATACCAACTCAAAAAATAATAATAATAATAAAATGATGACACTACACGACGATCCTTATATTGTTGATTTATTTGTCATTATATATATATAATATCTATTTTGTCCGAGAAATTTAATTTTTATACTTTGTTGTGTTGCGTGGGAAAGAAATAAATTTTGAAAAAGTGAGGGAGGTTGCACATGGAAATCGATTTTCTCTGGATAATTGGTCAGTGATTATTAATTGTAAATATAATTTATATCCTATCATGAGACTCAATACATAAATAACAAAATGATTATATGAAAAGCATTATTCGACTAATGAACAAGTAGATTCCTTAAACTAAAATTTTTAATTTCTTTTTAATTATATCGGGTCGAGTTTTTCCCAACGGGTTATGAGTACAACCCAAAACCGGACCCTAAACCCTATAGGGTCTGACCCTATAGGGTTTTTAGCAGGACGAGCGGGCGGGTACCCTATAACGACCTGCCCCGGTTGCATCCCTACACACATCTTCCTCTACACAATTATTACCCTTATCTATCTTGTCCTCCACAACTTTACCCTCCCCATTCACAATTAACCATTACATGAACACATGTATCTCATCACTATAGCACTTCTCTTTGTGACCCCATATAAGTTGTAACAATGAGAGAAGAATTGATTCCTTCCTCAAAAACAAAACTTGGACCCTAGGTTCTCCACAATAACATCAAAATATTATTAGTAACACTTGGACATTTTGCCTAAAATACAGTGTTAAGGGACAAGTTGAGCACCATAATGCACGTATTGTTGTCAAAGGCCTAACTCAACATAAGGGCATTAACTACTATGAGACCTTCATCCCTATCATCAAACTTATTGCCAGAAGCTTTATTTAATTACATGACATGTCATCTATGAGGATATTAGTCAACTAGATGTTAAGAATGTCTTTGTCCTTGACCATCTCATGAAAACAATCTTCATGAAACAACATCACCCCCACTATGTATGTCAACTAAACAATTCCCTATATGGCTTGAAGCAAGCACCTTGAGCTTAGTTCCATTGCTTCAATAACTTTTCGTTAAAGTTAGGGCTTTAATAGAATAATGCTGGCATATCCATATTCATACTCTCTAAGGATCTTAACACATAAGTCCTTAGGCTTTTATAAGGATGACATTATTTTTCACTAGCAACCTTACCTTGCTCTTTGACCATTACATCCCATACCACGTTTAGTACACAAGAATCATTTGAATTGGAATGGATGTGAATTGAAAGAATA
Organism: Combretum micranthum; assembly: GCA_024138025.1. Taxonomy (NCBI): domain Eukaryota; kingdom Viridiplantae; phylum Streptophyta; class Magnoliopsida; order Myrtales; family Combretaceae; genus Combretum; species Combretum micranthum. Next base: position 655,299 of record JAMXBD010000015.1, on the reverse strand, counting down.
GAATGGAATGGAATAGAATGAATAAGAAAATGGCAGATTTATTCCTATATTTAGATACATTCATAGAATGAAATGGAATAAAATAAAATCATAGTTATCAATAATACACTTTGTTGGTCCCCCTTTTATAATCAAGAAGGTTTGAATTGATCATAACTAAAAATCTAAATTTTTAGTTTCCTTTAAAAATTAAATCCTTTTCGAGTTAATTCGTGAGAATAATTTAAGCAATTAAAACAAAATAGAAAATGCAAGAAATTAAAAGAGTAGGAAATAATAGCTAAGTCAATGATATATAGTGATTCCGCCTTGTACATCAGTTCACTCTTCCAGCTCCAAGTTGGAGATCCCGTAATCCACACAGATATGTCCCACTAATTCAATCAAAACTTGTTTAAGTAATTCACAATTCAACTCTACTAGGCCTCCCTAACTTCTCCTTAGCTAACACTGTCATGCCCCAAAGGGTACCCTAAACGTGGCAGCCCGCCACATATAATATCAAGGCTCAAGAATGACTACCTTAGTCATGCAAAAGCCTTAGTATTACATGTAAGGCGTTTAGCACGATAATAGGAGACGCTTTTGGGAAGCATAGTTTAAGCAAGTAAAAATGAACATACAAGAATCCAGACATAAAACATATTATATCATTAATATCCAAAGATCTATTACATGATTTCTTAGGGGCATACCCCCGCTAATCCCAAGGATCGTGATAATCTTTACAACATCCAAAATACTACATTAAAGATTTCAAAGGAATTCTAATCTAAGTCTTCGAGCAGATTTCCTCCAAATGCTTTAATATATAAAACTTACACGGATACGGGGAGGCCTCGGGCACAAAAATAGGTGTTCCTGATAATACAAATACCTATAGGGTATAAGCTTATGGGCTTAGTGAGTAAATCCCAAAATTCATACTCAAAGTAAATTATCAACCAAGTTTATTATTCAAACATATGGAATGCAACAACCACGTGAGCATACAAGACATATGACTACCCTAGAATCATATGTTGAATGAATTACGCCCTTCATTCGGGGTTGGGTATTCAGGCCAATTACAGCCACAACTTTTTTAAACACTTTTATAGATCTTACCGGCTCCTATACGCCATCAAAAACTTATAGTTATTACAGGCTCCTACTAGCCACCAATTTAAATAGTTCTTATTGGCTCCTACTCGCCACTTACATGATACACCGGTTATATCTACCACCACTATTATACACTTGTCCCACCAATTGTATAGTAGTGAATGCAATGTGACTCAACATATGAAGTGCATGCATAATTTCTTAATTAGAGTCTAGTAGTTATATTTATCTTCTTTCAAGTGAGCAACCAATTTCAAACACTTCAAGATAGTAATGTACAACAACTTTATTACAAACAAATCAAGTTTCGATATACTTAACATTCTTTTACATATTTTCATACAACTTCCATTTGATTTTTGCCTAAATTCTAGTGCAACTAATTTTTACAAGCACAATCAAGAGTATGAAAAATAACGGGAAATAAACTCACTCAGCCATGATGACACTTTTCTTGAGATGGATGATTCGTTCGGGATTTCCACTTAATCGTAGTAAGCTTCGGGATACGAACAATCCTCATCGAGATTATCTAATCAAGAAGAATACCCAAAATGAGTATTTCATGAAATTTCTCTTCTTGAAGATTCTAACTTTTCTTAAAATCGCATTAAAATCGTATAAGAGGAAATTCCAACTTAAAATGGCCATAACTTGCTCATTTTAACTCGGAATTTCGCGTATAATATACCGTTTTCTATCTACTCGAAAAGATCTATGCATTTCTAAGCTTATTTTCATCAAACTAAGTCATTTGGGTTCCGAAAAAGCAGCGACCAGATTTGCCACGAATTTGCAAAAACTTGTTTTCTTCTTGTAAAAAAGCTCATTTGAAAATAAATATTTCAAGTATTTGTAAACTTTTTGAAAGGTATACATATATGTAATGACTCATAACAAATGTATGAAGTAAATGAAGTTGTCTCAACTTATGAAAAGTAAGGTTTTAAAAGACTTTGGACTTTGAGATTTGTTGGGATGTCATTTTATTTTGGAAAGATCTTGAGTTATTTGAGATGAATATTTTTTTTCTAAATTAATTTCTTGCAATACTTAATTTTCTAAGGAGTGGTTTTATTTTCTAAACTTAGATTCTAATAACTTTAAGAGTAATAGTATGATATTTTTTTTCTTGTAATGATTCCAAAAGAATTTCTAACACTTGATGAAATGTAAGTTTTTATAAAACTTTTTGTTTATTTAAGAAAAATCATTTCTAAGCATGTTCATGGGTTCTTTAAGAAATCTATTTTCTACATTTATTTAAAAAAAAAAACCTTTAGTTTTTAGAAAAACACTACCTTATTTATTTTTGTTGAGACAAAACATTATGTTCATGCGTGAATTTGAATCATAAACTATAGAAATATAAAGGAACATAATAACTTGAAAGATTAAGCAAATAAGAAAGTAAATCAAGTATTGGGACCTTAGCTTCATCAAGGTACCCCGGGACTAAGAAAAGACTAGTCCCGAAAAGAAAAGAAAAAGTTTTGACTTTATGAGGACAGGTTTAAGACTAGAATGACTAGTCTTAAAAACAACTTGAAATAAACAAATTGCAATGAAGTAAATAAATTGCATGAAAGATAAATAAATTGCAAGACATTGAGCTTATATGTTCTAAATAATATATATAGCTATATAAATATTTAGATAGTAATGAACATTGAGGAAACATAAAGGAACATAAAGGAATTGTGTTTATGAACAAAAACAAAGTATGAACCTATTGTTGCTTTCTTAACCTTCATGGTTTTATAAACACACACTAAGTTCATACTAAGTAGATGAACATAGGAATTTCTTGAAGAAAGTTTACCTAAAAAAGAAACTAAAGAGAGCTTTCTTGTAAGACTTCTTGGAGAGAATTCTTGAGAGATTTTGAGAGAGTAACTTTAGTAAAAAAGTGGTGTGAAAGAAGTGAAGGTATGAGGGGGTATTTATAGGAAAATGTGGGAGATAATTTGTGTTAATTAAATAAGTAAAAATAAAACAAATTGGAAGATATGGAGAGGGAGCCTGCGCAATTTTGTGCATGGGGAAGACAAAAATTTATTTTTTTGTTATTTTGTTAATAAAAAGTAAGAAATGAAAGATGTGAAGTTGTATTGGAAATGAAAATGTGTAAGAAATAGGTGTATGGTTTGTAAGAGTAGGTTGTAAGAAAAGGTAGAGATAGATGAATAGTGTAGAATAGTAGAAAATAGTGTAATGTAAAAGTAGACATGACAATTTAATGCCGGTAGTAAGAAACTACGCGTATAAAAGCGATATCTGATATTTTTAGCTACCGAAAAATTACGAAATTGATATTTTTGGAAATCTTATATTTTTACGAGTCTAATGGTATATTTGGAATATTTTTCCTATTCCAAGCTCTCGGACACGTTTTTCAAGAGTCGTGTCCGATCGGGTTCAAAGGACACTCGAATTTTGAAAAACTGATATTTTCATAAAACCTATAGCTATTACAAACTATTATTGTTAATTTTTCCAACTTCGTTTTCTAGGGCTTGAGAAAACGGCAATGCCGGACTTAAGCGGTTACGGTAAACTAGGGTTTGGTTGACTCTGGAAATCCGGTTGACTTCCGATTAGGTTTTAAACTATAATTCGAATCCAAAAATTTCGGGGATTTACAAACACTGACCATAAAGCTTTTATTTGTAATACAAATCAAAGGAATGATATACTATAGTTCCTCCACTAATCAAGTAAGAAAGAAAGATCAAAGTAATTTGCAGCAAGAAAACTGAGTGCAAAATATCAATTGAAAAATTTGTGAGAGCAGCGCATGTTTTTGTTGCAGTGCTTTGTATCTTTTTTTTTTTTTTAATGCTCCAAATATATAAGCTTTTTTCTTCAACGTTCAATAAAGCCTATTGCAAGTTGTTGAATATATCCCTCCTCTAATATCTTGAATGTTTTCTTGAGGATCTTATCTTGAAGTTGAAATTTGTATTGAGTTCAATTTGAACGTAGTAAACTGATGCTTGATATTTATCCTCAAAAACCGCCCTTTATTTATCCTGAAGAAGTCGTCCAAGCCTGCTCCAAATAATCTTTAATGGTCCTCATCATATCCCATAAAAATAGGAACGTTTATCTTCAAGCTCTTTAACATTAACTTGATCTAAAATTCAAATCTTCATGTACTAAAGGTAGTTGACATCTTCATAATACTAATTTAAAGCTGCAGCAACGATTAATCGGATCTATAAAACTCAATATAACATAAATCCTCGTGAAGAATAAACTTTAACAATTTCGATCATCTCAAGTTAATCACTATGGATTGTAATCCAACTTAGTGGAACATATGAATACATTACCGAAATATATTCATCTTTTGGAGCCGGGCCTTGAAAACTCATTAAAACTTAATTTGGATAGAGCTATGTTCATTCTATGCTTAAAACCGTGATCATAAACAATGAACACTTCTATCTTCTAGAGTTCCTCCTGGGTTGTTTTTTTAAAAACTTATCACTAAACATTCTAGAAAATCATCTGGACAAACTGATACTATTCATTATCGTATCTTTTTTATTAAAATCTGCACACTTAATAATTGATTAGTTCTCTTTAACTTATTTTGTTATCATCAAAACTTTCTTTAAAGAATAACACACTTAACAATAAATATCAGTTCTAAATATTTGCAGGACAAATCACATGTAGATAGGAAAAGCATGTACATCTTCCTCACATCTTGTACCTTTTTGATACTTTGTTAATGGCTAATGATAATTGGGCTAGATGTCTAAACACATCACTCAACAAGAAGTTGTGCTACATAGCTATCGCAATCTTATTTTTAGCAGAATTTTCAAAATCACAAGTCAATTATACGATTATATGACTTTATGATTTTATATATTTTTTATTGATTGAGATAGATGCAAAACTGTTTAGGTATAGATTTTAGATAGAATTGCATAATTCTACATATTTACTATTTTACCAGTTATGCATGATTTTGTACGACTTTACTATTCACTAGAATGTATAAAATCGTTATAATCACAATTTTGATTTTATGGAGATCCAAGAAGCAATACAATTCTACCAATGCCAAATATCACTTCTACCTTTGTGGTTGTGAAGTCCACTTAAATCTGCCAACTTGTTCATGAACTTGGGAGTCCCAGCATGCTGACCTCCTCAAGAAGAATCTATTTACATCAACATTCTTTAATCATTGTTTTGATCTCATGCTGACCCATGCACCAAGAGATTGAAGGAACATATCATTGTATAAATACTTTTATACTTGAAATAGGGTCAATTTAGTCCTTTTTCTTATTGTTTATTCTCCTCATGTATATATACTTATGCAATCTCTATAATTTTACCATGTAATTAAGAAACAGTTACAATTAATCAACTACATTTTTCTCTCAATACTCATACATTGATGAGGATTAGCTAACCTTCTCACCTAAGCATGTGCCTCAATAATTTCCCTAAATCGGACGCAGAAATCATGAGGAAGAAATACACCTCATGCTTGCATCACTCTCTTTAAATATATTAACGCATAAAATTTAAAAACAATGAGAATATCTCTACGTATGTAAAGTGTGGCCATATCTCATCATAGCAATTGCTTATACTGGGCCAATTTCTTACAATGTGCTATAGAACTTTCTCGTAATGCAAGAACTAGTGTCATGGAGTGAAAGTACATGGGAACATCTTCTATATAAAGAAGTGGGTTTGATTACAATGGTTACATTCAATAAAATGCTAAGGGATTAAAGGTGATAAAAGTACTTTTAAGGAAGTATAAATTATATGCACGGAGCATGAGGATGTACAATTGTTTTCATAGGTCAGATGGTGTCAAGGCTCTGAACTGGGAGTCGCAAGATATTGACGCCACTCCTGAGGAGTTCCATTTCTCATCCTTAGCATCCTTTCAGCTGCACTTGTTAAGGGTATGGCAAGTATATCATAATCCTTTGGAGCCTGAAACAAAAGATCAACACTAACTTCAGGTAAAACAAACCTTGTCCTTTAGGATTCAAACTATAGCTGCTCCATCGTTTTGGTTGAACTAGATACAAAATCAGTCAACCTGATATCTGCTTAGTCGTACCTTGGGGATCTTGAGCAACTTCATATTTGCTTCTTCCGGTGTTTTTTGACCTTTCCTCGAGTTGCATTTGGAGCAAGCAGTCACCTGCCACAGATGAATCATACCAACATTAGGTCTGATTAAGTGACTAATTTCCCCAGCAATAAACATGATTATGTTTTGATGAAAACTTTTCCCTACCAAAGAAAAGACAATAGAATCAATAGTATTATAGACATTCCATCCATAAGATGTTACGATAAGATGCTTAACCAGTTAGTGATCCTTTTTATGTTTCCTATCAAGCAAATCAGAATAGCAGGTCAATGAACAAGTGAGAATGTAAACTTAAGACCAAAAGCCAACATAGAAAGAAAACTCTAGACCTCCATCCAGACTTTTAGGTTATATCATAACATAAAACCATGATCTCGTACAAGCAACAAGTAATTCATTTCAATCAAGGTTGTACCATACACCTTGAATTCTATAACTAATATAATATGATGCCTTTCATCTTGTTGCACGCATGAAGACATAACTTATCATCAATGGAGCTAAGAAGAATGGCTTCATTATCATGAAATTTTAGGTTGTAATTTCACATCCCAAGAACTCTATTGAGAATTCGGTTTAGCATGAGTTCCAAATTTTGGGTGTATATAATCGGTGGCATAGCTTAACACTTTTTCGACAAGCAGAACATGAAATTGTAATCTTAAGTCATTACAAATTTACAATGTTCTTATGACAGTGGAGTCAAGGTCCAATTTTAGTGTGTAATTTAATTATGTCTTTCTATCTTAGGAAAATTTCCAAAATCAAAGTGTCCTCAAATGCCTGCCTACAGCATACAAAGCTACATCACCATCTAAAATGCAGGAAGAGCTGCCATAATACTAGAAGAAAAATAAATAATGGAAATTAATAGGATATAAGTCCATATATTTATTGGTGCCATGTGATTTGTGTTTAGGGTTTAAACAACAAAAGAGGAAATGAATATAAAAGATTTAACTTTAGATAAGACACACCAAAATCAAATCAAACTGGTTGTTCTGTTTTTTTCTAATTGACCAAGATAATACAAGTAAAATTTGTACTTGAAATTGTCATGTCTTAAGCAGCATGATTAAGGCAGTTGTTGCTTTTACGACAGTAAATTGAAATCCAACGAATAGAATTTGAAGCTGTTCTGGTAATGAATGATTAAATAGATACTTGATCTGTATAATTTCAATTTACATATGCAGTACAGAAAATGTGATAAGCAACAGATTTGATATTACTAAGCAAGTAAATGACTCAACATTTGCATTGGAGATGACAAATACTCGTAAACGGTATAAAAATGCAAAATTCTGAAGGAAAGAAATTTCGAGAATTAATATTAAATGCAGGATGTATAGTCAGATTATTTTCAGAACATAAGGCAGATGGATAATCTGCTGACCACTGAGCAAGCTTTTACATAAATTTGAATATTGTAATTATAACTAGGATAGTATAGATTCTACCCACAGCCATAATTGAACTTGTTGAGTTCAACCAGGCAGTGTGTTTTGAGTTACATCATCTTACCAAATTTTCCCATGTCCACTCTCCACCTCGAGCAATTGGCAAAACATGGTCAATGGTCAAGTTCTCACGTGAGGAACAGTACCTACGGACCAAGGAAGTATCACCTTGAACTATTCATAAGATTCTTTAGATGGTGAAACTAAATTTACATAATGGTGAGTAGATGATTGTGTGCAGTGATCAACATGGATACTAAAACATACACAGCAAGGCAAAAAGAAGTAAAGAATTAAAACAAAATGGATAATAATTTGAACCCGGAATAGTAGTCATTGTATTCAAACAAGCAATTTGATATATGATATTTCACCAGATAACTAGCAAATAAAAGCTGAAAATTCTGCTACACGAGCTCGTTTAATAACCCAATGCTTAACTAATCTTTTCTGCAAATATTGAAGTCACATGATACCTAGAATCTCATAGCATTATCCAACTCATCAAAAAATAAATTTCTTGTTAAACAACTGGTGTGCAAAGAGGGCAATTGATGGGAACTTGTGCCAACCGAAGTTCACTTTGAACATCAATATTTGCACCTGTTCTCTGTCAGTGAGAAAAGCAATGGAAGAGTTGACAAATTCATTTCTTATAGAAGAGTACTTCAATATCATGAACTCCCTGTTGGCTGCTATTGGCAGGTGATGTCACTATAATTTGGTTATGAAAGGCATTTATGCTTGAGAGATGATCATGCAGGCAAGACATAAAGAATGTGTGAGCATCTACTTACTGACATGTATGATGGTCCCTGAACAGTATATTCTTGCGCTTAGATTATTCCTGATTCTCCTTCTTTTAACAACCTGAAGTAAATGTGGAACCTGAAAAGATATGATCAGATTAGCATCCAGGTGCATGTGAGTGAAGATAAGGTCCAAACCTGACATGGAGATAAGTAGGAGGAACACAGAAAGGGGAAAAAAATACAAACAACACAGGAGAAGAATGAAGCTGCAAGGGCCACCGTTAGTGGTATCTGCTGTGTACCCTCAAAACTGCTGGTATGTAGAATGATCCACTTGGGGAGTTTACTGTCTGATCATAATATTCTAGCACATCAGCCTGGAAAAGACGAAAGGCAAGAACTCAAACAAGTACTAGAAAGAATAGGACGCATCACTATGTTCAAGCAGTCGAAATACTAGCAAACTCTTGACAATGTAAATGGAAAGGTGATTAAATAACTTTATTCCTCTACGTATAAGAAGCAAATATGCAGAACATTTATGCTAGGTTATTACTTTTGAACCTTTTGATTCATTAATCCTGTTCCCCTGTCTACAGTTTCAAAAGAGAATTATTACCAGCTGGGAGATTTTCAAATGCATGCTTGTTTTCTAGATGGTCAAACAAACACTTTGGATTCGTTATAACCACGACAATATCTCATTGAATCCATATTCATAACCATTGACATGAACCCACATTAAGAATGCAAAAGTATATTAGTCTAACCTTCTCTGTGAACTCCAGACAAATAGCACGCTTCCAACAGACAACATGGACAGGCCTGGAATATTTAGAAGCGATCGCGAAATCAATCCAAAACATACACATAACGATTTATTTCCATTTGTACAGAAAAAACAGAAACAACAAACTCCAACGTCACTTGTTAAGAATAACTATTCAGATAAATGTGAGGTTAAAAAAACCTGAAACAATGTCATTCCACTCTTCTTACAGAACCGAGGGTCAGTTTCAGTATAACTGGCCAGTGGCCACTACAAGGACATGCTCATCACAATCCAGAAGGAAAATGTAGATCACTCCGCTTTATAAGTACGAGCACATACTTGAATAACACATGAATTCCATGACGATATTGAGAATACTCGTTCGATGTCTCGAATTCTCATTGCAATGCAATTCAGTACGATCTCATCCAGCATATGAAACTTAAAACTCGTTATATCAAATAATAACTAAGAGCACTATTCACCATCGAAAACACTAACCTGTAAGAAATGTCCAACACGAGACCTCTAAAGCAGGCTAAATCGTCATTCTCGAATTCACTACCTTCATCATCATCATCCTTATCACTGTCGTCGCGAAAACATTCTTCGTCTTTCACCTTACGGCGCGAATCATCATTCCTACGATACCGTGATCTACTCGAAGAAGAAGAACTTGAAGTGGAACGAGAAGAGTACAGCTTAGAAGTAGAAGACGAACCGATAAGAAAACCGAGTCTGCTTCGCTTATGAAGCTGAACCGATCGGAGTTTAGTAGTAGTAGAAGTAGAGTGAAGTGGTTGTTCCTTGGAGGAGTCGAGTCCGTACGATCTTCTTACTCCTCCTTCTCCATTGAAGACTAGCTTAACGCGTCCGTGAGCAGCGAACTGAGCCATTAGGGAACAAACTCGAGGGACGAAGAGAGGGAAAGGGTAATATAATTGCGGAAGCTGAAAATATCAAGTAACTTCACTTAGTTTGTTTGTTTGAAGAAGAAGAAGCGTATGGGCAAAGGAGAGAGAAAGGGGAACGGAAGAAAAATCGGAAGAAACAATTAGTTCTTGGACGAAACCGTTGCCACATCTTTTTATCGCATGTTCTTCTCAGCAGCAAGAATATCTTCTCTACTTCATGTGCTTTAGCTTCAGCTTTGTTTCTTCTAACTTGAATGACTGTTTTGCCCCTCTTTAAACTTCCGAGCATGGCCCATTTTCGCCCCAAACCATCTTTGACTTATCCCACGGGGCACCTTCTAAACCGGACTAATGACATCCGGCCCAATCCGTTGGGCTTAGAATATGCCCTCCCATAAACTGTTGTAGTTTCATTTGATTTCATCGTAAAAATATACCAATAACAACCACCTGCCTGTTGTTATAATTTTAAAAATGTTGTCTTCTAAAATTTACCAATAGACTCAATCGGATCCAAGCCTACGTATAATTGGATCTACAAAACAAAGAGGTTAATAGCTATCGAGGTATTGTTTGGCGCATGACAACTATTGAGGAAGTGTCAGGCCACTAAGCCACTTCTTGAGATTCTTGGAATGGAGAGTTTATGGGTCTAAATTAGACTGAACCAAGCAACTAAACGTTAGGCAAACTAGCTATAATCAAGCAAATTGAGTGACCTAATAGGTCTGTTTGGTCTCAATGTCACAATCGAGCCTAGACTTAAGGTCAACTCATGGGCCATTGGCTTGACCCATGCTCTACACAAGAAAAACTAGACATGAGAAATCTTCGTCTAAATTTACCCATCCATAAAGTTCCCTCACTTTTTTGGAAAGAGCCAGCAAATAAAATAAGTATCGAAAGGGTTTCTCAAGTTAGATACTAGGTTGTTTAAAGTGAGTTGACTTGCAAACTAGAAGATTAATCGTGGAGTGAAATCTTGTTTTAGTGTGAAAAACCTAAGCCCAAAAGGCAGTAAACAGCCACTTGAGTTTCTAGGGAGAATTCTATCAATGTTTATATTTTCCTTCCCCTAATGAGTCTCTTCAAAGTCATGAGTTAATGAATAGTGCAATTATCATGTTAAAGTAACTTCTAGCCAATTCAATCATGACCAGTTACGGTGATTGTTGTGTTTTTTTGGCTAAGTTATGTCAGATTTTGATGATTTAACTATAGCTCTAGTTGATTAGATTAGATTAGGTGGTTATTCTTTAGTAGTTGTTGTCTTGCAAAGGAACGTTACCTTTTTTTTAATTTAGCATGCAAAACTAAGCCCTAACACATGTAAAACATGAGTATAAAACATTACACCCATAATGTCTGCTATGCATTGTGCCACATCCAAGAGATGAAGGCCTGGTGTGAGTGTTCAACTTAGACACATAGTGTTGTGAGTAGCGTTAGCAAAACGATTTATTCAAGGAATTGGTTAACTCTAAAAGCAGGTATGGCTTCTATGAACAAAGTGGTTGGGAGTTGATACCGCTCTCCTAATGAAATCAAGTCAGGCTAAAACTAATCAAAACAGTTAAGCCACCTAAATATATAAAGGACTATTGCAAAGCCAAGAAGGCGCTCTTAAAGAGTATGATAGGCTCAAAACAAACTTGATAATTTAGAGAAGTGAAATTGGGTCGCCATCAATGTAGATAAATGCTGACATGAGGGATGATCGAGCGATACATGGCACTCCAGTAATAGAGAACATCCCAGCCCGTGACAAGTAGTATTAGAGTAAGTATTCTAGCTCCATCAAGCCACCTTAGTGTTACCTAATATACTTCATGAGTGGTAGTTCTTATTGTTAAGTTGGCTCATGTAGATTAAGCTTGATGAAAAGAAACCACCAAAAGGAGGGCATAATTGTCAAAGGTTAGTTGTACCATGAGTCATGATTGAGATAAGAATCAATCTAAATCTTGTTATCAATTCAACTTATGTGGATGAAGCTCATGGTGAGGAGTGACCAAGAAAGAAGGACATGATAGTGTGTGTTTATTGGCTATAGTCAAGATTAGTTTGGCTATAGGTTTTATGATCAATTCAAAAGAAGGTTATAAGAAGTCGTGATGAGTTGTTTATTAAAGATGAGACTATTGAGAATATAGAAAAGGCTCAAAAGAATACTTCCAGGCCTAATAGCAGTACAACAAACCTAGAGATGATACATCTAACAATAGTGCCAAGAGAGGTGGAAGATGAAGTACAGAATGACCATCTTGAGATAGGTGGTGCAAATTTCCCCTTGAGTTTCCATTAGATGATTTTCAAGATGATAGTGTTTATGATCAACCACCAACTTCAATGGGTTCTCCGGAATTGAAGAGATCTACTAGAGTTAAACAATCATCTACTGGATATCCTGCAAATAGGTATATGTTATTGACTGATGGGGGAGAACCATAAGACTTTGACCAAGTAATGGATGTGAACACAAAAAGAAGTGGATGAGGCTATGAAGATGAAATGAGAACCTTACATAATAATGAAACTTTTGAGCTAGTGAAGTTACCAAAAATAAGAGGGCTTTGAAAAATAAGTGGGTGTTCGGGATAAAGCATGAGGAACACAGTTCCCAACCATGATTCAAAGCTAGAGTAGTTGTCAAGGGATTTAGCCAAAGGAAAGGGATTAACTTTGATAAGATATTTTCACCAATGTTGAAAATGACATCCATTTGAATAGTGCTAAGGTTAGCAACAAGTCTCGACCTAGATATCGAGCAGATGAGTGTGAAGATTGCTTCCTTCATGGTGATTTGGAGGAAGAGATATACATGGAGTAGCTAGAGGGTTTTGTGGTAAAAGGAAAAGAGGATTATATTTGTAAATTGAGTAAAAGCCTGTATAAATTGAGAAAAGCACTTAGACAGCGGTATAAGAATTTTGAGTTAGTTATGGGAAAGCGAGGCTACAAGAAGACTACTTCAGATCACTATGAATTTGTGTATAAATTCTCTTATGATGATTTTATTATTTTATTGCTTTATATGGATAATATGTTGATTGTTGGCCAAAATATTTATAGGATCAACAATCTGAAAAAAGCAGTTGAGTAGGTCTTTTCCTATGAAAGACTTAGGGCCAGCAAGATAGACTCTTGGCATGAAGACAACCAAAGATAGGAGTGCTAAGAAATTATGGTTATCACATGAGAAGTACATTGAGAAAGTACTTCAAAGGTTTAATATGGACAAAGCTAAAGCAGTTAGTTGTCTTCTTGTTAACCACTTTAGATTGAGTTCTAAGCAGTGTTCTTCTACTGAGAAAGAGAAGGAGGAGATGGACAAGACTCCATATGCTTCAGCAGTTGGGAGTTTGATGTATGCCTTGATATGTACACGGCCAGATATTGCTCACTTGGTTAGTACAGTGAGTCGGTTCCTTTCAAATCTTGGTGACAAACATTGGGCAATAGTGAAGTGGGTTTTTAATATCTTCATGGTACCTCGAAAATGTATTTGTTTTTTGGAGATGAAAAAACCTGTATTGGTTGGCTATACAGATGTAAACGTGGATGGCAATATTGACTCACAAAAGTCTACATCAGGATATTTAATTTCATTTGTAGGGAGAGTCGTGTCATAACAATTAAGGTTACAAAAACGTATTGCTCTCTTAAGAACTAAAGCAAAGTTTATTGCATCAACTAAAACTTATAAAAAGTTGCTATGGATGAAAAAATTCTTAAATGAACTTGGTTTCCACCGGGAGAAGTATGAGCTATTTTGTGATAGCCAAAGTGTAATTTATCTTATAAAGAATTCCTCCGTTCATTCTAAAACAAAACATATTGATGTAAAATACCACTGGATCAGAGACGTATTGGAGAGTAAGCTATTATGGCTTGAAAAGATCCATACTGATGAAAATGGATCAGACAATGGATCAGACATGTTGATCAAGGTTCTTCCAAGGAATAAGTCCGAATACTATGATCAGCAGTAGGATTGGTGGAGCCTTTCATGTAGTAGGGAATGGGAGAATTGTCGGTGGGTCTCTCCATCGTGACAGCCCACATCATATTATTATTAAAAAAGAAAATGGTGTATGTAGCAAAATTGGCTGCGTAAGCCACCGTAGCCTTGCCAACAGAGAATTCCTCATGAAATTCTTGCAAGCTAGACTTCGACATTCCAGCCGTTTCCTTACCGTGAGGCAAGTTGGATTTCTTGTCGTAAAACGTAATTTGCAAGTTGGCTTCAGTCAGATTTTCAACTGACTTTGTGGGACGTAAAAACCAAGCAGAATTTGCCTATAAATATGCGTTTGATACAAATTGAAAAATATATCCCAGTATGTGTATTTTTCCTAGCTTGTGGACGTGAATTCCAGAAGACAAAATCCAAAGCAAAGTTTGCTTTGAGAAAATTTAATTTGAGAGAGATATAATTTTAGGGAGTGATAAAATAGCGAGATTATTTTTAGGGTGTTTGGGAAACACTTATGTACCACTATTTAAAATTTATCTCAATTATTTGTATTATATTTTTAAAATATTTTTCTAAAAAAGTATCTTTCTTGTAAGTCTGATAATTATAAAGTAGAAGAAATTTCTCGTGGACATAGCCTATATAAAGAGTGAAGCACATTAAATTTTCTAGTGTATTTATTTTATTTTATTTGCTCTACTCGTATTTTATTTATTAGTTATCTGTCTCGTATCTTTTGACTACTTCCACTGTGCCGGTTTTCGCAACAATAAAAATATTACCAATTTAACCAATCTAATTTCCATGGATTTACAAAACATAAGGATCTGGGTAGTTATCATTTATTCACAAAGTCTACTCAACACTACGGACAACCACCAACATAGATTATTGCTTGTGATTTATCCATAATAGTTCACACAATATATTTATATTATAATTAGATAGCCAAAAAAAAAGTAGGATATGTATTACAGTAGTTAAGATAAAATGCAATATTTCTATAGATACCTTCTAATCTTTTATTTAATCTAATTGTCACAACAATCATACAAGATTAACTCGAATAATTTATCTTGTTAATGACTTAATATATTTAAATTTTACTGCATAGTATAATTTATATCCCTATCAAATTGTACTTTTTTTTTTTAACCGACTGACATATGAAACAATACATTTGCATAACAATATCACATGTCAGATAGAGTAGAATAACAAAACAATAACAAATTAAAACCAAAAGCCGCTATTCACAAAATACATTTTTTAATTAGTCTTCATGCCTTATGGCCCCAAAAAAAAAAAAGTCTTCATCCCTTATATATATATATATATTGTTATTTTAATTTGCAAGCATAATAATTACCTTCACAAAATCATTAAACCTCAACGAGAACAGTGTGTCCAACATAAATATATATGTGTACGTGTGTGCCTCATATTAGAGCACAACAACTAAACTTCAATGCCCATTATGTAGATTATTACTGATTAATTATGGGGTTTATGTAGATGCATTGGTAGGGTTTTCTTTACAAAAAATCATATCTACTCATATATCATTGATCATATCCTAATCCTTGATCTAGATATATCTTTATAAATAGATCGAGTTTAAAATATCTCCGTATATAATCTTATATCTTATTTTATTATATATATATATATTATTTTACATCTTATTTTAAAATTTTATTTGACTGACTATCCTCCTTAAAATGAAATAATTATTTGGGATATTTCAAAAAATATGGGTCTTAAATGTTGCATAATCATATCTAGGTTACCATGTATTCACTTTGAAAATAAGATTTAAAAATGAAAGGGTCAATTACAAAAACATTATGTGTGTTTTTGCCTATTTGGAAATACACGATTTGAGTTTTTTTTTTTTTTTTTTTATAAATAGATGACCTAAGTTTAATGCAAAAGTATCAATATTATTAAATATTATTTGAGAAATACATATTAGTATTTTAATGGTAAAAAATAATTACTAAATAAAATACTAAAAATTATTTTTAAAAACCAAAAAGTTTAAAAATTATAAAATTTGATTATTTAAGATCTATAAGATATTGACATGTGTCATTTTAAAATTATTAAATAATATTAATATTTTTAAATTAAACTCAAGTTACCTATTTATCAAAAAATTTATTACGGGTTATGTATTATAAATTTGCAAATTGTTCAAAACAAACATGAAGTTTTTATAATTAACCCAAAATAAAAAGAGAAAACAAAAATTATATAAATAACATGCTCAACTCTATATGTTAGAACAGCTTCCATTAAGTCTCTATACCTATCCTTTTTTTATTCTTGCTTTATGAATCTTTATTGCTTTGTTTTTTCGTTGGTTTTCATAAAATCCTAAACAAAAATTTAAGTGCTAAAAAAAAAAAAATTATGCGTTGAGAATTAAATTTATACTTGATAATATATAAAAAAAAGGAAAAAAAGGATGTTGCCGGGTGATAAACGATGACTGGTTTCAAATGCTGGTACAGAAACAGAACCGGGTTTTCCGAACCTTAGATGAGAATAATGAACAAATGGGCTGGACCGATGACAAGTGACATACTCAATTTGGAAGTCCCCGCGTCAAATAACGGTCGAGACTTGAAACTCCGCCTTGTTTGGGCTCCAACCGCGAATACATTTTTAATTTAAAAAAAAAAAATCAAAACAAAACGTCGTCGCTCCTTTTTTCCCACCCTTCGTCCATCCAATCCAACACAGCAACGAGCACAAAAACCCTAGACCCTTCCGCCATTACCAAGCTGAGCGAATCGATCAGTAATGGCAGTGGCAAGAACCGGAGTCTTCATCGATGACTATTTGGAGTGTACGATTTCAACATTTTTATATCATCAACTTTCCAGCTTGTGGTTAATCTTTGTTTTCTTCGATTTGTTTTATTCAGCTTCTAATGAAAGTAATGTTATTTCAATTATTTTGTAATTTAGACGCAAGTACATTACCTGCTGAGCTTCAAAGGCTTCTCAATACCATCAGAGAACTCGATGATCGTTCCCAATGTACGTTTTAAAATCACTATGATCGCTCCCCTCTCTACCAATCCATTATTTCACTAACTTTTTTTAATGATCAAGATTGGTGCTAAACTGCTAATAGCTCCGGCTCAACTCGGTAAGACGAGCTGAGTGTGAACTTGAAAATGCAATATGCAGGAAGAAATTCGAAAATGACATGCTTAAGAGCACATAAAATGGTGTAAAATAACATGCAGATTGATACGACTGTGAAGCAAATCGGTTATAACTGAAGAAAAAAGTTAGTTATAACCAACTCTTCAATTTGCTGCACATATTGTTTGGTGGTGGACTCATTTATCTGCTTAGGGTTCTAAGTAAAAAAAGGTTGAGTACCGAATTCAGTAGGAAGGGGAAAAAATATAAAATAATGTTTTTTGAGCAGGTAATTGAAGAATTGTTCTAAATTAATTATGGTATGTGACGTTAATCAATTTTACACTATATCTTGCAATGGCACGGATATAATGCGAAGAAAATTGTGTGTGAATATTAATGGTTAGACCGAATTAGGGAAAAAATGTATTGTCGTGCTTTCCATGCTGATTTTTTTTTTTCCTCTGGATTGTTTTATTTGCTGTGTTTAAGCAATGATTAACCAAACCAGACAGCAGACAAAGTATTGCTTAGGACTGTCTTCCCAGGGTTCTAGAAGAGGTAATGAAGATGCTGAGGTGGAGAAGTTGCGGAGAAGTGTGGAGTCCAGTCAGGACAGTGCATTAAGCTTATGCACCGAGAAAGTTCTATTGGCACGGCAGGCCTATGATCTTGTTAGCTCCAAACTTCTATTCCTCTTAAAAGATTTCCTTATGTTATGTTCTCTTTTTACTTCTGATTTGTCATTCATGATAGTAATTTGTTGGAATAGTCTATGCTTTCCTCCTAATCCAATGCGATATTTTAGGGTCTGGCTAACGAATTCAAGACAATGGTCCTCAGCTTTTTAAATTATCTAATTTAGCAAAGCTCAATTTAATAATGAGCCTACAACTGAATCCGAAGTTTCTAGTTTTTCAAGCAAGTTTCTGCTTGAAAATTCAAGAAATCTGCATCTAAAGGGTAAGGAATCAGGACAATTGCTGAAGGATTTGCACTTCAGGAAAGCTATTGTCACCCCAATAAAGGGACACTTCTTATACTCTCTGATATTAAGATGCTGTGAGTCCTAAGGTTCTCAGGGTAACTTCTTACGTCAAAAGATGATGCTCTAATTAGAATGCACTTGGGCGTCTCTATGAGAAGTTTATTATCTTCTAGTTAGTGCATTTTGTCGTAAATGCTTACTCTGAAAATTTTGGTGGAAAATTGATGGTAGTACAAACCTATCTTATGTTTTCCTTTTCCTTCAGATAGATGGTCACCTCAGACGACTTGATGAGGATCTAAAGAATTTCGCTGAAGATCTCAAGCATGGTAAAGGCAATTTCAAATATTGTTGTAGAATCAGGACTTTTCACATAAGATCTTGCTGTGATTTTCCTCAGTTAGAAACTTACTTTGTGAAATCTGATGTTTATTAGATCATTTATCCTTTTATGGATTATTTATAAATATCTTTGCCTTCATGGCTACTAAATTACCTTATTGTTGACCCTTTTACAAATTTTCAATTGCTAAGCTGGAAGGAGACTTCATTTGACAACTTCAACACTTTCCTCATAATGTTAGAGGATCATCTAAAGCATAAAGTTTTTGGTCTGTAATTCATGATAATAAAATCTCTGCAAAATTCACAGAATATTGGTTAGAAATTAGGTGACTTGAGTTATGGTCGTGTCTTGTTTACTCTAACACTCTCCAAGCCCAAGGCCAACGACCCTTGTTTTTTTTCCATGTGCCTTCATGAATTGCTGCAGAGTATGCATGATCTTCTTTCATCTGATTTATATGTACTAGGTTTCTCTCCCAGTAGTTGCAGATACTTTCTTATTGCTCTTTATATCAAAAAGTCTCATGTCTAGCTATTGCAACGTCAGATAATACAATGCACACATGCTTTGGGCTTAATTCTGTACCAAGAAGACAAAAAGGGACTATAGCATGTCTTACCATCCTATTATATGTAATGTTGCAATGTAAAACCACCTCCTGCCATGTGATGTATACTATTTATGTTTGAATTTTGCCTGCTCTGAGGGATTCATCCAAGAAGTTGAATCATGCTGTCAAATTGAGTATTTCTACTCATGAAATAAACTAAAAATTATCATTTGGCTTACCCAAGAGAAAATTAGAAAGAGGAGGGAAGAGTTGGTGGGTAGAAGAAAAGCCTAGACCAAGAGAATGTGTACCCTTACCTTCAGTATTTGATTATTCATTGTTAAGATATTCATTTTCTTCTATATGTTCATTATCATCAGAAGGCAAAATACCACAAGATGAGCCGGTTATTCTACCCCCTTTACCATTAATCTCCAAAAATGAAAAACGCAAGCCAATATATCTAACTCCTCAATCATCAAAGAGGCTTGATTATAGGGATTGGTGTGATCGGGACATTGAGCTCATGCCTCCTCCAGGAAGCCATAAAAAATTTTGTTGTCCCCATGGATGTCGATCAGCCCATTGATCCAGATGAACCAACCTACTGTGTCTGTCATCAGGTCCTGAAATTTCTCATTATGTTTTGGCTTTGTATTTACTCTTTTGCACCTCACTATTGTTAGTTTCATCAGCTTTTGAACTAAATTAGCCAATCATCGTGACTCTTTTAGGTTTCTTTTGGAGACATGATCGCCTGTGACAATGAGAATGTAAGTATCCTTTTCTCATCATATTTGAGCATAGTATCATTTTATTAAATGATTTTGTTTTTATATCTATGTTTATGCAATATGGTATACATCTACATTCTGAAGCTAGATGGTAGAAATGTGTCTAGCAGCAAACTATTGTTTGGTTTTTTGAATAGTTAAGCTGATGAGGCAAAATGTTTTCATTTCTCTGGGACTCATAGGAACTTCTATAACGTCAAATGATAATAATTCTGATGGCAATTGTGATGGCAGCTGTTAGAGCATATATGATTATGTAGATTTAACTCATCAAAGTTACATGTATATACATCTTCAAATCGACCAGCTGTGATTGTTTGTACGTTTTCTAATTTGGCTCCTTCTGGAGATACAAATCATTATCTTATCCTTTGTTGTTTTCACAAACCAACAACACTGTTGCATAAACACATTTTAAAAGAGTGATTTTTATGCTGGTTCACAGTGCCTAGGAGGAGAATGGTTTCACTATTCTTGTGTTGGGCTGACACCAGAAACAAGATTCAGGGGGAAGTGGTATTGTCCTACCTGCAGAAAACTACCAGAGTTCCAATGATGAGTTAGCCTATACTAAGTTCCTTCTAATAGTTGTTTTTCTCTCAACAAAAATTCTTGAAGGAGTGGAAAATTATTGTAGCTATTATCTGCTCAATATGGATCAGGTATAATCTCCCTATTTACTTGTAATCATATTCTTATCTCCAGAAAAGAAATCTACCGTTGGAGAAATTTTTGGTGGTAACACTCCTTTTATGCTTCCTACTCATTGGAGTCTTACATACTTTGATTTAACGGCTTATTAGTAGCTTCATGACAGCAAAGGTTCTTTTCATTGTTTTTTTCCTTTTATATTTTTTCTATTATAGCCCATATTGTATATTATGATAATATCTCTGTTTTCTTTCTAACATGGATTAGAAACAATTGCTAGCTTCCTTATGCTTCTATATATTGCGACTTGTATGATTCTGCTCTGTCAGCTGCAAAGCAGGTACAACCTATAATTAGTCTAGGATATGATTTCCACCTTTCTCGAAGGCAATCAAACTTCTTGTAAGTAACGTAATGTAATGTAATGCGGTCGATTGTCATCCACATGATATGCTCTCTGACAGTGACTCTTGCTGTGTTCTTTGATTGAGGGCCAAGACTACCCTGACCTAAATAAGAGATTACACTGCCTTGTGATGACAGGAACATGGAATATCCCGTTTTATAATGAGTCCAAACCATTAGTTGTTGCTATTACTATGACATGAAGTGCCATAGATCGAGAGGTCTCGTCAATTGGGACAGCGATTGTTGTCTCATCTGCGGAACCATATTCAAGCATGTGTATGCTATCATGTAAAGAGGATGGTGAGTGATAGTTAACATCTTTCGTTTTACCGATCCCCATGGAAGCATGTGTGAGGTTGTGCCTCTGTTATATCAATTATGCTATTTGTCATTGGCATTTGGTAGCGCATCAAATAAAGAAGACTGGTTCCTATAGCATGTCAGCATAAATTTACTAGATTTGACCATCAGTTTAGGTCACCCTTTCAACCCTCCTTGATGATGAATGGAAAATACCTTGTTGATCCAATTCGGTTCCTAAAGGTCTTGGCTGAAATTTGGGGGTAGGACATGCACCATTTTCCTTTTTTTTTTTTTTTTTTGACATTTAGATAGTAGACCAATTTACTAAAAGAAAAATTAACTTAGATGAAATAAGGGTTTGTTTGTTTCGCTTGTGTATAAGTGACATACAGACATTTTCAAACAAATTGTTTGTTAAAAACGGGCATATTTAAAAAACAGACAAATTTACTCATAAAAAGATTAAACGAACCAGATACAGATCAAATATAGATAAGATATAAATACAGATTGGATACATATATAGATACAAATAAAAGACATACCATCCAAGCATACCCTAAATACAAAAGGTCTAATGTAAATGGTTTTCTAGCTTTCAAATCTCATCAAAGTGAATAATTATTACTTTATAAATAAATTATCCAATTATATTTTTATAGGGAAAATATAAAATGCAACTTGTGTTTTGGCACAATCACCACGAAGTGACATGAATTTTGATTTTTGATAAATACATGACTTTTGTTTTGATATTTTGGCAAACAAGTGACTAGCGTTTTATGTTTAACAAATACATTACTGGTGTTTTGTACTTTTAGAAAAAGTGTCTTGGATTTTGTTTTTTTTGACAAATACATTATCTATAGATTTTCATGTCTCGTATCTACTATCAACATAAAGCGAAAAAACACAGGTAATATATTTGTCAAAAACAAAAATCAAGTTACTTTTTTGTAAAAGTATAAAACATAGGTCAGTATTTATAAAAAAAATAAAATTCAGATTACTTGTTTGTCAAAATATCAAAACACAAGTTATATATTTATAAAAAATTAAAGCTCGGGTTACTTATTTGCGAAGATATCAAAACAGGTATCATATTCTTGTAATTTTCTCATATTTATAATTTTATTGATTCGTCTCAATCTCAATTTAACCTTTTTGGCACTTTATCCCTTCTCATTGCAGAGACAACCTCCTATCTAAACTTGAAAAGACTAAAAATTATGGTGCTGCCTTTTTTTTCCAATTTTTTTTTTTTGACATATTGCATGATTGAGCTCCCTATATGTAAATAATATTTAAAAGAGGATTTTTTTTTTTAAAAAAAGCTTAATTTCATTGCTAGTGGCCTTAGTTAATAAGTTTACCTGAGTTTTCGTTTTTACGGAAGTGCCTTACTCATTGTCGAATTGGTAAATAATTGAAAGCTTCAACTTGTGTCCCAACTCATCCAAAGGGGAGGGAAAAGGAAATAGGCCCCAAAAGAAATGGAATTTTCGATTTGAAAGTTTCTCTGAGTCAGAGCACTTAAATTTGTTGATTATCCCGTTTTAAATGGTTAAATTTTTATTTATATCGTATTTGTATTTGGTCTATATCCATAACATATTTGTATCATATATATTTAGTAAGTTTATAAATAAAGCTATCGATTTTTCATCGGTATCTATTTTTTAATATAAATATTTATTTAAAAAATATAATATTAAAAATACGAAAATATGATGGAACAAGCAAACTCTTGACCTAAACAAAACATGGTAACTAGTTTGAACTTTAAATTCATTTTGAGATAATTATACAACCAATCGTGTTCGTGTTCTTGTTCATTTTGACCGTCTACATACACATACACCAGGCTAAGGTACAACAGCTACCATTCAGGTCAAGCACGCACAGGTCATTAGGTAGGTTGGAAATCAATCACTTCCATAATGATCGATGTCATTAGTTCCTTACAGCTATTAATGATAAATAATCATACGATGTTTACTTGTTTTTCACTTTAGTCTTTGAAGAAGTTGGCTAAGTATATGGCGGTATTCCTTGTTTTACGACTACTTGATTATGATATATATAAATATAGATATAGATGTAGACATAGATATATATATATATATATATATAATATGTCTTTCTTTTTGGTTAACTTTGAAAAGGAAATATATTACGTCAAAAAAACAAAACAACAACTGACGATATTATATGGTTGTTAAAATTACAATTTTACCATTTTTTTTCCTCGCATTTTGGTTAACTTTGAAAAGGAAATATATTACTTCAAAAAAACAAAACAACAACAGATGATATTATATGGTTGTTAAAATTACGATTTTGCTATTTATTAAAATGTATAGAATCGTATAAAATCGTGCAAAACTGGTAAAATTATAACTATGCACAATCACACACTTAAATTTATAATTCGACATAAAGTCTACACCTAATTAATTTTACATTCATTTTAATTAAAAATATATATAAATTATAAACTTGTAAAGACGTATATTTGACTTATGATTTTGACAATTATGAATAATTAACCACGTAAGCTTGACAAAAGGCAGAAATTATGAAATGGTCAATTCCCCACAACATCCGAAAGTTTTCGAGATTATAAGAATGTAGCAACTTCAAACTTAACCCGCCAGATTTAATTTTTCTATTTTTCTGTTTCAAATTTTGTATGTTGATTATATCCCTGTCAATCACATATCTATATTTAATTTATAAAACAATTTTCTATATTTATACATTAATTTTCAATTCAAATACAATTATATATATAATTAGTAAAATTGTTCTTGAATGACAGATTTAAGACAGCAAATATTTGCCTAGCGAAGAATCAAAGAAATAAAATTTTCAACAAGTTTTGCTCCAGCTTTGGCCAGGTGGTCCACATGGCTGTAATTCTCCCGGAAAGTATGCCTAAGGTCCACCTCCTCCAATATATGTAGAAACATGGAGTGCGACTGCTGGCTTAATTATGAAGAAAAATGCTCATGAAAATAAATACCATCATGACTAATTATTCATGTAAAGTTATGCAATATATGTTTTTAGTAGTGTCCCTAGTCTTGATATTTAGCTCAATAATGACTAATGAAGAAGGCCTTTGTCCCCATTTCTTTGGTTGGTTCCATTGGACGCATATATATGTATTTATGTTTGGTGAAGAAAATTATCACGGGCCTTTTTTGTTAATAAACGGCTTCGATAAGGATAAATGATAAGAAGAAGGTAGTAAAATCCAAATATGTCTCATTTTTCAAATGTCTAGACTAATAAAGAATAGCATTACGCATTTGGGATGATGTCCTTATAATTATCTTAATTGCTTCATTAATATTTTTTTTTTTAATCTTTCATCACAACTGTGAATCGTTTTATAGCCTAGTAACGTTTTTTTCAGTCTCTCAAGTAAGAAGTATCATGTTTGAATCCATTTTTCTTGTAGTAATGATAAATAAAAAAAAATCTGCCATCACACCTACGTTAAGAAATATCTTGCAATATAAAGCAATTTAATAAGTTTTTACTAATAATAATATGAGCGACACATAGATGTGATGTGGGTTTATAGCGAGTTAATCGATATTAAATATTGCAGAAATTAATCTATGGTTGTACACTAATTTGACAAATTTATTAGGATTTCTGACCAGGATTAAGCTTGTAAAGTGAGAATATTATATCTATCACCATTAATGGCATACCTAAAATGCTTCATACATCTATAAAACTTATGTAATGAATTAGTTGATAAAAGTCCCAAATCACACGTTACAAGTTTTAAAAACTCAATAAAGGGCAAAAGGGGCGGGGGATTCATTTTTTATATTATGCATTTTTTGTTACGAATTAGAATAGCAAGAAAGAAATCTTAGGGTTATTTAATTTATGATGTTATGATTATTTGACAACTAAGAAATACTCTTTTTTTTTTAACCATTACAACGGGAAAGGAGAGAATCGAATTTAAAACTTCTCACTTAAGAGATCAAAGGAGATATCATTAAACTATAAGGTTATTGATAAAAAATACTCATTAATTCTACTCTTTTGAAGTGTTTAAAGAAAATTGCCATATGAATAAAATGACACATAATAATCCTTCGAAAGATATGGGCAAAAAAAAATCCTTAGAAAGATGATAAAGTTGTAAATTCAAGAAATACTTGAAATGAGAGTAATTGAAAAAAAAGCATTCAAAGTGCCTTAATTTTGTATTTTGGGTAAAATAGTGTTTAAATTTTTCTTCTTCATATTTTGTATGTTTCTAAATACACTAAAATGATAAAAAAAAATGTAAAAGTAGAAACACTACAAATATAACAAATGAAAACTTAAATATTAATTTACTCAAATTATAAAATATACACACTTCTAATGCCATTTTTCCCAAAGTAATCACTTGTTATAATTTCGACTGCGGATTTATAGAAACAAAAAAGCAAGCGTGAGAACAGGTCTTCGTTCCGCTGGTTCGCGTGTTCGAGTCTAGGCCTCGTGAGTCGCGACTAGCTGGAATGTGGGTTTTTTTTCCCCTTTACCCAGAATTGAAAAAGGAAATACATATATTTTAAATGAATTAAACTCTAAATTCAAAATAAAAATAAAGTTTAAACACCTTAAATTTTTTAATTCATCTCTTAAAATATTATTAAGAATGTATATTTCTTTACATACGATAATATCTATGGCTTTAAATAAGTTAAGTCGTTTGTAAGCTACTTGGTTCCAACTCGCTCATGCTTGAATAGTAAACAAGCCAACTTTAAATTCATCATAAAAACTTGTTTATTTAAATGAATCAAGTTTGAGATCAAAATTAAAGGTTATTTATTTGAACGAGTCATGCTATAACTTTTGATTTAGGTATGCAAGCCTATTCATGAACAAATTTGTTTAGGTTTGAGAACAAACTTACAAGTACGATAGACGCAGTGCAGTTTGACATGGTTTGATTTGCCCTTTAAACCAAACTGAACCGCATATTATAGTTTGCTTTTTTGTAAAATTTTTTTAATAAAAAATAGTCGTAAAACCGATTAAACACCTAAGCTAAAAACTGAAGAGCGGGAATAAAAATAAGTTTGCCACCAAGCTTAATTTCTCTTTCAAATTTAATGCACAATTGATGCAATTCAATAAACTTAAACAAACAAGAGCCATTAAGTAAATTATATAAAGCAGAATAATTAAGAGAGATTAGGGGTATAGAAAATAAGAATGAATTTAACACGAAATTCAGCTCATCAATGACAGACTTCACAACTACTTTATTAATCGTAAAATAAATGCTGCCAAGAAGTTACACATAAGCACTCTCTCATAAACACATGAGTTGTACCGTCACACTTGACACTAACACTCACAAGACAAAACTCATACACTCACAAAATTACATAACAAAGATGCTCAACATATACAAGGTAGTGTCTTACAAAGGTTTCACAATTAAACTCACAATAGACACTACTGTTCTCTCTCTCTCTCTCTCTCTCTCTCTCTCTCTCCAATGGATGTTTCAAATAAAGTGCAAGAGACATAATTAAGAGAATGACAATATTAACTTCTACATTTAAGCTCAACTATCACTTGAAAATCTGTCCTCTAACCTATATTTATAAAGGCTTTTGAGAAATTTACAATTGTTCATCTTCTCCCATAAATACCTCTGCATTAAAAGCTTCAATGACTAATTTCTATCTCTTAGCATCCGGACACCATCCATTACTGCCTAACTACCATATAAAAAACTCATGTCTGTCTTCTCTTCAAAAATTTGTCATCCAACCTGTATTAATGGAGCCATCGAGAAATTTACCCATTGCTCATCTTCTCCCCAAAATACCTTTACATTAAACGCTCTAATGACTAGTTTTTTTATCTCTTATCATCCGAAAAATATCCATTATCATCCAACCGCCATATGGAAAACTCATTCCATCTTCTCTTGATATCCTTATCGTTTGCACCTGCATGCACAAATAGCTTTCACCAATCGAGCACCATACCTAGGCATTCAGACCCTAAGCATTTTGCACTTGATTGAACTCTCTAAAATCATTAAAACATCACTACCATCCATATGAGAACCCTTGGACCCTAGTGTTTGGACGATATTTACAATTTCAAAATTAATCCTTTTGATCATGCTAGCATCCAGTCGCCATACCTTAGCTTCCAAACACTAGTTGCTATTTAGCGAGTTCTATAAACTCACAAGTCATACAAACACACACACATGTTTCATTAAGCAAGATTAACTAAGGTAATTGCATAATGTATGTTCTCATCAAAATCCAACTTAAACCCTCCAATTTAACAATGGTTTGGTCCATGCTTTTATTCTATAGAACACACACATGCACACACACATATTTATCCCAAGAATTGTCAAATACATATTTTTAATAACTAATGGAAATACATACAGCAATATTTAAAATTAATTATTTACCTAAATAATTATTATGTAAAACTTACGCAGGAAGAGATTTTATCTATCATCAAAAAATTATAATCATATGTTAACCTCATTCTCCTAAATTATCCTAAACTATAATGATGTATTGGACAAGAAAAAATTAAAATATGCTATCTTAATATGAGGTGCAAATTTCAACTCGTTATATTCCCAATTACCACATCATCGTTACATAAACTAATGAGTAATTAGGCACTAGAAGTGGACTAATCCGTAGAACATAGAAAAAATATTATTCAAAACATTTGAAGCTAAAACTTGAAATTTAGCTTATTTATAACACTGCAACAATCAAAACATGATATAACCAATCTAATTCAATTATCACAAAGGATGCATATCTAAAAAAACAATTTAACAAATAGTTAAATAATTTTTTTGTGTATCATTTTAAAAAATAGTATGGCTGATTTTTTTAACATATAAACCCTAATTGCAAACAAACTCATGAACAAACTTGTAAATAGGCTTACTAGCAGACTTATGATTTTTATATTTATAATGTATTATATATCAATATACGATTAAAAAAACCTAATTTTTCTTTAATATATATGTGTGTGTCTATGTATTTCACAACACACGTTTCGACCACATGGCCACGTTAGTCTATTTTTTCCTCCAACAGCCATCTTCCTCTCCTCCTTCCATGTTCCAACAACATATTTTTAGGCCGCTTTGGTTATTTTTTTTATTTGCAATTTTACTAAATTAATGGTAAAATTGCAAAGTAGATATTCCTTACTTTGAAGTGAGACCAAAACATAGTCTCAATTCATGCTCTTGCTAATTCAATTTAGACTAAAAAAAGATTGGGAAAAATCATTAGGGCGGATTTCACTCCTACATGATCTAATCTTAATTTAGACAATTTTAGAGAAAATAGAAGCTTCATGAAAGCCTGTTATCCATATCAATATGTGGTGAATACAATTTTACTAACAAATAACACGAAGTCTTTTTTTTTTCCATGATTATTAATATCAAACTCTAATTTTTAGTTTAAAAAATATGACCAATCCACCACTTGACATGTATAATTGGCGCTTAATTAGTATAAACAAAGACCTCCATAGCATGTTTTACCAAAAAAAAAAAATAATCAGAATCCACTGGCACATACAAGATTAGAATCTCTCCCAGAATTTAGGGTTTTTGAAGTTTTCTTTAAAATCCTCTTTTTACAAGCTGAATAGAAGAGAAATTACTAATACAAAGTGGTTCTTGAAGAGGAGATCTTTCAACAGGTAGCTTTAACTACTTCAAAGCTATTGGAACCACCTTTGTCCACAACCATCACCGACCACCGTGACTACCTTCCTTAAGCCACCATCTTCCAAGGTTTTTTAGAAAGTTCAACAACCATTGCATTGTTTGCAATTTTATTATAGAACAAGCATATTGAAATTAGACTTCATTTCATTAGAGATCATATTCTAAATAGAGATATGAGCTTGGAATTTGTTAATACAAACAACCAGATTGCTGATATTTTATAAACCTTTGTATGAAAATCATTTTTGCACCTTACGAAGAGAATTGGACATGATTAAACAAGATGAGTGCTAAATATCATGAAGCCAAGATGATTTAAGACTTGATATAGGTATAAAAGAAGCTATTAAATGTTCATATCTGCTCTGTGATGCTTATGATATGTTGTGTTTGCAAAAAAATCTATGATATGATTATTTCTTTGAACATGATTCTTTTTGGACTTATGTGAATATATGAATTTGTATTTATTTGTGCATCTCTCCTTATTTTTAATATTCTGAGTCTGATTTTTTTTTCAAATATAAAGAAGGAGAAGTGTTGCATGCTATCAACGCTTTGTCTATACATTTATTTTTTATGAATCCAAAAGGGAAGAGAGGTTTTTACGCACAATTAACATGCATGAAATGTTTCTGATGAGTACAAAAGGAGAAAAGTGTAGCATGAGTATAATATGCTTTTTATAAGTTCAAAGGGGGAGAAGAGCTATTATGTTTATATGCTGTATGCTATGCTTGTGTTTGACAAAAGAAAGGGAACCAAATGACGAGTTTAGTGAAGTTTGCGTCTTGTTAGAATTAAGCGTCAAATCTTTGAATTAAACTTGAGAATATGATGCATAATTAACTATTATGTTTCTAAAACTAATCGATAAATTAAAGTTTTCATCAAATAAAAAAAACCTACGTTTTGTTTGATCCTAAATAGCGGGTACATAAGCACTTGATGGGCGACTCTAAAAAAATGTAAAAAATTATTTTTATTTCTTAATTTATCAATGTATAAATATTAATTGTCTTTTTCTAAAACTTGATTCCTTGTATTTATCTTATGAAATTAGAGTGTACACCTAGGTAATTTTGTAAAATACGATAAAATAAAGAAGTAACTACATTGTAAATATCATTTACCTTTTTTTTGGTGAAATTTAATGTACTTAACTTCTTTTGTAAACTTTAATGAAATAGGAAAATATATTAATCGACTTGGTAGAATATAAATAAAGTAGGAAAGTAAATACTTTATAAATAATACATGGAAATCTAAATTAAGATATAATAGGAAGCGATTTCTAATTGGTAAATTAAAAAGTAGTAACCACCAAGGTTTTAATAGGATAGCCTAGACTTAAGTAATCTATAGTTCTATTTTCTAAAAGTGAATTTTCGCAGATTATTAGCATAATTAGGATTAATCTACCCATTAGTCTTAATTTATTTTTTCTCGATTTTAATCGGTGGCAACTCCATCTTTTTTAAATTTAGACGAGTTTCCTTTAATCTTAGTCAATGGTTTGTATTAAAAGGGTTAGGGTTAGTACGAATCGGATTAAAGAAAAACATAACCAAAAAAATAAAAAATCAAGCTCGACAATCATGATGGTGTAGCAAATAATAATTGGTTAAAGCCATAAATAAGATAATAGATTTGAAAAATAAATATTTTATTAATTACAATATAATATTTTCTGATTTCTTTCAAATTTAAAATTTAAAAAAAAAATCTAAATATAAAAAATTTTGTTTTAAATTTTTGCCTCCACTTTCCCTCCCTTCCTTTTTTTTTTTTTTCCTATTATGGTCCATAATCTTCACTTTATTCAAATAGCCGTGGGACCACGGACCAAAGTGTTGGAAGGAGGGACAGCGGCAGAATTTTGAACCAAGATTTGAATTCTCTGTCCCTCTGCCTTCCCCCCCCCTCCTCTCTCAAGTCTCAAACACGCACACAACAGTCGGACACAGCACGGTCTCGTATTTTAGTATCTACTTTGTTATAAGTAATTATCATGCAATCAATACAGAAAAAGAAAGATTATCCCCCCAAAATCCCATTAATCCCTCCCTTTTTTTTATTATCCTCCTATTACATCGAAAACCCTGTACCCAACCAAACCAATCCCTCCTTTCTTCCTTTTGTGTCTTTCAACTTTCCTCCCTTGTCCTGCAGACCCATCATACATACGGCAGCGAAGTTTTATTATATTTTAATGAATTCATGATTTGCATTTAATACCCACATTTCATAGCTCCGTTGTTCTTTCATTTTGTTTATCAAAATCCAATCTTACTTGTAGAGGTAAAACCTTTATAGACCATCATCGCCATCTATTCAAAGATCTGAAAATAGAAAACAAAGCAGAGCTGAATGTTACAAAGAAGAGCTACATAAAGGTGTTAGCTTTGGGATTCACTTAAATTCTGTGGATCTTTTTTTTTAATTTGGATTGAGTAAATTTCTTGCGTGATGGACTGGTTTAGCTAGTTTCTGCTAGTAGAGGTTGCTCTTGCTATAACATAGAATTTAGTGGTTTTTGTTGTCTGGTTTATGGGGTATGAATCAGTAAAGAAAACAGGTAGTCTTTTGTTGCTATTGAGATTGCCTATGGTTGTTTTATATATAAATTGATTTGGAATTTATATGATTTTGCGGAATTCCAATATAATATTAAATGCTGCATGTGCAAAATGGATTTGGTTATTTGTCATGAGATTACCTTGGAAATTTGTCAGCATTCATGGACTGAAAATGAGTGAACGAATTCTTTTGGTATCAAATTCTGTTTTTATCTTATGTTGAGCGTTTTGCCTTGATGTTTGTTTAACTTCTTGTTTATTGCCAACTAATTGATGATCGTGATTGGTCTTAGATGGCAATGGGTAGAAATTTCAGCCCAATCCTGAGTAAAGAGTTAGCTAATCTGCAAAAGGATTCCGATAGTCGTAAAACAGCAATGGAGGCACTTAAATCATATGTAAAGGACCTGGATTCGAAGGCAATTCCTCTGTTTCTGGAGCAAGTTTCTGAAACCAAAGAGACAGCCTCTTTATCAGGAGAATATACAATTTCTCTCTATGAAGTGCTTGCCCGTGTACACGGTGTCAACATTGTTCCTCAGATAGATAGCATCATGGCAACTATTGTTCAGACCTTAGCGTCGAGTGCGGGATCTTTCCCTCTTCAACAGGCATGTTCAAAGGTAGTTCCTGCAATTGCAAAGTATGGGATTGATTCCACCACACCACTGAACAAGAAGAGGCATATAATTCATTCTCTATGCAAGCCCCTTTCTGATTCTCTGTTGGGTTCTCGGGAGAGCTTGACAGCTGGGGCTGCACTTTGTTTAAGGGCTCTTGTAGAGTGCGATAATTGGCAGTTTGCCTCGGATGAGATGGTCAATAAGGTGTGTCAGAATGCAGTTGCTGCTCTGGAGGATAATCTACTCAGACTAATCTTCACATGGGTTTGGTCATGGCTTTAGCAAAGCATAATGCATTTGTAGTTGAAGCTTACGTAAGGTTGTTGGTACAGTCGGTTTGCGCATATTGCATGCTGGACTCTTAGAGGTGAACTCTCAGAAACGTTTTTCAGCTATTCAAATGATCAATTTCTTGATGAAGTCCTTAGATCCTAGAAGCGTATATTCGGAGCTTGAGTTGATTACTGAAGAGATGGAGAAGTGCCAATCGGATCAGATGGGTTTTGTGAAGGGGGCCGCTTTTGAAGCTTTAGAAACCGCAAGGAGAATCATTAGGGACAAAGGACCGGACTTTAGGAAGTATCAGAGTCCTGTAAATGACTCAAAATCTGGCCGAACAGATCATCAAATCAAGGGAAGAAATCTGTGGGGTTCTGGTGATTTATCACCTGGATGTGTTTCACCAGAATCACAAACACTTGATTCTTGTCTTGAATATGATTTTCTAATTGACTCGCCTGCTTCATCAAGGCAGGTTTCACCTAGCATAAGCTATGATTCAAGAGGTGTAAACCGGAGGCTATATGGACCAAGCAACGGAGTGGATGTATCACTCAGAGGCGGTTTGTTTCCAGATTTGGCTTATCGCAATGAACCTTTTTCGGACTCAAGGCATCAAGATTCAAACAAAGAACAACGAGACGATACAGATGACTTCGCAGGAATTAGCCATTGTCCTAGCAATGGAGCAGTAAATCACAGTCCTTCATCCACTCCTGAGGTAATCTTGCATATTCTCTCGCTGATGTAGATGTAATGGACATAGTTAAATTGATTGATGATGCTTTTTCTTTTTATTGCTATAAAAATCTCAGCTAACTCACTAAAACGTTTTTCCCATATAAAAGTTTAATTATACACTATATATACACGTGGGGTAACCACTATCCTTGAGTTTTAACATGACTTTTTTCCTACAGCATATTCATTTTCATGACTAAAGGGCTCTTATCAGTAATATCCTTGCTTATTTTGTTGCTCATGTTTCTCAGCGATCAAGCTCCAGAATCAACATTGAGAACATCAAAATCTTTAGTACACCAAGGAAGCTCATTCAATCCCTTCAGGAACCTAGTGGCATAAGCTCGGAGTCTTCAGATGAAAAGGGAAGGAGATCTGGAAGTCCATCTTTAAGCTTTCATAAGTGTAGCCCGATGAGGAAAGGAGACCAGAATGATTTAGGATACCATCCAAACGGTGAGGTCACAGATAATGAAAGTTCATACACTGGTAGAGAGCCCGAAGGTGGATCAGAATCCGTGTCATCAACCGATGACATCCCTGCAGCCAGAGAAAATGCATCATCTCATGCAGTTATCCCCACGGCTATAACCATTACTCAAGCAACTAGCATGGAGAGGAAACAGAGGAAGATTGGTTTGAGGCTGATTGGCAGCCTGTTTGTTATCCTGCTTGCGATTTTCACTTCACTAGTTTTGTTTAATGATGGACAGGAAAACATTCGTCTTGTTCCAACCTGAAGTTTTATCTTATCAAGAGATCGAGCTTAGAGTTTTGTAAGACCTTAATCAAATGCAGTTTACAACTTTTGTATCTGTACTTTTCAGTTTTTTCCTTGATTGGTGCATTTCTTTTTTCTAATTTAGGTTGCTAGATATAATGTCCATTTTCCATTGATGACAAGATAGCATTATTAGACTTAGATTCGAGTTTAACTGTCTTAAAATGACTGTCCGATAGCTTAAGCTCTACTTCATCAAGTTTATTTAGGTTTGCGCTTTTTCAAAAATTGTTTTGTAACTAAAATGATATCGATTCTTGAACTTGACCGACTGTTAAGCCCTATTAGAATTTGATTACGTTCTACCTTATTCGAGCTTAAAATTAGTTAACCATAGTCAAATTAAATTAAAGTAATAGCAAGTTGAACTCGACTTAAAGAACTAAGCTTGAGTTATTTATATTTTCTATAAACTTTGTTTCTTTAGAATATAATGAGTTTAAGAGCAAAGTAAAATCTTTCAGATATTGATTCTCATTTTCAATTATCACTTCAAACAGTTTGATCCGATGGTATGCCAACGAATCAAATAGAATCTCAATCATCAGACTATAGACCCTGTATCCTTCTCCATGGAAAATTGAAAACAATGCAACTCAAGCTACTGCATTTTCTATATGAGGTGCTTTAATCCGAAGAATACCTTTTTCGTTCTATTTTCAAGCATCTACAGTGATCTTGTAATGAATGCTGGAAGAGGTACTAATAGGTGGTGGTGGTGGTAGTAGTACGGTGTATTGCGAGGTCGTAGAAGAAACGTAAGTGGCTGGAAAATGCTGTTATGATTCACGATTGTTCGTTTCTTGAGTAGTAATACTGCAGTCAAACAGAAAAATCTTGATTTGTGTTTTCTCCGAGAACATGAACTTGGCGTAATACTAATATCTGCCTTCCTCACGGGATTCGCAGTGTTTTATGTAGGGTAAATTATATTAGTATCTCTCGAAAACTTTTAAAATTGTAAAAACTCTCTAGTTTGCAAAGTCTTCACCTAGATCCTCTTGAAACTTTTATTGGAGCTTTTTTTATACATATTATCTGCTTACATGTATTTTAATGCTGACATGGATAATTAGTTTAATATAGTTAATTAATTAGTGTTCAAAAATATAGAAAAATGGTTGAACATAGGAAAAAATCATATAAAAAGAAATTTCATATAATATAAATTTTATTTTTTATAGATAAAAAAAAATTATATGATATGACAAGGATGATATTGCTTCATGACGGTATAGTATGTAGCATCATTGTTTTTTCATTTGTACTTATTATTTTTCATTCCAATTAGAACTTATAGATTGATTTATCAAGGTTGCAAAAACGTATATCATTTGAAGAATTCTCGAAAATATCCTTAAGATTTTTATAAGATATATAAATAATCTTATTGTCGCACATATTTGCTCTCATTTGAAGATTTGCTACTTCATTTTCGTCCAAACATTTTTCAATGATATTTTTAATTTAAAACCATAGTATTGTTCCTGCACTTTTCTTTTAAACCGTACTTTCCTTATGACCCTATTCGTTTAATAAATATATTTCAACATGAGGATGTTGATAATTTTGGTGTTGTAATAATAACGGTATAAAAGACTTAAATGATTCACTTAAAATATAAAGATTTAATTTATTTTTTATTTAGATTACAGAGTTCAAGTTTTTGCGCATTATTCATTTTCGTGTTGCTAATATTGATTGTTTGACATCATTATTTTTCCTCTTAGAGCAGTGACCTAGCCCTTTTAAAATTTTTTTTTATCTATAAAAATAAAATTCACATTATACAAATTCTTTTATTATGATTTTTTCTGATGTTCAAACATTTTTTAGTACTTTTTTAACACCAATTAATTAAATATATCAAATTAATTGTTCATATCAACATTAAAATACATATAAGCCTATAATACATTAAAACACTAAGTCCCATAAAAGTTCTAAAAAGTTGAACTGTAGACTTTTTTAAAAGGTGAGAGTTTATTAAAATATCCCATGCAATTTTAAAAATTTTCTATGTATATCCATATAATTTACCATTTTATTTAATACCACACGTATCCATGCCGCATGTTTTTATCTGTTCGTATTAGTAGTTTAATCAAGTTTGCTCAACCTAAACTTACAATAAATAAATACAGTCCGAATTACCCAGTTGTCAGATGGAATGCAACAAATTTTTTTCATACATTTTAATTTTTTAATCACGATCCATCCCTCTGTCGCTCAATCAATATAACCCCTTTATATTTTCAGAGTAACCTCTTATCTTGATCTAGCACTATTAATTTATATTAAATAATTTGCCACTCAACCAACCTTAAAATTTTGACATGATTTTACCAAACCTCTAAATGCCACTATATTTACTGCTCACTCACTTTATTAATAAGAGTAATTTTATTAGTCTTATTACTATAAACAACTATTACAGCCATTATAATAACAATTTCATAAAGATTTTTTATTATAAAAAACATTAAATAATCATTCATTATAATAATTTCTTAATATGATTTTAAAAAAATACCCTCATTTAAATAAAAAATTAACATTTGAAATTCTAATACAACTTCATTATATTCCATAATAATAATGATCTCATTACAATCTTATTCATCGAAGGATCTCGTTACAATCTTAAACATTCAATGAAGTGAACAAGCAATTAATGTTTACTAACCAAAGTTGTTAATAGATAATATTTCACCGTGGCCAAACAATCATCGAGAAACCATATGAATCTCAGAAACCCAATCACATTTACTTTCTGGCTGAATAAAGAATTGGCATGAGTAAGTGGATTAATATATAATCCCACCTGCGACAAACTCCAATAACAAAAAGTCTATTGGTTAGGGAAACGCCAAACCATGAAGACTGATAACTTGTAGACCACCAAGCAAATTCAAAACAGCCAAAACAACTTATCAACCCATCGTAAGTCAGTTACATACATAGGCATAAAATGTGTGATTCTCCGATCATATCCAAAACTTTCTCAGCATCAGCTAACATTTTCCATCTTAGACGTGCAATACCAACTTCAAGGGGGAGTCCTACCAATCCCCAGTTTTGAAGCTCTTCAGAATTAAATAAAAAATTGCACTAATCCTCATCCATCCCTGCGGGCTGCTCTCTCCTTGGGCCACCAGCTGGTTTAGCCATTATAATCTGCCAAAATAGATGGAAAGCCAGGTACATCAGGAAACTTAAAAAAGCCTAATTTCCCGGGGCCCTGTATTAGCCATTATACTGACAAACAAATTACATATAGTTGGGGCAAAAAAATAATAAAAGGAAAAATCTAGATAGCTCTTTCAAGTATCCCCGCAACCGAACAAAGCAAACAGAAACCTCCACTATTCCCCACCCAGCTCCAATATGTGCGTGTGTGCATGTGTGAGAGAGAGAGGAGGGAGAGAGAGAACTTCCCTGGTTTTATGGCAGAAAACAAACTAGCAAATTTCCTATATTCAGCAGACTAAATAATTTCACTCAATCATGTAACACGAATGCATGGATTTAATTTTTGCTGAAATATCTTCTAATCTGGTCCTTTTTCTTACAAAATGCTCTTCAAGTACATTAACAGGAAACTGTGGATATACCTTTTGCAAAATCAACATTAAAAGCGAAATACAGTAGAATTACCTGATCAACACGCAACACTGTGCAAGCAGCATCAGCCGCATATTTAAGCGCAAAAAACCTATAAATTTAATACATTGGTTAGAAATGTATCCATCAAGATATAAACTGGCGCACAGATGACTCGCTTAGCTACAGGCAAATCCTAGTATCTAAGTGCTAAGTCTTGAGTTTCAATCAAATTCTACACACGTCAAAAGAGCATTTCCTAGATAGTAGTAGCAAATAGTCATCTCAATAAGATCATTGTTGGGCATTGCCATGTGGAAGTTGAATGCGCTTTGAAGAAAGAAAAAACATAGCAAATATTGAGGCCCCTTACTTGGTCACATAGAGGTCCCAGATTTTCATGCCAGAGACATCTTTACAGGCACCCTCCTCTAAGTCAATACCCACTTTGTTATTTCCATTAGCATGCTCAGCATATAGAGATGATATGATTTCCATTGTGTTGAGCCCTGCATTCTCAGCTAGAGTCATAGGCACCATCTCAAAACTCTCTGCAAATTTTGCAATAGCATACTGATCCAAGCTGCAGAGCATTATAACTTGTCAATCACATGAAGCTTTAAAAAATCAAGAACAGAAAACTTGGTAAATAAAAGTAGAAACCTCAACCAGACAATTGAAGATAAAACACCACCTTGTGAGGCCCAACACTAACAAACAATTAAGAATAGACTTTGTTCATGCACAGTGCACTTAATGCCATTGGCATGTGATAGAATAAGAAAAGGGGGGAAAAAGTAAAAGCGGATGGAAGAGAGGGGGGGGGGAGGGGGAAGGACATTTACCCAGTTTCCTTGAAAGAAAATTCCTTGATCCTTCTGGCTAGCTCAATTTCAGTGGCAGAAGCACCAGGCACTATGCGACTATCCTTACACATAGCCTGCATCATAATTTCATTTAGTTAAAAAAGAACAAGCTGTAATACAGGTCAGAATGACATGGATTCCTAAAATGGAAAAACCAAAACATGGTAATATACTATTAAAAGAAAAGCAAAAACAATTTTTTACTGTAAAATACCACATCATTAATGCGGTGAATAGATGCACTGCTATAAAGAAAGGAAGTTTTGAGGGATTAGATGAGTGCAGAAGTCTCCTAAAAATTGGTATAAATCTACCTTGTATGTGTTCACGCCATCATCAACTGCTCGTTCAAGATCATCTAGAATACTATCCGTGCTTCCCCGCAAAACCACTGTGGATACAGAGTTACCACCTTCTTCATTCTTTACAATCGTCACCTACATAAGCAGAAAAGGTAAAATATGGATGATAGGAAAGACAGATACAAAGCAACAAACAATGAAATCTCAAAAAGCATACCCTAACACCACCAATTTCCTCAACAGTGACAGAATCTACATGTCCCAAGTCATCAGGATTTGGCTGGCTAAGTTTCAACTGCAACAAACAGACAAAGTTAGCCGTTTCTATAGATTTTGAATTGTAGCAAACTAACTAAATGAAAAATTTGAACACCTACCATAGCAACTGCACCAGTGGTACGACAGAATCGCCGCAATTCAAATTTTGAGCTAATTTTCAAGACCATAAGCCTGAAAGCGAGAATACATATTTGCTAGGGTAAATTTTAAGATGGACTTAAAAAAGGGTCTAGCGAAGCATATGCTAGTCATCATAACATGAACAAGAAAAGAAGTAAATGGAAAAGAGAAATGGAGGATAGACATACTTGTACCGCTCACAGAAATGCAAAGCCATCTCCCCAACAGCAGCTCCACTTACAATAACCTTGGCACCCGAGTCAGCAACTGCTTTTATAAGCTGCTCTACTTTAGCTTCTTCAGTTTTTGCATAATTCTCAAGCTACAAGTTGCAATACCACACAAAAAAAAAAAGAGAGAGAATCAATTTACCTTAAATCTTGCAACAAATAAAGGGTTAAGATTTGCTCCATGGTGAGAATAAATAAAAACAAGGAAAAAGATGCATGAAAGCTCCAAATGCAATGGGTCAAACATTTTATGAAACACCACAAATCAGAGTCCACTGAAAGCCCCTTGCCGATATCACTATGCGACAATATAGTCAATTATAAATCCAATAAAAGTAGCAATTACATATCCACAAGCATGCACTTGTCTGTTGCATCAATAGTGCACAAAAAACACAAATGGATACAGAAACAGCAGCAAATCTATTTACATAACACCACTGAGAAGACCTATGTAAGGTCGAAAAGAAAAACCTGTGATGTAACAGAAATATGAATATAAAAACAACAAAATGTTTGTCTAACTTAAGAAACTCAAAATGAACCACAGCACCTCTTCTTAGGTTATAAACATTGAAAATTCTAATTACATTTAAAATAAAATAAATCCTAAAAGTTCTTGTATCAGTAGCCAAAAACAAACCACTCACAGCACAAAAAAACATTGATGAGCTTAATGTAGTATCTTAAGAGAACAAGCACATTTAGCACAAGCCTATCCAAAGGAAGGAGTAGCACAAATGAAACAGCAAGTAAAAGCTAGATACAGCATTAAATGAAAGAATAAATACATTTTATGAGAGGTACCTGCTCAGCACTATGAATGAGGACAGTTCCCTTGGTCTCAGTGGCAGATGTATCAACCCCACCAACAAATACGGCAACCTACAAGAATTTTCAAACAAAGCACGCATATGAGATGCTTGATCAAATCAAAATCAAAATCACTCTACTTCACGGTTTCCCTCAGAACACATTCCAGATATTAACAAATCATAGCATGCTCAGTACATAATTTTTCTGGAGATAAAGTAAAATTGTCATAAAGAGAAAAATGAGAGCCAATTAAGTATAGACTAATAATATAGAAACAGATTATTAGACAATACAGAAAGTAGATAAAGTTGCCCACGGCTGAAATCATTAAAACTAACATTAGATGCTAGAAGAGAATGGTCATGAGAGGCAATCAGCAAGGGTTATGCATAAATGCACCCTACCCACATTCAGTGCCCCCATTTTAACCCACAATGAAGTCAAGTCCTTAAGTCTTCTTTCATATTTAATCCTAAATCCTATTCATAGGAGCCAAAAACAAACTTCAGATACTAAATTGCAAAGGGAAAAATAAACTCATGGTGTGGATAGCCAAAAGTTTTTGAGTCCATTTTAAACTTTTCTCTGATATATACCCATTCAAATAAACCATATGAGGAAGATAGATACTAACCTTAGCTTTCTCTATCCTTTTTATACTTCCAACAGCATCAGTTTTCAATACCATGCCTCTAACCACACTAGAGTTATGCAATCCACCTCCAAGAAGCTTGGCAACTCTTACATTATCCACATTAAAATTTGCAGGATTCTTCGGGCAAACTTGAATGCAAGCCTTTTCAAAGAGAGAGAAAGCATTCAATTGAAACATCCAAATATGTTATATGCACTACCACTAGGGCAAACTTGACTGGTTGATACATACATCAGCGACAAGAGAACACAACAGGTCTTCTTGTCCAAACTGCTTGCTAGCAACAGCAGCTTTCATACGACAAACCACTTGCTCTTTATTTCTCACGTCCATTGTTTCAGAACCCTTCTCAACCAATTCTTCCAAGACCTCAATTGTCTACATTTCCAGGAAAGCGACAGAGTAAAAATTCCCTCCATCTAATAAGTCCCAAACACATCTCATCAATCAAAAATATAAAATACTTTACCTTATTGATACCTTTAGAGTAGCCACTAATAATTTCACTTGGATGCAAACCCATTCTTATAAGCTCCTCTGCATTCTGGAGGAGTTCTCCGGCAAAAGAAATTGTTAGGTTAGCACCGTCACCTATTTCCTCCTGCTGAGCCTTTCCAGCTAGAACCAAAATCTTTGCAGCAGGATGCTGAACTTCAAGCTCATTCACGATTGTACCAGCATCATTTGTGACAAAGAGTTTGTCCAAATGATTTATGACCATTTTTATTCATACCTATCATGAAATAAACTCATCAACATTTTGCAATAACACTGAAACATTGGCTTTCTTCTTTAATTCAAAACATTATTTTGCTTAAAAGTTTCCTGTTTATCTTTGAAAACTTGCCGCTTGAAATAAATATCATTGATCATGAGAGTATCAAATGGAGTTGTTCATTTGACCAAAGCAACTAAGAAGAAATTCAACAGAACAATGAAACTGAAACACAGGGAATCTATCAATAACCATAAAATATTTTAAAGATAATTGATAATTGAGAATAGTTATGATGATCAGTGGCAGGAGGAAATCAGTGATTTTATAGCAACTTGGCATGACTATAATTGAACCAGGTACCTCTTGCACATGATCTGCCCCCACAAGACCCACGTACAGGTTATTACAGGTTGTGTAATAAAGATAACCCCAAGAAGTGCCTTCATATAATTGGAACCCAGGAAACTCATGCAATTCCTAGTGAGAATTCATCCATCTTAGCCACTAGAAACAAACTCTTAGTTGGCAATGGTGGTCAATTATGTAGCCACCAACTATAAGAATCAGAAATTACATCAGGAAATGGAAAAGAAACATTTTTTTCATTTAAAGAAAAACAGTTGCAACTGGGCCTAATTCACAATTCTAAAGATTTTCTGTGAAAGCACTTAAAAACAAAAATCCTGATGCTGCATTCAATGACCGATAATGTAACAAACGACCCAGCATTAAATATGACAATTTCCTAAGCAATTTCAACTTAAAAATTCCGAATCTGCGCCATATCTATCTAGTATTCTCAACAGTTAGATTTTATAGTATTAATCAAAAGTAGTTAAATAAAACTACTAGCACTTACAGTAGCATAGCACCTGCCATGTGTTTCCTAAACATAGTCCTTCTCCTAGTAATCACTTGAGCTCTTCATTACCAAAACATATCGAAATCATTGCTCAGAAAAACCCTAACTTACTCAACAAAAAAAAGCAGCAGCAACTGTATCATAAGGACGAGACTGGATAGAATCCAACTGCATTGAGGAAATCGATGGAACGAAGAAGAAAGGGAAGACGTAAATGTACCATTAGGACCAAGAGAGGTGCGAGTAA
Source organism: Combretum micranthum (assembly GCA_024138025.1). NCBI lineage: Eukaryota > Viridiplantae > Streptophyta > Magnoliopsida > Myrtales > Combretaceae > Combretum > Combretum micranthum. The sequence goes on along the minus strand of JAMXBD010000015.1, from coordinate 612,505 downwards.
TGGCAGAAAGCTGTTTACAAGCATCAATGTTCTTGAGAACGGCTTCATCGAGACCTGAGAGGTGTTTGTGTCCTTCTTTCAGCATGGACTGAATGCCGTACGGTTGCATAGAGAACACCATGGCTGTTGCTTCACCCTCTCCGTCTCTGCTTGAGATTTCAAAATTTATAGTAGATGGAAAGCGCTAGGGATTTGGCCTGAAAATGGAAGTGTGAAGTGCGAGGTGGAAGAAGAAAAGAGAACCCTAAGAAAGCCCTAGAAGAGGAGAGCGGGGGGAGAAAGGGGATCCTGGAAAGCGTTGTTTGTTTTGAAATTGGGTGGGCTTTTAATTTATGGGCGTCTGGCTGGACTCTCTAGACCGAAGAATTTTTATTTCCAAGTTTCCTTTTTCTTTTTCTTTTTTATTTCCTTTCCTTCCAACTATAAAATGCACATTAAAAATCAAAACTAATATACCCGTTACTCGAAGAAATGGAATAGAGGATAATAGTTATGTTTTGAGAATAATATTACCAGTTATAGACTAAGTATCATGTATCACCTTGTTTACTTCATTTATGGTTTTACATAAGGTTGTTCATTGAACCAAACCGAATCATAAAAGACGGTTTTTTTATATTTCGGTTTGGTTTGTGATTTGGTTCTAGAAGAATCTAAACGGTTGCAATTCGAACCAAACAAACTATTTGAACCTGAACCAAATCACTTCATATTAAAAGAAATAAAAAATAAATAAAAGCCATCTTATTTATTTATGACCCTTAAACATTATAAATTAGGGTCGCATGTGACGTTTCACTCTAATGTCACATATGTATGTAGTACGTTTGAATAGATTTAAAATGGAATCACAATTTTAAATTCCAATAACATTCTTGTGTTTAGATACATTTTTTAAGAAAACTGAGTAAGATTTAAATTGTAGATTGTTGTGTAGGAAGGGTTTAGGGTTAGCATCAGGGAGCAGACAGACCGAGGAAACTCACTTCGAACACTTAGCACCACTTACATATGACATTAGGAAAGAGTAGGGAAGCTGTCGGCGAAGATACATGTGTAGCTGGGCTGAGTTATCCAAATGGCCGAACAGATAAAGGTGGGCCGGTCCACAATGTTAAGTATACAGCCCATGGGTTAGGAATAACTAAGTCAGAATCTGTTAGATTTTAATTAGTTATTTACATTCTGTTTTGATAGAATTCTGTTACAATTTGTTACACAATGATTCTGTAAGCCAACTGGCCACATGGATGGAATCCAAATTGTAACCAACCCATTACCCTATAAATACAATGGGAATGGAAAGTGAAAGATATCAGTAAAAATTTCCAGAATTATATCTTCTCGTATCTGAGAATGAGCATTACAATATTACTTAATTATGAGTAATTGTGCTGCCTTTGTGTAACCCCACTCCAATTGGTATCAGAGCCTGCTGACGGGTGAATGGTTAAAACCCGTCAATCCGAATCCATGGAAGAATCTGTAAAAAAATTACTCAAAGATCAGGAAGAAAAGCTGCTCAAAACATTCACTGAATTATTCAAACAACAGCAAACCACATTGGACAGCTACGGAGCAACCTTGAGTGACCTGCAAAAGAAAATGTGTGACGTTAATACTACAAATCAGATGCAATTTGGTAGCCTGGGTGACACCTACAGCACTGGTAATTCTCCGAGTGGCTCACGGTTGGACAAGGCTAAGGCTGTTGCACATGATTCGGTAGCTATGGAGGTAACCTCTCAACAGCAATTACACTCATTAGCTAGTCGTCTAGGGTTTCCTACTTTTTCTGGGGAAGATTTGAAATCCTGGTTAATCAAAGCTGAGCATTTCTTTGAACTGGACCTCACTCCTAATCCATTAAGGGTTAAGGTAGCTGCAATGCATTTAGAGGATTTAGCCTTGCATTGGTACCATTCTTTTGTCCAAAACTGGGTTTCTCCTAATCCCATTACTTGGGAAGACCTTGTGATTGGATTACAACAAAGATTTGGTGCAGCAACGTTTGATGATCCTATGGCGACCCTTAAGGAGTTAGTCCAACAGGGGACGGTAGAAGAATATTGGGTGGAATTTGAATATCTTGTCACTCTAGTTCCATTGCATGAAAACCACAAAATTAGTTGTTTCCTAAGTGGCCTCAGACCAGAGATCCAGTACCCTGTCCGAATGTTTCAGCCACAAACACTCCTACATGCATTTACATTAGCCAAACTGCAGGAGACCACACTAAATGCTACCACTCACCCTACTAGACCACACCGTGTTTCTCAACCTACAGCTTTCATCAACAGCCATTCCAACCAAAACACAAACAGCCATTCCAACCAAAACACAAACACTAAAACACTGACCTATCCAAAAAGCCAACCAAATTCTTACTCACAAAACACTAAACCAATCAACCCCAAAAACCCTTTCACCAGAAACTACAATCAACCACCCCTCACGACTCAAAACCGCACCACCCGCCGCTTAACCCTGAAGAAATTGATGAAAAAAGAAGGAAACGACAGTGTTTTTGGTGTGATGAGGCATTTGGTCTTGGACATAAGTGTAAGAACAAAGTCTTTAGGAAGCTAATAATAGAGGAGGTAGATGAAGGCATAGAGGAAACTGTAGAACAGGAAGAGGTAATACCATTGGAGGAGGAGCTGTCCAAGTTATCCTTATGTGCAATTAGTCAACGTACAAGCGTTTGAGATGATGAGATTCAAAGCTTTTTATAAGCGGAGAGGGTTGGGAGTTTTTGTTGATTCGGGTAGCTCTTTAAATTTCCTTGATGAAAAGGTTTCTAAAGGATTATCTTGCAAGGTAGAACAGGCCAAGACGGTTAAGGTATCCTTAGCTGATGGTACTCCAATGTTTACCAAGGCTATATACCGAGGTTCAAGTTGGAAATGTAGGGTATTTTGTTTCGAGGTTGATGTACATATTCTACCATTGGATGGGGAGGATGTGGTGTTAGGAGTGCCTTGGTTGCGGAGGTTGGGCAATATTAAGTGGAACTTCTGTGAATTAACCATGGAATTCACTTACAATAACCAGCAGTGTAAATTAACAGGGGTAACAGACATTGTTAAACCACTGGATGCTAAAGGGTTGGAGAAACTAGTAAAAAAAGATTCACTGGTAGGAGGGGTCCAATGCTGGTTAATTTCTGGTGTCAGAGTAGGAAAAGATGAAGTACCCAGCAATCATAACATACCCCCCTGTTTGTTGGAACTCCTTGAAGAATTTCATGACCTCTTTGAGGCACCAACCTCATTGCCACCTCCTAGAGGTCATGAACATCTAATTCACTTACAGGAAGGCACCCAACCAATCAACTTACGACCTTACAGACATTCAGCTGCCCAGAAAAGTGTGTTAGAAGCCCTGGTAAAAGAAATGTTGGAGCAAGGTACCATCAGGCCCAGCCACAGTCCTTTCTCTTCTCCGGTGGTGCTGGTCAAGAAAAAAGACAACTCATGGAGGATGTGTGTAGACTACCGTGAGCTCAACAAATTTACTATCAAGGACAGGTACCCAATTCCTTTGATTGAAGATTTATTTGATGAATTGTTTGGGTCTAGTTATTTCAGCAAACTAGATCTAAGGTCAGGTTATCATCAAATATTGATGAACCCTACTGACATCTACAAAACAGCCTTCAAAACTCATGAAGGGCATTATGAGTTCACTGTTATGCCTTTCGGCCTAACTAATGCTCCTTCCACCTTTCAAGGCCTAATGAATGATCTCTTTAGGCCTCATCTCAGGAAATTTGTGCTTGTATTTTTTGATGACATATTAGTCTACAGTAAGGAATTAGAGGAGCATGCTAAACACCTAAGAGTAGTAATGGAGGTGCTAAGAAAGGAACAACTCTATCTGAAACAGAGTAAATGTGTTTTTGGAGCCACGCACATTGAATACTTAGGACACATCATTTCCAAACAAGGAGTAACTACAGATCCTAGGAAGGTGGAAGCTGTCCACAATTGGCCACGACCCTTAAATGTCAAACAATTGAGAGGATTTCTAGGCTTGGCTGGGTATTATAGGAGGTTTATTCAAGGTTATGGTACTTGACTAAACCTCCTAACTCAATTGCTAAAAAAAGAAGGTTTTGCATGGAATCCAGAAGCTGACAGGTCTTTTGAATTGGTCAAGAAGGCACTCATACAAGCACCTGTTCTACGACTACCTGATTTCTCCAAACCCTTCATCATTGAAACCGATGCTAGTGATGAAGGTATAGGAGCGGTGCTCATGCAGGACAGACATCCATAGCCTTCTTAAGTAAGCCTTGGGAGTACGACAGAAAGGATTGTCTATCTATGAAAAGGAAATGTTGGCCATAGTGCAAGCAGTGGATAGATGGAGGCATTACTTAATTGGCAGGCACTTTATTATCAGACTGACCATCAAAGTTTAAAGTACCTGCTTGAACAAAGGGTCACCACAGCTAGTCAGCACAAGTGGCTGACTAAATTACTCGGCCTTGACTATGAAATCCAATATAAAAGTGGTCAAACTAACCAAGCTGCTGATGCTTTATCTCGTGTAGATTTTGCAGGGTTGAAGACACTTACCTATGTTTCTAACCTATCCACAGAAGTCCTGGATTCTATCAAAGACAGTCTCAGTATGAATGAATACTACCAGAATATAATGGAACAACTGCAGCAAGGCAAGCAAGTCCAGAACTACACTTGGGAAGGAGGATTGCTAAGAAGGAATGGCAAGGTAGTTGTGGGTCCTAATTGGGATCTACGAAGGAAACTACTGTCATTAAACCATGAAGGCTTAGCTGGTGGGCATGCAGGTTCTCAAGCCACCTTTAAAAGGCTGCATTCCACCTATTATTGGCCTGGAATGGAGAAGGATGTTCGGCAGTTTGTGAGGGAGTGCGGTATCTGTCAAAGGCATAAATATGAAAACATAGCCACTCCTGGACTATTGCAACCTCTACCCATTCCTAGTGGTTGCTGGACAGATGTTTCGATGGACTTTATTGAGGGTTTGCCAAGGTCACATGGGAAGGATGTCATCATGGTGGTAGTAGACAGACTGAGTAAATACGCGCACTTCATGAGCTTAACCCACCCTTACACAGCTCCACAAGTGGCTATGCTTTATTTGGGGAATGTATTCAAGTTGCATGGGTTACCTAATTCTATAGTAAGCGATCGAGACCCGATATTCATAAGCAACTTCTGGAAGGAGTTCTTTAAATTACAAGGAGTGGAGCTCAAGCTTTCTTCAGCCTACCATCCCAAACGGATGGACAGACCGAAGCGGTGAACAAGTGTGTGGAGTCTTATTTGAGGTGTGTGTCCAGTGAAACACCTACGAAATGGAGTGAATACCTAGCTCTAGCAGAATGGTGGTACAACACCAATTACACTCTAGAGCTAAGGCAACTCCCTTTGAGATCGTGTACGGCTACCCACCACTACTACATCTACCTTACATTCCTGGCGACTCCAGGAATAGTTTAGTGGACCACATGCTGACAGACAGAGAGACCCAAATCCAGAAGCTACAGTTTCATCTACACAAGTCACAGGAGCGAATGAAGCTCCTAGCTGACAAGCACAGGACTGAGAGAACATTCTCATTGGGGACCTAGTTCTCGTTAAACTACAACCTATCGTCAACATAGCATCAAACATCACAGGAATAACAAACTCAGTCCTAAATATTATGGTCCATTTAAAATTTGGACAAGATTGGGGAAGTCGCTTACCGGTTGGATCTCCCTCCAAGCTCTTACCATCCACCCCACGTTCCACGTTTCCCAGCTGAAGCGTTTCGTTCCTGGTCGTTACTCCACCACCACAGATCTGCCAGATCTACAAACCAACGAAGCGTGGGAACCCGAAGCTGTACTGGACAGACGCATCGTCAAGCGTGGACCTGCAGCAGACACACTGATCTTGGTCAAATGGAAAAACAAGCCAGAAAGTGAATCAACATGGGAGTTTTACTCGGACTTATCTCTAAGGTTTAAAGATCAACCCTTGTGGACAAGGGTTCTTGAAGGGAGGGACAATGTTGTGAGGAAGGAGTTAGGGTTAGCATCAGGGAGCAGACAGACCGAGGAAACTCACTTCGAACACCACTTAGCACATATGACATTAGGAAAGAAAGGGAAGCTGTCGGGCGAAGATACATGTGAGCTGGGCTGAGTTATCCAAATGGGCCGAACAGATAAAGGTGGGCCGGTCCACAATGTTAAGTAGTACAGCCCATGGGTTAGGAATAACTAAGTCAGAATCTGTTAGATTTTAATTAGTTATTTACATTCTGTTTTGATAGAATTCTGTTACAATTTGTTACACAATGATTCTGTAAGCCAACTGGCCACATGGATGGAATCCAAATTGTAACCAACCCATTACCCTATAAATACAATGGGAATGGAAAGTGAAAGATATCAGTAAAAATTTCCAGAATTATATCTTCTCGTATCTGAGAATGAGCATTACAATATTGCTTAATTATGAGTAATTGTGCTGCCTCTGTGTAACCCCACTCCATAGATTCATTAGGAGAAATTATGATTTTGTTTCAATTTATGAAATGTAAATTACATTTTTAACCACATTAATGTTATTTATAAATATAAATGTTGTATATATATTTCTTATTATATATTTTACATAATACACCATTAATTGTATTATATATTTAATAATATCAAATAAACAATCTTTTACTCGGCTCAAAAGTTTTATCGTATGTTTTCCTATTTTATTAATTTTAAATTCTTCCTAAAACTAGTAATGTAAACCCTTAATTTTTAGGGTAATTTCAAGCTTAAACCTTAAGCCGAAAAGTCAACTGGAAACCTTAAGTCAACAAATTCTTAGGAAACTCTAGCGGTTTAGATCCGGCAATCCCATTTTCTTAAATTGAGAAGCCGAAATATGAGTGAAGAGTATAAATTAGTTCGTAATAATATTAGGATGCTTAAAAAATCATATGGGTAAATTTTTGGCCTATTTCGAATCCGATCGGATATAGACTTTGAAAAGTGTGTCTCGAGACTTGAGATACCAAGAATATGCTATTAGTACCGTTAGATTCGTAATTTCATGAGATTTTCAAATATATCAGTTATATAATTTTTTTATTTATAAAAGTTTCAGTTATAGCCTTTTTATCGTATTTTTATTACTACTGGTAATTTAATTATCTAATCTACTTTTTTATTTCTAATAACACTATTCACAAGCACAACCACCTATACCCCATTTTTACATCCTTGTAACCTATTCTTACAATCTTACATCATTTTCCTTACAAATTTACTTTTCCAATACCTTTTATTACTTAAGTTACTTTTAAATTTTAAATTTTATTACATAAAATATCTCACATCTCTCTCTCTCTCCCCTAGCCCCTAAAACCGGCTCCCCTCCCCCTTTTTACTCTCTCTCTCAATCTATTTTATTTTCCTTTTTTTATTCTACACAAACCCTAATCTAATCCTCTATATAAACTTCTTTATGTCTTTCACTTTTCATTTTTCTCTCTTTCTCTCTAAAACAAACTCTTGCATTTTGGTTTTTCTCTCCCTCTCTTCCTCTCCAATGTCATGAGCCCCACTCCCTCTTTCACACACACACAAAATTTTTTTTCAAGTTTTATGGCTTCACACACTAAATAGGTAATAGATATTTGTCCTATCACAATAAAACATGTAATGACAAGATCATACATATGGGGTTCCACTAAAATCCCTATGAGCGTTATGCTAGGGATGTGGAAATACTTAAGCATGATATTCTTGCCATCACAATATTGTTGATCTTGTTATTTAAGTTGTTTTGACATTATTTTGCTATATTATTTCTTTATGTTGTTCTTATGGATATTTTGTACATGTATTCTTTCTTTAACCTCATCTATATTATGTTCAAATTGCATTTGCATCCATGACATGAATAATATAGTAGATCCGGTTGTTTTAAGTACATAAATGCCATAGATTTTTGTCTTATGTACATAAACGACTTGTAGTAGCATAATAATAATGAGAATATGTTAAAAAATTCAAGATCTATCTTTGTTTCAACAAAAATGATTGTTGGAAATTCGGATGGAAAAAGAACCCTATTTAGAAAACCTATTTTCCAACTCTAAAATGAAGATTTTACATTTAAAATGAAAGGCATAGGGAATAGGTATCATAAAAGAATGATTTTGATGAGTTGAGGTTAGTTTTACTAAGAGAAATTTTCAAAATAAGAAAAAGGTTATAAAAGATGAGTTAGAACTTGTTTCAACCCCAACAAAAACTTGAAATTTGTAATTAGGATGAGATGCTAAATAAACACCTATTTTTCAACCCTAAAACAAGAGTTTTATTAAAGAAATGGAAGCCTTAGGGAGTAGGTTTGATTAGGATTTAATGTTAGAAAGATTAAATGAGTTATACACAAGAAACAATTTCAAACATAAATTTCAAAATTCGGATTTAGAAATGATACCCATTTAAACACCTATTTTTAAATACCAAAATGAGGATTTTGATAGAAAAATAGAAGCCTTAGGGAATAGATGTAATAAAGACTTAATTTTGACAAGAATAAGTGAATTTTATCAAGGTATAATCCTAAAACAAGGAAATGTTTCAAAATATAGATCAAACAATGTTTTCATTCCTTAAAATTTTGTAAAATTCGTAACTAGGTAAAACCGCTATTTAAACATATATTTTTCAACTCCAAAATGAAGAATTTTATTCAAATAATGAATGTGTTAGGCATATAGGTCATTAAGGTTGTATTTTCATAAAAACAAGTGTGATTTTGCAAGAAATAAAACTAATTTTCTTAAGTCAAGTAATTTCAAAGATTTTGCAAAGCAAAAGTTTTCTAAAATAATTTTTGTAATCAAATATCATTAAGGATATACGTATAGATAGCTCATTTCATGGCATTCATGATAATAACTTATAGATATTGTATGTATATATAATATACTTGGTAGAAACAAAACTTAAGAAAATAGTGCCTTTCAAGCCCCATAAAAATATTGTCTAAGTACTTGAGGCAATAAATTGATCAAAACCCATTAATCATGCATGATATTGAGTTATATATGTATATAAAAAAAACTTTCAAGATATAATAATAGCTAAGTATCTATCAAAACTTATGAATGATGATTGGATTGAAATTAGAATTTGATTTGTGGGGTGGGAATCTCGTATAACATTTTATACCCTATTGTTCATGAACCAAATGACCTTGTTTGATGAAAATAACTTTAGAAATAGATAGCCTCATTGAATAGGTAGAAATTGATATATAATATGCGAAATTCCGCGTTAAAATAACCAAGTTATGACCATTTTAAGTTGAAATTTCCTCTTAGACGAACTTTAACGAACTTGTTAGAATAAAATTTATAAGTTTCATTTAAGCTTCATAGAAATACTCATTGGAGGTATTTCTTTTGTTAGGAGACTTGGGAAATGGACTAGACTTTCCCAAGGATTATTACGATTAAGATGAATTTCGCGTCATGGCAAAGTGAGTTCACTTTCTTTAAATTACATGCTTATAATTTTGCTCGTAATGATAGTGGCATTAGAATTAGAACAAGATAAAACTGGAATGTGCATGTGAATTCGACTTAATCGAATTGATGATAAGAATATCGAAATGGGAATTGTTATAAATATGTGTATGATTTAGTATAGAACTGAAGTGTCTCAAATCGCTATGATCGCCTGCAATTTGCTTAAATAATATGCCATGACTATATAACTAAATTGCTCATGCATAACATATATTGAGTCACATTACATTTGTTATTATACCTTTGTGGGAAAAAAGCATAGTAGCGAGGCAACGGGTCGGTCTGAAAACTCGGTATTGGCGCAGGGTCGCCTAAATTAAAATGGAAGAAGTGGAGTAGGCACTTGAATCAACTACATAATTAACGAGTGGGTGGGCATCTGAAACAACCACTAAATAAATGAGAAAAATTGAAATCTATGCTCGTATGGGCCTGAAACACTTAACCTTGAATGGAGGGCGTAAATCCATTCAACATAGGACTGGAAAGTCTTATGTATTGTATGCTACGTGCTTGTGCGTTTCATACGAGTGTTTAATATAAGTTGCTTACCCTATTGTTTGATGGAGTATTTAATTTGAAAGTAAAACTCACTAAGCTCACGAGCTTATACCTCTATAGTTTCCTATTGCAGTACAATTATCTATGGCAATCCCCAATGGGAATTTCTCTCAGGTACAACTTTTGAAATTTAAGGAGTTTTTTGAAGAAGTAAGGACCTAGATGTTAGGCATAGACTTCTAGTTAAATCTCCTTAATTATATATATATATTTATATATATGTTGTAAGAGACTTTTGTGAACCCCTAAGACTCTTAATATTTTTATGGGGTATGCCCCTTAGATCTTTGTAATGGATCAATCTTGGTCATAACTGTTATGAGTTATATTCTTATTGCTATGTATGTTTTCTTAAGCTATTTCGATTCAAAATAAGGTCCCCCACATGGTGAACATAAGCCTTACACCCGGTGTCTAAATTTATGGGATGACTAAGGTTGTCATACTTGAGTTTAAATATCGAGTGTGGCGGACTGTTGCGTTTAGGGTATCATTTGGGACGTGACAAGTAGACATGTATCAAATTAAACTAAAGAGGTATAATTGAGTTTAGAACATGCACAATAATTTAATTGGTACAACGGAAATTTAAATATGTTATAAAGGAATAATATTATAAATAAACATGGAGTTAATATAAAAGAATGATTTTCTTTAGTTAGTGTTATGATTTATTAAAATATATGTTACTTTAAATTCATATTGAAAAATATTTTTAAAACGAGATAATATGTATATCTAAAATTATTAAATATACGACTTGATATAATGATAAATAACTTTAATTCTTACATAACATGCCTCAATCTAAACATTTTTTTTTCTTTTCTTGGAAACTCAAATGACTGTTAATATTATTTATTATAACTAAATACTTTTAAAAGTGGTTCAAATCGAACCAAACCAAACCAAACCGCATTTGAATTAGTTCGGTTTAAAACTCAAACCGTTAAAAGCAATTTGATTCATTAATAGCTTGAATCGAACTGTTTCAAATACGGTTCGGTTCGATTCTATTCGACACCTGAACCAAGACATGAATACCCCTAGTTTTATTACCATTACATAGTCTAGCGTTTACTTTAATTTATTGGTTGTAGTGTTAAAATGGGAATAAAATTAAAATTGTCATTATACCCTTGTTTGGATAAAAAAGTAAAAAACTATGTAAGTATACTCATATACCCATATCCATACTCTCATACATATGCTATTCATAGCAAATAAATTATATATAAATATATAAACATATAACTTATATATGATATATATATACATACACATATGCAACTATATATAGATTATGTATTAGTCCACATGTTTTGCATGCACATATATATGCACATATATATAACATATAACTTATAAAATGTAATATTTATGTATGTAAATTATATTTTATCAATGCCCTATTTATTTGCCATTTATGCAATATTTATAATCTCTAAATTATTAACTTATATATTTTTTTACATTTATAAATATAAATAATAACTTATAAATAAAAATGATATATTATATAACTTATAAATATGAATTATTGCTTATATATATAACTCATAATTTATAAAACATAATACATATATTACTTATATACATAAAACATAACTTATAACTTATATATGCAACTTACATATTTTGTCAATATCCTATTTATTTGTTATGTATATTACATATATAATACATAGCATTTATATTTAAAATATCTAGATTATACATTTGTACTTTATATATATTTATAACTTATTTATATGACCGATATATCATATAACTTATATATATATATATATATATATGACCTATTACTTATAAGTTATAACACACACACATATATAAACTATTACTTATAACTTATACTTATGAAGTATAACTTGTTATAAGTTATAAATATATACAAATATAATTTAATTTATAAAATGCAACTTACATGCATAACTTATAACTTGTATGCAACCTATATGTTTTATTAATACATTATTCGTTTGTCATATATATAACATATATATACTAGTTAATATATTCATAATCTCTATATTATTTATTTATATTTTTAGATCGAGTAATATATATATATATATAACTAACCACTTATATGTATAATTAATATATATTATAATATACATAACATATAACCCATAACTTATATATTAATGAAAATCACATATATATATATATAATATTACTTATAACTTATCTACATGAAATATAACTTAATATTATATATATATATATATATAACATTTATATCTTACATATATACAATTATGAATTAAACTTATATCTATTATTCAACTTATAAAATATAAACTGTGTACAACTTATAATTCATATATAAAACTTATATATTTTATTAATACTTTCTTATTTTCCATTTATACAATATTCATAATCACTAGATTATATACTCATATATTTTAGATATTTATACATATGTATGTATATAATCATAGATTATAAATAAAAATGATGTATTATATAATTTATAAATTATATATCTAACTTATACATATATAACCCTTGTATATAACTTACATATTAATTACAACTTATATGTATAACTTATACCGTATAAACATAAAACATATATAACTTATATACATAAAATATAATTTATATGAATAACTTATAAATTATATATCCAACGTACATTTTTTATTAATATCCTATTTACTTATATATATATAACATATCTAACATATAGCATTTACATTTAAAATTTCTAGATTATATATTTATATATTTTATATTTTTTTGTAACTTTTATCTAGACAATTGATATACTATATAACTTATTTCTTATAACTTGTATGTATACATATAAAATATAGCTTATATGTATATATAAAACTTGCAGCTTATAAAATATAAAACATATATAACTTGTAACTTATATATATAAGATATATATGCTATATATTTATATTTTTTCAGAATGAGTTATATATATAACTCACACTTATATATATAATAAGTATTGTATAACTTGCATATATATATTTATATAAATCATGTCTATAAAATATTACTTATATATACAACTTATATATTTATATGAAATCTATAATTTACTTACAAATTTTACATACAAGTTATGAATTATAACTTATATATACAACTAATTTATTTTATCAATGCACACTATTTTTTTGTATATAATTCTATAATTCATATATATAACATATATGATCAACATATATTACTTATAAGTTTTATATGCAAGTTATAACTTATACGAGTCATTATATAATATAAATTTGTACATGATTTGCTAAATCTTAACAATAAAATAAACACAGAATGACACAATTGTATCTAAAAAGGAGGGTTTTATGCATTGTTATGGTATATTTATCAATGAATAAATTTACTAGGGGTAAAATGATAATATCATTTAAATTTTTATTCTTATCGGAGAGTGAATAGAGAGGTAATAATAATAAAAAAAAACATATGGTAGATAGTTTTTTTTTTTTTTATCCTCTCTGCACGGGGAATAGAAATATTACTGGTAATAAATATGCTTGGTTCATTTGTGCAAGTAAACAAGGTAATAAATTGATTAATAGGAATGATTATTCTACTCCCCTTCTATTACCTCCAAGTAAATGGGTCGTAAATAGCAACCGTCTGATAAAGCCAGATCCAAGGCCCTGTCCAATAGGAGTATTTCTAGCAAAATAAAAAAAATAACCCTAGCTTACAACAGGAGTATCATCTGTCACGTGTTTGCTTTTCTCTCTCTTCCGACAGAATAACTTTTTAAAAGGTAAATTCTCTCTATTTCCTCTCTTGGTTTTTTTTTTTCTCTGGAATATTCTTCACAAAATTAGGGTTTCTAAATTATCTTTCTAAAATATTTTGAAACCTTCAAATGTTTACAGATCTGTGACGCAAAGGAAAGGTTGGAAACTAAACTTGAAAGAGATAAGATGTGGCAACACTTTTTCTGAGTTTCAAGCACTCAGGAGCTCCAACACTGGATTTCAATTTCTGGGTAAAAAATTGTTTTGTTTTCTTGCTTGATGTTGTATTTATATGCTTTTCGTTCTATCAGATACCATCCGTTCCTTAACAGGAACAGCTATGATATGTAACTAACAAATTTGTCCTATTTGCTATTCTATGATGTAATCATGTATTACATATGAAATACAGCTGTTATCTGCTAGTCTATTGGGTAACTGTCCTTGCATTATGCATACAGTACAACTGTTATTTGTTACAACAGATATGATCATTTATCTATGTTGTTTGGCTAGTCTATGTTATGTAACATAATCGACCAAATGTTGAGGTCTCCTCCTTTGTCGTCTATTATTCATAACACCGTCTTAACTAATAAATAATAAAACCAGTTAAAATTTTCTCTCGTCGATATGCTATATCGGATTTAATATTTTGCTTTTACTTCTATAATAGAATTTTTGGTTTTAAGTTTATCACTTTAGCGCTAATTTTATATAGGGTAAGTAGGTAACCCTGAAAAAGAAAGGGTACCGACTTATATCCCACTCAACCAAATATCAATAGTCGTAGGGTAAAATATGAGCATAGTTTTTCTAAAACATACTCTTATAAGGTAGGATATAGGTGTGGAGTCTTCATATCTTATACCTACCTTAAAATCTATACTCTATTAAATAGTTTATTCTATTACAAAATTATAAAAAATATAAACATATAAGAAATAAATAATTATTGATAGTCAAATATGGACTCTGGGCTTTCAAAGCCTAGATCAATCCATCACCTAGCAGAGCTATCCTAGTAGACCTAGATTTGACCCATTCCAAATCACCTCTAAGAAAGACAGGAATCTCGACTCCCTCAATTTGAGAGAACAACCTATTAAGTGATGCAATTAGGCAGATCCCAAGCCAGAGTCGTTCAACACATTCCTTTCAAACCTCACTGATTCCATGGGCATGTTTGAATATAGATTAGTGGCCTAACTCTCTTGTTTTTAATAACCATTGATAATCTCCTACTACTTCATGACCTTACGATATGCACAACCACCCTTGGGATGCAATCCAACTTAAGTATTGGAGTGATCGTGTCGGACATCCCTTGTACACCAATAATTGTGCACAGCTATGCAGGTCTAACGTGCAAGTCTAAACCTAATGATTATTTCCTTCTCTATTGGATTGAAATAATGACATTTAGCACCATTTATGCGAACACACTCTTGGAGTAGTTCCCTTTGTCTACTTTCTTTTTCGAAAACTACAACCGTAGGTTAGCATATCCTTTGGCTAATCGTAACTCTACGTTTGAAGGATAAGAAGAAGACACTCTAAATCTTAAGAAGAATTTACAATCCACTTCAAGCTACTCTAACCCTCGAAGACCTAAAGACTCCTGGTTAGAACCCAGTGCTTTTCCTTCCTTTAACTTTATTCAAGAGCAAGAGCATTAAACAATCTTGCACCAAATAAGTGAAAAAATATTGAACTAATAAACCAATATTAAAAAGTGGAGCAACACCTCAAAGATTTTGAGGTAAAAGCCAATCCTCTCCATAATAAAGGGAGCAACAATGGAATCTAATTATCTTCGTCTCAGGTAACAACATCCTAATTGCCATGGAAGGTAACACCAAAATGGCCTTTCTTAAGCCCAAAAGCATGCTCAAATGCAAGCTAACCCCAAGGCCTCTCGCATTCAAGGCTTAAAGGAGTTAAAGTTCCTTCTATGGTGCCCACTACCTCTCAAACTCACGTTGACGGCCCACCTCCTATCAATCTCCCCATGTATACAGGGAAGCATTTTGAAGATTTAACCTCCAAGAAGATGGAAAAAGAATTAAAAAGGATCTTTGAATTCAAGGAGAGCAAGAAATGTGCTGAGACCCTAAAGACATCATCGATGCTAATCAAACCCTTCTTTGCATGGTCTATAATTGAAGAATCATTCCCTAAGGGCATGAAATTGTTTGCATTTCAAGATCTATGATGAGACCATTAACCCTAAAACACTAGAAAAAATAACCTACAATTGGTAACACTAACTCTCGATAAGTTTTATCATCAATTTTGAAGAGTTGGTAACTGTGTTCAAAACTCACTTTACTATTAGTCACATAACCCCCCACCCCACAACAAAAGAGAGAGAGAGAGAGAGAGAGAGAGAGAGAGAGAGAGAGATCATCACTATTCTTAATCAAATAGAAGAAAGATGAGTCCTTAAGGGATTGCGTGACCTAATTTAACCAAGCTGTGACAAAGGTTTATGGTTTAGACCTAAGCATTGCAGTTCAAGCGACGATCGAGGGAATTCGCCTAAATAAGAGTCTTTTTGCCCCTTTCATTAAGAATAAGCCTAAAACATTAAAGGAATTCCAAGAGCAATCTAAAATACATTTGATAACAAGACTTTCTGTTAAAATGAACTATTTTTAAAATATGATTTTTGATGAGAACAAAAGTTATATAAAGATAAATTGATAAAGAAAAATGAATATAGAAATATGCCTTGTGTGTATGTGTGTGCTGTGCTTATTCTTGCAAGAACAGCATTAGTGAGCCAGTCTAGAAAAGTCTAACACAAGAAGTAATCAAGGCCAAAACCTTGGGGCGCGACAAAGGTAAAATGAAACAAGTTTTGGGCGCGACACAAGAAAGTTTTTATAAACCCCAAGAATTTTTCACACCAGTAAAAATAAATAGAAATATAAATATAAAAATAGAAGGTCAATGTAGGACTCAATAGAAACCCTAGAATAAATCTACGAGTAGTAATGAATATATATATATATATATATATATATGTAAATGTCCTTAAACCTTAAAACAAAGTCCTCTATATAGTAACAGATACCAAAAACAAGATTTCGTAGTGGGTATCGAAAACTCAAAATATATAAATAATTAATATACGATTTCAAGTGCATTAAAAAGTAAATAACCAATAAAGGTTATAGTTAAAAAACGAAAGTTTAAGAATGAATTGTTATAGTTATAAACACAATGGGAATAAAAATATATTCATAACTAACAATCTAGACTCCAAATAAATGTTTGGATTACACCATTATTCTAGTTAGAGAATTATGAAACTCTTAGAGACTAAAATCAAATTTGACCTATTAAGCTTGGAAAACTCTAATCGCAAAAAAATAAAACCTTAAAAATAATCAAACACGTAAACTTTAAACTCAAAAATTGAACTCAATGACAATATAGAAAATTTGTAGAAGCTTTAAACAATTTTTTTGAGATAGAACTCCTAAATAATTGACATATTTATACTCGTATAACTTAATAAACTATCCTAAAACTAAGATAATTAATTAATTAAATACTATTATATTAACTACTATACATTTTCGTTGGAAAACATACATGAATAATAGCTGGAAAATTGTGCAACAAACTCCACTGCCTTTTCATCTCCAAATTGCCCAAATTTTCACATTGAAGTCAACAATTTAAACACATAACACCAATCACAAGCCACCAAATAAGCCAAGCATTCAATGCATGTTGGAAGCTGCCATACACTTGCAAATTCGGTAAAAACCATATCCCCTATAGCTGAGCTTTGCTTTGGAAAATAACCAACTTTCAAGCTTATAAATAAGAGACATAATGAACTAGAAAACAAAGCATTAAACACCTCAAAACAAAGCACTACCTCTCTTGAATAAGCCCTACTTGAAAATCTAAAAAACAAAAACAAAACCAACACAAACTAGACCTAACATCATAGCAAACATATAAAAAAATACAGCTCAAACACAAAAACAAGCTTAAGGATATAAGGTTCAAAGGTAAGTAATTTTGTTTTTAGTTAGTATACACGTAAAATATTAGCTTATCTAAATTTTTTGATAATTCCTATGATCGATTCAGACAAAGGAAGGAGTATAACATCACCACATCAGTTCAAACAAGGTGAAATTTACTCCAAACTCTAACTATAGTTATTATATGCATAAAAACTATGAAAAATCATGTGTGTAGTGATTCTTAGACGTTGTAGGTAGGGATATATCATGAATAATAGTTGAGGATCATGGAAAAACACTAAAAAGTAGCTAAACACTAAGTCTAATTGAAATAACTATGAATTTCCTAATTTATATTTTATAAATGTGTTATTGAAATTACATATAATTTTGAAATTTAATATATGTGAATTATGTTGATGCATGAACAATATAATTAGTGCATGTGTTGAATATGTGTTATTTTGTATGTGTGTAATGCACTGAAATAAATATTATTGTATCATGTATATTAATATGTGCATAGTGTAATGAATGTGTGTGTCTTTTGCAAATTAATATGTGTATGTTATGCTTAGAATTTGTCAAAACAACTTTTGAATTATCTAAGAAAATTGTTGACAGAATTTTACAAAGTTTAAGCCCAAATTAAACTCAAATGCATTCCAAACTAATCCTAAGTCAAACATACCCCTAAACTCAAACTTTAGATTAGTATTGACCTCAAATTTGATTAATTAGGGACTCTTTTTGGCAGTCTAATTTTCCATACGAATTTTCTTTCTTTTCTTTCCTTTCTTTCATCCTTCCATCTCAAAACCATAAGCCCTAAACCAAAATCAACAACAAGCCTTTGGATTCAAAAATCACTCCAAGCCAAAGCATATTCATGTAAGTTAAATGCAAGTATAATCTCTTTGTTTTATTTTCTTTCTTGTAATTGAATGTAAAACTTATGGTAGGATGAGTAAATGCCAATTGAGTTGATTGATTTATGCATTGATATATGTTAGATTGTGCTTTGTTATTGTGTGAGCTTAGTTAAGTGTTAGGGAAGTTGTAAGGAGTGTTGATGAGTAGTGAAGCTAAGTTGAGTAGTTGAAACATGGAATTGAAGTGTAATTGGTATTTGAATGTTGTAGTTGGGTGTTTACTGAATGGAAGTGGAGTTTGTCTTGTTTGGATGGTGTTTAGAGCATATAACAAGTTTTGGAAAGCTTAGAATAAGTTTGGAGGATTTTTGAAATGAATAGTTTTTGTAAAGAAAACGGGAGAAGCAAAACATTTCGTATAGGTTTTTTAGAAGCAAAACATTTCGTATAGGTTTTTTTTTTTAGCGTATGTCAGCATCTGGTACTTCAATGCCACCGGCGTAGAGGCGGTATTGAAGGTGATCATAATCTATTTTCTTAAAGCCGGTTGAAACGCTACCGGCTTTCGTAAGGAAAGTTTGCCAGTGTTTATTTTTCAAAACGTACGGCGGCTATTAGGGTTCCAATGCCGCTAGCTTAGTGGCGATGTGGAATGAGAACAAAATCATAATTTTTAACACCTGGCTTAAGGCCGCCGGCATAGGATCTAAAGTTGTCAGTGTACATGAATATGCTGCCGGTGTTGGGGGTATCCGGCATGGACCAATCCCGTAGAACTCTCGGAAAATTTTTGGGAAATTAGAGTTGTAGTCTACACTGGCTCAAGGTCGCCGGCGTAGACTGAAGGCTGCCGGCATATCCTTGAATGCTGCTCGTATTGGTAAGTGTTGAGTTTTAGTGCATTGTGCATCGATTCAACGCCGTCGTCGTGTCTCTTGCACTTTTCATTTTCAAAAACTTTCTTCAAAATTTCCCAAAGCTTGATATATGATCAATTGAATAATTGTTAAGTATTGTATGATATAATAGGATGTTTAAATGCTCTGTTATGACTTTGTAATAATTTAATTGAATTTCTTTGATTAGTTATATTTGAAACTAGTTAATTAGTGCTTAAACTAAATGGGAAATTTAATATTGTCTTGAACAGTGATAGATTCTCGCACAGGCAACCACATTAGTTCCCAAGCTATCTCAGGTGCGCGGTAACTTGCTTGTTTCTTTGCTAGGATAAGCATTACTTCAAGTTACTCTAAATTAAGAAAATTTTAATAATTGATGAGTGTTGATTGTCTTTTACACCATTGAATCTGGTTCGGAGAGCGACACCTTGCTCAGATTGGGGGCATGGTACTATTTCATTATTGGATAGATTTATCTAGGAGATATAAGTATCCGAGCTACTTATATTAACCCCCTGAGCGTCATGATGCGTTACTCGAGATCCCCTAGTATCACGGGCTACGCCGGAAGGTAGGGCTGCCTAGTCTGTATGAACAGTAGGGACCACTCAAGAAGGTAGACGTGATACTAGATCCTTGATGTCCGGAGTTTGAATACTCCCATGATGTATGACTAACTAAAGATTGAATAATAAATTATTAGTTGTTGCATTTTCATTTAGCTTAAGCATGTGTGAATCACTTTGCATTTGTACTCGTTACTTGCGTACTGGGTCTTTGGCTCATATTTTAACCATTTCAGGTGATGAATCCGACGAGTTTTACACGAGTATGGGGTATGGAATCGATTTTGAGGACTAGAGATGACCTTAGACTTGATGGAATCCAAATTTTGTAATAGACTAGTTATGTTAATCTCATGGTTATATTTAAGGTTTTAGTTGGATTTTATATGTATAATTTTGTTAAGCTTGTAAGAAGCCTTTGGTTGTAATGTGTATATATATTTATATAGTACTTAGCTATGTATGACTTGAGTTTATTTCTTAAGTGGGAATTATGATAATGGTGTAGTATGTTTTGTTAAAAGTTTTGAAAAAAATTATGGTTATTATTATATTAACTATGTGGAATTAGACAAACAATTCCTCAAACACTTTTTTTAGACAACCTTACATATAATCTTACAGGTCATATGTGGTTGGGGAACTATTATCACCTATTTTAATTATAGGGGTGATAGCAGGTCCTTACAGTTGGTATCAGAGCTGACTTTGATTGATTATTTGTCTAATTGTAATATTTTATTTGAGACTTGACCTAGACACAAATAGGTAGTATAGAAAAGGAGTTAAGTTCAATCGAATAGTTGTGTGTATTTGCCTTCTTGCTTGCTTCATGTGCTTGTTATTTGTTTGATTGCTTGTAAATTGTTTGTTGCTTGTTTGATGGCTTGCTAAATTGTTTGTATTTTATATATGAATGTGAATGTTAATTTGATAAGTTTTGTATGTGATTAGAAATTTGTATACAAGTTTGTGTATGTTGAATATATGTATGCAATTGTAAAGATGGACAGGTTAAGGAGATCTACAAGGTAACATTCTGATAGAGAAAGTATGCTATCATCACCACAATCATCGTTTACATTTGCTCCTACTTCATCTTCTATACCGAGTAGTGAGACTACTCCATCTCCTGCATCGGCTTCAGCTTCGCAAGTTCCTCCACCAACTCAGATTCCACCACCTCCACCTATACCACCCATTCCTGCAATGCTACAAATGCCCATTGGTGATCCAAATTCTATGTATGGTATGATAAGGGACATGATGGCAATGATGCAATAGTATCGGATGATGATGTATCAGCAAACACAGCATCTCATGCAGCAAGGTAATCAACAAGGAATGAGATCAAATGGGGCTGCTCCTGTAAATGATCAATCCAACCAAATCAAGTTACATGATTTTAGCAAGATGGTCTCAGAATTTGATGGCACTAGTACCGATCCTACAGTAACTGAGAATTGGATAGAGGAGTTGGAAAAGACATTTGCTGCTAATAGAACACCGGAAGATAATAAAGTTTATTTAGCGGTTTATATGATGAAGAAAGAGGCTTACAATTGGTGGAGATTAACTAGTGAAAATCTACAACAACCCATATCATGGAATGCATTCAAGGATACATTTTTCACCAAATATTTTCCAAATTCAGTGAGAGAGAGGATGGTCGCTGACTGGTTGAACTTGAGACAAGGGAGTAAGACTATAGATGAATACTATGGCGAATTTTGTAGACTATTGTGCTTTACTGGAGGTGAATACCGGGATGAGAGAATGAAAGTTTAGAAATTTCAGAATGACTTGAATAAGGAAATTCAAAGTGAAGTGAAGAAATTTGAGTTACATACCCTATCAGATACTGTGGCCAAAGCTTTGCTAATGGAGCAAATCCAGAATGATAGTAGAATTAGAAGAGCAAAAGAGCTGCATTTATGGGAAAGAGACCTGCTTCCACTTCATCCTATGATAGTTATCGGGGTGCTAGTAAAGGAAAGAAGCCTTTCATGGGACGACAAGGAAATCAAAAGCCGACATATAAAGCTTCTACACTTGCATTTGAGAAGAAATGCTTTAGGTGTTATGGTCCTCATGAGTTATCCGATTGTAAGTGGACTCCCAATGCATGTTTTTCATGTGGTCAAGTTGGACATAAATCTAAAGAGTGCAAGAATCCGAAACTACCACCGGTCTTCTGTGCATATTGCAAGCAAAGAGGTCATCATATTGCTAACTGCAAAGATCGACCTGATGTTAAGAGTGGAGTTGATATAGAGAAGGGAAAGACAAATGCTAGGGTTTTCACCTTACAATAGATTGAAGATACCCTCAGTAGACACCTTGGCAGGTATTCTGAGTGTTGCTAGTAGGGATGCATATGTGTTGATTGATATTGGAGCAACTCATGCTTGTATTTCTGAAAATTATGAATGATTGTAAGCTTGTTTCTGAAACATTGATTGATCGTATTATGTGTGACTACTCCGTTGGTGATTGAAAATAGGCATCCCTGTGTGTAAAAATATAAATGTTGTGATTTCAAATGTGAGCATGCCTATTGATATGATAGTATTGCCTTTATCTGATTTTGATGTGATCTTAGGAATGAATTGGCTAAATCATTATAAGGTCATGATTGATCGTAGTAAGGCGGAGTTAAGTTTTGACTTGAATGAGGGGAGATTCACATATAGGTTAGAAAGGCTGATACCTAAGAATATGAAATCTATGGAGTTGTGGGAAAAACTAGTTGTGGCAGTTATAAATATTGAAGAAGTGGATATCAAAATGATGCCAATTGTGAATGAGTTTGTGTATGTATTTCTAGAGAAGTTACCTGGACTACCACCAAATAGGGAGATAGAGTTTGGAATTGAAGTATTACCTGGGCAGTACCTATCTCCAAGGCTGTATAGAATGGCTCCTGCAGAGTTGAAAGAGTTAAAGCTGCAGTTATAGGAATTGCAAGATTTGGGTTTCATTAGACCGAGTATATCGCCATGGGGTGCTCCTGTATTATTTGTAAGGAAGAAGATGAGAGTTTGCATGTGCATTGATTATAGGAATTGAAGGGTTACTATTAAGAACAAATACCCTTTGCCCAGGATTGATGATCTATTCGATCAGTTGAAGGGAGCCACATGTTTTCTAAGATCGACTTGAGATCAGGATATTATCAACTTAAGATCAAATCTCAAGATATTCAGAAGACGGCCTTCAGAACTCGGTATGGGCACTTGAGTTTTTGGTGATGCCTTTGGGTTAACCAATGCTCCAGCCGCATTCATGGATTTGATGAATAGAGTCTTCAAGGATTATCTGGATTCATTTGTCATAGTATTCATTGATGATATTCTGATTTATTCCCGAAGCAAGGAGGAGCATCAAGAGCATTTAAGACTTGTGTTACAAAGACTTCGAGAGAAGAAACTCTATGAAATTTAACAAGTGTCAGTTTTGGTTGGAAGAAATATCCTTTCTCGGGCATATTATTTCAAAGGAAGGTATTTCAGTTGATCCAATGAAGATCGAAGCTATTTTGGGATGGACAAGACCTACTAATGTGAGCGAGATTAGGAGTTTTCTTGGATTGACGGGATACTATCGAAGGTTTGTAGAGGGATTTTTGAAAATTGCGTCCATATTAACAAGAAAGAATATTAAGTATGTGTGGGATGACAAGTGTGAGAGGAGTTTTGAAGAGTTGAAAGAAAGATTGGTATCTGTACCTATTTGGCACTACCGTAGTGGAAAGGAATTGTGGTTTTTAGTGATGCGTCTATCCAAGGACTCGGTTGTGTTCTCATGCAAGATGGAAAGTTATAGCTTATGCATCAAGGCAACTAAAACCCCATGAAAAGAATTATCCAGTGCATGATCTTGAGTTGGCAGCAGTAATTCTCGCACTGAAACTTTGGAGACACTATTTATTTGGAGAGAAGTGTAAGATTTACACGGATCACAAAAGCTTGAAATGCATATTCACACAGAAAGAGCTTAATATGAGGCAAAGAAGATGGCTTGAATTGATTAGAGATTATGATGTGGAAATTCTTTATCATCCTGGCAAAGCTAATGTGGTAGCAGATGCACTCAGTAGGAAGAAGCAAGTAAATGATGCAACTTTGATTTCTAATCAGAGAGATTCAGATGGACTTCATGAAGTTAGAACTTGAAGTTACATTGGAGCAAGTTGATGTGATATTGCTCAATTATCCTTGCAACCGACAATGTTGGAAAAGATTAAACAAGCCAAAAGGAAGACGATGAAGCTAAAAGAATGAAGATTGCATTAGTGAAGGGAAGAGAAAAGAGTTGAGGATTGACATGGATGGGATTGTTAGATATGGGAATCGACTTTTTGTGCCATAGGGTTGAGAGAAGAAATCATGAAGGAAGCTCATTCATCTACATATTCGATCCACCAGGAACCACCAAAATGTATAGAGATTTGAAGAAAAATTTAGTGGGAAGGTTTGAAGAAAGATATTGCTCAATATGTTTCCAAGTGTTTGGCTTGTCAACAAATAAAAATCGAGCAAAGACCGGAGGAGAACTTCAACCTTTATCTATACCCGAATGGAAATGGGATGATATCACTATGGATTTATATCGGCCTTACCCAGACTATCGCCAAATATGAAGTTATTTGGGTGATGTGGACAGATTAACAAAATCGGCTCATTTCATACCTTTGAGGGTTGGAGATTCCTTAGAGAAGATGGCACATATCTATATTAAAGAGATAGTGAGACTACACGGGATTCCAAAGATTACTTCTGATCGAGATTCTCACTTTGTTAGCCGGTTTTGGAAAAGTTTACATACTGCTTTAGGTACTCAACTTCAGTTTAGTATTGCGTTTCATGCACAGACAGATGGGCAATCAGAGAGAACAATTCAGATAGTGGAAGATATGCTTAGAGCATGTGTCTTAGATTTTGGCAATAGGTGGGACACTTATTTGCCACTTGTTGAATTTGCCTACAACAATAGCTTCCAAGCAACGATTCAAATGGTGCCCTATGAAGCTCTTTATGGTAGGAAGTGCAGATCTCCATTGTATTGGGACGAAGTTGGTGAAAGAGTTATTTTGGGTCCTGAATTGATACATCAAGCAGTAGATAAGATTCAAGTGATAAAACAATGAATGAAAATAGCTCAAGATCGGTATAAAAGCTATGCTAAAACAAGGAGGAGACCATTGGAGTTTGAAGTTGGTGACCATGTGTTTCTCAAAATCTCTCCAACAAAAGGAGTAATTAGATTTGGGGTTAAAGGCAAGTTAAATCCAAGATACATTGGTCCATATGAGATTTTAGAGAGAATTGGTCCATTAGCTTATCGATTGGCTCTACCACCAAATTTGTTGGAAGTGTATGATGTATTCCATGTATCATAGCTCCGAAAATGTGTATCCGATCCCGAAGCCATCATTTCTACACATCAACTAGAGGTTCAATTGAATTTGAGCATAGTTGAGAAGCCGATCAAAGTCTTGGATAGAATTGATAAAGTGTTGAGGATGAAAGTAATTCTTTTTGTGAAAGTTTTGTGGACCGGACAAACCAAAAGAGAGGCAATGTGGGAGCCCGAGGATGAAACGAGGCAGAAGTATCCCGAGTTATTTGAGTAGTGTTTAAGGTAAGCTAAGCTTCGAGGACAAAACTTGTTGAAGGAGGGGAGAATGAAATAGTTATGAATTTCCTAATTTACAGTTTATAAATGTGTTATTGAAATTACATATGATTTTGAAATTTAATATATGTGAATTATGTTGATGCATGAACAATATAATTAGTGCATGTGTTGAATATGTGTCATTTTATATATGTGTGGTGCAATGAAATTAATATTATTGTATTATGTATATTAATGTGTGCATAGTGTAATGAATGTGTGTGTCTTTTATAAATTAATATGTGTGTGTAATGCTTAGAATTTGTCAAAACAACTTTTGAATTATCTAAGAAAATTGTTGACAGAATTTTACAAAGTTTAAGCCTAATTTTTAAGCCCAAATTAAACTCAAATGCATTCTAAACTAACCCTAAGTCAAACATACCCCTAAAGTCAAACTTTAGATTAGTATTGACCTCAAATTTGATTAATTAGGACTCTTTTTGGCAGTCTAATTTTCCATACGAATTTTCTTTCTTTTCTTTCCTTTCTTTCTCCTTCTATCTCAAAACCATAAGCCCTAAACCAAAATTCAACAAGCCTTTGGATTCAAAAATCACTCCAAGCCAAAGCTATTCATGTAAGTTAAATGCAAGTATAATCTCTTTGTTTTATTTTCTTTCTTGTAATTGATGTAAAACTTATGGTAGGATGAGTAAATGCCAATTGAGTTGATTGATTTATGCATTGATATATGTTAGATTGTGCTTTGCTATTGTGTGAGCTTAGTTAAGTGTTAGGGAAGTTGTAAGGAGTGTTGATGAGTAGTGAAGCTAAGTTGAGTAGTTGAAGATGGAATTGAAGTGTAATTGGTATTTGAATGTTGTAGTTGGGTGTTTAATGAATGGAAGTGGAGTTTGTGTTGTTTGGATGGTGTTTAGAGCATATAACAAGTTTTGGGAAGCTTAGAATAAGTTTGGAGGATTTTTGAAATGAATAGTTTTTGTAAAGAAAACAGGGGAAGCAAAACATTTTCGTATAGGTTTATTTTTTAGCGTACGCCAGCATCTGATACTTCAACGCCGCCGATGTAAAGGCGGTTGAAACGCTGCCGGCTTTCACAAGGAAAGTTTGTCAGTGTTTATTTTTCAAAACATATGCCGGCTATTAGGGTTCCAACGCCGCCGGCTTAGTGGCGGTGTGGAATGAGAACAGAATCATAATTTTAACGCCGGGTTAAGGCCGCGGCGTAGGATCCAAAGCTGTCGACGTACATGGATACGCTGTCGGTGTTAGGGGTATCTACAGGCGTAGACCAACCCCGTGGAACTCTCAGAAAATTTTTGGGAAATCGGAGTTGTAGTCTACATCGACTCAAGGTCACCAGTGTATACTGAAGGCTGCCGGCATATCCTTGAACGCTGCCAGTATTGGTAAGTGTTGAGTTTTAGTGCATTGTGCACCGATTCAACGCTGACGGCATGTCCCTTGCAGTTTTCATTTTCAAAAACTTTCTTCAAAATTTCCCAAAGCTTGATATATGATCAATTGAATAATTGTTAAGTATTGTATGATACAATAGGATGTTTAAATGCTCTGTTATGACTTTGTAATAATTTAATTGAATTTCTTTAATTAGTTATATTTGAAACTAGTTAATTAGTGCTAAAACTAAGTGGGAAATTCAATATTACCTTGAACAGTGATAGATTCTCGCTCGACCAACCCCATTAGTTCCCAAGCTATCTCAGGTACGCGGTAACTTGCTTGTTTTTTTGCTAGGATAAGCATTACTTCAAGTTACTCTAAATTAAGAAAATTTTAATAATTGATGAGTGTTGATTGTCTTTTACGCCATTGAATCTGGTTCGGAGAGCGGCACCTTGCTTAGATTGGGGGCATGTTACTTTTTCGTTATTGGATAGATTTATCTAGGAGATATAAGTATTCGAGCTACTTATATCAACCCCCTGAGCGTCGTGATGCGTTACTCGGGATCCCCTAATATTACAGGCTACGCCGGAAGGTGGGACTGCCTAGTCTGTATGAACTGTAGGGATCACTCAGGGAGGTGGATGTGATACTAGATCCTTGATGTCTGGAGTTTGAATACTCCCATGATGTATGACTAACTAAAGATTGAATAATAAATTATTGGTTGTTGCATTTTGCATTTAGCTTAAGCATGTGTGAATAACTTTGCATTTGTATTCATTACTTGCGTACTGGGCATTTGGCTCATATTTTAACCATTTTAGGTAATGCATCCGACGAGTTTTACACGAGTATGGGGTATGGAGCTAATTTCGAGGATTTTCTTGATGATTTGGAGGACTAGAGATGATCTTAGACTTGATGGAATCCAAATTTTGTAATAGACTAGTTATGTTAGTCTTGTGGTTGTATTTAAGGTTTTAGTTGGATTTTATATGTATAATTTTGTTAAGGCTTGTAAGAAGCCTTTGGTTGTAATGTGTATTATATATTATATATATGTACTTAACTATGTATTACTTGAGTTTATTTTTAAGTGGGAATTATGATAATGGTGTAGTATGTTTTGTTACAAGTTTTGAAAAAAATTATGGTTACTATTATATTAACTATGTGGAATTAGACAAACAATTCATTAACACTTCTTTTTAGACAATCTTACATATAATCTTACAGGTTATATGTGGTTGGGGAACTGTTATCACCTATTTTAATTATAGGGGTGATAGCGGGTTCTTACAATATATATATATATATATATATATATATAGTAAAGAAAATGGATATGAGCTAGAGAAAAACAAAGAAGATGATGAATAATATGTACACCAGCCCTACGCTAGTGGTGTACATGGCCAAGGTCGGCGGTATATGTGAGATAGGTTGGCAGGCCTTCGAGCTAGCTTACACTGAAACAATGTTGCGTAAAAAAATTTTTACATGTAAAAATGCATGAACTGCAGTAGCGTACATTGCCACAGCTGATGACATACATAGAAGAGCTAGCGGCTTTCATACTAGTGTTCCTTGAAACACGTTACTTAAAATTTTGATACGTAAAACCTACAAACACCGACAATTTGAGATTCAACACCGGCGGTGTTAATTGCTAGTGTATACGCTAATTTTTCCCTAGACAAAATTCATTCCGTCCGTAAGTAATAGTGTATATATATAAAGAGAAAACAAAAAAAAAATTTAATAAATAAATATAAATAATTTAAGATTATTATGTTTAAATATATGTTAAGTGTTAAACTTTGGCAACTATTACAAAAAAAAAAACACTTTTGTTATATTAAAAAAAAGATTAGATTATGATAATTGTTCGATAATATTTCTATATAAGTAAATGTATAAGAATAGAAAATGTGAATAAGTTATAATTAAGAATAATGTAATTCCCATAAATAATAGATAATAACATGAAATGGGATCAAGAAAAACACGATGAAAATAAATATTAGTTGCCATGAGATGGTAAAACTAAAGAACGATATAAAAATAATAATGACGATAGTAATAAAATATTTTATAAGTTTTAAAACTATTAGTTATTGTAAATAATAACTCAGAAAATATAATATAGATCTAGAAAAGATAAAGACTAGTTTTAGGACACCTTGACAACCAATATGATTTATACAGATATATATGTATCCGATTAGTGAATATTTATTCATCCAATAGGTGATACTGATTAGTTCGTGGATTTTCCTAAAGACTATTGTGACTGATGATGAGCAGGTGAGTAACTCAGATCTATTATATTGTTTATATTTGTAGCTAGTGGCATATGTAATGCAAAGATAATAATATGGTTAATGTGGAAGTTTGTTGAGTATGTCATATGAGTTGTTTATTTGTATTGACAAACTAAGATGATAAGTGATAATACAATTGTCCGATGACTTGAGAAAGGCATGGTATATGTTTGTGTGTAATGTATGATCACCTTAAGCCTGATCAAGATATATTAGCAATATAATTAAAACAAACATGCATTACACGAATTGCATTATTGCATATTTCAAAAGTGTGACAGCCTGCTACATATTAATATTTCTGCTCTCTATTAATACTTTGTTTTTCTATATAACAGATTTATAGTTTTACTCAAGATTATCTTTGTTCTGTTAGTTCCATGAGAACTAAGTGACAATGAAGGGTGTCGTTCGTGGCATCGCTTTGAAATCACTAATACTTAGGGAGTTTTTATGGATTGATGCCAGAAATAGTCAGTTAAAATAATCTTAAATTAAAGTGATAATCTAAAATAAGAAATTATTGATTTCCTGTATACTTAGTTTCTCCTAGGCAGGTGGATCATTAAGTAATTGTTCTTTAACCTTGATGAGATGGCGTAAATCTCTTACCTATTTGGATTCTAGATCTTCCAGACTTGGATTTTGAGCTTTTGTTTGATTGTTGTGTTATCTATGATTGTTAATGAATTTGCTTATTCACTAAGTCCATGGTTTTGCTCACACTTCGAAAAACCTTTCAAGCTTATTCTATGACCTTGGCTCATTTCTTTAAGGAGCATGACTTCGGTAAGATTTAGAAGCTAGAAGGATTTGGGACATTCAAGATAAGTTATTTATTTTATTTCCTAGTTATAAAATAGTTAGTATATGAAATACCAGTTTATGTATTTGGAGACTTATGGAATAAGAATATGGTCTATAATATTATAATATTTAAAACTTGTGATGCTAGTTATTTTACGAAATCATGGCTTACATGTATTTGTTGTTTCTTATCGATGCAACTAAAAGATCCTATTTATTTGAAAATATGCCATCTCTGAAGGTATAACTAGTAATTATATACATGGTGGATTGTATGCTACTACTAGGATATCCTCGGGGCGTAACAGCTATGTATAAGTTAGTTAGTGCATATGGGACCGGCAAGCTGATCCATTAAACTCTAGTACTTGAGACTTTTGAACCCTAAATTTAGGGTGCGACAAGGGTGCAATAAAGAAAAATCATAAGGCACGTCATGTGAAAATCATAAACCAGCAAGCCTGTGCTTTATTAAATACGACCATTGTACGCATTAAATGTCACCATCTAACAAACGAAATCTCTAACAAGCATTTAATTTTTTGAAAGCTGTAAATACCTTTTGACTTAGAGATTTAGACAACTTTTTGACAACTCTTGAGAGCTTTCATTTGCAAACAAACAAACAAGTTTTCGTAATTAATTTTCTATTCTCTCTTTATTATTTGTAAATCTTAAGAGAGAGAAAATCTTTCTAGAGCTCTATTCCTATATTTGTAAATATTTAAAAGAGACTCTAGTATATGAAGGAAATATTCTATTTCCTTAAATGATGTAAACCGTGTATTGCTCTTCTTGAGCATGATTTTTGTGGTGATAAATAAAGTGCTTGAGAAGTTCTTGTTTGGAGGCATTTTTGGACTGTGGAGAGTAGGAAGTGGGTCGAACTCCACATTATATATTGGCTAATTTTCTCTATCCCTATTTTCCTTTATATTCCATATTATTATCTGCTTCATTTTATTTGTTGCTTATTTGATCCTTTGCATGAAAAATAATTGTTTGTGCTTATTAACTCAGATACTCAATTCACACCCCCTCCCAAGCATCCTAGTGTATATACAACTTCATTCTTATTTAGAATGAATCAAGAAGTTTGACGTGGATTGGTAAAAGGACAAAAAGTTAAGGGTCGGTTAAGGAACATTTAGGCTACTTTGGAGACTGAGATGGATCTACCGCATGCAATGTAAAAGAACTGTGGAAAAGAAGATTTTTCGAATCCAATTTTGCCCCACTCAATTGCCCTAAGAATAGATCTTCCTTAAAATCAAGGACCTAAGAATCTTTCCTGAGTCTATCAGGATAAGGGAAATCCTAGCCATTAAGACAGAAGCAAATACTATGATTACCATCAAGATGTAGGTCATAACATGAATAACTGCATTTAGTTGAAGGTTGCATTATAGGATGCCATAAAGAAGGGTTTTTTGAAACAGTATGTTGCCAACTTGACCAACAGAACTAAAAGGTTTACTCAATGGAGAATGTTAGACCATAATTAAGAAGATGTTGGTAAAGCAAGCTAAATGATAGAGGATAATGCTCGTGAGGGCCTCATTTAATCACTTTTATCAATTATTTAGGAAGTCATAAGGGCAAAGAAGTAATGCTGCTCGCAGAAAGAGGAAAGGTCAAACTTTTCCCTTGCATTTATTAATAGAGACTTAAAAGCCAAAAAGCTCATGTGATCAAAGCTTGAGTGGTGGGATTCGGCATGATGAAAGTATTAGTGGATGCAAGAAGCAAAGTAGATATTATCTTTGGTCACTCCTTTGATCGATTATGCGACAAAAATAATTCATAAAAAGTTAAAGATATACAAATATGGGATCTTTAGATTTAACAATCAACCAATTAAGGTTAGAAGGATTGTAACTCTCCCCATGTGGCTCGGCAATAACAAATAACAAGCCTACTATTACATTGAATTTTTAGTCATAAATTGTTGGTCGCCCTATTATATGATTATAGGTTGATCTAGTCTACTTGTGTTTTGGATTATCGCCTCCTTGACTCACTTCAAAGGTAAATTTTCCACAACTATAGACATTGGTATTTGTGAAAGGGATGAAGAGTTATCTAAGAAATCATACGTTAAAGTGCTAGCAAGGATGAAGTATGCCAAATGGATTGCTCTCCTGAGTGCCTAAATAATAAAGATTGAAGATATGACCAAGTAGAATGGTGAACTCGCTAAAACAACCGAAGAGATTTATCTTGGCAATGAAACTACACAAACCACTTAGATTGACTCATCGCTACCTCCCTAATTGAATTCTGAACTGATTAATTTTCCCATAATTAATCGCAATGTGTTTGTATGGTCTCCCACCGATTTGCTACTAATAAATCTGCAAATGATTACTCATAAACTTAACATTGAACTTAAAATGAAACTAGTACAATAGAAATGACAATACTCTGCTTTTATTTGATAAGCTACTATGGAAGAAGAAGTACGAAATTTAAATATTTTGTATTATCTTGGATAGTCAATATATTGAAATACTTATTATTCTAGGTAAATATAATTAACAAAGTAAGTATGATATATTACTCATATATAATGAAAAGTAAGAGATTATAATTTGCGATTTATGCGTTGTTAAATAAGTATGATATTATGTTAGATACCAAGCCCAAAGGGAAAGCCCAACCCAAAAGACTAGCCTATCAGGTAGGAAAACCCTCTAAGCTTAAATACCATTCCATAATTTCTCATGGAATCGATGTGGGATCATAATATTGCCTTCCCCTTGAGAAGCCGACACCCTCGGTGGCCCACTTTAGGTGGCCTACTCTATATGTCTTTCACTCTGGGTGGCTCTACTCTAATATTTTTTTAGATAGCCCTTTTATAGGACGTCTCTTCTTATATTGCCCTTTCCATTAGCGTCTGTCTCTCAACGAGAGCACCAAATGTTAAGTACCAAGCTCAAAGGGAGAGCTAAACCCAAAAGACTAGCCTATTAAGTGGAAGAACCCTCCAGGCTTAAGCATAATTCCATAATTTCTCATGAAATCGATGTGGGATCATAACATATTAATGAATAATAACTTAGTATAACAAAATAACAAGGTCTATAATATTTTATCTCATCATTATAACCAACAAACACAACATGCTTAAAATCCATAATGCAAAAAACATAACGATAAAAGACTAAATCATCATGTGAACTTCAAAAACTCAACACAAAATAGTATTGAAACCTTAAACATTTTCAATGCCCATGAGTCCAATTGCATCAAACACGATATAAGAACCACTAGAACTACCAAAAGACTAAATATAAACACAAAAACATCTTTAAACACAAAGTCGATTTTACAAATACCTAAAAGCAAGATAACATTAAAAGGAAACAACATTTAGATTACAAATGTATATATATAAACATATGATTTATTTATTTGTTAAAAATAACACATATAATACATATATCCTATATATATGCCTTCTAGACATTTGCTATATATGTTATATAATTTATATAACATATATATTATGTTAGTTGTGTACAAGTCAATGTAATATGTGTTATGGTTAAGGAAAATAATAATAATTTTTTAATAAAATTTACAAAAAAGCCATTGGATAAAAATAATTAAAAAAATCTACAACTTAAACTCCTCTCTTAGAAAGACAAATTTATATTACAATAAAAATATCTTTAAAAAAGTCGAGTATTACACAATTATATTAAACACGTCTCTTAAAAAAAATGAGTTTACTCTAATTACGTTAAACACGATTCTTAAAGCGATGAGTTTAAAGTAACTAGTAATAATTGATACCCTTAACATTTGTGTATAACATCCATACTATAAAAACATTGTGAAACCTACTAGTTAAAGTGAGAGAGACATTTTCAAACCTACTAACTATGGCTAAAATGAAGACATTTTCACACCTGCTACTTTAAGTTTTAATTTTTTTTATATCTATATTAGTCATTAGAGAAGAAAGTTTTGGTGTTGTATAAATAAATATTATGTTAAGTAATTTAGGACTTGTTTAGAATTTTTTTCCGTCTATTTCTTAACAAACATGTTCACTTGAGTTGATAAGACACTAGACAAATAAAAAAAAGATGAGTTTAACAAAAATGATCTAACAAACCAAGGCCCCGTTTGTTTCAAGGAAAATATCTTGTACTCACAAAAGTGTCTTACGTAAAAATGTTTTCTTGAAAGTAATATGTTTTCATGTGTTTGGTTGATTTTACAAAAATATGTTAAAAGAATTTTCCAGTGTTTGACATACAAATATTATGTAACACATCGTCATACGTAAATAATTTATTATTAGCAATTTACTGTATAAGTATATTATGCCAAATAATTTATTTAAATTAAAAGTATAAAATATAAATTATTTATGACATTTATTTATAAATCATGAATTGATTTTTATAATTCTTTAATGAGTATTAATATTTTTCTTTTCTCCATTAAATTATTTTGATGTTTAAAATATAATTTATTTGTTAATTATGATAAAAATCAAGTTCTTAAAAGTTAGAATACTTGCAAAGAGCTAAAGATTGATTTGGAAAATGACTTTCCGTTTTAAAAAGAGTAAGTCATTTTTGTTAAAAAGAATATAATTTTCTCTTTAGTGGAAATTATTTTCCCTAACAAGAGAAAGCATTTTCTATTTAAAGTGTCTTTTCCTTGTAACAAACAAAAGAAAATAAAGGAAATTGTTTTCTGGAAAGTATTTGGCTTTGAAAAAAACGGAGCCTAAATATCAGGTAGTTTATGTCTTTGCTCATAAAAGCAAATGCAAACAAGTATTCACCGCATGTGAGCAATATATATAAGCATAAGCACATAGTTTAAACACAATTCAAACCTAAATAGCACCAAAAAAAAAAAAAAAACTTTGTAAGAAAAACTCAAGCATTAAAAAGAAAAAAAAAAAACATGATGCTCCAAAAATATATAGCTTCAGACAAGTCCATTTTAATCAATGGCTAGTTCAAAATTTAAGTACAACTGTTAATAAGTTCTAAATTTTTAAGAGGAGCTCAACTTTAAAACATATCTTGTCTCAACTTACTTATACTTGAGTTTATCAATAAAGCTTATTTTTACACCTTAAAATTAAAAGACATGAACAATCTTTGGCATACTCATGAGACCGTAGGGTTAGGGACTTTATACTAACTACATTAAAGACATTGAATATCCAACTCTTGAAACATTAACTTTTGTACTTAAAACTATATTATATTAAGGTCTTTTAGTTTATTAGTACCTTCTCAAACCGTTGTCGAAAGTGATGCTTGGGATGAAAAACAACTATTTTATCTACATAAAAAATAAAGTCTTACAGGATGAGTATAGAGTCTAGTACAGTAGTCATAAAAAAACAAATATATATGGCATGCAAAAAGAATCATATGTATATAGGGCTGCAAACCAGTCAAACTTGAAATTTAAACTTGAACTTCTTGCTTAGGGGCCTGTTTAGATCATCATGTTTTTATTTGTATCGAATCAATATTGGTTTGATATCAATTCAGAATCAGTTTTGATTCAATTTAGTCAAATTATGATTAAAACTGTTGGTTTTTTTATCAGTATCATATCTGTATCAGTTTAGTATCCATTTGGGTTGAACATAAGCCAAAAAGATAATCCAAACGGGCTTGAGTTTTATTTTGAGCTGGACCAAGCTAGGCTTCTTATTGAGTTTGAAACTTAAGCGAGATCGACTTGTTTAGATAAATAAACTTATTTTGATCTCAAGCTGAGCAGAGTCAAGGCAAGCAATTCATCTTGAAATTTTAGCTAAATATCAACTCATTTAAATGAATGAGCTTTATCTTGACTGTGAACTTGGTTTGTTTTCCATTTAAATTTTCTATATTTTGATTTTTTAAACTAAAAATAATGAATAAGAACTGCAACATATATAAATTTAGAAATTAATTTTTTATTTTAATTATATATTAATATATAATATATCGTAAAATATAAATTTCACAGGCCTACTGATGAGCTTATTCATGAGCCAATTAATGAGTTTGCTCATGAGCTTGTTAATAATTCTACTCATAAGCTAACTTGTGAGCTTAAATCGAAGCTCAAGCTCAACTTGTTTAATTAAATAGGCTTTAATTTAAGCTTAGATTCGGCTCATTTACTAACTAAACTTAAGCTAAGTTGAGCTTAAAGCAAGCCAAGCTTAAATAGTTTGTGATCAATTTAGTTCATTTGTAGCTCTATTTATACTCAATGTTAATATAGTAGTGGTAAGAATTTATTATCTTATCTAGACACGGCAAATGACACTATATTGGCATCACAAGACATGAACTAACTTAGACTGTATAAACATATGATATATATACACACACACTTAATAATGATGAGGGCTTGTAGACCCCATCACGTACATACAACTAATCATCCAATCCTCACTTTGTCATTGGTATAAAATATAATGCAACGAGTCCATTGCATCCTATTGTAATGACATCTTATACCACCACTACAACCAAATACGATTTTGTTCCATATTACTAACCTATATCACAATAATAACTAGTTAGAAACCTACCAACCTACTTACCAATGCAACGAAATACAATTGAACTACTACATTTAATACCTCAAAAATCTCAATACTATAAGCTTACATTCAATAAATCAATTAACAGTTCCAATAGTTTTAAATTCATCTCATTCACTAACCTACATGGAAAGTAGCACACAATTATACACATGTACTTAGAGCTATGCTCAATAATCTCATGATAATTAAAGAGAAAAACCACTCTTAGAAATGAAACATACCACAAAACCTTAAAACCTTAATTATGCTATAGAATTAATAAATCTTAACCCCAAAGTTTGAAATTTGATTTCTTACCCAACCGATCGACTAATTACTAAAACAAATAGATAAGAAAATTACAAAAAGCTAACTCAATCGACCTATAGGTAAACTAGGTTAACTTAGCTGCACTAGTGTAGTTGACATTGAATTGGGGCGATTGACTGAGAACAAGGAAATTAGGCTAACACTCCTTCTCTTTAACTAGATAAGTGTGTTCGACTGCCTTGAAGCCTTAATTTGGTTTAGAAAATGCACCTCTTCATCTTGCATCACCTAAAACCTTAATTAGGTATGCCTTTTACTAACAACAATGAAAATAAAAAAAAAAGGAAAGAGAAGATGACATACCTTGAGATGGTAAGGAAATATGCACTAATCATAAGGAAAGAAAGAGAAAAGGTGCGACACTAGAGAGAACAGAGTTTGGTAACATTTGTGTTAAGGTGACATGGAAATTTGAGAAATAAGAGGGAATTATAAGCCCCCATGCAGTCCCATTCTGCAATAAAGAAAGGTGGGTGTTAAATTAGAAAAGAATCTGAAAATGGAAATTATGAATTACTTGTAGTTTTAAAATTATTTCTAGGTTTCACTAGTAAACTGTCAAATTTGAATTATAATGAGATATCCATATTAGTCTAAGCCTTCAAGACTTATTTGGTTAGTTTTACTTTTGTCCCGTTGATATTTTTTTGGTATCTACTCAAGTAGTCATATTTATAAAGAAATAGATGTATCAAAACACAAAGATAAAAGTATACATATACCCCTCTTTTAATATTAAATATCTAATAAATCCCTATAAAGTTGGGCTTATTTTGTTTTTATTTATTCACTTTTACACACATACCAATTAAAATTTTCCTTTCCAATACATAAAATGAACTTTTAAATATTTTCTTTACCTAAGTAATTTTTCACATTCTAATTGTTACTTTAAATCACTACATCTAACATAATTATTAAACTAGAAATAGACAACATATAAATAATACACTTTTCTAAGTACTAGGCTTTTAATAACTGCAAATCAAATTCAAATAATATAAGACAAAAAAAAAAAGGAAAATCAAAATAAGTATGAATGTATTTGCCTTGTTGACTTCATCTTTATGGCTTATTATATCTTGTTGACACTAGCTAAGAAGCATGTAACTAGGCACTATAATTATAGATATATGGAGTAATATCACAAATAGTATATGAATTTTGACAAAACTACGTAAAAGATACTATAAATGTAAAATTGATCAATTTAGTACCTGGAACACCATAGCATCATGGATGAAATAGTGTGGCATTTCACCAAAACATACAATACTTTAGTGGGCGGAGTTCCAGGTCGTTACGAACAGTACATCCTTTATATCAATTAGTATACACGAAAAGTTCTTTAAGATATTGAATTAATTAATTTCAAAGTTTAGGTACTAGATTTATTACTTTCAAAATTTACATGTCCAATTGCATATTTTGTTAAAGTTTATATATCATTTACGACATTTACCCTTTTATTAATTTTTTAAAGATTGGTTATAGGAAAAACAAGCAAGTTTCAATATATATATATATGTATATATATTTCTTCTTTACATCTGTCACTTTACATAAATATTAGTCATTTTTATAAGTACTTTTGGTTAACGATTTAGCTATACTAAACATTATAAGTTGCAAATAAAAAAGCCTACCTAAACATCATATTTTAAGAAATATCTATTTTGATCATCATAAAATAAATGGTTAATGTTACGTTTGGTATATGAACTTTCCCAAATATAGTTGTTTTCCTGAACTTTAAATTAGTCAATTTAATACATTATCAAAGTTTTAAATATCTATTTTGATCATCATAAAACAAATGGGTAATCCTATGTTTTGTAGATGAACTTTCTTTAAATGTACAATTAACTACCCATACCTTAAACTAGTTAATTCAATACTTGATCAAAGTTTTTATATTCACTAACATTACCTCAACTAACAAAGTTAACTTTGTTTACTAAGCTGAGAGTCCTAGAAAATGGAGAACTAATGCATTTCAAGTGTCTAAGGTCATTGGTATGGTGATTCAAATAACACGGAAGTACTTATACTTTGAACAACAAGCCATGGGAATCTAGAGGTTCTAAGTAGCAGCAACTGCTTAGGGGGATGATTAAGACAAGCTAAATACCTTAACATCTTAGAGGAACAATATATGTAATAGCATCGTCTAGGGTTCACAATCGTTACGCATCTCTACTTATCTCAGTTCATACTACAATTCGGCTCAACCAATCCTGTAAACATGAACCATATTGCATTACTTCTCTCTAAGTCTAAGTAGATGTTATTCTGATACTGTTTGCCCTATCAGCTACCCGCCAAGCCACCAAAGCTGGCCTAAATGCATAACTACCGTGCTAGTATTGTCTAGCAAGGATATCGCTCCATGGCTCGAATTAAATAACACACACACAAACACACATTCAATCATTAGGTCTTCTTTAAATTTAATCCATTTAGGATGCTTACCTTAAGCAAACGACACGCATGTCACAATACCTGATATCAAGTATGTAGATTGTAAAGGTCAGAGGATAAGTTAGAGCATAAGTCAGACACAATAGTATTTGTCCAAGGAAGGATAATTCGTATAAGTAATGTGCATGCAATTTTGATTATTTACTTGTGTTTATTTATATTTTATAGGACCTTAATAGATTTCTTAAGTTGAATCTATTTAGGCTATTGGGCTTAAATAGTT
This sequence comes from Combretum micranthum, assembly GCA_024138025.1. NCBI lineage: Eukaryota > Viridiplantae > Streptophyta > Magnoliopsida > Myrtales > Combretaceae > Combretum > Combretum micranthum. Next base: position 572,501 of record JAMXBD010000015.1, on the reverse strand, counting down.
TGGATTTATAGCTCATGAGTATAAAAGATTGGATTTCTTATTTTAAAGTATTGGACCTTTAGGACTCTATATTAGGCTCAATAAGAATTTAACTAAATGTTTTAGTGTTTAGGATAATGGGTTTTAAGGAATTTATAATTGAGCTCATTTAAAAGTATGGATTATAATGTAGATGGAACTGGACTTTAGTATTTGGCAAATTGAGTAAAATTGAGTATTGGACCTAATAATTAATTCACTAAACCCATTTTATAACTAAAAGTCCAAATTATTTATTTTAGGTCTATAATTAGCTAATGAGAGAATTGTATGTCCATATAAATTAATTTAATCCCAATGTTCAATTTAGCCACTTCTATTAATACCATATTCTGTTTTAACAATTCCAATTATTATAACTTGGAATTTTAATTAATCAATAAATTTACATTTTATCAAAATTAGACATCAGTTCAGTTTTAATTTAATTCGCTTTATAAGTGATCTAAACGGTATAGGTTTTTATTCTATTTTATTTTAAAAAAAATTATGCCCGTGGTTCGGCATAATCAAATTATGCCCACAATTTCCAAAGTTTGATTCTACAAATTCTCCTGTTTCGGTTGTGTTGGTTTCACACCATCCATCATGCCATTTCTACAATTCGTTGAAACATTTCTACTACTTTCCAACAATTCACTCAAAATGAAAGCTCAATTTGACGCATACATACGTATGCATCATCTCAGCTTATATTTAAACATTAAAATCATTTTATCAAGCAATTTTACAAATTGATGTTATAATGACATTAATATATAATTTGAATTATAATGATTTTTTTATATTATTCTCTTCGGGTGTGATGTTGATAAAATAGAATCAGAATCATTTTATTAAATTATTATCAAATGAAAGATCCGCCCCCGTTATCATGTGATTCAATCATGAACATACAATTATAATTTTCAATTTAAAATCAATGTTACTTGATAAAAACAATCCTCATTCGTACATTGACATTTATTAAATTAAAAGTTCAATTAACACGGTCAACTCAACGTGTGGATTCAAAGCTTAAATTATTTCATAACATTAAATTCAATAACTCAATCATAAACGACATTCCAAACGTCAATTATTAAATTTATTACTATAAAGGTAAAATTATCTTCTAAATTTCTAGACTTAATGAAATTTGTATAAATCATTATTTTAACAATTTAGTTTCGGCTAATATGCAATTAATTAACATAATAAGTTAATCAATCCTAATTAATCAAAAGAATCAAATTGAGAATCATATATACAGGAACATATATGTGTCAACATACATATATAAAATCCATCAATTTAAATTTTATGTCTCAATTTAATAAATCAATAATATGCCTAGTTAGGATTTTATCGAAAGTAATTAAATTGATTAATGTGTATACATATATTCATCGTCTTCAAATTTGATTTTACTTGTTGATAAAATGGATGTAGTAATAGAATATGCATTTTCACTTACGAGAAGCTGATTCAAATTTTATAGAAATCGTCATTTGCGATGGCGATGCCAAGGACAATATATATATATATATATGTATGTATATTATTTACGGATTGAAACCTTGAGTGTTTCCTCCAACGATGCAAATGATACGTAAAAAATTTGATGGCGATGACCGAGTAATTGTTATGAACCCATATGTAGAAAAATAATCTTTCATATCTACCTTTATATATATTATATATATTAATTTCCTCTATTAAAATACTATGTCACGTAATTAGTACTTGAGATTATGGGAAAGGAAGAAAGAAAAGAAAAAGAAAAAGTATATATGATGTTATGATAATCTTAGAGTATATTCAAGAATTTTATATAAATTAAATTATTAAATTAAAAACACAAAATAAAATGGATAAAAAAATATATAGAGGATCTAATTCCATGCAACGATCTACCGACAATTTAAGAAAACAACATCTTGATTCCTAAAACCATAATGGCTATTATTTTATTTATTTTTTTGAAATTAAAATTAACAAGCAAACCTCGAACCCATATTTTGATCATAACTTAAATCATCACATGTCATGAAATTCAACAACACAATCAAAATAAAATCAACACATTTTTCATCAAATAGATATTTACTTGATTCACAAATTTTATAATCAATTCTTTATCATCCCTTTACCACTACTACCAAATTATTTGAAGAAGCTTCAAAACCCAACTTCTCATTTCAATCTCCAAATTAATTGTAACGTCCTAAACTAAGACATTACAACCCGCTATGTGTCCCTTTCTTAAAAGATACATGCAAAGGCTCTAAATCTCAATATCACAAAATATAAACATATAGAAATCTCCATGAACCCACATTTAAGGGTACTCCAGAAGGAACAAAACCCATGAAACCTGTAATTTATGACTTTAAAATATCTTCTATAATATAAACTAAATTCGAGTTGGCAAAATCAAAGCCAACAATAATCCAGAAAAGATCTAAGTTTCAACTTAAAATCATATAATCCTGTTTAATAAACTATTCCATAAAAACCAATACTTTAAATCCTTAAAAATATAAATAATCAAAATATTTTTTTTTTTAAATCTTCAAAAACTAAAGAAATCCTTTTTCATATGTCCTGTAAAACATCCTATTCCTCTGCAGTGTAGTCAGGCCCACTATCGCCATCCCCATGATCAAAATATAAGTAATAACCAGACAAGTTATACATAATATCTCCATCACCTGTACCTGAAAAAAGAAAGGAATGAGCGAAAACGCCCAGTACGTCAGTCCACAAACAATATGCAAATACACAAACAACATATAATATATATATATATATATATATATACATGCAACTAACTAAATGCAAACAACATGATTATTATTTCATTAAGCCTGCAAAACAACACATTTCAGAATCATAGATCTCTGATCCCAAACTTGGAGTTACTCAGACTCCTAAAAAACAACCAGATATTGAAAATAAATAATTATATACATATATTGGTGAATAGGTACTCCCCAAACACCCCGCGGCCATGCTGCTAATAAACCTATATATACTGGAATTTTCCAAGTGCAACTCCACTAGGGACAACGACACGCAAAGATCATCAGGGTACCTCGCTAGTATCACTGTCTGCCAGGTCTTTACTGGTCAAAGCCAATGACATCCAGAAAAACAAATTAAGCCAAATAAATTAAGTTCATTTATATATCTGTTCCTACAAGCAACAATCAGAAAACTAAACCTGTAAGCAAATATAACAAATAAGGAAAGGTCGTACCTTTTTCAATTCCAGGAACAATCTCTCCAAATCCACAAATTCTTAAAAACAACAAGAAATCTCCCAATCTCTCTCAAGAAATCACAACTGCAGAATCTCTTTGATCAATTCCCTAGAAAACCCAAATCTCCACAAAACCCTAATTGCATAAATCAACAAATACAAACAAATCCATCATTTTAATTCGATCTTTTAATGAATCTATGATTTAGAGGATGAAAACTTACTTTGATTTGACTCTACATCAAAAATTGCCAAGACCGCAAAGAAACCGTAACCCTAGAACATCACCAATCATGAACAACAAAACCCTAAATCAGAAATCATTTCGATGAAATCTACATATGTAATTAAGGGATTACCTCGAATGGATCTCAAATTCCTAATCGTTCTCCTCAAGATTCAGATCTGATCTTCAATCTTCCTTAAACACCCACTCTTCAGATCTCCAAGAAAATTAGAACCGTTTCTCCAATTCTTCTTAAAAACAAAGAAAATCCTAAGGTAATTCATAGATTGAAAGACTTTAAAGGAAAGATATGATTTTGATTACCTGAATCCGATCTTCCAAGATCTCCTTTGACCAATAGAATCAAATCTCTAAACCCGATATGTATGTTTTCCAATTCTATCACAAATTTAATAATCAAACCTTAAGAAATCTAATAATCCATAATATCTTAAACAAAAATAGTGATTCAGTTACTGATCTGGACTTCTGAATCTTTGGGCTAAAACTCTCAAAGGATAAGAATCTAGGTTTAGGGTTTTGTTGGAGAAAAGACAAAGAAAAATATATAGGATTTGTGACTTTTCATCTTCCATTATGTGTCTGTCATGTGACCAAAATTGTATTAAAATTAGATTTTGTTGACAAATTTAACCTTATAATTTATATCAATGGACACTTTTATCCTTCTTTATGTAATATTTACTTGTATATTACATCTTTCCCCTCCTAAAAAGAACTTTCGTCCTCGAAAGTTACCTGAATTATTAAAAAGTTTTGGATATTTGATCTTCATTTCCTCTTCTAACTCCCAAGTAGCTTCTCGTTCAGATTGATTCATCCACTGCACTTTTACATACTTGATTACTCGCCTTCTTAAGATCTTCCTTAGTATCCACAATTCTTACTGGCTTTTCAATTGTAGATAGATTCGGTTATATATCCAATGGTTCCAACGCTACTCTCTCTTCAGGATCTCTGACATACTTTCTTAGCATAGACACATGGAACATGTTATGCACCCCTTCCAAATTAGGCGGTAAGGCTAATTTATAAGAAACATCGCATATCTTTTCCAATATCTCATATGGTCCCACATATCTAGGATTCAACTTCTCTCTTAACCTAAATCTGACAACTCCCTTTGTTGGTGAAATTTTCAGCAAAACATGCTCTCCCACTTGAAATTTCAAAGGTTGTCTTCATTTGTCAGCGTAACTCTTTTGTCTACTTTGTGCAGCTTGCAACCTCTGCCTAATCAGCTTGACTTTATCCATTGCCTCCTGTACTAACTCGGTCCCAACATCTGTCTCTCACTACTTCATCCCAGTGAATAGGTGATCTGCACTTTCTGCCATAAAGAGCTTCATATGGAGGCATGCCAATCGACGCTTGGTAATTTTATTATAAGCAAATTCCACTAATGTAAATGTCATCCCAACTTCTTTAAATCTAAAGCGCACGCTCTCAACATGTCCTCTAAAATCTGAATAGTTCTCTCAGATTGCCCATTGTCTGGGGATGATAAGTTGTACTGAAAAAGACTTTGGTACCCAATGCTTGATGTAGACTTTTCCAGAATCTCCCAACAAATCTGTGTCCCTATCAGACACAATGGTTACAGGTATCCCATGCAATCTTACTATCTCTTTGATGTACAGCCTTGCCATTGATCTATTCGATACCCAGTCTTGATAGGTATGAAATGAGCTACCTTATTGAGTCTGTCTACAATCACCCACACTGATTCATACTTATCTCTTGTCTTAGGCAAAGCCGTAACGAAATCCGTGGTGATGTGTTCCCACTTCCACTGCAGTATCGACAAAGGTTTCAACTCACCTGCCGGTCTTATATGCTCTATATTTATCATCTGACATGTGTTGCACTTGGAAACATATTCTTCTATCTCCTTTTTCATATTATTCCACCAATACAGCTTCTTTAAGTCTTGGTACATCTTATTTCCTCATGGATGGATGGAATAACTTTAATAATGTGCTTCTTTTAACAACTCTCTCTTAAGATCTCCTTGCATTGGCACACATAATCTTCCTTTATATCGTAGAATACCTTCATCATCTATGTAGAACTCTGGTGCCCTACCATTCTCCATTCTCTGCTTAATCTCCAGGATACTCTGATCATCCGTTTGAGCTTTCTTGATTCTATCTACAAGAGTAGGTTATATCCTCAAATTTGCCAATCTTTCATCCACTTGTCTTGTAACTATTTCTAGCTCAAGTTTCCTCATATCATCAATCAAATGGCGTTCTGTTGTAATCATAGCTGCAAGATTTTCCACTCTCTTTTGCTTAAAGCATCAGCTACAACATTCGCCTTTCCTGGATGATACTGAATATCAATGTCATAATCCTTGATAAGCTCCAACCACCTTCTTTCTCATATTCAGCTCTTTCTGGGTAAAGAAGTACTTTAAACTCTTATGATCCGTATATACCTTGCACCTTTCCCCATACAGATATGTCTCCATAGCTTCAACGCATGTACTACCACTGCTAGTTCCAAATCATGCGTAGGATAGTTCTTCTCATATGCTTCAATTGTCTGGCATATGCTATAACCCTTGCCCCCTTGCATCAGCACACATCCTAAACCTTGAATAGAGGCATCGCTGTATATAGCATACTCCTCACCACTCACTGGTAAGGCTAGCACTGGAGCAGACACTAACTTATCCTTCAGCAACTGAAAACTGGCTTCACACTCTTCACTCCATACATATTTAACTCCTTTCTATGTCAATCTCATCAATGGGCTTGTAATCTTTGAAAAGTCTTCTACAAACCTTCTGTAATATCCTGTCATTCCCAGAAAACTTCTGATTTCTGATACAGTCTTGGGTCTTGGCCATTCAACTACTGCTTTTATTTTCTTAGGATCTACTAATATTCCATTTCCACCAACTATATGTCCTAAGAAAGAAACTTCTTCCAACCAGAACTCACATTTGGATAACTTAGTATATAGCTCCTCTTCCTTCAATATGGTCAGAACCAATCTCAAATGCTCCTCATGTTCTTCTTTAGACTTAGAGTATACCAGCATATCATCTATGAAAACCACGACAAACATATCTAAATAATCTCTAAAACACTATTCATTAGATCCATAAATACTGCTGAGATCGAAAGGCATGACTATAAACTCGTAGTGTCCATACCTGGTCCTAAAACAGTCTTCTGAATATCCTCTGCCTTAACTCTTAGCTGGTGATATCCTGATCTCAAATCAATTTTGAAAAATATTTGTGCTCCTGCCAGCTAGTCAAAAAAATCGTCTATCCTTGGCAATGGATACTTATTCTTGATTGTCCTTTGGTTCAATTCTCTATAGTCAATACACAATCTCATACTCCCATCTTTCTTCTTTACAAATAACACAGGAGCTCCCCAAGGCGACACACTTGGCCTAATGAACTTCTTCTTAAGTAACTCATCCAATGAATTTTAAGTTCTGCAAGTTCTGTAGGAGCCATGCGATATGGAGTCTTAGAAATTGGTATAGTTTGGTACCAAATCTATACTAAACTCCACTTCTCTTTCTGGTGGTAACCCTGGTAAATCTTCTGGAAAAAACTTCTGGGTACTCACTCACAACTGGTATTTCAGAAATATCTAACTTTTGCTTGTCCTCTTTTACCATAGCTGCCAACATAGATCCTCCCCACAACTCATAAGTAGGAAGAATTGGATGTCTTTACACTACTAGCTTATATACAAACTGGTCACCAATAGGCAAACTAAACTCTATCATAAGATTGTGACAATCAATCACAGCTTTATATTTTGTCAATCAGTCTACTCCCAGAATTACATCAAAGTCTAGCATATCCAACACCACAAGATCTGCAGGCAAATGTCTACCTTCTATCTCAATATCCATACCTTTACAGATTCTATTTAATACAGATCCACTTCCTAATGGTGTATTCACAGACATACATACAGGCATAAACTCAATCGATACACCACAAACAGATACGAAAGATTCAGATACACAAGAAAAGCTGGCACTAGTATCAAACAAAACATATGCACTATGCAGGAGTATAGGAAACATACCCACAATAGTGTCTACATTAGAAGTCTCACTATGCTGAAAAGCGTACACTTTTGCTGGTGCTCGCTGTCTCTGACCAGAAGAAAAAGATCTGCCAACTGAAACAATTTGTCCTCCATCCTCTTTACAATCTGTAGCTCTATGCCTCTTTGTTTGCACTTAAAACAGAATACCTGAGGAAGAGTCTTTTCTATGCAGAACTTACTGATGTGCCCAACTCTACCATAAAAAAAACAAGCATTTTCAACCCACTTCCAGTCTTTCAATTCATGCGGTCCAAGGCATCTGGGGCATCTCTTATCTGTACTTTGCACTGGTAGCCTAAAGAACTGTGTAGCATGTCTCTTCGCTCTATTCTGTGTCATCATACTGGAAGCAGGTCTCTTGCCCAAGTAAATCTAACCTCTTTGGGGCTCCCTACTCTTCATTCTGTTCAATCCCTGCTCTACTGTCTTTGCCTTGTTTACGACAGTTGAGTAATTATTCAGGTCCATCAAATTCACCTGATATTGAATCTTAGGCTCTAGTCCAGTAATAAATCTGCTAACCTTAGCCTCTTTACTCTCCTTCAAAGCATCAGGAAGGAATCTCATCAGCCTGTGCAGTTGATGCGATCTATAGAACCCTAGGTATATTAAACCTAGAACCCTATAACCGTAAGGGAATCAAATCCCCAAAGGACAGTCTTGAACAAGCAATTATTCACCGGAACTAGACCCCAATCGAACCTGTCAATTGAAACCTAAGTTATCAAAGAAGAATTCCTTCAACCGTTTAGATTGAAGAAATCAAAGAGAGTTCTTTTGCAAAGAACCAATGAGAGAGTTTTCCCTCAAAGAAGATTAATTTCAATTCAATATTGTCAAAGTCTTCCCAAAAATCATTCAAAAGGACATATATATAGTCCTCATAAAAGGTCCTAAACATACCCTAAAGATATAATAAAATTAAATTAAAATATCTACAACATAGAAAGTGAGCTGGCAGCTCACATAAGTGGACTGGCGGCTCACTTGGTTCTGTAAAAAAAAAAATCGAAAATTCAACAATTGGCCACTTTTGGAAAATAGGTCGACGGCTCACTTTGAGATGATGTTCGGCGCACCTTCTGAGCCGGCGGCGTACCTATATAGGCCGGCGGCCTATCCTTGGCTGGTCCACTTTTCTGTCAATTTCTCCACATGCATTCACTTGTACTTGAAGTATGTTAAGGTGCACTTTATCCACACTTGATTTAAAGCTTTGAAAACAAGATTCCTCTTCTTATATCTTCATCACGAGTCCATGCAAAGCTTCTTTCGCTCGTTTAGCCCTAGCTCGAGTCGTTGGTCCACCCAAGCCTCGCAATGGATCATTGGAGTTGTTCTCCCGAACATTTGACGCTCGCTGATCCTCATCAGCAGCTTTGACTCATATTCTTCTACTATCATCTTTCCCTGTTGTAGGGTGTAGTACTCCTAAAGCATCCCTTGCTTTACACCATCGGGAAAGAATTCTTTGAAGCAAGCTTGCTGGAACATCTACCATGTGATAACTTCAGTCATGTGTCTTTTCGTGCTCAACCATCAATTATTAGCTCTCCCAGTCAGCAAAAGTCTTTTCTACTTCCTCCATCCACAGCTGTGCATCTAGAGGCTTACCTGGCACTGGTTCGAACTTGTGCACCAAATCTACAAACTTATTCAAACTGAGAACATCTGCAGGTTTGGCCTCTTGACCCCCATTTCCATTCAATATTTGGTTCTCCAATCTCTAGGCTTTAGTATTTGCCTGCACAATTTGCATATCCTGCCTCATAGTCTGCTGCTGTTGGGTAACTACTCCTAACAAAGCATTCACTGCCTGCATCAACTGTGCGGCATCAACTGGCACTTGTCCTCCTACAGCAACATTAGGCAGCTGCTGTCTTACAGGTGGAGGTAGTGGTGGTAAATCCTGATTCTAAGCCTGTTGCTCCTCTTACCTATTATCCACTTCCTCCTCTCCCACTTTGGAGGAACCTACATCAGCAGTTCTTCTTCTAGGAGGCATTCTGACACTAACAAAACACAACGAGATCAGCAAAAAAGGTATGCATCTTGGAGGTCAAAACTTAAAATCTACGAGATAACATCTTAACTAGAAAAGAAAACATCCTAAACATGTACTATTTCATTCATCAGTGCTCACCATCCTAAGGAGTCAATTTCTTAATTCTAATGATTCAAAACCTAGGCTCTGATACCAAATAAGCTGTAACGCCCTAAACTAAGGTATTATAACCCGCCACGTGTCCCTCTCTTAAAAGAGACATGTAAAGGCTCTAAATCTCAATACCACGAAATATAAACATATAGAAATCTCCATAAACCCACATTCAAGGGTACTCCAGAAGGAATAAAACCCATGAAACATATAATTTATGACTTTAAAATATCTCTTGTAATATAAACTAAATCCGAGTTGGCAAAACCAAAGCCAACAATGATCCAGAAAAGATCTAACTTCCAACTTAAAATCATATAATCCTGTTTAATAAACTATTACATAAAAACCAATACTTTAAATCCTCAAAAATATAAATAATCAAAATATATATATATTTTTTTTAAAAATCTTCAAAAACTCAAGAAATCCTTTTTCATATGTCTTGTATAACATTCTATTCCTCTGCAGTGTAGTTAGGCCCACTATCACCATCCCCATGATCAAAATATAAGTTATAACCAGACAAGTCATAAATAATATCTCCATCACCTGTACCTGAAAAAGAAAGGAATGAGCGAAAACGCCCAGTACGCCAGTCCACAAACAATATGCAAATACACAAACAACATATATTATATATATATATATATATATATACATGCAACTAACTAAATGCAAACAACATGATTATTATCTTCATTAAGCCTGCAAAACAACACATTTCAGAATCATAGATCTCTGATCCCAACTTGGAGTTACTCAGACTCCTAAAAAACAACCAGATATTGAAAATAAATAATTATATACATGGTGAATAGATACTCCCCAAACACCCGCGGCCATGCTGCTAATAAACCTATATATACTGGAATCATTTCCAAGTGCAACTCCACTAGGGACAACGACACGCAAAGATCATCAGGGTGCCTCGCTAGTATCACTGTCTGCCAGGTCTTTACTGGTCAAAGCCAATGACATACAGAAAAACAAATTAAGCCAAATAGAATTAAGTTCATTATATATCTGTTCCTATAGGCAACAATCAGAAAACTAAACCTGCAAGCAAATACAACAAACAAGGAAAGGTCGTACCTTTTTCAATTCTAGGAACAATCTCTCCAAATCCACAAATTCTTAAAAACAACAAGAAATCTCCCAATCTCCTCTCAAGAAATCACAACTGCAGAATCTCTTTGATCAATTCCCTAGAAAACCCAAATCTCCACAAAACCCTAATTGCATAAATCAACAAATACAAACAAATCCATCATTTTAATTCGATCTTTTAATGAATCTATGATTTAGAGGATGAAAACTTACTTTGATTTGACTCTACATCTAGAAAATTGCCAAAGACCGCAAAGAAACCGTAACCCTAGAACATCACCAATCATGAACGAACAAAACCCTAAATCAAAAATCATTTCGATGAAATCTACATATGTAATTAACGGATTTAATTACCTCGAATGGATCTCAAATTCCTAATCTTTCTCCTCAAGATTCAGATCTGATCTTCAATCTTCCTTGAACACCCACTCTTCGGATCTCCAAGAAAATTAGAACCGTTTCTCCAATTCTTCTTAAAAACAAAAGAAAATCCTAAGGTAACTCATAGATTGAAAGACTTTAAAGGAAAGATATGATTTTGATTATCTGAATCCGATCTTCCAAGATCTCCTTTGACCAATAGAATCAAGTCTCTAAACCAGATATGTATGTTTTCCACTTCTATCACAAATTTAATAATCAAACCTTAAGAAATCTAGAAATCCATAATATCTTAAAACAAAAATAGTGATTCAGTTATTTGATCTGGACTTCTGAATCCTTTGGTGGCTATAAACTCTCAAAGGATAAGAATCTAGGTTTAGGGTTTTGTTGGAGAAAAGACAAAGAAAGAATATATAAGGATTTGTGACTTTTCATCTTCCATTATGTGTCTGTCATGTGACCAAAATTGTATTAAAATTAGATTTTGTTGACAAATTTAATCTTATAATTTATATCAATTGATACTTTTATCCTTCTTTTATGTAATATTTACTTGTATATTACATTAATCTTCAAATTATCTAATAGGAATAAATTTGAGATAAATTTATGAAACAAAAAATGCAGGTGAAATGAGTTTTATTTATTGTAGAATTTTGCATAAGAATATGAGTATTTTGAAAGTATTCTCAGAGGAAAAAGAAACAAAAATTTGCGGAAGTGAGAATGGAAGGATTCTAGGGCATTTGGGCAGTGAGAGTGATTAGGTGTGTCCGAGTATAGGTGAGCCTCTATGTATTTTTGTAAAGTGGCATGCAATATTAATTTAGGGTGTTTAGTGCACATTGACTCTTAAATATTTTAGGTAAGGGATTTAAATTAATTGGGTGTATGTTTATACTGTGTAATTAATATGGTCCCGATTCCATTAAATTAATTGAATTAAATTTTGGGTTTAAATTTGCCTCTATTTATATGACAATTAATTAACATGATTCTAATTATGTAATTATGAGATGTCATTATGGGTAATTCTTATATTAAAATTCTGCTAAAAAAATAAGGATGGTTAAGGATGTTTAAATATAGATTGATAAAAGAATATTTGTTAATTAATATGATTTAATCTTTACTTTTATTTAAAATTTGTTACCATTTCAATTACACTAATTTAATTATCTACTATATAGTCCACATAGCATATTTAGTTGAATTATCTAAATTTCAATTATTGGGATTTTTTTGGTCAAAAAAAAAAAATATTGGGATTTTAATTTAAGCTAAAAAGTACCATATTCTCACTAATCAATTAACACTTTCTCATGCCTTTTTCCTTCTGAAATAGGATAGTAAAATTTGGGTCATTTTGACACGTTTGAGAGAGAGGGAAACTCTGACCAGGAAAAAAAAAAAAAAGGGAGAGAGAGAGAGAGGGAGACACCAGAGGAGAGAATGCAATGTCCAGAAAAGGAAAGAAAGATCAAAAACAAAATCGTCATCGTTCTTTATTGGAAAGTGGACAAACATGATAAAATTATTAATAAAATTTTCAAATAAACAAAAGATTTACACGCTAGCATTAAAAACATAAAGATTCAAGATTTGGAATAGACATTAAAGTTTCCTAATTTGATGCGGTTTGGGGAAAAAGAAAATTTGAAAACTAAAGATTATACTTCCTTCTTCTGAATTCTTCTACTGGGTTTTGACCGAAAAAATAACATTAAAGTTTCCTAATTTGATGCGATTTGGGGAATAAGAAAACCCGGAAACTAAAGATTTGACACATACCTTAATGAATTTATATTAGTCTTCCTTCTGAAGCACACCTTAATGAATCTATATGCACTGCTGATTCTATTAATATTTTTTCGGTCCACAACAATATTGTTCTTCCTTCTGAAGCACACCATGATGATTCTGTACGCACTGCTGATTCTAATGGAATTGGTAAATCGAAAGATACTAGTGAAATTGCTGAAATTGTTCCTGATGTTGCTGCAACTATTGAGGACTTGCTCGGTTGTTCTTTCATTTTGTTTATCAAAATTCAATCTTCCTTGTAAAGGAAGAACCTTTATAGACCATCATCATCAATTCAAAGATCCGAAAATAGAAAACGAAGCAGAGCTGAATGTTACAAAGAAGAGCAACGTAAAGGTATTAGCTTTGTGATTCACTTGGATTCTGTGGATTTTTTTCTTCCCCATTTGGACTGAGTAAATTTCTTGCGTGATGGACTGGTTAGATAGTTTCTGCTTGTAGAGGTTGCTCTTGCTATAATATAAGATTTAGCGGTTTTTGTTGTCTGGTTTATGAGGTGTGAATCAGTAAAGAAAACAGGTAGTCTTTTGTTGCTATTGAGATTGCCTATGGTTGCTTGATATATAAATTGACTTGGACTTTATATGATTTTGCGGAATTCCAATATATTATTAAAGGTTCCTGTGCAAAATGGATTTGGGTATTTGTCATGAGATTACCTTGGAAATTTATCAGCATTCATGGGCTAAAAACGAGTGAATGAATTCTTTTGGTCTGTAATTCTGTTTTTATCTTATATTGTTGAAGGTTTGCCTTGATGTTTGTTTAACTTCTTGTTTATTACCAACTAATGATGATCGTGATTGGTTTTAGATGACAATGGGTAGAAATTTCAGCCCAATCCTGAGTAAAGAGTTAGCTAATCTGCAAAAGGATTCCGAGAGTCGTGGAACAGCAATGGGGGCACTTAAATCACATGTAAAGGACCAGGATTCGAAGGCAATTACTCTGTTTCCGGGGCAAGTTTCTGAAACCAAAGAGACAGGCTCTTTATCAGGAGGATATATAATTTCTCTCTATGAAGAGCTTGCCCGAGAATATGGTGTCAACATTGTTCGTCAGATAGACAGCATTATGGCAACTATTGTTAAGACCTTAGCGTCGAGTGCGGGATCTTTCCCTCTTCAACAGGCATGTTCAAAGGTAGTCCATACAATTGCAAGGTATGGGATTGATTCCACCACACCACCGAACAAGAAGAGGCATATAATTCATTCTCTATGTAAGCCCCTTTGCGATTCTCTGTTGGGTTCTCAGGAGAGCTTGACAGCTGGGGCTGCACTTTGTTTAAGGGCTCTTGTAGAGTGCGATAACTGGCAGTTTGCCTCGGATGAGATGGTCAATAAGGTGTGTCAGAAAGCAGTTGCTGCTTTGGAGCATAAGTCTACTCAGACTAATCCTCACATGGGTTTGGTTATGGCTTTAGCAAAGCATAATGCATTTGTAGTTGAAGCTTACGTGAAGTTGTTGGTACAGTCGGGTTTTCGCATATTGCATGCTGGACTCTTAGAGGTGAACTCCCAGAAACGTTTTTCGGCTATTCAAATGATCAATTTCTTGATGAAGTCCTTGGATCCTAGAAGCATATATTCGGAGCTGGGTTGATTATTGAAGAGATGAGAAGTGTCAATCGGATCAATGGGTTTTGTGAAGGGGGCTGCTTTTGAAGCCTTAGAAACCGCAAGGAGAATTATTAGGGACATCCCTGCAGCCAGAGAAAATGCATTATCTCATGCAGTTATCCCCGCGGCTATAACTATTACTCAAGCAACTAGCATGCAAAGGAAATGGAGGAAGATTGGTTTGAAGCTGACTGGCAGCCTGATTGTTATCCCGCTTGCGATTTTCACCTCATTAGTTTTGTTTGATGATGGACAGGAAAACATTCGTCTTGTTCCAACTTGAAGTTTTGTCTTATCAAGAGATCGAGCTTAGAGTTTTGTAAGCCCTTCGGTTTACAACTTTTGTATCTGTACTTATGAGTTTTAATGTCCATTTTCCATTGATGACAGTATGAATTAATTTTTAGGGAATATCACTGGCTTTTATTTTATGTTCCAAAATGAGAAGTGCAAGACGGCAATATTAGACTTAGATTCAAGCTTAATTGACTTGAAATGACTGTCTGAAAGCTTAAACTCTACTATCACGTTTATATAGGCTTGCGCTTTTTTAAAGATTATTTTGTAATTAAAATTTTGATTCTTAAACTCAGGTTGAACTTAACTTACTCTTAATCTCCATTAGAATTTGATTACACTCTAGCTAGTTTAAATTTAGTCAATCATAGTCAAATTAGATTAAAATCATAGCAAGTTGAACTTAACTTAAAAATGAACTTTGAATTATTTATATTTGCTATAAACTTCGTTTTTTTAGAATACAATGAGTTTATATGAGGTGGGAAATTGCAAACAATGCAACTGAGTGACAGCAATTTTCATATGAGGTGCTTTAATTTGAAGAATACCTTTTTCGTTCTATTTTCAAGCATCTACAGTGATCTTAATTGTCTACATCTTCAGGAAACCGACAGAGGAAAAATTCCCCATCCATCTAATAATTCCCAAACACATCTCATCAATCAAAAATATAAAATGCAAACATTTCATATAAATTTAAAGTTGTCGTTTAATACTTGAATTTTACTATTTAAATACGAATATACTTAAATCTCATAATAAAAGTAGTACGGAAGCATAAATTCTTTAAGAAAAACGATTTCATTAGTGGCTCTAAGTTCATTATTTGTTCCTTTTATTTCATCAAACCAATTCAATTTTTTTTCAAATTATTTAACCACACATTTGTCCTAACAAGATAGCTTCAACTTAAAGTTTTTATAGCCTTCTTCCAAAATTTCCAGCTACTGTTATCGGAACATATAATTTCACACCTGCATCATATGATTTATATATTTTCCAAACTCTTACATTCGCATCCTTAAACCCTTCTGAGAAATGCCTAACATTACAACTTAAATAAATAAATAAATAAATAAAGATGGTACAAAAGTTGAGAAAGAAGGCATTCCACTAACATTAAATGAACAAGCCACCATTGGCCCGAATAATCTGGCCATTGATCCACTCCCCAGCATCACTAGCCAAAAATCCAACAATCTGAGCAATGTCTTTTGGTTCACCTAGACGTTGTAAAGGCGGTGCATTAGTGAAATTTTTTATCATTTCCTCTGTTTTGCCTGCAAAGAACAACTCTGTAGCCACTGGACCCGCGCAACACAATTAGCAGTTATGCCGCTTCCCTTAAGTTCCTTAGCCAATATTTTGATCATGGTCTCCACCGCGGCCTTTGATGCCGCATAGGCAGAGTATCCTGGTAAGAGACCGCCGACAAGCGAAGTTGTTATCGTGATAATTCTCCCTCCTCCGCCGCGTTTCAGCCGGTTCGCAGCCTCCTTGCAGCAGAGGAATGCTCCTTTGGCATTGACATTGAATGTCTTGTCCCAGTCCTCTACTGTGGTATTGGCCAATGTTGGGTACGTGGAAACACCCACACCTGACAATTAACAAATCAATCAAAGCGAGACTCGGTCTGTAAGTCTATCTGATACAATTACTAAGGGAATATTTGTTTAGCAGAAACATTTTTCAGGATCTTTATAATATTATTGGATGATGTTAAGAATCTAATTGATCAATTCTGTACCTAAATCTTAAAATTAATTAATTAAATACCTAAAAAAATTTTAAAATTAATTTATTTATTATTTAAAAAGAACTTAACCAACACACTAAATTAATTAATTTAAAAATTTATAAACCTAATTACATATTTTTTTTATCAAAATTGAACTATCATTTGGTGACATTATTATAATACAATCATTAGCCCTAAGAAATTACCTGCACAATTGATTAGGATATCCACCTCGGAACCAAATTCCTGTTCGGCTCTTTCAAACATATGCTTAACTTGGTCGGGTTCCGAAACATCAGCTTTGACAGCAACGGCACGTGGTCCAGATGAGGCGGTGGATGCATTGAATCTGGATGCCAATTCATCTGCTTGGGCAGAGTTTGAAGCATAGTTCACCACAACCTTTGCCCCAAGGGAGTGGAGATGCGTCGCAATCTCACGGCCGATGCCCCGAGATGCTCCGGTGACAATCGCGAGGCGGCCAGAGAGGGGTTGAGTTGTGTATGCAATTTGTGGTGGAGTCTTATCGGCAGCCATATTAGAACTAGAGATCACCAAGCTTGATTTTTCCAACAACAAGCAATAGTATTTTTAGTGTGATTGTAGTTATATCGAGTCGAGGTGTATGACATGCACTTAAAATAGAAAGTAAGCAGAGAAATGGCGTACTTGCTTCCGTCACGGATAAATTGACTAAAAAACATAAAAAGAGGGTCCACGAAGGTAAAAGAGAAATGGCGCCTTGCTTCCGTCACGGATAAATTGACTAAAAAACATAAAAAGAAGAGCCGCGGACATAAATTAGAAAACGATATTGAAAAGAGTTCATAGATCCGAACAAATTAACGAAGAACCGAAGTTGCCACGAACTAGGATGAGACTCCTCCAAATATTATTGGATTAATAACTAAAATAGTATTTGAATTTTTATAGAAAAAAAGGTATTTGAAATTTGATTTCATTGAAATTTTTTATATTTAAAGTTTGATTTTGATACATGAATAAAGTTTTCGTTGACTTTTTTCATACCTGAAGCAATTGAAATTGGGCGTGAAAAAATCTATAAAAAGTTTGTTCAGGTATAAAAGCTGTCAAAATCAAACTTTAAGTATGAAAAAAATCAATAAAAACTTTATTCAGTATCAAATTATTCAAAACCAAACTTCAAATACCTATTTATTCTTTTTATAAAAATTCAAGTATCATTTCCGTCACTAACGCAATTTATATAAATGGTCAAATATTCAAGGACCATATGTATTTTTAGGGAAAGAATAGCTGATTTTAGATGATGTAATAATATAATTATTTTTCTAAAGAAAAATTATCACTATATTTAATTACTAAAATGATGGCTCTGCCTGATTTCAACCGCTACCCATTAAACAATCACAATTTTTTGTCCACAATCAAAGAAATTACTGTTCGCCATCCAAAATCAAATTTTAAGAGTTTTAATTGCCAAAAAATAGGTTTTAAATGTTGCATAATCATATCTAGCTTACCATGTATTCACTTTGAAAATAAGATTTAAAAATGAAAGGAACAATTATAAAAACATTATTTGTTTGTAAATACTCGATTTGAATTAATTTTTTTAATAAATAGGTGACTTAAATTTAATGAAAAAGTACCAATGTTATTAAATTGAAACAAGCAAACCCTTAACTTAAACAAAAATGGTATGTAGTTTGTATTGTAGGTTGTAGTTATATTTCAAAAGAAAAAAGTCCCACATTCTTTAGAGCATATTCATGTCACTTATTTATTAGCTCCCTTCTCTAAATGGGCCAATAAAAAGTTGGAAAAAAGGTATAGGCTCACGCGCATACAAACTTACATCGTGCTAGTATAAGTTCGTGGATTTCCCAACACCCCCCTCCCTTTTTCTGAGCCCAGTTGAAGGAAATAATTTATTTTATTTCTATTTTGTTGTTATTATTTTTTTAAATTCAGTTATCTTATTTAATTTTATCTGGATGATATTTTAAATAAGAATATTTGACTCATTCAAATATTGATTAGCACAAAATCAAAATTTTTAACCTCCACTTCTCTTATAAATCCGATTATTTTTAAAATTCCCTTATTTATTTGTTGCTCATTTTTCTCTGCACATTGTTATATGCTTAAATTAGTTTTCAAAATAGGATAATATATTGTTCTCCTGTTCTTCATTAAAAACGGTTGTTCCTCGAAAAATCGTTGGGTCTTCTCTTCTTCGTATTTTCTGCTATTCCTGCTGCTTAATACATATTATACATATACTAGACGGCTTGTTGAATTGTAAAATGAAAGGTACTTCATACAACCTCCATGGATTGTAGTGTTCGATACAGAATAAAATTACAATCGAGAGAGAGAAAGAATAGAGAGAGCTGAAATGATTTGTTATTTCTAAATGAAGCCACTTCCTAACTATTTATATGAGATACAAAAACTATAACAAAATAAAGGCATAGCTGGACCTTAACTGTATATACACATAAAAATAAATAATTCTATATATCCCTACATCCCCCCCTCATGTGGGAGTTGATCGAAGGCCCAACTTGACACATGTTGATTGAAAGTGCTCGACGGAAGTGAGTTTAGTGAAAACATCAGCTAATTGTGCTGAAGAAGAAACATGTAAAGGCTGTAAAAGACCAGTGCTAACATGCTGCCGAATGAAATGAGCAACAATATCCAAATGTTTGGTTCGAACATGTAGGCATGGATTGTAGGTAATGAGCAATGTAGATTTATTATCACAGTATAGGGAATTGGCAAAGAAACAGGAACATGCAAGTCACGCAAAATATAAGAAGTCCAAAGAAGTTCCTTAGCTGTAATGGACATGCTTCTTTACTCTGCCTCAGTTGTACTAGTGCTAACTGTCGTTTGCTTCTTTGATTTCTAAGAAATCAAACTTTGACCCAACATAAGATAGTAATCGGTAACAGATTTCCTATGAAAGGATGCTGATCCCCAATCCGAATAAGAAAAAGCATGAAGATCCAAAGAATTACAAATAAGATAAAACAATCTCAAATTTGCAGTCCCCTTGAGATAACGTAAAAGATGAACAGTAGCTTTATAATGAGACTCACAAGGCCGAGATAAAAACTGACAAAGCTTGTGAACCGCAAAAGAAATGTCAGGACGAGAGAGAGTGAGATATAATAGGCGACCAATAATCCTCCGAAAGGGCAGGGGATCAGAAAGCTCTAGAGATCCATCCTTAAGTAATGTCAAACCAAAAGGCAAAGGTAAAGAACTGGGTTTGCAACCTGTCAATCATGTATCTTGGAGAATGTCCAAAATAAATTTGCATTGACTCACTAAAATTCCCTTGTCTAATCTACATAATTCCAGTCCAAGAAAAAAACAAGCAGGTCCAAGATCTTTAATTATAAAAGTATCATGTAAAGCAGACTTTAAAGCAACAATGGAATTTTCATTATTACTAGAAATCAGCATATCGTCCACATAAAGCAATGCCACTAGGAAAACATCAAAAGAAGAACAAGTAAATAGTGAATGATCACTACTTGATGGAACAAAACCCCGCCGAATAAGAAATTGAGATATTTCAATATTCCATTGTCTAGAGGTCTGTTTCAATCCATATCAAGAACGTTTCAATCAACACACTTGTCCTGGAGAAGCTTTAGTATAACCAAGAGGAGGAAGCACGTAAATTTCCTCATCAAGGAAGCCATGTAAAAAAGCGTTGTTTATGTCAATTTGATGAAGAGGCCACTTATATGATGCAACCACAACAAATAAAATATTCACAGTGGCCAATTTAGCAATCGATGAAAAGGTATCATGGTAATCTACACCTTCCACTTGTGTATATCCCTTAGTAGCAAATCTTGCTTTGAAGCGATAACACTTCCATCAGGTTTATATTTAACTTTATAAACCCATTTACAACCTATAGGTTTATCTCGAGGTAAATCAACCAAATCCCAAGTATCATTAAGTTCAAGAGCCTCTAATTCTTTATCTATAGCAATAACCCATTCCTTAGTTTTACATGCTTGTGAATAACATAAAGGTTCTTGTGTTGTAAGAACATGTGCTAATGAAGCAATGAAATCAGATGAAGACTGATGAAAATCAGAAAGTGAATAAAGTGGATAATGAGCATAATTTGATGTACTAAAGAAAAGGAAGAGGAACTACAGCATGATGAAGCTTTACACATATAATCTTTCAACCAAGTGGGAACATTACGCTCTCTAGAAGAACGACGTAAGGAAATGGACTGATTCGGCCATGAAGGAAGTGTGTCTGAGGAATCATTTTGAGCAACATCAGTAACAGAACTATCCAATGAAATAGATTTGAAAATATGCTGATCCTTAGGAGAAAACTGAACTGGTGGATGTGATAAAACGGGAACATGGACAGAATGTCCTAAAGGAAGTGAAGCATCCATGGAAGACTTGTCAAAAGGAAAAACAGTTTCAAGAAACACAATATCTTGGCTTACAAGAATTTTCTTTGAATTCATGTCATATACCTTATAACCTTTCTGACCATGAACATATCCTAAGAAAACAGATTTAAACCCTTTAGGATCAAACTTATCAAGTGTAGGTGAAGTTGCTCGAATAAAACATAAGCAACCCATGACTCTCAAGTGATCATATGTAGGAGATTTGTGATATAACATTTCAAAAGGAGTTTTCCAACTCAAAGTGGATAAAGGCATTATGTAAGGTATGTAGCAGTAAGCACACATTCTCCCCAAAAATATTTAGGAAGTTTGGCTTGAATTCTCAAAGAATGGGCTGTTTCAAGAAGATGCCTATGTTTACGTTCCACACGCCCATTTTGTTGAGGTGTATATATCATGAACGTTGGTGTATGATGCCTAAATCTTGGAACAAAGATCGACAAGTTGAGGACATAAATTCAGATTCATTGTTAGACCGTATCACACATGGTTTAGCCGAGAATTGTGTATCAATCATACTAAAGAAATTGTGAAGACATGAAGGAACTTGAGATTTGTTTTGGAGCAAAAAAGTCCAAGTACAACAAGTATGATAATCTAAAATGGTAAGGAAATAACGAGCTCCACAAATTGAAGTGATAGAAAAGGACCCATACATCAACATGTAGAAGATAGAAAGGATGCAAAGCACGACTAGTACTTCTTGCAAAGGCAATCTATGAAGTTTAGATTCGTAGCAAGTAGTATAAACAAAACCAGTCAAGTCAAGAGACTTACATTGATCTAAATGTCTCATCAAAGACATCGAACTATGACCTAAACGCAGATGTAACAATTGCAACAAGGACAAATTCTTTGAATGACTTACAGCGGAAGAAGAAAAAGAGGAAATTACAGATGACTCAGAAGAACTAAAATTCCCTCTAATATCATATTCAAGTATATAAAGCCCATTTGATGCTTTAGCTTTGGCTATATGTGTATTAGTTGCTTGGTCCTGGAAAATCAAAGAAGAAGAATCAGCAACCATAATGAAATGATTATCAGATAATGCTTTTTGAACAGACAATAAATTATGTCTAAAATTTGGCACGTAAAGCACATTTTATAAATGAAAAGAAGAGCTTAAGTGAACTGTTCCAACTAATTGGACAGTTTTTAAAATCCTATAAGGTAATTGAATGGTTATAGGATGAGGTAAAGTGTAGATGTCTGAAAGTAAAGTTTGGAAGGGAGTCATGTGATCCGTAGCACCTGTGTCCACAATCCAACAACATGATCTGTTATTTAAAGTATGAAAACATAAAGAAGAAGCAATGCTACCTGCAAAACCAAGATTTGAAGGAGTCTCTGGCACATGCTTCTGCTTAAAATGCTTAAGCAACTCCTGAAAAATACTATCAACCAAACTAACATGTGATTCTCCGTGCATATTATTCCCAGCATCAAAAGACACATCAAGTGGAGTAGCTGCAACTGATTTCTTAGAAACATAATGAGCACCAGATCGAGTATGATTCTTAACTATTTTCCAACCTTTATACTAGTCGGGATACCCTATCAATTGAAAACAACTTTCTATAGTGTGCCTCTCAGCTTTACAGTGTTTACAAAACCCCTTAGAAATTCCTTTGGACTTCTTTATCAAAACCAACTTTGTTCACATCTATTCTATTTAACATAAAAGCAAAATGTCAACATCATACATAGGATGAATAGTCAACTGCCTTTGTTTCTCTACCTGTTGCACTATGTAATATGCCTTGTTTACTGTAGGTAAAGGATCCATGGAGAGAATTTGATTCCTTACAGATTCATAACCTTCATTTAAACCCATAAGGAACTGAATCAGCTTGGTTTCCATTTCATATTCTTGTATATGCTCTTTCAATCGGCAAGTACAACACTCTATATGTCCACAGTCACAAGATGGATAAGCATGTAAAGCTTGCAACTCATCCCAAAGATGCTTCAATTTATTGTAATAAGTTTCGACATAATGATTCAATTGAAAAACATTACTTAATTCACTTTGTGATTGAAAAACTTGAGGACCATTCCTCTGTCCATATTGTTCTGACACTTCCTCCCATAATTCCAAAGAAGATTGAGTACAGAGATAATTCTGAGCAAAATTAGGTGCCATGGAATTCAATAACCAAGATCTAACCATACTATCACATTAAATCTAATGAGCATGATCAGCAGAATTAGGATTTGGCTGTCGAATGCTACCATCTACAAAACCTAATTTTAATTTTAGAGCTAATCAAATCTTAATCGATCTACTCCACATCAAGAAGTTTGATCGATTGAATAATATGTTCCCTGTCGACATATTAGGGTTATCAGATCCAAATAGAAAATACGGATCTGTACTTATTTGTTGAACTTGTGTATTACGAGAAGGATCAGCCATAATCGATAATCAGAACAGAGAACAAAGATGGATCTTACCAGTGAGAAGCTCTGATGCGATGTAAAATGAAAGGTACTTCATACAACCTCCATGGATTCTAGAGTGTTCGATACAGAGTAAACAGTTACAATCGAGAGAGAGAAAGAATAGAGAGAGCTGAAATGATATGTTATTTCTAAATGAAGTCACTTCCTAACTATTTATATGAGATACAAAAACTATAACAAAATAAAGGTACAGCTGGACCTTAACTGTATATACACATAAAAATAAATAATTCTATATATCTCTACCTGAATCCTGAGGGATACTGAGCGATACACCTTTGTTCTTTATTTGTTTAATTTTATATACTAGGCGAATTATTCTTAAGGATAGTGCCTAGCATAGCTCAAGCAATTTTCTTTTCATCATTTTAAACCATCCATCTTAAGGATAACTCAATATGGCCTTTGATCCTTTTGCTCACGTGGCTTTGACGGTCAGCATTGTTGCTGCTGTCATTCATGAAACTGCTTTAAATGGCGCTGTCCTTGTGCTGCCTGCCATTACACCTCAAAAAGGAGGCTTAATAAGATTAATCTAAAGTTATCATACCACGTGTGCACCTGTAATGTGAGAACCATCTTACAAGTCAGAGAATACAAAACTGTACCTATTTATTAATATATATTACTTAAATGATACATAACCATATAATAATGTTACTGAAATTCAACTATGGAATCCAATTTTTTCCATATTCTACCAAGATCACAGAGAATCGGTATCTCCTACTAAATAGTAAAAATGAGGTTTCAATCTTGCAATATATAAAGACTCAATTGTTTATACATTTTATCTATTTTGCATTCTAAGTTCAATATATCTTGTATCTTTAACTTCAATGAAGTCTGATGGAGAAGCACTCTTCACACATTCCTAGCTCAATCCCAGCTAGTATCATTCTTATACAAAAACTGTTGGGGGATGAGCGAAACCAGGGGCTCAATGAGATAACCTGACCAGATCACACATCAAGCAATAACAAATAAGTTTAATTAGCAAGCGCATGTCATGTAATAATCAACCATATGAATAAGTACAAGCTTGGATATCCAGAATGCAAACAGGATGTAGATTTGTGCCCTCTTATCGGGGTTAGAAGGAAGCCATTACAAGCAATATATCGTGCCCAAGAGAATCAGAGAACAAATGAAGAATGAGTATCATAACTCTCACAAATTTAATTTAAAATATTTCACTCTTATCCTTGGAATAAACAAACACCATTAAGTATTAGCCCTTTCATGTCGATATCATGAGCGGTGCTCCTTCGATACCAGTTAGTTATGGTAGAACCGAATGGAACAAGGTGCTCTTGGAAGAACTAGGAGAATGTCATCAAACCAAGCTCACCACCAGTGAATCGAAATACTAATATGTACGGCGGGGTCACCACTTCTTTAAAAATGCAAAATATGTGCATGATGCAATGCATGTCTATCTTATAATGATACCAATAGTTTTATTTAAGTTTAAGGTGATCATAAAATTCATACAAATATCAATATGCTTCATACAATAATTATCATATAATAGAATTATCGCTTATATTATGATAATTTGGCAAGCATACATCACACATCATACATTATACCCAATCTCGTATGCATATTAGTTGAATATATTATTTCAAATGCAGTTATACTACAAGCACAAACAATGTGATAAAGTTAAAGTCACTCACTTGTCGTCCTTGTTAAACTATCATAATATGCTACTAGAAGTCTAAAAACTATTATATTTTTCCTATAAAATGAGATAACAGATATCTATTACTATACTGTTATTTTATATAATGATATTGATGGTATTTTTTTAACTCCTAGTTATCAATTCTAATATATTTTTATTTACTTAGTTAAGAGCCTTAACTTTATACAAATTATATTCATCTGGTAAAGTTGTAGAATTTATATTTATATAAGAGAAGTCTTTCTAAAATTATAAAATATTTTGAGTTTTATTTAATAATTATGTTATTAAGCTTTTACTATTTATGTGGTCTTTTTAGTAAGTCTATCTTAAGGAAGTTGATATTTATTATTTATTTTCATTGTGTTTCTCTTCTTTCTAATTTGTATATTTATCTATATTTAAGGGAATCATTCTATTAGAATTTACTTCTATTCACATTCCTTAATGCCTACATTGATAAGGAAATTTTCTTTATTATTTACATCTTTTGCCAACCTTATCTATCTTTTTTAGTCAATATTTTCATTATTTAAGATCATATTATAGTATCTAGTCCTTTAAAAATTCATTTAACATATTTATAAGCTAACGGAATTAGATATACATATACACCAAATATAAATTAAGATTTATTAAATTTGATTAAATATATATATATATTTAATAAACATATAATCATGATATGTGAATTCATCCTTAAAAGTTTAATTTAATTTTCGTGTTAAAATAAAATGGAAAATGGAATTTTATGTTCTGTACTGGGGGTTGCAGGGGCTATGCTAAAAGGAGGGGTGACGCTTTGTTTTCTCCCCTGTCTTCTACCTTGCCTATGCTAGAGGAAGGGAAGGCCTTGCTCTCTGCCTCGCCTTCTACATGCCAATATTGAAGGGAGGGATGAGCTAATTTGTAATTTCTCCAAATTTTGTGAGTCGGTTCTTGTTATAGTTTTAGAGTTACACTTCCTTGTTAGGTTTCTAAAGTTTCTTTTTGTTAGCTTTTACTCCATATACCATAAATAAATGCATTTTACTAAGTATTAAACTAGTTTTAGGCTAATACATTCATGGAAGACCTTAATCTACATATGAACTGAAACTTAAAATTCATTATTCATATTGCTTTAGTTAGTTTTTCTATGGTATTCAACTTTAATTGTAACAACTCCTAACTTAAAATATGGATGATTCAATTTTGACAACTCATGAATTTGTTATCCATATACTCTTAAAGTAACCGAACATGGAGTTCTATTTTAGCTTCATGCTTTTCTTAAAATAATTATGATTGCTTATAGATCCTAGGTGACCGAATATAACATGCTCCATAGACAATTCTACTTATTGAATTTCCTTGCTTCTAAACAATAATGAAACATAAGTTAGAAAATGGAGTAGGTATTGCCTTGTTTATATTGGAAACAAAGTGGTAACTCTCCCCTTTATAGTTAGTTAAGACCTAAGTTTTAGAAAACATAGAATTAAGTTTTTGATTCAGAAAATTAATTAGCTTAAATAAGATTTTTCTTACCTTAAAATTTGGTTTCTTGATGCTTGAATTTGTTCTTGGTAGATGATGTTCTTGGCAAGGGGTTTACGGTTTGGTTTTTGGGACAAAAGTAGAGTTTTATTTTGCTTTTGTTGTCTTGATTGAGGTGGGCTTCATTGTGGCTTTTTGAGAGTAATTGTTTTGTTTGGTTTTTCTTAAAAGTTCTTATGTATTAAGCTATATATATATAATATATCTGTTTTGTTGTTTGATGTCTATTGCATATGGGCTATTGTGCGGAAAAAATTTGTCAAGTTGCATATGCGTTGTATATGAATATTAATGGATGGTGCAAATGGAAATGAATCTGGACGATGATGTTTATTTATTGGAGACGTTGTTTTACAACAACTTATGGGGGCTTCAAAAGTTGGTTATGTGTGCTTGGTAGAATAAACTTTTTGTTAACATTTTTTTCTTACATATATGTGTCCATTTAATGAGTTTCCATTGGAGGTTTTATTGGTTAAATGGTCAAATTTTATTATGATCTCATGGTGCAAGAGGAAATAGTGCCGGAATGTTAGGAGCTTTACTCTTTCATTAAATGTTCTAAGACATTTGGAGAATCCTCATTAGCCAGTAAGTCATTATCCATTTGACTTTAATTGTACATTTTGCACAAATAGGAGAGGCAAGTTGCGTGAAGCATTCCAGAAGTAAATGGCAACTTTCATCTCCCATTTCCACCGTATATTAATTGTTGATATTAGTAACATGCTTATATATAATAATATCTAAGTTTTCTCATATTTAACTAGATTATACACATATTTATATATTAGTTATTTAAAGATTTTATCTCTAAAAGTTTGTCTAAAGTCTCTACAAATTTTCTGGATTAACTATTGGTTTAAGTTTCAATTTTTATGTGATTAAATAGTTTTAAACTTTTATTTTGAGCAAGTAAGGTATTTTGGGCCCGATAGGCTAAATTACAATTTTAGCACCTATTGACTCCAAATTTCCTAACTAAAATTATGGTACAATCCAAATATTTATCTGAAGTCTAGTTTATTATTTATGGATCTGTTTTTGTTTTATCGTGTATTTATAATACCAGCGGTTCATCTTTTAGTTATCATTTAATAGCTAATACGTTTTATAAAGGGATTGTCTTTTATTGTATTTGAAATGTAAAGCTACTTTTAATTATATTGCTTATTTGCTCAAGATATGAAATCTTGTCTTTGGTATATATTAGGGTCAAAGAATTTTTTATTTGGTTTTAGACTATAAATGAGTTATTACTACATAGGTTTATCTAGAGTTTTATTTGGTCCTAATGTTTAATATCTATTTTACATTTGTTACTCTGTTTATTTACTAGTTATAAAGATTTTCGGGTTATAATGATTAAATTAGAATTTAATTCTTCATAAACTCAAAATTTTTAACTAATATAATTCAAATATTTAATTAAGGTTTATAGTCTTGAGTATTGATCAATTTTTGATCTTTTTGCATATTTTATAATTCTATTGATGTATCTTTAAACTATCTTTTTATAACTAATAGGTTCTAAAGATTAATCATCTTTTATTGTAATTGAAATTTAAGGTCACATATAATCATTGGTTGAATTATTGATTCTTGTCACAGAGTATTATCTTTTACTGTATAAGAATGATTTATCCTAATTATTAACAATAGTAAATTTTCTAGTGCTATTTTATAGTTTTAAAATATTAAAGACACATTGATAATCATTGTATCATTATTAGAATCTTATTTTTCTAAGTATTGAACTTCAGAAATTGATTTTAAATTTTACAGTAGTGATATGTTTATCATCGATCATTATTTCTTCATACTTTAATAATTTTAATTGCGAAAAATTGGGAGTGATTTTTGTTACTTTCTATTACAGTTCTTTACAATATTATATTATATTTTTAGTAATTATTGTAATCAGGTTATGTAAAATTAGGGAATTACACTTGCGGTTCCATATGCTGAGCCATTTCTAGACACATCGAAGATAAAAGTCTTCGATAGAGACAATTTTAAGAGATGGCAAGAATGCGTCTTCTCTATTTTAGACATGCATGGTGTTGTATATGCTCTTACTGATGCAAACCTGTAGATTCGTCCTCTAAACAAATGGAGCCTGGATCCATGCAACAAGGTATGCCGGCACACTATAATAAGTATCTTGTCTAATGAGCTGTTCGATGTCTATTGTTCTTATAAGGAAGTAAAGGAGATTTAGGACTCTATGATCACTGAATACACGGCTAAAGATGCGGGGAAACAAAAGTTTGTCATTAGGAAATACTACGAATGGGAGATGGTCAAGGACAAGGATATTAAGGTGCAAATCAATGAGTATTACAAGCTGCTAGAAGATCGCATGTCTCAAAACATTAATTTGCAAGAGAAGTTCGTAGCTTGCTTACTTATAGAGAAACTGCCTCAATCACGGAGCGACTATAAGCAAAACTTTCACTTGCAGACCTCATCACACATATCATTGTTGAGGACACTAACTGAAGGGAATCAGGCTACCAAAGGAAAGGAGATTATAACTAAGGCAAATTTGGTGGATCACAAGCCACACAAGCCATACAAAAGTTATGAAAAGAAACCTGATTACAAGCCTAAAGTCAGTAATTCTACTTTTAAGAAGAGAGGCAATTGCTTTGTGTATGGCAAACTTAGCCATCATGCACCTCACGCAAGAAAAAATGGGAAGAAATGATAATCTGTTAAGCCAAAAGTAAATTTGGTTTAAGCAGATGACATAATTGATGTGGTCATTTCTGTGAACATAATGACTAGTGTGAAAGAATGGGTCATAGACTCTAGTACTACTAGGTACTTTTGTGCAAATAAAGATGCAGTCATGGCCGATACAAAAGTTGAGGAAAGAGAAGAATCCGTTCATGTCGGTGATTCATGAATTACCCAAGTTCTTAGGAAAAGGAAGGTTCTCCTAAAGCTCACATCAGGCAAGACACTAGCTCTAAATGAGGAGCTGCATGTTCCTAACATTCGAACCAATCTAATTTTTGTGGCGTTGTTGGGAAAAGTGGGAGTAAAAGTGTCATTTGAGTCTGATAAAGTTGTAATGACAAAAAATAATGTTTTTGTTGGCAGGGGCTATTGTAGTCATGGTTTATTTGTACTTAATGTTTCTAAAGTTATGAATGGAAATGTTACTTCTTCTGCTTACTTGATTGATTATTGTGATTTATAGATTAAGACAAGTTAGTTTACCTTATATTAAGAAAATGCAATCTATTGGGTTAATTTCTAATATTAATTATTCAAGTATGAGTAAATGTGAATTTTGTGTTGAATCTAAACAAACTAAGAAAACATGTGCATCTATTTTTAGATAATCTAATTTATTAAATTTAATTCATACTGATCTAGGCGATTTAAAGCAAACCATGACTAGAGGAGGTAAAAGATATTATGTAACATTTATAGATGATTTTGCTAGACATACTAAAATCTATTTGCTTAGAAATAAAGATGAAGCTTTTGGCATGTTTTTAATATACAAAGTAGAGATAGAGAATAAATTAAATAAGAAAATTGAAAGAATTAGATCATATAGAGGTAGTGAGTATGTTTTACTTAATGAATATTATGAAAAAGAAGGAATAATTCATGAAATAACTTTACCTTATTCCTCATAATCTGATGGAGTAGTTGAAAGGAAAAATAGGACTTTGAAAGAAATGATAAATTGTACGCTTGTAAGTTCCAATGCACTTGAAAATCTTTAGGGCGAAGCCATATTAACTGCATGTCACTTTTTAAATAGGATACCTTATAAAAAAAAAAAAAGAAAAACACCTTATGAACTTTGGAAAGGTTATTCTCCAAATTTGAAATATTTGAAAGTATGGAGGTGTTTTGCTAAAGTTATGCTTCTGGATCTTAAGAAAAGAAAATTAGGTTCTAAAACTTTAGATTGCATTTTTATTAGTTATACTGAACATAGTGCTGCATATCGATTTCTTGTATTAAAAAGCGATGTGTTGGATTGCAATACAATTATGGAGACAAAAAATGCAATGATTTTTGAACATGTATTTCCTTTAAAATAAAAAATTATTTCCATTACACCATCTTTTGAAAATGCTTTTGGAAATGTTTTTAAAATGAAGAATCAGAACAAGTAAAAGATAAAGGAAAGAAAATCCCTTTGGCAATGATTTTTATACTTATCTAGTTGAAAATGATCCATTAACCTTTTCAGATGAAATTTTCTCTTTCGGTGCACCTTTTTGGAAAGAAGCCATTAAAATTAAAATTGATTTTATTTTACAAAATAATATAGGAATTAGTAGATTTACCTCTTGGAGCTAAACCTATTAATTGTAAATGGATTTTAAAAGGAAATTAAATCTTGATGGTTTAGTTTATAAGTTTAAAGCTAAATTAGTTGCTAAAGGTTTTAGCCAAAAGTAAAATGTTGACTATTTCGACACTTTTGCCCTTGTAACTAGAATTTCTTCAATTCGAGTTTTGATTGTCTTGGCTTCAATTTATAAACCTATTATTCATCAAATGGATGTAAAAACAACCTTCCTAAATGGTCATTTGGAAGAAGAAATTTATATGGCATTACCTAAAGGCTGTGTTGTTCTAGGACAAGAAAAGAAAGTTTGTAAACTTCATAAATCTTTGTATGGTTTAAAACAAACTCCTTAAAAATGGCATGAGAAATTTGACTATGTTGTATTAAAAGATGGTTTCTCTATTGTTGAAATTGATAAACATGTCTATACAAAACTTGTTGATAATGATTGTATTAGTATATGCATATACGTATATGATATGCTTATATTTGGTACTAGTCTTGATGTAGTATATAAAATAAAGTCTTTCTTGCTTCTAAATTCAATATGAAAGACATGGGTGAAGCAAGTATTATTTTAGGTGTTAAAATCATAAGGAAGAATGATAGTATCATACTACCATAAGAATATTATGTTGAGAAACTTTTTAAAAAGTTTGGACACTTTGATGTCAACTTGTCATCCCCCTTATGATGTTAATAGTTAATTAAAGAAGAATAGAGGTGACACCATTACTCAATCTGAGTATGCACAGATAATTGAATTCTAATGCATTTGATGAATTTTCATGACCTAACATAGCATATGCTATGTGCAAATTGAGCAGGTATATACACAATCCTGGTAATGATCATTAGATTGCATTAGTTAGATTGATGAAATATTAAGAGGTATCATGAGTTATGATATTCTATATAGTGGATTTCCTACTGTTTTAGAAGGATACAGTGATTCTAATTGGATCTCTGATTCAGATGAGGCAATATCCACTAGTGGTTATATATTTACCCTTGGAGGTGGTGCAATTTCATGGAAATAAGCCAAATAGACTATCATAGTTAAATCCATTATGAAGTCAGAGTTTATTGCTCTAAAATTGGTTGGGAATGAGGTTGAGTGGTTAAGAAGCTTCTTCGCAAATATTCCATTGGGCTTAAAACTTACACTATATGTATCTATGCATTGTGATTGTCAAGCGGCAATATCTGTTGCCAAGAATAAGACATTCAATGGAAAGAACATACATATTTGACTGAGACATGATGTAGTAAAGTAGCTGCTGAAAGATGAAAATATCTTAATAGATTATGTGAAGTCAGAAGCGAAATTGGTCGATCCTTTGACTAAACCTTTAGGAGAAATTTAATAAATGAAACATTGAAGGGTATGGGACTAAAGCCATGTTGAGGTATCAACGATGATGGTTACCCAACCTATGTGATTGGAGATCCCATGAAGTAGGTTCATATGGGTAATAACAAATCATTGCTTGATTTGTGTAGCACTATGAAATATTATCCCTCCTATGGTGTGTGTAGTGCTAAACTGCAAAGAAAGTGAGGTTAAGCAAAACTCTTAATCAAATTTCATATCCTTTAAAGGTGGTGTATTCTGTAATATATACTTGATGGAATGACCTATATAAGTGTGAAGTGGGGCTGCTTCTATGAGATTTGTGGCAAAATATAGAGCACTCATGAATGACCAAGTATGCACACGGCCTATTAATGCAAAACCACAATGAATAACAGAAATCTGTGGAGTATATGTGATTAATGAACATTTTAACTTATAGTAAAATTCTTGGTTCATAGAAGCATTGAGCTTTACCATTTATTTGTAATTATATTTCATTTTTCTAGGTCTAGTATATACAGAGCTGGAAATATGGGTCGCAGCCCGCGGGCTGGCCGCTAACCCACTTAAAAAAGTGGGTTACGGCCAAAATTTTTTGGCTCGTTTAAAAGCGGGCTAAATTGGCCCAACCCGTTTAACCCGCAAAAAAAAAAAAAAAAGAAAAGAAAAGCAAACAACAACAACAGCAGCAGCAGCAGCAACAAGAGAAGAGTTTAAAAACAAGAATAATATAACATCTTAGTGATTATTTATGTATGTTTTGGGAAAAAAATAGATTGATACATGAACCACAAGTATTAATAACATTTTTTAAAAATATATATTTATTGATTTAAACATAGTGTGATATTTAATAAATTGTTTTAAAAACTTATTTTATATATAAGTAACCAAAATAGCAATAAAATTAGTTGTTAATATATATCAAACCTTAAAATATACAAATATTCTAATTTTCACATAAACTAACATTAATAGATAAAAATTAAAAAAATAATAATTTTGGTCTGTGGGCCGAAGCGGGCTGGCCCGGCTCGTTTACCCACGATTTCCAGCTTTAAGTATATAGTTTTAAAGACACTAGATTTGAGGTATAATACTCATAAGAGAAACCCAACATTTTTTTATCTCTCTGTTTTTTTTTTTTTTTTTTTGGTCCTTTTGAAAAGCTATGGGGTTGCACGCATACAAAGCTTAAGCCGAGTTGGTACAAATTTGTGGATTTGCGCCTGCACGCCCCCCCTAAGCATGTGAAGTAATAGTTTAGGCCTAGTTCAAGAAAATATTTTATTTTATTTCTATTTTGTTGTTATTATTTTTATAAATTCTGTTTTCTTATTTAATTTTATCTGAATGATATTTCAAATTAGCATATTTCACCAATTCAAATATCGCTTAGAACGAAATTAGATTTTTTAACCTGCATTTCTCTTATAATTGATTATTTTTAAAATTCCCTTATCTATCTATCTATCTATCTATCTATCTATTGTAGATATTTTTATCTATTCGTTTCTCATTTTTCTCTACACATTATTATAGCTTCATTTAGTTTTCAAAACAAGATAATATATTGTTCTCCTATTCTTCGTTAAAAGCGGTTGTTCCTCGAAAAATCGCCGGGTCTTCTCCTCCCTCTTATTTTCTGCTAATCCTGCTGCCTAGTACATACTGTATACACTAAAAAGACTTAAATGCCGAGGGATACACCTTTGTTCTTTATTTGTTTTATATACTAGGCGAATTATCCTTAGGAGAGTGCCTAGCACAGCTTAAGCAATTTTCTTTTCATCATTCTAAACCATCAGTTTAAATTTTAAATTCATTTTGAGGTAATTATACAACCAATCGTGCTCATTTTGACCGTCTACATACACGTACACCAGGCTAAGGTCAAGCACGCAGAGATCATTAGAGAGCTTGTAAATCAATCACTTCCATAACGAGCGATGTAATTAGTTCCTTACAGCTATTAATGATAAGTCATCATACGATGTTTACTTGTTTTTCACTTTAGTCTTTAAAGAAGTTGGCTAAGCATATTGCGTATTCTTTGTTTTACGACTACTTGGTTATGATAGATGTAAACATAAATATAGATATATAGACATATCTATCCTTTTTTTTTATCCCCTCCTTTTTGGTTAACTTTGAAAAGGAAATATATTACTTCAGAAAAACAAAACAACAAATAGCGACATAGTTAACCATGTAAGCTTGACAGAAGGCAGAAATCATGACATGGTCAATTCCGCACAAGATCTGAAAGCTCTTCAGATTATCGACTTGTTTGGATTGTACGATTTTTTTTTGCATCGGGTCTGTATTGATAACTTATCAATATTGGTATTGGTTCTATATCCATTCGATTTAGTCAGTTTATAATAAAGTTATCAGTTTACGAGTATCATATCTGTATTAGTTTAGTATTTGTTCGATTTGAAAATAAAACCAAAATGATACCAAACTAACTAACTTCAAACTTCACCTGTCAGATTTAAATTTTTTTCTGTTTCAAAATTTGTATTTTGATTATATCCCTGTCAATCACATATCTATATTTAATTTATAAAACAAAGTTCCATATATGTATACATTAATCTTCAATTCAAATACATATATATATATAAATATATATAATCAGTAAAATTATACTTGAAATAAGAGATTAATTGATTAAAGACAACCATGTCTACCTAGCAAGGAATCAAAGAAATACAATTTTCAGCAAGTTTTGCTCCAGCTTTAGCCAGGTGTCCCACGTGGCTGTAATTTTCCCGGAAAGTATGCCTACGGTCCACCTCCTCCAACATTGGTAGAAACATGGAGTGCGACTGCTGGCTTAATTTTGAAGAAAAGTGCTCATGAAAATAAATACCATCATGACCAATTAATCATGTAAAGTTATGCAATATATATTTTTAGTAATGTCCCTGGTCTTGATATTTAGTTCAACGATGAGTAATGAAGAAGGCCTTTGTCCCCATTTCTTTGGCTGGTGCAATACGATGCATAATGTATTTATGTTTGGTAAAAAAAAAAAAAAAAAAAAAGGCATGAGCCTTTTTATTAATAAACCGCTTTAATTAGGATATATGATAAAAAAGTAGTAAATGCAATCTTATCAAACTGGTCAAGAGTTAATGGGTATAATCAGGTTGAATTGAATTATTTTTAAGGAGTCAAATTCAATCAAGTTGAAACAAATGGGTCAATACGAGTCTGACAGCACCAGTAAAAGCTAATTATATCTATTTTTTCCTTCTTTTTTAATGTCTAGAGTAATAAAGAATAGCATTATGCATTTGAGATGATGCTCTTATGATTATTTTAGTTGCTTCATGTATAGATGTTTGCTAAGAAAATTAAAATACAAAAGATGGTATCACATTATCTTTTCCCAAAAATTATAAAGAAAATGAATTTTGTTTTTATGAAAATTTATACAAACTAATTATATATGATTTAAAGTTATATTGTTGATAATAACACATTAAATATTATAAACATGTAATAAATTTTATTATTCATATAAAATAGTTAAACATTAATAATTATATATTTAATATTTTTATTTAATTTTTTCCTTAATTTTCTTGTTTTTTTTTCAAACAAACCGATTAAAACTGCTAATTCCACTAGTTATAGGCCAAAGAGCTTCTAGGAATCGGGAAACCAGGGTTTCTTAGCCGGTTGTGGAACCATCTAATTGGTTCGGTTCTCGGTTTGGAACCGAATCATATCTATATCTAATCAAAACTACATTAAGAAATATCTTGTAATATAAAGCAATTTAGTAATATTTTATTGAGCAAAATATAAATATGATGCGGGTTTGTAGTGAGTTAATCGATAGTAAATATTGTAGAAATCAATCTGTGATTGTACACTAATTTGACAAATTTATTAGAATATTGGACTAGGACTAAGCTTGTAAAATAAGAATATTCTATCTTTCACCATTAATGGCATGCCTAAAAATACTTTATACATCTATAAAATTTATCTAATGAATTAGTCCAATAGAAGTCCGAAATTACACGTTACAAGTTCTGTAAATTCAGTAAAGGAAAAAAGGGAGGGGGGCACGGGCGCGGTGGTTTCCTTTTTAATATTCTGCATTTTCTGTTACGAATTAGAGTAGTAAGAAAGAAATCTTAGGATTATTTAATTCATGATTATTTGAAAAATAATAAATACTCATCAATTCTAGTTTTTTCAAGTCTTTAAAGAAAATTGCCATTTGAGTAAAATGACACATAATAAAATACTTTAGGGGAAAGTAATCCCTTGTAATAATTTCGACTCGAGGGGTTATAGAAACAAAAATGCTAACGGGTTCTCGATCCGTTGGTTCATGTGTTCGAGTCCAGGCCTCTTTACCAGCTAGAATGTGTGTGTGTGTGTTTGTGTTTTTAACCTTAAATAAAAAAAATATATATATTTATATAAATAAGTTAAACTCTAAATTCAAAATAAAATTAAAGTTTAAGAACCTCATAATTTTTAATCTATCTCTTAAAATGTTACTAAGATGTATATTTATTTATATACAACAACATCTATAGCTGTAAGAGCGCGGGCCATTTGCAAGCTGCTTGAACTCAACTTAGCTTAAGCTTTAATTATAAACAAGCAAAACTTTAAGTTCAATTTGTTTATTTAAATAAATAGAGTTTGAGATCAAGATTAAAGGTTATCTATTTGAACGAGTCATGCTCAAGCTTAATTTAGGTATGCAAGCTAACTCACGAACAAAGTCATTTAGTTTTGAGAACGGACTTGCAAGTAGGGTAGCCACAATGTAGTTTGACATGATTCGATTCACCCTTTGAATTAAATCGTATATTACAGTTCAATTTTCCTTTTAATATTTTTTAATAAAAAAAGAAATGGTTGTGAAATCGATTAAACATCCAGGCTAAAAACTCAAGAGTAGGAATAAAAATAAGTTTACAACCAAGCTTGATTTCTTTTTCAATTTTAGTGCACAATTGATGCAATTCAATTAACTTAAACAAGATAAAAGCAATGAAGTAAATTGTACAAGTATAATAATAAGAGAGATAAAGGATAGAGAAAACAAGCCTAAATTTAATATGGAATTTAGCTCATTCCCTACTTTTTCTACAGTCACACAATTTCCTACTAATGACGAACTTCACAAATATTTCATTAATCACAAAACAATGTTGCCAAGAAGCATATAAATGCTCTCGCAAAAAACAACATATGAGTTGTGCCTTTACACTCAATGCTAATACTCACAAGACACAACTCATACACTCACAAAATCACATAACAAAGACACTCGGCAAATACAAGAGCAGTGTCTTACAAAGATTTCCCAATTAAACTCAAAATTGCACTACTCATTCCCTCTCTGTCTCTTTCTCTTAGGGGTAGGCAAAAAAATCAGTCGAATCAAACCAATCCGTAACTGAACATGAACCAAACTGAAAAATATGGTTTGTTAAACAATTTGGTTTAGAAAATTCTCAATCCAAACCAATCCGTAAATTTATGATTAGTTTGAAAATGTAAACCAAACCAATCCATAAAACAAAAACAAAAAGTTTCAAAGAAACATAAAAATATTTTACTTTTAATTGTAAATTTTATTGTGATGATCGATTAAAGGTCATGTATATTCTTATGATTTTATTACAATTTTTATTATATAATGAATATCAGTTGGTATTAATTTGTTCCTTTTTAAAATTGTTTTTAATCTTTAATAATTTAGTATTGTTTTAATTTTTGTTTCATGTCAAATTTTTTAGTAGATGGTTGATGGGATGGTTTTTTTTAGAGGATTATAGATTATAATTTACTTTATATTAGTTAGTGAATAACTAAGTGGTGACTAAATGATTTCTATGGAGGACTGTGGATTATTAATATGATTAATTTATGAAATATTTTCTTGTGATTTATAACATGAAATTTGTAAACTAATTTCAATATTTATAATAAATTTTTTTAATTAAAACTTTGATTTAATCGATAATCCAAACCAAGCCAAACTGTAATCTAATGGTTTAAAAGTTTTCTAATCCGAACCAAACTGTTATTTAATAGTTTGGTTTAGGGTGGAAAGAAAAAACCAAACCAAACCGATCCACACTCACCCCTACTTTTCTCTTTCTCTCTCTTTAGGGTGTCTCAAATAAATTGCAAGAGATACAATTAAGAAAGGACAAGATAAATCACTACATTTAAGCTCAACCATCACTTCAAAATCTGCCCTTCGTCCTATATTTATAGGGTCTTTTAGAAATTTACCCATTTGTTCATCTTCTCTCAAAAAATACCCTTGAATTAAAAAGCTCCAATGACTAGTTTTCTATCTCTTATTGTCTGGACACAATGTAGTAGCTTATATTTATAGGCCTTTGAGAAATTTACTCATTGGTCATCTTCTGCTAAAATAACCCTCACATTAAAAGCTTCATTGACTAGTTTTCTATCTCTTACCATCCAAGCATCATCTACCACTTTTTAGTCACCATATGCAAAACTCATGTTATCTTCTTTTGAAATCCTTATAATTTGTAACTTGCTTGCACTTGATCGAAAGCTCTTGGATCCTTAAAACATGACTGTCACCCGAATGCTAAACCCTCGACCCTTAGCATTTGGATGATAACTGCAATTTCA
Organism: Combretum micranthum; assembly: GCA_024138025.1. NCBI lineage: Eukaryota > Viridiplantae > Streptophyta > Magnoliopsida > Myrtales > Combretaceae > Combretum > Combretum micranthum. The sequence continues at coordinate 533,258 of JAMXBD010000015.1, read as the reverse complement.
TAACTAGACATTTTGATAATGCTAGCATTCGGTGCCATCCTTTAGTGTTCAAACACTAGTTGCTATTTAGTGAGTTCCTGCAAAATCGCAAGTAACACAAACACACACATTGTTGATTAAGAGTAACCAGAGTAATTGCACAATGTATGTCCTCATCAAAATCAAACTCGAACCATACAGTTTGATAATGAGTTAATCCATCTTTTTCATTCTATAAAATAGACACACACACACACACACACACGCAACCGAGAAGTGTCAAATACATATTTTTAATAACTAATGAAAATGCACACATTACCGGACAAAATAAAAAAAAATAAAATAATATCTATCTCAATATGAATGCAAATTTCAACTTGTTGTGCTCCTAATTAGCGCGTTATTAGATTGAAAAACATGTTTGCCATTTTTGAGAAAAAAATTACAAAAGTATAAATTAAAAAATTACAAAATTGCTATCGCTATATCACATGTTCAAAATACGATACAATGACTTGCACAAGTATTGCATTTCTACTAACATGCGACATATCAATGTACTCTGACAAACTTTTAAAGATAACTATATCCCATGATTTACATGCGATATATGTCTAAATGTGTATTGTATATTAATTTTGGGATACACGCTGGATGATTATACGTATATCACAAGGTAGATACAAAAAAAAAAAAAAAAAAAACCATGCAATCTAACAATGGCAATTGTGTGATTATTTTCATCCAAGTTGTATTTATGTGATTTTTTTTAAATGATGGTTAAACATGAATTAATCTAGTAACTAGGCACTAGAAGTGGGATAAAGTAGAACATAGAAAAAAATTATTCAAAACATTTGAGGCTGAAATTTGAAAATTAGCTTATTTATGATGCCACAGTCCGTTCTCATGAAGGGTGCATATCTAAGCAAACAATTTAAGAAATAGTTAAATAATTTTCAGTATAATATTTTAAAAATAGTATGGTTGATTTTTTAATATATAAACCTTACTTATGAGTAAACCAATGAGCATACTCGTAAATAAGCTTGCTAGCAAAATGATGTTTTTTTATATTTATAATATATATATATAAATTATGATTAAAATAAAAAATATAATTTTTCTTTAATAAATATAAATATGTCTATGTATTTTTATAGTGTGTGTTTGGGCCACATGGCCACATCAGTCTTCTTCTTCCTCCAACGTCATCTTCCTCTCCTCTTTCCATGTCCAAACAACATATTTCTAGGCCATTTTTCTATTTGCAATTTCACAAAATTAATGTTAAAATTGCAAAGTAGATATTCTTTTCTTTGAATTGAGACCAAAAGGTCGTCTCAATTAATGCTATTACAAATCCAATCCAGACTGAAAAAGATTAGGAAAAATTGTTGGGGCAAATTTCACTCCTACATGATGCAAACTTAATTCGGACAATTTTGGAGAAAATGGAAGCTTCGTGAAAGCTTGTTATCCAAATAGATACATGGTATATACACTTTTATTTCCAAATAACACAAAATCCTTTTTTGCCATGATTATCAAAATCAAACCTTAATTTTTAATTTGAAAAATATGCCCAATCCACCACTTGACATCTATAATTGGAGCTTTATTAATAAAATAGAGGCCTCCAGAACATGTTTTACCATAAAAAACAATAGGAATCCACTCACACATACAAAATCAGAATCTCTCTAAGAACTTAAGGTTTTTAAGTTTTCTTTGAAATCATCTTTTTCCAAGCTGAATTAAACGGAAATTACTAATACAAAAAGGGTCTTGAAGAGATCTTTCAACAGGTACCTCTAGCTTGCTTCAAAGCTACTAGCACTATCCTTGACAACAACCATCATTGACTGCCACCACCAAGTAAGTTTAACCATTGTTGCAGTGTTTGCAAGGCTAAACTCGGCCTGTCTAACACTTTTCTTGCTATCGACGGCCAACAAAATAGTTGTCTTCCACACCGCTAGTCGCTCACGCTTCCTCCTAATCTGTGACCCATCATTTAACTCAGTTCAACTCATCTCCCACACTTAAGTCCATTACACATATGTATCCAATCCAAATAAGTCCATTTTACTTTTTTTTATTTGTTTTGCTTCATCAATAATAATAATAATAAGGGTTGATTATACAAAAAATTGACCTATATTTTTATACTCTTACAAAGATATGACATATGTTTTTTCTTTTAGACAATTAACTTAACTAAAATTTCGTCCATCTTGTTTCCTTAAATTTGATGTTAATTCAAACATGTGGCCGCACATATGAAGCCAAAAAAAAACAAAGCTTCACCCAAACTCTTCATTCTCTTGTTTCTTTTCACCGTGAAAAAAAAAAAAGAAAAGAAAAAAGAACAAAAACAAGACAACACACTTCAAAATTTTCCTTAACCTTTCAAGTGAACTGGGTTTTTAGTTGTAATTGCAAGAAATAAAACCATAATTAACAACTGAGTGATGATTGATGAGACTCATGACTAGGGATGGAAAAAAAACCAACCAAACTGAACTAATCCTTAATCGAACCAAACCAAATAAAAAATATGATTTTTTTAACAATTTGGTATAAAATTTTTCCAATCCGAACCAATCCATAAATTTATGATTTGGTTTAGAAGGTAAATCAAATCAATTCATAAAATCGAACTAAACCGTTTTAGAAAAATATAATAACATTTTACTTGAAATGAAATAACCTAACTCTAATCCTAATTGAATTTACTTTGTATTTGTGTTAGTATAAATTGGTGTTAGTATTTGTATTAGCATAATTAGATATTAATGTTGATGGATGTGTTAGTGAAAATTTATATCAGAGCATGTACTATTAATGTGGATATGTGAGTAAAAGATATTATAGAGTGTAGTGTACATGTTAGAATAAAATTTGAAGTGTAGAAAATATGTGTTTGTGATGGAGAAAATATATGCTAATGTTTGTATTAATGTAATTAGTGTTAATATATTTGTTAGTATGAATAAAGTGTGTTTATGTTAGTGAAAATTTATAATGGTGCAAGTGTTAATAAAATTTAGTTACCAATGTTTATGTATGAATAAGTGTTGTTATATATATGTTTTCATATGCTTAGGAATATAGTAGAAATATGGAGACAAACAAGCCTAACTCAATTATTTTAGGCAAAAAATGAGCCCAAACCCAAGCAAAATTAAAACCCATATCATGCAGCCTCAAAAGTCAACATTTGGATAAATATCAAGTCTAATTATGCAAAATTTGTGTGAAAAATCAGACAAACCAAAGTGACCCAATAGAGAAGCCAAAGACAGCATTATCATCATCCAAAACTCACCTTTGACAAGCCCAAATATCACCTATATTTCCCTCAAGTAAAACCACCATTTACTTGTGGCAAGATCATAGAGCCAAGCTCAAGACTTTAAAGTTATGTATTTGTTATGTTAAGAGCATATTTGTTAGTTTAAGGTTTTACTAGAATATGAGTTTTCATGTTAAAAATGAGTATCGATGATATATATGTGTTGGTTATGTATTGAATGAATATCTTGATGGTTTTTAAGTTGTTACTTTGTGCTAAGTAAGTGAAATGTAGTGTTGGTGTAAATGGAGTTGGGAATGAGTAGGGTTAGGATTGTTTATAATGGGATGAATGGGCTCAATAAGGGTTAGATGATGATTTGTGTTGAAATTGTAGATATGAGTGTTTGACGATGTTGAAGTGAAGATTTTGTGTTAAAAAAAGTTAGAATGCATATAGGTTAAGGTTTGGTGTTAGAAATGAGTTTGAAGGAAGTTTGAAAGTGAAAAATGTAATAAAAATTGTGTTTTCGAACATGGGAGGTCTGTAACCTTTTCGAAAATCTGTACTATAGTGTACGCTACCTCAACGCTGCAAGCATAGAGGTCAGCACAGTCGATGTACACGACAACACAGCTGGTGTTGGGGGTGTTCATGGGTGTGAACTAACCCCGTAAAACTTTAAAAAATATTGATATATTTGAGTTGCAGTCTACACTGGCTCAACACCGCCAGCATAGACCACGACATTGTCAGCATTTTTGTTAACGCTACCAAAGTTGACAAGCGTAGAATTTTTGGTACAGACTACACCGCCTGAACGACGTCGGCGTTGGAGGCCGGCGTATTCCCTGCAGTTTTCCATTTTCAAACCTTCTTCAAACAATTCTTTTAGCTTGTTAATTTATCTTGTAATGATTTTATGAGTTTTTTTTTTATGTATAAATGATGAGTTATGTATTTATATGAATTTTATTTGAATTTCTTTGATGTTAAGTTTAAGATTTAATATTTTTAAGTGGTGCTTTTCTTCAATTATCTTTCCTTGCATGTTATTTGTTCTTATGATCTATTATTGAGTTTAAATGAACTTGTTAATATGTAAGTAATAAGTTAAGCTTATGTATGAGTTATAATTGAATTTCATGACCTTTAAGCTCAAGGGTAGTTATATTGTATTTATGAATTAAGATTAAATATGACAATCTTGTGAGCTTGTATGATCTTATTATATATATATATATAATATATATATATGCGTTGTTGATGTATTTGTGATAAAAGACCTTAAACAAAGTGGAAAGGCATACTTTGACAGACAAAAGAGAACTGTCCATATTTTGGTGGGGCAATATTCACAGCCATAATGGAGTTCCACATTAGTGTCTGATCAAATAGGACTTAAATAATATGATTTTGATAAGTGAATGGATGAGTAATGGTTTGAGTCCTTATATGAATTTAGTTTTTTTGAACAGATGTTGAGTTTTGATTTCTCATTCTTCTAGAGCATCTTCTAAGTTGAGTATATGATTTTTCTTCTGAGATAAGCTTTTGAAGTACTTTATGAGATCTTGTTAGGATTCCTTGTACCAGGTACACAGTAACATGCTTGATTCTTTACTTAGGATAGGCATACTTTAAGTTTACTCTAATTTAAGAAAACTTAAGAATTGTTTGTACGATTGTCTATTATGCTGTTGAATACGGTTCGAGGAGCGGCACCTTGCTCAGATTGGGGATACGGTAGTTTAGACGCTTAGACCACCTCTATCATGATGCAATGACCTTCATAAGTGGTACAGCAAGTAGTCGATAAGGTTATTGGTATTAATATAACGCTTGCTTATTCTTAAGATGAAATAATATGATTTAGTTCAATGTTTATGGAAACACTTGAGCTAGTGATATTATGGATTAAGTTAAGTGAAGATGAAACGGCTGAGAACCCTAAATGAGACTATTTTTCGTTTATGGATATATCATCTATGAGATATAAGTATCCGAGCTACTTATATCAACCCACTGAGCATCGAGATAGTTACTCAGGTTCCTCTAGATACTCCTGTTGTCTGGAGTTAGAATACTTCAATGTTGTTTGGCTAGGTTGTTGCATTTGCATTTAGCTTAAGTATGTGTGCCACTTCGCATTTGTTTTCGTTACTGTGTACTGGGCCTTTGTCTCATTATTTTATCTTTCAGGTTTTGAAGATGGTGAGTCCTATACCAGTTTAAGATATGGAGCCAATTTTGAGGACTTCCAGGATGGCTAGGAGGATTAGAGATTTGACCATGGCTTTAATGGGAGTTTTGTAATAGATTAAGATAGAGGTTTTGTTAAAGCTTTTGTTGTATTTTGCATAAAGTTGTAATAACTCCATATGTTTTTATTATTGGCTTGTTTACAAGCCCATGTTTGTATTTAATTACTGTATGCGTATAGGTGTGTGAACTATGTTATGCCTTGAAGGCCATTTGAAGAAAATTATTAAATTTTATATGAAGTTTTTACAAAGGAAAAGTTCTTGAAATTGTTTATAACCTGCGTTTTGGCAAATAATTATCCAAATCATTCTTTGTACAACCTTACATATAATTTCTGTGGGTTCTATGTGGTTGGGAAACTGAATTCACTTGTTTTTAAATGTGTGGTGGATTTAGGGTCCTTACATGTAAGTTATAATGATGATTTTTTTTTTTTTTTTTATGATTGATTAAAGATCATATATGTTCATATGTTTTCATTTCATATTTATTATTCGGTGAATATTGATTAAAATTAGCTTGTTCATTTTTAAATTTGTTTTTTAAGCTCATGATAGATATATATATATTTGTTGACGATGAACTATTGTTTATTTTAATAGTTTTTAACTTTTTAAAGTATGAAATCTATTTATTTTGTTACAAACTCTTATTTGTATTAATTATTTAACGTATTTTGTCAGCGTATCATTTTATTTGTTGATAAATTTTATTGATAGATGATTTTTTTTCTCTAAATTTGATGATAGATGATTGACTTGATGGTTCTATTAAAAATTATAAATTATGACTTACTATGTATTAGTTAGTGAATGTATTTTATAGGTGAATAACTGAATTTATAGAAACTATATATTAAAGGTATAATGAATTCATAAATATTTTATCGTGGTTTATAATATAAACTTTTTAAAGTAATATAAATATTTAAGTATCTACACAATATAAAAAAACTAGAACAAAAAAAATTTTTACTTAGAATTTTTATTTAATCTGTAATTTAAACCGACCAAACCATTATTTAATGGTTTAGAAAATTTCTAATCCTAACCAAATCGTTATACAATGGTTTGGTTTGGGATGAAAAAAAAAAAAAAACTGTAAATTATGGTTTGGTTTGGTTTGGTTTTAAGAGAAATCGAACCAAACTGTTCCATGCCTACCCCTACCCGCGACAACCCCACTTCCTCAAATTCTTCTGCTTCGTATTCAAGAGGGCTTATTGTTATTCTGAGTCCTAAGGACTCATGGGACGGTGTGGACATTGGGTCTTCTATGGTGAAAAGGTTCTTGACTGATGAGGAAGAGAGATGATATACATGGTAAGTGTAAGGAAAGTTTGGGTCTTGATTCAATCGGTTTTGCGTATTCAAGTAATGGGGTTCATTGGGAGAAAGGGTCTGGGGCTCTAAAATAGGCCAAAGATGCTGATTTGATGATGAATTTGAGTCAGGATTGGTGGGCTTGTAATACAAGGAGCATTAGGCTTTGTGAGGTTGTGATCATGTCTAGTAGTAAAGTTAGAACATCAAGTGCTGTTTAATAGATGTATCATACATGGTATAGTAATACAGTTAAGTACTTTGATGACTCTTTAGTTTATGAAATCTGAAGAGGTTATTATATTGTTTTTTTTTCTTTCACAGTGCAATGAGGCACAGTGGAGAAGTAGGATGAAATTACAATTGTTTGGGTTTTTTTTTTTTTTACTTCACACGTGCTTGCCACATTGTTGGTTTAATGCCATATCGGACGAAACAAAATAGAGGAAACTTTTAGGTCAATTAATTTAAAAAAATAATAATAACACAAATCATGTCTTTATAAAAGCACAAAAACACAAGTCATTATTTTATAATTAATCTAATAATAATAATAGACTACAAATCAATATATATGGTATATAATGAAATGATATTAGAGTTATATAATGAAATGGTATTAGAGTATAATGAGGATATATAAAGAATTAATCATGAAATCCAGATTTTTATCAATTAGAAATATATTTTTCCTTTAATTAAAAAAATTTAAAACTCTCTTGAGAAAATACTAAATAATAAGCTTAAAACGGAAGATTTCAAAGTCTACAAAGTAACCAACCCATTAAAATTTTCACGAAAACAAGTATGTGAGTTTAATCTTGATTAACGGATACTTAAGCATCTAAAGGGATATTTAAAAAATAAAGAAAAAATTTACCCTTTTCTTGTAAATATTAATCCAATTATTGGCTTTTTGTGTAAATATGCGTTTGATCTTATATTGCAAATGTTAACTAAACATTGATGTCTAGAATATTAAATGGACAAATTTTAATTTAAAGGTTTAAAGTTGGTAACCACCTCGTTTTCTCAAAAGTTGATCCTAAATTGGTTTTTATTGCAAATTAGTAGTTAAGTTAGGATCAATCAATCTATTGATCCTAACTTGCAATTATTTCCCGACATTAATAGAATGGTGATTCCTAAAAATTATTCAAAAATTAAATTTCTTTTTAAGAGTATGTATCAAATGGGATAAGATTTGATTTGAATCGAATTGAAAGATATCAAACTGAAAATTGAGAAATCCAGGCTCATGTTAGAACATCTTTTAACAGTCATTAATTACATGATAGAGATCTTTTAGGTACGTCTTGGACTCCTCAGTTTACAAGTCTAAATCTAGAATCCATAACTTGTCGACATGGTTTTTATTTTATTTTTTTTACTTAAGATTTAAAAGAAAAACATATGAAACGAACAAATTCTAAATAAGTCAAATTTCAAACACAAAATAAAAGGACATGCAAAGAAGATTATAGCCTTTAAAGTTTCTCTTTAAAAATTGTTTAGCATGTACAATCACATCTAACTTTGATTATATCATTATGATGACCTGATTGAATTAAGGAAACTTTAAAAGTTTATAAAAACTAAAAGTCCTAACTAGCTTTGGTTATAACTTAGACAAGCGCACTACTAAAATAGTATAAAATAGTTAGGTCTTATTCTAAGGAATCATTAGTACTACCATATTTACTCTCGTCGATTATCTAACCTAAAGATTTAGATTTTTTGTGGATATGATACAAAGAAAACTAGTTACTTATATACAAACTTCAAAAGTTCACAAAAAAAAAAAAAAATTTAGATTACAAAATAGCTTAGATCTTGCTTCACCAAATCCTTATCATGCAATTTCATAAAGAATCTCAAAGAGATCATTGTTCTTGATTTGTTGAATTCACTAAAGTATTCTAAAGTCTCTTTCAAGATCATTGACTTATAAAGTTAAGTTTAATAACCAGAATCTCTTCTCAACTATTAACAAGTTAGATTCGTATTAAGATCAAGAATCCTTTTATTGACAATCACTTCTCATGAGAATTAATTAAGTAATAGAAGGATTTTACCGCTCTATCTCTAGATATTATGAGCAATCATCATTAATGACTTAGATCTATTCAAAGGAACGATTGTTGATTTGTTCAATTGAAATCAACATGAATTCATATGGTACATACATAAAAATACAAGAAAAAGTAGCTTATGTTATTAATTTCAAGGATTCAATAATATTTCAATAAAAGCACAAGTGAAATAACCTGAATTGGGTTTGGATCCACAAAATCTAAGCAAGATTTAATTATTATTCCATAAGAATTATCAAGTTGAACATGAATTCAGAAAAATAATAATGAAGAATTATGATAGAAAACACCTATGAAGTGCAGAGATCCTTGCAATTAAACTTAAATTGGCTCTTGAATTGACCCAAAACTATTAAACCCTAGCAGAGAATGAGTTTCTCTCACTAGAATTCTCTCTAAAGTTAGTTATGATCCAAAAATATCTAAAAAGTAAGTGTTTCTGTGTTAGAATGTGATTACATTCCTCTAATTCCTAATATATAAGCTGTAAATAGGGAATGCCATACAATGTGGCAAATTTGAAATAAATACAACAAAATAGATTTTTAGCAAGTGCCAAGGGTCAATTCACTAGTGGAATCGCAGGCCTGGATCACATCGTGGTTGCATCTGTCGAGCACATTCATCTCAATTACGGGCTTAATCTTCCATTGGTTACGCCTACGATCTTCGCTCAATATCTTCTTTTTGAATCACCCACAGCACGGTTGAGGTTATTGATGATCGCGAGAAGAGATCCATGGGCATGGTTAATCTTATCATTGCTTTATTTGTTGTTTTAGTTCTTTTTCTTCATCAATTCTTCTCTTTAGCACATTTGAACCAAAATCAATCATTTAAACAAATAAGTGTCAGATTCACACAAATTTCAATAAATAAATAAGCAAAATAAGAACAGATCCTCTTGAATCGAATATAATAAATTCTAATTATCACATTAGCAATATGAGCTTTAGAAAATCCAAAGACTACAAAGGAGATTCAAAGACAAAAACAAGTGCTACCATGTTTGAGAATGAGATTTCCTTTTAATAGAATTTTATATAAATCAAACCAAACATACTTTAAATGTATATTTATTATCCATTCACTTCAATGTATTGCATTTCTATTATATTTAGTTTCATTGTAGGCATATAATAACAATCACATATTAAATTCTACTACAAGAAAAATATCAAGTAGTTATTAGTTATTATAGCTTTATATCATTCATTATTAATAGCTATTACATGATAATATTATTTCATCCAATGAAGTACATAGACAATTATTTTTGTGTTGTTAATAACAACATATTGAATGTTGTAAATGGAAATAATTTTTTTTTCAATTCACATAGTACTAGTGTCATATTTAAGTCGATCATCTCTAGGCTATACCTAGCAATGCCTTGATTTAGTTGATGGTAGTTGCCCTACATGGATAGTACCTGGGAGCCTAAAGGTGATAAGGATGGCCCCATCACGGGCACTTGATACTTAAGATGGTACGGGACTTTTGAGATTGAAAAGTATATATGACACCAATTAGAAGAGATAGTACATGTGACCTTGAAGGTGTCAAAGGTGGCCCCATCATGGGCACTTGATACTTAAGTTGGTAAAGGATTTCAATGATTGAAAAGTGTAGCACCGACTAGAAGAGATGATGAGTATGAGAAAATATAGTTATCTTAGTTACCCTACAAGGTAAATTCTTCTATGTTTTTGAAAGGGGCTAAAAGGAATCAAACAAGTCCCCTCCATACCTTCTCACAAGCTAAGGGTGATGTTTAGAAGAACTTGTCAACTCGAGGATGCGTTCCTAATGTTTATAAGGGTTTTGTCGAGCAGCAGTTAATAAGTGTTGATGACAAGTAAAGAGACGCTTTTAGGTAGGAGAATTATTCGTATTTATTTCCTTTGTAAGGATTTAAATGGATCTGTCTTAGGCTTGGAGAATCTAGTGAAAAAATGACCATTAACATGTGAAATATGGGTTAAAGAATTAGTTGTAAGACTTAAGGGCACATTCCCAATGTTTGTAGGGGTTTTGAAGGGGGCATAGCTAACAAGCATTAGTACAAGTAAAGAGATGCTTTTAGGTAAGAGAATAATTTGTATTTCCTTCCATTGTAAGAATTTAAATGAGTGGATTTTAGGCTTGAAGAGCTCAATAAAAAAGACCATCAAAACAATTTAAATATTAAAAGTCATTTGATTATATATATATATTTTGCTTTTTCCACTCTTCTTTTTTAATAGTTTGACTCTAAACCAACTAGATCCACCACAAGTCCTCATCCACTACCTAAGTAATGCTTGTAGACTTTGTAGATCTACCACGAATCCAAATCTATAAGCATAATTTTGAGTTTAGATTAGGTTAGGTTCCAAAAAGGATATTAAAGGGAACTTTCACTTTTTCTATATTTGTAAAAAAATTACAAGTTTTGTAGTATTTTAGCAAAATGTAAAACTAAATTATCATCTTTCCTTGGTTTTCATTCATCTCATCATTTCCTTATCCTAAATATATTACATGAATTTTAAGATTTTTTGGTAAAATATACAATTATTTTATTATCCTTCTTTCAACATTCATTCCTTTGGATTCTTTTCTTATCGAAAAAGAGGGGAAAAAAAGGAAAGAAAACCTCATTTTTCTTTCAAGATAATATCAAAACACCTTTCTAAATTTTACATTTTTTTTTACATTGTATAGTTGAGATTTAAAAATATTTAAATTGTAATCCCTTGAATTTTACATAGCGTAATTTGTAATAATTATTAAAAATTGATAGCAAAATCTTAAGAAAATAATAGAACACGTCTAAAAGACTACCCTTAAGTTTTTTCTTTTCATTTCCTAAACTCAAATATATTATTACTCATATAAGCAAGTGTAGATGTATAAAAATGAACAAAACATATGTAATATGTGTATTCTAAAATATATGTGAGCCCTTAAATTTTCTATCGCCAATCTACAAAGTTGACTTGATCCAAAATTCAACTGACGCTTATAAGTTAGAGTCACTGAACTTTGGTTCAATTTATCAGCTCAATGATTCCATGAATCATGTTAAGAATTAGACGGAACATTTAGAAACAGGTCCTATACCATAAACGACCTTAGACCCAATTAGTTATGAACATTAGTTCTTTAGATAACACTATGAATTGAGTAACTAAAAACTTGAGTAAAGCTTAAAGTCTTCACCTTCTTCCTCCCTCTTCTACTTTTGTTTAATAAAACTACTATAGGGAATTGGCATATTGAATCCGTAGCTTCATACCAACATTATTAACTTGGTAAAGTTATGTCCAATATTGTCATTTAGCAATCTCATAGACATCAGTAGCATCATGTTAATCTCTCGAGAGCTAGACTTTTACATGTCTTGGTGTTGTGTCATGTTGCTAGACTAAGCCACTATAGGAACGTTCGAGACAACCATCTTAGAGAATTGTTAGAACCAACATTGATCCTTGGGAGAGCCAACGATAGTAATCGTAAGGCCACCACCAATCCACTTGAGAGCCAACATCGGAGCTGCTATAGGATCATATGAGAGCCAACACAAACCTTTATGGGAGCCAACATAGGATTTGTAATAGGTTTAGTATTATAGCCAACAATATCCCTTTATGAAGCCACCATAGGAGCAACCTTAGACTTATTTCCAATCCAATGCGGCCATCCTATGTGAGTTGCTTATCACATGAAACTTAAAGCTTCATGACATGTGTTGACATGGGAATGATGCAAATATAAAATTCTTGTATCTACTACAATACTCGATAGATTGATGGGTCACTGTAAGACTTAATGTTTCCTTTCCCTGTTACAATGCTTTCCTTCAACAACGCTTTTGCCGAACACAACCTCTCATGACAACCGCCGATCCTTGAGGTCCAAGTCCTCAAGTAATTCTCAGTCTTTTGGATGTAATAGCTGTTTAATAATTGGACCTTCATTATCAACACTTAACTTATTCTTTCCTTTGATCTATCACGATGGGAGCCAATCCTTGGCAACTAGTGGACAATTGCGACTTACCTCTCTTGTTTTAACGTTATCAAGCCATTCGGAGTATGAATCAAATTCTGTAGTGGAGATACATTAGATGCTTACAAATTCTTATCAGCAATCATCCTAAGATTTCCTAACATGTCATGGTTTAATAGGAGGCACCAACAGATAGAGTTCAAATTTAGAAATAAGGTTCCATGACAGTTGTTTTCCTCTTTGGTGACAACAAGGGAGAATCATGTCCTCAGCGGAGACCAGCCTTCACAATGTTAGCTGCAACTTGGCTACATGGAAGGGGAAGCTGAATTTAGTAATTTATTGTGGTAGGTGTCAACATGGGAGCAATCGCCTTGTTTTAGAGAAGACAAGCGGTAGCTCATTGCTATTCTTTTGCCTTCCCTACTGATAGCACATAAACAAACACACATAATATAAAACAAAAGCAACCTTTCCTAACCTACCATCGAACCGATCAAATACAACAAAACACATGGGCCACATCATCATACTCTATTCTCTGCATCACTTGCCGCATCCTTCTACTCGTTGCCCTCCTTAATTGACTCAATAGGATCCAACATAGAATACATGAACAGTTGTTACATGGGAATCTTGAGCTTCGCCCTCTACCATCACATTTACTCTTCTTCATCAACCTGCTTTCACTCAATGGTGTCACTTTGGTGTTGTGTGTTGTCGCGGTCGAAAAGTAGGGGAGAGCTACAGTGAAAGTGAAAAATTCTAGCTTAATGACAAGTGTGAATAAGGGGCATTCGAGGAGGAATAACACAATTTGAATCACCATGAATTTTCTCAAAATTTTCCCATCGATTTCTATTACTTTTTTTTGCAATTTTCCAAGCAAAATAGCCTCTAATTCACTTGATCCATCGTGTTAGAAAGGGAAAAATAACAAAACATTGACAGCTGTATGTGCGTGTGTGTCAATCAAGTAAAATTTCCTTTACTGCATAGGATTTCATCACCACCTTGTCCCTTAGCAGCATTGACCGGCTAACATCGAGGGATAAAATAATAAGGAGACCACATAAACCTAAGCACCATGACACATGTCTTAATAGATGGCAGTTGCTATTACCCTTCCTTCCCCATAAGAGCAGACGCATAGATAAGTTACATGCTGCACCCCTATCTACCCCCTACCTAAACCCTCTCTCATTTCCCATGGTTACTACCGACCATCTAAGGTTCATTCTACCTATAAATTCGTGAATTAGAATCACGGTTCTCATTTAATTCTTTCCAACACCATAGGATCAACTCACCTATATAATGTGGGTATGGCACATTGAGGATCCTTGTTTGGCTCAGACTAGTCTTGCTCCGTTAAGCTCATTCTGCCTCTCTCTTAAAACATAACCAACATAATTGAGCTCATCAACTTCTTCTTTTCTTTAATTTCCTTTAAACTCAACCAACACTCTATGATAGGACTTTATGCCTCACAAGCATCATTCATCCTCTTCTACATGTCAATCTAGCTAAACCACTAAATCCTATCACTTCTCAAGTTGTGATTAGGGAAGCAAGGGAAGACGTTGCCATTTGATACCACGATTCTTATATGTAACACCCCAAGAATTTAATTTGATAAATAAATCGATTAAGGTACTACCGCCACGTATAATACTCTAAAGTATTACATGCTCAGACTCCTTAGAAAGATTTTGTTTATATTGAACATTGCTACTCAATTTTAGGTTATGAAATCATTTAGTTAGATTCTAGCAACAAATGGATTTAGCAGCATAAATAAATTTTATAAAAAAATTTCAAAAAAAGACATTTCAAAACTTCCACTCTCTCAAGTGGAAAATTATTCGATCAAACAAAATTTTGCAAAAATTTAATTACAAAACATGGGCTCCACTATGCCCTTTAAAGAGTATAACAAGTTCAAATCATAAATCTAGCTCTCACTAATACAAAACAAAGAGAAATAGAATAACTAAGCTACATCCACGCTCCTACTCTCTTCATTCATCCACAAATCCTCTTCAAATCATCACAAGTGCCCAAAACCCGAGTTAAGCATCATCAACCTCATCATCAACAAGGAACACCATCATCATCTTCATCAAATCATCATTAACATTATCATCACCAACAATATCATCATCAACATCCTCAATATATCACCTAAGGAAAAGAACAATAACAATAATAATGAGTCGAAGCTCAGTACACAATAACATAAGCACATATAGTGTGACATACGGCTTAACTAAATGTAATGCATCAATCCACAAGTTATTATCTTTCCATAAAAATAAACAAATCAACAATGGGCACTCACACTCCAGAACAAGCCAATGGGAATCTAGGGGTCCTGAGTAACAACAGCTGCTCAGGGGGTTGATATATGCAGTCCGAATACTTATATCCCCTATATCTATTCCATAAAAGTAATCTCATTTAGAGTTTATAGCCGTTACTCAACTTTACTTAACTTAATCCATAACATCATTCAGTTCACACGTCCCATAAACATTGAACTAAATCATGTTACTTCATCTTAAGTTCAAGCAAACGTTATACAGACACTATACTCTCCATCGATCACCCGCTTAACCATAAAAGAATCACTATTGCATCATAATGTACCATTGCATCATGGTAAAGTCATTACATCATGACTAAGGTTAAAGCACCTAACTACCATGTCATTACATCATGACAAGGTTGCCGCTCCTCGAGCCAGATTCAACGGGGTAATAGACAGTCAATACTCATCAATTATTAAGCCGAGTTTAAGTTCTTAATCCATTTTAGATGCCTATCTTAACATCCAATATGCAAGTTACTACGTACCTTGAATATGAAATCCAAACAAAGTCTTAGAAGGTAGGACAGAAGCTATTTTAGAAGATATATCTCATATCTATCACTGGTTCAAGAAAGAACTCTTATAAGAACCTAAAATATTTAACCACTTATAAGAACTTAAACTAACATCCACTTCATCAAACTCATACAAGAACTTAAGCTATTTATCCATTCATCTCAAACTCATTTTATTAAACCCGATTTGATCTGACACTAAATATGAACCTCGCTATGGCTGCGAATATCGCCCCACCAAAATATGGACAGTTCTCCTTTTATTTGTCAAAGTATTTCTTTTCATTTTGATTATGGTTTCTTTTTACAAAAAACATATACAAAGCAATTACATATATAAAATATTAATAACTTATGCAAATAGACATTTTAAATGATATACTCCCCATGCTAATCAAAGATCATTCTAACTTGTTAATCTAATTCGATTATTAACTATTAATCTCATTTTAGCTTATTTTTAGCCAATTTGATTAGAGCTAATCATTTAACTTAAAAACTAAGCCAAGGTGATTAAACTATATTAATCTAATTTATTTTAACTCATTTAAGTTCATTTAGCCAAGTTGAACCTAGAATTATCAACTAAATTCATTTTTATAGCTAACTTCCATATTTAATCTAATTATTTATTAAATCTATAAATCTACTTAACTCATATTTAATTACATCAATTAACTCACATAACACATCAAATATCACTTATCTATCTCATTTTAACTTAAAAAGATTCATTTACACTAACAACAAACATTTAGAAAGCAAATATAAGTTTTGACTTTATTTAGGAAAACACAATAGCTAGAAATAACTAAAATTTAAGCATCGATACATTTCGAATTTGTAAAAACTCAAAACATGAAAGTTGTAAATCTCTTTTTAATATTTCTATAGCATCTTGAATCACCTCAATTAGAGGTTGTATGAAAAAGTTATGGCCAAAATACGATCAATCTGCGAAATAGGACAACAGTGTAAAACGAACGTCGGTACTTCTACATCGGCGGTGTAAATCTCAATGCCGGCAGCGTAGAGGGTCAACACCGGCAACGTTGGAGGCAACATTAAGAAAATACCTTATGATCACTTCAACACCGGCTCAATGCCGGCAACTTTGAAGCTCCCAGAGGCGGTGTTGATGATAGAACAACTTTGCGAAATCATGGTTTTTTACACTTTGCTCTTATAAAAACTTTTTCAAATCATCTACTAAGCTTCCTACACCTTGATATATGAATTTAACATCATCAAACATGTATGCTCTTCACTAATATCACATTAAACACTTCAATCAACATATTAAACAACCCAATTCTTCAAACCCTAAACTACTATTCATCTTCTTCCTCCTTCACAATCCAACCTCCAACATACAATTAACCAATAATTACATATGTAAATAGCATTTTGAACCCATTTCTAATATCTATATATCAATTATAAGCTTGTAAATAACAATTAAAACAAAGATAATTCAAGATAGAAAACTTAGCTTTAAGCCTACTTGGGGAGATGAATTTGAGAGATTAAAGAGAGAAAAGAGAGAAAGAAAAGAGAAAGAAAGGAGAGAGGGAGAGAGAGCAATGAATTTTGAAGGGGGAAAAAAATAAAGAGGCAGGGAGAAAAATTAAAAATAAAATAAAATAAAGGGAAATGATAAATATAAAGGTATTTTCAAAATAAGGTATTAGATTTAGAACTATCTTATCAATATCTATAGTTCTAGAAATATTTAGGGAATGATTTCGGAACCATTAGGTAAGAAATTAAGAACTTAAAATAAGAGTTTAATTTAGGAATTTATTTTAGATAAAAGATATTTAATTTAAGTTCAGGTTTAAGAACTGATATTTTTATTCAAGTAAATGAACTCAAATTTTGTGGGGATGTAGGAATTAGAATTTTGGCTAAGAATTAAGGGTTTAGGAATCCTCTAAACATTTCAATGACTTATTTAGAGAATTTAGATTTCAAATCTCAAATTCGACTTAGTAAATTATTAATCTAGTTATGTCAACTTATCTAATTATATCCTATAATTCATTTAACTTATTCAAATCTATCTGAACTAAATTTCTAATATATAGAGATTTGGGTCATTTCAATATAGGTGAGAAATTTATCACCCCTTAGCCTAGACAAGTCTACCTAAGAGAGAAGGATAGGAAATAGCAATGTTTTAATTGATATAACATTAAAAATGATAGGTTTTCTAAGAAATTTCTAAAATTCGTAACTTGATGCACTTGATTTGGTTTCATGACCCCCATTTTAAGAAAGTTCAATAATACCATAAAAAAGTACTCAAAAAACTAAGTGGAATCGATTATTCATTTACCTAAAATGGATTAGAAACAGAAAAGTTCTATGCAATGAAAGTTTAGGCCTTGGAATTATAGAAAACTTAAGACTTCCGTAGTTTGATTTCCCAAATAGCTCATAAAGCTAATTCCATATGTAATCTTTGAAATGTTTTTTGTATTTAGGCGAATCTGATTGAGATTTTGACTTGCCTAAGGATTAATATGATAGATAAGGAACTATGGCAGTGCAACTAAAAAGAGAAAGAAGCTCTCATAAGACGAGATATGTAGTACCAGGGGCATTTGATTTCCTTGTTTCCTTAGTCTTGAGCAGCTGTTAGATAATACCAAATAAATTTAAGGAAATAACTCTCAGAGCCTATGAGTAAAATTGGCAATAGGATAATGTGGTTGATTTAGATGATGATGATGATGACAAAAGAGATGGGACTCATGCCCTAATAGCTAAAGCAGATCAACCTATAGTATTGTGAATTCTGATGGGGAAGACCAAGAAGAAAAAGGGTGGAAGCCTTTCAATCTGTTTCAAGATATTGTCTTGTCAACTAAAGCTAAAAAGCTTTTGCTAACAAATACAGAGCCTAAAGATGATAGGTTAACTTGATCAACTGGGATTGTCAAGATGAGGGCGAGGGGGATATTTGGAAGGAAATGAATATTGCATTGGAATATTTAAAAGATGTTGAGGTCGAAAGAAGCTGCGTTCACTCTTTCATTCTTATGGATGACCTTAGTTATGTTTGTTGTATCTGTGGGGTTATTGATAAAGGTATAGAGGCCATGATTGAGTTCCAGTATAGTAAAGAGACACAAACCTTACCTTAGAGCTACTAATGGATTATCTTGACTAGTAGATGTTATGAACAAGTGAGTATATCCTATGATCTTTATATCTCGTTATGCTTGTAATGTAGTGAAATTTTAATTACATTAATAACCTGAAATGCATGTGGGATTGGGCTGTGCTTGTGTCTCTCTCGTGTTTGAATTACGATGCCAAGATACCATAACTTATCTAAACAAGTGTGTGATTAAGTATTGTAGCAATGTTGTGAATGTCTGTGACATTGTATGGTCACAAAGCATAACTGAATTTAAACCATATTCATCTAAAAATGATAAATGGATCATGCATAGCATAATATACCTTGTCGAAGGCTGTCATCGCCCCATAATGAACTGAATGGGCTGCTATCAAGGAGTGTGATTGCAGACTATAGGCTCTATTCTTGATAAGTAAGAACTAAAATGTATTCAGGGGTATTGTCCGGGGCTGTACCAGTATCATTACTTGATGTCCTGAAGCCGAAGGTTCTTGAGAGTTGACGGTAATGGAGAATTCCTAGTCCCCTCACGTAAATTCGTTCTACATATGGTTGCTAGTAAGCCATATGTATTTGCTCATTTGCTTATCTGCATTGCACATGCTTGTTTCAATAACTTGTTTGATATTGCTTGAATGGTATGGGGTGAGGATTATACTTCACTGAGTTGTGGTTGCTCACTCCCCAACAGTTTGATTTTGCAAATTAGTTGAAAAATGGGAATAGACAAGGATCTGAGTACAGAGCGTGCCAAATATCATGTTCATGAGTTAGATGACAGATTAGAAACTTGTAAGGCTAAACTTAGTTTGAGAGCTGTAATTTGAAACTGAAGCTTTCTTTCTTAAATTTAGCCAGTAATTCTCTTAAATCTAGTTCACCTTATCTTATTGTTTGGTAAGTATCCGACTCTCTGCAATCCTTGTGATCTATGGAATATCGGTATCCTTAACTATCTTCATAAATATATATGCATAACACAGTAAGTGTATAATTAATTAGAGTCTTGCAAACTCTGACTTGCAAGATGGTCATCATGTTGCAAGTGCACACGTGATATGATGACTTCAGAGCAATTCTACTAGGCCCTTTTTAATTCATGACTAAATATAATATTAAATTAAAATTTTACACGTTAAATTCAAAATTTAAAGTTACTAAATATTAGAATTTTTTCTTATTAGATCTAGTAATTCACTTCTTTACCATGCTTAAAATGATGGTGCATCAAATAATAATTGGCTACAACCATAACTAAGATAATAAATTTGACAAACAAATATTTTATTAATGATAATATTTGTTGATTTCTTTTAAATATAAAATTATAAGAAATTAATTAAATTTCAAATTTTTTTCAAGTGAATTTCATTCACGGTATCTAAACTTTTTTTATTGTAACAGAATTGTACCTAAAGAAAATTTCATACCAAGAAAGCACCTAAGCTTTTTAAAAAGTTCACTTAAAATACATTTGCATGAAAACTGTCCATTTCTCCGTCTGCTTGCTGATGTGGCAAGTAAAATTAATTAAAATATTTTTTTCCACATGGCAATTTTTTAAATTTACATTTTACTTTTTTCCTTCACTCTCTTTATCTCTTTCAAACTAGAAACACAACAGCATTGAGGAACTTCATTTTCTTCTTCTTCTTCAAAGTCCTAATTTTCAAAAGTGTTTACACACATAGAGAGCACGTGTCACATCCTAAATAGGTCAAGGCATGTTTAGTTCCGCCACATACAACAATTAAGCGTCATATGCTAAGGCAAGCCTAAGCTATTTGTTTATCGTGATCGTTTACTAACCAATTTTAGATTCTAAAATCATATAGTTAGATTTGAAAACAATTGATTAAGCAATGAAAAAAAAATCAAAACTAGATAATTATTAGTATAAGATAGGTGATAATATAATACACACATATATATATATATATTTAAAAACCATGAGAAAAAATTGGGCCCTCAAAATATGTATAAGTGTCAAGTTAAGAACGCCAATACTTGAAAAAGAGAGGAATGAGCAGAAGCTCAATACATAGTAACACAATCACACGCGATATGGCACACACTCCTATACAATATGCAATGTACCATCGAATAGTTTACGATCATTAGTTATGGTGATTCAAACTACATCGGAGTACTCACACTCCAGACAATAAGCCATGAGAATCTATGGTCCTGAATAGCAGCAACTGCTCAAGAGGATGATAAAGGCAGGCTGAATACCTTAACCAACTAGAAGAACGTTCCATCTAATAGCATTGTTTAGGGTTCACAACCGTTATACATATCTACTTATCTCAGTCCATACAACAATCCAACTCAACCAAGCCTATAAGCATGAACCAAATTGAATTACTTCTCTCATAGTCTAAGTAGATGTTATCAAAATACTGTTTACCCTATTAGCTACCCGCCGAGCAATCAAAAGTGGCATAAACGCTTAACTACCGTACTAGTATTGCCTAACAAGGATGTCGCTTCTCGGCTAGGATTAAACGACATACGCATAAACAACACATTCAATTATTAGGCCTTCTTTAAGTTTTAATCCATTCAAGAATGCCTACCTTAAGCAAATAACACGCATGTCACTACATACTTGGTATCAAGTATGTAGAATGCAAAGGTCAGAGTATAGGTCAGAGCATAAGTTAGAAGCAACTATATTTATCCAAGAAAGGATAATTCGTATAAGTAATGTGCATGCAATTCGATTATTAAATCCATATTGATTATTTAATTATGTTTATTTATATTATATAAGACCTTAGTAAATATCTTAAGTTAAATATATTTAGACTATTGAGCTTAAATAGTTTGGATTTAGCCCATGAGTATAAAAGACTGGATTTTTTATTTAGAAATATTAGGCCTTTAAGGTTCTATATTAGACCCAATAAGAATTTAACTAAGTGTTTTAGTGTTTAGGATAATAGGCTTTAAGAAATTTATAATTGAGCCTATTTAAAAGTATTGATTATAATGTAGATGAAATTGGAATTAAGTATTTGGTTACGCATAATTGAGTAAAATTGAGTATTGGACCAAATAATTAATTGACTAAACCCATTTTATAACTAAAAGTCCAAATTATTTATTTTAGGCCTATATCTAGCTAACGAGATAATTATATGTCCATATAAATTAATTTAATCCCAATCTTCAATTTAGCCACTTCTACTAATACCATATTTCTGTTTTAACAATGCAAATTATTATAACTTGGAATTTTAATTAATTAATAAATTTACATTTTATCAAAATTAGACATCAGTTCAGTTTTAATTTAATTCGCCCATAAGTGATGTAACCGGTACAGGTTTTTATTCTATTTTATTGAGAAAAAAAATTATGCCTGTGGTTCGGCATAACCAAATTATGTTCGCAATTTCCAGAGTCTGGTTCTACAAATTCCCTTGTTTCGGATGGAGTTGGTTTCACCACTGTTCATCATGCCATTTCTACAATTTGGCCAAACATTTGCCTAACAAAATTGATTTATTAAATTACAAGCATGCTATGCGGTATCAATTTAATTCTACTATTTTCCAACAATTCACTCAAAAATGATTCACTAAAATGAAATCTCAATTTGACGCATTTATTAGATTAAAATTATTTTATCAAGCAATTTAACAAATTGATGTTATAATGACATTAATATATGTACATTCATTTTTCATTACGTAATTATATAATTTGAATTATAATGGTTTTTTTTTTAGATATCTATATACATATACATGCTTCTGATTTTCAATTATATTATTTATCTTCGGATGTGATGTTGATAAAATAGAATTAAAATCATTTTATTAATTTATTATAAATTGAAAGATTCACCCCCGTTATCATGTGATTCAATCATGAACATACAATCATAATTTTCAATTTAAAATCCAGGTTACTTGATAAAAACAATCCTCACCTGTACATGGACATTTATTAAATTAAAAGATCAATTAACATGATCAACTCAACGTGTGGATTCAACGCTTAAATTATTTCATAACATAAAATTCAATAACTAAATCATAAACAACATTGGAAACATCAATTAAATTAAATTTACTTACTATAAAGGTAAAATTATCTTCTAAATTTCCAGGTTTAATGAAATTTGTATAAATCATTATTTTAACAATTTAGTTTCGGCTAACATGCAATTAATTAACATAATAAGTTAATCAATCCTAGTTAATAAAAAAAAAAATCAAATCGAGAATCATATACAGAGGCACATATATGGGTCGACAAACATATATAAAATCCATCAATTTAAATTTTATGTCTCAATTTAATAAATCAATAATATGCCTAGTTAGGATTTTATCGACGGTAATTAAATTGATTAATTTGTATACATATATATTCATCGTCTTCAAATTTCATTTTACTTGTTGATAAAATGGATGTAGTAATAGATTTCACTTGCGAGAAGCTGATTCAAATGTTAAGACATCGTCATTTGCGATGGCGATGCCAAGGACGAAATAAATATGTATATATATATAATTATTTATTTTTGGATTGAACCTTGAGGATGTTTCCTCCAACGATGCAAATGATACGCAAGAAATTTGATGGCGATGACCGAGTAATCATTATTAACCATATGTAGAAAAATAATCTTTCATATCTACCTTTATATATATATATATTAATTTACTCTATTAAAATACTATTTCACGTAATTAGTACTTGAGATTATGGGAAAGGAAGAAAGAAAAGAAAAAGAAAACATATATATGATGTTATAATAATCTTAGAGTATATTCAAGAATTTTATATAAATTAAATTATTAAATTGAAAACACACAAAATAAAATGGATAAAAAACATATATAGAGAGGATCTAATTCCATGCAACGATCTATCGAGAATTTAAGAAAACAACATCCTGACTCTGGCTAGAATCATAATGGCTATTATTTTATTTTATTTATTTTTCTGAAATTAAAATTAACAAGCAAACCTCAAACCCCTGTTTTGATCAAAACTTAAATCATCACATGCCATGAAATTCAACAACACAATCACAATCAAATCAGCACATTTTTATCAAATAGATATTTACTTGATTTGCAAATTTTATTAATCAATTCTTTACTATCCCTTTATTATTACTATCAAATTATTTGAAGAAGCTTCTAAACCCAACTTACCATTTCAATCTCCAAATTAATCTTCAAATTATCTAATAGGAATTAATTTGAGATGAATTTATGAAGGAAAATAAAATTGGAGGTGAAATGAGTTTTATTTATTACAGAATTTTGCATAAGAATATGAGTATTTTGAAAGTATTCTCAGAGGAAAAAAAAAATTGTGGAAATGGGAATGGAATGATTCGAGGGCATTTTGGCAGCGAGAGTGATTAGGTGTGTCTAGGTATAGGTAAGCGTACATATTTTTGTAGAGTGGCATGAAATATTAATTAAGGGGTTTGGTGCACATTGACTCTTAAATATTCTAGGTAAGGGATTTAATATAATTAGATGTATGTTTATACTGAGTAATTAATACGGTCCCGATTCCATTAAATTACTTAATTAAATTTGAGTTTAAATTTGCCCATATTTATATGATAATTAATTAACATGATTCTAATTATGTAATTATGAGATGGCATTATGGGTAAATCTTATATTAAAATTCTGCTAAAAAAATAAGGATGGATAAGATGTAGATTGATAGATGAATATTTTGCTAATTGATATGATTTAATCTTTACTTTTATTTGAAATTAGTTACCATTTCAACTATACTAATTTAGTTATCTACTATATGGCACACATAGCCTATTTAGTTGAATTATCAAAATTCAATTACTAATATTTTAATTTAGGATCAAAATTACCATATTTTTACTAATTAATTAACACTTTATCTTGCCTTTTTTTTCGTCTGAATTAGGATAGTAAAATTTGGGACATTTTGACACGTTTGAGAGAGAGGGAGACTAAAGAAAAAAAACAAAAAGAAAAAGAAAAAAAGAGAGAGAGGGAGACACCAGAGGAGAGAGAAAGCTATGTCCAGAAAGGGAAAGAAAGATCAAAAGCAAAAAAAGGAAACTAAAATAACAAAATCTTCATCGTTCTTTATTGGAAAGTGGACAAACATGATAAAATCATTAATAAATTTTTCAAATAAACAAAAGATTTACACACTAGCATATAAAGCATAAAGATTCAAGATTTGGGATAGACATTAAAGTTTCCTAATTTGATGCGATTCGGGAAAAAAGAAAATTTGGAAACTAAAGATTTTTTCATGAGCATTTTGACACATACCTTAATGAATTTATATCATTCTTCCTTCTGAATTCTTCTTCTGGGTTTTGACCGAAAAAAATAACATTAATGTTT
Source organism: Combretum micranthum (assembly GCA_024138025.1). NCBI lineage: Eukaryota > Viridiplantae > Streptophyta > Magnoliopsida > Myrtales > Combretaceae > Combretum > Combretum micranthum. The sequence goes on along the minus strand of JAMXBD010000015.1, from coordinate 507,891 downwards.
CCTAATTTGATGCGATTTGGGGAAAAAGAAAATCCGGAAACTAAAGATTTGACACATACCTTAATGAATTTATATTAGTCTTCCTTTTGACGCACACCTTAATGAATCTGTGCGCACTGCTGATTCTATTAATATTTTTTCTGTCCACAACAATATTGCTCTTCCTTCTGAAGCACACCATGATGATTCTACATGCACTGTTGATTCTAATGGAATTGGTAAAACGAAAGATACTAGTGAAGTTGCTGAAATTGTTCCTGATGTTGCTGCAACTATTGAGGACTTGCTCGGTTGTTCTTTCATTTTGTTTATCAAAATTCAATCTTCCTTGTAAAGGAAGAACCTTTATAGACCATCATCATCAATTCAAAGATCTGAAAATAGAAAACGAAGCAGAGCTGAATGTTACAAAGAAGAGCAACGTAAAGGTATTAGCTTTGGGATTCGCTTGGATTTTGCGGATTTTTTTCCCTATTTGGACTGAGTAAATTTCTTGCGTGATGGACTGGCTTAGATAGTTTCTGCTTGTAGAGGTTGCTCTTGCTATAATATAAAATTTAGCGGTTTTTGTTGTCTGGTTTATGAAGTGTGAATCAGTAAAGAAAACAGGTAGTCTTTTGTTGCTATTGAGATTGCCTATGGTTGCTTGATATATAAATTGATTTGGAATTTATATGATTTTGCGGAATTCCAATATATTATTAAATGCTGCATGTGCAAAATGGGTTTGGGTATTTGTCATGAGATAACCTTGGAAATTTATCAGCATTCATGGACTAAAAATGAGTGAATGAATTCTTTTGGTCTATAATTCTGTTTTTATCTTATATTGTTGAAGGTTTTGCGCTGTTGTTTGTTTTAACTTCTTGTTTATTACCAACTAATGATGATCGTGATTGGTTTTAGATGACAATGGTAGAAATTTTAGCCCAATCCAGAGTAAAAAGTTAGCTAATCTACAAAAGGATTCCGATCGTCGTAAAACAGCAATGGGGGCACTTAAATCAGATGTAAAGGACCAGGATTGGAAGGCAATTACTGTGTTTCCGGGGCAAGTTTCTGAAACCACAGAGACAGGCTCTTTTTCAGGAGGATATATAATTTCTCTATGAAGAGCTTGCTCGTGTATATGGTGTCAACATTGTTCGTCAGATAGACAGCATCATGGCAACTATTGTCAAGACCTTAGCATCGAGTGCGGGATCTTTCCCTCTTCAACAGGCATGTTCAAAGGTAGTCCATGCAATTGCAAGGTATGGGATTGATTCCACCACACCACCGAACAAGAAGAGGCATATAATTCATTCTCTATGTAAGCCCCTTTCCGATTCTCTGTTGGGTTCTCAGGAGAGCTTGACAGCTGGGGCTGCACTTTGTTTAAGGGCTCTTGTAGAGTGCGATAACTGGCAGTTTGCCTCAGATGAGATGGTCAATAAGGTGTGTCAGAATGCAATTGCTGCTTTGGAGGATAAATCTACTCAGACTAATCCTCACATGGGTTTGGTTATGGCTTTAGCAAAGCATAATGCATTTGTAGTTGAAGCTAACGTGAAGTTGTTGGTACAGTCGGGTTTTCGCATATTGCATGGTGGACTCTTAGAGGTGAACTCCAGAAACGTTTTTCGGCTATTCAAATGATCAATTTCTTGATGAAGTCCTTGGATCCTAGAAGCATATATTCGGATCTTGAGTTGATTATTGAAGAGATGGAGAAGTGTCAATCGGATCAGATGGGTTTTGTGAAGGGGGCTGCTTTTGAAGCTTTAGAAACCGCAAGGAGAATTATTAGGGACATCCTGCAGCCAGAGAAAATGCATCATCTCATGGAGTCAGCCAGAGAAAATGCATGCAAAGGAAATGGAGGAAGATTGGTTTGAAGCTGATTGGCAGCCTGTTTGTTATCCCGCTTGCCATTTTCACTTCACTAGTTTTGTTTAATGATGGACATGAAAACATTCGTCTTGTTCCAACTTGAAGTCGTCTTATCTAGAGATCGAGCTTACAGTTTTGTAAGCCCTTCGGTTTACAACTTTTGTATCTGTACTTATGAGTTTTTTTCCTGATTGATGCATTTCTTTTTTCTAATATAGGTTGCTAGATATAATGTCCATTTTCCATTGATGACAGTATTGAAATTAATTTTTAGGCAATATCACTGGCTTTTAACTGACTTGAAATGACTTGAAAAATCTAGATAGCTCTTTCAAGCATTCCCGCAACAGAACAAAAGAAACAAAAACCTCCACTATTCCCCTACCCAGCTTTAATATGTGTGCATGCGCACGTGAAGGGAGACAGACTAAAAAATTTCACTCAATCATGTAACACAAATACATGGATTTATTTTTTGCCGAAATAAATGTCTTCTAATCCGGTTTACCCAGTTTCCTTGAAAGAAAATTCCTTGACCCTTCTGGCTAAATTTCAGTGGCAGAAGCACCAGGCACTATGCGACTATATTTACACATAGCCTGGATCGTGATTTCATTCAGTTAAAAAAGAACAAGCTATAATATCAGTCAGATTGACATGGATTCCTAAAATGGAAAAACCAAAACATGGTAATATACTATTAAAGGAAAGGCAGTTTTTTATTGTAAAATACCACATCATTAATATGGCGAATAGATGCATTGCTGTAAAGAAAGAAAGTTTTGAGAAATTAGATGGAGTGTAGTAGTCTCCTAAAAATTGGTATAAGTCTACCTTGTATGTGTTCACGCCATCATCAACTGCTCGTTCAAGATCATCTAGAATACTATCCGTGCTTCCCGGCAAAACCACTGTGAATACAGAGTTTCCACCTTCTTCATTCTTTACAATTGTCACGTACATAAGCATAAAAGGCAAAATATGGATCACAGGAAAGACAGTACAAAGCAACAAACAATGAAATCTAATAAAGCATAACCTAACACCGCCAATTTCCTCAACAGAGACAAAATCTACGTATCCCAACTCATCAGGATCTGGCTGGTTAAGTTACAACTGCAATAGACAAAGTTAGCTGTTTCTATAGATTTTAAATTTGTAGCAAACTAACTAAATGATAAATTTGAACACTTATGATGGTAACTGCACCAGTGGTACAATAGAATCGCCGCAATTCAAATTTTGAGCTAATTTTCAAGACCATAAGCCCGAAAGCGAGAATACATATTTGCTAGGGTAAGTTTTAAGATGGACTTAAAAAAGGGTCAGCGATGCATATGGTAGCCATCATAGCATGAACAAGCAAACAAGAATATGGAAAAGAGAAATGCAAAGCCATCTCCCCAACAACAGCTTCACTTACGATAACCTTAGCACCCAAGTCAGAAACTACTTTTATAAGCTCCTCTACTTTAGCTTCTTCAGTTTTTGCATAATTCTCAAACTACGAGTTATAATACCAAAAAAAAAAAAAAAAGACAAACAATTTACCTTAAATCTTGCAACAAACAAAGGGTTAAGATTTGCTCCATGGTGAGGAAAATAAAAACAAGAAAAAAGATGTGTGAAAGCTCCAAATGCAATGTGTCAAGTATTGTATGAAACACCACAAATCAGAGTCCACTGAAAGCCCCTTGCCTATATCACTAAGCGACAACATAGTCAATTGTAAATCTAAGGAGAATTGACCCTCTAGCTGCAGCTTGCAAGGATCAAACCCAAGACCAAGGGCTTTTGTCTCCCCAATCTACTTTTAGCAGGGAGCGTCTTTCACCAATTGAGCTAATAAAAGGCTATGTCTTGGGTTTGACTCGCTCTGAGCGCTGCAACTAGAGTCTTTCACGGTTGTAGTATAACAATACCTGAGTAGTGCCTTGAAAGAGTTGCCTCAGGGGGTTCTTGATTAGGGATGCAACTGAGGTTGGTCATTATAGAGTACCCAGCCCGCTTGAGCGGGATGGGTTTGGAAAATTACATGCCGACCCTATAGGGTTTCGAGTCGGGTTCGGGTTATTAAAAAAACTCGATGGGTAACTCGAACTGTCATAGTATAAACAATTTAAAAAATTGAGTCTGAAATTTTAAAAAACAAAATCCTACTAATATTAGTAACATTGCCTAATGCTTCAATGGAAAAGACAACAACAAGGAGAAACATTCAAAATGTACATCCATAGTCATCGGCACGGTTCGGGTTGGTTTCGGACCCGAATTAGAACCACCGATTCACAATTCCATGAAATGTGGAACCAGAATCAGAACCGCCAGAGCTGGGATGGTTCACGGTTTCACGGAACTGCCGGTTCTAATGGCCGGTTCCACGTAAATCATGAATCAGGTTTTTTTCTTTTTTTTTTTTTGAGACTGGCCCCCCCAACCCCACCCCCCTCCCCTCTCCCCTCTCCTATGCTCCTCCCCCCACCCACCCCCCCAAATTCATTCCAGGGCGGTGCTCTGACCCGATTGAACTACAATCCCAGGAAAATTTGGTGTAGAGCCTAAAAAATTTTTATTATTTATTCCATTGGATTTCATTCGAACCAGTTAGTTTTGCCGTGTTGTAACAGAGACACGAATGATATACTATATTATTGTATATATATGCAGTAAACTCATAGTGGGCTAATTCATGAATTGAATCAAATGGGCCCTTTTAACTAAGCGGTAGAGTCACTCTCTTTAAACGCCCTAAGAAAGATAAGAACTGCCCTGTGCCAATGTCTATACATCCATACAATATACCTCTTTAAGCTCATTAATATAAGCAATAGCATGAGTACCACACGCAAACAAATCTAACAACCAATAATGAAGTTGCTAAACTAAGGACGAGTGCTGAATACTCAAATATGTGTGGTAGTGAGTGCAAGACTTCCATTATTTGTATAAGGCCACTACTGGGACTACTATTACCAAAGCAAACTATCACAAAGATGATTCACTAATCCTAAATCTTCCATAACCAATATTGCTGAAAAGAATCTAGCAACATGAGACTTGCAGTCAATCCTAATCTAAGCAGAGGAGATAAATTTTGAGAAGAAACACAGGAATCTTAAGTCACCCACAAACTTTAATATAGTTTCTAAAATTGATTAGAAAAATGTGTAGAAAGCCTTTGACAGATTAAATAAAAAATCGTTATCAAGTATATTAGGTACGATTCTAGAACAAAATCCAAAAATTGGAATAAGCATTCATGTAGTCTAACAAATTAAGATGACCAGCAAGAAAATTGGTGGAACTTCCAAATTTATATTCTTTAATGGGAAATGAAGAGTTTTAGCATGATAATTTAAGACTAGTAAATTGCACAGATATCTTTTGTTTTTTATAATTACATAAATTTACATTTTTGTAAAAAATTAGCACTTAGATCTTCTAAAAGCTTATTTTCAGATGGTCTATAGGTTGAATGCTGACATTTTTATTCCTTCTTTAAAAAAAAAAAAAGCAGCGTCTATACAATTTCTTATAAGTAGTAAATCTAAATTTCAAAAATTATACGTGTGGTTTTTTTATCTTTATAGAAAGTAATTTAACTAAGAGTTGAAAAGAAAAAAAATGAAGCGGGCCGTGGGGCAGGGTGGGTCAAGGTCAAAACCCTATAGAGGCGGGTTTGGGTATTGAATAGAAAACCTATAGGTTCACGAATCAGGTTTGTGAGACTCTATTGGGAAGCGGGTCGGGTCGGGTTGGTCGGGTCCGAGTCTTATATGACCCGTACTAAACCCGTCTCCGGTTGCATCCCTACTCTGGATGGAGGCTAGTGCTCCTGGCATCACACTGCTATACTACGTGTGCGTGCACGCCAGAAAAGGGCGAGGGTGGGTGGGTTTAGGGTGGGTTGTGACATAAAACTCAGTTGGTGAAAGACGCTTCCTGCTAAAAGTAGATGGGGGAGACAAAAGGCTATGTCCCAGGTTTGACTCACTCTGAGCGTTGTAGCGAGAGTCTTCCACAACCCTAGTATAACAATACCTAAATAGTGCCTTAAAAGAGTTGCCTTAGGGGGCTCTGGATGGGGCTAGTATTACTGGCATCACACTACTATGGTGCGTGTAGAGTGTGACAATTTTGTCAGCAGATTATTTTATTCGTTGATGAGTTTTATTAATAGATGATTTTTATTTTGATTAAATTTATTGGTAAATGATTGACTTGATGGTTCTATTAAAAATTATAAATTTATGACTTATTATGTATTTATTAGTTAATCTATTTTATTAGTGGATAATTGATTTTATAGAGAATTATAGATTAAAAGTATAATGAATTCATAAAGTATTTTGTTGTTTACAATATAAACTTTATAAAGTGATATGAATATTTAAGTATCTACATAAATATAAAAAAAACTAAAACAAAGAAAATTTTTAGTTAGAATTTTGATTTAATTTGTAATCCAATCCAAACCGAACCAAACTGTTATTTAATAGTTTAGAAAATTTCCAATATGAACCAAACCGTTACCTAAGGTTTGGTTTGGGATGGGAAAATAAAAAATAAATCGTAAATTAGGGTTTGGTTTGGTTTTAGGAAAAATCGAATCAAACCGATCTGTGCTCATCCCTACCTCTTGGCACATGATCTACCCTCACAAGACCCACGTACTGGTTAATTACATGTTGTGTGATATAGATAAACCCAAGAAGTGCCCTCAGTATAATCAGAACCTAGGAACTCATGCAATTCCTAGTGAGAATTGATCTATCTTAGCCGCTGGTTAAGATTTATCCTTTCATTTATCTTTCCATTGTGCTATTTTGATTAATTTAGATTAAATTTTGGTATTATGTATCACTTCTAGTGAAACTTTGAATTATTTGGCAATCTATTATTTATTTAGTTCATATACTGTATATTTGTATTTATTATCATGTCTGTTTGATATTTCTCATTGTTTTTCGTTATTTAAAGCGTATTGAAACTCAATATTATTTTGCAATTATTTCCATGTTTTAGATTTGTTTATTGTATGTATTATATGATAACATTGTCTTATTCTTCTATTGCATTGGTTTGATGTTTTTTGTCATTTGTGTTTTTGTGAAGCATCTTGATATTTGAATTATTAGATTTAGCATCATTTCTTTATAATTATTTATTTACTCATCATTTATTTCTTTAATTATCAAAAATGTTATATTTTATAACTTTTATTATTACTGTCATCTAATTAAAATCTAATTTTTGTTCATGTATGTATATATTTAGAATTTTACCCTTTTTGTATTTGTGGGGTATTATCAAGAAGTTATGGAAAAAATTTATCTTAAAATTTTATTTATAACAATTCAAATTTTAACGATAATTAAATTGTTCATATTTTAATATTCTTAGATAATGAAAAAATTAAGAGTAATTCTTGTGACTTTTCTTAAAACTTTTGAAAAAAAATTTACATTTTTAATAAATAATTATTATATTTGAGTTGTGAAATTTTAGGTGATTATAGTAGCTATTTATTTGTCATATATATTACATGTATGATATATTGATAATATATTCATAATCTTTAGATTTTTATTTATATTTTTTAGAATAATTTTTATATATAACCCACCACTTATACGTATGATCAATGTATTATATAACTTATAATTTATATATTTATATACATCATATATACAGAATATTACTTATAACTTATGTATATGAAATATAAAAATTATATTTTATTATAATCACTTTACTTCTTTTAAGTTTTATATATTTTCTCATCTGATAGATCAATTACATGACTTTGTTTTTAAAGGAACTATACGAATTTCATATAATACTCAAACTCCTAAAACATATATAATACTATATATCTTACATAAGATAAAGAGCATTTGCAAATTTTTTATGTTGCTATAAAATACATATTATTAAATGTATATAGTGACATGTACAAATGTTTCTATTTTACTATAACTTATGAAAATGATATTACAGGTATGTTCTTAAATCAAAATTATCAGAATCCTTACAAAGAATAAATAGGGATAAAATATCAAGATGAAAATGTTGAATTGCTAAACAGGATGTTACAAGACATAGGGAATATAATGATGAATACAGGAGAAAACATAGAAGGTTGTAGGCATAATTGGACTCAAGGAAGTGGATCAGAAGACCATCCATGTAAATTTTGTTCTGGATATCTGATAACAAAACTCAGATATCAATACAGATGGAATCTTGTAAAATATGCCTAGAACAAAGAAATGAAAGGTTTCAGTTTAATGAAAGGTTTGTAGTCAATAAAATTTCTCAGCAAGATGCAATAAGAGAAAGGATAATGAGGATTGACAATAAAATAGACAGGATAGAAGAAGAGATACAAGGAATAAAAGAAAGATTAACACTTTTAGAGAAAGGAAAGGCAAAGGACAATATGAATAAAGGGATAATAATAAGAGAAGAAGGAGATCGCCATGAAGATACAATAAGAAGCTACATGGGAGCAGCCAACACGTCTTAGAAAGAATAAAAGAGGAAAGGCTTAAGGAGTTAAAAATGTCAAATCTAGAAGAAAGGCATATTACAAAATTTGTAGGCATATATATTATGACTAGGCTATTCTTTAAGACACAAACAATAGAACTAGATACATTAATAGATACAGGTAGTACTAGAAACATGATAGACAAAAGGATAGAACCTGTAGATGAAGTAGAACAAATGGATATATGTAGAATTAGTTTAGATATTTGGAAATAAAACAAAGAATGTGGTGTATAAAGAAACATAAAGTAAGCTTTTTCACAGGAGAATGGATTGTACCTATGCATAGTGGAATGATACAATTATGGAATTTTGATAGTTCAAAAATTAGATGTATAATAGGACTAGATTTTCTTTTGAGTAATCACCATGGTATCTTGATCACTAGATATACCGTAAATATTTTAGGACATCCAGCCATATTATATCAAAATTATTTAGACAATACAGAACCAGATATTAGACTATTGGAAAGACGTAATGAAAAGGATTGCGAATGCCAAAGGTTAAGAGAATGTCAAGGAAAGGAAAATGGTAAACAAAAAATAGAAGAAAATTCAAAAGAGTATGAAGAATTAAAAGAATTCTTAGAAGAAGAGGTTGAATGGAAGGAAATAGAAATAAATAAAGGAAAAATGATAAAATGGGAAAAGGTATATAGGATTTTGGAAAATTCATGCTTGGAAATAGGTTACCCAGATCTTGATAAAATCATTAGTAGCCTAGAGAAAGAAGAAATTTTTAGAGAAAACCCAACATGGTTTTGGGAAAGGAATAAGATAGTGTGTAAATTAGATATAATAAACCCCATATTAAGAATTTATTCTAGTGCAATAGAGTGTGATAATTTAGATAGAGAAGATTTTGAAATGCACATAAAGGAATTGATGGAATTAGGGGTCATAGAAAGGTCGGATAGTCAACACAAAAGTCCTGCGTTCATTGTCAGAAAGAGGAGTGAAATAGCAAGAGGAAAATCAAGGATGGTAATAGATTATAGGAAATTGAATGATAACACAAGGGATGATTCTTACAATCTTCCTAACAAAACTGAATTAGTTAACAAGATAAAAAATTGTTACATATTCAGTAAATTTAATTGTAAGTCAGGATTTTGGTAGGTTAAGATGGATGAAGAGTCATAACCATGGACTGCTTTTACTTGTCCACAAGGACATTTTCAATGGAAAGTTATGCCATTTGGATTAAAAAATGCACCTTCAATTTTTCAAAGAAATATGGATATAGCTTTTCAAAATCTTAAAGATTTCACTGCAATTTATGTGGATGATGTTCTTATTTTTTCCAAAAGTGAACATGAACACGTAGGACATTTGAAGATGGTGCTATCAGAATTTCAAAGACAGGGAATAGTAATAAGCGCAAAAAAGGCACAATTTTTCAAAAGGAACATTGAATTTTTAGGAGTAGAAATAGGAGAGGAAAAAATCAAGTTGCAGGAACACATAGTCAAAAAGGTGATAGAATTTCTTGAATAAATGAACAAAAAGCAATTACAGGTATTTTTAGGTTTACTAAATTATGCAAGACCTTTCATAAAAGATTTGAATTCTTTAGTAGGACCCTTTTATAACAAGATTTCAGGCTTTAAAAGTTTGTCTCAAGAGGAAATAAAACAAATAAGGAAAATAAAGGAACAGGCCAAAAGGTTATCAAGGTTAAGATTACCCCTAGACACAGACTTCTTGATCACTGAAAGTGATGGATGTGATCTAGGATGGGGAGGGATTTTGATAAGAAAATCTCATAAATATGCTGAAAGGAAAACTAAAGAAATTTGCAGGTATACAAGTGGAAAATTCAAGGAAAAGAATTTACCAAGTATAGACAGGGAAATAATGGCTATTGTAAATTGCTTAGATAATTTTAGATTATTTGTGATAAATAAAAAAGAGATTTTAGTTAGAACAGACTATGAAGCTATAGTTAATTCCATAAGAACACAGGGAGTAATAAAATGAGCAGGAGAAGATGGTTAAAGTTTAAAGATGTGATAATAAATAAAGGCTATAAGGTAGAATTTGAACATATTAAGGGAAAACATAATACTGCAGCAGACGAGTTATCTCGCTTACTAATATAAATAATTTTTTTCAGGAAAACATGGAATTTCAAAGGAACAAAGGATTTAGGCCACAAAAGAGGCCAATGTCTTCTCAAGGATCACAAACAAGCAGTTCTAGTGGAATAAGGCTATCAGAGGTTATGGAAGGACCACAGGTAATGATTGGTGATATAACTCTACCTATAATACCAACAAGTTCACCAAGAAAGTTTCAAGTACCATTCCCAATTAATGTCAAAGGAGAGACACATATGGCTCTCATAGATAGTGTATGGTCCCTGACTAGCCAAGATAAGTTCAAATATGTAATTTATTGTACTCTGGTTGGATCTTTTAATGAGATAGAAACACAGGGTATCAAAGGAACACAAGAAACTTGCTATATGAGAAGGCCACAGGATAATGAATCATCATAAAGGATACAAGGGCATAAGGGACAAATTAAAAGAAAATATCAAGTGTATGGAATTGCAAGAGGACATTTAATAGGAGTTTTTTGCTACTGACATAACGTTCAAACCCAAATAATAGATTATTCGAATCCTTCATGGAGAGGATTTCATGATCTTGAAACCGCAACAAAATTGGGTCAAGCAAATAACAGGGAAACAGGAAATTTATGTGGATCCTGCACTTGATAATTTCAGGAGTGTTAAAAGTACCACAGGGTATGTCAATGACACACAAAGGTATACAGATTTGAACACTTTAGAAGAAGAACAGGAAAAGAAAATATCTTCTCTTAAAATCACAGAAAGCCCAAATAAGAAGAGAAGTATTGAAAGCATTAAAGAATATAGTAAGGACTACAAGGAAGCGTGCCCATTTGAAAGAAAGAAAATAGGAAAAACACCACAAGAAAAATATGAAAATGCAACTGCATTCCTTTTCTTCAAAAGAACTGAATTTATTTTAAAACTTCCATCTCTTCCAAAATCATTGATAAAAGGATATGCGAAGGAAGCATTTTTAAGCCTTTTCTATTGCTTCAGAAGACAATACAGGAAAAACACATATGCTTTGATGGAGTTGGATTTGGGACTTTGGTAAGGGTAAAGGCTTTTCCAAACCCTCCATGTTACGCCTGTTTGGGAAAGGACTCACAGGTTGAGATGAATAATCATTATCAAGATAAAATATTATTGCCCAACTCATGTGCGTTATAATATACATACAACAGCTATAGATCTCAGCTATTTTAAAGGATTCAGGATTGAAGACCAGGAATACACATTAGCTACCTTTCTTGATTATGAGCTTGTCATAGAAATTGTGGGCACATTTCCCCAATTTATGATCCAACCCATGAGGAAAATGTTTCATGAAGTTCTGGCAGCCTTAAGAGATATAGAATAGGAACATGAGGAACATGATATCCTTGTAAAACATTATGTAAAAATAAAGGTAGTACCACAAGAATAGTTAAATTTTGAATCCAGACCAGCACAAACTTGGTTTTGGATTTCCCGAATCAGAGGGCAGGTTTCAATTATCCAAAAAATCCACAGGCTGGAATCCACCAACAGTTTGGAAGAGCAGCTGAAACTATACATTGCTGACAAAATAAGCATGTTTATACCAGAAGATCCAGAATTTCATCTTACTGCAACCACTAAGACGAAATTCATCTTCACAAAGCAAAAAGGAGCAATTTAGTCAAGATATGAGACAAATTTGAAGGAACTCAAGGAAAGCTTAAACAGAGAAGATGAACAGGATGAAAAGGACAATCCATATGATCCCAATTATACGGAGGATGAAGATGAAGAAATGGAAGCACAAGAAGACATAAATAGGCTCCAAGATAAAAAAAAAAAAAAGAAAACGAAAGACATATAATAATATAATAATAATAATGAAGAAGAATGAGGGATCAGAAGGATCAGAACAAACGAAATTCACGGGCAAACAGGAAAATAAAAAGGAGAAAAACTGGAAGACAAACGAACAAATGGACAAAGCACGGAATGAATAAGGCAGAAGACAACACGGAAAAGGTGGAAGAAAAATCAAGGATTTACAGTAGTGGCACTGTAGCATAGGTTACTATAGCAACTTTTTAGGGTACCGTAGCACTTTTTAGGTTACTATTTTACTATAGCAGTAGGTTACTATAGCAATTTTTACTGTTTTGTTTCTGAAAAAAATTCTCTATATAAAGTGAGCAAGATTCAGGATTAGGTATAGGGAAATAGAGAAAAAGGAGAAGATATTAGAGAGTATCTAAGTGTTTTGTGAGAAAAATTTCTGAGTGTTTTAGTCCTATAAGTGTATCCTTGTAATATATCTCCACCGTATTTAATAAAGCTTTCGTAAGTTTCCTTTAACCATGTCCGGCTAATTTTCTTTTTATGGACCTTTGGACCATGCGATAAGGTTTTATAGCATGGGTAAACAAATTAAAGCACCTTACTCGAGTAGTAAAGCTCTGGTTGCTTTAGAAATTATACCAAAAGTGTAGGCCTAAAAAACCCTTGATAAGGCTGTTTGAGGCAGGGTTTGCCGTGATTTGGCCTTGTGGGTTATGGCGTGGACATGGGGTTTATTTTCTAGAGAAAACATTACTCCACTGATCAACTATCTTTGCTTTAATTGTTTACCCCTGCCATGAAGTCTTTTCCCGTGGCACAATGATCCTTAATTTTGTATCAGAGCCATGTTATCTTTATATCTTAAAAACTTTGTTTAACGGTCTCTTTTCAGTTATTTACTTATATGTTACATGTTTTGCAGTTTTGTTACTACTTTAATATTATCATTATCCAGCTTTATTATTATATTTTGTTCTTATATTTTGTTGTATAATAATTTGTTTAGATTCAAGACTCTGTCTTGTTTAGTTTTATTGTTCAATATAAGTTGTTTTTTTTCTTTACTATTTTTATTTAGCTTTATCTGTTTATATTTTGTTGTTTGAATACTGTTTTACATACTGTTTAATTTTAATGATTATCCAGCTTATATTTTATGACTCTTATGCTTATGTTTATATTATAGAAAGAACATATTCTATTGAAGAAATTTTAAATGACATGTTTGATTACGAATGGTTGTAGTAAATGTTATTTATCAAGGAATACATCAAGGATCAAGGAAAGGAAATCAAAGGCTAAGGAATATTATAAGGAGAACGAAAAGATACATAGAACAGCTTGAAAGTCTTTTGGAGTTACATTTTGAGGACCTAACTCCAAGGAACAGGAACTTTATAAGCACCCAATAAAGAACAAGGATATAGTAATTTACATAGTAATTATGATTTTATTGAAGAAGTAAGGCATAATAAAGATTTGCGAAGATAATATGATAAGGTTCATAGGATGGTATGGTTTAAGATTTTACGTTTATTTGGTATCTTTGTATAATAGCTGTAATTTCTGATATAATAGATGTAATATGTGATATAATAGATTTGTTAATAAATTCCATAAAACATTTGATGTTTGAAGATTATGACACAGATATATAGAGTATATTAAAAGATATAAGGATGCAATAATGAGGTATAAGAATCTTGTAAAAGATATATAAAATGATTTAGAAAGGGTTAAAAGGCAAAAGAAAGAATTAGAATGTAGATTAAATAAAAATATAATAAAACCGACTACATGTTCACAATTTAGATTTATTTTGGATATAATTTATACAAGAGAAAAAGAGATAATAAGGTATAATGAACTAATAAGATATTATGAAGGATTGACAAGTAACGTGATGGTGTGATGCATAATTTTGTTGAATACATAAAGGATAAAAATCAAAGGATAAAAAGGCTAAAGGATCACATAAAGGCAGAACAGAGGAGATTAGAATTTTGGAAAAAGGATATAAAAGGAATCGAAAAGGCTTTGGAAAAGGGAAAATATCATACGGAATCTGAAGAAAAGGAACTAATAAAGCATCATAAAATGACCCTTTGGATCATAGACCAAATTGAAAAGAATATATAAAGGATAACTTAAAGGATAAATTATTATGAAGGATTGGTCATAAGCATGACAGGATGAGTGCGAGTTTTGATAGGATTATGGGAAGTAGTAATTATGACAGGACGCTTTATGATTTCTTGCAATCAGTAGATAATTTAGAAATTTGAAGTGTAGAAAAAGTAGAGAGTTATATTAGACAATTAGGTTTAGAAATAGAAGTTATCTTTCAGACTTAAATGAAAAAATTAAGGAAGTAGGAGAAGAGTTCATACACATCCACCAGTTTTTAGCAAAGGATAGACTGTATATATATATTTAAAGGAAGGTTTTGAAAGGTACCTTACAGATTTAAAGAACAAGTAAGGCATAAATGGATTAGGAAAACAGTTAAATCAAATTAGGTTAGTAGACCCTTGCATATTACCTAGTACAAAATTTCATGAGTAGGAATTTTGATTGGCTAAATCTAGAAATTAAGGAGCATAATAGGATACAAGTAGGAAATAGTAGTTTTTCTCATCTTTGTTATTTTAGCATTCACCACACTTGCTACATTCAGATCACGAATAGTTGAATAGCATAGTTGACTTAATTATATCTTTAAGAACAACTATTCATAAGGATTTAGATAATCTTTACAAAGCCCACAACTTTTTAGGAAACTGGATGAAAGCAAAAGATAAACAAGTTAAGGAGATAATAGATAAGGTTGATTACATAAAGCAAACACAGGTCGATATAGAAAGAAAGTTAAAGGAGTTAGAACATATAAAGGCTATACGGCAAGCACAGAAGGAAGAAGTAAAAAGAAATCAGGATCTAGTAATAAAGGAAATTAAGAAAAGAAGCAACAAAGTTAGCTGACTTAGGAAAAGGAATAGAAAGGATGGTACAAGAATTAAAGAAGACATTCTTAGGATGACCAGTCATAGTGGCTTAGATGCAGATGAAGACTACATATTTGCCTTAGAGCACAAAGGAGTTTGTACAACCACTCAGGGGATTTTGTGAAAATATAGAACCAGTAAATGATGTCATAAAGGCCACAATTAGACAAAACAACACAATTATAGCATTTTGGTTAGGCTTTACCAAAAGGTCAACAAGTTAAGTCGTAGCTTAGAGGAAGTCTTGAAAAGAAAAGGCATAGGAGAAGGTAGTTATAATTATCAAAAGGAATTAGATGAAATAATAGGAAGACTAGAAAGGTTACCAGTTGAAAAGAAAGAAGGAAACAAACCAAAGGCTTATTTTATGAAAGGAGAGTGGAAGTCTCTTTCAAAGTAAACATGTTTAGAGAACCATAAGAACCACAGGAAACTAGGGTAGTAGAAGAAGAAAGTGAAGAAAGGAATAATAGGCAAGGTGAAAGGTATAACAGGCAAGACAATGCAAGGTTTTTAGATAGACTTAGACCATTCACAAGAGAATCCCATGTTTTACAATCCCTTGGACCTAGTGCAAGTTCTGTAGAAACTACCTCTATAGTAGGAATTTTGGATCAATTAAACATTGGAAGAAGAAGATAAGGAGATCATATCATACATTTGGAAGAAGCTGTAGACATAGACAAGGATGTTGCAATATATTCGAACCATGCCATTACTCTATTAAACCCTAGGAGATTGTACCAAGCAGGAATCTTAAGTTAGAAAATAGGGTTGTTCAGGTTAAATAGAGAAGAAAGGATCTCGGTCACAACAGGGCCATTAAATATAAGGTTAGTCACAAAAGAATCTTTAAGGCAGCTGAAAAAGTCAGGCAAAACTTTAGTCCATCTTGGGCAAATTGTCATAGAAGTTAGAGGATTAACAAGAGAAAAGGTAGGAAGAAAGGTCCTAGTTATGCTAATGAATAAATCATGGAAAGGCGATATAAGAAAGGCCATATTTGCAACCATAGAAATAGATGTAAACAGTGGAAAGGGACTGTTCTACTGTGCACCTAATTTCATGGTTTCAATAAACAATCTCAGCAACATTGAGATAGGGCTTCAAAGTAAAGAATATGAAGATCACATAGGTGAAAACTTGCTTATAGATATTGGCTTTATTTGTAAAACAACAAATAATAGTGAAATATCTTATAAGCTCAACATAAAAGGAATCATAGATGCTATGGCAACAAAAGGAATAAAGATGATAGAACCTATGGAAATAGATTCTTTTGCTTTAGAAGGAGAAGAATGGAATGTAAACAAGAACATGGCAAGTGAAACACAAAGAGTTCCTCTAGGAAGTTTGATGTATCCAAAACCAAACGGCACATACTCATTAAGATTTAGGTCATATGATGACAGACCAAGATCCACAGGAGATGAGGATGATGAGTTCGATAATTTTAGTCAAACCTTGGGAGAAAGAGGAACATTAGGAATGATGAATGTGCTAGAACAAATAGACATTTTAAGATGGACAGGAGATAAGATGTCAACTTCTAGTTGTATTGACGACACAATTAAGAAGATAAAGGAAATGGAGAGGTATCTTAATGTAAGATATAACTCCCATGCACAGGAAATAAAGACTAATCAATGGAGTCTTAGAAAGGAAGATGAGGATCCAAATGATGAAGAACCATTAAGGCTCATTCAGTATTGGAAAGATGGTTTTTTAATAAAACATGAAGAAGATCCCATTCCTTATGAAATATGGTTAGAAGAAAAAGGAATTTTAGGAGAAATGCAAGAAGTAAGGTTTGAAAGGAAAATAGAAAAAGGAGATATTTATTGTTTTGAAAAGAAAAATCAAGAGAGGGAAATCTTGCTAGAACTAACAGATGAAGTAATGCAAATAGAACAAGATTTTGAGACAGAAATGAGATCACAAGGAGATATTGAGACTTTGACACATGTATCTGAAAATGCCATGTGGACAACAATGAAGATATAGGGTCAAATACAATTCCCTCTATAGTAACACATAGAGGACAAGACATGTGGGAAGGAATCCTAAGTAGAGTATCTTATACTCACTATGTTAAGAGAGAAACAGGAGATAGGATGTATAAAGGCAAAAAGATGCCATTTGAAACATTAGATAAAAGGAACTTGATAGACAATGGAAGAATCCTCAATGTAAGTGCACATGATCCGCAAAGTTGGGGACCCTTGGTAGATAATTGGACCAAAATAGTTGTCAGAGCTTGGAGGGATAGTCCTTTAACAGAAGACATAGACTAGATGTACATATATTTAGAATCTTATTTAGGAGAAACAGCAAGAGTAATGTGAGAATCTTATAAGAAAAATTTTCCACAACACGTAGCCACAGACAAGGCTTTAAGGGCAAATCCATATAATTTTTGTAGTAAGATAAGAGTAGTTTTAACAAGGGAAGCACCACGGATTGGTGGATATGACCAACAAAGGGATGTTATAAGAAATTTAGAGCAGTTGCAAATAAAGGATTGGTATTTTCTTAAAAGGCATATACAGGAGTTTTTCTATAATTGCACAATTACTGGATGCTATTATGAAAAACTGATAGCAGACAAATTGTTTTTAAAGTTACCAGGACCATTAGGAGCAGAAGTGTACAAAGAATGGAAAGAAAAGATCGAACCAACTCTTGGAGAAGAGTTAAATAACTTAGGAACTAGGATAAAGTTTCTTGTAGATAAGTTAATAGAAAAAATGTATAGCTTTACAAATAAATAGGCAATTGAAAGGAGAAAATTATAATTTTTGTCAAACTATTTATACACCGTAGCTGTATGGAGCAAAGGAAAGAAACAAAAGGAGGCCAAAACCAAAGTTTAGGCCTAAAAAGAAATATTTTGTAAAGAAAAGCAGGGCAAAAAAGTCATGGTTAAAACATGACAGACATGTAAGGAAATACAATAAGAACAGAGTTTATAAAAATAAACTAAAGTGTTACACTTGTAATGAAGAAGGACACATGGCAAAGGCATGTCCTACAAGGCATAATAGTAACACTATGGCCAGCATTCTAGTAGAATGCATGAATGAAGACATTTTGGCAATAGATGAAGATATGAGTGATACGGAAACAATCTATAGTATAGTTTCAATAATAAATCCACAGGGAATGATGATGGAGGAATCTAAAATTTTTTATATTTTAAAAATAAATATACGTTACACATAAATAAATACATCATGTATAACATGTCATATATAAATACACCATACAAATTTCATGTATAAACATTTTATATATTACTATAAATTACATATATATCCTCAATAACATATAAGAACATATACAAGTATTTTATATTAATATAACATATATGTATATAATAACATAAAATATATATAACTTATAACTTATATACAACCTCTGTGTTTCATTAATATAGTATTCATTTATAATATATATAACATATATAATACATAGCTAATATATTCATAATCTCTAGATTATTTATTATATTTTTAGACCAAGTAATATACATAACTAACTACTTATATGTATAATTAATATATTATATAACATATATATAACTTATAACTCATGAGTTATATATTAATGAAAGTTATATATATGAAATATTACTTATAACTTATCTATATGAAATATAGCTTAATATATATAACTTTTATATATTACATATATACAAATTATGAATTATAACTTATACATATATAACCCTTGTGTATAAATTATAACTTGTATACATTAATTACAACTTATATATATAACTTATACCTTATAAACATAAAACATATATTACTTATATACATAAAATATAATTTATATTTATAACTTACAAATTACATATACAACTTATGTATTTTATCAATATCCTATTTACTTGTTATATTTATAACATGTATAATACATATAATTTATATTTAATATCTCTAGTTTATATATTTATATTTTTTTTATAACTTATATCTATACCATTGATATACTAGCTATATAACTTATTTATTATAACTTGTATATAAAACATAAAACATAAAACATATCTGACTTGTAATTTATATATAAAAGTTATAACTTATATGTGTATATATCTATATACTTCAACTTACATGTATAACTTAGATATATAACCTATATTTCATCAATACATTATTCATTTGTTATATATATAACATTATAATACATATATAGCTCATATATTCATAATCTCTCTATATTAAGAATATCCTAAATCTATACCTAGTTGAGTTTGAAATAGTTTAATTGAATAGTATAATAGATAGTTAATTTTGAACATAGTTTAGATAATTTAAATGAATAAAATAAACAAATAATAGAATATGATTAGACAATTTTATATAATTAAATTAGAAAATAGGTTAAGTTGAAATTTGAGATTTTATATTCCTTTCAAAGTTGTTTTGTTGTCTCATCTATCTTTTTATGATAAGATCAAATTTCATAATTCATTTCCAAAATCTTATTAGAACCCTTTTTCTTCAATTCTAAATCCTAAACTTAAATATGCAATTTAAATGTTTAGTAAATTCTTAAACCCTTGAATTTTATTTTAAAATTTGTCTTCTCAAATCTCTATAATTTATAAATTCAATTGCTTATTTAAAATATCAGTTTCCAAACTTAGACTCAAATTAAATATCGATTTCTTATAAATCAAACTTTTGAATTAAGTTATTAAATCAACTTATGAATTTCTAACGTAGATATTCTTAAATTTTTCTAATTATTTACGATACTTAATATAATTATAAAAAAGTTTAAATCTAATATCCTATTCTAAAAATATCTTTAATTTTCCTTATCCTTACTTTTTCTTTCATTTTTCCCTTTTTGTTCTATTCTTTTCCTTTCCCATTTCTTATCCTTCCTTTTTCCCTTCTTCTTCTTCTTCTTCTTCTCTTTTCTTTCTTCAAAAATTCAACCTTAAAATCTCAAATTTAATAAGGCTAAAGAAGAAATCAATGAAATACCCTAAGTCTTCATTTAAGTTAGACATTGAATTTAAATAGATTTAATAAATTAGGAAAACTATAGGATGTAATTAGACAAGTTGATATAATCAAATTATTAAATAAGTTAAGTTGAAATTTAAGATTTTGAATATCATTCCAAATTCAAATTTTTAAACCTCTAAACTTTAGTCTAAATTCCAATCCCTTAATCCCCATAAAATTTGAGTTCATTTGTTTGTTTGAAAATATTAGTTTTTAAACCCGAACTCAAACTAAATATTAATTCTTTACAAACGAAACTCCTAAAATAAATCATTATTTCAAGTTATTCATTTCTATCCTATAGATTCTCAAATTATTTCCTAAACACTTTCTAAACTAAAGATATTCATCAGAAAGCTTTAAATCTAATACCCTTACCCTAAAATATCTTTAATCTTAATCCCTTTTTACTTTCCCTTACCTTTTTCTCCTACCACCTTTTGCTTCTCTCTTTTTCTCTTCTCTTTTCCATTTCTTTCTTCTTCCCTTCTATTCTCTTTTCTTTTTCTCGAAAGCTAACACTAATTCTCAATTTCAAGAGGATCAAAAGAGAGGTTAAAGTTAGAAAGGAAGATAGAAGTGGGAATCAAGCATTAGGTAGCTTCATCATCAAAGGAGAAGAAGTAATAGAGAAAATCAAATGTGCACGTGTTTGCTAAAGATAATTATAGTTGTTTACTTTGTTTGATTTGTTGTTTCTATATGTATATGATGGATTGATTTTAGAATTAAGTAGAAAAATGATAAAGCTAGTAAATAATGAATATAAGAAGATGTAAGTTTTCTAGGTTACTATATACATACATGGGTTAGATGATCTATGACATAATTTGAAGTTAGATGAAGTAAACACATGTATATAGATGTTATAAATGATGATTCTAAGCTTATATGTTGAGTATAAGATGTTAGATGTTGAAAAATGATGTAAAATAAGTAGTAAAATAGGTTGAGTTTTCGTATGAAAGAACAAAACAAAGAGCACGAGGGGGACATGGGGGGTTGTATTAAATTGTGCTCTTTATTTTAACTCACTGGAGAAGAAATACAGTTGAAACACGATTAACACTATCTAATTGTGCTTCTCTTTATTTTATTTTATTTTACAAACACATTTCTAACAGCATGACCAAAGCACGGTCTCCCCCATCCCTGTATTTCTTTCTGTTTCTCATATATGTAACATGTTAAGTGGAATACGGCTAGCATACGGCTACATATTTTTGGTTATGTATCTCATTGAGCCCTTGAAATAAGACCCTTTAATGAGAAATACGAGGGGAATATAGCTACATGTATCCAACCATGTTTCTCTTTGATCATTTCATGTTTAGCTTTTTAATGAAACACGATAAAGCACCACTTGTCTCATTTGTTGCATCGTGTTTCTCAAAGGTTTCCATTCGAAGAGAAGCACGACTAAAATATGGCTAAATTATCACGCCATGCTTCTCTCTTATTTCCAAAGCACGAACAAGCATGATCAAAACACTATTGAATGTATCTAATCTTACTTCTTTTTATGCATGTACACGGGTAAAACACGTCCCATGTATCTGACCATGTTCTTCATAAAAATTCGAATAAAATAAAATAAAAATGAAATGGAATAGAAAAATGACAGTTAATGTGTTATGTTAGTTAAATGATATAATTAAGAATGAGTTAAATGGATTTATAGATTAATAACCAATTGGATTAAATATAGAAGTTAGAAATAAAATGAACTTAGTTAATAATCTTAAGTTCAATATGGCTTAATGAACATTAATGAACTAAAATAAATTAGATTGATTAAGTTTAATCAACTTGACTTGGCAATTGAATTAAATGATTAATTCTAATCAATTTGACTAAGGTTAAGTTAATGTAGTCTTAATAATTTGTTGTTTGCTTAGAATGATATGTTAGGTTAAACCATAAATAATATGAGGAATATATTATTTCAAGTGTATGCTTGCATAGAAAATGAGCCGTAAAGACCCCGACTCACCCTGATATTTAAAATAGGTGAATATAGATCCCCAATCATATATAACCTATAGTATTATATGTAAGATTGTCTTTAAAGAAGTGTTTGAATGATTGTTTACCTAAATCTTCAAAAGAACAAATTTGAAAACTATTAACTTCTAAGACTTTTAAGAAAAACATAGCATCTTCATCATCACATTTCATAAAAGGTATAAACTTAAAACATACATAGTTAAGTATAAATATTACAAATAAAGGCTAATAACAAGCCTTATACGAAAGACATAAAAGATAAACAAAGCTATAACATCTATTACATATATCCAAATTAAGCTAGTCTATTAAAAGGAAATCCATCAAGGTCCATGGTCAACATCTAATCCTCCAAATCATCTAGGAAATCCTCAAAGTCTGTACCATAGCCCATACCTGCATAAAACTCATCGCTATCATCACCACCTGAAATTGATAGAATATGAGCCAAAGGCCCAGTACACAAGTAACGAAAACACAAGCTCAATGATATGCAAGCTTAAGCTACATGCAAATGCCATAACCATTAGAATAATCTTTAGTTAGCTAAACAATATTGGAGTATTCAAATTCCGAACAACAAGGGTAATTGGGGGAACCTGGGTAATGATCTCGATGCTTAGGGGGTTGATATAAGCAGCTCAGATACTTACATCTCCTAGATAAATCTATCCAATAATGAATAAGTAATCTTATTTAGGGTGCTTAGCCGTTTCTCAATTTTATCTAACTCAATCCATAATATCACCTAATTCAAGTGTTCCCATAAACATTGAATTAAATCATATTACATCTTTTTAAGAATAACTAAATGTTATACCGATATCAAATACCCTATCAACTACCCGCTGAACACTTATGAAAGTCATTGCATCATGACAGAGGTGATCTAAATGCCTGCCCTAAATCAGAGTAAGGGGTCGCTCCCCGAACCCGATTCAACGGCACAAAAGACAATCATACAAACAATTCTTAAGTTTTCTTAAATTAAAGTAAACTTAAAGTATGCCTTGAAATAGCCATACATTTCCTAAATTATATTTTAGAAATTTGTTATTGAAATTATATATGATTTTGAAATGAGATTGTAAATACCCGACATGCTTAATTCTCAAATTAAGCACACTAAGTCCCTAACCACGTATAACTATCACGAATTATACGCAAGGTTGTCTTTAAAGAAGTTGTTTATTTGAATATTGCTAAACCAATTTTAATCCAAGAAATCGTTTAGTTAGATTTTCAAATAATTGGATTTGGAAGCGGGAAATCAAATTTTATAATACGACTTATAAACTTCTACTCCCTATAGAGCAAACCAGTTTTCTAAGAAACTAACTTTATAAAAACACTTTATGATTTACTCTTAGGGATAGATAATTATTTAATAACATTTGGGCATTAACAAGCCCTTAAAAGAAAATACAATATATAAATAAATCCAGTCTCTATAAACAAAACAAAGAAGAAACAAAATACAAATATATCTTGGTCCTATTACGTTTCACTCATCTCCCAAATCTTCAAATTCGCCCAAGACAAACATCATCACATCAACAACAACAACAATAATAAGAACAACAATATCAACAGCCTCCACATCATCATCAAATCATCATCTCATTACTTATCTTCATCATCAACAATAACAACTTCATCAACAACTTGCAAAAAGATAACATAAACAGGAATGAGCCGGAGCTTAGTACACAGTAACATAATCACACATGGAGTGGCACGCAAGCTTAACTAAATGCAATGCATCAATCCACAAATTATTATTTTTCCATTAAAATAAACAAATCAACAATGGAGCACTCACACTCCGAAACAAGCCAATAGGAATTTGGGGGTCCTGAGTAACAGCAGCTGCTTAGGGGGTTGATATAAGCAGTCCGAATACCTATATTCCCTATATCTATTCCATAAAAATAATCTCATCTAGAGTTTGTAGCCGTTACTCAACTTTACTTAACTTAGTCGACAACATGAATCTAGTTCATCCGTTCCCATAAACGTTAAACTAAACCATGGTATTTTCTTCAAAGTTTAAGCAAACGTTATACAGACACCACTCTCTTTCGATTACTCGCTTAACCGTGAAAGAATCGTTATTGCATCATAGCATACTATTGCATTATGGTAAAGTTATTGCATCATGACTAAGGTTAAAGCGCCTAACTACTGTGTCATTGCATCATTTCAAAGTTGCCGCTCCGTGAACCAAATTCAATGGTGTAATAGACAACCAGCACTCATTAATTATTAAGCCGAGTTTAAGTTCTTGATCCATTTTAGATGCCTATCTTAACATCCAACATGCAAGTTACTGCGTACCTTGAATATAAAATCCAAACGGAGTCTCAGAAAGTAGAGCAGAAGCTATCTCAGAAGATATATCTCATATCTACCACTGGTTCAAGAAACAACTCTTATAAGAACCTAGACTAGTTATCCACTTATTCAAACTCATATAATAACTTAAGCTATTTATCCATTCATCTCAAACTCATTTTATTAAAGCCCTATTTGATCAGACACTAAATAGGAACCCCACTATGGCTGTGAATATTGCCCTGCCAAAATATGGACAGTTCTCTTTTACTGTCAAAGTGTTTCTTTTCACTTTGATTATGGTTATTTATTCGCAAAAGCATCAAAAAGGCATTTATATTCAAAAACATATAAATCCAAAACAATTAAACATTCGAAACAACATACTTCTCATATAGAATAAGGTTTATCATGTTTTCCTACCTAAAACCCATCATTAGTTATGAAGCCTATTTTACTTAACTTAGCCAAATTGATTAGATTTACTCATTTAATTCAAAAACTAAGTCAAGTTGATTAAAATAACTCAATTTAATTTATTTTAACTCATTCAAGTTCATTTAGTTAAGTTGAACCTAGAATTATTAACCAAGTTCATTTTATGTCTAACTTCCACATTTAATCCAATTATTTGTTAAATTTATAAATCTATCTAAATCATGCTTAATTATTTTAATCAATCATTATAACACATCAATTATCACTTATCTATCTTATTTTAGTCCAAAAATATCCATTTCCTAAAGCAAACACACATAAAACAAATAAAAACAAGTTTTTAACTTTGCTTGGAAAATGTATTAGTTGGAAAGAAGTGAAATTTAAGCACTGACACTTTTAGAATTTGTAAAAACTTAAAACATGAAACTTTTATATCTCTTTTTAAGATTTCCAACACAACTTGAATCACCTCAATCCGATATCATATGAAAAAGTTATGATCAAATTACAAAAACATATCAAGCTGTAGGGGAAGGATCAAGCCCAAGCGGTCACCCGTGATTTAAAAAAAAAATCACGACCAGAGCATATCATGCCCCTTTGGTCGCTTATGATGTTTGAAAAACACACAATCAGTTCATTTCACTCCCCTTTGCTCACCTGTGATTGATCCCTTGGTATATGTTACGAATTTGTTCTGTTTATAAAATCTATTTTTACACTTTTTCATCAACTTATACATCTCCTACATCAATTCTAACATCAAATAAACTTTAATAACAACTCCTAACACTTCAATCTTCCTCCAACAACTTCAAACAACAATCAAACCATCACAAACTGTTATTCATCATCTTCTTCCTCAAACTCAACTCATATCAAACTTCAACTCAACAATTACAAAAATAAACAACACTTTCAACCCAGATCAACATCAATTCATCAATTATTAACTGAAACAACAAATAAAACAAAGATAACTTGAAATAGAAAACTTAGCTTTTTGGCTAAATCATGCAACTTCTTCTTCTTCTTATTGTTGAAGCTAATTCTACTTGATCTCCTCTTTCTATCTTGTTTCCTATCTTTAATTTATCTTCTGGTCTCCCTTGAATTTGAGTTTTAGAAAAAAAAAAAGAAAGAGAGAAGAAGAGATGAGAAGAAGAAGAAGAAGAAGAAGAAGAAGAAGAAGAAGAAAGAAAAGGGAAACGAAAATAAAAGGGGAAAGAAAAGGGCAGCAAAAGAAAGAAAAGAAAAGGAAAGGATAAAGTTTGAAATTTGGATATTTTAGAAATAGGGTATAAGTTTAGAACTATTAGATCAATATCTATAGTTCCAGAAGTATTTAAAAGCTGATTTCCGAACCAATAGGTTATATATTAAGATATTAAAATAAGAACTTAATTTAGGAATCTATTTTAGATAAAAAAAAAGATACTTAATTAGAGTTTGGGTTTAAAACTGATATTTTTATACAAACAGATGAGATCAAATTTTGCAGGGATTTAAGAATTGGAGTTTAGACTAAAGATTGAGGGTTTATGTTGGGTTATAATAGTCTCAAAGCCCAGCCCACGAATTCACCCTCTCCTAACCTTAGCCACATACCAAACACATGGTCAGATACCCTTCTACATTAAGAAAACACCTCTTTTTTCCTACTCTCAAACCCTGAGAAATTAGGGTTTCCTCACTTCACCTTCACTATCACAAAACAAGATATCAAGCTAATTCCTAATATTCTCTCTCATGTTTCACTTTCGTATTCTCTCTATCTCATACTTCTACTGAATTTTACGATGTAATTAGCAGATAAAGGGTGAAACACAAATAGAGGATTTTTCGAGCCAATCCAAGCTCCAATACGTACACAGATATCTCAAAGGGGGGTTAATACCCTTTTCCCTTTCAATTTCTATTTATATGTGTAGATGTATATTTGTCCTATTGTTATTTTGTTACATTGCATTATGTTAGTCGGTTGAATCTAATCAACTACGTAACAAAATAGTTTCTCTATTTGTTCATTATGTAATCCTCCAATCTACGTGGCATTTTCCTCCATCTTGTACTCTGACGTATAACATTTTTCTTCCCCTGCTGAAATATAACCTTGTCCTTAAGGTTGTAATCAGAGTAGATTAGTCGGAATTGGTCATAATCTTCCCAACTCACATCCTCCAGTAATAGCCCCTTCCACTGAACCAAAATCTGCTTAGTGGGCTTCTGATTAACTAGTATCACCCGAAAATCAAGGATACCTAGTGGCTGTAATACAAGATGGTTATTATAAGCTTCCTTAGATAATGCCAAAATTGGATCAGTAGAACCATAGGCTTTCTTTAGAGCAAAAACATGAAATACATTGTGGATCTTTGAATTAGGAGGTAGCTCAATCCTATAAGCTGACGAACCAATCTTCTGAAGCACCTTGTAAGGACCATAAAAACGTTTTGAAAGCTTGTGAAAGCTATTAGTGACAGTAGTTTGTTTATAGGGTTTGAGCTTCACCATGACTAATTCTCCTTCCACAAATGTGACATCTGATCTATGCTTGTCTGCTTGAGATTTCATGCAATTCTAAGCTTGCTACAAATTCTGTTTGAGCATAGGTAATATCTCATCCCGTGTGGCTAACTCAGTATCCACTGCTTCAACATCAGATGAACCCCTAATATATCCTAGTATAGTGGGTGGAGATCTTCCATATACGACCTCGAATGGAGTCGTTTTAGCACCCTCATGATAAGAAACATTGTAGGCATACTCGGCCCATGGAAGAAATCGAACCCACAACTTAGGTTGTTCCATGACAAAACACCTCAAATATTGTTGAAGTGTCCTATTCATCACCTCAGTTTGGCCATCCGACTAAGGGTGGTATGAGGAACTCATGCACAATTTAGTGCCACTAAGTCGAAATAATTCCTTCCAAAATCTACTCATGAAAACCGAATCCCTGTTAGAAACTATTATTCTGGGAACTCCATGCAATTTAATGACCATGTTCACAAATAAGTTTGCCACTTTAGTAGCAGTAAAATGCTCATCGAGAGCTCCCAAGTGGCAATATTTAGACAACCTGTCTACCACCACCAAAATCATAGATAATCCTTGTGAACATGGTAAGCATGTAACAAAGTCCATGCTTACATCCTCCCATACCCTGTCAGGAATTGGTAATGGGGACAATAAACCAGTAGGAGATTTAGTTAAGTACTTGACCTACTGACAGATCATACAATTTCGTATAAACTCTTCTACATCCTTCCGAAGTCCCTCCCAATAAAATTCTGCAGTAATCCTTTTGTAGGTTCTGAGAAAACCAAAATGACCAGCTGATGGAGTTGTGTGATATTCTCTTAAAATAAGAGGCACTACCAAAGAGTCCCGAACCAGAAAAATTTTGGAATCATGATAAAGAATTCCATGCTTCCAAACAAGAGATTTTGTATGATGCAACCCTTTAGCAAGGTTAGAAATAATAGCTTGGAAAGCTGGATGGTTTTGATACTCTTGTTTTAGAATATTGACGAACTAAAATATAGGAATAGACCATCCCAAATGACAATATTCCCCATCAAATTGCCTTGATAGAGCATCAGCCACTACATTTTCTTTCCCGGCTTTGTAAGTGATTGTATAATCATATCCAAGTAATTTGGATAGATATTTCTGTTGCTCTGGCGTCTAAATCACTTGAGATAAAATTTTCCTTCAAACTTCTATGATCTGTTCGTATTAAAAAATGAGTACCCAATACATACTATCGCCACTTTCGAACAGCTTCAACCATGCCATATAATTCCCTCACATATGCAGAGGCTTTCCTAAGGAAGCTTCTTACTGAAATATGAAATAGGAAATTCATTTTGTAGCAAAACAGCTCCTATAGTAGTTCCAGAGGCATCTGTTTCAATAACAAATTCCTTGGTAAAATCAGGCAATTGCAAAATAGGAGCTTGTACAAGTGCTGTTTTCAAAGAAATAAAAGCTTGTTCAGCATCTGGATTCCACTCAAAATTATCCTTTTGCAATAAGTCTGTTAATGGAATAGCAATAGCAGCATACCCCTTGATAAACCTTCGATAATACCCGGATAATCCCAAAAAAGCTTGTAGTTGCTTGACTGAAGTAATAACTGGCCACTCTCTCACTCTTTGAACTTGAGAAGGATCCGGACTAACCCCTTTGCTTGACATAACATGCCATAAATACTCAACAGTATCTCTGGCAAAAATGCACTTAGAAGCCTTTAAAAAGAATTGATTTTGCTGCAAAATCAGTAATACGGAATCAAAATGCTTCAAATGATCTTCAAAAGTCTTACTATAAACTAATATGTCATTAAAAAAAAAACAATGACATATTTTCGTAGAAATGGCTGGAAAAGTCAATTCATTATGGCTTGGAAAGTAGCAGGGGCATTACATAAGCCAAGGGCATTACTAAAAACTCGTAATGATCCTCATGTGTCCGGAGAGCTATCTTCTCGATATCATCATGATGCATACAAATTTGGTGATATCCTGAACGTAAATCTGGCTTTGAAAAACAAGAAGTCCCAAACAATTCATCTAGCAGTTCATCAATGGTTGGAATTGGGAACTCATCCTTCACAGTCACTTGATTAAGAGCCCTATAGTCAATACAAAAACGCTAAGTTCCATCTTTCTTTTAGAAGCACCGGACTGGAAAATAGACTTGTGCTATGTTGGATGATACCCAAGTTAAGCATATCTTTAACTTGTTTTTCGATTTCACTCTTCTGAAAATGTGGGTATCTATAGGGTTTGACATTAATTGGCTATGCTCCCTTCACCAAATGAATGCGATGTTATGTGTTTCTTAGAGGCGACAAGGATGAAGGTGCTTCAAAAATTGAGGCATATTTACCCAATAATGCATCCAATGCATTATTACTGGATGAAATGCCATGAAAATCAAATTGAAACTGAGCCGTCAATTGAAAACAAGAAATCACAGCATCCATTCGAACTAATTTCTTAAGTTGATTATGAGATATCTGGAAAATCATAGGATTTTCTTCACCTTTCAGTACTATAGAAGAACCATTGTAATAAAACTACATGGTTAATTAGCCATAATCAATAGTGACTGGCCCAAGTTTTTGTAACCATTGAACTCTTAGTACAAAATCAGCACCCTGAATAGGTAAAACATAAAATGCCTCCGTAAATTGAATTCTTTGAATATCCAATGATACACTTGGACACTGTCCTTCACATGCCAACTTGCTACCATTTCCTATCATAACATTGAAATTGACTGAGGGAATAACAGATAAACCCAAATATTTGATAATTCTTGATTGTGCAAAATTATGGGTACTACCCGAATCCACAAGTATAATGACATTTTTCCCATTAATCGTTCCCTTAAATCGAATAGTCTGAAGAGTAGGGTACCCCGACAGTGCATGATAGCTAATAGTTCCTTCATCCAAATCCTCAATTCTGGACTCATCCAAATCATTGTCCTGAATCTCCTCGTCTTCTTGTAGCAAAAAGAGAAATTTGGCTTTACATTTATGGAATTTATTATACTTTTCATCACAATGGAAACAAAGACCCTTTTCTCTTTTTTCTTGAAGTTCAGCTTGAGATAATTTTTTGATAGGTAAAGATGATTTAGAAATGGATGGATTTGTGAAAGTGGAAGAAGTTGATGGTTTCGAAAATTGTAAGGTGGAATTATTTGGAGAAAAAGAATGAGTTGAATCAGGGCAAGAAAAAATGGTTTAACAAAAGCATGATCTGCAAATTTTGATTCATGCATTCTAGCTAACCAAAATGCATGTGATAAAGAATTAGGTCTAGAAATTTGAGCTTCTTTCCTAATGTGTGATTTCAATCCAGAAACAAAGCAACTGATGAGAAAAGAATCAGGAATGCCAACCACTTGATTTGATAATGCAGTGAATTCTTTCTGATACTCTGCTACTGATCTTCTTTGAACTAATTTGGATAGGGCACCTTGAAAATCCTCATACTCCGAAGGGCCAAACTGAGTCTTCAAGGATTGTAAAAACTACTGCCATGAAGTCAATTGTTTATTCTGCTCTAACCACTGTAAAAATTGCAGAGCATCGCCCTCCATTGCAAAAGCAGCAATGTCCAATCTTCGTACCTCAGGTATTTTATGGAAATAAAGAACTTCTGAGTTTGATAAATCCTACCTAATACATCTTGACCCGAAAATTTAGGAATTTCTTGTTTAATGCCTTTCAACAAAGAGTCAGCTAATGAAGACGACGAATGAGATCCATCTGAGGATTCTTGATGTAAAACAGCCGTTGGATTCTCATTTTGATTCCTAATATTGTCAATTTTCTCTCCAAATTTCTGAATTGAATTATTGACATTATCATGAAGATCTTTAACTATTTGCTGCATCAAGACATTGGATTTCATTGATTCTTGCATTTGTGTCTGCATACCCTTCATCGTCTTAGCCAATGAATAGACCAAGGCTTGCAACTTAGTAAAATTCTTGAGAACGAGTGGAAGCCATGAATTCCCTACGATCAACAATGAAAGCACCAAATTGTTGGGTTGTAATACTCTCAAAGCCCAACCCACGAATTCACCCTCTCCTAACCCTCGCCACACACCAAACACACAATCAGATATCCTTCTACACTACGAAAACACCTCTTTTTCCTACTCTCAAACCCTGAGAAATTAGGGTTTCCTCACTTCACCTTCACTATCACAAAACAAGATATCAAGCTAAGTCCTAATATTCTCCTTCGTGTTTCACTTTCGTGTTCTCTCTATCTCACAGTTCTATTGAATTTTATGGTGCATTTTGCAGGTAAAGGGAGAAACACAAACAGAGGATTTTTCGAGCCAATCTAAGCTCCAATACGTACATAGATATCTCAAAGGGGGGTTAATACCTAATCCCTTTCAATTTCTATTTATATGTGTAGATGTACAGTTGTCCTATTGTTATTCTGTTACATTGCATTATGTTAGTCGGTTGAATCTAATCAACTACGCAACAAAATAGTTTCTCTATTTGTTTATTATGTAATCCTCCAATCTACGTGGTATTTTCCTCCATCTTGTACTCTGACGTGTAACAGTTTAGGAATCCTATAAACATTTAAATGACTTGTTTAGAGAATTTAGATTTCAAATCTCAAATTCAACTTAGTCAATTATTAATCTAGTTATGTCAACTTATCTAATTATTTCATATACTTTATTTGATTCATTTAATCTATCTAAACTTAATTTCTAATATATATCTCCAGTTATTCAAGTAGTGATTAAAGTAAGCTAAGTTTTGAGGACGAAACTTTTTGAAGGAGGGGAGAATGAAATAGCCCTACATTTCCTAAATTATATTTTATAAATGTGTTATTGAAATTATATATGATTTTGAAGTGAGATATATATACATGAACAATGTAATTAGTGCATGTGTGAATATGTGTCATTTTGTACATGTGTATGTGCAATTAAATTAATATTATTGTTTTTATGTATATTAATGTGTGCATAGTGTAATGAATGATTGTGTCTTTTGTGAATTAATATGTGTGTGCTACGTTTAGAATTATCAAAATAACTTTTAAATTTTCTTAAGAAATTGTTGATAGAATTTTACAAAGTTTAAACCTAATTTTTAACCTTAAATTAAACTCAAATGCATTCCAAATAAGCCAAATTAACCCTAAGTCAAACATACCCCTAAAGTCAAACTTTGGATAATTATTGATCTCAAATTTGATTAATCAGGGACTCTTTTTGGCAGCCCAATTTTCCATAAGAATTTCCTTCTCTATTCCTATTTCATCAAAACATAAGCCCTAAACCAAAAACCAAAATCAAGCTCTTGAAATCAATAATTTCACCAAGCCAAAGCCTATTCATGTAAGTTAAATGCAAGCATAATCTTTTGTTTTATTTCCTATCTTGTGTTTTGAATGTAAAATTTATGGTAGGATGAGTAAATGCTAACTGAGTTGATTGATTTATGTATTGATATATGATAGGTTGTGCTTTGTTATTGTGTGAGCTTAGTTAAGTGTTAGGGAAGTTGTAAGGAGTGTTGATGAGTAGTGAAGCTAAATTGAGTAGTTGAAGTGTGGAATTGAAGTGTAATTGGTATTTGAATGTTGTGGTTGGGTGTTTGATGAGTAGAAGTGGAGTTTGTATTGTTTAGATGGAGTTTAGAACATATAACAAGTTTTGAGAAGCTTAGAATAAGTTTGAAGAATTTTTTAAAAGAGTTGAAGTTTTAAAGAAAACAGGGGAAGTAAAATATTTTCAAATAGGCCTGTTTTTTAGTGTAAGCCGGCATCTAATGCTTCAACGCCACCAGCATAGAGGTAGTGTTGAAGGCGATAAGAACCTATTTTCTTAAAGCCGCTTGAAACGCTGCCGGCTTTTGCAAGGAAAGTTTTCCAGTGTTTATTTTTCAAAACGTACACCGGCTATTAAGGTTCCAATGTCGCCGGCTTATAAGTGGTGTGGAATGCAAATAGAATCAAAATCTTTAATGTCGGACTTAAAGCCGCCGCTGTAATATCCCATGTTGTCAGCATACATGGATACGCTGCCGGTGTTAGGGTTTCCATGAGCGTAGATCAACCCCATGGAACTCTTGAAAATTTTTGGAAATTTGGAGTTGTAGTCTACACCAGCTCAATGCCGTCGACGTAGACTGAAGGCTGTCGGCGTATCCTTAAACGCTGCCAGTGTTGGCAAGTGTTGAGTTTCAGTGTATTGTGCACCGGTTCAACTCCGCCGGCGTTGAAGGCCTACATGTCCCCTGCAGTTTTCATTTTCAAAACCTTTCTTCAATATTTCCTAAAGCTAGATATATGAATAATGGAATATTTGTTGAGTATTGTCTAAATGCTATATTATGACTTTGTAATAATTCATTTGAGTTTCTTTGATTAATTATGTTCGAAACTAGTTAATTAGTGCTTAAACTAAGTGGGAAATTCAATATTATCTTAAACAGTGATAGATTCTCGCTCGGCCAACCCCATTAGTTCTTGAGCTATTTCAGGTACGCGGTAACTTGCTTGTTTCTTTACTAGGATAAGCATCATTCAAAGTTACTCTAAAATTAAGAAATTTAATAATTGATTGCTGAGTGTCTTTTTACCGTTGAATATGGTTCGGAGAGCAGTAACCCTGCTCAGATTGGGGGCATGGTAGTTTTAGGAACTTAGACCACCCCTGTCATTTTGATATGACTTTCATAAGTGGTTTAGCGGGTAATCGATAGGGAATTTGGTATCAATATAACATTTGCTTATACTTGAAAGGATGTAATATAATTTAATTCAATGTTTATGGAAACACGTGAATTAAGTCATATTATGGATCGAGTTAAGTAAAGTCGAGAAACGGCTAGAAACCCTAAATGAGATTACTTAATTGTTATGGATAAATTTATCTAGGATGGTTTGAGTATTCGAGCTACTTATATCAACCCCCTGAGTATCGTGATGTGTTACTCAAGATCCCCTAGTATTACGAGCTACGCCGGAAGGTGGGGCTGCCTAGTCTATATGAACAGTAGGGATCACTCAGGGAGATGGACGTGATACTAGATCCTTGATGTTCGAACTTTGAATACTCCCATGATGTATGACTAACTAAAGATTGAATAATAAATTATTGGTCGTTACATTTTGCATTTAGCTTAAGCATGTGTGAATCACTTTGCATTTGTATTCGTTACTTGCGTACTAGGCCTTTGGCTCATATTTTAACCATTTCAGGTGATGAATCCGATGAGTTTTACACGAATATGGGGTATGGAACCGATTTCGAGGATTTTCTTGATGATTTGGAGTAATAGAGATGACCTTAGACTTGCTGGAATCCAACTTTTGTAATAGACTAGTTATGTTAGCCTTGTGGTTGTATTTAAAGTACTAGTTGGATTATATGTATAATTTTGTTAAGGCATGTAAGAAGCCTTTGGTTATAATGTGTATATATATATATATATATATATGTACTTAGTTATGTATGACTTGAGTTTATTTCTTAAGTAGGAAATATATTAATGGTGTAGTATGTTTTGTTAAAAGTTTTGAAAAACTATGGTTTCTATTATATTTACTATGTGGAATTAGACAAACAATTTCTCAAACACTTTCTTTTTAGACAACCTTATATATAATCCTACAGGTTATATGTGGTTGGAGAACTGTTATCGCCTATTTTAATTATAAGGGTGATAGCGGATCCTTACATGCCTATGCTAAGCAAAGAATCAAACATGTTACTACGTACTTGTGCTATGAAGAGAACCAATAGAAGTACTCAAATGAAGATCAGTAAAGGGACTCAAATGAGTATCTATCACTGCTACAAGGAAATTCAATTCAAATCAATATAAACACTTTAAATCATACAAAGAACATAACTAATTCTAGGCTTAACTCTCATGGGAATTCAAATGAATCCAAAGCAAGGTCATAACATATCATTTATATATCAAACAAACTCAAAAAATTATCACAAGACAAATTAACAAGCTAAAGGAATGGTTTGAAGAAGTTTTAAAAATAAAAACTACAGGGTTGGCGGCGTTCAGGCAGTGTTGTCTACACCAAAAATTCTACGCTTGCCAACTCTGACAGCATTAACATAAATGCCGACAGTGTTGTGATCTACATCAATGGCATTGAACTGGTGTAGACTGCAACTCAAATTTATCAAAATTTTCGAGATTTCCATAGGGTCGGTTCATGCCCGTGAATACCTCTAGCATCGGCAGTGTTGCTGTGTACACCGGTTGTGCTGACTTCTATGCCAGTGGCATTGAGACGGCGTACACTGCAATGCATATTTTCCAAAAAAATTGCAGATTCCCTATTTCAAAACAAAACTTTTACCCATTTTTCATTTTCCAAACTTCCTCCAAACACATTTCCAACACCGAACCTTAACCTATATGTATTCTAACTTCTTTTAGCACACAAAATCTTCACTTTCAACTCATCAAACATCTATATTTACCATTTTAAACAATTCTTCATTCAACCCTTCACTTACAAATTTAACTACTCAAAACCATTTTAACCCTACTCATTCCCAACTCCATTTATTCAACACTCGTTATTACCTATCTAGTATAGACCAACAGCTCATATATCATCAAAATCCTACTTCATCTCCAAATAGCACATGCAACTCCTCAAGAACTCATTTCAACATGCATATTCATGATAACATAAAACTCACATGTTTAGAGAAACTTGAACAAACAAATGAGTTTTCAAAAATACATAAACTTACCTTAGGAAGCTTTGGTTTGATGGAAAACACTAGAGCCTAAGACTTGTTCTTGTTAAGGTTATGGAGTGCAACACAAAGAGGGACAAAAGAGCAAAGTTTGAAAAAGAAGAAGAGGAAATTTGTATGGATTTTGGGTCTGTTTTGGAAAGTGCCTTTTTGATAAAAAAAAAAAAGGTTTATACTAATCCAAAAGTTAACTTTAGGAGTTGCAGTAAGGGCTTTAATTTTGCATGGGTTTGGGCTCATTTTTGGCCTAAAATTAATGAGTTTGGGCTTGGTTTCACGTCCAAAATTTCTACCATGTTTAGGAATACACATTGAGCATACTTAACTTGTCTTAAATAAATTTTTCCTGCACTTCATTACACTTACAATTCATAAACACAATATTTATTCACACTAAGATATTTTAATATTTAAATACATTAATACAACACATATATCATATACTAACACTAATCACATATATTATGTTCAAAATCATGCACAAATGCGTTAACACTCATGCGTAAAATATAAATTTGGGAATTGTGACTATTTCATGAGCATTTTTTAAAATGAATGTTTTGATGGTGTTTTTCTAATAAATGATTGTAATCAAAGAGAAAAGAAATAATTTAACAGACAATAGAGAACTATCTGTATATTGACTAAGTGATGGGATTTTTACTTATTGTCTAGTCAAATAGGATTTTAAAATAAGTTTGATGTAAATGGATAATTAATTTAATTTCTTATATGAGGTTAATTTCATGAACAGATGTTTGCCCCTGATATGTCCTCTAAGATGGCCTCTAACCTATCCTTTGTCTCTGTATAGATATCAAATATGAAAGGTATGTAGTGACGTACTTATTGTTTATTAGGATAGGTATTCCTAATGAACTAAAACTTAAAGACGGCTTAATAATTAATGAGTGTTGATTGTGCTTATGTCATTAATCAAGTCCAGAGAGTGGCAACCTTGTCCGAAGTTAGGCACGATAGTTAGGCGCTTAGACCACCTTTTACCATGATGTAATGAAAATTCATAAGTGGCTCAGCAGATAACTGATAAGGTAAATAGTATCGGTGTAACGTTTTCTTAAGCTTGGAGTGAAGTAACATGGTTTAGTTCACGTATATGGGACCAGTTGAACTAAACGATTTTATGGACTGAGATAAGTAAAGCTGTGTAATGGCTGTGAATCATAAATGAGGCTATTTTCTCTTTCTCGATTAGATACAAAAGATATAAGTGTCCAGGTTGCTTATATCAACCTCCTAAGAAGTTGCTATTACTTAGGACTCCCGGATTCTTAGAGATTGTTCCGAAGTATGAGTAATCTGTTATTGATTTGTTTACTTTAATTTAAAGATGATAACCTATTATTGCTACAATGCACTAGTTTAAGCTTGTGTGTCATCTTATGTGTGCTTGTGTTACTGTTATACTGTTCTTCGACTCATTATTCTCTTTTTCCAAGTATCGATTGGATGATGATGGTGATGTTGATGATGATGATTGAATCAGGAACATGGGATGACTTGGAGAGAACTTGTTGAAAAGTAAAGTGGGTTAGGACCATGGTTTATATTTTATTTTATTAAAGAACTAGATTTATCTTTTCTAAAGTGGTTTTATTTAAGGGCCTAGTGAAGGCCATGTTTTATAATGAGCTTTTAAAGTTTTGTTTACCATCAAGAAAGGTATATGATTTACCTAGTGATATGGTTTTGTTTTAAAAATTGATATACTCATATAAGTGGAAGCTAGAAATGCTTTTATAAAGTTTGTTTTCTTGTTACAAATATAGCTATCTCTAGAATCTAACTAAATAATTTCAAAATTTACAACCGACTAGCAATGTCCCTGATAAGTAATCTTTTAAAGAAGCCTGTACGTGTAATACTTTAGGTATTATGTGGCTGGGGGATTGTCATGCCTGAATTTTAGATGTAGGATATGCCGAGTCCTTACAATCAAGGTTAGAAAAAGAAATAAGAAGTGACAATCAAGCTTTAAGTAGGTTCATTAGCTACAAAAAGAAGGAATAGAAAAAAAAAGTCAAGTAGTTAGGATTGGCCAAACATGTAAGTTATGTAATTTTCTTATTTTGATGATTGTTTATGCATGTATTTGATGAATTGATGTCAGTCAAATAGGATTCAAGATGAAACTTGTAAGCTTGTAATATAAGAACTCATAGGCTAAAAATTAAATGAGATCATGCATGTTCGAACTAGGATTGAGATGATATATGAAGTAAAAATGAATATAGGTGTTATCAATGATGATTCTAAGCTTGTATGTTGAGTATAAGATGTTGAAAAATGATATAAAACAAGTAGTAAAATAGGTTGAGTTTTTGAAGTATAAGAGCAAAGCAAAGAGCATGGGGAGAACATGAGAGATTGCATTAAGTCATGCCCCTTGGATTTTCTAAATAAATGAAAATTTAACACACGAGAAGAAACATGGCTCAACCCATCCAACCGTGCTTCTCTCTATTTCATTTTACAAACATATTCCCAGAACAACATGGCTAAAACATGGCATCTCTTATTTCCCTGTGTTCCTTTCTGTTTCTTGCATATGTGTTTTACATGTTAGGAGAAACATGACAAGAACATGGCTAAATGTATCTCACCGTGCTTCTCGATGATCTTTGAACATTTAACATAATTTATGGAACACGATTGGAATATGGCTTGATGTATTAGTCGTGCTTCTTCATATCCATGTGCACGAGGTGAAACACGGCTTTTGTTTCCACCCGTGTTCTTCATAAAAATTCAAAAATGAAATAAATGAATAGTGAATAATAGATATGATAAGTTTATTTGTATAATTAGGAATGAATTAAGTTAAGTTAAATTAACGAACGAATTAATAGGTTTAGTAATTAATTTGAGTTAACATAGTTTCTAAGTATAAAATGACCTTAGTAAATAATCTTAAGTTCAACATAGCTTAATGAACCTTAACGAGTTAAAAAAAAATTAGACCTATTAAGTTTAAATCTACTTGGTTAAGTTAAGTCAATGCAAATGTAACTTGAAGTGTAGAGTGATTTAATAAACTTAAGCGAATATAAATCTTTGTTGTAAAATGAATTAGTTAATAGATTAAACTCAACTTGACCTAATAAATTTTAGTAAGCTAAAATGAATTAGATTGATCAAGTCTAAGCAACTTGGTTAAGACTGAATTAATATAGACATAATTTATAATTAGCTTAGATAATAGAAATACGATATATTATGATAAATCAATAAACAATATAAGGAGTATGATGTTTCTAAAATATGATAGACCAAAACTAGGTTAATTAAAATAATTTGATAGACAACGGAGAACTGTCCATATCTTGGTAGGGCGAGCTTCACAGTAATGGCAAGTTTCCTATTTTCATGTCTAATCAAATGAAACCATGAAATGAATGTTTAGAATAAAATTTGATGTAAGTTAATAAATAATTGAATTGTTTATATAATTTAATCTTTGAATAGATGTTTGAGTTTGGCTTCTGCTTCTTTAAGACTATCTTCTCATCTCCACCAGGTTTTAGATAAGGTATACAGTAACTTATGTATTGTTTGTATAGGGTAAGCATTCCTATACAACCTTGTTTGAAGTAGGGCACGGTAGTTAGGCGCTTAGGCCACCCTCTTCCATGATGCAATGGCAATTCATAAGTGGCTCTGTAGGTAGCCAATAGAGCAAACAGTATCGAAATAACGTCTACTTAGGCTCGAAGAGAAGTAATATAGTATGGCTCACGTTTATGGGACTGGTTGAGCCATATTATATTATGGAATGAGATAAGTAGAGAATGAGATAAGTAGAGATGTGTAATGGCTGTAAACACTAGATAAAGTTATTTTTCTCTTTTTCAGTCAGATAGAGGAGATATAAGTATCCGGACTGCTTATATCAACCCCTTGAGCAGTTGTTTTTACTCAGGACTTTTAGATTCCCAAAGGCTTGTTTTGGAGTGTGAGTACTCCAATGTTACTTGATTCAATTTAATTTAAAATAATAAATTGTTGTTTATTGCATTATATTAGTATAAGCTTGTGTGTCATCTCACGTGTGCTTGTGCTACTGTTGTACTAAGCTTCTGCTCATTATTCTCTCTTTCCAGGTGTTGATTGAATGTTGATGATGAGGTTAATGATCTAATGATGATGATGGTTGAAATGAGGAGAGTTTGTTAAAGAATGAGATGAGTTAGGATCGTTGGATTTTATTTTATTTAGAAAATTAGATTTATATCTTTTTAAGTTTGTTGCTTTCTTTAAGGGTCTGATGGACCCATATGTTTTGTAATAAGCTCTTAAAGCTTTGTTTACCATCATGAAAGGTATAGGTGATACCTAATGGTATGGTTTTTGTTTATAAAAGTTTGTTTTTACTACTATTAAATCTAGTTGTTTCCAGAATCTAATTAAATGATTTGATAAAATTAAAATTGAGTAGCAATATTCATGATAAACATATCATTTAGGGAAGCCTGAGCATGTAATACTTAAGGTGTTATACGTGGTTGGGGATTTGACATGTCTAAATTTTTTATGTAGGACATGTTGGGTCCTCATAGATTATGTATTTATATTTTTTAAGAATGAGTTATATATATAACTTACCCTTATATATATATAAAATAAGTAAACTATATAACTTACATATATATATATATAACTTATAATGTACATTTTATATAAATCATTTATGTAAAATATTATGTATAACTTATCTATATGAAATATATATTTTTTACTTACAAATTATATATACAAGTTATGAATTATAATTTATATATACAACTTAGATATTTTATCAATGCACACTATTTTTTCATATGTAATTCTATAATGCATATATGTAACATATATAATCCACGTATATTACTTATAAGTTTTGTATAAGTTATAACTTATATGTGTCGTTGTAGAACATATAGTGTCATTATAGAACATAAATTATGTGCTATATATATATATATATATATATATGTTATATTTAATGTGCATTGTAGATTTGTACATGATTTACTAAATCTTAACAATGAAGTAAATAAAGAATGATACAATTGTATCTAAAAATGAGGGTTTTGTGTACTGTTATGATATATTTATCAATGACTAAATTTACTAGGGGTAAAATAATAACATCCTTTGAATTTTGATTTCCATTGGATAGGGAATAGAGAGGTAATAAAAAAAACCATATGGTAGGCGTTTTTTTTTCAATCCCTCTGCACAAGGAATAGAAAGATTATCAGTACTAAATATATCTAGTTCATTTGTGCAAGTATACAAGGAAATAAAATGATTCCTAGGAATAATTATTCTATTCCCCTTCTATTATCTCCAAGTAAACGGTGTCATACCTCCATGGGGTACCTTATTTGTAACTATGAACCATGTAACTAACTGAATCCTTAAAAATTGTACGTGATCATTATACAGCTAATATGCCCCGTGGTGTGGAAAGATATAACAGGATCGAAGGTTTTTTTTTAAAAAGAGAGATATTGTATGCATATAAGACATATGTAAGAATAATTACAAAACGTCCAAAGTCATTACATAAAAGTTACAAACTTTGTCTTAAAGGGCTTCTTAAGCTTACAACATTGGAATATCAAAAGATTACATCTCACAAACATCTACTATTACAAATATTGGTCTCTAATTTCTATTACAAATCTTTTCCTCCAAACTCCAACACATAAATAAAGTCTTCTTTCTCCCAAAACCATAGATATATCATCCGCTATTTATACTAATCCTATCCTTGTTCTTGATCTTGGTCATCTTACTTATAAACTTGTAAACATTAGTCTAAGGAGTGTGAGCATAAAAAGATCAGTGACTAGCAAAATCTTAACACGATTTTTCAATCATTAAACAAAGTTTAGTTAGCAAACTTATGCAATGAATCAATTAAAAATATGCAACACACATGGTTTGAGTGATCAAAATCCAAAACTATGGAGATTTACGCCCTCTCTAGGAGTTGAATGATCAGTTAAGTAATCTCTTTTCAAACTTATTTATTATTTGTAAATAATATGATAAATAATCTCCTCTTCATTTAAAACTTGGAAACCCACTAAGTATTAATACTCTACAACCAACTCCAATACAGATGACCTTCTTCATCTTCTACTTAATTCCTGTGAAGCTGACAACCCTATGGTTGTTACCAGATTCACTGGACTCATCAAGTGTTACCATAAAATCGAAATATTAATACGTGACATGAATACCATGCTAATGTAAATATGATGTCTTGTAATGCATGTCAATTTAAGTTTGAGGTCCCATAAACTTTATTACATATTACTTGGTGATCATTTCAATTTCAAACACTCATCAATCTACACAATCACTATCAACTAATGAGTTATCACTTTAAATATAAGAGTTCATCACTCATTCATACAACATATAACATGCAAAGTTCCCATTCCCATGCATTTTGTCATTTTCAATTACATTTAAGATAATATTCAACTACCTGACAATTACAAACAAAGAGAGAGAATCTGATTACTCACCGACGCATCTCAGTTAGTCGTCGTAGTAATAAGTCGGAAAGTCTAAATCTTGAATAGTAGATCCCAACATCTAATTTCAGCTCGCCTAACACCTAGAGAGAGCAAGGAAAACTTACGGGCAACATAGCAGTTGTTTCATGGTCCGAGTGTCTGGAAGGGTTCCTTTCCGTTTGACCTTGCCTACCATAGACTACAAAACAAATTTCAATCTAAACATAATAGTTTGAATTTGTTTGAATTATTAACATAATAGCCTATTGCAATTGAAATAGGAAGGACCTTATCCAAGAGAAAGTAGCTCGCCTTCATCATAACATGAAGTTGGCACATAGAAATTTGAACAATGTTGAATTGGAGTTTCCAACATCTCATGTGGCCCAGCTGTGACACTAAGGGGGTCTCCACAAGTTAGCCTGTACATAAATTGGTCAAAACATAGACAGAAAGTAAATTATTTCCTTATGTTTCTCGCATATGTAGTACATAATGAATCTTCAATATGTAAAAAGATTAAATATACTAGTTAATGGAGTAAATATACTACTCAAGAAATAACAAAACAAATAATTTCAATATCAAATTACCTCTGCTATGGGATTGGAATCGTCAGGGGGTTAGCCTGGAGAGGTTATTGACAAATTCTACAGCGATTCCACAACCTCAGCAGCTGTGATGGTCAAGGACAAATACAATTCATATATTCTTTCCCCATCTAGTGCAAGTAACTAGACTAAAAGAAACAACAAGGGTTTCATGCTAATCCAAAGTCACACTCCAAATTATCACTATCATACTTAAAAACCAAGGCAGATTAATGGTGCATTTTCTTGATATGTTTCGTGACATTTTTGTAATGGTTGTTATAAAAGATTATATACAGTACTAAATATCAACACTGGTAATAAAAAGAAGTGGCTGGAAGCTGGGGTTAAAGTTAACTGATCAAGAATAGTTCATTTTTCCATATTTCCACTAATGAATTTCACATGCATACATCCACGCACATATTTCACCTTTAATAAACATAACCATATCTATAAGAGAAATGCATCAAAATCTTCCAAAGCAAAGACATATTCAAATAAATGATAACATTTAGAACTAGTTTCTTCAATTGTGAATGATCACACGACTACAAGAAGCACACAACCATTGTTACTCTTGCAACATTAAACACACACACACACACACAAAAAGAAGAAGGTACAAACGAAAGAAAAGTTCTTGAAGACAAAAGGTTCCATCTTGCCGCATAAACTGCAACCTTGTACTTAACATACACTGCTTAGTGAAAGCACAAGATCAACATACCCTGTACGTAACAACCTCAACCAGAAGCCAAAAACAAGGACCTAAAAAAAAAAAAAAAACTCAAAAGAAGAAAGTGACGGAAGTGGAAGGGTATGGTTGGAGGGAGAAGAACCTGGAAAAGGTTCCATGGAGAAGAGACGATCGAAGAGGTTAGAGTAGTGAAAACTTGTGGAGGGTTTTCGAGTTTTGTGTTGTTTTGTAGCTGAGCGGTGAAATTGAAATAA
Source organism: Combretum micranthum (assembly GCA_024138025.1). Taxonomy (NCBI): domain Eukaryota; kingdom Viridiplantae; phylum Streptophyta; class Magnoliopsida; order Myrtales; family Combretaceae; genus Combretum; species Combretum micranthum. The sequence goes on along the minus strand of JAMXBD010000015.1, from coordinate 463,376 downwards.
TCTAATTTATGTAATAATTTAATTTTCATGTAAATATAATATTAGTTCTAAATATTAAGTTTGAAGTAATTTTGATACATGAAAATAAATGTGTAGAAATAGGTTTGATATATTATATTTATTAATGTAAATTATTGATGTATGTGAGTATGTGTAATGAGATTAATGTTATTGTTTTATATATATTAATGTATGTATAGTATAATTAATGTTTGTGTCTCTTATGAATTAATATATATATGTTATGATTAAATTTATCAAAACAACTTTTGAATTGCCTAAGAATTTGTTAGCAAAATTTTTTTCAAGAAGTTAAGCCATTTTCAAGCTTAAATTAAATTCAAATTAGTTCCAAATTAAGCCAAATTAAGCCTAACTCATATATACCCCAAAAGTTAAACTTAGGATAAATATAAGTCCCAAATTTAATCAAATAAAGCCTCTTTTGGCAGCCCGCAAATTTCATACGAATTTTTCACTTTTCTTTTTCTTCTCTTGTCCTTCTATCTTCAAACCATAAGCCCTAAACCTTAGCCAAAAACAAGTTCTTGGATTCAACAATTTCTCCAAGCCAAAGCCTCTTCATGTAAGTTAATGCAAGAGAAAACTCTTGGTTATTCTTTCTTGTAATATAGGTGTAGAATCAATGTTAGGATGAGTTTATTGTCATGTGACTTTGAATGGTTTTATGTATTGATAAATGTTAGATTGTGTTCTATTGTTATATGAACTTGTTATATGTGTTATGAAAGTAGTAAGAAGTGTTGGTGAGGATTGAAGTTGATTTGAGTAGTTAAGTTTGAAGTGAAGAGTAGGAGAGGGTTTGATGTGAATGAAGTAGTTTGAAGTTTTGATATGATGTTCAAAGTTGCTAGGATTGGTTAATGTGGATAGAAGATAGTCTATGAAGCTAAATATGTATTTGAAGAATGATTAAAAGTGTTATATGTTATTAATTTTCAAAGTGCAAAAAAGAGAAAATAAACACTTTTCAAGCAGGTTTGTTTTTTAGCATACACCGGCATCTGGTACTTCAACGCCGTTGGCGTAGAGTCGATGTTGAATGTGATTAGAACCGATTTTTCTAACGTTGCTTAAAATGCTGCCGACTTTTGTAAAGAAATTGGCCATCGTTTATTTTCCAAATCGTACATCGCCATTAAGCCTTCAACGCCGTCGGCCTTCAATCGTGTTGAATGCGAACATAATCGATTTTCTTAACGTCAGGCTTAACGCTGCAGGTGTTCAGCTCAATTTTGCCTGTGTAAATAGGCCATATCCCTCAGTTTTACAAATTCAACATTCTTCAATTGTCATTCTTTACTTCATATATAGTCTTCTAATGAATTATAAGCTATATAAAGATGTTTTAAGTATGAATTAAATGATAAAACTATATTTTAAGTTTATTGAATCTCTTTGTATAGTTAACTTAGGATTGTGTTATATATATATATATATATATATTTTCTACGTTCGATTATTGATTTGTTTTGATATTTCTTATTTCAGTTAAAGGTTCTTCAGTTAATTCCCCTCCGAGTAAATATAGTAACAAACTATTGGGAATAGGTACGTAGTAGCTTGCTTGTTGTATGCTAGGAATAGGCATTACTAAAATTGATTTAATTCGATTTGGCTTAATACTTTGATCAACTGGATGTCTATTACGTTGTTTAATTTGGTCCGAGAAGCAGTAAACCTATCATGATGCAATGACGTGTTAGTTAGGCGCTTAACCTAACTCATGATGCAATGACTTTACCATGATGCAATGGTACGCTATGATGCAATATCTATTTGTTTTTGGTTAAGCGGATGGCCGATGGGGATAATAGTATCCGAGTAACGTTTGCTTAAACTTAGGGGGAAATGTCATGGTTTAGTTCAAAGTTTATGGGAACTTGTGAACTAGTTTCATGTTGTGGACTGAGTTTAAGTAAAGTTGCGCAACAGCTTTTAAGCCCTAAATGAAGCTATTTCTTTATAGAATAGATATAGGAGATATAAGTATTCGGACTGCTTGTATCAACCCCCTGAGCAGCTGCTGTTACTCAGGACCCTAAATTCCCATAGCGTGATTCCAGAGTTTGAATACCCTACTGTTGTTTTGTTAAAAGAAAACTTAACAAGATAATGACTTGATCGTTGATGCATTTCATTTGAATTAAGTTTGCTTGACAAATTGTTTTTGTATTTGTTATTGCGTACTGGGCCTTTGGCTCACTTTTGTTGCTTTGCAGGTAATGAAGATGAGTTGTATGATGATCTAGGATACGGGTCTGATTTTGAGAGGTTTATAGACGAGTGAGACAAGTAGGACTCGAATGCCCTTGGATTTGGGAGAAGCTTTTGTCTAAAGCATAATTCTCTGTATAGGAGGTTTGTTAAATAAGTCTAAGTTGTAAAAAACCTTAAGATCTCTTTGGGTTATCTTTTATACCAAGAACAACTTGTAATTTTGTAGTGTCTTATATTGACACTAAACTTTGTACATATAATGTATATATGTATGGATTGCTTTAATTAGCAATCTTCTTTTGTTTAAAAATCCTTTATAAAATGTTGGTAGACTTAATTAAACAATTTTTATAAACTGTTAGTTTTAGAACAACCTTACATATAATGTGAAAATGTTAAATGTGGTTGGGAACTCGGTACTCTAAATCTCATGATTTAGTGGGTTGGGTCTTTATAAAAATAAATGGGGTTTATGAGTTTTGTGGAAAAACAGTAAGGGGGTTTATAGTTGAAGCCAAAATCACCTACTTCTAGTCTTAAAGAAATTATTATGTTTTAGTTTGTTATTTTATGTTGCTATTACTATTAATATTATGCATGAAATTATTAAACTTATTTTTGCTCAAAGACATTAAATATTTTCTTGAGTTTAGGAAAAAAATTGTATTTAAGAAAATCTCATAAATCCGAACTTTTATATATATTTCTATAAATACTGCAATTAAAATCATGTCCTGAAAAATAAGATCTCAATTTAGTTAGAGTACATAGTTGTCCAATTATATAAATATTAAAATCACATTTTCATGGCATGATTTCAAATGCCACTTTTTGGGGATTTTTTAAAATATATATTTTTTGTTTTATCCATTTTTTTAAAAAGAAAACAAGTTTTAATTTTTTTTATATCTATATTATTCATTAAAGAAGAAATTTTAGTGTTGCATAAATAAATATTATATTAAGTAATTTAGGACTTGTTTAATTTTTTTTTTTGTCTTATTTCTTAACAAACATATTCACTTGAGTGAATAAGACACTAAACAAATAAAAATAAGATGAGTTAAATAGAAATAATCCAACAAACCAAATATCAAGTAGTTTATGTCTTTGCTTGGAAAGGCCAATGGAAACAAGTATTCACTACATCTGAGCAATATATAAAAGCATAAGCACATAGTTTAAACGGAATTCAAACTTTAAATTGTTATTTAAAAAAAAAAACTTAGTAAGTCAAACTCAAGCTTTAAAAAAAAAAAAAAGAAAAAACATGATGCTCCAAAAATATATAGTTTCAAACAAGTCTAGTTTAAATTTAAGTACAGCTCGTTTAGTAAATCCTAAACTTTTAATAGGAGCTAAACTTTTAAATCGCATATCTTGCCTCAGCTTATTTATACTTGAGTTTAGCCATAAAGTTAATTTTTACTACAATCTTTGGCATACTCATGGAATGTAGGGCTAGGGATTTTATATTAACTATAATAAAGACATTTAATATCAACTCTTGAAACACTAACTTTTGTTTATATCACTTTTAAATCTTTGTTTTTATAAAACAACTAAGATACTAATCTACTTAAAACTATATTACATCCATCTATATATTAAGGTCTTTTAATGCATTAGCACCTTCTCAAACCCTTGTCAAAAGTCATGCTTGGGATAAAAAAAAATAACTATCTTATCTACTCGAAGAATAAAGTGCTAAAGGTTAAGCACAAAGTTTGGTATAATAGTCACAAAAAAAAAAACAAACACATATGGCATGCAAAGAGAATCATATGCATATAAGGTTGTAAACAAGCAGGTCGAGTCGAATTGAGTTTTTTAAGGCTCATTTGTTTAAAAATTACCAAGTTAGAGTTTAAGCTAAGATTTTTATCAAGCCTAAAATTTAAACTTGATCTTGACTTGCTTAGATAAATGAGCTTTATTTCAAGTTTGATAAGAGCTAGGCTTCTTATTGAGCTTAAAACTTAAACTTGAGCTCGACTTATTTTAATAAATGAGATATACTTTGAGCTCGAGCTAAGCAGAGTCAGGCAAGCCTTTTATTCATCTTAAAATTTTAGCTAAAGATCAGCTTAATTAGATGAATGAGTTTTATTTTGAGTGTGAACTTGGTTTGTTTTCCATTTAAATTTTCTATATTTTGATTTTTTTATACCCTAAAAAATAATAAGAGCCACAATATATATACATATATAAATTTAGAAATTAATTTTTTATTTTAATTATATATTTATATATAATCGTACAATATAAAATTCATAGGTCTACTAATAAGCTTGTTTACGAACTTGTTAACAAGCTTGCTCGTGAGCTTGTTAATGAGTCTGCTCATGAGTTTAAACAAGCCTGCTCACAAGCTGACTTGTGAGCTTAAATCAAAGCTCAAGCTTCAACTTGTTTAGTCAAATGAATTTTATTTTGAGCTCAAATTTGGCTTATTTACTAATTGAACTTAAGCTAAGTTGAGATTAAAGTGAGCCAAGCTTAAATAGTTCATGATTAATTTAGTTTATTTGCAGCTCTACATATACATAATGTTAATACAGTAGTGGCAAGAATTAATTATCTTTTCTAGACATGGCAAATGACACTATATTGAAGTCACAAGACTTGAACTAACTTAGACTCTATAAACATATAAAATATATATATACACTTAATCATGATGAGGGCTTATAGACCCCATCACGTACACACAACTAATTGTCCTATTCTATCTTCGTCATTGGTATAAACCATAATGTAATGGGTCTATTGCATCCTATGATAATGACATCTTATACCACTAGTGTAACCAAATACAATTTTGTTCCATATTACCAACCTATATCATAATAATAACTAGTCAGAAACCTACTTATAGTGCAATGAAATACAATTGAATTGTTACTTTTAGTACCTCAGAAATCTCAATACTGTAAGCTTCATTCAATAAATCAAGTAATAGTTTCAATAGCTTTAAATTCATCTCATTCTCTAACCTATATGGAAAGTAGCACACAATTATACACACGTACTTAGGGCTATGCTCAAATCTAAAGATAATCAAAGAGGAACACCACTCATAGAAATCAAACATACCACAAAGTGTTAAAACCTTGATTATGCTAAGGATTTATAAATCTTAAGCTCAAAGTTCGAAATTTGATTTCTTGCTCGGTCAATCAACTAATTACTAAAACAAATAGATCATAAATTTACAAAAGCTAACTTGATCAACCTACAGGTAAAGTAGCTTAACTTGGTTGCACTACTGTGATTGACATTGAAATTGAGCTAATTGATTGAGAACAAGGAAATTAGGCTAACACTTCTTCTCTTCAACCAGATAAGTGTGTTTAACTACCTTGAAGCCTTAATTTGTTTTACACAATGCACGTCTTCATCTTGCATCACCTAAAACCTTAATTAGGTTTACTTTTACCAACAACAAGGAAAAAAATGGTAAAGAGAAGATGATGACATACCTTGAGATGGTAAGGAAATATGCACTAATCATAAGGAAAGAAAGAGAAGAAGCACCACTAGAGAGAATAGAGTTTGGCAACATTTATGTTAAGGTAACATGGAAATTTGAGAAATAAGAGGGAGTTATAAGCTTATGGGGTCCGATTATATAGTAAGGAAAGGAAGGTGTTAAATTAGAAAAGAATATGAAAATGGAAATTACTGATTACTTGTAATTTTAAAATTTTTTCTAGGTTAAACTAGTAAACTATCAAATTTAAACTAAAAGAGATAATTATATAAGTCTAAAAGGCCTAGTTGGTTTATTTTATTTTTGTCTCATCGATATTTTTTTGGTGTCGACTTAAGTTGTCATATTTATAAAGAAACAGATGTATGAAGATAAAAGTATCTATACACCCCTCTTTTAAAATCAAATATTTAATAAGTCCCTATAAAGTTGGATTCATTTATCTTTTATTCATATACTAATTAAATATCTCATTTCCAATACATAAAATGAACTTTTAAATATTTTCTTTACCTAAGTAATTTTTCACATTCTAATTGCTACTTCAAATCACTACATCTAACTTAATTATTAAAATAGGAATAGACAACACATAAATAACATACTTTTTTAAATACTAGGCTTTTAATAGTTGCAAATCAAATACAAATAATATAAGATTAAAAAAAAAAAAGAAAGTTGAAATAGGCATGAATGTATTTGCCTAGTTGACTTATCTTTATGGCTTGTTATATCTTGTTGATACCGGCTAAAAAGCATGTAATTAGGCACCACACTTATAGATATATGGAATAATGATGCAAATGGTACATGAACTTTGAAAAAAAAATGCAATTAGGTACCTAAAATTTGAAATTGATCAATTTAGTATCTAGAATACCATAGCACCATGGAAGGACACTGAGCAACATTTCGCCAAAATAGACAATACCTTAATGAGCGGAGTTCCAAGTCATTATAAAAAGTACCTTCATGATATCAATTAGCATACACGAATTTTTTTTTGTACAAAATTGATCAATTTCAAAATTCAAGTACTAAATTGATTAACTTCGATATCTAGGTATCTAATTGCATATTTTGCTAAAGTTCTGATATCATTTGCGACATTTACCCTTTTTATTAGTTTTTTAAAATTGACAATAGGAAAAAGAAGCAAGTTTCAATATATGTATATATAAATATATATATATATATATGATTCTTCTTTACATCGGTCACTTTTCACATAAATATCAGTCACTTTTATTAGTACTTTTGGTTAACGATTTAGTTATACTAAACATTATAAATTGCAAATAAGAAAAGCCCATCCAAACATCATATTTTAAATATTTATTTTGATCATGTTAAAGTAAATGGTTAATGTCATATTTAGTATATGAACTTTCCTAAATATATAGTTGTTTACCTTAACTTTAAACTAGTCAATTTAATACGTTATCAAAATTTTAAATATCTATTTTTATGATCATAAAATAAAGGGTTAATCTCACATTTTGTAGATGAACTTTCTTTAAATATACAATTAACTATCTAGACTTTAAACTAGTTAATTCAATACTTGATCAAAGTTTTTGTGTTCATTAATATTACCTCAACTGAAAGAGTTAACCTTTTTCGCTAAGTTAAGAGTCTTAGAAAATGGAGAAGTGATGCATGCCAAGTGTCTAATAAAAACTTGAAGATCAAACAATCAAGTATGCAGATTCACACATACATTGAATTTTTTGAGAGTTAATTTACTTATTTCATTGTTTAATTTGAAATCACGTGTATCAATTTGCTTATTTAATTGTCTATTATTTAAGTTTTGATAGGAATCATGAAGGAAAAATTATGCACCAGTGGAGATTACGCCCACTATGTTGGCTGTGATCTTGGCCATGATGAAGAATACGGCCATGATCAAGGACGTTTTCACGCCATCATCGGAAAAGTTGGAGACCAGAGGGGATAACGGGGGCCATCACGGTAGTGACGTCAGCAATAACTAGACACATGATGGCCATGGCTAGTTTATTTGAGAAGAAGAATTGATCTCGAGTAGATCATGGCCCATGTTACAGCCGTGATCAATAGAGTGACACCCTCCCCTATTTTGGGCTATTAAAAACTATTTGTTTCCTATTTTATTTGTTTAGGAGGAAGTTTAAAAGTTTTTAGTTTTTGCCATCTTTTTGACAATTTGATATCTTTGTAATTGTTGAATTTGGTTCTTGAATGAATTTGAGGGTTTTCTCAACATCATATCAATTGATTAATATAACTATTTTGATCTTTTCTTGGTGCATAATATCTTAGGAAAGAATCGTTCATATCCTTTATTTTCTATTTTTATTAAAAACTACAAAATCATAATAAAAAAAAAACGCTTTATTTTGTGAGAGAAATCCACTGGGTAATTCTAACTCAGATCCTTTCTGTATCAAGTTTGTTGTTGGCCACCTGATACATGTCATTTCCTCATCCATTGGGAATTCTAGCTCAGCATACATTATTAACTTTATTAGCTAAAGTAATAGTAATTAACACGAAAACTTTTATGAAGTATTAAATTCACCACTTTAAAGTTTAGATTGTATGTTGATATCTTATAATTCATATAAGGGTTAATGTCACAAATTATACCTGACATTTGACAAAATATATAATTAGATATCTGAAGTTTGAAATTAATCAATTCAATGAATAAACTTTAAAATTGACAAATTTAGTTCATGAAAGAACTTTTCGTGCACATTAATAGTATCTCTACTAAGTTCTTTCAAATACAAAATTGATCAATTTCAAAATTTTCTAGATAATAAATTGATTAATTTTAAAATTTAGGTACTAAATTGATCATTTTCACAGTTTAGATACTTAATTATATATTTTGTCAAAGTTCAAGTATAATTTTTAACATTATCCCTTCATATAATTCTTTTTAGAGAAAACATTCAACTCAATAAAATCACTTCAAGTAACAATTCACTCTCAAACTAATAGAGAATGCATTGCTCTACCTCAAATTGATAGTCTAAGCTCAAACCTTAGTAGTGCTTCACTAGGATTGAGTTTAGAGTGTTAACCCTTTTATTTTTTCACCTTTTTTCTTTCCTTTTAGATTACCTTAAGAACATGTTTTCCTCTCCTTAGTCATGTGGCCCAAAGAAGCTCCTTTATTTTCTTTTCTATTTTCCTTTATATGTACATAGATAGATGTACTCTTAATTATTTTAGGGATAATATCACAAATGATATCTAAATTTTGAAAAAATATACAATTAGGTATCTAAACTTTAAAATTGATTAATTCAGTATATGAATTTTGAAATTGATCAATTTAGTACCTGAAAGACTTTAAGATATATCGATTTATTATCTGAAAGAATATGATAGAAATACTGTTGTTGTGCATAAAAAGTTCTTTCAACTATCAAATTGGTCAATTTTAAAATTTAGGTATTAAATTAATTAATTTTAAAGTTCATGTATCTAATTATATATTTTGTCAAAGTTCAAATATAATAATTATTAGTCATCTTATTATATATAAATATATATTCTTTGCCATTCAACAATTTATTTCTCATCTCACAACATCATGCACGAAGTTTGACTATGAAAAGATGTAGCATTTCCATAATCATTTCTTGCCATAGTCTATATTATGGTAGCTTTGGACCTTAGTCTATCTCTTGAGCTATTTTAAAAGTTAGCAAACATTGTGTGTCATAATTTCTTAATATTATTGTTTATTCATCAATCTTATATTATTGAGTGACTGGTTTGATAGGAATGATACATATTAATATGAACTCATATTCCAAAATGGAAGTGGATTTAGATAGTTCAGATATGACTCTACCAAGAATTTATCAATATTTTGTTGACGCTTGCAAGGAAAAACTTGTGAAGTTTGATGAATAACAAGTTGCTTTTGTCCCAAGAAAGACAAACGCAGCAGTTGACCAACTAGGAAGAAGATGTTGAGGAAATAATTTGTTTTGTTGCCCTTTTACTGTGTGCCAAAGACTTGATGCATTGTTATATCAGACAACACGCATTATTAGGTTGAAGTCCTGCTCCCCTCAATATTAGGAATAATGATAAAAATTGTATCAGAATTTTTATAAAAAGAATAATTAGATACTTATTTTGGTTTTTTACAGCTTAGTATCTAAACAAAATTTTTATTAATTTTTTTCATATATGAAGTTTAGTTTTAATAATTTTGATGCCTAAACAAACTTTTTACGGACTTTTTTCATACCTCATTGAACTTGTTTTAGGTATAAAAAAAAACACAAAAAATTTACTTATGTATCAAAATTGTTAAAACCAAATATCAAGTACGAAAAAAGTTAATCAAAACTTTGTTTAAGTATCAAATTGTTTAAAATCAAATTTTAAATACTTGATTATTCTTTTTGTAAAAATTCAAGTATCATTTTTTTCATTATCTCTATATTTTTACATGATGTTAATGCCAGTAATTATTGATTCCAGGTAGTCATGAATGGACACTCACCTTCCCCTATTCTAAAACTTTGAAATAAGGGCAAAACAGTAAACAACACCAAATAACTTTAATAACTATAACGTGTTGTTTTCCTTCTCAAATGTGGATGATGAAAAAAGCTTAACCTGAAAATTTACATGAACATAAGAAGACACATGATTATGACAGTGGACGAATATTGAGAGTAGTACAAATCGACCAAGGCTTGATTAAAATCAAACTAGATGATTAATCCAGTTAACCAATTGAAAAACCTAGATCAGTAATTATAACATAGATCTAGATAAAAGAAATCATTTAAATAGTAATAATAAGGATTAAAAGTAAATATAAAAATAATAATAATAATAAGGATTAAAAGCAAATATAAAATTTCGCATGTCCTTGGATCTTTATATTCTTTTAACTCTATGTCAGCTCCTTACGTTTTTTAATTAGTTAAGGCGAGAAAACATAAAACTGATATTAAAGTGGTATCACCAATCCATTGGCATTCTTCAAGTGAATTCGTCTCATCTTGGTTGTTGATTTGTCCACACGATCTGATGGATGATATCAACAACTAGCTCAATTTATCTATTAGGTTTTGGTCTTAAGGAATCAAACACTTGTTCAAGTGAATAATGCTTATTATTTTATAGTAGTTATTAGGGTTTAATGCTCTATAATTTCTTCACTTGCTGCGCGCACACTCACTTCTTCTCTTGATCTCCCTCTTATTAACAAAGGACAACTTACTTGCGACACACATAAGATCGCTCCATTATAGCTCACCCGCCTACAAAGATAACACTTTGGTCCAAAATAATCGAATGAACCTCTGCTTTGCTTCTATCACCCGGCTCCAGGGTGAAAAATGGCATCTCAGAAAAATGAAAATGAGAAGCTACAGTGAAACATAATTGGGACACACGTCACATGTAATAACAGTGCCAAAACATAGACAGACAAAATGGGGAAAAAAAAGGTGAAAACACATCCGCACGAGTATAATTTACCTTTTATTTCACCTTTTTATAGGAACTTGAAAGAGGTTTCTTTTGTATATTAACATCCCACCTCATAGAGATATAGAACACAACCTTAGGAAGAGCAAATTTATGAAGGATTTTAGCTCAAACTACCCGCAAGTAAACCAATTGGGGTGATAGATTTTAACAACATTCCTTTACCTGCTTTATCATCTTCAAAGATGACGGTATCGTGCCCATCACTCTTTCTCCTTTGAGGAACAAAGAAGGAAATAAGAAATGAGTTAGTTTAAGGTCAGGGTAATGACAAGCTGTTCTTCGTTTCAATGTCTCTTTAATATTCATATCGAATCCAGTAACTAAGGAATGTGAAAGTTATAAAATGATGACTATTAACGAAATTCAACACAACCTCTTTATCTTCAATCCATTTTCTCATAAAAAATGAGAGGGAAAAAAAAAAAAAAAAAGACACTGATATGAATCCATCAATTTCGAATTTACTCGTAACTGCACCATTCACCAAGACACTCTTGTTCCTGGAGATGGCGATAGAGGCTTGCTAATGAAAAATCTTCAGCACTACTCAATCCCTTTAACAATCAATCAATCATTACCGTAAGCCAAATACAAGGATCACTAGATTAACTAAAAGGAAAAGCACACAGATTTGACAAAACTTCATCAATTATGCATTAGAAAGGAAAACAAAACAATCAGCAGCTGCAGAAAAAAACCTTCTTTATTTGATTTCTGCATATCAGATTACACGGAAGCATGCACAATGGCATGCCTAGTCGAAGCCTAGTTATCCAAGATGTCAATCCTCCACATCTGAAGTTGATGAGTACTAAAATCCCTATATCTGAAATCAAGAAGAATGTTGAGCTGTAATAGATTTGCTGTTACCCATTATACCGGATTTATTGTCATCTCTACAGAGGCTTTTTTTTTTTTTTTTTTTTTTAAGGTAAATCATCTCTACAGAGTTACATTAACTTCCCTCAATATTTTTGCTGCATCCTCTGGAAATACAGGGTTAATGTAACAACCTGTTCCTATTTCAAATCCCCCGACCACAGATAACTGAGGTACAATCTGAAGAAACCAGTGGCAGTAAGGTGACTGTGATGAAGTAATCCGGAGTGGAGAAGTTTGAATCATAAAATTGAATGGAGGATCATTTAACTGCAAAGAAATCTTCTTAAGCATGAGTTTAAGCAGCCCCCCAAATTCAGCAGCCTGTAAGAATGCACATGGATCAGGTTTCAAATAAAAACACAACATTGACATGGGAGCAAAGATTATGTGAACTGACCAGCTAAATGATCCAATGTTAAAAAAAAAAACTCCCTGAGCTTGATTTCCTTTATCCTAATGCAATTATTTAGTCACTTACCCATAACAGAAAGAAATAAATAAAAAAATAAATTTTAGTGTTTAATAAAATGTTATTTATAGGTTAGGTAATACTTTATGGGAAAGAATAAACAAACAGTCATTTATCTTTTGCTACTTTAGTATTTGACCCATTTATCTTTTGAGTTGTGTTTCTATTTAAACCCTTATCATTTTTAACCCTTCGGTATTAGTCCTCTTCCCTTCTCAAAACAGCTAGAAAAAAATTCCCCTGTCATGTTTATTTATGATCCATTTTCCATCCTAGCAAGGACCATCGTCATCTATACAAGTGTCTATCTTTTAACACAAATATTCATTTTAGCTTTTCTTGCATCAATCCTCTTAACTGTTCAAAATGACTAGAAAATATCCTTCCATCATGCTTAATGATCCATTTTCTATCCTACAAAGGACTGCTATCTTGACATTAATCGTCAAAATGACTTTTCTTGCATTAATCCTTTAACTTCTCAAAATAACTAGAAAACATCCCTGTCATGCTTATTAATGATCCGTTTTCTATCTTACAAAGGACTGCTACCTTGACAAGCCTATTTTTTTAATATAAAAATCCAAATTGGAATCATTAATGGATACAATGGACAGATTTTCTCTAGTCTTCATATAAGGTGAGTGCTTAAATGGAAAAGTAGCTAAAAGTGGAAGACAAATTTTTGTAATTTTCCCTACTTCTTTCAACACTTTTCATCTCTAATGGATAGCTTCAGTTAGAGGTTTGAGAAGGACATGAACTACTGGCAATCATTTGCATCGTTTATGGTAATATGCAGTCCAAAGACTAGGTTAAATCTAGCTCATAAGTGCCATTATGCAAAATACCTTATCTTCATCCAACTCGTGGAAATGAGGACAATGACCCTTTGGTGCAATCCATATCTCGAAAGCAAATGTTGCAGCAAACGGAACAAATGCAATAAAGTTAATAGATTCATCAATCATGAGCTCATTTGGTTTGAGTTCACAAGAAAACACTTCCCAGTCTGATGAAAATGCTCCTTCATACACTCCATTCGTGCACTAGCATTTGGAGGGACTACTGGAAGAGCAACCATTTGGCTGTGAGAATGGCTCAAAGATGCCCCTGCTGATGCACCATGATTCTTGAATACCTTCATCAAATATAACCTCAACTTTAGATATAAATGACATCTCACAAGAAGCCACATTAATAGGGTTAACTACATTTTCATGATGAATAGCAATTCTAATTAAATGAAACTAAAATCCACTTATACCGGACTTTTAGTTTAATGATAATTGTTTAAAACATTATCTCCAAATGATAACACAAACATCATTCAATTGATGTCAAATATACTTAGTTTGAACCAAATCATTGCAATTGAGAAATATGGATCTGAAAAATCCAACTTTATAAGACAAGTTATGAAACCCCATCACACTACAACCAAATACAATCTGTGATCTAGTTGATGAATTAAAATTTGAGAGTTCAAGACAACGAATTTGTTACATCATTATCATAAGATGAAATTCAACGTCAACTTTGATATATGCTAGATGAAAACTATTCCGTGCTCAGTAATAGGAAAGATTTAAATTACAAGTAAACACGATCATAAAACAAAGTAACTGCAGCTTTAACTAAATTTAAAAATTTCTATCACGGTTAAATTCGATATCAATACTATAATATTATCACTGCTACAAAAAATTCTGAACATGAACAAACGTTGAAATCGAATCTCAAGCACATAAACTCAACCTGGACATACTTAATCGAAGCAAACTCCATCAGCTGTTCTATCCTCTTTCTACACGCGATCAAAACATCTCCAGCCTCACGCACCGTCAAATCACTGAGAGTCACCGAATGAGATGGAGTCTCGATCACCACATCGTGAAACCCGAACCCGCTCATGACCCCACTTTCATTTTCACAACCACTACCACTAGGGTTAGGGTTTTGGACGTTTCGATCGAGTGCAGGGTAAGATTCTCGATGACCCGGATCTTCCAATCACTGTTCGAATCGGTGGGATCCGGAAAATTAACGGAGCGCACATGGATTCGTTCCCTATGCAAAAGGGGCAGGTTCGGGAATAGGATCATTGTTGGCAGTGGTGGGGGGGCTTTGGATTTGAAATCGGAAGGCCGTTTGGCTCTCGCCGGAGAGAAGATCACCCACCGGCCAGTCATGCAGTCCTTCCTCAGCGCCGGAACATTATTTTTTTCGTTGGAAGACATGCTTTGGTTCAGCTCCGTTTTCACTTGTCGCCGCTTCGGAGTAAACTTTTAAAACCTCACATCTTAATTTGGCAAAAATATGAACGGTTACCGGTTTTACAAGTTAGATTTTCTATTTTAACTACTTTATTTTATAATCATTTTATTCTAATATTTCATTTTGTTATTTTTAAATATATTTATATGGAATCTTTTAATTAAAAAAAAACTTTAAAATTGTGATGTGAAATTGGTTTTTGTCATGCTTTGGCTACATGTCAAAATATCAAATCATACACAACGTAAGAAGAGAGTATAAACAAACAATTATTTTGAATCTTTGATATGGTGCATAATTGTAAATGATAATCATCCATAATTCAAACATTCACGCTATATTGTTCAAAAAGTATCAAGTTTATAAGTTTTTTGATAATTATCATTAAAAACTATATTAGATGAAGTTTATAAATTGTATAACTAAATAAATTCTTTTTTTCCCCTTTTCCACTCTACATCTCTTTATTGATTTTAGCTTGATATACTTGTTTTCATACCAATAAGGTTATTCTTTCTAAACGAGACCAATATCGGGTTTATACATAAGGAGAATTATAACGGTGTAAGCTATACTGCTTATTGAGGATATCCCTTCATACCACTCATGCCACCTCTAACATAATACAAGCAGGTTATTAAACATATGAACGCGACACTAAGGCATATAATTTATATAAGCATCACATAAAGTTTCTTTTCATGTCCCAAATGGTAATCCAAATATAACAGTCTATCGTACATAGTTTTAAAACTAAATAATGACTTTCTTAGTCATACAGAAACTTCGACATTATACAAAGCGTGCTTACATGACAATAGGAGACACCAATGGAGTTAGCGATTTAAGAAGATAGCAATATAGATAGCATTCAAGAATTGTTAAATATAACTTCATAACTTAAGGATCAAAGTCTTACAACTCATAATGGCATACCTCTATCAAATCTTAAGGAATATTACAACTATCAAGTCTTTTCAAACGAAAGCTCTAGTCAAAAGAAAATTTAGATACTACTAATGGATATTTTATGGAAGTCTACGCCAAAACCTTCTTGCAAACTTCTTCCAAAAACTCCATATATTCCTTATTTATTACCTAGGTAAAAATTCCACTTGAATAAAGCCATAGGTACTCCTTTTGTAACAAAAATCTAAGAGGTATAAGCATATCTAACTTAGTTAGTTAATTCCCACAAAAACATACCCACAAGTAATCAATCAAGTTATCATTCATGCATGTGAAGTGTATCATCTATATGAACAATCAAATGCATATGATTAACCAAAAATCATATGAAGAAAAAATTTACGCCCCTGCATATTAGGGAGTTTGGAGATTGTTATAAGCCCACACAGCCATCAAATTTTTGTAGATTTTTAGGCTCCTATATGCTAATATTTTAATATATTTTCCGGCTCTTACCAATCACCATAAGTGTAATAGCTACAATGATGGGGCTCAACTTTGTGTCATGCGTGAGCAAATTATAGATTAATTTCTAATAGAGTTATTATCCAAAATAGATGTGACCATCTAAGTATACATAAACATTCCAACAAAATATTGAAACCTAATATTAATTAATAATTTAAGTTCTAATATACTTATCTTTCATTTGTCAAGCACTACAAAAGACACACATATCCCAGATAAACCCATATACACTTTTCATTTTTATATTTTCCTATCTTCTAGTGCTTTTATTTTATAAGTACATACAAGAGTACAAAAAAGTAAGGAAATAAACTCTCTCGGCCATTGGGATACTCCTAAATAGTCTTCGAGGAACGGGGCACTATAATCCTCATCACTTGGATAAAATAATTATCCAAAATGAGTATTTTATGTAGGTATTATTCAAATTTCTAATTCTATTAATTCTATTCGTGGTAGATTTCCCGATTACTAAGTTTAGACTTTAAAACGATCATTACTAACTCATTTTAACTTTGATTTTCGTGTATAAGTAGTTGATTTCTACCTACTTCAAATGCTCTATCTATTCTAAGGTTATTGAAAGCATTTAAGGTCATTTAGATCTCTAAATCCTACTATACAGATTATGCCTAGATTTACTCTTAAGTTTATTCAACATTTTTTGCAAGTTTTACCTTAAGTAGTCTTCTAAGACATGTTTATATTCTATCGCTATACGCAAACATATTTGGATCTTAAAAGTAGTTCATAACACATGCATGATCTTAGTGATGTTGCTTAAAGGAAATTTCTTTAACAAGTAGCCTTTGAATAAAATTGGAAAAGCTTAAGGGTATAAAAGTTAAACATCAAAAACTTCTAAGGAACCTTAGTACTTATAAGTAGATGATTTGAGTTTAAAATAAAGTGTCACATTTTATTTTGCTTCTTGTAAGTTTTATTTGAATTTTTATTGAAAATTTGTTTGCCTGAAATATTGGTTTTTCATGTGCTTTTCAAGTGGTAAAAATTTCAAAATATTGCACTTAGGTCTCAGCATTCTTGAAAAAGTTTGGAAATTGATTTTCGTTTCCAAACTTTTGCTTTTGTACAAAGACATCCTAGGTTTTACAAATAAGTTCTAGAGAATATTTCACATAACAAAGTATTGTCAATATTGAAAATTCAAGGATTCATTTTACCATTATGACAATATCACTATGAGCATTTATGTACATAAACTAAACTCATAAATTTTGCAATATAATGCTTAAGGTGAAAACTTAATAGAAATAAAATAGGAACACAAAAATAGCAAAAATAAACATGAGAGTCTTAGCTCATAATCAAGGCTCTCTAGGATTTGAAATAATTAAGTTACCGTATAAAATAATTAAAATGAAATAAGATGAAATAAAATAAGTGAGATTCTTAGATTTTTGTTAAAGCTCTCTGAGGCTTGAAATATTCCAGTCTCATTCAGACTTGATTATGAACCAATCCAATACTAGAAGTTGACTAGTCTTATGAAAATATTGAGCATGAAAAAAATAAAGTCATGTTAATGAGCAATATGAAGCAAGTTACGTTAGTAAACAAGAATAAAGTGAATGATAACATGAATATAAACATAGACACAACTTTGTGTGGCATGAGCTTAACATGTTGTCTTGCATTTCCATTACATAACATCATGCATCATTGGGATTTTTATGGAAGTTATTCAAAGACATACACATACACATGTCACATGACATAATATATAGAGAGTGTTTAGGGTGTTTACCTTAAAAGAAGAAATGAAAAAGTGGTGTAGACAAAAGAGAGAGAATGGGAGGTAGAGAAAAGAAATTTTGAAAGAAAGAATGATTGTAAAGTGTGAAAAAAATGAAGAGAAAAAAGGTATATATAGGTGAAAAAATGAGGAATTAAAGATGGAAAAATAATTTCAAAAGAAAAATAAAATAGAAGGTGAGGTGGGGGGAGGGGTTGTGCCAGCCATGAAGAGAGAGGGGGACAGGGAGAGTGAAAAAATAATTAAAGAAGAAAAAGACTAAGAAAAGTGAAATAAAGTATGATGATTAGATATGTGTAAGTGTAGGTTATGTAAGACGTAAGAAAAGGATATAAGAGTGTAGTGAATAATAATTGAATAGTATACTGGTAAAAAGTAAAATATGCGTATAAGTACTATAACTAACGTTTTTATGAGGCAATAAAATTTTTTCTGATATTATATGGGTATCTTAACATTATTCTAGTATTAATTGTTTGTCGAAATATATTTTTCTTGATTTACGTGTTGGTGATTGGATACAGTAGCTAATATTGAAAAGGTTCGAAATGATTAGCGTTTTAGATAAACTTATCATTTTAGGTATAAACTTTATACTCGACTTATATCTTGGATTCCTCTATTTTTCTAACTCATCTAATATTGTAAGGTTTTAGAAACTGTTTGATCGAATCTATGGTTTATAGAGTTTAGAGTTGACTTGTTTTGACTTAAAGGTTCTAATTTAGATATTGATTATAGGGTTCTACTTATAAGATTATCGTAAATTCTAGGGCCTTACATTTCTAGTTACCACATGAAGTCAAACTAAAACTTTAACTCATCTATGACGATAGTTGAGGGATTAATTCCATCAAAGTTCAAGCCAATAGTTTTTATAATAAAATAAAATAAAAATCTTACAATAACATATTTAGCTTATGAGATTTACATTGCATAGGATTGTTACTCCTTGATTATCAAATATAAGGACAATTTCCCCATAACAATTACACCTCCAAATGTACATTGCTCTTATAATAATAAAGAAACACACTCCATCACAAGCATAATTCTTTCCGAAATCATTTCATTTGCAAATATAAAGTCAGGCTATCTTATAATAATGACATTCTTTATTTCAATATTGTGAACAATGATTGCAAAAATGGGATAAAGGCACGCTAAGTACTTATACTTTTAATTTTTGACATTTTAGTATCCAATTTTTAGATTTTGGTAAGTTACTGCATGAACTTTCCATGTATGTGCGATTCAGTGTCTTGATCAAATAATATTTGTTGAACATTTATTTTGATGATAAGACAATGATAGAAACTTGGCAAAAAATTATTAAAATCTAAAGATGTTGTACTAAATTGTAAAGAAAATTGTTAAAAATTAAAAGTATAGGCGCTTAGCTAGATATTGTCCTATCATCAAAATATACGCCCTTCAAATATTATTCAATAAAAACACCGAATTGTACATACTTTGAAAGTACAAGCACTAATTTGCCAATATTTAAAAATAAGACACTAAATTACAAAAAATTAAAAGTACGGACGCACGATATGCCGTTATCCCTAGCAAAAACACATGCAAGGATGTAAGCCACCATGCGTGACAAGTTTAAGTCATAATTCCTATATTCTTTAAGTTTCACTATTAATGTGATCACCAAATGATATAATATACAATCATCAACAAGTAAGATTTCAAGGATCACCATAATTGCTACTGCTTCCCACCCACAAACCAACCCACCCCCCCCCCTTAAAATAACTTATCAAGATATATAAGACACCATACACATATAATACCCAATAACCCCCCACACAAAAGATCCGTTAATCTTTGTGTTAGGTACTAGTAATGTACAAACACAAGCAAGTGATAATTATCAAGGAATACTCATTAATTCATAATGTCTCAAGTATCGTAATAATCTTTAGAAAGTTTGAGGGATCTTTATTGTTTGTAAGCCTTTGAAAAATTTCGATCGTTGACTCAATGAGTCAACTTAATGAATATCCTAAACCTTGAGATGACTAACCTTAATGGTTTCAAAAAACTAAAATGTAGGATTTAGACTTGAGAAGCAACTTCTAAACTCTAAATCTCAAATTATAACTCGAGAAATATAATAATGATTCAATTCTACAAATAAATCATATACTACCTTATTACATAAATGGATGACTAAAACTTTTATGGCATACCTCAACCGTGTAAGATGGAATTAGTCACGTATCAACTTTGCTCAAGAGTTGACCTTGCATCAACTAAAATTAATTCATGAATGCTTTAAATAACAAGTGTGATTGGAGTCCAAAAATTCTTCTAAATGGTGCCTAAAACTCTCTTACTATCACAACTTTAGCTCAACCAAAATAGTTAATATTCAATTACATTAGTTCAATTTTAATTTATTTTTCCCCTCACTTATTACCTATATCGCCTACCAATGGGAAACAAAGATGAAACATCTTTTAAAAATCATGAACTTTATCGAGAAGCATACTAGACATTATTGCTTATGTACTTGGAAATGTACTTAATAAAATTTTACTTGATTCACAGGTTAATTTCCTCCCCTCATGGTTGTCTTTTAGGCTTACAAATCACCACAAAAATCTACCTTTTCTTACATAAAAATGACCCTAAAAATCTACTAGTTCAATGATTTTTCTTAGTATAAGCAATTCAAACAATTAGGGATGTCTTTATTTATAGTTGTTTTAGAGATGCCTATCTTAGCAACCAACAATCAAGTTACTGCATACCTGGATGAACTGGTATATCTCGTAAATGATCAGTAGAGAAATAAAATTGAGTAGAAGAATCTATTAAAAGGAAATCAATTCATATAAGGTTTAGCATCATATCATAAGTAAATGCTAAGCCCTCAATCAATTATCAAACTTAAATAAAAACCCATGTCAAATGATAATTTAACATTTATTCATATATTTGTATCACACATTCCATTATTCTTTTTCTCTTTTATTTTTCTTTTAAAGAACAGGTGTAGATACATTAGCCTTGTTCCCTGGCACAACCTCGCCTCCTCCTCCTCCCCAAATATAACTCATCGTGTTCTCGTCATGTCACAACCTCGCCTCCCCCTCCCCCCCAAATATAACTCATCATGTTCTCGTCATGTTTTGCTCTTGGGTTGGCACTCAAAGAGAAGCACGACGTGATAGGGCTAGCCATGTTCAATCATGCTTATCTCGTGTTTTGTCGATATGCTAAACACTTTGAATGTTAAAGAGAAATATATTGAGATACGTCTACTAGTGTTCCACTCATGTTGATCCAGATTTACATTTGTTGAACTATCACACCCCAACGGGTACTCTAAATGTAATAACTTATTATACACAATATTAAAACTTGAGAATGACTACCTTAATCACTTAAAAGCTTTCACATTGATATAAGGCATATGTTCACAACAAAAGGAGACCGATGGAGTTATGCATAATGGTAGCGGAACATTCAAGGCAATACTATTATGATTCATCAAATATAAGGTCTTATAACTACTACAGGGCATCCCCCTGATAAAACTCCAAAGTAACATAGTCTTGCTAAGACAGATAACTATTTTTGAAAGATTTTAAAGGAAATCTAATCTAAATCTTCAATAGAATTCCTCTAAAAGCTCCCAAAAACATAAGTCATACTCGAACGGTTAGGGCAGTCTCGGCTACAAAAACAACAATCTTGCAACATAAAAAATCTATTGGGAGGTAAGCGTAACAAGCTTAGTGAGATAATCCTTACGCAAAAGTATTCATAACCAAGCAATCAAACAAGTCCGTTTAGCAAGCATATGAAATGCAGTAACCATATGATCAAACAACATATACGACTATCCGGTTTTGTATGTGGAATGGATTTACACCCTTCATTTCGGGTTAGGGAATGCTTTCAATAGGTCTTAATCGACCTTCTTGAATTTTGCGTGCATCTTGGAGGTTCAATCAACTGTACTACTAGTTCTCGGACTTTACTTATCCAAAGCGATCAATTCGACACAGCTCTACCATGAGGCCATATTCTCCAAACGTCCTAATTCCTCAAGATGTAGTTAGGTTGCTTATCTTTCTAGTCCCACGCTGAGTAGTAGCAAAATGCGAACATGATATTCTAAGTGATATGCATGATCAATTTAGTTATAGGAATTTCATATCCGATATTAATTCATTTAAGGCGAGCAATCAATATTTGGCATACAGTAATATACATAATTTATAGTAATCAATCAATCGAGCTTTGATATACTTATTGTTTATTGATCACACATAATGAATCACATATATAGCTCCCATGATGACCCACATGCATATCAATTTTATCTTTTCCTAATATCTAGTGCTCTATTCTTCAAGCACATATGCGAATACATAAAACGTAAAAGAAAATTCACTCGGTCATGGTGATTTTTATTAGTCGAAGTAATCATTGGGAAAGAGAAGGTCTTGGTTCTCATCACCTAGATAGAAGAAATATAAAAAATGAGTATTTCATCCAAGTTCTACTTAAATTATCTAACTCTATTTTATTAAATTCGTCAAAATTCGGTTTTAAGGAAATTCCAACTTAAAATTACCATAAATTGCTTATTTTAACTTGGAATTTCACATGTTATATGTCGTTTTCTACCTACTCGAAGATACATATCTATTTCTAAGATTATTTTTATCATAAAAAGGTATTTGAGTTACCAAAAGTCATGGTACAAAACTGACACGAATTTTCTAGCCCTTAAAACATAATTTCCTAGACTTTTTATCAACAAAAATCCCATAGTAAACATGTAGATATTTATATATATAGTTAAAAATCCTTTTGTACAATTATAAACTCACATTATATGCATGATTCAATTGTTGTTGTCCAAACTATGATTTTTCATAAAACAATCTCCTTTAAAAATTTAAAGGTTGGAATCTACAATTTTTTTTTGTAAGTTGTTGAAATTAAAACTAAGAATTTTATTTTATATGAGTACATTTTATATCGTAACTACCCTTTGTCTACTTCATATATGTTATAAAAATAAGCTTTTATTGTTTTGAAACTTATTTGTTTAATAATGTCACTTTTCTAGGTGTTTAACAATATCACTTTTTTAGGTGTTTAACTAGTGAGTTGATTTTAACTTGACTTAAAATTTATTTGGTTCTTTTTTTTTTAGAATATTGGTATGAGTTCTTTTAAATAAGTTTTTAAGAAAAACTTGTGTAGCAAAGAATTATTCACATTAAGATAAATTTATTTTATCTTGAAAAAGAGAGTAAAAAAACTTTATAACTATTTTTTGGAAAAATAAAAGCTTTACATAACATTAACACTTAAAAGTTTATGATGAACTTATTTAAATTTTTTAAAAGGATATTGTTGAATTATAATCTTAAGCTTTAAATGGAAACTTTTCCTAAGTGTCAAAATTATTTTATTAAAGAGTTTAGTCTTTAATTATCAACAAAAGAAAAAAACTCCTTTTATTTAGATAACAACATTATGATTATGCATGAACATGAACATATAATTATATTATATGTAGAAAAATAACTCATATAAAGAAAGGAAGATATATAAGAATCAAATAAGCATATATATAAGGTCAAGTATTAGGAGCCTTAGCTTCATCAAGGCTTCTCGGAACTAAGAATAGACTAGTTTCAAAAGAAAAAAAATTAAAAGAAGAAGCATAATGATAAGAGTAATAGTATAGCAATAATAATAAAATATTAGATAAGTGAGCATTTAGGCTCTAGGTAATATAGACATACATATATAATATATATATTTATATATGGAGTTACGACAATGTAATAACAAGATAATATAGCAATAGAAAAGAGAATATTTAAGCATGAACAAGAACAAAACATGAACATAGTGTTGCTTCATAACATCCATAGGTTTAGAAAACACACACCATGGCCATGTTAAGTTACATGAATATAAAGAACAATATAACAATAATATAATAACATAGAATTTATGTATGAATAAGAACAAAGCATGAACATATTGTTATTTCATCAACTCCCATAGGTTTATAAAACACATATTGTGATCATGCTAAGTTACATGAACATAAAAAAAAATGTTGGAACTTTTACCTATTGGTTATGCAAGAAAAAGAGAGAGTTGGAAAGGAAGTTGTAGAAAGAAATTTTTTGTAAAAATTTTGGGAAAGTTTTAGTAGTGAATGAGAGGTATGAAAGAAGTGAAGGGAGAGGGGGTACTTATAGATAAATATGGAGGAAATTTTGGAGTTAATTAAACAAAGAAAAAAGAAAAAGAAATGGAGGGAAAGAGAGAGGAGGTGGACGACAATTCATGGAGAAGAGAGAAAGAAGTGATTAAAAATTAATTTTATAAGAAATGTATAAAAGAAGTTTAATAATATGTGGTGTAGAATTTTTATGGGAAAAAATTATAAAAATAAGTTTATGGGTAGTAAGAAATAGATGGTAAGGATAAATAGACATAGATGAATAGTAGTGAATGGTAATGACAAGTAGACAAGATAATTAAAATACTGGTAGTAAAGAAAATACGCGTAAACGAGCTATATCTGATATTTTTAGATACCGAAAAATTCTAAAACTGATATTTTTGGAATTCTCATATTATTATGAGTCTAATGATGTTATTAGAATATTTTTACCTTTTCGCGTGTCCAAACTTCGATTTTGAAAACTAATCCCGTTCAAATCTGCAATGAACTAAATTTTAGCGAACTGATCTTTTTAAGGTTTCTTATATAATTCCAAACTATAATTTGAAATTATCTCATTTTTATTGTTTTTAAGTTTCGCGCGCGGGATTACCGGATCTAGATTCACTAGACTTAACATAGAATTAGGTTGATTTTAATGTTCTGATTTGACATCCGGCTCTTAAGGTTTATTTATCACAAAATATAAGGGTTTACATGAACAAAACAGAGAGAAGCAAGATTAAATAGGGCTTTCCATGTAAACATTATCACGGGTTGGTTTTGAATCAGGAACCAACCTGACCCATCAGTGGCAGATCCTGAACTGGAAACTAACCCGAGGATGGCGAGTCTGAACTGGCAAATAACTCGCCGGTTCTAGTGGGTCCTTACAGTTCCACACCCCCGACCCCCCAACCAAAAAAAAAAAAAACCATCTGGAATCGACAGTTCTCGCAGCTTTATACCACAAACATTTTTAAAAAATAATAAAACAAGGAAAAGAAAGAAAATTGTAATTTAAAAAAAATATTTAAAACTCGCATGAATAATAAAAAATTTATTTTCTATTCACGACATTTAATATATTGTTATAAGAACACAAGTAATAAATATATTCAAAATCATATATTGTTAAGTTTATATAGACTTCTAACTAAAGTAGACTTCCTTTCTTAACAATGTTTGACTTATTTTTGTATTGTTGAAAATTATTTGTATCTTGAATACTTTATAGTGTTACATTACTAATATGTTATATCAACTTTAAAATTTACTTGGCCTTTTTCTACTAAATTATTTATTTTAATTTTAATTTTTTTATTTCACAGTTTTTGGTTCCTCTAGAACCAGAACTGAATTGTGGGAACCAGTAGTTCCTAAAAACCGAAAATCAATTATTTGGGTTTGGTTCTAGACCCAAATCAACCTATGAGAACTTCTATTCTCATGTACCAGTCACGTTCCTTCTCAAGTAAGTTAAACTTCTTGTGTTTTAAGCAATACAACGGAGCATGACTGATTGGGGCACCCTGTGTGCCCCTCGTGCACTATTTTGAAAAACAGGGCATGTTACTTTTAACATTTAAACATCATATTTTTGCTTCCACTTGCTTACACACACTCACTGCACATACTTAGTAGCATCACATAGCCATAACTTAATACTTATATCATTTAATAACATCCACAACTTCATTTTCACTACTCGTTTAACACGTAAATTATGCAACTCACTTATCTATCAAAACATCCAAAACAAACTTCATTATTCTACTATTACAAGTTCTAAAGATTCAACTAAGCCTAAGGATGAACTCAATTTATTAATTATTTCTTCAATTCACTAAAGACTCATTTTATATAAAAGTTTCTTTTTGAAAGAAATATATGATTAAATGATTAGAAAAAGCAAATAAAACTTTACCTTAGATCGCCTTGATTTGTAGGTGAAGTCTTAAAGAGATTTTGGTGAATTGGAGTTGATTTTGTGTAAAAATAAACAAGATAATTATTCTCTAATTTCTACCCTTGACTTTCTTGCATCTTAATGAAGTTATCTTGTGTATGATGGTGCAAGGCAAAGAAAAGAAAAGGACTTGGCTCATGGGCTTGTTTTTGCTTTTTGGACTTGGGTTTCATTTGCAGAAACTAAGCTTCTCTTGCATCTTAAAAGAACAAATTTTAACTCAAAACTCACTAGGTTATAATTAAGGATATTAAAACAAATAAATAAGTAAACTATATTGATTAATATATTATTCATAATCTAACACTTAATCACACCAACATATGAAATTCTATTGACTAAACTATCACAACCAATTTATGCAGTAAACAAATAGTATATATATACAAATTAATTGAGTATGATTAGTTTAGGATACTTCACTATCCCAAATTTATGGATATTGTGATGAAAAGGACCTTCCAATGTTTAAAAGAACCCATGCCGTCTTTATTAAATGTTTTGCTAAATCTGATGTTGATATTAAAGTATGAGGTCTCGAATTCAAATCCTTTAGTCATGAATATTTTCTTTTTCTGTTGAATTAAGTCTTCCATAATATAAGCATTGATTAAAAGTCTCTATCCACATTTTTTTTCTTGGTGGAATCTCTGTCCACATGTGATATGCAGTGTTAAATGATAAATCCACATGCCCGTACAATATCTTTTATACAATGTATTCTAAAGTCTTTGTAACTCAAATGAAATGGTTACTCCATCTGTGTAAAGAGACTAGAAGGCATTGTTACATGGCAATGCACTCCAATCATTTTTGTGGACAATGTAATTGCACCAGTCAGTAGTGAGTTCATCCTCAGATATCATAATCATTGTGCATAACCTGATTCAACCACTACAATGGAATTCGTCAACAACTGAAATTTGTGAAAAATCTACTCCCATTCACTCAATTTCGCATCATCTAAGATAAGATGCATAAGAAAATACCAAAAAAAAAAAGAAAAAAGAAACAAAAACACACGAAAGCTGAGGAAAATTGCAGTGATCATGGAGCTAGAGGAAAATAAAGTATCCTCATTCAAACCTCCATCTTTATTACTGCATATCAGTATCCTTAGGCTTCCCAACCTCTAAGAACAGTAGCACGCGCGACTCGATTGACTCCTAGAGTGAAAGCTCCCATGCGGAGATCACAATTATGAGTTTTACACATTTCCTTCATTGCTTTGAAGCCATGGTTCATGTAGGTCTTGAGTTCATTGTTCACCTTCGCTTCATCCCACATGAATCCTTGAATGTTCTGCATATTAATAGGTACATGTTAGGAAACATGCCAGTTGAATATATTTCTAGAACAAGCAAATTGCTCTATTGATTCATGGAGATTGGCATCAAAGTGGAAAAATCTAAAAGAACAAGCAAATTGTTACAAATCCAAAAGTTAATAGTTCTATGTTTGATTGTTTCATCATATTATGTTTATTTTAGCATCATATTATGTCATTTTTAAACAGGTGTTTATTAAGAAATATATACAAATGAATGACTAGCAATTTTAGTGATAAACAGATCAAATAAATGTGATATAAATATGATATAGACAAGTTACAGATATAGATCAGATACAAACATGATACAGATATGATACAAATAATAATCCGACAATCCAAACATACCCTAAAGTAATGCTAAGGACATTTTCAGAACCTATTTAATTGAAAATGCAGAAAAAGATTAGAAAACATACAAAACTAGTGGGAATCTGTTAATGCTTTGCAGCAAATGAGAGAATTGGAAAAGTGATATGAATTTGCAATACTTGAACCCACTCAAAGTAGCTAACAGTAACTCCGCCCAAGTTGGCATATATGTTTATTTTAGCATCATATTATGTTATTTTTAAAATGTTTATTAAGAAACATATACAGATGAATGACTAGCAGCTTTAGTGATAAACAGATCAAATAAATATGATATAAATAAGTTACAGATATAGATCAGATACAGATATAATATAGATAGATACAAATAAAAATCTGACAATCCAAACATACCCTAAAATAATGTTAAGGACATTTTCAGAACCTATTTAACTGAAAATGCAGAAAAAGATTAGAAAACATATAAAACTAGTGGGAATCTGTTAACACTTTGCGGCAAATGAGAGAATTGGAAAAGCGATATGAATTTGCAATACCTGAACCCACTCAAAGTAGCTAACAGTAACTCCGCCCGAGTTGGCGTATATGTCTGGCAGGATTTTAACACCTTTCTTTGATAAAATCTGCAACAGTAATAAGAATTAGAGTCACAAATCGTGATAGGCTTTTTTACATTAATCAATAAGTCGACTAACCTCATCAGCTTCTGGATCGGTTGGATGGTTGGCTG
Organism: Combretum micranthum; assembly: GCA_024138025.1. Taxonomy (NCBI): domain Eukaryota; kingdom Viridiplantae; phylum Streptophyta; class Magnoliopsida; order Myrtales; family Combretaceae; genus Combretum; species Combretum micranthum. The sequence continues at coordinate 434,698 of JAMXBD010000015.1, read as the reverse complement.
CCTCAATGATAAATTTGGCCTTAATATGGTTTGCATTTTCCCTTCAATTAAATAAAATAGAAAGAGATTAGCATTCGCAACAAAGTGCAATCTTATGTGGCCTTGTAACTTGATATTGTATCCACTAGGAAACTTAATTCCACTTTTCACCACCAAAATTATCCAGACTAGACAAGATGATAGAATGGTGCAGAATAATTACGGCGAATTATAATACCTGTTAATGACACCGCCCAGGGCTGCTGGAATGAGCACATCACAGTCTTGAACCAATATGGATTGAGGATCTATGGGATCTGCACCATGGAAACCTTTGACACCTCGGTGCTCCTTCGCATGTTTCATCAAGGCTGGGATGTCAATCCCATTGCTGTTTTTAAGGCTCCACTTATATCACTCACTGCAACAACTTTGCCACCACTTTCACTGATGAGTTGGGCAGCCCAAGAACCTACATTTCCAAAACCCTGCGTAAATCATTCAGATTTCAGTCATATCATACAATAGATTAAGCAACAGATTTAACTAATCGAAATGGGCCATTCCTTTTAACACAACACTTGGTCAATAACTGAACTCATCGTGTCTAAACTCGAGATAATCAGGAAAGTATACTCTAGAAGCTTCACCTGAATAACAAATCTCTGTCCAGAGATGGATTTTCCATGCTCATTAAGGAGGGCCTCGGTTGCATAAGAACACCTCGTCCGGTAGCTGCATCTCTTCCAAGAGATCCGCCAAGATCCTAATGATTAAAAAAATTGTCAAAAACCAGTATACATTGCTGCAACAAGTATCTTATAATTTTCAAAACACAAAAGTCCACTTAACCTGACTTGGCTAATTTTCTCTCAGGAAACAGAACAATTTTTCAAATAAAAGATCAAAATCCCAATAAAGGAACCGCACAAGATCCTGATATTTATGCATAGAAAGTATTCACGGAAGTTCATAATAATGTATTTGAATTGGAACTTACAACTGGCTTCCCGGTCACGATTGCAGGCGAATAGCCATGAAATTTTGAGTACTCGTCCAAAATCCATGCCATTGTCTAATTATTTAATTGAATACGAAAGATCAATGTCACGGTTGCTCTGGCTCAATCGTATGCATCAAGCTAAGAAAATGCTAACCAAAATGACAAATTATGAGCACATAGCATGGTAAACCTGAGGATTAGTTCCCATATCAGGTGCCGGAACATCGGTGTGAATCCCAATCAGATCATGAATCTTCTGGGTGAAAACTCTGTTAGTCTTTCAAGCTCAGAAATGCTCAACTCTCCTGGATCACATCCTATCCCACCTTTTGCTCCACCATATGGTATGTTTGCAACCGCCGTCTTCCATGTCATCAATTGTGCTAAAGCATTAACCTCATCCGGATCAACCTATAGTTAATACTCAACCAATCTAAATCAATCGGCCAAAAAAAAAAAAAAAAATCTAAATCTGACCCAAAATCTAAGAGTCGTGCTAACAATTGTCATTAAACCCAAAATAATGGAAAACAGTAAGCTGCATTACTGTTTAATTGTAATTAGATGTTTTGTTAATCAATTCAATGAGAATCATGACTGAAAAATGAACATATAATCACCTCAGGGTGGTATCTAATTCCTCCTTTCATTGGGCCACGAGCATTGTCGTGCTGAATCCGGAATCCAACATAAGATGCAAGAGTTCCATCATCTTTAGGTATTGTACACTCCACCTGATTGTTACAAAACACGTGCTTAAACATCATCAAAAACAAAAACACTGCAAAAATCTCCAATTCTACGATCATCGAAGTGGATGCAGGATAAGCTAATGCAATTGGACAACAAAGGCTGATCCGAAGAATTACCTTAATTTCCCTGAAAGGAATGAGCAAGCTTTTCTCAAGTTTTGAGTCTAGCCCCAAAAGCCTGCTTGCTAGCCTGAAGTTCCTGTTTGTTGCCACTAAAGCATTCATGTTTCCTGTTTCACTAATTTCTCGGGAACCAAACACACACTAAACCAGAAGTCCCTGCAAGTAGGATTTAATTAGAGCAAAGAACCAACCCTCGATGTGTACAACAGCTCATCTAAAAAACTGAAGATTAACAAGGAGTCAATTCGATGAGTCGTTATTCTATTAATAAAATATATATACCGTCATTTATCTATCCAATTAACAGCTTATTGTGGCTGGACATTTATTGAAAGGCTACGGTTTTTTGCGTCTCATGTCGATTATCTTAGTGATTTCCACATAAATCTCACGTGTAACGTTTGTAAGTTTCAACGACAAGTCAAATGTTAAACCTATTATTAGCCAGGAGACATGGCATCTCTGAAACCCTCAAGAAATTTCTTGATTATAACGTTATTCATTTTTTTGAAAGCGAGATCCAGAAATTCAGGATGTTTCCTCACCAATGTGAACATTAATCCTGCATGCTCTAGACCACATGATTCAGATCCCCCCACCTTAATAATTTTTCTAGTTCCAATGATTTACATGTCAAAAAATAAAAAATAAAAAAAGGATTTTAAATGATAATAATAAAAATTGTAGCCGATTCAGCAGCCATCTCTGTCAACATTGTGGATGTGGAGACAGATGCTTGTTCGTTGAAATTTGACATCATTTATGTCTCTAAGTTATTTAATGTCTCTAACACACTAAAACAACAGCATGTGAGTCACTTGGTGGTACCCACTTTCTTAACACCAACATCGTCCCACCCTATGTACCATTTCTACCTAACATTAACAGATTAATCGATTTGTCGGTCTCACCACTCACCAGAGATAAGATATCACATCTTAAACTTTTTTTTTTTTTTACCAAACACATTTTAACCTTAAACGCATAGTTTAAGAAAGAGAAAGACACGAGCTTCACTGCACAAGTTATGGCCTGACCCATATCTAACCTTCGCCAGTACAAAAGAGCCAACAAGACAGAAGTAACTAGTAAGTAACACGTTGCTTTTCGGCTTTCTGGGTCTTTGGGCCCAATAAAAGTTTTCCAGTCGAGGCAAAGATTCTTTTCCCACCATCCCCCGCTGCGCTCCACTCAAGATTTCGTAAAACGAGATAAGGGTTATTACTTCATTAGCATATCTACCTATAGCTGTTATTTACAAACTGCGTCGAGGTGGTATGATATAGAAATTGTTCTCGAATTTGCCTAAAAATTTCAGAAATTGAGGTATACTATAACTTAACGGAACTTTGGAGCTCGAATTATGAGTTTGATCTTAACTAGGTGGTATTGGATGAGGTGAAGTCAAACTAAGAAAATCTTTGGAATAAGCTTTTGCTCATTGACTCTGATATGGATTAATGGTGGACAGGAAACGTTAGTATTCTTTATTTACGAGAAATGTACAAAACCTTTTGGTTCATTGATTTCTAATACTACGTACCATGTTGTACCGTGGGAAAGAACAAAAACTAAATAAATTACATCAAAAATTAATAACTCTTAGAATAAGCCCAATTGAGGTGACAACGTTTTGAGTAATTCGTTTAAAGTTATAGCATTTAGGAAAGTTGGTCAATTATTATTATTATTGACATGTATCAATAAAAAAAAAATTTAATTAAAATTCAAAATATTTATCATGTTATGATACATATATCAATGATGATAAAAATTGATTCATTTTTGTAAATATTATGATATTAAATAAACTTACTATCAAATATTACGATCTTCTAATGTAATTTAAAAAAATAAAAAAAAAAACGATTATTGATTTGTACTGGGAGGCAAATTCTTGCTAGACGCCTAAATCCTAATGTACAAGTGGAATTCGTGCAAAAACCAGTTTTGTTTTAAGTTTGGAGGAAAAAAAGTAAAAAAATCTTACGCCATACTATGATAATTCGATTATATTATAAAATTTTAACGTCACATAATATAATATGAATGTTATTATGAGTAGTTATACAAATGCTCACATGTTAATTTTTTACTTTTTTTCCATCCATGCTCACTTATACGTGATCATAACATACCATAATTTTATATTTTTCTTAATAAGTGCTCCAACTATCTGTTAGCATATCTCCTTTCTTAATTATCAGTAATTTGTAAAACTTAATTGTAAATTATAATGGTTAAGAACGAAAAGGAAAAAAAAAAAAAATCATATTTTGTGTTTTTTGATTGTAAAGTTTACAAATATTTCACTACAATCATAAAACCAACAGAAAACCTAAAACAAAACGGTATAAATTTTGTTAGAATATCTAAAATAAATATGAAAACGGAGAGATATAAGTTAAAACATTTGGAAATTAACATAAGATTATACAAGTATCCTTAGAGGCAAATTTAAAAAATAAATAGTTTAACGAATATTTCATTTTCTAATATCGTCCATTTCATTTTCTCGTGCTCACCAACAATATGGAAATAGTATAAATCCAATCAATGTCCTTTCTTTTATTAATTTAAATTTTCAACTGATCGCTTTTATATAATTTTTACTTCCATCAAAGTCACCAAACATACCTTTAAAAAGTATAAAAAGTTTTTCTCCAAAACTTTTCGACCGGGACCCCATTAATGTGATGAAAGTCTCCTTGCCTGGCACTCAAGTCCTCGTACAACGTTTGGCATGAAGAGATAAATACGAAATAAATTTAAAATGGAAGAAAGGAGAATTACTTATTTAAATGGGAAAGTTATGGAAATGAATGAAGTGGACGGAAAGTTGACATCTTCTCTTCTTCTTTTTTTTTTCAAACTTAAAATACAAAAATGTTCGTAATTTTTTAAAAGTGCCTTTCTTTTGAAAAGTTGTTTTTTATTTTATTTTAAGTATGAGTTTTTTTTTCCCATTATAATAAAAAAGAAGAAAATGATTTTAACCTTAAACCTCTTACTTAAAAGATTGAAAAAATACTACTACTACGAGCTATAATAACATTAGCTAAGTATGAGTTTCTATTGAAAAGTTATTTATTTAAGGGAATGGCTTTGGTATTTTCCTAAGGAAATATTTTTTCCTATACAATCATTCCCCCTCTTTATTTCGTTTTCAAAGTAGGGAAAAGTAATATTTTTCTCCCCACTTCCTCCCCTTTTTATTTTATTTTATTTTTAATTTCAGTCCTAACGTCGTGAAACGGTGGCGGCTCATGCGTGTGTTTGCAGGTGGGAGGGGTTGGGTGGAGGGTGGTTTGGACTGGAGGGCCTCTTGAGCGAAGCCTCTTTAGCAGAGTAAAATCAAAAACCCCATCTCTAGGAAAATCACCTCGTAAAAAATTACAAAGCCACACTGAAAAAAGAAAGCAGATCCAACTTAACGAGAAGTGGAAAAAGATAGTAAGACATACCTTATATGAAGACAATACCACTTCCAAGACTCGTTTTAGAAGCTTGTGTGCGCGCTCCGTCCGGCTTTTAAGGAAGGACTAAACGCAAGCCTATTCACTGAAGAATCTACAATTTGAATATGGGGCAATAGAATTAGAATCGTATTCCTGAGGAACCTAAACCAAACCCACATAAAACAGGAGATAAAGAGTAAGAGCTATCAAGGACTCACTGCAAATGCCAAAGTGCAAGCTTAAGTGAGACCATATCCAAAAGTCTATTGGGTTTATATAGATATGCATTAAAGTTTGTTTTTTCAACTGTTTATATTATATCTATTTTTATATTGGTGTCTGGTCTATTTAATTAACTTATGAGTGAAAATATTTATTTTTTTCGATATTTATTTTTGATAAATAATTTGTTTAAAAACGATAAGAAGATGAAATCAAAACAACATAAAAATGACGAAACAAACGAGCCCATGCCAAGAAAGTGATTATATTAATTTAAAAAAAAAAATGTCGATAAGTGAAACAACATATTTATATTCATAAAAGAATGTGATGCCTTTGTCCATAGCACAACATGTCCGATGACATCCATATACTTTACCTACATCATTCATCATTTTCAAGAGATAAAGAAGCACCTCACTTGGATTCACACTTAAAAACAGGATGGAATAAAAACAGATCGAGAAACAGTTGACCTCACTAAGACGAGGCTGTATTGGTGTGATGGTTAAAGGAACTAGAATGCTTTGATTTTCTAGTGCTTGATTTCTTTCTTCCAAAGCTGAGTGATATGGATACCGCTATTCCATTTAAATTGACTTCTTTTCTTCCAAAGCTGTAGATAGTAATTGAAAGGAAAAAAAAAAAAAAAAAAAAGAAAACTTTAGATAGTCAGCTTCAATATAGGAAGTTTCATCGTTTAACATGGGTAAGTTTTACTAACGCTATCGGTACTTTTTCGATGTAATAAAAATATATGTAAAAAAATTTTATATCAAGAAAATACTTAAAATTTTTAAATTTTTCACTAGAAGTATCTAAAATTTTTTAAAGTTTTACTTAAAATACATATAGAGAGAAACAATCCATTTTTCCCTTTTCTTACTAACGTGACAAATAGACCTCGACTAAAATATTATTTTTTTCAATCCTTATTGGCTTTTATGTTATTTTTCATTTTACTTTTCTCTCTTTCACTCTCCTTTCTATCTCTCTCCTTCTCCTTCTTCTCTTTCATCATCATCATCTTCTTCTTCTTTTTTAAATAAAAAAAATTGCAAAACATATTTTTTTTAAATAGTTCTTTTTTTTTCATTTCCCTTCTCGCTTTCTCCTCTCTCTCTCATCTCTCTTTTTCTTCCAATAAACCAAACCCCCCCCCCCCCCTTTTCTTCAAATGAAAATAAAAAAGATCTCAAATATGGAAATCGAGCTTTCAAGCTCCATTAATAGCGTCTTCATTCTCTCTTCCCTCCTCTCTTCTTCTTTTTAAAATTGAATAAAAAAACACAATCACATATTTGAAAATTGAGCTTTCCCATTAATAGCATCTTCATTCTCTTTCTCTCTCTTCTTCCTTTTCTTATTAAAATTAAAAAAAAATCCCATATCTTAAAATTGAGCTTTCAAGCTCCATTAATACCCCCCCCCCCCCCCCCCCCCCCCCCCCCCCCCCCCCCCCCCCCCCCTTCAAAAAAAAAAAAAAAAAAAAACCACAATCATGAATTGGGCTTTCAGTTTCAGTAATGACGTCTTTATTCTCTCTCTCCTATTCTTTCTTTTTCTTCAAATAAAAAATAATAATAACAGATCTAAAAATTGAGCTTTCAAGCTTTACTAATGGTGTCTCATTCTCTCTCTCTTCTTCTTCTTCTTCTTCAAATAACAAGCAAAGTTGTAGATTTGAAAATTGAGCTTTCAAGCGCTATTGATAGCGTTTCACTATAGAGAAAAAGGAGGAGAGAGGGAGAGAGGGAGAGAGAGGAGAAAGTGGAAAAAAAAAATAAAGTTACCAACGTAGACCAAAAAATAATATTTTAATCGAGTTCAATGCAAATGGACGGTTTTTGTTCATAAGTACTTTTAGTGAAATTTTCTGTTACAATAAAAAATGTTCAAATACCATGAATGAAACTTACTCTTAACATGGTCTAAACTTTGAGATACCTAAACTTTATTTAGCATGATAAACTAAAAGATTATTGAAGGAAGGAAAGTGCAAGGAATAAATTATTAGAAAATTTGAATCATTTTATATGTTTAGACAATAAAATGAAGGAAATGGATGGAATGTTAATTATTATAAAAGATAAAATAAAATATAATGGTAAACTATTTATATGTCCCTAAAAGATAATAGATAACTTAAAAAAGATGGATATAATATTAATTTAATTTAATTTTTTTATTTCCTCCTTATTCTCTCCATCTTAGGGGAACAAAAAAAAAAAAATCATGGGATTCGGTAAAAGTATTCTATCCATTTTCCTCCTTCTTTTTTTTTATCTTTTCAAATAAATAAATAAATAAAATCTCATCCCTTCTATTTTTTCAAGTTCTAGTCGATCCTTACTAATTCCCTTGCTCTAGACACAGTGTTAAGGAAAGAGTTCATAAAGTTTAGATCGTTTTAACAGGATTGTAGAATATATATATATATATATATATATATGGTAAAAGTCCATCAAGCCCAATGATCTTTCAAGAGATCTAATTAATACACAAGCTTGCTAAGAAAGTGCTAGATGCTAATATATATACATATATATTGATAAGGAATATATTCAATAATTTAGTACCAAGTGGAACAGTAAATTATAAGCTTCTAAGAAATAACTATTTAGTTAATTGTCTTGTAACCTAGTGGCATCGGTTCAAGTCTTATTCTTAAGATATCGGATTCGATTCTCTATATTAACGTGTTGTAATGATCTTTATAGTCGCATTGTAATACTTCTTGTGGTTCCACAAGGAAAAAAAAAAAAAAAAACATAATCATTTATCAGTTAAAGAAATATTCACAAGCATACATCTTATAAATTATTACCAAGCCATTTTATCATACTAAAAGTTACTTCTAAGAAAATTTGCAAACTAACATCCTTAATTTTAAAGGCCAAAGAAAAAAATTTCTTAATTTTGGTCTAAATGCGGATACATCCCTACCTTTAAAAAAAAAAAAAAAAAAAGAAAAAGAAAAAGAGCCAAAGGCTCTTCCATCGCTATTATCATCGTGGCGTCGGCGGCTTCGTCATCTTCGTGTCATCAACGTTATTATTGCGAAGGTCATTGTTTAGATCATTACTAATGATATATATCTTATAGATCCAATCATATTCAACAATATCATTGTCAAATATCTTAATTGTTTTCGTTAGTTTTGACAACCAATTAGACCCAAATTAAGACTACAGATAAAATTGGTCGTAAACTTCGGATTCTAATGATTTAATTATTTGACCATGAGTCCAAACTTAATTAATTTTGTGATCCACTTCAATTAAAAAAAGGAAAAAATCAATCATAAACTTACAATTGGCAATTGAAATATCCTAAATTCCACTAGATTAACTAAGAAAGTGTGAATCAAATAGTATAAAAATGTGAAAAATTTTGAGCCAAACTAGAAATTTGAGTTAAATAATTTGAATTAGTAGATTAATAAATTATATAGTATAGTTAAGTAAATTAGCAAGTTCAAGTTAGTAATTAATTTCAAACGAAAATATAGATTAAACCGCATCAATTTCTTATTTCGTCATACCAAATAAATTTAACTAAACCCAAATACCAATTTATCCATTTACCTAAATTACAACTTCTTAAGTTTTCCATTTTTCTCAATTTCAACACCATAAATTTAACCAAATACCTAACACAATCACCTAATTAGCTAAATAGATTTCACTTAATTCAATTGAGCAAAATTAATTTCATAATTTAATTTAGCTATTTCTTAAGTCTATTTTAACAACCAAATATATTCTAAGGTCTTAAACCTTTCCCAACCCAACCCATTAATCAACCTAGCCCTAAAGTCATTTAAAAATATTCTAGAATCTAACACATCATCAACCTTATCCGAATAATTTTTAGCAGAATTTTTATTCAAATATTATTCATTTGCCAACTCATTTGGTTCTAGAACCATCCCTAAAGTGCCACTTATTGTCCTATTCTTTTTCCACTTTTCATTTGGCACAAAATAACCCTAAAGCAAGCACTCCCATAGCTCATTTTCAACAAAAAAAAAAAAAAAAAAACTTCATCTTTCACTCGCAAAATAAACCCTAAATTATTACAAAAACCATTTTCTGTCAAAACCTATTAGGTATAAAATCATTCATGTTTACTTATTCATTTTACCCATCTAGAAACACAACTAATCTCATTTTTTTTTTTTAAATTTAGGTGATATTCAGAGAGTTTGGGGATTAGAAGTAAAAGGAGATTCATCAAATTTTCTCAAGTAGGGTAATAAAGGATTTGCTTTTGTACTACAAATAGTAGCTTAATTAATTAATGTCATTAATGAAATATATTAGTAAATATGGTTATGATAAAAAAAATATAGAATACATTTGTATGATTTAAGTGAATACATGTGTTAATGATGTAAATATATGTTGATTTTGGCATTATTTTTGCATGATTTATTTTAAGTTTGTGACGAGATAGTGTTTATATGGATTATGTCATATATATTCTATTTTGTTAATTTTTTATATGACTTATCAAATAATTTTTCATGATAAAATTGACTAGATATGCTATTGTTTATGTTAAACAAAAATTAATTACCTTAGAACATAAGTTTTGTGATATTAGTTAATATACTAAAAAAATTTATTTTTAAGTAAATTTCATCAAAAATGATATTTTATTATTTTAGGATATAAACTGAAAATTGTGAAAAATTTTCAAAATTTTTTACTATTTTTAAAGGCCTAAAAGTAAAAAAAAAATATTAGGAAAAATAAAAAAAATATTAAATGAATTTATTTTTGTATGAAATTTCTATGGATGAAAGTTTATTGTCCATTGAAATTTTTAGAAATTTTTAAAAGTAATTTAATATTTTTAAAAAATAATTTATTTTCATCGGACAATATATACTAACATGAGTAGTCAAATTTGAATAAAGTATCAAATAAATTTATTTTCACCAAAATTTGTAGGAGTGATGTTTTAATGTATGTAAAGTTAAAATATAAATTTTCATGGTTTTGAGAATCATTTAGTATTTTTAAAAATTAATTTTATTTTGTCTGACAATATATATTAATCTAAGATTTTTAAGTCTAATTAAAATACTAATCGATTTATTTTTAAAAAAATTTTGGAAGATAATATTTTAATATGTATAACTTGAAATTGAAATTTTTGTAATTTTTTAAATTCATTTGCTATTTTTAAAAAATAATTTAAATTCGATTGATAATTTTCCAACTCTATTTTAAAAATTAAAAATTGCTTGTTTCGGCTTGAATAATTAATTTATTTGATAAAAAAACTTGATTAATGTATGATTAGTTATAATTAATTAACTTAAGTATTTTATAAATTATTAAGTCTTTTTTCAAATTAAAATTGGATAGAAATAAGTTAATAGGCCAAACAGGTTACTTTAGGTATATTAGAACTTTTAGTTCTAAAATTAAATGAATAGATATATTATGGGCATAAATCAAATAAAATGATTTATTGTAAGCCTTGACATGTTAAATGAACTTTGTTGACAATCGATGACTTGATTAAATTAAATGAACTCAAATGAGTTAAATATGTCAAACTGAATTAAAATAGGCAGGCATTTAGCCATATAAAGATGCTTAAATTGATTTAGCAAATAAATGAGCTTTTATAAATTTTGGGTTAAAATGACTATAGATTGAATTAGTAATTATTTTATGTTTAAATGGGTTAAAATGACTCAAATGGGCATAATTAATAGAAATATGATCAATTTGACAAAAATGACCTAAAATGGACCAAGATAGTGAGAATAGGTCCAACTTGACCTAAATAATCTAAGCTGAATTACGAAATTAATTTAGATCCAACTTAGCCAATATTAATAATTTTTTTTATTTTAATGATTGATTATGAGTCTAAATACTAAAATAAGACCCAATTTGACTAAATAATTACAAATGGGTTTAATTAGATAAAGTTGGTTTAGAAACACAACCCTAGGCCTAATAATATAATTTCTAGCAGATTAGGCCTATTTATGTTAAATAAGCTCAAACTAAATCCTAACAAGTTTTCCCAAGCCATTTAAGGTCTATATCTTCAATATAGACAATATATAATTTTATGTTTCATGAACTTAAATTCTATAATACAAGCTCGATACTCTTTACCTATTTTAATTGGACCTATTTCTAAAGTATTTAGGTCCATTATCAGTTACAATTATGGAAATACTAATTAGACTCAAACTCTTTCCATGGGCTTAAAAGCCCTAAAATATCTTTAGTAGGTTTAAAAATGAAATTAAAAGGCCCAATAACTTAATTATGTTCAAAATTAAATTTCATTGGCTTTAAACTCTATTTTTAGGTCCAATAACCAATATTACTCTAATTGGACCAAAATTCAAAGTAAATTTTAATTCCAACTAATTTAATATCTATATTCCTTAGAGCTCAATTCTTAAAATCTAAAGCCTATTATCCTAAAAAGTGAAATACTTAGATAATTTCTTATGGCTTAACCTACTAACCCAGGATCCCTAGGGGTCCAATACATCTAAATAATAAATTCAATTTATGAATTCAATAGGCTTAGTCCGAATCACCTAAGCCCAGTTACCGTAAATGGATTTAATTTAACTATAACTAAAAGTCCTTAAGTTAATTGATTAATCAATATGATATGAATCATTGATTTGTATACTCAGATCTCATGTAGATTCACCTTCCTTGAATAAATATATTATTAACCTATTGTTTTTTGGATGATCCTTTATTGTCTACCGATTCATTACCAGGTACGTAGTGACTTGCGCATTACTTGCCAAGGTAAGCATCCTAAAATGAACTAATACTTAAAGATGATCTAATTAATTACTTGAGTGTGCTTCCATCATTTAATTCGATCCAAGGAGTGGCAACCTTGCTAGGGGATGTCAGTATGATAGTTAGGCCCTTAAGCTATCGTAAGTAGCTGATAAGACAAACGGTATCAAGATAACATTTACTTAGACTTAGAGAGAAGTAATGCAATCTGGTTCACATTTATGAGATTGGTTAAGCTAAATTGTAGTATGAAATGAGATAAGTAGAGATGGTAAATGGTTGTAAACACTAGACGAGGTTATTACTAGATTTCCTATAAGAGATATAGGTATTTGGACTGTTTACATCAATCCCTTAAGCAGTTGTTGCTACTTAGAACCCCCATATTCCAATCATTTCTTATTCGAAGTTTAAGTACTCTCGTGTTATTTAAATTGCTTTAAATAATAAACTAAAACCGTTGGTTGTTTCATTGCATATAGTTTAGGTACATATACCACATCATGTGCGATTGCATTATTTACTAGTTTTCGGCTCATTCCTTTCTCTTTTTAAGTGTTGGTGATTTTGACTTTAGTACTTATGCGTATCTTAGGGTTGGGATGATTCGATATGAGCTTGATGATTAGAGTGGCTAGGAACATGGGATTATGTGTTTCTATTAAAAAAAGTTGTAGTTATCTTTTCAAACTCGTATTTTCCTTTGAGGTTTGATTTGTGCTCGTGGTTGTAAAATCCTTTTATCATATACCTCTTAATGACATTTATTTACCTTTGTTACATTGTTATTTTTCTACTGCTTAATTAAATATTTTCAAAACCTAATCAAACGATTTTGGATTCTAAAATTAGATAACAAACGATCACGATAAACAAATAGTTTAGGGTAGTTTGAGCGTATAACGTCTAAGTATTATACATAGCGGAACTAAATACTCTATGACCCCATTTAGGGTACGACAATAATTTTAACAAACAAATTTTTATAGTTTCTCATTAGAAAATATTAATAAAAATCTCTTGTATGATGGAGAGCTCATGTCATCCCAGTCTTCATAAGCATTGTGATCTCTCAAAAGATGCAAAAAAAAAAAAAAAAAGGATCCATTAGAATTCTTGTTCATGAAAATAACCAAGTGAGTAAATAAAGAAAAGCTTTGAATCACATTTGACGAGTTGGTTAAAACAAAATTTAGATATAAAATGTTAATTTCACAAACAAGAGTCAAATAAAAATAAAAGTTTATATGTTTCTACGTGCTTTTTCTTTCTACGTGGATTGAAGATTTTGGTTAAATTAGAGAAAAACCTTAGTGTTGCATGATGTTTAAGTATAGCTAATGGGCTTTAATGATTGACATCCCCATATGCTTGTGGTCTATAAAAAGCATACACATGAGCAAAAGGGGAGGGGAAAGGGTGTTGCTAGCAGGATGCCTAATGCAACGACTGCATCGCTTAAATTAGTAATAGGTTTTCATGGGTAAGAGGGTAAGAATTGGGACAACAGTATTAGATAGTATTAAAAGATTTTCCTAACCTATAAAGCCTTCAATTCTCTTTTATTAAGTTGTTTTCCTTGTCTTATATGTGGTTCCCTTAGGTAGATTGTGACGTGCATGCCCTCCTTTTCTCATTAGGCTTAATGTGCATGCATGAAGCTAATGATGAGGGTCTAGTTACCATCAAGGGATGTCTTTTCTCCACCACTTGACCTATTTCATCACGCACTTATCCTTGAGAAGGCAAGGTTTGTAGGACCTACAACCTAGGGGTTGTTCTTAACCCATCGCATACACTTTTTTTTTTGGCAGATTTAGATATGTATATATATTATATTGTAAGAGGAAATAGATAAAGTAGTAGTACATCCATAAAAGTAAAGCAGATGAAACAGGGGTTGGATGGCTATGGCCATTGAAAAAGCTCAACCTGATAGTAGTATCATGGGAGTTGTTTACTAAAGCATCTCGACCGCTTCTGATATTTTATACAAGTCAAAAGAAATATCATCAGATGCAATAGGTTCAAAAAGTAATCTAATGGTGAATCAAACATCATGATGTCTGGAATTATCGGGCGTACTTCAACTGTAAGGGTGTCTATTAACTGATTTGTTTCTTTAGGACAATGAAGAACTTTACTCTCTAATAGCATTTACTTTCCTTTCATAAACAAGTCACATTAGCATATTTAAATTTGGATTTACTTGATTTAATTACTAACTTCACTACAATTTTTAAATTTAAATTAATCTCTAATGATGTGATGTTTTTTCCCAAATGCCGCAAGCGCTAAATTCACCAGCAGAGTCTAGGTTCTCAGTTTAAGCTAAAGGTAGGGGTGTTGATGTACTTAAGACCTTCACATACAAAAAGCTCGATTTGCACTATGCCAAGCGGTTATCCGGTGCAGCCGCTCCAATGCTTAAATTAGTTATGGTTCGAGATAGAGATAGCACTTAACCTATTCCTTAAAGTAATGATGGGCTTAAGAATAGTGAGAGTATTTGGACATACCTATGGGGAGCTCAATTGATCTTTAATATAAAGCGACCATAGTAGTCTTTAAGGGCATAAGGGGACATCCTTTCGATGTAACTATTTCCCATTAAACTACTAGTTGGTCTGACTCACAAGCATAACAGAGTAAGGCCTAGATCATACTTGTGTTAGTATTATAGCACAAATATATTGAGCATGGAGGATAGCGGGGTGCGGTGTGGATTATCAAGGAGATACAGTTGTTAGGTCGTTTTAGGCCCCCCGATGAAGTCAGGGGTCGTGACTAATAGAACTTGATTGACCTTAACCTCTATGTATGAGGTGAGGTCATGGGTGCATGTTGCTTAGGTGACTTGAGATTATTGGAAAGTTCATTTCCATTATTGGGGCATGGCTTGATTTAGGGGCCCTCAAGATGCGGGCTTTTTGCTTGTCAAAATTATGCCTTAGTTCCTTCGCCTTGTTAAGATTTGGAGGCCCCATGTGATGGCCCAGGGCTCAGCCATGATGGTATCAACTTTACCTATCCTTTTACTATCTTTGTAATCCATAGCTTAGTGCTCAACAATGAGGATATCGACTTTGTCTATCCTTCTTACTATCTCTGCAATCCATCTCCCTTAAACATCTCTGATGACAATGCCAATTGTTGTGAAATAATATAATTTATTCAATAATTAAATTTTCATGTAAATACAATATTAGTTCTAAATATTAAGTTTGAAGTAATTTTGATATATGAAAATGAATGTGTAGAAATAGGTTTGATATATTATGTTATTAATGAAAATTATTGGTGTATGTGAGTATGTGTAATGAGATTAATGTTATTGTTTTATGTATATTAATGTATGTATAGTATAATTTATGTTTGTGTCTCTTATGAATTAATATGTATGTGTTATATTTAAATTTATCAAAACAACTTTTGAATTGCCTAAGATTTTGTTAAAAGAATTTTTTTTAAGAAATTTAGCCTATTTTCAAGCTCAAATTAAACTCAAATTAGCTCCAAATTAAACCTAAGTCATATATACCCCAAAAGTCAAAATTAGGATAAATATAAGTCTCAAATTTGATTAATTAGAGCCTCTTTTGGTAGCCCACATTTTTCATATGAATTTTTCACTTTTCTTTTCTTTCTCTTATCCTTTTATCTTCAAACCATAAGCCCTAAACTAAAACCAATAACAAATTCTTGGATTCAACAATCTCTCCTAGACAAAGCCTTTTCATGTAAGTTAAAGCTAGTGTAAACTCTTTGTTTATTTTTCTTTCTTGTAATATAGATGTGAAATCTATGTTAGGATGAGTTTGATGTCATATGAGTTGAATGATTTTATGCATTGATAAATGTTAGGTTATGTTTTATTGTTATATGAACTTGTTTATGTATTATGGAAGTAGTGAGAAGTGTTGATGAGGATTGAAGTTGATTTGAGTTGTTAAGTTTGAAGTGAAGAGTAGGGGAGGGTTTGATGTGAATGAAGTAGTTTGATGTGTTGTTCTAGTATCCAAAGTTGCTAGGATTGGTTAATGTGGATAGAAGATAGTGTATGAAGTTAAATATGTGTTTGAAGAAGGATTAAAAGTGTTATAAGTTATAAATTTTCAAAGTGTAAAACAGGGGAAGTAAACACTTTTCGAACAAGTCTGTTTTTGAGTGTACGCTTGCATCTGGTACTTCAACGCTGGCGGCGTAGAGGCAGTGTTGAATGTGATCAGAACCGATTTTTTTAAAGTCGCTTAAAACACCGCCAACTTTTGTAAAGAAATTAGCCAGTGTTTATTTTTCAAATAGTACGTCGGCCACTAGGGCTCTAATGCCGTCGACCTTCAATCGGTGTTGAATACAAACGGAATTGATTTTTTTAATGCTGGCCTTAATGCCGTCGGCGTATAATTCCAACGTTGCCGCCGTTCAGCTCAATTTTGCTTGTGTAGATAGGCCGCGTATCCCCTGAGTTTTTACAATTTCAACCTTCTTCAATTGCCATTCTTTACTTCATATATGGTCTTCTAATGAATCTATAAGCTATATAAACATGTTTTAAGTATGAATTAAATGATAAAACTATATGTTAGGTTTATTGAATCTCCTTATATAGTTAACTTAGGATTGTGTTATATATATATATATATATTATGTACATTCGATTTGATTTGTGTTGATATTTCTTATTTCAGTTAAAGGTTCTTTAGTAAATTCCCCTCCGAATGAATATAGTAATACACTATTGGGTACAGGTATGCAATAGCGTGCTTGATGTATGCTAGGAATAGGCATTACTAAAATTGATTTGATTCGATTCAGCTTAATATTTTGATGAACCGGATGTCTATTACGTTGTTTAATCTAGTCCAAGGAGCAGCAAACCTATCATGATGCAATGACTTGTTAGTTATGCGCTTAACCCAAGTCATGATGCAATGACTTTACCATGATACAATGGTAGTTATGATGCAATAGAGATTCGTTTTTTGTTAAGCGGATAGCTGATGGGAAGAATAGTATCCGAGTAACGTTTGCTTAAACTTGGGGAAATACCATGATTTAGTTCAAGGTTTTATGGGAACTTGTGAACTAGGCTCATGTTATGGACTAGTTTAAGTAGAGTCGGGCAACGGCTTTTAAACCCTAGATGAAGCTATTATCTTCATGAAATAGATATAGGAGATATAAGTATTCGGACTGCTTATATCAACCCCCTGAGTAGCTACTGTTACTCAGGTCCCCTAAATTCCCAAAGTGTGATTCTGGGGTTTGAATACCCTACTGTTGTTTTGTTAAAAGAAAACTAATAAGATAATGACTTGATCGTTGATGCATTTCATTTGATTTAAGTTTGCTTGATAAATTATTTTTGTATTTGTTATTACGTACTGGGCCTTTGGCTCACTTTTGCTGCTTTGTAGGTAATGAAGATGAGTTATATGATGATTTAGGATAGGGTCAGATTTTGAGAGATTCATGGACGAGTGAGACGAGTAGGACTCGAATGCCCTTGGATTTTGGAGAAGCTTTTGTTTAAAGCATAATTCTTTGTATAGGAGGCTTGTTAAATAAGCTTAAATTGTAAAAGACCTTAAGATCTCTTTAGGTTATCTTTTGTACGAGAACAACTTGTAATTTTGTAGTATCTTATATTGACACTGAACTTTGTACATATAATGTATATATGGATGGATTGCTTTTATTAGCAATCTTGTTTTGTTAAAAGTTGTTTATAAAGTGTTAGCAAATTTGATCAAACAATTCTCATAAATTGTTAGTTTTAGACAACCTTACATATAATATGAAAATGTTATATGTGGTTGGGGACTCGGTACTCTAAATCTCGAGATTTAGCAGGTCAGGTCTTACATGTTTGCTATGCCTGTGGTTGGATGGATTGATCCATCAATGTTTAATTTGAACTTATTTACTTTGGGGTGGGGGTGTCTAACGGAGGTTGATTCTTTCAAGTTTGAAATTTACATTTTCCTTTTAAGGTAGGCCTATAAATTGTTGCCCGTTGCTCTTATATCTTCTTTAAGTTCATTTACTAAGCTTTTAGATTAGAAGATAAGGCTATTCTTTACTAACCAAATTTTCCAAAGAAGAATTTTTGGGTGCCCTTGTTTGACTTAGGTACTGTTTCAGAATTTTGCAGTTTGATTTGATCCAAATGATCAAGTTTTCTCTAACTTATGTGTTGTCAATTTGGACAATTTCCCATTGTCTTACTAGCTAAGTGATGGAGTGGCAAGCTTTGAGGGTATGTTCAATTGTTTCATTTAGGTAGGAGCATTTGGGGCAATAATCATCAAAGGTAATTTTCTTATTCTTCAAAATGCTTATGGTTGTTAGGTTATTTTCACATGTATGCCATAAAAATGTTTGATTCTTGTTGGGGGAAGGAGGTAGGTTTTCCAAATCCAATCCTAATCCAAGAGGTATTTAAATGGTAGTGGCTGTTAGGCTAGTGCAAATGCTACTGATAATAGTTCCCGCCTCACTAAAGGGTTTATGCTTTTGAGATCTTTGGGTATGGGTTTAGATAGATTGACCCTAAAAGATCTCTTATTAGGTTCAAGATGGGGTAGCCTATCATTTCTTCATCGTAATGTAGCTCATTTAGCCAATAGTCATGAACTGTAATTTTGCTGGCATTTTTAGCTAGTGGACCATGGATAGTTTTACTCAACGATTCTAATCCTTCCCACCAATCTTGCCTAAAACTATTGTTCTTCCCATCGCCTAGCACACGAAAGCCATTTTTTTTCAACAAATTTTGGCTCATACAAATCTCTTTACAAAGGAAGAATGTAAGTTGAGGAGTTGTTGGTCCCAATAATGTAACTAAAAGGGGGATGAATTGGTTATACAATAAAAAACCAAAGCTTTTTCTAAAAGTTCTTATTCACGTCCTATTGATTAATCATATGAACTAGTTGAGTTAATATTTGAGATTAGAATCAATTAAGAACTATTAAGAACAAATATAACTAACTTCCGGTCCAATTTGATTAAATTCGGATTTATGCAAATTTCCAGTAAACCCTCTGAATGTATTAGCACAATAAGAACATAAATAAATTTGCATGAAATGTAAAGAGAGTAAGGTAAAGAAAATTGCAAAGCTATTTATAGAGGTTCTGCCTCATGCATAGTCCTCTCTTCCAACTCTACGTTGGGACCTGGCTTTCCACATCGGTTTGTTCCACTATATCCAGAATTAATCAAGTTACAAGTTGTCTTTGCCAAACACTTAGCTACATAGCACTCAGCTTGATTCTCCAAGCTTTCCTCAAGCAAACAACCAATCTACTGAGCCTACTTGTAACTCTTAACCTGACACAAAAGTGTATAAACTAAATAAAATAAATCAAAGAACAAGATTAAATATTCTCAAGAATTAACACAACAAACAACATAAATTTTCTATGGAATTTTCGAGCACACTATGGTAGTATTTTTGAGAGAATTGTATAATTTTTTCGTGCCAAGTTCTACTCTCTTTCTTCCCTCTTCGTGATATATAATGCTCACTTCAACGGCTAAAAGTGTATCTTCAAGATAGAGTTGTTGTTGGAGATATTTCAAAATCCATGAAAGTTGTTGATGTGGACTAATCTTGTTTGACTGCTGCAACATTCAAAAATTCGAATTTATATATGATATAATCTCTCATTTATCTTCTAATCACGTGGCCTGATGTATCTCCAACAAATATAACAATTATTATTTTTTAAATTCGATTTCAATAGCTGTTGTACATCATATCAAATATCCCCAAAAAATAGGAAACATATCTTCTCTATCTTCCATAAATAACTCCAGCTTTGTTGAACCAATTTAACATGACTTTAGGTGCTTAAATTTGATAAAAAAATCCTCATAAAATCATGCTAAAATAATCTTGTAAATATCTAAAATAAATCTACAACGAAAACCTCAACTGCACTTGTAATATCATTCGAATATCATAATTTAAATCTGAACTTTAATTTAATTTTTAGTCCCTATAGATATTTGAACCAACTCTGTGGAATATATTGAGTATATTACCCAAATACACTCAACAATGGAGTAGGCCTTCAAATAATTCGAAATCTCAGGTCTGATACAATTTGGTCGTAATTTGTCCACTGCAGTCTACTCTCTGAAATACCTTCTGACTGTTTAAGAATCTTGTAAACCATCGAAGTACCTTCTTATTGACCTTCTGATATACCATTTGTTTTATAAAATACTTTTCAACTTTCTGATATATGTTTTGAGTTGAGTCTCGTTTTCATAAACCAACTCTTATCATATTTAATCACTGTACACTTAACAATTATGTAAGTAAATATTTAAATCATTTTTGTTATCATCAAAATATTATGAGAGAAAGCAACAGGAGTTTTATTAATTTTTTGTCTTTAAGTTTCTTGTATTTTGTAGATATCAAGCTCGCCCAATTTACTTTTCTTTTCCTTCTTCCATTCATTCCATCTTTTTTAGGGCACAAGCTTTGTTTCTAATGTTTAAGTTTAAAAGGTCTAATTGACCTTCTTCCTTTAGGGTAATAAATGGACTCCATGACAACTAGTGTGTGTTTTGGTGCTCAACCTTGTCATTCCAATTAAAAGATCTAGTGGTTTTGTCTAGTTATTTCAAGAAGGGGTTTGACAATTTAGTTACTTGTGAGTAAGCAATGGGGAGTACTTGCAAGACTGTTTTTGCTGGCATTAGCCTGCCAATAAAGTTAGGTTTTTGCCTTCTGGCCTTTTAGTTTCTCTTGTGTTTTGTCTAGAATGCCTTGTAATTGTTGTCAAGTGACCTTATTTTCATTTCACAGGGAAAACCAAGGTGTTTCCCCAGTTCTTTAGTTTCCCTGAATTTAAGGATGTCCTTGATGTCCTCTTCACCTGTGTGTAAGCATTTCTAAAGAACAAGATAATTTTTTGATATTCACTATGAGCCTTAGAGTGTTTCAAAGGTCTCTAGGGTTTCTTTATTTAGATTGTGCCATGCTTTGTTTGCTTTGCGATTAGGATGAGAGATCATATACAAACATGATGTGAGAGAAATTAAAGTTACTACCTTTAACCTTAAAAGGTTGCCATTTTCCTCTATCCAATCTTTTTGGATCATTCTGCTAAGGAATTCTAAAGCTAAGATAAAGAGGTTAAGGGATAGAGGGTCTCCTTATCTCAAACCTCTACTTAGTTGAAATGTTATTATTGGCCTTCCATTGACAATCACTTTTATAGTGGTTGTGTGTAAAGACTCGGCCTGCTTAATCCCCTTATGATTAAGCATGATAAGTCCCCAACCACATATAATACCTAAGCATTATGGAAAACTTAAGTATTATATGTAAGGTAGTCTAAAAAATAAAGTTTGTGTAAAATGTTTGTGTAGACCTGTTACATACCCACAGTACTTTACTAAAATACTATACTCAACATGAGTAGATCATCAATCCCACATATTTATATATAACATTACATTAGTGCCAATAAATGACACTTCAAAACCTTATAAAACTTACTTAGAAAATAAATGTATAGGAAACAAACTTATAACATATATTACAAACCATGGTTTAACCAACAAGCCATTAATTACACAAAATTTACAACTCAAAAGTCTTTTAGACAACTTAAGAAAACATTCTTGATCATCAAGGAAATCCCTATTCATCTCATTCATCTATGAAGGTTTCCTAGTCAGTCCTATAACCCATATCTGTCACGCCCCAGAGGGTATCCTAATGTGGCAGTCCGTTGCACATAATATTAAAGCTAATGAATGACAACCTTAGTCATGCAGAGGCTTTGATATCATATACAAGCATGCTTCTAAGAGTAGGAGACTCACAAGGGTATTATGTTTAAGCAGATATAAAAGTATGAAAGAACTTATATAGACAAACATGTAATATTCGTTGGAATAATAGTCTCATACAACTTCTTAGGGGCATTCCCCCATTCTAATAGTCTTGTTCAACTAAGCCATCATCAAAATATATATAAATATACCATAAGTCTACTATAGAGATTTTTCTTAGAAGTCTATATTCAAACCTAAATGCATATAAACTTCTCCCAAAAACTCCTAGTAGCTTTGGCTCATACCTGAAAAACGGGGCTCCTTGGTGCTAACCACAAATAATCATACCGTAACAAAAAGCTATAGGGGTATAAGCAAAACTAACTTAGTGAAAAAACTCCCATCTACAAAACATTTCCATAATTCAAACAAGTATTTAAACAATCATATGAGAATAATCATACCGTAACAAAAAGCTATAGGGGTATAAGCAAAACTAACTTAGTGAAAAAACTCCCATCTACAAAACATTCCATAATTCAAACAAGTATTCAAACAATCATATGAGAATGCACAATCACATGAGCAAACAAAATACACAAATTAACCAGAAACCATGTGTAGCATGGATTTACGCCCTCCATGTCGGGGGGTTGGGTGGTTACAGGCTTATATGACATCAATATTTGTAGCTTCTACTTGCCCTGTAGACCTTCCGACTCTTACTTGCCTATGTACTTTCTGGCTCCTACTCGCTACTATTACAACTCCTCATTTCCCACACGAATAATAGTAGTGAAAATAATGTGACACGTAATATGATATGCATGAATTATTTTCATTATAGGTTTAGTCAAATAATGTTGAGTTCAAGTTAAAGGCGATCAAACAATATTCATCACATCATTACAAGAAACATAAATTATTCATCAATTTCTTTTTCGATATTCTTAATTTTAAATCAGTCTGATCCAAATCACACAACATTCGTTCATTTATCTTTTCCTTATTTTCTAGTACTACTACTTACAAGCACAAACAAGGAAATGTAACTAGTAAGGGATCAACTTACTCCATGACGATCGCTCCTAGTCGAAGTAATTTTCTAGGAAAGCAATATTGATTCCTTCTTCACCTAAACAAGATGAAATACCAAAATGAGTTTTCATAAAATTTCTATTTTTTTGAAGATTCTAAATATATCTTGAATTCGCGGCAAAATCAGATTTGAAGGAATTTCCAACTTAAATTGCCATAACTTACTCATTTTAACTTGGAATTTCGCATATTGTATACCATTTTCTACCTACTTGAAAAGATCTATCTATTTCTAAAAATATTTTTATCAAACTAAGTCATTTGGGATCCGAAATAGTGATGATCAGATTTACCACAAATTTTCACAAAAACTTGTATTCCTTCTTTTTACAAAGCTTAAATCAAAGAGATAAATATTATATAGTTTGTAAAACCTTTGAAATGTATATATGTATCCATTGACTCATATCAAATGCACGAAAATTTATGAAGTTGTCTCAAACCATGAACTTTTGTAAGTAAAGTCTTCTAAGGATTTTGGAAAGTGATACTTTGAAAATTTCCTCTTAGCTTGCTAGAAAATATCTCAAGTCATTTTAAATGAGTATTTTTCTTTTCCTTAATTTCATTTCCTTAGTTTTTTAAATTTCTAAAGAATGGTTTTTATTTCTAAGCTTAGTTTCTAATACTTTTTTAAAGTAATTAGTTCTTATATTTTATAGAAATAACTTTCTTATTTCTTAAGATCTTCTTTTATGAAGAAAATACCTTGGTGTTTGTTAAAACTAGTATTGATGAAAAGTGGAATTTAGTAAATCTTTTGTTCTATCAAGAATTTCCTTCCATTTCATGACTTGTAAAGTGGTATGTTTTGTTTAAAATTCTATGGTCTTAAATTTATAATGAACTCTTCTAATTTCTAGAAAAAAGTTTGTTTAAGATAAATTCCTGTTTTCATGAAAATTTCTTCCTTCATAACAACTTTTACTTTTAGAGAAGAACTTCTATTTTAAAAAACTTTTTCCTCTTCTATTTTGTTGAGACAAAATCAATATGTCATGCATGATCATGAATATGAAACATAAAATTATGAAAACATAAGAAGGATACAATAATTAAAGAAATAAGCTAGTAAAGAATATATCAAGTATTAGAACCTTAGCTTCATTAAGATATCCTGGGACTAAGAATAGACTAGTCCCAAAAGAAAAAGAAAAAGAAAAAGAAATTGTTTTGACTTGATGATGACAAGTCTAAGACTAGAAAGACTAATCTTAAGATAACATGAAAATAAATAAATTGCAAGGAAAGTAAATAATTGCAAACAAAGGAGCTTATATGCTTTAAAAGATATATATATAGCTACATAGATATATTTAGTATGAATGCAACATAAAAGAAAAATAGATTTATGAACAAAAACAATGTATGAACATATTGTTGCTTCTTTAACCTTCATGGTTTAGAAAACACACACTAAGCTCATACTAAGTAAATGAATATAAAAGAAACTCTAAAGGAGTATTACCTATGAAGACTAAACTTAAGAGAACTTGGAGAGAACTCTTGTAGAAATTTTTGGAGAGTAATTTTAGTATATGGAATGTGTGAAGGAAGTGGAAGGAAGATGGGGTATTTATAGGAAAATATGGGAGGAAAACTGTGTTAATTAAATAAATGGAAATTAAAACAAATTGAGGAGGAGAGAGAGGGGGCCGGTGCAATTCATGAAGTAAAGGGAGAGAAAAATCTTTTTTTTTTTTCATATTTTTGTTAATGAAAAGTAAGATATGGAAGATGTGAAGTTGTATTGGAAATGAAAATTGTAAGAAAATAGAGATATGGTTTGTAAGAGTAGGTTGTAAGAAAAAGTAGAGATAGATAAATAGTATAGAATAGTAATAAATAGTGTAATGTAAAGTAGACATGATAATTTAAGTACCGGTAGTAAGAAAATAGGCGTATAATTGCGATATATGATATTTTTAGTTATTGAAAAATTATGAAACTAATATTTTTGAAAACCTTATATTTTTACGAGTCTAACGGTATATCTGGAATATTTTTACCATTCTAAGCCTCAGGACATGCTTTTCGAAAACAGTGTCTAATTGTGCTCAAAACGAATCTCGGTTTAACTAATCTGATACTTTTAAGCTTTCTCAGGTTATTACGAACCATTCTACGTACTAATCTCTTACTTATTTTCTTGGGGTTTCTTAAACAGGAATGCCGGACTTGAAAGGTTACGTCTGACTAGGGTTTTGTTGTCTTTAGGATTTCCGGTTGACTTTCTAATTAGGGTTTAAGCTTAAATTGATCACAAACTTTGGGGTTTACAATATCATCATAGCACTCATTGTTAACATCACCTACAAAGCAGCAACATGAGCCAAAGGCCCAGTATGCAATAACACAAGCAAAAACGAATGGCAAGCACACTTAAACTAAATGCAAATGAAACGATCATCAATTTAATTATCTTTGCTTAAGTAAACAATCATCAATGGAGTATTCAAACTCGATTTCAAACTTAGAGATTTAGGGGTCCTGTGAAATGACCAAAGTTAAATTCATAATTCATGCATGTAAATTTGATTGTTTATGTGGGTATGTGTTAGTATGAATTGTGGTGTTTGAAATAATTGTATGTGTTAGGAAGTAATAACTAGATAATAGTCTATGGTAAATATATTTAGATGATAGTTTATTCATGTAATAATTATTATGTTAATGCTAATTGTTATTGTAGTGAATAATATATGATGATTTAAATTTGTTTTAAACTAAGAGTATAGCCTATAAACTAGCAGATTTTCTTTAGCTTTATTAAACCAAATTAAGCCAAAATCAAAGTTTAATTAAGGCCCAAAGCCCTTAGAAAATCTGCCTCAAAAGTCAATGATTTTGGACAAATATCAAGCCCTATTTGTACATTTTGGACATCCAAAAACAGAACAAGAGAAAAATAAAATCATAACTCGGAAAAGCAATATTTTCCAACACCCAAATCAAGTTTTCTTGCACCCAACACACCAAGAATCCATCCCCAACCATCATATATACATTAAGGTAAGTTTATATGATGTTTAAGTGCTTTATTTCTCTTTTAATCATGAATTTTCTGTTAAGTATAATGCATGTTCAATATATGTGTATTGTTACATTATGATGTTGAGATAGCTTAGGACTTGTTATGGAAGTGCAAGGATGGTGTTGAGTTGTAGTGTGATGAGAAGTTGATATCATTGAGTTGTATAGAAGAGTGGACTCATGTTGAAATAGTGAATGTGAAGAAAATGAAATCATAGTGTTTTGTGTGTTTTAATGGTTGAGGAGGAATAGTGTGTTTCAATGATGTTAGAAGGGAATTTGTGTGTATTTGATGATATAGGGTTCTTATACCATGTATTAGGAAGGTTATATTATGGTTTGGAAAGAGTTGGAAGAGTTAAATGTAAAAATTTTCGTGTTTCAAAAACAGAGGAATTCTGCAACCTGAATTGTAGTGTACACTACCTTGAATGCCGTCGGCAGGTTTTGGCTTATGATATTTTGGAATGCAACTTAAATGCCACTGGCGTTGAGGTCTATATTGCCAGCATAAAGAACCAAAAGTTTTGTACATAATGTATTTTCTTAACGATGGCTTAAACGCCGCCGAGGTATAATCCCTACACCGCTGGCGTTGAGTCTTACATTGTCGGTGTTAATTGCCAGCATGGGCCCTGCATATTTTAATTTTTCTAACTTTCTTCCAACATCTTCCAATACATGATATATGACTTTTTGATCAAGGATTTGCCTTATACGATGTTATATGATATATATATATTTATATGTCATGTGATGACTTTGGATTGTTTTTAAATGAGATTCAATAACTTCCTAAGTCTTAAACTAGTGAATATAAGTTTGGCTTAAGATAGTGATGTTGATATAGTTGATTTGTGTGGAATAGAGATAGATATTCAGTTGGAGATTCCCTTTGATTCTCAATCCGATCCAATACACAATAATTTGATTGATTATTGCTTAGGACAGGCATATTAAATTTGATTTAATTAAAGACCAATGAAAAGTTTATTGAGATGATTTTTGTTGAGTCATGTCTAGTCCAGGGAACGGCAACCTTATCATGATGCAATGGCACGGTAGTTTAGGCACTTAGTCAAATCTTTGTCATGATGCAATGACTCAAATCCATGATGCAATGGTTCAACATGATGCAATGGTGGTTTATCTTAATGGCTAAGTGGATAGCTAATGGGGTTAACCGTGTCGTATATTCTCTACTTAGCTCGGGAGGAAATAATATGTTTTAGTCACAGTTATGGGACCGTTGAACTAATTGATGTTATAGATCAGTATAAGTGGAGTGTATGAAGGAGTGTGAACCCTAGGTGAAGCTATTACTAATCTTTATTGGTTAGATATAGGAGATATAGGTATCAGGTCTATCTATATCAACCCCATGAGTAGCTGCTGTTACTTAGGAACCCAGAATTCCTAAGCTTGAATAGGAGTTTGAATACTCAGTGTTATTTTTACTCACTTAACTAAAGATAATGAAGCTATGGTGAATTATTGCATTGCATTTAGTTAAGTGTGCATGGCATATGTATTTGGTTGCACTATTGTGTACTGGGCTTTTGGCTCATGCTGCTATCTTGTATGTGATTATGAGGATGAGCTCTATGATGATATGGGCTATGGGACTGACTGGGCGACATCTATGGATGATTAGGAGTGCGACCTAATAGTAGTTGTTTAGGACTCTTGAAGTATTTTGTGAAGTATCTAGGCTTATTTGTTAAGCCTTGGAATATAATTTCGATTTAAGTTGTTTATGTAATATAGCTTGCATGTAGGCAAGGTTTATATGTTGGTGTGATCCTTGGGAGATCCTCAAGTAATGTATATGATGTATGTTTGGTATATATATGAGATGACTTACTACTAGTATAGTGGTGGTATTTCTTAATTCAAATCATGTGAATGTTATATTGTTTTTAAGCAAGCAATCATTACAAACACTTCTTTTTAGACGACCTTACGTATAATACTTGAGTATTTCCTAATACTTGGGTATTTTATGTGGTCGAGGGATTCAGCATGCTTAATCTATGGGTTAAGTGGGCGGGTCCTTATCTTGAGTAACACAGCTGCTCAGGAGTTGATATAAGTAGCCCGGGTACCTATATCCTCTATATCTAATTGAAAAGAATAGTAATCTCATTTAAGGTTAATAGTCGTTACTCAATTTTACTTAACCCTTAAGATCATCTAGTTCAATTGGTTCCATAAACGTGAACTAAATCATATTATTTCCTCTTAAGAATAAGCAAATGTTACCCAATACTATCCACCCTATCAATTACCTGCCTAGCCATTTAAGAATCACCATTGCATCATGACATAAGTGGCCTAAGCGCCTAACTACTATGTCTACTCGGACAAGGTTGTCGCTCTCCGAACTAGATTCAATGACTCAAACACAACCAATTTCAAACAATCAACAATTTATCTTTAGTTAAGTTCATTAAAATATGCCTAACTTAACAATCACAAGCAAGTTACTATGTACTTGTAGTATTTGATTTATCACGTAAAATAATCGGTAGGCGGACTCAAAACAGGATATGAAGCTGTTACAACAAATTCATTTTATATCAGTATTACTAAATTTCACTTAAATATTATTCACATATAGTTATTAATTACTTAACATTCACTAACTTTTAAATAAAATTCATATAATAGCATAACTTGGCATTTATACATATCATAGGTTCATTAAGACTTTTAATTAATCACAATTATTTGCTAAGTATTAATATTCATCAAATCCAAATGAAACTCATATAAAGCATAACTTAGTATTCATATATGAAATAAATTCATATAAGTTTTTTAATTAATTATAAAACTAAACAATAAATAAGGAACAAATATAAAGAAATAAAATTACAACAAATAAATTTAATGAAGAAAATGATTTTTAATAATTTTTAATTTTTTTGAAGGTACGCCAATGGTATAAATATGGAAGGCCAACGGCGTACGGCCAAAGACTGGCGATGTAGAAGTTCGAAAATCTTTACACAAAGGGTTAGAAAATGAAACATGATGCCATACATGGTGTATGTGATCATGTTTCAACCTAAGGGAAAAACACACAAAGGTCATAAAAAAACAGGGTACCATACAGGGTGTATCGGATGTTGTTTGAATCCAATGAAAAACACATACAAGATCAGAAAATGAAACATGATGCCATACATGGTGTATGGGATCATGTTTCAACCCAGAAGAGAACAAATGCAAGATTAGAAAATGAAACATGATGCCATACATGATGATTGGGATCATGTTTCAACCTAGGGGAATAACAAATAAAGGTTAGAAAATGAAACACCTTATCATACATGGTGTTTCGAAAGGTGTATGAAGCGTTAGTGGTGAAACAACATGCTGTATCAAAAGTATATGGCCCATATACCTTCCCAAACATGGTGTTTACAGGGTGTTTGAATTTTTCTGAATTTTCCTTACTTTAAACTTGATTTTTACAACATTCACTTCTCAAGCATACTCTAAGCCCTGTATAAACATCATACACTATATCACATGCATTTAACCACTCAAAACTCACATGAACTTCACATTCCTAAATCAAACAACTCTTTACATCATTCAACAGCAATCAACTCCTTCATAAATAAACTCACCAACTCAACATACACAAAAAAAACTTCAACACTCATCATAACTTATTAAACTCCAACACTTCAACTCAAAACAACATGAGCTTACAACAACCTATCTACTATAACTTCAAGCATCCAAAAGCATTCTTAAACAACTCAACATATCAATACTACTTGTATTAGATGAGTTGGAATAAATTCTTAGTGATTTGAGCAAGGAAACTTGATTAAAAAGGTTGGGAGAATAAGCTTGAATTTTCCCACGATTTTGGTTTGTTTTTGGTCTGTTTTTACTTAATGATTTTTGCAAAAATGAGAAGTTAATATTTATCCTTTATCTTATTGACTTTTAGGGAAAATTTTAAAGAGTAAAAGAGAGAGCTTTGGGCTTTGTTTTGGCTTGGCTTTGGGCTTTGTTTTAAACAAAAAATTCTACTATGTTTGGTATTTAGATTTAGGTTGGTTTGTTCTTGAAACTTAATTTTAAAATGAGTTGAAATAACAATGTGCACCAATATCAACACACTAACACACTATACTTATTTTATCACATATAACTTATCAGCCGTATTAATATATAATAAAAGTAATTTTAACAATTTAAACATACATAAACACATTTACACACCAATCATGCCATTCATCTATATTACTAATTCATACTTAACATATCAATTTTCATTCAACGCAACACTTAACAAAATTTTATTATTTACTCAAATCAACACATATATATTAAATTTAATTATGCATGAAAATTAAGCTATTTCATTGTGGCAATTCAACTAGTTATGAGTTTGATCCACCATGTTGGGAAATTTAAAGAGTTGAGGGTTTAGAACATAAAATGCCATTCTAATTTGTCAAACGCCTTTTCTAGGTCAATTTTGATCAACATCTGAGCTTATGTATTAGTTTGTCTAGAAGAGGTATGAGCCTATTTGCAAGGATTTTTGTCACAATTTTTGTATAAGGTGATACACAAGCTGATAGATCTAAAGTTTTTTACAGTGTTTACGCCTTTCATTTTAGGGATCAAGGTGATCTGTGTTTAGTTTATGAAAAGGGTATAGAGGCTGAAGCAAAGATTTTATGTAGTTCCTTCCTCATAGAGTTACTTATGGAACTCTAGCAATTTCAAAAGAAGGAAGGATGGAGTCTATCTTTGCCTAGTGCCTTCCAAGGTCCTATAGATTTGATGGTGTTTATAAATTTCTAGGTCCTTTAAAGGCTTTACTAGACAATCTTTTTACTTAAGGGGAGAGGTTGGCTCTTGCAAAGTTTAACAATGATTTTTGAAGTTTACCTCCACTCTGGAGGTTGGTAGAGAGACCTAAAGTAGTAAATATGATGTTTGCAATGTCATCTTGAGAGTACTTCCATACTTCAATTCGTTTTTTAGAACTACAATTTACACATGTTACTTATCTCACCTCATGGTGGTAAAAAATGATGGGAGAGGGAGGAAGTATAAGGCTAATAGTGGGATTCCTTTGACTCTTTAGGGTACTCAAACAATGATGGGAAAACTTGAGAAAGTTATAAAGATGTAATCCATGGCAGATCTCCATTTGTCACTTGACATGCTTAGGAATGATGAAAAAAACCTTGTAGGGGAAAGAGGAACACAATTCATAATAGATTTCCTTTTGCAACTTAAATGTAAGGTGATGATGGCAAAGGCTTGCAAGGAAAGCTCTACGAATGGAATCCACTATAGGTTATTTATTTGTTTTTTTGGTTTATTATCTTGATTGTTTAAATAAAAAAGATTTTGTTTTTATTCATTTTTTTTTTTTTTATTTAAATTTAGAGTTTTATTTTTTATATATATTGCATTTATGCTCGTGGAATTTTCAAGCTTAGTTCTAGTTTCTTATGAAAATAGTTAATAACATTTTTTATTATGATATACTCCTTTTGAGTCATCATTCTCTCTTTCCCTAAACTTATCAGTTCTTTTTGAAGTATGACTTCTATAAGCTTAAACCTTATTCAATTTTTATAGAATTTTGGCAAGCTAAAACCTTGTTCATTTTAATTGCGACAAATTTATCTTATTAAACTATACTGGAAACATTTCTTATTTAATTTTATTGTGGTGTCTTTGATTTGTCCACTTATATTAAAACAAAACCATAAATTCTAATTAGTTTGATTGTAGCATGATGGACTTATTAGTTAAATTGATTTGTCCATGTTGAGCTTTGGGTCTAACACTTATGAGCCTATAGCAAATAAAAATAGAAATTTTGGTAGTTATATATATTTATATATATCTTTAAGGAAAGAAAGAAAGAAAGAAAAAAGAAGAAAGTTAGAGAAAGAAAAGGCATTGCAGTTATGTAATTTAAAGATTATTGAGAAGAATCACTTGTAAGGTTGTAGAGAGGAAACTAATAAAATGAAAATCTTCTATAGTACATCTTATTGGCATTTGAAAAATATTGAAAAAGGAAAATTATAATATTATTATATTAAAAAAGCCAATTATTTTTCCCTTAGACAGCACAAGTCGACAATTGGGAATGTATATAATATATACTTGTGGCCGCAAAAATTTGGATGGAGAAAACCACCATGACTGTGAAAAAAAAAAAGATTATATTCAACACTTACTATATTAGAGACATTCTTATACATATTGGGAACATATCAATTTTTTCCATTCTTAGCAGTAGGAGAATTATAGGAACATTGACTGGATTGATTATAGACTTAATTATAAAACTTGGACTTGATTGGATTAATTATATGCTTGATTATAGGATTTGACTTACCATTCTTGTACGATAGTAACATGTATATATTTTCAGTGTTGTATTAACAAAATGTAGAAATTCAATAAACATTGAATTTTTTCATGGTATTAGAGCAAACACTTCCAACATAATTCCAACTTGCTCTTGATCATGGCAGCTGATTCTACAAGCTTGGTGACTACCATAAATGCACAAATCATAGTAGACGCAAAATCTCCATACTATCTACATCCCTCAGATTATCCAGGCTTGATTTTCGTTAACCAACCATTAAGTGAAAATGGAGACAATTACTTCACATGGAGAAATAGCTTTCTGAATGCATTACAATCCAAATATAAAGCAACATTCATAGATGGATCGATTTTCAAACCTGATGTCAATTCCGAGGATTATCACAGCTGGATTCAATGTAACGCCATGGTTAAATCATGGTTAATCAATTCTATTTGCAAAGAATTGTAGAATGATGCATCACATACGGATACGGCTAAAGAAATTTGGTCTAATTTGCAGGAGCAATTTACTTAAGGAATTGCTCCTCGAGTATATGAGCTAAAATGAACGATAAACTTGCTACAGCAAGAGAGATCATCCATATCAGCATATTATGGTAAATTAAAAGGTGTATGGAGTGAATTACAGAGCCTCAGACTAATTCCTACTTGCACTTGTGGTGCAGGCAAGCAGATGCAAGAGATGCGAGAAGAGAAAAAGGTATTTGATTTTCTAATGGGACTTGATGAGGCATACAATACAATGCGATCTCAACTTCTTAGTGTTGAACCTCTACTGGGGCTTGGAAGAGCTTATGCAATAGTTGCTCAAGATGAAAAGCAGCGCAATATAACAACAAATAGAACATCCATGATTGAGGCAACAACGCTATTAGCCAAAGATTTGACTCGATAGCGAAGAAATGATCCAAGGAACAATCACAAGGAGAAAGAAGGGCAATAAAGCGTAATTGCACTTATTGCAATATGATAATCATTTTAGAGACACTTACTTTGAACTTATTGGGTATTCGCCTAGTTGGAGAAAACCTAAACAAAAGGGTGATCAACAACGAATATGCAGCGTAAATTCATCAATAGAATCTCAAAAAACATTCACTCCTACTATAGATGCACTAGAATGCGCAAACCTCACTCCAACACAAATTCAGCAACTACTTGCCTTGCGTGATCGTCAGTCCACTAAAAATATTGAATCTTTTGCAAATATGGTTTTGCAACATACATTTGGTAAGATGGAATCATGGATCATTAACACTGGAGCAACTGAACATATAACCTGCAAAATTGCATCCATGACAAATGTCTCTTTAAATCCCAATATATCTCCATTTCAGATTCCTAATGGCGATCACATACCAGTCTAGGCGATAGGCAATGCAACACTTAGGGAAAACTTGAATCTTGCAAAAGTCTTAGGCGTACCTCATTTTCATTTCAATTTGTTGTCAGTCAGCAAATTAACACATAATTTGAATTGTACCCTAACATTTGGACCTGAATTTTGTGTAATGCAGGACTTACACTCAAGGAAGTTGATTGGAATGGGTAGAGTACGAAATGGACTATACTATTTGGAACTGATGGGGGCAAGCAAGGCACTTTTGGCAAGCAAGGATACTATGGCAAGTTTGTGACATTGTTGGCTAGGTTATTTGCCAACAAGAAGACTTCCATTAGTTCGAGATTTGGCTATTAAGATAGATTTAACAACTCATTTATTTTGTGATGCATGTTGTAAAGCAAAACAAACTAGATTGCCATTTCCAACTCATAAAATTAAATCAATGATCAATTTTGATTTGGTACATTGTGATATATGAGGTCCATATCACACTGCGTCACATTCAGGAGCACATTACTTCCTCACTGGTGTGGATGATCATAGTCGAGCAACATGGGTTTTTCTCATGAAACATTAGTCTGAAACCAAACATTATTTGGTGTTGTTCTTTAATTGGGTTCAAATACAATTTAACGCTAAGATCAAAATATTCAGGATGATAATGGCCTTGAATTCAATTATACAGATTTGTTTGATTATTATTTTATAAATGGAATAAAAAGACAAACAAGCTACACACATACACCGTAACAAAGTGGTGTCGTTGAGCGAAAACATCGACACTTGTTAAAAGTAACTCGAGCTTTGAGATTTCAAGCTCATCTTCCACTTCAATTTTTGGGAGAATGTATACTCACTGCAACTTATTTGATTAACTGCATGCCGCTCATTATATTCAATGATAAAACACCTTATGAGATTTTATTTAGCAAGGTACCCACCTATGATCATTTGCACAGCTTTGGTTGCTTATGTTATGCGCATCCTAATGAAAAACCCCGTGATAAATTTGCTTTAAGAGGCAGACCTAGTATCTTTTTTGGTTATCCCCACGGTTAGAAAGGATATTGAATTTATGATTTGGAATTAAAGAGAATTTATTCTTCACGAGATATACAATTCTTTTAAGAAATTTTTCCTTAAATCCTACAAAACGTAATGTAATATGTAGCCTCAAGGATCCCACTACGGTGAGAAATGTTGGTTTTGATGATAACAACACTCAACAGATACAGATGAATGATATACTTGCGTCCAAAGATAACGATGAATTCGTAGATACATACCTTGATTCATCTATCATTATTCAATCCCAAAATAATGCTACTGACATTTTATCACCATCTACAAATCAGGTTGATTCTTCTACCACAATTACCAAACGCATAAGGCAGATTTCTAAGAATCTCTCTGGCTACAATTATACTTTACTAATTTCCTTGCTTCCGCCATCCTCTACTTCGCACTCTTCCCTCCCTTCAGTAAACTTGATGGTATATCCTCTCTCTCTCTCAACATATTTCTTACTCCAAATGTTCTAGAGCTCACTCTATTTTTTTAGCAACAATCTCTTCTACAGATGATCCCAAAAGTTTTTCACAAGCTATAAAAAATGCACATTAGGGGGATGCTATGAGAAGGAGATTTCTACTTTAGAAGAAAATCACACATGGAAACTTGTACACTTACCACCTGGAAAGCAAGCAATAGATTCTAAATGGGTATACAAAGTCAAATTCAACCTAGATGGCACTATTAAACGATATAAAGCCCGTCTCATGGCTAAAAGATACACACAAGTTGATGGTATTGATTTTCATGAAACATTTGCTCATGTTGCCAAGATAGTTACTATTCGATGTTTACTTGCAATAGCTTTTGTGCATAATTGGGAACTCCATCAATTAGATGTCAGCAATGCCTTCCTCCATGGTGATCTTGAGGAGGAAGTTTACATGAACATTCCTCAAGGCTTTGCCAAAAAGGGGAAGCAACGTGTTTGTCTTCTTCAGAAATCTCTTTATGGACTTCGTCAGTTATCGAGAAATTAGTATCACAAATTCACTCAATCCTTACTCTCAGTTGGATTTTTTCAATCCTCCTTTGATCATTCTCTTTTTACATTTACTCGTGGTGCTTCTGATCTTGCTATACTTATTTATGTTGACGATGTGATTGTTGCTGGTATTGATCCAAGCAAGATTGCATGGCTTAAGAAGTATTTGAATACTTGATTTCAGATTAAAGATCTTAGACCACTCAAATATTTTTTGGGCATTGAAGTGGCATGCTCCCCTATTGGTATTGTGCTAAGTCAGAGAAAATATGTTCTTGACATCTTAGATGAATGTGGTCTAACAGGCTACAAACCCACTAATTCACCTTTGTCTCAATAACATAAACTCATTGCTGACTGAGGAGAAGCATATAATGATCCTGCACAATATAGACGCTTGGTTGGTCGATCGTTATATCTCACCATCACTAGAGTAGACATCGGTTATGTTGTTCATACACTTAGTCAATTTATGCAACAGCCATGACAACCATATTTTGATGCCGCTATGCATGTTTGTGCTATCTCAAATCCGCTCCAGCCAAGTTATCTTCCTTCCATCCGATAGTACCTTGCATTTGCGAGCTTATTGTGATGCTTGGGCAGGATGTCCTCTGATTAGGCGATCCACTACTGGTTATATTGCGTTCTTAGATTCATCACCTATCATATGGTGATCAAAGAAACAATCTATCGTTTCTCGCTCTTCTGCTAAAGCAGAATATAGAGCCATGGCCACTATAGCTAGTGAAATTGTTTGGTTAATTCGTTTGTGCTTTAGCTTGGGTGTAACTCATTCTCATTCTCATTCTGTTCAATTATTTTGCCACGCGACAATGATATAGCTGCAAATCCTGTCTTCCATGAACATACCAGACACATCGAGATTGATTGCTATTTTATTCACCAGCACATTCAGTCTAAACTCTTACTTCGTCGATCGATTTCATCTCAAAACAAATTACTGACATATTTACTAAGGCTCTTGGAGAAGATAGATTTCATTCTTTGCTCGACAAGTTTGGCATTTTCAATCTCCATGCTCCAACTTGAGGGGAAGTGAAAGAAAAGATTATTTTCAACACTTACTATATCAGACACATTCTTGTACATATTAAGAACATATCAATTTTTCCCATTCTTAGCAGTAGCAGAATTATAGGAACATTGATTGGATTGATTATAGACTTAATTATAAGACTTGGACTTGACTAGATTAATCATAGGCTTGATTATAGGATTTGACTTACCATTCTTGTACGATTGTAACCTGTATATATTTTCAGTGTTGTATTAACAAAATGTAGAAATTCAATAAACATTGAAAATTTTCAGACTGAAGAAGTTTGAAATCAAATTCATAGTCATTGCCTAAAACTTATATGAACTCAAAAATTGACTTTAATTTCGGCTAAATGCATTTAGATTCACTATGGAATGGCCTATTGAATCCCAATTGTGATAAAACTTCTTCTATTAAATTCGCGATGTAGAGTACTAAAAATGATTACTTCTATATTTTGTCAATCATTCTCGATTGTCTAGATTGAGTAAGTATTTACGCGATTGTCACAATTCATATCGATATCTATCATATCAGTAAAGACCTATTATTTGTTAATAGCTGAGGTTTTGTGTTGCGGCCCCATAGTTTTTTCTCTTTATTGGGGCTTTTCATTATTATTATATTTTTTTTAGCTGATTATCTTGTTTGTGGCATATACTCAAGGGAAAAAAAAAAATTATCACCATAGAAGTTAGAACATTATTTTTTTTTTCTAATAGCCAAATTCGTTAATTTCTTTCTTTCATAAAAATTAAAAAAA
The DNA here is from genome assembly GCA_024138025.1 of Combretum micranthum. Classification (NCBI taxonomy): domain Eukaryota; kingdom Viridiplantae; phylum Streptophyta; class Magnoliopsida; order Myrtales; family Combretaceae; genus Combretum; species Combretum micranthum. The sequence continues at coordinate 396,797 of JAMXBD010000015.1, read as the reverse complement.
AAGAATATAGAAGAAAACCCTAAATTTCAAATATTTTGTTTTTAAAGAAATACATATAGACACTTCATTAAAATCTGTTTGTATCAATAAGTCTTTCTTGATGCTTAAAGTGCTCAAAGTGATTAGGTGGATGATCTGTTTTTCATCTGTATCTATATCGAAATGATATGTATAAATATGTCCGATTTAAATCTATACTTTATTAGATCTTTTCAAGAGACCTGCTAACTGCTTTTTATCTGTATCTATTTTTTGATAAACAATTTGTTAAAAAAATTTTGAAAAAGTGTTGAAGATCAGAACCAGTCTGTAAATCACCAAAGCGCCTAGACAAAATTGTCATTGTCAAGCTTAATTCTGTACTCTTTGTACAAAAAAGAGCTCAATTTGTCTAGCATGTATTTAAGAGTTTGCACATATAATTTTTTTTTGCACCAAATTGCACGTATAATTTACTCTCATTTTGAGTTTCCACTAAATCTGCAGTTAATTGCTAACTAGTGCTGCTGGGATCTAATTCAGCCAAGCTTAAATGCATGTTTGACAACTATAGGTTCTTGTTTGTACAGACAATACAAATCTATACCCTTAAATCCATGCTTAACAAATCAAGACTTTCTTTGCGTAAACAATAAAGTTTAGTTCCTTTTTCTTATATCATATTTTCTTTTGCAAATTTTGTAATAAAGCATAATTTTCTAATATATTCCTTCAATCGAATTGGTTTGTAGTAATTGGTTCTACAAAAGTATCTAGCTAAAACCTGCATGTTGTAAGTGGTATTGAATGACTTGTTATAAGGAACATAAATGTATCTATATATTTAGCGTCTACTTGGATAGTTTATTTTTCATCTGTATCTGTATCGAAACGATATGTGTAATCTGTTCGATTTGTGTTTATATTTTATCTATATTTGATCTATTTAATCTTTTTATGAGAATTGTCAACTTTTTTTTATTTATATCTATTTCTTAATAAACGATTTGTTAGAAAAAAGTTTTTTAAAAAAAAGTGTCTGTATCTGTCCAAAAAAGCTAAACAAACAGACCCTTAGAGTAGCATATAGAGACTCCTTATATTTAACCTTAGCATGATACATAAATATCTAGCTAAACAATGTAATAAATACCTTAATTACTGTTTTTTTTCCCCAAACATTAATTGTTACTTTTTTTTTTACCAATATTAATTGTTACTTTACTAGCATGTTTTGTAATATATAAATTTGAGAAATTTAAGACGAGAATAAATATTAAGACTTTTGGATAGAATTTGTGGTTACTTAGTTTGTTTTTCCAGCCTTAGGCCGTGCTATTATCAAAAAGATAAAAATCTATATTGGACCTTCAATTTGATATAAATTTGTCACTTTAAACCTTCAAAAGTTATGGGAAAAAAAACCTTCAAAAGCGGCATCAAAAGAGCAAGTTTTGGTTTTCAATCACTAGCTTAATATTCTCATAACTTGACAAGAACACTAATTTGCCATCGAGACTTTCTAAGTTCGATTCTTCCCTTCTCTAAAGTTGTGCTAAATTGGTATAATTCATTTTTTTATGCACCAATCAAAATCCTATTGGTCTCTTCCTTTTCAGATTCTATATGTGATCTTACATCCGAATTTTATACAAAGATTTTATCTCCTTTATCATAGTACCATGTGTTGTCTTTCTCATGGCTATTCATATTTTCTAGAAACTATAAGGATCTGTACCTATAGTGGTTGATCTATAAGCAACTAAATTCTCTAAACACTAAACACTTACTTGGTATATGTGCCATAACATTTTTAAATATATGGACCTTAAAATCTTTTATATTAATAAATTAATTTTAAAAATGCTAAAAAAATTATGTCCAACTGGCTATACATACATTCTTTAAAAAGAGTTTATGTCCAAGTAGACTTATATAGAATATTTAGTTAATGCGTTTCAAATCTAATAACGTCTCATATTGCTACTAAACATGTATGTTTTATCCCTCTGCTTTTTAGAACTAATTACTCATCAACTCCTTTTTTAAGAAAGGAAAATATAGCACATATGCTTGATTTTAAAATTTGCAAAAAAAAGTTTGGTATAAAATGATGGTCTGGATTTGATCTAAATTTTTACCATTTATGAAGAAAAAAACCCTTACTATGCTGAAATGGACAAGTGGACATCTTATCATCTCCATAAATGTTAGCCAATTCATGCAGTAATGACTGATTGACATAAACCCTAAAAATTTTTCCATCATGTTTTTCTCAAATCTATTGATTTTAGTTGTGATTTTCCCTATGTCTATACATTTAAAGAGTGAAATGTTAATTAATAAATATTAAATTGGTGAGATCCTTAGAGTCGAGCAATTTTAATTATAACATTTCCAGGAAAGATAAACTTTTATACCTCACATTCCATTAGCATGCGGAGAGAGAGAAAGAGTGATTAGACGTGGAATTGCAAAATCCTAGGAGTAGCAAATATGTAGGTGGGTTCGTGAATCCAACACAAAATGCACCTTACATAATTTAGGCATCAGGCCAAACAAGGGGCAACGAAGTGTTTCTTCTTTACTAGTACGTAAGCAGTAAAGGATATTTTAGGTCAAGCAAGTTTTGCATTCTATACATGTATCCATGGTTGTAAAAATTACGAGTCAAATATATGATTTTATGAGTTTATAATTTTATATATTTTTCAATTAAAATTGATGAAAAATTATTAAAGTATAATATTAGATAGAATTATGAATTTAGATATACTATTCTATATGTTCATGATTTTTACCGTTTCACAAGATTTTGCACGATTTTATCGATTCTACGTATACAAATGAATAGTAAAATCATAATTTTGATAACTATGCATAAATCTTCAAAATGACATGGTAGATTATAATAATTTGTATGACTATTTGTACGATAAATAAATAAAGTAGAATTATTTGTACCATATTTATAATTGTGTCTGAATTCGGATTGAGTTTATACCTGTTATCAAACTTTTTTAATGATCAAATCAAGTCTTGTATATCCACAAACTTGATTAAGTTTAAAATTTATAGTAGTCATAGTCAATCTCCATATATTCTACTATCCTTAAACGCAATTTCCACCAGTGCACCCCTCTCTCCCACTCTGCACATCCACCGTTGCCACTCCATCATTGGGTTTTACTAATTGCTGACGTTCTATTTCATTATCATTTTTGTCCGCTTTAACTAAAATTATGTAAGGATAGCACTTTTAACTTTATTCTTTCTACATTCCACTTTAACTAAATTTATGTGAGGGTAATACTTTTAACTTTATTCTTTCTATATTCCAATCTCCACCAATCTCTCTCTCACTCTTTTTTTTTTTTTTAACAACATGGTACAAAACAATTCAAGGTTTATTTATAAATATAGGTAAATTATATCGAAAGTATCGACGTTTAAAAACTCAAATAACATCAACGTTGCAAAAGAATCAAAATTTTACAAAATGATCATCAAATAAGATATCAACGTTTTAAATGGTTAAAAAAATCAATCAACATTTGATATAGTGATTTAAATAAAATATTTTTTTCTGTATCAATTTGTAACCTATTTAAAATTGATTCATTTTTTTTACTATTTAAATGTCAATATCTTATTATGCCCGTTCAGTAAAACATTAGTTTTTTTTTAACCACTCATATAATTGATGCCTTTGTTAATATTATTTTAAACATTGATGCCTTTAGAGTAATTTTATTATATAAAATCCATATTTTATTTAATCTTAATTTCATTACTAAAACCATTTAATATTTTAAGTAAAATCAAATTGAATATATCAATAGTTTTTGTACAGATAGGTGATGTGGATGAACCCAAATAACAATTATGTCATAAATATTATTCTAGGTAAATTACACGAACCGTCAAAAAGATTTTAAAAATTGGGGAATTTATAAATTAGCCCCCTGAACTTTTATAAAGGTGTGAATTCACTCCTCTACTTTTAAAGTGAGCTTTTTAACCCTTTAAACTTTTAAAAATTAGCATAGTTAAGGACAATTAGCTTTTTTGTGAATTCAAGAGGGGTTAATATGCATATAAATGAAAGTTTAAGGGGTGATTCCATACATGAAAGTTTAAGAGGGTATTTTGCAACTCTTTCCATTTTATTTTAACAAAAAATGTTAAATATCCTTAACTAGGCTAATTTTCTAAAATTTAAGGGTTAAAAAGCTTTACTTTTAAAGTTTAGAAGTTGTGAATCCGTACACCTAGGTAAAAGTTTATAGGTGTAATCTTCAATTTCCTCCTAAAAATTATCCAGACTCCCATTTTTTTCAAAGTTAGCACTAAATCAGCTAAATTTCTCATTCATTTGTCATGCTAGCATTTCAAGGAGTGTAATTGTTAACTTTTGAAAAAATTGAAATTTATGCAATTTTTAAAGCTTTTAGAGAGATCTATGTAATTTATCCTTTTATTCAAGTTTGTTATAGAGTTGTCATAGTCTAAATTATAGTTGGATTTTAGCTATAATATTTTTATTGTATAGTTTTAAATGTAATTTGAGTTATAAGTCTCAAGCAAATTGAAGAGGATACGAAAAACATTGTTTTAGAAAGGACATGGTAGTTATGATACATTCATTTTAGAATTTTCTTCATTGATAAATAAATCCAAGTTAGGTTTTTAATCTCAACTAACAAATGGATTGTGTTACAAGCTAAAGTTTTTAGATACTAATTCTTTTAGACCCTAACATGAAAAAATACTCGCTAGCATGAATTGTGAGTCGTGGGAAAGTGTTTAAGTTATCACATATGAAGCATGGTTATTAAATTAGATGGGTTATGACTTTAGGTTGGAATTCGGATTAGTTTGGCCGGTTCAATTGGAACTAGCCATGATTATGGTTGGTCCATGCATTTGGCCGACATTGACATCTATTCGGTTTGGCCTGGTGACCCAACCATGGAAAAAAAAAACTTATTAGATTTTTAAATATATATTCATACTATTTTATAAATTTATAAAATATAATAATTATATTATACTTTCTTTTCTTTTTAAGGTATATGTCTTATATGAATTTAATACCTAATCGATGGATTTATCTAACTATAACTTTAATTAAATCCATTTGACCTACAATTGAACCTAATTTGATCCATGATTCTTTAATATGTCTAGGTCAAGCTCTGGTTCTGACAATATTAACAAAAGTCCACATGTTAAGAGTTTTAGAACCAAACTTTTAGAAACAGACATGAAAAACAACTCATTAACATGAATTGTCAATGTATATACTTCAAAAGTGTTTTGTTTAAAGAAGGGTAAACATCGCATGGTATCTGGCTCTTTTGGAATTAACTTAAATTTGCATTGCTAAAATTGCTGCCTCTCCCGCCCGCATTTGCAAATGTCATGGATGGCATGGCATTCGAGGCTAATGACTCTGCGATATATGTCTTTTTATCTTTTATTAAAATGAAATAAAAATACAAATTTGTCACGTCGCTAAAATATATATCTATTATATTAAGATATTGCTTCGCGCTTGATTACAAATTTCTTAAAAAAAAAAAAAAAATGAGTCCTATAGTTCTCTGAATAATAATTACCTTTAATTTTCTTTTGATGGTAGGAAAAGACTTGCAAGTGATTTCTCATTGCCGCCTATAATTTTAAATAGTCGAGCTAATACATTATCATATATATTGATATAAAATATGGCGTACAGTGAAACCAAAATAACTATTAATGTAAATTGGCTATTGTCACTTATTGCTATTCTTCTTACTTCTAAGTTCCATTTTTCTATTTAATTAAAGAAAAACTACGTTCCCCACATTCAATCTTATACATCATTCTTTGTTTTAATAATAAAGAGTATAAAACTAGTTGCGAGCCCGCATAATGCACGGATCAAAAATTCATGCTTCGAAATATAAAGTTGGAATGAATAACAATTATAAATATATTTTTTTTAAACTTTATGGCACACTAATAAAATTAAATGAAAGTAATACATGAAAAAAAAATCCATGTGAAAAGCTACTTCTAATACAACTTTGTCATTCCATCTTTGTTCTCTTATACATTCATTTAATCATATATAAATATTTAAATGGGTTAATTATAAAAGCCTTACTTGTGTTTTGATCAATTTACAAATACATGATCTGTATTATTTATTTTTTTTTTGACAAATAGATAACCTGAGTTTCATACAAAAGTATTAATATTATTTAATAATTTTAGAATAACACTTGTAAATATATTATTGATCATAAAAATTAATTTCACAATTTGTTTTGATTTTCTCATTTTTATAAAAAATATTTTTTAATATTTTTTCATTTAGTTTGATTTATTAATATTTTTATTAAATTAACTTCTTTAGACCAATAAAACCCAATCCCTCTGATAGTAATTAATTATATTAATAATTTTGTATGAAACCTGGTAACTTATTGTCAAAAAAATTAACGCTGGTCACGTATTTGAAATGACCAAAACACAGGTCATATTTTTATAATTAACCCATATTAAAGTTGCATGCTTTTTTTAAATAACTATTTACTATAATTTTATATAAGAATAAACGCTAGACAAATCATATGAATCGATTAGCAATTATTATGAAAAAATTCCTTCTTAAAGGTATAGCCATAAATTTGCCTTGAGAATGTAATCTAATTTTGGATAAAAATTGTGCAATATCAAAGTCATTTTTTAAAATTCTTAAAAAAATATTGATGAATTCACCTTGAGAATGTAATCTAATCTTGGCCTCTTGTACAATATCACAATCATTTTTCGCAACATGTACTCTAAATATCTTCCATAATAGACTATCGAAATTTCAAGTTACAATACTTGCAGTTGTCATGTATTTTTATAAATTATCTCTTGTCCTATTCAAGTATAAAATTATCTCAAATAAAATAAAAGAAAAAACATAAATGCCATAAAATATTATCATATCATAAAAAAAAAAACATAAATACTTGTACATCACTAATCAATTTCTTTAGATAAATTATTTCATTCAATTAGACTCAAACTTAACATTCATAATACATTCAATCCACGAATGAAAATTTCGAAAGATTTTTTTTTCTTTTTCACCAATGGCCAATTAAAAATTTGTTTTTCCTAACCATATGTTGTCCACAAAAATTTTGTAGGTTTATAGTTAAAAACATGCTAATAATGTCACATTACTCAAATAAGGGATAGTAAATATTTAAAGTTGCATGCTTTTCAAATATAACACATTACAATAATTTTATATAAAAATAAACTAAAGCCAATTTATATAAATCAATCAACTATTATCATGAGAAAAATACTTCCTAAAAAATATCCATGGGTTTACCTGAAGAATGTAATCTAATTGTGGACAAAAATTGCACAATATTACTATCATTTTTGTAATGTTTTTCCTAAATATCTTCCATAAAGTAATCAAATGACAAATCTACAAGTTACAAACTCGTAGTTGTCATATCTAATAATGTATTATCCCTTGTTCTATTTGAGTATTAAATTATCTCAAATAAAATTAAGAAATTTATCCAATTATGAATTATCTCTTATTCTATTCGAGTAATAAATTATCTCAAATAAAATTAAAAAAGAAAGAAAACTGACATAAAATATTATCATATTATAAGAGATTAATTTAATGCATACAAAGGTGATGGAATGAAATTGATTATCCAAATCAATATATTTGAGGAAGACAACTATAAATTTACTAAAAGTGGAAAAACAAAGATTGGCTGAATTATCAACGGATGAAAGATTAATAGAGCCTTAAGAAGAACAAAAAAAAAAAAAAAAAATCCTAAGAAAGAATATAGTCCTACAAAATCATCCTCGAGGCAAATATAGATTTAGAATTTAATCATTTCTTCTTGAATCTTTGATCACATATAATGTTGAAATCCAATAATGATAATGAACAATGTATTTCATCTTCAACTAAATGAAAATGCAAAACCCACTACTATTTCTCTCCCCTCTCTCTCTCTCTCTCTCTATATATATATATATATATATATATATTGATAGATAGATAGATAGATAGATATTTAATACATGATCCAATTAGCATCTCTCCCTTCAATGTTAGGAAGCTTCGAAGATCTCGTCAACGGTACCGTCCAGTCAACCATCTAATCGTTAAAATAAATATAGTAATTGAAATTTTAACTATTTGGTGATTTGATCACAGTTGGGTATGGTGCAAGCCATTGGATAGTGACGAAACTAGTCCCATAAAAAATAATGATGAGACCATAGAATTTCCCTCAATGGTAACAACGATAATGAACATTGAAGTTCAAAGACAACAAATCATTACATTTCTAATATGTAAAACATCATGGCAAAACTCAAGTACAATCACATAGGGAAATTCTAAAATTTTATGCCCTTTGGCTTATCACAACATTTGATCAACATCAAAGTCCAACGTGAAATAATCAATAGAAGAAATGCAAATAAGTGCAGAAACATTTTGAACTTATTTACATTTTTGCTTATCATATCATACACCCATTAATTCCACACATGTAAAAAGAGAACAATCCCTATGTTATTACACATATTAAAATAGAAAAGTTCATAACCTTAAATAGTAAGAAGTGTGCGCGTTACTTATGCAGAAGATGCTCTCATAGTTGAGATTGGTTTCATCAAAATGCTCAAAACGCAACTCTGAGAAACGTAAAATTAAATGCATTTTTTCAGCAACAGCTGTTTGGTTATTTCTCTATTGTTTTTCATGGTTGTGGCTTTGTTTCCATGAAGTTTGATGGTTGTTTATGCTTTGACAAAGTTGGAACTTACAAATGTTAAAGGTTTGAATTTATAATTATCCTTTCTTTCTTTTTCTTTTTTTTTTTCACTTACTTCCTCTACAATGTATTGTAAAGGCAACAATTTTACATGAATGGAGAAATATAGGTATATTACTTTAGTCTCAATAGCTATAAATTATAATGATCACTATAGTATAGCCAAGATATAATATATATAATTAATATGCATTGATATATGATCTATAATCATACCATAACAACATACATTACTATAGAAACAATGTAAATTGACTATTATCTGCAATCCCCAAGTTTTACCTTAGATAAGATAGAGTTTACAAAATTGAAATCATTAAAGATTTAATATAAAGTTAAAATGAATTTTATAGTTAAGGGTTTTATTTATATTAACATGAGTAGACTGAGTTCAATAAGAATAGAGACTCAATTTTCAATAAATTTATTTCAAAATTTATGTTATTTTTAAATTTTCTTATAAACTAGTATTTTTAAAGTTCAAACCTTAAATCATAAAATTTTCATTATAAATTAAATTAAGGAAATTTTATCACTGCAGCAAGTTCCAGATCATGAATCGGATAATTTCTTTCGTGAGGCTTCAATTGCCTGGAGGCATAAGCAATTACTCGCTGATCTCACAACAGAATCCTAGTCCTTGAAGTGAAGCATCGCTGTAAATTACAAATTTCTTTCCACTGACTTGAAGTGCTAAAATTGGTGCAAAAATTAACCACTCCTTTAACTCCTGAATACTTCAATCACAATCTTCATCCCATTCAAATTTCACATATTTCCTTGTCAACTTGGTTGATGGTGAAGCAATTTTGGAAAATCCTTGGACAAGTCTTCCATAATAACTTGCCAAACCTAGAAAACTTCGTACTTCCGTAACATTTGTAGGTTGTGGCCACTCTAAAACTGCTTTAATATTCTCCGGATCAACAAATATTCCTTCTTTGGTAATAATATGACCTAGGAAAGCAACATCCCTCAACTAAAATTTACACTTGCTAAATTTTACATAAAGCTTCCGTTCTCTTAACCTTTTTAGGACAAGTTTCAAATGCTTCTCATGTTCTTCCTCATCCTTTGAATACACTAATATGTCATCAATGAAAACGATTACAAATTGATCTAGATAATCCTTGAACACCCTGTTCATTAGATCCATAAAGGCTGCTGGAGCATTTATTAAACCGAAATCTATATCCATAAACTCAAAATGTCTGTATCTTGTTTGGAAAGCTATCTTCGAGATATCTTGTGGCCTAATCCTGATTTGATGGTATCTAGATCTCAAATCTATTTTGGAAAATAATGCAGCATCTCTCAATCGATCAAATAAGTCGTCAATTCGGGGAAAAGGATACTTGTTCTTGATCGTAACCTGATTTAGCTCTCTGTAGTCCACACACAGTCTTAATAAGCTTCCATCATTCTTCTTCATGAATAGCATTAGAGCACCCCAAGGTGAGATACTTGGAATATAAATCCTAATTTCTGCAATTCTTCTAACTGATTTTCAACTCTTTCAATTCTATAGGAGCCATTCGATATGGAGCTTTAGATATCGGTGATGTCCCTAGTACTAAGTCAATGCCAAACTCAATCTCTCTATCAGGTGGTAGACCTAGTAATTCTTCACGAAAAACATCAATAAATTCTCTCACTACTAGCACCGTATCAACTCTGAGCTCTTCACTACCAATCTCCATTCCTACATTATTCTCCTACAACTCCATTGTATACATGATATTAGGTCTCTTCATCTTTAAAACATACCACAATTTCTCATTCTCCAATTCAAAACTCATCTCCGCCTTACTACAATCTATTGTAGCTTGATAAAGGTTTAACCAATTCATTCCAAGAATAACATCAAAATCAACCAAAGGAAGAACTAACATATCTATAGGCGTGCTTTTATCAGAAATCATGACATCAACGTTTCGACAAACACATGGTTCTTTCGATTGCATACCAAAAGAAGTATTAATATTCATGATTCTAATATACAATACTTCAGAAGACAAACCACACTCATTCACAAAACTTTCAGCAATACATGCATGAGTGGCACCGGTATCAATCAAAGTATATGCAGGATGATTTGCAATCTGTATAGTACCTGCCAGTGTATCAACTGCAGGAGCTCTCTCACACTATTGCAAAGCAAACACTCAAGCCACTAAAATTCCTTTTTCAAAATTTGGTCCATCATTCTTAGTTTTTTCTTTACAATTAGTTACATGATGTCCTCTCTATTGATAGTGAGCACAAAATATAAGCTTCAATTTTGGATCAGGACACAGAAGCTTTATGACCTACTTTCTCACATGCAAAGCATGCTTCAGGAGTCCATTTACACTGAACTGATTCATGGAGCCCAAAACATATAGGGCACCTCTTATCATATGGAATGGAAGAAATAGGAGTCTTTGTCACTTGTCCGAAACTTGGTTTCTTCCCGACAAATGGTCGCTTACCTTTGTTAACATTGTCAAATCTTGAATAAGGAGTGTATGAGGTAACTGATCTCTTGCCCACAAATGTAGCCCGTCTATCTCTCTGAGCTTTATTCTCATTTATAATTTGTTCCACTAACTTCACTTTGATTATCACTTCAAATAGTGCCGATAACTGAAACTTCTTGACCTCACTCTTGATTTCCATGTCCAAGCCATCTTGGGACTTTTGAACTTTCATACTCTCTTCATTGTAATTTATGCCAGCAAATCTAAATAACCTACAATAATCTGCATGATATTCTTCAACAGTTTTATCCCTTGCCTCAAATTCAACCAATTCGATATCATTTGCTCTCTTACTGTAGATGAAATATACTGCAAGAAAAAGGCTTTCTTGAATGTGTTCCATGGTATTAGTCTTGCATATCCTTCACTGTTCAATCTCCACCAACTATATGCATCTCCCTTCAGCATATATATTGCCAAATCAACTTTCCTATGCTTGGGTACTTCACAAGATGCAAATGTTTTTTCAAGCTCTACTATCCAACCTTCAGTTCTAGTCGGGTCTAAAGCAGTTCCATCAAATTCAGGTACCAATCTAAAAAAGTCATGCAACTTGACTTGATCATTTCGGTCTTCCACTTGTACATGTTGTTCTTGTCTCACAGTAGGTGGATTATGTTGTTGCATAAATTGTTGTTGTTGTTGATACATCATTTGCTGATGCTGTTGAACTATTGCAAACATATCCGGAAACATAGTAAACATGTTATTCAGATCTCCCATAGGCATCTGAGGCATAACTGGATATGCAGACATTTGAGGAGGCAGTGGATTCGGTGTAGTAGAAGCCGAAGTTGGTGATGGAGTCGAAGTAGAAGCTGGAATACTAGCTGATGTAGAAGTTAAGACAGTAGACTAAGAAGGAGGTGGCATACCCTCTCTTTCCGAAGACTGGCGAGTCACTCTCCTTGACCTATCCATCTTTAAACAAACAGACAACATATATATGACATATAATAATTTTACAATGTCAAATCAACATCAAAATAATTAATGAATAAAACAAACATTCAAACAAAACACACAATTCAAGTAATCCTATACTCATCCGACTAAACTCACTCCATCTAAGGTCAAGTCACTCCTACTTAACCAAATAATTTCATAAACGTAGCTCTGATACCATCTGTAAAGACTTGACCCACTAAATCCCGAGATTTAGTGTACCGAGTCCCCAACCACATATAGCGTATATACATTATATGTAAGGTTGTCCTAAAACTAACAATTTATGAGAATTATTTGATTAAATCTATCAAAACTTTATAAATAATTTTTAAACAAAAGATGATTGCTAACAAAAGCAATCCATATATATACACACACACACACACACACACGCACACACACACATTATATGCACAAAGATTAGTGTCAATATAAGACATTAGAAAATTACAAGTTGTTCTTGGTACAAAAACATCAACTAAAGAGACTTTAAAGTATTTTACAATGTAGGCTTATTTAACAAGCCTCATATACAGAGAAATATGTTTTAAACAAAAGCTTCTCCCAAAAACCAAGCGAATTCGAGTCCTATTCGTCCCACTCATCCTACTCGTCCCACTCATCCATTAACCTCTCAAATTCTGACCCGTATCCCAGATCATCATACAAATCATCTTCAATACCTGTAATGCAGCAAAAGTGAGCCAAAGGCTCAGTACACAAAAAAGGAAAAAAAATGAATTGTGAAGCAAACTTAGTTCTAATGAAATGCATCAATGATTAAGTCATTATCTTGCTAAGTTTTCTTTTAACAAAACAACGGTAGGGTATTCAAACCCCGGAATCACGCTTTGGGAATTTAGGGTTCCTGAGTAATAGCAGTTGCTCAGGGGGTTGATATAAGTAGTCTGAATACTTATTTCTTCTATATCTATTCCATAAAGAAATAGCTTCATTTAGGGCTCCAAAGCCGTTGCCCGACTCTACTTAAACTCAATCTACAACATGAATCTAGTTCACAAGTCCCCATAAACTTTGAGCTAAACCATGACATTTCCCCCTAAGTTTAAGCAAACATTACTCAAATACTATTCTCCCCATCAGCTATTCGCTTAACCATAAACGAATCGCTATTGCATCATAGCGTACCATTGCATTATAGTAAAGTCATTGCATCATGACTTAGGTTAAAGCGCCTAACTAACATGTCATTATATCATGACAGGTTTGCTGCTCCTCGAATTAGATTAAACAGTATAATAGACATCCATTTCATCAAAGTATTAAGTCAAATTGTATTAAGTCAAATTTAGTAATGCCTATTCCTAGCATACAACAAGTAAGCTACTCGTACATGTACCCAATAGGATATCACTATATCCACTAAGAGGGAAAACAACTGAAGAACCTTTAATTGAAATAAGAAATATGAAAACAAATCAATAATTGAACATAGAACATACATACAACACACAATTCTAAGTTAACTATACAAGGAGATTCAATGAGCCTAACATATAACTCTAACACTTAATTCATATATAAAACATGTTTATATAACTTATAGATTCATTAGAAGACGATATATGAAGCAAAGAAGGACAATTGAAGAAGGTTGGAATTGTAAAAACTTAAGGGATACACGGGCGATTTACACCTGCAAATTTGAGCTGAACGCCGGTAATGTTGGAATAGTACGTTGGCGGTGTTAAAGTCGGCATTAAGAAAATTAGTTCTTTTCGCATTCAACACCGATTAAAGGCTGGAGGTGTTGAAGCCCAGTGGCCGGCGTAGGATTTGAAAAAATGAACACTAGCCAATTTCTTCACAAATGTCGGCAGCGTTACAAGCAGCGTTAAAAAAATCGATTCTGATCACATTCAACACTGCCTTTACACCAGCGGCGTTGAAGTACCAAATGCCAATGTAAATACAAAAACAAACCTGTTCAAAAAGTTTTTGCATCCCCTATTTTGCACTTTGCGAATTGTAACCTAAGGTACTTTTAATCCATCTTCAAACACATATCTAGCTTCATATACTATCTTCTATCTATATTAACTACTCCTAGCAATATTGACCATCATTTTGACACGTCAAACTACTTCCTTTATTTCAAATCTTCTCCTACCACCTTAAACGTAACTACTGAAAATCAACTTCAATCTTTACCGACACTTCTCACTACTTCCATAACACATATAACAAGTTCAAATAATATCAAAACACAACCCAACATTTATTAGTACATAAAACTATTCAAACTCATATGACGTTAAAACTCATACTAACATGAACTCTATATATATATATATATATATATATATCAAAAGAAAGAACAAACAAAGAACTTATAACTTGCATCAACTTACATGAAGAAGCTTTAGCTTGGAGAAAATATTTGAATCTAAGAGCTTGTTCTTGCTAAGGTTTGGGGTATATTGTTTGAAGAAAGAAGAACAAAAGAAAGAAAAGAAAAGTGAATTTTCGGATGAAATTTTTAGGCTGCCAAAAAAGGGTCTTTTTGATCAAAATATGGGCTCATATTTATCCTAAACTTTGATTTTTGGGTATATAATGGGTTAGGCTTTGTTTGGCTTAATTTGAGGTTAATTTGGACTTAAAATGAGCTTGAAAATGGGCTTAAATGTTACTAAAAATTATGCTAACAATTTTTAGGCATTTCAAAAGTTGTTTTGATAATTTTAAACATAACACATACATATTAATTCATAAAAGACACAAACATTAATTATACCATACACACATTAATATACATAAAAAATAGCATTAATCTCATCACACATATACACATATATCAATAATTTACATTAATAAATATAGTATTAATTCATAACATGCTACTCATCTAATGGCTCATCTTATAGGATCAATCTCCTCCTTTTTGGGACAAAGTTCTTGGTTTTTCGAGAGAAGGACTTAGTGAGGGTTTGAATTGGAGCTACTATTGTTCTTAGGGTAGACTCCAAAATTGTTGTTTGTGTTTGGGTTATGGCTTCATTAAACTTACATATGTTGTGAGTAGGTGACTCAACCATTGGTTTTGGAATGGTGGTTGTGTTTATGGTTTAGTATGTATGGGAGAGGGTAAGTGTATATGAGGTAAGGAGTACATATGGGTAGGTGATGTGTTTGAGGAGGGAATGTGTAAGATGAGGGTGTGATGGGACATAGGTGGAAGGTGAGGTGGCCTAACATCATTGTCATCGTCATCATCTTAGATGAAATTGTCTCAAGTGATCGCAAGTGTGACCATGGCCGTATTCATAGTACGGCCTAGAAAACAACCGTAATGACGAGCATGATGCTACTTGTGATAGTGATCACAGTCGTGATATGTTCCCCTAGTTTGCCATGTAGAAAAAAATGATAAATAATAAATATATTTAATACAATCTATATGTATATATAAACACTAGTTCAAGATCTCTTATAAATTTTAGTCAAGTTAGATCAAAGAATCATAGACTTATGATATCATAAGTTAGTAATACCTAGATTTAAGAATTAGTCAAGTTTGTATAGTTGGGTAATATCTAAAGTTATAATAATATTAAATTAAAATACCTACGTGATATGGAACACGAACCCTATATATGAAAACCTAAGACCGAAACGATTTGCTGATGGATTTGAAGACTAAGATCATCTTGAAACAAGCCAATAAGCAACCTAACCCCAATTAAACTCGCCAGTTGAAACCATAGTTATCAAATATCGCAGCAACGTAACCTGCCCCAAACAAGCTTATCGCTTGGAACCACAGTTATCACAAGAATGGAGTTTGACCCTAATCATACCTATTGATTAGAATCAAAACTATCAAATGATTTGTTCTTATCATAAGAACAAATAAACTGTCACCAATAGAGAAATCTCTCAAAGAGAAATATTCATTCAACTCATCTATCCTATTATGTCCAATACATGGGTTCATATAGGCTTCAAAGTAGCCTTGGAAAATAAACAAATAAACAAAAATAAACAAAAAAAAATGAAAAGTCACTTCATACTAATGAAGGTCGTCCTATTGGCGGCCTTTAACATGAACACTGGTGGTTTACTCAATAGCTCTTAAAATTTAGCTACTGGTCGCTTTTAAAGCGGACTATAGGCTGGCGGCTTAAGTAGCCAATGCCGGCAGCGTGCTCTTAGAAGGCTGGCAGCTTTCTACCAGCGCATAGGGTATGATTGCTATGTTGTTTCTCCTATTTAAACTGGCTGAAGGCTAGCTTGTTTTTGCTCCTACGCCGGCAGTCTAGGAATTTAGGCCAACGGTGTACATACCGATGTACAGAGTCTGTAACTTCAAATTTGAATTCTCTCCAAGGAAAATGTTAGCCTTCCTCTTCAAACATTTCTCCAACACAGAAATCTTCAGTCTTTTGTGTTTAAGCCACTTGATCCACATCATTCCCTCTTTCTTTTGAAAGATTTGTCATCGAATCTTAGCATTAAACTTGGATGGATCATCTTTTGATTGCAACTTTCTTTGAAGGGTTGATTTTTCTAGACTTTCCTCAAGCTCCTACAACAAAGAAACTTCTACATTAGGTAGAGTATTGTTAAGATCATTAGCATAAAAAGTAGCCTCCTTGTATATAAGTATAATCTTAGGTTGTTTTACATATAATTCTCTTAACATTTTTTTCTTTTGTAAGTAAACTCTATTTT
This sequence comes from Combretum micranthum, assembly GCA_024138025.1. NCBI lineage: Eukaryota > Viridiplantae > Streptophyta > Magnoliopsida > Myrtales > Combretaceae > Combretum > Combretum micranthum. The sequence continues at coordinate 379,789 of JAMXBD010000015.1, read as the reverse complement.
TCTTCTCCCAAACTCTCGTGTTTGTCTCTTTCCCTCATTTTCTTTCACACTCATTTGCTTTGCACTCTTTTTCTGTTGATCAGGGGCCTCCTTAATCCATTTTTGACCTTTATAAGCTTGACTAAGAGTCAAAGGAGTAAGCTTCACAAGTCTACCTTTCATGATAAATGAATATACATTATGACCACCGTCATACATAGCCCTTCTATCAAATTGCTGGTCTCCTAACAAAATATGGCTAGCATGCATAGGTACAACTTCACATAAGACCTCATCCTTATATTTCACTATAGAAAAATAAATTAACACCTACTTATTCACACTAATCTCCCAACATTCATTCAACTACTGCAGCTTATATGGTTTAGGGTGCTTAATAGTAGGCAGCTTTAGTTTATCAACCAATAAGGTACCAGCGACATTAACACAACTACTATTATCAATAATCATGCTACATACCTTATTGTTAATGAGATAACGAGTATGAAAAATTTTTTCCTGTTAGTCTTCCTTATCATCTCTCTTTGGTTGCATGTTTAAAGCACGTCGATTGACCAATAATCCACCTTGAACAGGTCCTTCAATGTCAACACCACTGCAATCCTCTAATGGAGGCATATCATCATCACTGGAACTCTCACTTTCTATGTCATCGTTCTTCAAAAAAATCATAGTTCTTGTGTTTGGACATTGTGCAGCAACATGTCCATATCGTAGACATTTACAGCATTTGATATCACATGCTCTAGAAGAATATTTTGTAGTCTTACCTTTAGAAATAGAATCAGACTCCTTGGCCTTCACTTCCTCTTCTGATTTTGTAGCAATCTGATTATCCTTCCAATTTGACTTCCATGAAGATCCAAATGAAGAACCATACTTTGATTTGCCCTTGGTCTTCAATTGTTTCTCCACTTTGATGGCTTTGTGCAACAACTCCTCTATCTCCACATAATGCTACAAATCCACCACATCAGCAATCTCTGGATTCAACCCACTAATAAATCTTGCCATGATTGCCTCATGGTCTTCTTCTACATTAGCTCTTATCATTGCTTTTTTCATCTCTTAATAGTATTCTGCAACACTCATGGAGCCTTGAGTCAAACTTTGTAATCTCCTGCACAAATCCCTATAATAGTGACTAGGGATGAATCTTTTCCTTATCACAACCTTCATTTCCTTCTAAGAATTAATTGGTCTCTCGACATATCTTCTCCTGTTCAAAACAAATTGATCTCACTAAATACTAGCATAATCAGTAAATTCATTGCTACTAACTTCACTTTCTTCTCCTCTAAATAGTTATGGTAGTCAGAAACACGTTCCACCTTCCTTTCCCATTCCAGATATAGTTCTAGGTCACTCTTTCCCTGAAAAGAAGGGATTTTCATTTTAATTCTTCCCAAATGCTCTCTTGTTTATGTACAACTCTTTTACCTCTCCTAACACTTCTCATACTAAAATCAAAATCCTCCTCCTCCTCCTCATCCATATGTCTTCTAAGAGATTTAGACTCGGATGGAGATTCAAGATCATCTAATCTCCTATTCAATCTCACAAATTGATCTTCAATAGGTTTTATGAACAATTTCATTCACTACCAATATTCTCTCCTCCACTACTCATTTTTTTTAATCAAACTCCACAACTCATATAACACGGATTCAAAACCCTAACAATCAAAACTTTTTTTTCATACGATTTTTTTTTTTTGAACCAAATAACCAACAATTAAAAATAAAGGATAAGATAACACTTGATTTAAGAAACCAGAAGCTCTTATACTAAATGAAGCAGAACACGAACCCTAGGTATGAAATCTAAGACCTAAACAATTCGTTGATAGATTTGAACCCTAGGATCGTCTTGAAACAAGCCAATAAGCAACCCGACCCCAATTGAACTCGCCAATTGAAACCGTAGTTATCAAATATCGCAGCAACATAACCTGACCCTAAACAAACTTGTCGCTTGGAACCACAGTTATGACAAGAACGGAGTTTGATCCTAATCACACCAATTGATTAGAACCAAAACTAAGATTTTTTCATATCACAGGAACAAATAAACTCTCACCAATGAAGAAATCTCTCAAAGAGAAATATTCATTCAACTCATCTATCTTGTTATATCCAATACATGGGTTCATATAGGCTTCGAAATAGCCTTAGAAAACAAACAAATGAAGAAAAATAAACAGAAAAATAAAAATTCATTTCTTATTAAAGAAGGTCGTCCTAAAACTGGTAGTCTATATGGCCAAGTTCAGCGGCCTTTAACATGAATGTTAGCGGTTTACTCAACAGCTCTTAAAATTTTGCTATCGGTCGCTTTCAAAATCGGCTATAGGCCAATAGCTTAAGTAGCCAACGTCGGCGACATATTCTTAGAAGGCTAGCAACTTTCCACCAGTGCACAGGGTCTGATTGCTCTGTTGTTTCTCCCATTGAAAGCTGGCTGAAGGCTAGCTTGTTTTTTCTCCTACGCTGCCAGTATAGGAATTTAGGCTGGCAACGTATATGCCGACGTACAAAGTCTGCAACTCCAAATTTGAATTCTCTCTAAGGAAAATGGTAGCCTTCCTCTTCAAACATTTCTCCACCATAGAAATCTTCAGTCTTTTGTGTTTAGATCACTTGATCCACATCACTAAGTCTTAATAGAAATTATTACTTAATAATGCATGTTTATTTTTTTTTTAAGAACCTTAAATCAAGACTTAGACTTTCCGTTTGATTATTACGAGATTAGCCAAGATGCACTGGTGAGTAATTGAATCTTTTCACTTGTTTGTGATTGTAATATAGTAGCATGCACTTTAAATGAAACTTAAATTGAATACATATATAGGGATTGGGGAATAATGCACGTTGAATGATTGACTAAGAATTTTAATGCTAAAAGTGATAACTAATTGTTTGATATTGATGGTTAAAGCATGTTGTTGATTGTTTGGAACTAATTGGTCAATAATTAAGTTGAATTAACTCTTATTTGATCAATAAATAAATCATACATGCATTACACGACATCACACAAATGCATTTACATGGTACCCATGTTACATATTATCATTTCTATTCTATGGTCTGATGAGGGTTGGTTTGAAATGATAATACTTAGTGGAAATTCTGAGACCTAAGTGAAGTTGAGATTCTACTATATATATTTATTTGTAAATAGTAATTGAGTTTCAAACTAATTACTCCTTCCTTAGTTGTTTGGGTCTCTTGGATATGGAATACTAGTGCTAGTCCATCGTCCTTAAGAGAGGATGTAAATCTCCATAAGTTTAGGTTTTGGTCAGGCAAACTATGCTTGATACATATGGTTGATTGTTATATTGCACGTGAGTGTTAATCAAACATTGTGTGAATATGTTTGTACTATGTTAGCATTCTATTATTCACTGAGTTTATTATGCTCATACCCATTTAGACTGTTGTTTATAGGTTTTAAGGAAATGACCAATACTAAGAAGAGGAAGCTAGCATAGACTTCTAAGGAATGGAATATGAATTGGAGGAAGAATATTTGTTTGGTATTAACCTTTTGGAAGATTAATGTTGTAATAGTTTGAGTAAATGTTATATAGACTTTTTGAGATCTTTTGTTAAAGTATAATGTTGAAGTCTTTTAACGACAAAGTTATAAATTTATAATGTAATTATCCAGGTCTTTTGTAAAGATATTCTTATATGTGACTTATATGTATGCAATATCTTTCTTGTTCTAATCAACCTCGATCTTATTTCAAATGCCCACGCCACGATGTATGAAACAACCCAACCCTTAGGTTGCTTAAGGTTAAGGTTGTTTTGCCACATACATCTCCTCCAAGCGATGTGTGCAAGGCTTCCAATATCTAGATGAGTATTTAATCACATTTTAGTTATGAAATGTGTGTATGCTCTTCAGTAAAACCATATCGAGTCAAAAGATAATTTTCAAATAATATAGAAACCATTATATCAATATGCATAAGAGTCCTCTAGGAAATAGTGGTATAGCAATTTTTTTTATTCAAAATTTTTTATGGTAACAATCATAAAAGGGGAGTCAGGCTAGTCTCGATTATAAGTTGGCACTCAGCCCAAAAGTAATAATAAAGTTAAGAGTTTACAGTCACCCTTAAACATAAGAGAACAAACATTTAATAGGCCATTCAAAGCTCCATTCAAGTCCTAACTCATTGGAATCAATCTCCGTATTTATCAGTCTCGAAAACTATAGAATTGTAGTAAAGATTCACATACGAGTCCTCATAAATACCTAAAATAATATAAAGTGAGAAACGAAGCCCTGTACAACAGTAATCAAATATAAACCCGCATGTCATGCATGCTTAGGCTAATGCATCAAGCACACTTTAAGTTTAATTAGATTTTAGCCAACAACTAAGTATTCCCAGTATCCCAGAAACACAAACACACATAAGAGTACTCATGACACATGCCAAACAAAAGGGGTAAGGTTCCCTCAGCGGATCACGCACCAAAGAGGAGGGTTTGATAAGTCCCCAGAACTTATCGAAAAGAAAATAAAGAAATAGTCTCATACAAATCAATTCCACACAAATAGCCATCAATGAGCACTGTTTATTGCAATGCTTTATGTAGGAGCCCACATCTCCAAATAACTTCGTTGCAACTTCGCACCAGCTTCTAATTGAACATCTAGTATCGAAATCTCCCCTATCGACTACCCACTTGTCCTTACCACGTACTCCATGAGGGTGTAAACACCTACAATGACCGCATCATCTTGAAGTTGCGATAAGACTAGCAACCTAGTCCGAGGGTACCACTTTTGGAGTCAGTGGCCAAGCAGCATCCAACACTCAATTAGGTCGAGTATAAATTCTTAATCCAATTATTAATTCTATCCTATCAAGCAACACGCAATTACTACGTACCTATAGCTTAACCCAAGCCTGTTATCCATTTCCAAGTTAAAAGGCCAATCAACTATTCATAATAGAAAGTGAAATTAGTTCATGATTAACTATTTCTAATTTCTTCTATCTTGTTTGTTATACCCAAGTTGTATAGACTTAGTCATTCTGCTCCAAGATCATGTTTAGAAGATTAATTAAGCTTAAGGAAGAAATTGTATCAAGTCTTGTTTAATTTGGACAAAGAACGAAGGAGGACTAAGGATTTGAAGAGAAGCATGGTAGGTAAACAGGGAAATGCATTGCCTTATGTTTCACATGTGGCAACTATGCTTCAAGCGTTTTTCTTGCATTTGTGGAGATCAATGAGAAGCATGGAGAGAAACATAGTTAGATGTATACCACCATGTTTCATTGTGTTCCAACGTGTTTTGAGACTAGAAAGAAGCACGATTGATGCACGTAGAAATGTATCACCCTATGCTTCAAAGCATGGTTGTGTTTCTATTTTGTTTGGAGGTTCAGAGAAAAGCATGGGGGAAACATGGCTTCATGTATCTTCTTGTGTTTCTTAGCACTTCATGCATGTTTTGGTTATAACAAGAAGTACGGTAAGAAACACATCCTCATGTTTCCATCTTGCTTTTTTAGGTTTGTGTTTTCGTTTTGTGTTTTTGGGTAGAGAGAAGTACAGTAGGAAACACAGCATCGTGTTCCCATCATGATGTTCTAGTTTTCACTCATCTCTCACATTTTAGGGATCAGATGGAAGTATAGCTTGTACATGTCATCATGTGGTAGTTGTGCTTTTCTAGGTTATGCATATTTTTAGTTCAAACTTGGTATTTTTGTCAAAAATGCGTTTTGAGGATGAATTTTAATGATCTTTAAGGTATTAGATGTTTGTGTTTACGCCTATACTCAGCTATATTCATCTTTCGTATACTAAAACATGACAAATCTATGATTAAATCCTAAATCATCTATGTTTAATAGCAAGTACTAAATTATCATGCTTTCTTTGAAATTTTCCAAAGCTTTTCATGTGAAATCCTTCATTGAATTTATTCCAACAGCAATTAGATTACTCCTTACTCATTACATGATCTTATTCATAATCTTTAGACACATGGTAATAATCATTTCATCTTAAGTTTATTTCCAAAAAAAATCCAACCAAAACATACTCATTTTTCTTCTTCGACATCTTTAGACTTATCCTATCTCCTCATTATCATACATTCATAATACTAAAAGTCAATTTTAAAGTCTTACCTTATTGTTGTAGCTGTAGGGTGATCCTTCAAGCTTAAAACACCTCTAAATTTGATTTCCTTACTTCCTTCTATCAACATCCCTAGGTCAGAATTTACATTTAAAACATTTTAAACATTATGCTTTGAAACTTGAAATCAACACACTTATCTTGTTACGAATTTTCTTGAGTTCCTTATACTCCTCTTTCTCTTAATTCATCTTCATTCTCCACATTTCCTATCATGCCCTAAAAGGTATCCTAAACGCGACAGTCCACGACACTCGATATTTAAATTCAAGTGTGACAACATTAGTCACTCCATGAGTTTAGACACTGGGTGTAAGGCTCATGTTCAACATATAAGGGACCATGCTTTGAATCGAAATAGCTTAAGAAGTATAGTTATAACCCAAATTAATCTATTACAGAGATCTAAGGGATATACTCTCGTCAAAATATTAAGAGTCCTTAGGTCCTCAAAAGTCTCTTATATCAATATATATATAAGATTAAGGAGATTTAACTAGAAGTCTATGCCTAACATCTAGGTCTCAACTTCTTCAAAAGCTCCTTAAATTCCAAAAGCTGTACCTGAGGAAAGTAGCCTATCGGACATAGCCATAAATAATTATACTGCAACAGGAAACTATAGGGGTATAAACTTACGAACTTAGTGAGTTTTACTTCCAAATTAAATACTTCATGAAGTAATAGGGCAAGCAAGTTATATTAACAACCATATGAAATGCACAAGCATATGAGCATACAACACATAAGACTTTCTGGGAGTCCTATGTTGAATGGATTTACGCCCTCCATTCGGGGTTAGGTGTTTTAAGCTCATACGATCATAGATTTCAATTTTTCTCATTTATATAGTGGTTGATTCAGGTGCCCATCCACTCACAAATTTTGTAGTTGATATAAGTGCCTACACCACTTCCAGTTTAATTCAGGCTATTCATGCCAACATTTGAGTTTACAAGCCCTTCGTTGCTCAACTATTATGCCTTCTTCCCACAAAGGTATAATAACCAATGTAATGTGACTCAACATATTGTATGCATGGCCAATTTAATTATAAGATCATGGCATATTATTTAAGTGAGTTATAGACAATCATAGATATTTCAGACACTCTAATACTATACTAAATCATACAAATACTCATCGCAATTCCCATTTCGATATTCTTATCACCCATTCACAAAAATAAATCTCACATGCACATTCCAAATTTTATTTTGTCCTAATTCTAATGCCACTATTATTACAAGCATAATCAAGAGCATGTAATTTAAGGATAGTCAACTCACTTTACCACTGCGCGAAAATCCACTTAATCATAATACTCATCGGGAAGGTTTAGTCTGTCTCCCAAGTCTCCTAATCAAAAGAAATAACTCCAATGATTGTTTCTATGAAGTTTAAATAAACTTATAAATTCTACAAGTTCGTCAAAATTCGTCTAAGAGGAAATTCCAACTTAAAACGGCCATAACGTGGTCATTTTAACTTGGAATTTTGCATATTATATACAAATTTCTACCTATTCGACGAGAGCTATATATTCCTAAAGTTATTTTCATCAAACAAGGTCATTGGGTCCATGAACAGTAGGGTACAGAATGCTATACAAAATTCCCATCCCATAAATCAATTTCTAATTTCAATCCAGCATCATTCCAAAGCTTTGATAGATACTTAGCTATCATTATATCTTGAAAGACTCTTTATATACATATAAAACTCAATATCATGCATGATTCATGGGTTTTGGTAAATCTATTTCTTCATGTACTTAGATAATGCTTTATAGGATGTGCAAGACACTATTTTCCTAACTTTGTTTCTACTAATTGCATTATGTGTACATGCATTACCTATAAGTTGCTATCATGCATGTCATGAGATGAGCTATCTATATGTACATCCTCAATGATATATGATATCAAGAATTCTTTTAGAAAACGTTTGCTTTGTAAAACTTTTGAAATCACTAGACTTAAGAAAACTAACTTTAATCCTTGTAAAATCACACTTGCTTTTATCAAAACTCACCCTTAATGACCTATATGCCTAACACCTTCATTATTTTAATAAAATTCTTCATTTTGGAGTTGGAAAGTAGATGTTTAAATAGGGGGTTTACCTAGTTACGAATTTTTGCAAAATTTTAAGAAATGAAAACATTGTTTATTCTATACTTTGAAATATTTCCTTGTTTTAGGATTATACTTGAGTAAACTTCATTTATCCTTGTCAAAATTAGGTCTTTATTACATGTATTCCCTAGGACTTCTATTTTTTTTTTTTATTAAAATCCACATTTTGGCATTTGGAAATAGGTGTTTAAATAGAGGTCATTTCTAAATCTGAATTTTGAAATTATATTTGAGATTGTTTCTTTTGTAAAACTCATTTAATCTTTCTAAAACTAAATCCTAATCAAGCCTACTCCTTAGGGCTTCCATTTCTTTAATAAAAAACTTGTTTTGGGGTTGAAAAATAGGTTTTCACCTACCAAGCTTTCCTTATTACGAATTTTAAGTTTGTTATTGGGATTGAAACATAATGTTAATATAACTTTTGTAAACTTTTGTTGTTTTGAAAATATCCTTTAGTAGATCTAAGCTTCACTCATCAAAACCACTCATTTATGATACCTATTCCCCAAGACTTTCATTTTTAATGCAAAATACTCATTTTGAAATTGAAAAATAGCTTTTCTATATAGGGTTCTTTTTAGATCCGAATTTCTAGAAATTATTTTTGTTGAAACTAAAATGGATCTTAAGCTTTCTAACATTTTCCCACTATTATCATGCTACTATAAATTCTTTATGTTCAGAAAGCAAAAACCTAAGGAATTTATGAACTCAAAACAACTAGATCTAGTTTAGTATACTAGTCATAATTGCAAATGCACTATGATCATTATGTAGATAAGGTTAAATGATGAATACATGTACAAAACATTAATAATAACAACATAACTCAATAATAAAGCAAAATAATAGCAAAACAACATAAATAACAAGATCTACAACATTGTGATGGCAAGGATCTTATGTTCAAGTGTTTCACATCCCTAGCATAAAGCTCATGGGGATTTTGAGTGGAATCACACATGAATAATCTTACCATTACATGTTTTAAATGTGGTAAAGTGTAGATCTATTACCTATTAGATGTGTGGAGCTAGATAAACTTGAAAAAAAAAAAAGAAATTTGTGAGAGCGTGTGTGTGTGTCACGGCAATGAGGAGAGGAGGAGAGGAGAGAAAAAATTTCAAGAGCTTTGTTTTATTAAAAGTGAGAAAGTGAAATGAAGTTGGCATAAAGAGGTATTTATAGAAAATGAGATTAGGGTTTGCTTTAATTAAATAAAAGAAAAATAAAACAAAATTGGAGAGAGAGGAAGGGTACAAGGGGCATTGGCTTTGGAGAAAATGGGGAGAGAGAGAGGTGTGTGTGTTGTATTGTGTAAGTTTCAAATTAAACTAATTAATTTTTGCAGTAAAATTGTATTGGAAAAGTAAATTGTAAGAAATAGGATGTAAGGATGTAAGGATGTAAGAAATAAGGTATGGGTGGTTGTACTTGATGAATAGTGTGATTAGAAATCAAAAAATAGATTAGACAATTAAAGTACTGGTAGTAATGAAAATACGATAAAAAGGCTATAACTGTAACTTTTATAACCCGAAAAATTATATAATATATTTGGAAATCTTATGAAATTGTGAGTCTAATGGTCCTAATAATATATTCTTAATATCTCGAGCCCTAGAATACACTTTTCAAAGTCTGTCTCCGATCGGGTTCAAAATTGGTCGAAAATTTACTAATATGATATTTTTAAGCATCCTAATATTATTACGAACCATCCTAAAATTGGACACACTAATCATCACTTAATCTCACTTAATAAGATCTAAATAAAGGCTAGGGTCTAGGTTTCTTACCTTATAGTTATAGTAAGCTTCCTAAAAAGGCAATGGCAGAAAGTATTGTTGTTTATATAGGGGCTAGGGTCTTGGGTTTCTAGGTCTCTCCCTATAGTACCACATGGCACAATCATGGCCATTCATTTGCATTAGGCTTTTCTTTAGCAGATTTTCTAACCTAATTTCCATTAATTATCCATTTTTAAACTCTATTTTACCCTAAGCCACTAATTAATTTTGTTCATTCTCTTGTTTAAATTTTGCAATTATTTCTCAATATTTTATTTAAATTCAATTAATTATGGATGGTGTTTGGATCACTTTAGTGTATTGTAGTAGTTTCATGATCATGTGACTTTGTAAGTCTTGGATGAAATGAAATAAATGTGTATAACTTCGGTTTGTCACATATTACATGGACTACTACGGTAACCTGTGGGGGCGTGACATTATCATTTATTACTATTAGGAAAATTATTTTCCTATTTTAATAGGCAACTTTTCCTATTTAATAAAAAAATCCATATCCCCACTTTCGATCTCTCCTAAACATGTTATGTGTTTTTTCTAACTAACACATTTTATTTTTCAACTCCTCATATACTTTTTTAATTGGCCAAAAAACTACCTTCTTATCATACAATTTCATTTAATAACCAAATAAAACTACCACATTTTTTCTTTCATAAAAACCTAAATTGGTTTTATTTTGAATTTATTTTGAAAAATAGAAATTGAAGTAGTGATAATTGTCGCGGTATTGAACCATATTAATTGGGTTGATCATATTGCTAATAAAAGAGTCTAAAAAATGGAAATTGAGTGTGGACTCAAATGGAGAAATGAGTGATGAGTTGAAATATTTACATATACTAACTTCTCATCTATTCGTGTGTTTATGTCTCTATGTTGTCCTCATTAGTCATTTGTACCTATTTGTATTTTTCTCTCATCCTTTTGTAGATAAGGTAAAGAGTTGCATATTTATGCAATGCAATTCTAAGGCATGGAAAACTAAAAATAACTTTTTTGCCCCTCATTATCATTATGTGTTTTAGTTTATTCCTATGATACTTAAGTTTTGCAATTTATTCATTAGGTAAGATATGTAAAGGATTATTGTTGAATTTTCCTTAAGGAAGATAGTATATGAATACTTTACATTCATCGTGAGCTACAAACAGAAGTGGGCAAAAAACCAATCGAATCATTAATCGATCTAAACCGGACTGAATCGAACTGAATTTTCAGTTTTTTTTTAAACGGTTCAGTTCATGTTTCGGTTTAGTAGTGAAAATTCGGTTCAGAGTCATGAATTGAACCATTTCACCTTTAAAAAAAATCCTCTTAATGTTATTTTTGTTTTTTTTAGTTAATTGTGTTTTGGGGTAAAATTTTTAATTTTTTATATTTATAATTAATACTTTTAGAGTTTAATGGTTAAAATAGTTGTAGTTTAATAGGTAATAGAAAGTAGAAACATTATATGGTATTTTTTTCATTGGTGAAGGAAATCCAATCTTACTCCTTCTTCATACACACACACTCACATATATATTTGTAATGGCACTTGACTTTTGAGTCTTAAAAAAAATTACACCAATTTATTGTTGTGTTTAGTTATTCTCATTTTAACAACATATACTAATGATGTGAAAAATTTGGCTCACTATAGTTGAATGTTGATTTCCATAAATTGGCAAATGTATTGTTAATGGTTTTGATAAATTAATAAATCAACTTGTCAATTTGTTGTTGAGGTTTAAAATGTAAGAAATAATTCATAGTTTTTTTATTGAAATGAAAAAATAAATATCTTCAATATATGGATCGAATAGTATATCGAACGTACCAAACCATTTTTTAGATTCGAAAAATTAGTGAACTGAATCGTATGGATAGTTCAATTTTGTAAAAATTGTCAAAATGTTGTTAGTAATTAAAAAAAAAACACATAGATAGTCTCATATTATTATCTAATTTTTAAAAAAGATAAATGTCAAATTTGGTATCTAAACTTTATTAAAAAATTCAATAATTTTGAAGTGGTCAATATAATACCTAATCAAACTTTTGTAACTATTTTTACTATCTATTAATACCGTTTGTTTTATTTCCTAACATGAAAGAGAAAGCCTATCATTGAATTTTTACCACTTCTTTTAACACCATCTAATACTGATAAGTTGCTTATTTCATAAAAAAAAAAGAGAAAACAATTTTAATAAGGTAGTTAAAATATCTATAAAATATTTTATTAGACACTAAATTGTCCAAAGTTTATGCACCAATTTTAATTTTTGAGCAAAGATTGGATAGGAAATTTGACATTTTCCCTTGTAATCTTGTAAAAAAGAGGAAAAAAACAATTATCTTCTACAATTATTTTAGTCTCACAACTCGAACTCCGACCAACCATTTTCACCACCAAGCCGAGAAGCCAAAATTGAACCACAACAACCTCATAATCGAGACCCGTTCTATCGAACCAAAACGCCAACAACTATTACCACTACTGTCAAGACACAAACACTAATAACATCATCCACTTTTGACACATCATCCATACACCTTTGACCCAAACTCACCACAACTTGAAAATCAATCCCATTCTTGCAAACCAAAGACCTTACTAAGTCAACTCATGGCCCCACACAGCCATCTCCTAACTTCTTGAACCGTCATCGAACTCGCAACCCTGACCATTCTAAACAAGCATTGCAACCATCTCCTCCAAACAAACCCAACCGTCATCTATTCAATCACTTCGCTAGTGACATGTGTGTCTATTTTGGTTAGGTTATGATTGTGAAGGTAGGCGTTTGGTGTCTTGAAGTCGGCAATGGTGGTTTTGGAAGATGTGCAAATGCCGAGTTGACTCGGTAACTCGATGTAGTGTTGGTTGGAGGAGGAATGACCCAGTAGTTTGGGTTTATGGGTTCGCTAGAGATGGGGGATGTTGAGTTAAAGAGAGTGTGGGTAAAGAAAGAAAGGACTTAGAGAGAGAAATTTTTTATAAGGAATAAAATATTGTTTTTCTTTTTATTCCAAATTTTAAGGGTTCTTTTCTTTTTTATATGTTTTTAATAATTTCAAACTTTAAACATTATTGCCACTAAATGTCAATAACTTAAATTAATTTATCTGTAAATATTACTACCTTTTCATATAAGTTATCCTAAAAAAAATCCTTCCTATTGAAGGTTTCCTCCGTAGCACTCTCTTGCTTACTTAGCTGTGGAATGTAAAGTAGGGAAATTAAGATAGTTAACTCAAAGCAAAAGTAAAAGTAAAGATATTTTTGTAGCTAATTGCAGAGGTATCGATCTTGACAATTTAGCGATCAAATAAATGCCATAAAAAATTTAATTATGACCTTAAATTAGATAAAATCATTACCTAAGTCCTCACTAGTAATGAATAAGCTTGTTAACAAATATCCTCAAGTATTTGGTGGTAGAAAATAAATTGATAAAAGTAATTGTATCATGCCAAGTAACTATATCAAGTAAATAGTTAACTTAATACCCATTAGCATTTTTGTTCTTTAAATTACATTTATGACTCAATAATAACCTCAATCAAGGTGAAAATTACTAAAAGTTATGTTCAGTAGCGAGATGTTTGCCTAATGTATAGATACATTTTTTAAGTTTTAGAGAAATTATGAAAAGAGATTGAGCATTCATAGAGTTTGGTGCTCATTGCCTATTTATTAATGAAAAAATTTCCCAAAAATAAATTAATGAATAAGATAAACCAACTCTGGCATAGGCTTAAACATTCCTGGAGTGCACAAAATTAAAAAGCTTGACATTAGTTTATTCACGATGATACTTATTTTCAGGGTTGTGCAAAAAACCAAAAAAAAAAAAAAAAGTCAATTGAATCGCAAACTGAACCTAACCAATCTGAACTGAACCGAAAATTGATTTTTTTCAATCTGTTCAATTTGTGGTTCGGTTTGGAGAAGAAATTTTGACTAATGGTTTGGTTCTCTATCCTAAACCACACCACTTTATTAAAAAAAAAAAAATCGTTTGCAGCCTTGCACATGCCTACAATGTCTACTTGTACTTGTCTAGTGTCTACTGTCCAGTAGTACTAAAGTGAAAACTAAGAAGACCCAGCCTGGAGAAAAGTTAGGATACTTTCTAAATATCCCTAATCCCTAATTCAATATTTCCTTATTCGACTATTCTCTTTCCCTCCCCATTTTCACTTTGTCAATTTTCAACTTTCAACTTCAACTATCAAACCCCCATCTTCAACTGTGACTGGCGAGTAGCGACTCTCCTTCTCTTCCCTCTCATCTTCCCTCAGCATCCAGCCCTCCCTCTCTTCTCTCCCTCACCCTATCTTAGACTCTTAAGAATCTCTATCTCCAATTGACACTTGACAACCACCACCTCCTTCTCCGACTGTCCGACCTGGATTTTAGGGCTTTCGGTGTAAGGATGTTCTAACTTCGTTTTTTATTTAAATGTTACTTTGGTTGTTCCCATTAACACGAAACAATGTAGGAATTACTAGTTTGTTTTCCACATTTGGAACGTTTTCCCAAATCCTCAATTTATACTATTTTATGCTCAACTTCAAATAGGAAAGTTCCATTTTTCATAATAATAAAATCTTCCCCTCATGGAAAATTTGCTTGACATAATGAAAGCTTGACATAAGTAAATAAATTCTTATAAGTGTTTCAAAAAATTATCTTAAAAACATACTATTCTAAATATATAAAGACAATTTTTCATTCCAAAATATGTCTTTATCACTGTTCTTTCAATGTGTCAAGTGTCAACTAATGGGTTTATCAATTTAATTTGGGAATCAATTTGTGGCAAATTCCTTGAGTTCATCTAAAGTTAATGGTCCCTTGATTAACTTGCTCCAAAAACTCATTCTTGTCAATTTGAATTAGCCTGACAAAGTATGGTAAATCAACTTAATTATTTGGTTTGTGGTACATTTACCTTATTAAAATGTCTTGCATGAAGTTGAAATTCAATTGTGCACTATTAGAGCATCTTGCATTTAAATGAGCAAGACTTACACATTCCAATGTGCTATATATTGTGGTTTAATTCAACTATGTTCTATTTTATAAACTTATACAAGGATATGTATAATCATCTTTTCATTGATGAATTTAATTGATTATAAACAATCAATGTGCAGGGTTGAGCAATTAAATTATAAACAATTTAATTGACTATAAAAAAAATCATTATTCTTCATTTTTTCGCTTATATTTTTCCCTATGGAGACAACACTTAATACTAATTTATTTATTTCATCCTCTTTTATTTCACTTTTCAAATGTGTTCATTTGATGCATAAAGTATGAGCAAACCATTAAATATGGATGCTTCCAAGGGCAATCCGATGAATGTGGATGCTTGTAAGTAAGAAATTAATATAGATGAACATGGTAGACAAGATTGTCAAAACGGTTATAGCAACACTCTACGTTATACTAGTACAACATCTAAACTCCCTCCTTCTATGCAACCTAACAAAAGATAAAGGTCTGAAGTTTAGGCACATATGGCATTAAAATTAGATGAAAATGGGAACAAGAGGGCAGGATGCAATCACTGTTGTAAAACTTTTAATTATATTGGTGATAATGGAACTAGTGCATTACATACTCACTTAAATAGATGTAAATAGTTTGTCAACAAAGAGACAATGAGTAAACAAACACTCCCCAATATATTAGAAAGTAAGTAACTTTCAATGCGACTAATTAGTAATTTTGATGGAAGTCGGTGTAGAGAGAACTTGCTAGAATTTTTATTGTTGCTAAGCTGCCATTTAGATTTGTTGAAAATGAAGCCTTTATTAATTATAGTAATGTACTGAAACCCAAGTTTTCAGTTCCATCTCGTACAACTTTGAGACTTGATTGTGTAGAGTTGTCTAATGAGGAGAGGGAAAAATTGAGTCATTTTTTCCTAAATTTAATGGTATGGTGTGTTTGACTACAGATACATGGACCTCTTGCCAAAATTATCTTATAGGTGTCTAACATGTCAATTCATTGATGACAATTGGAATTGCAAAAAAAAAAAAAAAGTTTTGAATTTTTGTCAACTTTCTAGTCACTCTAGAGAGCAATTGGTAATATTGTAGAGGCATGTTTGAAGGGTTGGGTTAGTACAAAGGTTCTTATAGTTACTATTGCCAATGTAAGTTTGAATGATCTTTGTATTCAATATTTAAAAATGATATTGCAATCTTGGGAAACACTTATATTGAAAGGAGAGTATCTCCATATGAGATGATGTGCACATATTTTAAGTTTAATTGTGAATGAGGGTCTAAAAGTTATGGGTGGTTTCATATTTAGGATTCAATCTGTTATTTAAATATGTTAGGTCTTCTCCACTAAGATTGGCAAGGTTTAAGAGCTGTGTAACAGAAGAAAATGTATGGAATAAGGATCTGTTATCTTTAGATGTTGAAACTAAATGAAATTCAACATAAAAAATGTTGGAGTTGACTATGAAATTTTTGAAAGACTTCGAATTATTAGAGATGAAGGATGAGAAGTTTAGGATAGATCTTACAAGCAATAAAATAAGGGGACTTCCTATAGAAGAAGATTGGGCATATGCATGTTGCATCTTGCCTTTCTTAAAAACATTATATGATGCTACTTGAAGCATTTTTGGCTCCTTGTATGCCACAACCAATCATTTTTTGAATAAATTATGGGTGTTGGGAGCGAGATAAAAAAACAATGTAGAAATGATGATCTATCTTTAAGAATGATGGCAGAAAGAATGAATAGAAAGCATAAAAAGTATTGGGGATATGTTAACGACATTAATGTATTATGATTTGTTGCTACAGTTCTCAATCGTCGCCTGAAGTTGTCTTATGTGGATTGGATAGTGAGAGAGGTCTATGATGATGATAAAGGAAACCAGTTAATGGAAAAAAAATTTACCATGCCCTCTCAAGCTTGTTTTATTATTATGTTTCTTGTATAGAGCACAATGAGGAAAGCCCCCAAACAAATCCTAAGGTCCTTTCAAAGAACAAAAACTAGAAGTGATAAATGAAGAGCGCAAAAAGAAATTAAGAGCAGGTTCGCTAAAAAAGTGGGAGAGAACAAAAAATATAGAAAAATGAATTGCAGAAGTATTTGGCAAAAGAATGGGAGCAACTTGATGATGATGACAACGGTTTTGATGTATTAGATTTGTGGAAAAAATTCTCATGCAAATACCCTATCCTCTCTTTAATAGCAAAAGACATTTTGGCAATTCATCTATCAATTATGGCTTCATAAAGTGCTTTTAGCACAAGCGGTAAAATTCTTGATGTTTTCAGGAGTTCTCTAACTCCATGTATGGTAGAAGCCCTCATATGTGCACAAGATTAACCCAAAAAGTTTGCAAAGTGCAGCAATATTGTCCATTGAGGAGGTTCTTGAAGCACTGGAAATTTAATCAGTTTGAAATTGTCCTTTTCATATATGAAGCTATCATTGTTAAATTTTTATTTAGTTTCATTTTATTTCATTTGTTTATTATGTGATAATAACCTACTTTTTTTATACATCTTTTAGATGTTGAAGCTGCTAAATTGATGGATTCAACAACTAGACATATCATCTTCAATTAAAATAAGGTCAATCTATTGAAGTTAATAAATCATCAAATCAGAATTAATAGGCTTCATTGGTTCTACTGGTTTGCTATTATACAGAGTTATGTTTAATATCATTTGGTAATTGTTTTATTGTTAAAGCCACTAAGTTCAAGGTTCTCACTCCTTTTTTTTGTTTATTTATTTATCTTTAGCAATGTTTTTTGTGTTACTTTACTGCCAATCTTCTTTTTATGTTTGATGTAGAGTGCTGGTCAGTTTTGCTGCTTCTTTGTCTTGGTTCTACTCTATTGATATTAAGGCGATTTTCATGAAAAACATTTCAATAGACGATCAGATTTTTTTAAGCACAAGAACATAGTCTAACTATTCTTGATCTTAGTTGCCAGGACAATCAATCATCTTAATTCTAAGTCTTTAATTACCCTGTATTATCAACGTTTATTGATGTCCTAATGTTATACTTTTTTACAGTTAATCAGCATATATGGAGAGTGGAGGAATTGAAATCTAAGTAGCAATAGCAGCAATTGAGGTAGACAATGGTGAAAATTTGATAAGGTTGTGCAAGGCAACTTAAATTGATAGAATTGTTAGGTCTTGGAATTCTTCTTTCTTTACTTTTAGAAATTTTTATGTGGAGTTTTTGCTTGTAGGTTGCAGACTAGCAATGCAAATTTCCTTAGTTATGTTTGATGGATGTTGTTACATGAGGAAGACACAAATTAAGACATTTTTCTTTTTCTTTTTTCTTTTTTTGTGGAGTTTTTATTTGCAATGTGGTAGCATAAATTTATCATACCATAATTTTGTTGTTTCTTTTATAGTTTTGCTAGAATTTTTATTTTGCCTTTTTTCAAACAATTTTAGGAAGGAATTGTGCTATCCTTCACAGTTCACATTTCCTAGTGGGATAATTTCGTTGTGTTTTGGCCTTAGGCCTGAGTTATTTTTGTTTAGAGAATGTTTCTCTGGAAGTGAGAACTGGAACGTGGGAATTGAGAAGTCATCAACCAATAACTGCATGAAGAAAGAATCAGGGGAAGAAAATTTCATGGCTCCCAAAGCAAAAAGGATTCAAGATTGAAAACTTTTAATACCCTCGTTTTATATTGTTATCCTTTTGTGTTTAATCAAGTTCTGCATGGTACCATTTCAGGCATGGGATCAGGATTTTGCTGGGAACTATGTATTTTTGTTTCTAGTTTTATATAAGTGTCTATTTTACTATAAATCTTCACAAAGCAGTTCATTGATTTTTTTTATTAGAGACATCGAATGCATTCATGTTATTAAAATTACATCTTTTCATTAAAAAAAATTGTGTATTTTAAATATAAATAATAGACGGTTCAAACCATATATCAAATCGTACCGAACCGTTTTTCTTAGGGAAAAAAAAAAAGCAAAGCACTCTATATAGTTAGGTTCAATTTTTTATAAAAGAACCAAACTATAATTTTCAATACAAACCGAACCGAATCATATCACGCCCACTCCTACCTATTTTAAATTTATTTAGCTAAATCTCCTTAAACTATCCTACATTACATGTATGATTTCCCAAATACGATCACTTAATCAAGATAATAACTAGACAAATTTACTATAGAACCTAGTGCAAAATATCATAGAAATCTTTTAACCCACTACAGCATGTGTATTTTAGATACCTTAAACAGTTATATTTGAATTATTATTGATTATATAGCAATACAGAAAGTATTTTGGATTTTATGTGTTAGTGACAGTGTTACTATATATCCATGCACATTGCGCTGATTCTAACTAATACATATATCAATACTTGAATAACCGTCTTAGCTTTTTCTAGATCTGCAACATGTTGTCTGTCGCAGCTCTTAAATGGGGAAATTAGTGAATTATTGTGACGTAAAACTATGGTCGGTCTTTAAGGATATAATCAGGTATTTGATTACCGCCTATTTAAAAAGAAACGATATACTGCCTATAAACTAATAATGTTGGGACATGGAATTTTACTGATTTAAATAGATGTTAATTAATTAATCAAATTAAATTTAAAGAGTTTTTTTTATTCAGCAATAAATTTAATTACATAAAAAATATTGTATATTACTAATATATGAATCATATTCCATAAATTAATTTAAAAAGAAAATTTATTGTACCTATACATTTACTACTTGTTTACGTCGCTGAATGAATAAGGTTATAATGGAATTTCTATTACGGAGGAATAGAATAGAACTGTAATAGTTTTTTTCTTTATTATTTTTTTATTTAAATTGTAGTATTTTGAAAAAAAAAAAAAGACAGTTTTAGCATAGAATTGATATTCATAGGTTTGAATAAAGAATGACTATTCAATGTTTTATGTAATAGGGATTCATTGTGTCATCACTATTCAGTGAACTAAACGGCGCAATAGCTATTCGTAAAGAATAAGACTGTAATGGAATTGCAATTACAGCAAAGTGAACAGTAGTTAAGAAAATAAGTACATAAATGTAATTCATTGTTTTTAATACTTAAAAAAAAATATTTATGGTATTGACTAATAATATATGATTCAATACAAGTCACATGCATATATGGGTTGATTGTACTAGAAATTAAAGACATTCAATGCATGATGATGATGGACGGAAATACTATATAAACAATATAGAAAAAAATTCTTAAAACCATTTCCAGCAATTGCTTCAAATCTAAAAGGTGTCTAGAAATTGATCATGACTGATTAAATACGTATAGTATTATGTGAGTATAAGAGAGATCACCTCACATGCACTCTGTAGATGTATGGATTTGAGTACTGTTGTCAGGTGCGAGCTGCATAAATATCGTGCTACACGTAGCCTGCAAGGAGTGAAACGTAATGACACATCAAAGATAATCAAGAGAAAAATGAAATAGGAAGGAAGAGTAGGTAATCTCAATATCTTAAATGCGCTTGTGATAGGAGGAGCTATCAAGCATCAATTCCCAAGTAGTAATGAACAAATGTTTGATCTCTTGAGACAGAATTTCAGCAGCACTTCAATGTTTCCATTTGATCTCTTTTTTTCGCCCTTAAATGAGGAGGAACTTTGGGTGTTTATAGAGCTTGACCATCAACGGCATCTGTTGGATCACGTTGACAATCAACAACCAAGATGAGTCCCTTTTAGTGTATGAACTATACTGAGAAAAGTTGGAGGACGAACAAGCCGTCCAATGTGCCCTACTTCAAGTCCACCATGTCAAATCTCCTCGATCATCCCACTAAGGAACTTGACTCTTCAAACCCTGTCACTTAGCCCAAAAAGTCAGACCTAAATAAATAATAACATTTATATAATTTTAAAGCACATTCACATTTTGCCCTTAACCAAATTTTTTTTGATGAAGTTCAAGTATTTTGGACACGAGTTGCATTTACGCATACTTTGATCAATTCTTGGCAAATGATGCTACTAAGTGCTTTTCACAATGTTGTAAACTCCACTTGACATGGATGAGTCATTAAGTTAAAATCAAGTGTTAGCACTACAACTAACCCCATTGCATGTAGTTGTATTATAGTGCATGAAGTAGCATCACCACTCTAGTCACATCCGTTGCATTATTTATTTATTTTTTCTGAATAATCTACTCATCTGACTGATCTTGCCCTCATGAAACCATCCGATGTTTATATGAGGCCATGGAACCATTTAATATTCATATTGCAAATATATGACTCTTTGCATGCTCACTGAGCTTCCTCATAATATTATAATAGCTAATAGTAGACAAGAAAGTTGCAAAACTATCTTTCTTAATAGCAAATGCGTGATAGATCCAATACTCCGCAGAAAATTGATCATTCATCATTTTTTTTACACCTCATAAAATTTGACATACTATGAATTTTGTAACTCAACGCGTACAAAACCTTACACCCCTTTTTGAAGTTGACCCTCCTAGAAGCTCCAAAAATATCAAATCTATGCGGACTTCTTATCACAAAATACCAAGTGTATCTTTCATTTCCAACTACAGTTGATAAAGTCATATTTCACTCAAATTTCCATTGATCAATTCATGTTACATGTTATAGATTTTATAGAAATCTAATGTAATTGGTACTTAAGTGTTCTTAAATTGTTAATTCAGTCATGGAGGACTTATATTACAAACACAAGCAAATTAGAGAAGTGTTGTGCAAATTTGGACAAAAACATATTGTACACCGGCAAGTCTGCAAAGAACACCACCGGCGTTGAATGGAAAAGAGGCAACCTTCAAGAGAATTAACAAACGCTGCCAGTGTTCAATGAAAAATCCAACCAGCGTTCAAATTTTATACATAAGCCGGCAAAATCCTTTGCTACACCATCGGCTTTGAGTCAGTGTTGCGCGTGAACGGAATGCAAATTATTAGAGCCAGCCTTTACATTGCCAGCTTTCATAAGGGAAAATCAAGCGTTTTGTGACTTTTTATTATACGCCGGCAACTGGAATGTTACGCGCCAATGTTGAAGATGGCGTATATTTATTGTTGCTCCTGGAAATTAATTTTCAAATTAAAGGCCGGTCAAATTTAATTAAAGGCCGCCAGCCTTTAATGCCGGCGTAACTCCCCTATAACTTCATATATATTCATCATGTTGTCATTTGTTAAAAAAAAAAAGAAACCCTAGGCACGATTTTCCTCTTTTTCCTCCATAACTCCTTGATAGATGAGGGTTTAGAACATTAAAGTAGTTAACTTTTTAATTTGACATCAAATTCCACACCGGATTCTAGTGGAAAACAACATTTGTGTTTGGATTTCAAGAACAGGATTCCATTGACAAGGTTATTTGTTCTTTTTCTTATATCCTTTTAGTGGATGTTGTTTGATGCTTGATTTCTTGTGTTCTTAAATCGGTTTGATTCTTTTATCTGGATTATATGATTGATGATTCATGTTGTTGATTGATTACTTGTTTATATTCGGATTATCAATGTTATTTCACAAATCATGCAATTTTGGCTTTAATCTGGAATTCATGAATGATTAGGATTGTAATTAGGAAATTATATTCTAATCAATTTTGTGATTATCTAATTAGGATTGCTTTTCACATAGGGATATGGGTTGTAATTCTATTAAGGTTTGGTGAATTAGAAAATAATTGTCAATTAATCACTTTCCTAGGGATAATGAACATTGATTGGTAATTTTAGGGTAATGGTTCACTTTGGGAAAAGGAATTGTTATCTTGTTCTTCATTCTTGGAAAACTAAACCTATTGATGATTTGAATTGACAAGTGCATTTTTGGTCAATAGCAGACATTCAATTTATTTCCAGATTTGATTAGCTCTAAACCTAATTTTATTTGAGGTGTGGAAATCCAAGATTTTTAGTAGTTTATTTATATTAAAAGAAAATATAAAAAAAAAGAGAAACAAAGTTTGATTTGCCTAGCTATGAATTAGGATTGATATAGTTGATGGCTAGTCCTCACTCTCTATGAATTCGACTCGGTATTCACCGATATATTATTACTGCACACGCACTCGATACACTGTCGGTTAAAGATCTGCTCATTTAAAGGAAATTGAATATAACCAAAAAGAGTTTTAAAAGCATATATTAAAAAAGCGTGATCAATAGTAAGTTAACGTTATTGGTGATTGTAATGTATAATCAATTACGTCTCTAGATATGAAAGTAATAAAACTACATCTATATCATCTTGCCCTTGCTAATAGCATTTTCTCGTCACTGACCAAGCGTTTACTAGAATATATGTTTATCTCATGTACAAGCATTTATAAGGCACATCTCCTTTTGTTTTTTTTAATAACACTATCATGGATCTTCCTTGTCTATGGATAATGAAAAATGAACATCCTTACACACCATCGCTTTCATTCGTTCACCTCGATCTCTAGTTAATATTAAAAAAATCCACCCTTTTTCTCTACCAATGCGATCAACAAATAGATAACAACAATAGAAACAAAAATAAACAAATCAACACTAAGATTTATGTGGAAAACCCCAAATCGGGGAAAAATCAAGGGACTGCCACATAGATTTCCTCCACTATCAACAAATAATGAGATTTACAATAGTTCTTCACTAGATAACACTAGTGGATATCTCATAGCTTCACCACAATGGTAGATTTCACAAGAATCGACCTTTCTCTCTCTAGAATCTCTCTCTAGGCTTAGGAACAGCTTTAGACTTCTCTCTTGTGAACCCTAGGAATAGCAAGGAGTATTTATATGAAAAATATAAAGGCCTGTAGGAATAAAATCGAGGCTGATGGCGTAGGGGCAATGTTAAAATGCCGCTTTATTGGAAGCATCGTATGCCTATTCAACGTCGGCGGTATATGCTTGCTACACCAGCGACATTCACACCGGCGTAGCCACTTCTATGCTCTTGGAAAAATTTGTAGAATTCCAACATCGGCTTGATTTCCATGCAGGCCGGTAATGTAGCTTGTTCCAAAGGCCAGCATACATCTTATTTTCACAAAAAAAAAAAATCCTTATTTGGCACCTTTTCTTCTAATTATATCCCATGTACTTAGGATTTCCTTGTCATAGATCCAAATGAGCAGGATCTACAACCCAAAAATCTCCCTTCTAGCTCATATGGGGGGTTCCAACACTCCGACTATCTTTCTGCACCTGATAAGCTTGTCTTTAAGTAGAGCTTTGGTCATCATATTTGATGCATTATCATCAGTATGGATCTTTTCAAGCTTCAATTGCTTTGACTCAAGTACATCCCGAATCCAATGATACATGACATTAATGTGTTTGGATCTGAAATGGAACATTGGATTCTTGCTAAGATATATAGCACTCTAGCTATCACAAAACCGTTTCAAATCTTCCTGCTCTTGACCCAGTTCTTCAATAAACCTTTTCATCCACAAAACTTCTTTGCAAGCTTCATCTACTACTACGTATTCTGCCTCAGTGGTAGATAGAGCAACATATTTCCGCAACTTAGATTGCCATGAAACAGCTTCCCTTGCATATGTAATCAGATAACCTGAGGTAGACTTCCTGGAATCCAAAATCTCCAACCATATAAGCATCTGAAAACCCTTTCAATACAGGCTTACTACCACCTCCAAACTACAAACATAACCTGGAAGTGCCCCTGAGATATCAGAGAATCCATTTAACAACGGTCCAATGCTCTTTACCTGGATTCAAGAGATAGCAGCTTACAACACCAACAGCATGAGCAATATTAGATCTTATGCATACCATAGCATACATAAGACCCCCAACAGCTGAAGCATATGGGATCTTCTTCATATCTTCTTTGTCTACCTCACTTTTAGGACACTGTTGAGAACTCAATTTGAAGTGCCTGCAAGTGAAGAGTAAACAGGTTTGGCTTTGCTCATATTGAATCTCTCCGACACCTTTTCTAGATATATCTCCTGTGATAACCACAGCTTCTGGCTCTTCCTATCTCTAACAATTCTCATGCCAAGGATTTGGCATGTAGGTCCTAAGTCTTTCTTAGAGAAAGACTTACTCAGTGATATCTTCAGATCTTGTATTTTCTTGGCATCACTATCAACAATCAGCATATCATCAACATAAAGAAGGAGTATTAGAAACTCACCATTTTCAAACTTCTTTAAGAAAACACAATAATCCGATGCAATCCTGATATAGCCCTAATCAATCATGAGGGAATTAAACTTTATATACCATTACCTTAGGGCTTGTTTCGGCCCATATAGACTTCTTCTTCAATCTACAGACAAGATTCTCCTTCCCCTTGACCTTGAACTCTTTAAACTGCTCGATATAAATTTCTTCATCCAAGTCACTGTGAAGGAATGCAATCTTCACATCCATCTGTTCAATTTCTAGGTTCAAATTGGCTGCAATACTCATCAGAACCCGAATGGAAGACATCTTCACCACAGGTGAGAAGATTTCATCAAAATCAATCCCCTTTTTCTGACAAAACTCTTTCACAACCAGTCTTGCCTTGTATCTTAATTGTGAGTTGTTTTCATCAATCTTTAACTTGTAAATCCATTTGGTTTTTAGAGGCCTCTTGCCCTTAGGTAGTTTAACTAGATCATAGGTTTTATTCTCATGCAGAGATTCGATTTCTTCTTGCATGGCTTTGTTCCACTCTCTTTTCTTCTCATGTGTCATAGCTTCTTGATAAGATTTAGGTTCTCTCCCATCAGTCAGCATCACAAATTCTTCAGGATTATATCTTATTTATGGTCTTCTTTCTCTTGAAGAATTCCTCAGCTCAATCCACTATTGAGGATCTTAAAGCTCTTCAATTGTGTCTTCTAAATCTCCCCCATCAGTAGAACCTTCAATTGAGGGCACTTGATCAACATTTGTAGGGATCTGAGCTGAGAATTTTTCCTGTTCAAGCTTCTCAATGTCTTCAATTGTTTAGACTTCAAGAAAGACTACATCTCTATTCCTGATCACCTTTTTCTCTATTGGATCCCACAACTTGTATCTATATTCATCATGTACATATCCAAGAAAAATGCATTGCTCAGAGTTGGCATCGAGCTTCCCTCTCTTATCCTTTCAAATATGCACAAAAGCCCTGGAACCAAAAACACGTGAGTGATCATAAGATATATCTTTACCTAACCAAAATTTCTTAGGGATATCTCCATCCAAAGCATATGAGGGAGAAAAAATTTTCAAATCAACAACAGTCATCATCGCTTCATCCCAAAATGATTTAGGCAGCTTGGCTTGTGATAACGTGCACTTTACTTTCTTAGTGATAATGCAATTCATTATGTCAATAGCACCATTTTGCTGTAAGGTCTTTGGAACAATCTTTTCCAGTTTGATCCCATGAGCATTACAATACTCCTCAAATGGTCCTCTATACTCCCCATCATTGTCTACTTTAACACCAATTAACTTCCTCCCAGTTTCTTGTTTTACTCTAGAGTGATACTGCTTGAAAACATTCAGCACTTGATCTTTAGACTTCAAAGCATAAGTCCAAAGCTTTCTAGAGTGATCATCAATAAACGTGACAAATATAAAACACCACCTACCAACTTATCTTTCATATAGCAAACATCTGTATGAACCAGATCCAGTACATGAGCTTTCTTAGAAGGTGGATTTTTCTGAAATGCAATGTTGTGGTGTTTACCAGCAAGACAATCTGTGCAAGTCTTCAAAGGAATACCTTTGATATCAAGTTGTAGCTACTTCTTTACCAATATCTGGAGCCTTTTCTCACTCATGTAACTAAGCCTTTTGTGCCACAACTTCATAGAAGCTTCATTTTTTAAATTGACATCTCCTTTACGCAGTTTTGTTGATATTAGGTAAAGGGTATTAGATTTCCTTCCTTTAGCCATAATAAGAGAGTTATTGGTGAGCCTCCATTTTCCTTCACCAAAATGACTGTAATAGCCATCATCATCAGGCTTCCCTATAGAGATAAGGTTCAAACCAATATCTAGTACATGTCTCACATAGGGATGTAAGCGGGGCGGGTCGTTATAGGATACCCGACCACCCAACCCCCTAAAAACCCTATAGGGTTACCCTATAGGGTTTTGGAACGGGTTTTGGGATTAAAAAAAAAAAAACCCCGATAAGTTATAGGGTCGGGTTTTGGGTTTATTATGTAACCCGTTGGGAAAACCCCAACCCGATATAAATTCAAAATATTAAAAAGTTAAAAATATTAAGTTATTAAAGCAAGGATCCCATTTATATTATATGTATGTGAAAGTAAGTAGAAATGAAGTGTTTGCATAATTTTATATGATATTATTGTCTAAAATTCATTCCTTCAATATAAGTGTTTGTATCATGAATAACTTAAAACAAAATTCTTTCTTTTGCTTTTTTTAAAGAAAAAAATTAAAAATCTTGGAGTCGGGTCGAGTTGGGTTGGGTTATGGGTTCCTTAAATCCTAGCAGGTCGGGTTTTGGGATTGATAAAAAAAAAGCCGATAGGGTTTTTCTCGAGTTTTGGGACACCCATTAAAAACTCCGGTCGGGTTCGGGTTTCAAAAAACCCGTCCCGAACCCGCCGCGGTTGCATCCCTAGTCTCACATCTTTGAGAATGAGCCTACAACCTGTATTAGTCTCTATAACAATATTTCCAATGCCTACAATCTTAGAAGTTTATTATTTCCCATCCTAATATTACTAAAATTACAAGCAATATAAGATGAGAAAAAATCACCATATGCAGTCGCATGAAAAGAGGCATCAGAGTCATGACCCAATCACTGTCACAACGTGCGAGAGTAACACAGTTCTTATCCTAAGTAACCACAATCTCAATATCTGTTGCTGTAGCAGTGGTGTCTTCATTTTTATCTTCGTCTTTATCCTTACCCTAATCTTTCTTCCACTGTATACATTCTCTCTTAAAGTGCCCTGGCTTGTCACAATAGAAATATTTGAGATTTTGTCTTCCTCTTGACTTAGATCTTCCCCTGGATCAGTTAGATCTGTCAGATTTGTCATTTGGGCCTCTGATAAGTACAAAATACCCTAATTATTCACATGGCTTTAGTATGATATTATAGTGATTTTTATGTGAATAATTGTAGAAAAGGATATTGATTTGAGTAATATGTTAATTTCAGGATTAAGAGGAGATAATAAGCACTATGGAGATGTTTTGATGAATTACAACAAGTTTTGATGAGAAAAGTGCAAAGTGAAGAATTTCATTATACATGAGATTTCAACACAAGCTGTGTTGAATGCTGGTGTTGGCGTTGGAAAATGTACAGCAAGCTATTGTGAAGAACATGAGGACGCAACACGAGCCATGTTGGATGCTTATATTGGAGATAAGAAATGGACAGAATGCTTCGTGGAACGTACACTACTTCGCAACACAGGCTGTGATCGGGCTTGTGTAGGACTCCAAATCGTAGAAATCCGAGGAAATCGTTGAAATGGGAAGTAACACGGCCCCGAACATGCCCCGTGTAGAATGCCCGTGTAGAAGAAAAATCCATTTTCTTATAAATATATCCACCCACTCTTTGTTTGAGAGACACACAATTGATAAGAAGAAACCCCAGGAGAAAAGACGTGCGAGAAGAAGAGGAACTCCTAACAATTTTCCATCACAAGACTTGTTGGTTAAAGGGTGTAATCATCATGTTTTACGTTTATTTTTCCATGGTTTATATTTGTAATTATTTTACAATGAAAGCTTAGATCTATATGCCTTAGATTTTGAGAAACCCTAACCCTAATGTGGATTGAATTGATTTGTTGAATGAAGTTCTTGTTCTTGAATCTATTCATGTTGCTTGATTATCTTAATCTAGTATATGCGCAATATTAGGTTATTGTATGATTCTTGTTAATTGAATCGACGGATTGATTAATAGGAAAGATCTAGCATGAGTAGAAGGGTTTGAATGTAAATCTAGAGATAGATTACATGAATCTTTTGCATCAAGAATTTATCTTTATGAGGAATTGTGATCATTAATGCAACCTTTATATGCATCTAGTGAGGAAGAGATTTCCATTAAACATATAGCGTTAGGATTTAGTTATCTCGAGAGAGAGGTTAATGAAATTAGGGTTCCTGCAATTCAAGAACACGTGTTGCATTGACGAATGTTATTAATAAGATTGATAGGGTTAGTGGTGTATCAAGGTCTAGGGTATTGTTTTGTGATTGTTGAATTATTAAGGTTGTGAATACACGTTGATTGCGAATTAATTAGTTAATTAGTGAATCATAGTTGTTAGTAATAGTGGTATTTAATTAGGATTGCTAAATAGTGGAAAACCGGTTAATTCTAGTAATTGTCTCAAGGATCCCTATGGACGATATCCGTTTGACCCTATACAACTATAGATAGGTACACTGCCTAACTAGGTCGTAGGAGTTAATTGGAATTATAAATTTAAGGGTTGATACGATCTACATCAGCCTCTATTCCTGCTTCTACCTCGTCTGCATTGTCTGTTAGTCACAAGTGCTCAAGTTTCGGTATTTATTCCCAGATCTTTCCTTCTGGCCTCTTCATTCATCAAATTATCATTTACCATCTCAAGTGTAAGCGTTCCATCTGGAGCTGAATTGCTAATCGACACCACTAATGTCTCCCAACTTTCAAACAATAAACTCAACAATAATAGTGCTTGAATTTCATCATCAAGGACAAGTTTCATAGCCATCAGTTGATTCACAAACCCTTGAAACACACCTAATTACTCAGACATATTTGATCCATCTTTGTATTTTAGATTCGTTGTCGTCCTAATCAAGGAGATTTTGTTTAAGGCCATCTGCCTTTCAAACATAGACTCCAGTTTTCTCCATAAGACATCAGCCCTGGTCTCCTTAGCAACATGTGGTAGACGCTTTCATCAATCCACTGTCAGATATATCCAATAATCTTTTTATGCAAAATTACTCAACCTGCATTAGACTTGTCCTGTGGATTTGCAGCATTACCGCCTAAAGGTAAATACAGATCTTTGCGATACAAAAATCCTCCATCATTGACTTCCATATTGAATAATTTGATGAGGCCAATTTAATCATCGATCTTAATGATTCAGCCATGGTTGCACTTTTTCTAACAGATACCCTAGATTTCCCTTTTTTTGAACCTGGCACTCTGATACCACTTTGTTAGGAAAAGATCCGACCTTTTCCTCTTGCTAATGCAATCAATAAACAGATAACGAAAATAAACAAATTAACACCAGGATTCACATGAAAAACTCCAAAGCGAGGAAAAACCACGTGACCGCCACACAAATTTTATCTACTGTCAACAAATAATGAGATTTACAATAGTTTTTCACTAGGTAACACTAGTGGATATCTCATATCTTCACCACAATGGTGCATTTCACAAGAATTAGCCTCTCTCTGTCTAGAGACTCTCTTTAGGCTTAAGAACGGCTTCAGATTTTCCTCTTGTGAAACCTAAGAACAACAAGGAGTATTTATATGAAAAATACAAAGGCTGGCACGAATAAAATCAAGGGTGGCAGCGTAGGGGTGGCGTTAAAATGCTGTTGTTCTGGAAGCATCGTACACCTATTCAACGCTAGCGGCATACACTTCAACGCCAACGGTGTTCACACCGTTGTAGCCACTTATGTGCTCTCGGAAAAATTTGCAGAATTCCAACGCCGCCTTGATTTCCATGTAGGTTGGCGGTATAGCTTGTTCCAGCAGCCAGCATATATCCTGTTTTCATCGAAAAAATAAAAAACTCCTTGTTTTGCACTTTTTCTTCTAAGTATATCTTATATACTTAGGATTTCCTTATCATAGATCCATATGAGCCGGATCTACAACCCAACAGTTAAATATATATATTTCAATTTATGGTGCCTTCAATAGATGCTATATACACCGCTTTCATTCATTCCCTTTATTTTATTTATACTCTTCTTCTTCTTCTTTTAAACTTGAGAAAACATCACAACTCAAATACATATCTTTCCAAATCAATATTGCAATATATCTTTTCCTTTCCAAATCAATATCACAATATACCATAGTATAATTTCATATTTTTTTTAATATCTCTTAAGGAAAAAACCATATTATGTATATCACTCATCTTCTCCAGCCCTCGTATCTTTGACATAAATCCAATGGTGAATAGCCCATTTTCCTAGTGATAGCAAACAGTGAGTTTCATTCACGGCCTGCACGTGACTCAATATCCCATACGCGTTCAAATAGTGAGTTCCATCTTGGCATACCATTCTTATTTTTTTATTATTATTTTTTTAACTTCTCATATTCATTGTTTTAATTTCCTGCGTCTGCTCCCTGCCCCTTAGCCATGCGGCGTAAATTTACGTTGTCAAGAATTGAAGTCCCACGACCAACAATGCAATACAAGCTAGGGGGGTTCACTCTTTAGCAATGCTTGAAAAGGTTGAATCTATTTTATCAAGATTCTATGAATTTGTGTCCCTTTTCTTTATTTTTTTTAATTTCTTTCTTTTTTTTTATGATGAAGTTGCTATAGCTGGTCGATCACGTGTAATAGACATGCTAGTTAACCTGAGAGAAGTCTTAAACTGATGACACATATAAAATGTTGTAGAGAGAGGTGTGGGAGGAGAAATAGGTAAATCTGGTTTCTTGAGTGCAAGAGTGTGATAGAAGATCAAATCAAATAGATTTGATCGTTCTAGACTCATTCTTCATACAATAAGTGCTTTGAACTTTCTCAAAGGTATTTCAGTAGAGTTTCCACGTTACTTTTGATCTTAACAATGCGTAGAATTCCCTCCTGAAAGAGAAGAGCAACCTCTTATATATAGACGTTGGAAGCTGATTCTAGCCTTTGGATCATTCCTAAGGATCCGACAATTGAGATGGAAGCCTTCTTTTCTTTAGTAATGGGCAGGGCTTGCAAATGGATTTGAAAAAAGCCAAAGGGCTTTTATAATATAAAAGAAGTCCATTATTTATTTTAAATAGCCTATTTTAAATACAAAAGGGCTTAAGGCTTATTTTACTTCACATAAGCCTTAATTTAGCCAAACGAAGCCTAAACTAATCTCGAAAGATATTTTTGGAGTTTACTTTTCACACACGAGAAAATCGAATCAGGCCAAGAGCATAATGAATCGGTCCGACGATCCTTTTTTCGAGCCTACTAAGCTAAATCTCCCTACAAAATCCCTTATTGGACTTAGTCTTCTAAGCTCTATCATTAAACCTTAATGAAGCTTGTGGCTTTGCAGGTGGAATTTGGCTTTTTTGGTATGATAATTTTAAAATTCAAATTATTTGTAATGACTGGCAATTTACTCATGTGAAGTTGTGTTGGCAGAATTATTTTTTGTTTTTGTTAACTATTGTCTATAGGAGTCGTAATGCTACTATTAGGATGATGTTGTGAGAAATATTGTCTCCATTAGATGCTAATGTCTAAAGTCCATGGCTTATTACTAGTGATTTCAATGCTATTATGCATAAGGAAGAAAGGATCAGCAATGAGAGTCAAGGGAATTCAGTTTGCAAGAAATTCATTAACTGGGTAAACGGAGTCGTTTGAAGGATGTTGAATTCATAGGAACTAAATTCACTTGGTCTAGGGGGTTTGTCATGCTAGACTCGATCGTACTCTAATTAATTGGGACTAGGATTTTGGTTTTGAAGATCCCTTGGTAAGTCATCTTCCTAATGTGGGCTCTAGCCATTATACTTTGCTTATCAAAATCTTTCCTAAGGATGTGGTGCTAGTTCCTATAAAGATATTATGTTATCTCGCTATCTAAGATACTCATCCAAGTTGGAAGGAATTTTTTAAGCAATAATTGGAATAATCATATCCCTTTTGTGCAAATGACTTCTAAGTTCACTAATAAGGCAGTTATGTGGAATAAGGAGATGTTTGATAATATATTTTAGAGGAAAAAATGGGTGCTAACAAGACTGGATAGGATTCAAAAAGCTTTGGAATCTCATTCTACTATCAATCTACATAGGATTGAGAAAGCACTTAGAGAAGAATTTGAATGTATTTTGATGCAGGAAGATTTGCTTTGGTGTCAACGATCTAATATAAGCTGGTTTGA
Organism: Combretum micranthum; assembly: GCA_024138025.1. Taxonomy (NCBI): domain Eukaryota; kingdom Viridiplantae; phylum Streptophyta; class Magnoliopsida; order Myrtales; family Combretaceae; genus Combretum; species Combretum micranthum. The sequence continues at coordinate 346,519 of JAMXBD010000015.1, read as the reverse complement.
TTTTGGGGACCACAATATGTTTTTTTTCCACAAGAAAGCTAGGGGCATGGTTAAAAGCAACCATGTTTCTAGGATCAAATTAGATAATGGTCAAAGGTGTACTAATCTTTGAATATTAAAGGAAGAAGTTTTCCATTTTTTAAGTGTTTATACTAATGATGATGTTTCAGAGATAAGGTACGAGTTGAAAGGCTATTTTCCTAAGTTATCTAAAAACCGAATTCGGGAATTGAGTATTCTTGTTTGTGATGAAGAAATTTTTTGTGCCATGATGGATATGGGATCGTTGAAAGCTGCTAGTACGGACGGGTTTAATCCACATTTCTTCTAGAAAAATTGGAAAGCGGTGGCATCCTCTTTATGCTCTATGGCTTGTAATACCTTTAATTCTAGATATCTTGATGTTAATGTTATACGACATTGATCTGCTTGATTCCTAAAAAATATACATCTAGTAAATTTCAAACAATTTTGGCCCATCAGTCTTTGTAATATTAGCTTTAAGGTGATTACTAAGGTTATTGCAAATAGACTAAGTTGATCATGGGCTACTTGACTCATCCTACGCAATCTAGTTTTGTGTCAAGTAAAACTATTGTTGACAATGTTATTATTACACAAGAAGTTCTCCACTCAATGAAAATGAAGAAAGGAAAGGTAGGATGGATGGCTATTAAAATAGATCTACATAAAGCATATGATCGACTAAGTTGAAGGTTCATTAAAGATACACTTGATGATGTTGGTATTCCTCATTATTTATCTAATGCCACAATGAATTGTTTGTATTCTTCTTCTGTGCAAATTATGATTAACCAAGATAGTAGTACTCCTTTTAATCCTACTAGAGGAGTACAGCAATGGGATTTAGTCTTACCATACATTTCTGATCTTTACATGGAAAGGTTGGCGCAAGCTATTATTCGAGAAGTTCAATTAAGAAATTGGAAACCTATTTTTTTTCTTGCTCTTCTAGTTTTCCTTTCTCTTATTTATTCTTTGCTGATGATTTAGTTCTTTTTGTGAAGGCTTCAAATAATCAAGTAGAACGTTTGGCGAAGTTACTTAGAGATTTTTGTGCTGCTTCCAACTAATCTATTAGCAAAGATAAATTGTGGATGTTATTTTCCCCTAACGTGAGTCAAAGGGATATGAAGCAAATTAGCAATACTTTAGATATTAAAGCAATAGATAATCTAGGTAACTATTTGGGTGTTCCACTTATACAAGGTAGAGTTACAAAGGCTACATACAGATAGGTGGTTGCTAAGGTTAAGGAGAGAGTGACTAAGTAGAATCCATAACATATTTCTTTAGTAGGCATATTAGTTTTGAGTTAATCCGTGCTATCCTCCATCCCAATTTACTTTATGCAAGCTATAGCTATCCCTAAGGGGTTATGTGATGAGATTGATGAAATAAAGAGATAGTTTATATGGGGATCTAGTAATGTTAAATCTCACATCAACCTTATTAAATGTGATGATATTTGCTAAACTAAGAAGAAAGGTGGACTGGGCATTAGGTTCATGAAGGACATGAACAATGCTCTATTGAGTAAAGTGGCTTGGGGTTTACTATTTGACATGAACTCTCTTTGAACTTAGGTTATGAGACCAAAGTACAATTTTGTAGACTTACCGACTTGGCAGGATTTGAATTATAATTGAGGATCTCATCTCTGGAGGCATGTATGTAAAATATGGAGAGTGGCTCTTGAGAGAGGCAAATGACTTATTTGTAATGGCTTTAGAGTGAAGTTTTGGATGGATAAATGGCTTGATTGAAGGTTCCTTATTAGATTATGCCATCGATGCTATTCTTAATTTAGAGGCTTTAGTTATTGAGTTTCATTCTTCAAATGGTTCTTGGGATTACCAGTTTATAAACTCCTTATGGCCCCTAGGGATTTCCTTTTTTTCTTTTTTTTTGTCAAAATTGCCCCTATAGATTATTTTGCATATTACTGCAATTTACCCCCCTTACCCATGTGCTGATCGAGACCATTTTATTTGGGGTATTTCTTCTTTAGGTAACTTCTCTATAGCTTCTGCTTATGAATTATTAAATAAGAATAAATGGAATGATGAGGAGTTAAAATGGGAAGTTATGTGGAAGTGGCCGAGTTCCAAGAGAATTCAAGCTTTTTTATGGCTTTTATTTTCAGGATACGTTGTTGACTAATGAGATAAGGAGGTCTAGACATTTGATAGATGACAAAAGTTACCTACTTTATAAGTTGATTACTGAAAATGCCCATCATGTAATGCATGAATGTCATAAGGCTATATATGTGTCGTGTAAACTAATTCCTGCTTATGTAAAAAAAAAAACTAATTCTTGCTAATAATGTTGCTGAGTTTTCATGCTTGGAGATCTAGAGCAATGGTTATTAGTTAATTCATAATATCAAAGATTGGTAGATGGAGTTGAGTGGAGAATCCTTGTTTCTATTACATGCTAGTTGCTTTGGAACTGGTTGAATAAAGAAGTATTGGCAAGGGAACAATTTAATGAGCAATTGTTACCCCAACAAATTTTTTCCAAAGCAAAAGAGATTCAATTTGACAATTCTTTTTAGGCATCTAGTAAGAATACAAATAGCAAACACTCTTACCTAATACGTTCGTCTTTCTCTCAAGAATGGTAGATAAAGCTATACATAGATGATGCGACAAATCAAAATTTACAAAGCACTATGGGTAGCATTCTTAGAGACTATAATTGCAAACATCTAGGTAGTTTTATGATAAATATTGATAAGAGTATAGCTTTGGCAGCTGAGTTATAGGGTGCTCTACAAGGTTTAAGACTAGTAAGAAGGTTAAGGGTCAATCGTTTAATCCTTGAGATGAATAATATGACAGCAATTAACTTACTGTCCGGGAAATGTACTACAGACCGAAAATATGGTAATATTCTTAACCTCATATATAATTTACTTTAGAGTGATTGGGAGGTGCAGATACGACAAACATATAGGGAAAGTAATGGATGTGTTGATTGCCTTACAAAAGAAGCTTATAGTTTTCCTATTAGGTTGCATCTTTTTTATTCCCCCCATAGTTGTATTTTTTATATTTTGCAACAAGATGTAATTGGGATTAGCTTTCGTAGAAACTATATTGTTTGATCTTTTAGGCTTGTTCTGCCCCCCTTTAATAACAAAAAAAAATAATAAAATCCTTAAGTTGATGTATAAGGAGCTCGATGACTTAATTATTAGATAATGGTAATTTGTATCAAAACATCTTTAATATGTAAAAATTTCCCCAATCAATCTTTTTTTTTTTCATTGGTTTTGTAGGGAAATGGTAATTTTTTTGATGAAATAATTTGATCTCACACTATGAACATGGACTTTGTGTGTGCGTGTGTAAGAATATGATATGTGTTTCTTATATGCTAATAAATTGTATTTTTACTTTTAATGAAAGTATGGGTTGTATTTCGTTTTTAACTTAATAAAATGATATTTTATATTAATTAGATATACTATATAAGTTATAGGGTTTTGATTTTGCGTCACAAGCTTTTCTTTTCTCCAAAAACACCTACGCAGTCTATTCTAAAAAGGGGAAAAAAGACAAAAGGTGGAGAGGGTGAGAGAGAGAGAGAGAGAGGAAGAGAGAGAGAGAGAGAGAAGAGAGAGAGAGAGAAGAAGGTGTGTCAAATAGGATTGTAGGACCAATGTAGTCTCACAGCCTTATGTGGCACTACCTCAACAAAGCGTGTTGCCAAAATTATCATCTAAGAATTATTATTAGAAATTATAATAAACACACAAAGGTTGATTCAAATTGCCATGAAGATACTTTAATGCTATCATTTTATTCACTTGACATGAATAGCTATGCATCTCATCCTCATTCGATGTAAAGCTGCTATCATGGTGTTCACTTGAGAGGAGTGGTAATTCATAATGAATTACTATTACGTGATATGATGAATAGCAATTCATGTCCCCACTTCTATGAATTGTAATTCAATGGTTTATTTCTCAACTTTATTATAAATACCCCTGTCTTAAAAATATCACATATACAATTATCCTCTCTCTTTAATAAATACAAAAGGACATTATAGATATTTTATCTTTTACTATAATTACTTGTTTTACATTTTATACTAAGTGAATATTGTAATAGTTATTACAACCCTCTTACATTCCGTTTAAATTGGAATTCCAATCCTCCTTTATCTCATACATCAAAGTGAACAAGCCATATTGTTTGGTATGAGGGAATTAGGAAATAATGATTAAGAGTTATTAAATTTTATTCCCTTGTTTGTTTTGTAAGAAAAAGACAAAGGAAAAGAAAACCGATGTAATATTTTCCCGAGGTCCTCCATTTTTCTTCCTCCCAAAATGGAGAGGATAGAAAGGACATTTTTTTTTTTGAAATTATTCTTATAGTCTTCTTTTAAAATTAATTATTATTTTTAGAGTTATATAAGTAATCAACTAGTATGGGTCTGTTTAGATGGTTTGTTTTTCATCTATATTTGTATTTTTTTCAAAATGATATGTGTAAATATATCCAATTTACATTTATATTTTATCTATATTTGATCTATTTGAATTTTAATGAGAAGTGCCAACTTTTTTTTATCTGTATCTAATTCTTTATAAATAATTTGTTAGAAAAAGTTTAAAAAAAGTATTTGTATCTGTAATCTGCTAACAAACAAATATACCCTATATCTTATTTTGTCTTTTATAATAATTAACGTTCCACCTATTTTCCTCCACTCATTATTCAAATACAAGAAATAATTTAAATTTTATAATAATTCATTCTTCTATTTTCCTTCCTAATTCATTGCATCATCCGAAACAAACACTAAAAAGGTGTTACCAATTCCTCTCAACAAGAAGAGGTCGATTAATCCTGAAGTTTGTTTGATCATTGCGCACTTTGCTTTGATAATGAAAATTCATCGAGCGCCATTATTGTACGCTCCATATTATAGAAAACAGAAAAAAAAAAAAAAAAACTTTTATTACATTTATTAATAATATCTGTTAAATTAGTTACTTTAAATTAATTGTAACGCGGTAGATGTCTGCTGAGTAACTTTAACACTAGCAATGAAATTCAGGTCATATGTTTATTAGAAAAAAAAAATTTGCTAGAGAATAAAAAACGTTAATCATAGTTTTGTAAGTTTCCTAGTACTTTAGTTATACTGTCGTGGAACCCAACCACTAACATGGCATTGCCTTTTTTCATTTCATTGTTCTTCTTTGGACCTTATAATCATGTCATGGAGTGTGATCATGTCCTATCATGCGATTTTAATAAGGATAGAATATAATTTCCTCTACTGATTAAAAATTTGGGACCACTAGCTTTCTTACTTATCTAAAGCAAGAATTAAAGGTTTGTTTGTACAATTAGATGTGGTAAGAGTGCCAAAAATGTGGATTCCACTCCAACCCCTTTGATGCCATATTGCAATCTTTGTGTCAAAAAGATAAAAAGGGAAGACATGTTCGAAAGAGCATCGTCCATATCCTATCGATCAAGCTCCACCGATGACACAAGCATGTGTATATAGATTTTGATATCCATATATAAAAGTAGAAATTATACAGCAGGATGAGATACGATTATAGGATTGGATAAATTTTGACTAGTTTCATACTATTGTATTAAAAAATAAACTGTATAAAAAGCGACTAATACATAGGATAAGTTCATTTAACGTATTAATATTTCATGTAATTTAAAAATAAATCAATGTTTAAGGATAAATTCATTTAAGGTATTAACTTTTGAAGAAGTTAAAGCGGGAATGTTTTGTAAAGTGATGAGTCTAATAAAATATCCATAATTGACCGATGGAGAAAACTAAGAAAAGTTAATCGAAAACTAATTGATAGGTCAAATGAATTTTGAAATGTTGATACCTAAATAAATTTTAAAACATCATTCCTCTTTCGAACCAACTGAGACATTGATACCTCAAATGAACTTATAAAAATTATTAATACTTTTTGGTGAAATTTACCCTTACATTAAAGTATATTGATGATATTAAAGTCATCTAACGAACTTACTTTCAAACGTAGATTAGACACTTGTCCGTGTACCTACCATTTTCTCCATCTCTATCAATTTTCACAATTTTAATTTGTTTTCCTAATTGTTTCTTTACTTTGGCCTTACAAACTTTAAAGGCATCTAATGCTTATCATTGCTATGAAGCAAGAAGATATATATATATATATATATATATATATAATATGATAGTCGTCAATGAAAGAGATGAAGTATTATAGAACACATAAATCCATGCTTGGACAACAAATATTACGATGTAAAATCTTAAATATGTCTATGTTTCACTTAGCACCTTTCTCTATTCTATCGGTATGCTTTTCTTCAGTGCAATCTATATAAGTGTCAAAACCTGTAAAATTTAGAGTATTAAGTACTCCTTAATTCACTAATCTATTAATCATGTTTATAGAGATATGACCTAATCTTTAGTGCCAATTTCATTCATTATACAAGGTTTAATAATAGTGTGAACATACATAACATTATGCTGTGGATTAATAGAGAAAAGACCATCAAACAATGTATCATTCTCAACAAGATCAATTTTATAAATAATATTTCTCTTAAAAATTAAAGTAATAGCCTAAAGTTATAAAAGTCTTGAAACCGAAATAAAATTTCTAGAGAAATTTGGAGTAGAAAATGCATTTTCTAAAACTAAAACATAGCCATTTTCTAAACCTGAATTGAACGTTCCAATAGCCTCAACATGAGGATTGATCCTGTTTCCAAATAAGATACCTTGCTTCATTACGCTTTACAAACCCTGCAGGTATTTGAAAAATGGATTGTAGCATAAAAAATCAAATGTATTAGATTCATAGCAAACAAATAAACAAATAAGGTTGGTTTTCCCTTTTTCATAAGCCAATTTTGAAATTGGGTTAATTGGAACAATAGTACATAAACTGTGGCAAAATATGAAATTAAGTACTTGAATCATAAAAAAGATAAATTTAGTACTTGAATTTTGAAAATGATCAATTTAGTACCTGAAAGAATTTTTCTTGCATACCAACGGTACCTTCGTCAAATTCTTTTAAGTACTAAATTAATTAATTTTAAAGTTTTTTAAGAATTAAATTGATTAATTTAAAAGTTTAGGTATCTAATTGCATATTTTGACAAAGTTCGAGTACCGTTTGTGATATTATTCCTACTGAAATTTGGTGCAATTTTATTTTTCCAATACTCTTTCTTTTGCAAAAAAAAAAAAAAAAAAAAGCACTTCAATTCCTTCTTTATTTTACCTTGGGCATCATTTTGTCTTTCCCTTTCTTTGCTTGATTCGATTCTCTTTAATTATGTTCTTTTCGTATATTGCCAACATAACATTCTCACTCGTTCCCATTATTAGCCTTCCCTTTTCTTGTTCACACATGATCAAGACTTCATTAATTAACCATTTATCCTTTTTTGTGTTACACGATATCTTTAAGATTGGAAAAATTACACAGGAAAGGATAAACGTTTGAGGTTACGTTCATTTAAGGCATCAACATTTACAAAAGTTAAAAAAGGGTACAAACGTTTGAGTCAGTGGGTCAAATAAGGAATGATTAAGTAACGATGGCTTACTCCGTTTGTATTTTCCGTCAAATGCTAGATCGCAAAAAATTAATTTTTTTTTTTTTTGTACTTTCTTTCCTCATCAAAAAAGCCAACCCATTTGTCATGAAAAAATCTAAACAAACAATACCAAAGATTGAAAACACATATAAGCCATGGCTTCCTTTTGATAGACCTTCTTTCCTTCCTACAATCCATTTCATAGTCCCTTCCTCATACTAGACGATTTAAATCTAGTTCCCAGGGTCGGTTAGAAGCTTGTGATAGGTTAGATAGTTTCTCCTCTATAGGTTTAATGTTGCCACCAATTTCAACCTCGTTGGAGTAGTCCTGCTCACTAGGAGGTCGTTTATATGCATTCCACTATTTTGTGTGAAACGAGCTTCTGCACACATAAAATGGAAGATATTGTATAAATAAATAGAAAATCTAAAACAACAAAAAAAAATCGAAGGAGTTGTACAGATGTCGTGTTCCTTGTACTGTTGTTATGATTCTATCATGGTTTTCCTTCAAAATTGCTGATAGGGTTTGTGTGCGGGATGTGGTTTAGGTTTTTCTACAAATAGGATTTGGGGTTTTGTAAATTGGGGATGGATTTACCATTGATTTAGGGTTTTCTATGATTTTTCTCAATTTAGGGTTTTTGATATACGTTTTTTAATCTTCCTGTTTGTTTAAATTTTTCAATGAGGATTGGGTCGGGTTTTCTAATGAGGAAGAAAGTGAAAAAAAAAAATGTTTCCTTTTTTGCCATTGGGCATTTAACAGACAAATACAAATGGAGTAAGCCACTGTTATTTAACCATTCCTCATTTAACTCACTAACCTAAATGTTTATGCCTTTTATTAATTTCTACATACGTTGATGCCTTAAACGAACTTAACTCTAAATGTTTATGCCTTTTTGTGTAATTTTTCCCTTTAAGATTCCATATTACTAGGGAAGAATGTTTAGAAGTATACAAAGAACATATCAACCTCAAGAGCTTTCTAATGAGCTGCAATATCCCTCATCTGCATGATGGGTTCCCGCACACACCCCAGACTAGTGCCTAGTAAGTACTTTATTTGAAGCTACAAATTGTTCATCATTAGCTTTCAATAATGCTTTAAGATCTTTTTCCTGATCAACAAAATCTCGAATACCGACAAAAAATGTGGTTTTATAAGCATTACTCTGATGCGATTAAATCAGTTCCACTGCTTATAGAGGGCCTTATCTTCTGGAGAGCTGCATTTAGTAATAATCACTTTGTCTTTTCTAATGGCATAATCGATTTCTATGCACCCTCATGTGGAAAAACAAAAAAAAGGAAAAACTCTTAATATCGCAATCAATTATAATACACCTTATAAAAAAAAGCTAAGCATCTTATTCCTCCGGAAGAGATAAAAGTTTTTATTGGATTTTGATGTCATAGTTCCAGGGTGCTTTTCGTGGTCATTGACGAATAAAACTTGTTTATCAATAAAAGAGTTGACAACACTTGTTCTTCTTGTTCATTGTGTTTCCCATGCTTCCTTTTTCCCTTTTTTTTTTTTTTTTTTTTTTGCTTTGTTTCTTTCCCTCCTTATATGAGTGACATATACAAATAGACAACAATGCATGCAAGATTGAAAAGCCTTCGAAACAAAAAGAGAGAGAGTGAGAGATGACAAGTTGTGCTGGGGGGCACGATGTTGATTCAAGTGAAACAAACATAGGAATGGCACTAATGAGATTCCCGATGGATTCCATCGCGGAATCTACAAAGTAATAGCACCTTCCAATTTAAAGGCATCAATAAGATTTATGATTCCCTATTATTTATCCTCACGTCTATTCCTTGTGTGAAAATGTCAATGTCAATATTCCGCCGTGAATTGATAAAGTCCGTTGATCTTGTTAATAGCAATTTTTTTATAGCATTATTTCTTATAAAAAAACAATTATGATATTTAATTAATTATAATAGTGATTCTTTTATAATATTATTATTTAAAAACAACTATTATAATATATAGTTAATTGTAAGAGCAATTTCATAAAAAATCCTATTATAAAATATCCAATGCTCAAATATATTTTTTTCTAAAATATCATTATTTAAATAAAAAATTTTAATAAATAAAAATTATGTTATAACTTTATTCAATTCTTTACAAATAGTAATTCCACCACGATTTTATTCATTTAGCAAAATGAACAAGCAAGTATGTAGTTTTTCTTAAACTCTAATGAATTATGAGATAATCATCTAAAAATTTGATATTACTTAAAAACAGCTAAATGAATAGATCAAGGTGAATTTTACTATTTTTAAACTTTGATTCTAGTGCGGTTTTAAGAGAAAATGTACATAATATATTTTTAAGATTTACAAATTTATAAAAACTTAAGTAAATACTAAAATGCATTTTATAAGTTCAGCATAAAGATAAAAATTCAAATTGAAATCTCCCTTATTTTTTTCCATGAGCGGCATTAGTCAACCTTTTCTTCCCCTTCTTTTAAAAATAAATAAATAAGTCAATTAATATTGCTTCGATAAATATCACCTGCACCTATTCTGGACATGCTTATGATGAAAACTATAGCTTGATGGTTTGGGGAATCTTTTTCTACTGGGACAATGAATGCGTGCATTATATAGATTTTATGCTGAAACCAATGATATTTCAAATGTGCCACTCTTGTATGGGTTTTTAACATTTCAATTCAAACACCATCGCTCTCAACATTACCATCCTGCATAAAGTAATTAAAAATCCATTACAGTATTATTAAAACTCAAAACGTAACCATATATGTCATGTCTTGAAAGATACTCTAAACATAATAGTCCACCACACATAATATTAAAATTTAAAAATGAATACTTTAGTCACGCAAAAGTTTTGATATTATGCACAAGGCGTACTTACACGATAATAGAGACACCGATGAAGTTATGCAATTTAAAGAGATAGCAATAAATAATATAAAAATTTATAAACATAAATATATAACTTCAAGATCGAGATCTTACAACTCAAAAGGGCATATCCCCATCAAAGTCTTGTAGATTACAAATCATCAAGTCTTTCCAAAAAGTAAATAACTCTATATCAAACGAAACTAATGATCTATGAAAGGGGATTCCTATGGAACTCTACTTCCAAAATCTTATAAACTTCCTTCAAAAGCTCCCCCAATCATAGAAGTCTTTACCTACAGTACAACTAAAGATATTCTTGTGTTAAAAAAAAAAATCTATAGGGGTATAAGCACAAATTGCTTTGTGAGTGAGTTTTCGCAATAATGTATCCATACATAGAATATAATAAAATAAAGTTTGTTAATCAAGCATATGTAATGCAACACTTATATGATTAACAAATACATATAACTATCCGGAAATCATATGTCAAATGGGTTTTCGCCCTCCATATCAAGGGTTAAAGAATACTTTGATAAAATAACCCATATGACCACATAATTAGTAGATTTTCAGGCTCCTACCAGCCGTCAATTTTAGTGGACTTTTCGATTCTTACTAACCACCACAACTAGTCTCGGGGCTTATCGCCCAAAGCAAACAATCCGGCATGGCTCGTCCATGAGACCGTATTCTTTGAACGAAGTAATTCCTTATGCTGGAACACAACACTTTATCCATCCGGTCCTACATGTAAGAATAATAGCGAATAAATATGACTCAACTTGTGTCATGTATAAGCAATTTATTGATTTAACTCCTAACCAATTATTTTCCATTTTCATAGTAAACCATCAATTTACACAAACATTTCAACATGATAACGAAACAAAAATATTAATTAACAATTCAATTTCCGATATTCTTATCTTTCATTTATCAAGAACCATGAAACATGAGTATGAACCCATGATGATCCCACATACAAATCCATTTTTATTTTTTTCCTATATCCTAGTGTTCTTATTCTACAAACACATACAAGAATATGCAAAATAAGGAAGTAAACTCACTCAGCCATTCGTAGTTTTTCTAGTTAAAATAGTCTTTCAAAAATGGGGCATTGAAATCCTCGTCATATAGATAAAATAAATACCCGAAATGAGTATTTTACATTAGTTTTACTCAATTTTTCTAACTCTATCAACACTATTTGCAATCTTAAAAAGTCCATAAAAAAAAAAAACTCATTTTACTTTGATTTTTGCATATAATAGTCAATTTCTACCTATTCCAGATGTTCTATCAATTTCTAAGGTTATTTTAGACATTTAAGATCATTTAGCTCTCGGAATCCTTAGGGTCAAATCACGCCCAGACTTGCATTCAAGTTCATTTTTTATATTTTTACAAGTTTCATCTTTTACAGACTCTCTAAGGCAAGCATATATATTATTTTTATATTTAAACAAAATTAAAAATCAATAGTTCATAGCACTTACATGATTTAGTGATGTTGCTCAATAATAGAATTTTCACTGAATAGCCTCTGCAAAAATGTTCAAAAAACACTTAGGGCCATGAAAAATAGCCTTGAAGACTTTGTAATGAAATTTTACTTCCTAGGACTCATAATGAACATTTCAACTTGAAATAAAGTTGTTATATTTTTTTTATTCTTTGTTATTTTGGTTTAATTTCTATTTGAAAGCTTATTTGTCAAAATATTGATTTTTATCTGTTTTCAAGAAAAGAATTCCAATTTGTGAAAATTTCAAGATTCATGCTTATGTATCGCATTTATAGGGAAATAGGGTTTTGGTTTTGGTTTTGCTTTCAAGATTTTCTTTTTACAAAGGTTTTCTTAAGTTATTAAAAATATATTTTAGAAAATATTTTGCATAAAAAAAATTGGGGTAAATTATATCAAAAGTTACCAACTATTACATAAGTTCATTAAAGGTATCAACGTTTTACAAAGTTCATTTAAGGTATTAGCATTTAGGAATATATTCATTTAAGGTATCAATATTTTCAAATGGTTAAAAAAATAAATCAATGTTTTGCAAAATGAGCCAAATAATGTATTAATAATTAACCATTGATAAAAATTAAGAAAACTTAATTAAAAACTAATTCAAACGTTGATACCTTAAATAAACTTTTTGAAATATTGATACCTCATTTGATTTACTTTGTGAACATCGATTCCTCTTTTTAACTACTTAAAACGTTGATACATTAAATAAACTTAAACTATAAACCCTAATAAATTTTCATAATTCTTAAAAAATAATGCTAGAATTAAATACCAAAACCAAGACCTTGAAAACCGATCTAAGTTAAAACCGAATTCTAAATAAGATCAAATATGAAAATTCTTAACCTTGAGAAATAGGAGAAACCTAAAAAAAATGGAAAATCCAACATTCATTTGATTCGACATCCGTACGCCAATCAGATCATCTATCTGATCCTTAACACACAAATCAAGATGATACATCCAAATAACACTCGACGATAAAATACTAAAACCTTAAATCATTTGATGAATTTTTAGAATAAAAATTTTCAATTACCACCAAAAGTCAAACGGAGTAAACCCATAACCCTAGACTCGGTTAAACAATCATGTGAACTGAAAAATATTAAACAAGTCACCAAAAATAAAATAAAATGTAAATTTTGAACAAAAAATATAACATGGACAAAATCTTAAAATTTTATGACCTTACGAATAAATTAAAAAGCCAAAAATCAAACCGAAACCCTAAAGGTCAACGAAATCTAACAAACCCTTGTATTTAGATCTGGCAATCATGTACTCTTAAACCCTAAGCAACGGACTTGAGATAATTGTGGAAATAGTTTGGAATAATATAGGGAAGCTTAAAAATATCATATTCGTTAATTTTTAGTGTATTTCAAATTTGAACGGGATTAGTTCTCGAAAAGCATGTTCCGAAGCTCGGAATAGTGAAAATATTCCTATGATACCGTTAGATTCGTAATAATACAAGAATTTCAAAAATATCAGTTTTATAATTTTTCAATAACTAAAAATATTAGATATCGCATTTTTACGTGTATTTTCTTTACTACCAGTAAATTATTAGTCTTGTTTCCTATTCATTGTCCTATTCTACATTATTTACAACTATTCATCCATCTCTACTTTTTGTACTACCTACTCTTACAACCTACATATCTATTTTTTCTAATTTTCTTTTCCCATAAAAATTCTACATCACATATTACTAAACTTTCCTTACACTTTTCTTCCAAAATTAATTTTTAATTACTTTTTTTCTTCATGCCATCAATTTCGTTTCTTTTTCATTCATTTACTTAACTCTTAATTTACCTCCATCTTTAACTAAATACTCAATTTCCTTCCTTTTCTTTCACGTATTCACTTTTACAAAACAAAATTCTACCAAAATATCTCCACAAAATTTCTCTCTACCAAAATCATATCTAAACAATTCTTTCCAACTTTTTTTCCTCCATACAAAAACCATCTATATATTACTACCCACATATTCTTACAACAATCACCTTCTTTTTCTACACATACACATCTTTAGGTAAAGATTTTCTACAATTATTTTCCTATGTCATTTAACTTAACATGATCATGGTGTTGTTCTTAAAGCTCATGTGAGTTATAGAAGCAACAACATATTCATTTTTTGTTCTTACACATGCCAAGAATTTCCGATATTTATTTAGCTATATTATGATATTATGTTGTTATTATTGTTATTATTCTCCTAACCTAACCTTGTATATATATATATATATATATTATTAAGTATATGTATATCTATATATTTCTTGAAGCCTAAATGCTCACTAACTCTCTGACATGCTCTTATTCTTTATTATTATTATTACTCTTATTATTATGTTTTTTCCTTTCTTCTTTTTTTTTTCTTTTGAACTAGTCTATCATTAGTCCCGAGAAGCCTTGATGAAGCTAAGGCTCTCAATACTTAACCTGAATACCTTGACGAAGCTAAGGTTCCCAATACTTGATCGGATACCTTAACGAAGCTAAGGTTCCCAATACTTGACCTTATTATTTTGCTTATCATTTGGCTTACTATAGCTTCTTATATCTTTCTATATTCTTATGTGATATTCTTTTCTTTCTCGTAAGTATATTCATATTCATGCATGATCATGTTGATTCTTGTCTCAACAAAAATGAAGAGGAGATTTTCTTAAATAAGGAAAAACAAGACTAAGCTCTCTTTAAAATAAACTTTGTCACTTAATAAAGATTTTTCCATCAAAGACTTCAAAATTGCTTTTAATAAATTTTTTTAAAAAACTTATATAAGCTTATCATGAATTTTTGAAAGTATCAACAAAGAGGATTTCTTCAAGAAGTAACTAAGTAAATAAACTTTCTCTTTTCAAACAAGTAACATAAGATTTATTAAAGTCTAATGTGACAATTCCTTGTTTATAAATTTTCATAAAAACTTAATTATAAGATTTTTTACCAACTTCATAATTAAAACCACGGCCCAAACAATCTTTTGAGTTGAATTTAAGATCTACTCACTATATTAAAATCTACTTAGAAGTAAAATCGTATACAACTTAAGGAACTAAGTTTTTAGAAGTAAAATCCTTTTTTTTTTTTTTTTTATGGAATCAAGAAAATACAAATAATAGTTATAAAGACTAGACATTCACTAATAACAACCTAAAGATTTTCGAATGAAGTCTATGTATAGAAAAATTATGAATTAATAAGGAAATATTGTAAGCATGAAAGTTTAAAATAAGCACTTACTAAATTTTTCTCATATGCTGAAACTTGAAGCATTTTATGCAACTTGGAATGATTTTTCTCATAACCACATAAAGGTTCATATTTTGGAAAATAATTAGTTAAAGAGCTTAACATAAAAATAAAAAATTCAGGGCTCAAAATAAGTTTGAAATCATGATTTTCTTTAATTAAGTTTCATGCTTACAAAATTTAAAAATTAAAATCTTATTTAAAGAGTCAAACTTAGAAAATTCCTTAAAAAGAAATGCATTTGGGTTTTCTATCACAAATAGGTAAAACCATATTTATAAAAATAAATTATTGAATAAGAATTTGTGAACAATGTAAAACCTTTAAAGATTTAAATATATATATATATATATATTGAATTATGACTTTCTTGTTGCTAAGTCACAAATTTACAAAATAACTAATTTATCATAAGTCAAAAATGACCCTTCACAACAATCTATCTTTTACAAAATTGTTTACAAACTTTATATTGAGGCAACATCACTAAAATTATGCATACAATATAAGTCTCTCTCTCTCTCTCTCTCTCTCTATATATATATATATATATATATGTTCAAAGGAAATTTCAATCACATAAATATCTATATTTTTGCTTAAGGATTTTTGGAAAGAAGAAAGTTTAAAAAATCGTGTTTTGAGGACTTGGAATTTCATAATGATTCTGTACCCCACCGTTTCTAAACCCAAATGGCTTTTTATGATAAAAATTACCTTAGAAATAAATAGATTTTTTTGACTAGGTAGAAAACGACATACAATATGCGAAATTCCGAGTTAAAATGAGTAAGTTATGGCCATTTTAAGTTAGAACTTCATTCTATGCAATTTTTTACGAACATAGTGAAATAGAATTAGAAAGTTTAAATAGAACTTTTATGAAATACTCATCTTGGGTATTTCTTTTGTCTAGGTGACGAAGGAATACAAGATTTCCCTTCCGGAGGATTACTATGACTAAGAAGATTGCAAAACGGATGAGTGAGTTTTTCTTCTTAATTTCGTTACATTACTTATGCTTGTAGAGTAGTAGCATTAGTATACTAAGAAAAGATAAAAATAGACATGTATGGGGAATTCAAGCATATGTATGCATGTGTGACTATATGCTTATGTGATGAAATGAGAATTAAGAATATCGCAACTTCGAATGGTATGTGTAAGTATTTTGTCTACCTACATGTATCATTGTTTACTGTTTGCTAAATTGTTTGATCGCTCCTAAGAAACCTTAATAAGTTTTGGCTTAAGATAAATAAAGCGTTCATGCATAGCATCTATAGGTCACATTTGTTTCGGAAGACTCCTACTCCTACACATAGAGTTGGATAGGCTATTAGCATGCTGGGACATGGGCCATGCTCCTTCTAGAGAATCCACATCGCTTGGGGAATACGACTCTAGGTTCGGAGCCATGCCAATGAACGCTTTAGGCGAGGACCTAGAGTAGCAGTAGAAGGTCGAGAGGATCTTCATCAACAATTCCCTAACCTTCGATACGGAGGGGAAATTCGTTCTATATATGGTTTTCGAATAACTATAGATATTATAATTGTTTGATTTTTGCATAACATGCATAGCATATGCATGAAAATCAAATAAACTTGTTTGAAATAGTGCGAATAAAAGAGAATATCTCACTAGTTAGTTGTAAGCTTACACATAGATCTTTATTGAAATAGGTATACTCGTGACTATGTTCGAAGATCAGGACATTAAGGAAATCATTATTGGATTTTAAACTCTTATGGAGGCAATAGGAATATAGGATGAATTTATTTTGTAATTTCCTTATACTCAATGTATGCTATGTTAGTATTTTGGTGATTATTAAGAAATGTATTTATATAAACTTGAAGACAATGGCGGAGGTATACCCTTAAGATTTCTAATTAACTATGTTTAAGTTTTATGATAAATATTTTTCATGCCTTGTTACTTAATCGTTATCAAGGTAAATTGTACTACTCGATGCGTTTCCTTGGTCGTGATGTACGCCTTGTACATGATATGGAAGCCTTTGGGTACTAAAGTAGTCATTCCTAGGCTTTAGTATTGTGTATGGTGGACTGTCATATTTAGGATACCTCTCGAGGCGTGACATAACCCAAACGTTGATACCTTTTAATATAATTTACCCTAAAAATTGTCAACATATGAGGTTTAGGAAAATAACAACATCACTATAAATAATTTATGTATATGAACATAAAACTAAACTCATAAATATCGCAATAATATACTTAAAATAAAAACTTGGCAAGGTTAATAATAGGAACATAAGGATAGCAAGAATAAACATGGGAGTCTTAGCTTATAATTAAGGCTCCTCAGGACTGTAAATAATCCAATTACCGTGTAAAATAAATAGAAAGGAAACAAAATGAAATAAAAACAAGTAAAAGTCTTAAATTTTTATCAAGGCTCCTCGAGGTTTGAAATGATCCAATCTTCTTCGAATTGAATATAGACAAGTCCAAGACTAGAAGTTGTCTATTCTTATTATGACTTGAAATAGACAAGTCTAAATATGAAAATAAATTACTTGAAAGTAAAGAACATAAAAAAATCAAGTTAGATTAGTAAGTATTAGACTCTAAAGAATATATATATATATATACACACTTATACAAAAGTTAGATTAGTCAACATAAATATAATAAACATAAACATTACAAAGCTTGAGTCATTTATGATATTCATGCATTTCCATCCCTAGCCTTTGAGCATCATGGGGAATATTTTCCTTAGGTACTTTTATGAATAACTATATGATCATAATATAAGATATGGGTATGGAGGGGTTACCTAAACAAATGAAAATGAAGTTATGTGTGTGAGGAAGGCAAAAGGAGGTGGTGTCGACAACAAAGGGGGAGAGGAAGAAGAAGAGAGAAAAATTTAAGAGAGAAATGAGAGAGTTTTGAAAGTAATGAGAAGTTGTAAAGTGAAAATGAGAGGGAGGAATGGTGGTATTTATAGAGAGAAAATGAGTGAATTAAATTAGGAAAAGAAATTGAAAAAGAAAAATAAATAGGGAGAGAGAGGGGGCATGATTTAGAAAGAAAGAGAGAGAAAAGAAAAGATTAAGAAAGTAGATGTAAAAGTATGATAGATTAGATGTGTGTAAAAATAGGTTATGGAAGTGTAAGAATGTAAAAAAGTTATTTATGTGAATAGTAATAAATAGTAATTGAATAGTGAAAAGATAAATTGTTTACAAATAGAAAGTAAAATATGCGTATAAGTTGCTATAACTGACTTTTTATGATAAAACTTTATCTAATATTATAATGATGAATTAATGTTATTTGATTATTAATTATTTGTTGGAATATCTTACATTGATTTGTGTGTCAGTGATTAAATACAAAAAGCATTATCGAAAAGGTTTGGAAAGTTAGGGGTTTCAAAACTCCTACCATTTAAGGGTATAAACCTTATACTTGACTTATTCTTAAGGTTTCCATCACTTATTTAACTTGTCTAATATTTTAGGATCTTAAAATCTATTTGATCGAATCTAGGATTTCTAGTGTTAGAGTTAACTCGGTTTAACTTTAAGGTTTTGATTCCGATATCAAGTCTAAGGTTTGCTTATAAGATTACCATAAATTATAAGGGTTTACAACCTACTACCGTTAAAGAAAATTTTTCCTCAAAACTTGATAAACATAACTGCTTATTCAAACAAATTCAGGTGTCTACATCGTATCTCATCCTTAACTTCCCAAGTTGCCTCTTCTTGTAAATGGTTCCTCCATAAGACTTTGACATACTTGATTTCCTTATTCCAAAGCTTTTGGAATTTTCAATCTACGATCTAAATTTTGTGTATCTCCTATAGTCATGCTAGTTCTAATTCCACAACTCGATTGAGGTCAGACACATGCTTCTGCAAAAATGATATGTGAAATGTTGTGTACTCTTGACAGATTTGGCGGTAACGCCAAACGATAAGCAAGATCTCCTACTCATTTAAGAATCTCAAAAGGTTCTATGTATCTCGGACTCAACTTCTCTTGAGTGTATACCTGACGTATGCTCTTAATAGGGTTTACTTTCAAATATACATGGTCTCCTACTTCAAACTCAAGAGCCTTTCATTTTTTTTGCCCAACTCTTTTATCTATCATGTGCTTCCTTCATTTTTTTCTAATGGTGCATCTTGTATGTTGCATCTTGTACTAAGTCTAGTCCAATTGCGAGCTTTTCCGCATCACCTTAAAACAAGGGTGATTGACACTTTTGTCCATAGAAAGGCTTTGTATGGTGATATCTGGATAGTAGAGTAGTAACTATTGTTATAGGCAAATTCCACTAAAGGTGGATGGAAATCCCAATTTTTTGAACTCCAAGATACATACGTGCGCCAAAGTATGTATGGTTCTCTCAATTGTTCGCCTCTCTATAGGTGACAAGTGCTGCTAAAGTGCAACTTAGTACTCAAACACTTTTGTAGACTATTTCAAACTTCGGTACAAACCGTGGGTCTCTATCCGAAATGATGCTTAATGGTACACCATGCAATCGAACAATCTCTTTTAGGTAAATCCTTATCGACTCGTCTAGCAAGTACGTCATGTTGATCAGCAAGAAGTGCGCATACTTGGTTAGTCGATCCATTATAACCCATATAAAATCATATCCTATTGATGTTCTCAGTAGGCTACATACAAAATCCATCATGATTTGACCTTATTTCCATTTGGGTATGGTTAGCGGTTTGAGTAATCCTCCCGATCTTTGGTACTCAACTTTCACTTATTGGCATACCAAGCATTTCATCACATAGTCAGCTACATCCTTCTTCATGCCATTCCACCAGTAATGGCTCTTATGGTCTTGATACATCTTGGTTCCTTCAGGTTGTGTAATATAACTGGAGTTGTGAGCTTCACTCATTATCTCCTTTCGCATTTCGATGTCAACCGGTACACATAATCTCCCTTTCATCTATACCAAATCTTCTTCATCTACCATAAAGTCAGTGTATTTCCCCTCTTGCACTTCATGTTTAATCCGCTGTATCACTTCATCATAACATTGGGCTTCTTTGATCCATTCTACCAGAGTTGGTTCCATCACCAAGTTAGATATCTCCGTCTCTACATCATTGCCCATGAACTCGATGTTCAACTTGTTGAATTCTATTATGAACTCCCGTTTGTATGTAAGCAAGGTGGTAATCTCAGCATGATTCTTGCGACTCGAGGCATCCGCAACAACATTTACTTTTCTCGAATAGTAATTTATTCTGAGGTCATAATCCTTTATTAGCTCTAGCCATCTCCTTTGTCGCATGTTTAGCTCATTTTGCATAAACAGATACTTGAGACTCTTGTGATCTATGTATATTTTGTGCCTTTGCCCATACAAGAAGTGGCTCCATAACTTAAGAGCAAAAACAATGGCGGCTATCTCTAGGTCATGTGTTAGATAGTTTTGCTTATGCGGCCTCAACTATCACTAAGTAAGCGGTTACCTTTCCTTCTTGCATCAGCAAACATCTAAGACCATTTCTCAAGGCATCACTATTTACCATATAGGGCTTTTGGGGTCTGGCAATACTAAAATTGGAGAGGAGACGAGTTGTTATTTTAACTCTTGAAGACTCTACTCTTGTTTCTCAATCCATATGAACTTCTCGTTTTTCTAAGTCAACTGTGTCAAAGGTTTGGTAGTAGAGAAATCCTTCACAAGCTTTCTATAATTGCTAGTCGAACCAAGAAAACTCCTCACCTCCATTATTGTTTTGGGTTGTTTCCATTCCATTACTGCTTTGATCTTCTCAGGATCTGCTGATATGCCTTCTCTGGATATAACGTATACTAGAAAGGATATCCTATCCAACCAAAAGTCACATTTGGATAACTTGGCATATATATGCTCTCTCGACTTTTGTATTTGCCATTTACAGGTGTTCTTTTTGTTGTTCCCATGTGGTTGAGTAGATTAGGATGTCGTCAATGAATACTATCATGCATTTATCCAACAAAGGTTCATAAACTCGATTTATCATGTCCATAAAGGCAGTAGGTGCATTGGTTAAACCAAAGGGCACCACCAAAAATTTCCAGTGCCCATAACGTGTTCAAAAAGTAATCTTTACCACATCTTTCGGTTTGATCCTCAACTATGGTATCCTGATCGCAAGTTAATGCTGAGGACACACTTGCTTCTTGTAACTGATCGAAGAAGTTATCAATTCTCGAGAGTGGGTACTTGTTTTTTATAGTGTCCTTATTCAGCTCTCAATAGTCAATGCACAGTCTCAAGTATCCATCATTCTTCTTCTTGAACAGAATTGGAGCTCCCCATTGCAATACACTTGGCTTAACAAATCCTTGATATAGCAACTCTTGTAATTGTTTCTTTAACTTTTTTAGCTCAATTGGCACCATTCGATAAGGGGCTTTGGATATAGGTTCAGTGTTTGGTACACATCAATTTCAAAGTAGACTTCTTGCTTATAGGGTAATCCAAGTAACTCGTTAGGAAAACATTTGGAAACTCATTAAAGATAGGTATATCAGCCATCTTAGGCTTTTTTCTTTCTCCTCCATGGGTTAGCATAACTCTCATTTTCTATCGAAGCCTCCTCATCCATTCAGTAACTCAAACAAGCTTAACTTTGGATTCTCCCACAAACATAACTTCCTTTCGTCTTGGTCCTTAAAACTCACCTTCTTCCCTTGATAATCCACTACAGCTTTAGTGAGTCTTAACCAACTTATGTCTAGTATCACTTTGTACTTACTCATTTCTATCACTATCAAGTCGTTCACCATGTTGTGTCTTGTATCACTAAAGGGCAATCCTTCAACACTTGCCCCGTTGTTACGATACTACTTATGGGGGTTTCACTTTGAAACTAATGGCAATGGTAGCTATGGGTAATCCATTTCACTTAGCCAAGCTAGTGGTGACAAATGAGCGTGTGGCTCTTATGTCGAACAAAGCATAGGCGATCTCACTAGCTACCCATATATTTCCTATGTTAAACATGCATTAATTACTAATTCATACGATTCTATAATCTACCCATCTCCTCCATGGTTCAACTATTCATCTTTTGGTCTCAAATCTTAAGAAACATTAAACAAAGTAAAACATCAGCTAGGGTTCAAGACTAACTTGTGACTAGACGAAAGTCATATCCATCATCTCTTTCTAATGCAGCAAGCTCTACTCCTTCATCGTCATTATCCTCACACATTTGTTGGCCTTTTAAGTTGTAGATCTCATCTCATGTACTAAGGTTCGAGCAACTTCCATTTCCATTACCATTTTTGTTCTTAACCGAAGTGGATCATCTAAAGAATCAACAGCCTGGCTTGGGCATTCCTTGTCTTTGGACATTCATTGGCAAAATGCCAATCTATTTGCAAATGAAGCAAGTAGTGGTAGCTTTCTTAGGGCAGTATGTGATTTTATGATCGGGGCTTCTACAAAAGTAGCGTTATATTGTAGCTAGGGGCATCGTTTTGGGTAGTACTTTCCTTTGCACTTCTAACATGTTACCTTGATCTTTGGTGCTTCTTTCTTTCGCTTAACTTGTAAAGGATTTGAACTTCTTTATCTTAAAGCTTGAACTTGATCCACCATAAGACTACTTCCTAAACACAAAAACTTTCTTCTTAGTCGCGTTGATTTTCCTTTTCTTAGCTCCTTCCACAATTCAAGGTCTTTTATTAACTCATGGAAATTCCTTATGTCAAACTCTTCTAGCCTCATGCATAGATCTTCATCCAATCCATTTAGAAAACACTTACCTCTTTAGCTCATCGCTATGCTTGTAAGAGTCGATACATGTTGTGGCAAACGGCTGAATTGGTCTCATACTGTTCAATGGTTCTGTCTTTCTGAGAAATGTGCAAAAAGTTTGCACTATACTATACTCACAAGCTTCCTATAAAGTAGTTCTCAGAAATTTAGTCGAAACATTGCCTAAGTAATCAATGGTGGCATCTAGCGGCTCTTTGATTCTCACCAAACTTTTGCATTAAAACGTAGCATATAGGTACCATAGTTGAGGTAAAGATGGTGTTGTACTTTGAATGCAGCAAAAGACATCTCTACTTTTGCCAACCAATCCCGGCTTCATTGGCTTGTCAAAAGCTTCGTCAAAATATCAGTTACTCTTGATGAAGTTGGGCAGAGTACTTTATAAGGTCCTAGTGGTGGCGATGGCAATGGTGAGCAATTTGTGATTGCGCTATTGGAGGTATAGGTGCTTAAGTGTAGCTCCTTAAGCATTAGTGGCTGGAGGCATGTTATGAGTTTGTTGGATGAACATATTTATCAAGTTTGCAAGTTGTCTTATACTGTAAGGACATCTCCTTGTTGGTTTGATGGTGGTGCACTTGTTGGCTTTTTTTTGCAGGCAGGTTATTGGAGTTATGTTGCTCATGGTTTCTATTTCTTTTGGATTAACTATTTAACATTTAACTTAAGTAAGTTTTGATATTTCTTTAAGTAATTAATTTTTTGAAATTTTTGAAATCACGGAAATTTACCTTAACAAAAGGGCATGAAAGTTTGGTAAAGCATTCATAAAATCAAAATGAAAACTCATCAAAATAAAATTTTAAGAAGTGAAATTCAAATCAAAGCATGAGGGAATTTCATTCATAGAAGAAACATTATGGGTTGAAACCCTTATAAGACAAGAAACACACTTCATAAGGAAAAGACACATTGTATAAAAGAAAGACACATTTATTCTTAACACCTTTTTGAGTTACATCAAGAGAGGGACATATTGGACTCATGGGATTGCTCACTTTCCTATAACATTCCTTCTCTTTTTCATCATTCTATTAATGACCACAAACTGACACATAACCATTTAGTACAACATCAAGAAATGCCTTCCTAATGACTCGAGGCAAATGATCATGACATTCTTCATGGTTTTTGCACTTGATTGGTCACAAAGAGGGATTGCCAACCATAACTTGATGGGCCTTTGTGCTTGTTGCTCATGAACTCTTTCAAATATTACCTTACGGTCAACCTTTTTCCTTTCTCCTTCCAGTGGGGTTCCGGATCGATCGACATTCCATCATCCATTCCTTGCTATGGGATCAGAGTATATTATCACCACTTCTTCGTTCGGAGGACTTATCTCGGTGGTTAAACTTGGCAAAGGAAAGTGGCATACGCTTCAACATGAGGAGCTACACTTAGAGTGTAGTTAGCTCTCCAATATAATGCGCTTAAGTCCTTTACGTGGTTCTCTTTTGATTCGTCCCACAAGTCGTCCTTCAATTTCTCTTCTTCATCTTCCTCTATTTCATCTTCGATCATAGGGTCATCTTCGTTTGTATTCTCGTTCAGTTGAATACCCATCATAAGAGGAACTGGGAGATGCTAGCTCAATGGGGAAGGATGTTTCAATATACCCCATACCATAGAAGTGATCCTCATGGTCAACTTTTAGCCATTAGTTGTGGTCACTAAGTTCATCAGGTGCATAAACCAAAAGGGGGCTTAATGCTCTCCAAGTCTGAAAGTCACAAAAGTAGGGGTTTCTGTAAACCCTTGAATTTTTCATAATTCTTCGAAAATAATTCTAGAGTTAAATACCAAAATCAAGACCCTAAAAACCGATCCAAGTTGAAACTGAATACTAAATAAGATCAAATGCGAAAATTCTTAACCTTGAGAAAAAAGGACCCTCAAAACAAAATGGAAAATCCAACAGTCATTTGACTCAACATCTGTATGCCAACCAAATCATCTATCTGATCTCTAACACGCAAATCAAGATGATATATCCAAAATAACACTCGACGAAAAATACTAAAACCTTAAATCCTTCGAGAATTTTAGAATAAAAAATTGCAATTACCACCAAAAGTCAAATGGAGTCAACCCAAAACCCTAGACTCGGTAAAACAATCTCGAGAACTAAAAAATATTAAACAAGTCACAAAAAAATAAAATAAAACGTAAATTTTTAACCAAAAATATAACACGGTCAAAAACCCCAAAATTTTATGATCTGACGAATAAATCAAAAAGCCGAAAGTCAAACTAAAACCTCAAAGGTCAACAAAGTCTAGAACAAACCCTAATGTTTAGATCCAGTAATCCCACGCTCTTAAACCATAAGCAACGAAATTGAGATAATTGTGGATAATAGTTCATAATAATATAGGGAAACTTAAAAATTTTAGATTCGTTAATTTTTAGTGTGTTTCAAACTCGAACAGGATCAGTTCTCAAAAAGCGTGTCCGAAGGCTTGGAATAGTAAAAATATTCCAATAACACCGTTAGATTTGTAATAATATAAGAATTTCAAAAATATCAGTTTTATAATTTTTTGATAGCTAAAAATATCATATATCATATTTTTACGGGTATATTCTTTACTACCGGTATTTTAATTATCTAGTTTACTATTCATAGTACTATTTTCTACTATTCGTTACTATTTCACTTTCTTTATATTTTCTTATAACTTATTCTTACACTCTACCATATATTTCTCTTACAATTTACTTTTTTCATACAACTTTATTCACATCACACCTTACACATTATTACTTCTCATTACAAAACAAAAAAATATTAATCAATTTCTTCTCTTTCTTCATGCAAAACCAGAGCCTCATCCCTCCATCGTTCTCTAATTATTTTTCTTTTTCAATTTATTTTATTATATCTAATTTTCAATCCAAAGTTCTATAAATACCCCATTTCCCACCACTTCTTTCACACTTCTCATTTTTCCTAATAAATTCTCTCCTCAAATATTCTCTCTAAATTTCTCTTCCAAACTCTCTTTTCTCTCCACAAAACTACTACCCACATATTACTGCAACACATTTCTTCTTCTTCAACAAATACATAAACCTTAAGTAAAATTTCTAATATTTATCCTTTATATCATATAACTTAACATGACCATAGTGTATGTTTCCTAAACCTATAGGTTATGGAAGCAACAATTTGTTTATGTTTTGTTCTTGTTCATGGTTAAACTCCTATTATATTATTGTTATTGTTGGTCCCAATAATAACCAAAGGGGGGGGAGGTGGTGAATTGGTTAATTAAGATAAAATTTTATCTTTTGAAAATTGATAAAATCACAACCTTGGTTAAACAAATCAAAAATGGCTTTTCAACTCTCTTGAAAACAAATAAACTTCATAAACAAAACTTTAGCAAAAATGCGGAAGCAGACAAGTTTAATTCATATCACTTAATGTTAAGTTTAATCAAAAATAAAGTCTCAGATTTTAGTCTCTGAAATAGTCTCTAATTATCGAAAATACTTGCAATTAGTTTCTGAACCAGTTTCTGATTTTACGCTACAGCACAATTACTCAAGTAAATGTATACGAAATTTAAAAGAATAAGATAGAGAGAGATGCAAAGCTATATATAATGGTTCCGCCTTGCGCGTACTCCACTCTTCCAGCACCAAGCCGGGGACCCGGTACTCCTCACCGGTATGTTCCACTATCCAATAATTGAATCACGTTACAAGTTGTCTTTTGCCAAAAACACTTTGGCTACAAATGCACTCAGCTGTCCTCCCTAGCTTTCCTCAAGCTATAATCAACTACTGAGCCTACTTGTAACACTCAAACTCACTTAAAATGAAATCACGAATCAAGTTGAGGAATAAGAATAAAATTTCCTCTTAGGTATTTTGTACAAAATAAGCACGGTTATTCAGCTTTGTAAAGAGCCTTTCTAATATTCGCTTGTTCAGAAAAGAATAGTTGCTCGTATATCTCGTTTTCTTCATTCTCTCGAGCTTATAATGTTCTTCAAAATATCAAACGGCTAGTGACTGAATAATCCTGATTCTTTGCATCTTTTTCGCACAAAATCTGGTCTTCTTTTCCACGGTTATTGCGCTTTGATCTCCTTTGGATATAGATGAATTCTATTCATCTAGTTAAACTAAAAATCTGGCATAAATCTCGGAAGTTCTTAATCTTCTCCTGACTTCAATTTGAATTACGTTGAAAATATCCCATGAAAATAGTTAAGATAATCCTCTGATATTTGAAGTATTCGTAACAAAAGAAATTAAATATGTTTTGGATAATTTTATCCCCATTGTAAGATCACGTGAAGTAGACTTTCCAAGTATATGTTCTCGTGAGACTTCAAATTTCTTCGAAATGGTACTTAACTCAACTAACTTAAATCTCCTTTGGATAGTTAAACCAACTTGCGGAACATAATTGAATGCATTGTCCAAATACATCCACTTTGGTGCTAGGTCTTCAAAATATATGAAAAATTCGAAAAATACTTGTTGTTCAGAGTTATCCATAAATGCCCTCTGATTATTCTTCTGAATACTCTGGTTCATTCACAAGTCATAACATAATCTTCCTTCTGAATTACGTTCTGAGTAAGAATTTCCTTCTGAATTCCCTTCTGATATTAATTCTTTGCGTATTACAAAAACTCTTTCTGAAATTCTTTCTGATTTCAAATCATTCTCTGAAATTCGTTCTGATAAGCTCTAATATATACTGTATCTAAACACTGCACACTTGTTAAATAGTTAGAAACATTTGGGTCTTTTTGTTATCATTAAAATCATTATTGAGAGAAACTAACAGTTATTATGTTGTTATATTACTATTGCTCTAATCTAACTTCATATATATTATTATGTATATGTATATTTATATTTCTTAAAGCCTAAATTGCTCATTAACGTCTCACTAACATGCTCTTATTATAATGATTTTTCCTTTCTTTCTTTTCTTTTTTTTTTAAGACTAGTCTATTCTTAGTCTCGAGAAGCCTTGATGAAACTAAGGCTCCCAATACTTAATCGGGAAGCCTTGGTGAAGATAAGGCTCCTAATACTTGACCGGGATACCTTGATGAAGCTAAGATTCACAATACTTGACCTTAGTATTTTGCTTGTTATTGCTTCTTATATCTTTCCTATATTATTATGTGATATTTTAGTTTTTCATAACTACATAATATTATGCATGCAATCATAATGATATTGTCTCAACAAAAATAAGGAGGAATTTTCTTTAATAAAGGAAAATGGAACCGAATTCTTTTATCATAAAACTTTGTCACTAAATAAAGATTTTACCATAAAAAACCTAGGAAATCATTTTCTATAACTTCTTTTCAAACTCATCATGAATCTTCTTAAATGACAATAAAGATAATTTTATCAAAGAAAATAATTAAGGAAAAAACACTCTTTTTATAATAAGTAACATGAAATTTATTAAAGTTTAGTGATAATAATTCTTGGATATGCAAATTTTTTCATAAAAGCTTAAATTAGGATTTTACCAACTCCATAGTAAAACCAAGAACTAGACTAATTTTCCAAGTTAAGATAAGATTAACTCACTAGTATTATAAATCCACTTAGAGAAATAAAAATTTGCCAAGGTTCTAAATGATAAACTCATTTTCAAAGAAATAGAATAATGTAAACATGATAAGCTCTAGATATTATCAACAACTTAAGAAAATATTGAAAATGAAAATTTTGTGGAAAAATTAAAGGACCAAGTTTTTGGAAATAAAATTTATCTTTAAAGAAGTTAGGAAATAAAAATATAAGAAGAAGACACTTATTTATAATTTTCAATCAAAACCCTTTAAAAGAAAAAATATATGTAATACAACTCAAATTATTAGAGACTATCAACAACCTAGGAAAAGTTTTAGGAACTTCATTTTCATCACTAAAGGTAAAATTTGAAGATATCCTAAGAGACCAAAGTTAAGAAAAATTAATTTATCCTAGAAAAGAGATTATAAAATAAAATTTATAAGAAAATACTCACCCAATAATTTATAATGATCTTTCAAAACACTTAAAGAAGAAATTGTTAAAATTCAAGTTTTCAATACCATAAAACAAGTTGTTTTGTGAAAAATAATCATTGAGACAACACCATTAAGATTTTGTATACAATATGAGTATGTATATATATATATATATATATACATACATATTTAAAGGATTTTCAATTATATAAATATCTATATTTTTGCTTAAGGCTTTTTGGAAAAAGAAAAGTTTGAAAAATTATGTTTTGAGGACTTGGAATTTGATAATGATTCTATACCCTATCGTTTCCAAACCTAAATGGCTTTTTATGACAAAAATAACCTTAGAAATAGATAGATCTTTTCGAGTAGGTAGAAAATGACAAATAATATGCGAAATTCCGTGTTAAAATGAGCAAGTTATGACTATTTAAGTTGGAATTTCATTCTACGCGATTTTTGACAAATATAGTGAAATAGAATTAAAAAGTTTAAGTAGAACTTCTACGAAATACTCATCCTCGGTATTTCTTTTGTCTAAGGGACTAGGGATACGGGATTTCCCTTTATGAGGATTACTATAACTAAGAAGATTACGAAATGGACGAGTGAGTTTTTCTTCTTAATTCAATACCCTACTTGTGTTTGTAGAGTAGTGACATTAGTATACTAAGAAAAGATAAAAATAGACATGTATGAGGAAATTCAAGGATATATGTGCATGTGTGATTCTATGCTTATATGATGAAATAAGATTAAGAATATCGCAACTTCGAATTGTTTGTCTAAGTATTTTGTCTACTTACATATATGCTTACTTATTAAATTGTTTAATCGCCCCTAAGAAAGCTTAATAAGGCTTGGATTAAGAAAAATAAAGCGTTCATGCATAGCATCTGTCAAGTCACATTTCTTTTGGAAGGCTGCTACTCCTACGCGTAGAGTTGGATGGATTGTTAACGTGCTAGGACACAGGTCATGCTCCTTCCTAGAGAATCCACATCGCTTGAGGAATACAACTCTAGGTTCGAAGCCGTGCCAATTGAATGCTTTAGGCGAGGGCTTGGGTACTAGTAGTAGAAGGTCGATAGGATCTTCACCAATAATTTCCTAACCTTCAATACGGAGGAATAAATTCGTTCTATATATGGTTTCCGGACAACTATATATATTTGTGTAATCATGTAATTGTTGCATAGCATGCATAGCATATGCGTGATAATTAAATAAACTAGTTTGAAATCACAGTGCGAATGAAAGGGAATAACTCACTAGGTTAGCTGCAAGCTTACACCCCTATAGATCTTTGTTGAAATACGTATACCCGTTGCTCTATTCGAAGATCATGACATTAAGAAAATCATTGATGAATTTTAAACTCTTACGGAAGCAATGGGAGCATAGAATGAAGTTATTTTACAATTTCCTTATATGCAATGTATGCTATGTTAATATTTTGGTGATTACTAAGAAATGTATTTATATAGACTTGAAGACAATAGTGGGGGTATGCTCCTAAGATTTGTAATTAACCATGTTTATATTTTATGACAAGTATTCTCCTTGCCTTGTTACTTAATCGTTATCAATGTAAATTGCGCTACTCCGATGCGTTCCCTTAGTCGTGATGTACGCCTTGTACATGATATAGAAGCCTTTGAATGACTAAAGTAATCATTCCTAGGCTTTAGTATTGTGTACGGTGGACTATCACGTTTAAGGTACCCCTCAGGACGTGACATGAAAATCTTTTTATCTTTTTGCCTATATTCTAGTGTTCTTATTCTACAAACACATAAAAGAACAAACAAAGCAAAGAAGCAAACTTACTTAGCCATTGGCAGTTCTTCTAGTCAAAATAGTCCTTCGGAAATGGGGCCTCAAAATCCTTGTTACCTAGATAAAAGAAATATCCGGAATGAATATTTTATATTAATCTTACTCGGCTTTTCTAACTCTATCAACTCTATTCACCTTAGATTTTCCAGTCACTAAGTTTAAACCTTAAATCGACTATAACTGACTCATTTTAGCTTCGATTTTTTGCATATAAGTAGTTGATTTCTACCTTCTTTGGATGTTCTATTCATTTCTAAGGTTATTTTAGACATTTAAGATCATTTAGGTCCCAGAATCCTTAAGGTCAGAGCATGCCCAGTCTTGCATTTAAGTTCATTTTTTTTACACTTTTGCAAGTTTCATCTTTTATAAACTCTCTAAAGAAAGCATATATATTTTTCACATTTAAACACAATTAAAACTCAATAGTTTATAGCACATACATGATTCTAGTGATGTTGCTCAATAATAGAATTTTCACTAAATAGCCTTTGCAACAATGTTAAGAAAAACTTAGGGTAATGAAAAATAGCCTTGAAGACTTTTTAATGAAATTTTACTTATGAGTCATAATGAAAATTTCAACTTGAAATAAAGTTGTTATACTTTATTTTATTCTTTGTTAATTTTGGTTTAATTTCCATTTGAAAGCTAATTTGTCAAAACATTGATTTTTATGTGTCTTCAAGAAAAGAATTCTAATTTGTCAAAATTTCAAGACTCATGCTTATGTCTCAGCATTTATAGGAAAATAGGATTTTAGCTTTCAATTTTTTTCTTTTTACAAAGGTTTTCCTAAGTATTGAAAATATATTTTAGAAAATATTTTGCATAACAAAAAATTATTAACATATGGGGTTTAGGAAAATAATAGCATCACTAAGAACACTCTATGTACATGAACATAAAACTAAACTCATAAATATTGTAATATATGGAAATAAAGATGAAAATATAATGAATTATGAATCATGAGATGATATAGGATGAGTTTAAGGTCAAAACAAGTAAGTTGTAAAGCTTTAAGTTTAATTATAGAACAAATGTTGAAATTTGGATTTCTGCAATTATTGATAGATTCAACGTTGCCTCCTAGAGAATCTATGCCGCCAACTTAGAGACAGCGTAGGAAAGGAACAGTAGCGTTCTTTTCTTAACGCTAGGTAGAACGCCGCCAGTGTATGCGAGAGTTTCTTTTAACACCAGCTAGGAACGCCAGCGTAGGACATGGATTTGTCGACGTATGCAGTAGGATCTAAGTTCTGAGAATTCAAAGTCTCGATGAACGCTACCGATGCTCATGTAAATTTTACCAGCGTAAGATGTACACCGGCAAGATTTAAACGTATGCCACTAGCGTAGGTGCCGGCATATGACCAAATTCTATAAATACGAGACGCGAAAAACGATTTTTCGACAGAACTTTTTATTCATATTCTTCTTTCGTCAAAAAGGGTTTTGGAGTATTCTTGGAGATCTAGGCTTGGAGAATCATCCGGAATATGTTTTTGATCCAAAGTAAGTGATTTTAACCTTCTCTTATGGATTAAATACGATTTGTATAAGTTTTCTTAGGATTTTGGTTGGATTTTGCATGAAGGTTCTTGTGAGGAAACCCTAGCACATGTTGAGATCTATGAATTGGCGAATGCAAGCGGGTTTTAGCGATTCAAAACAGTAAGTTTATCTCCTCTATGATGGATTCAAACAAAATACAAGTTAAACAATTCTTATATATTCTTTATGTTGTGCATATTAAGGTTTTGATGAAATATTTGGTATTTGTGGAGTTTGATCGGAGTAAATGGTGTAGATAACGGAGATTTCTTTTCAGGTTAGGATTTTTGGAGAATTCATGTCTATTAGGGTATTTTGATAATGTGATCATATCTGTTGAGTATATATATATATATATATGTTGTAACAGGATATTTGGAGTTTGTGGAATTGTTGTTGGTGTTTATAAAGGAGTTGTTAGAGTTCAGGTTGTTTTTGTTGTTATTGATATCGGATTTGAGGATTTGAGTCGTGTTCCTAAAATTGAGAAAGGTACGACCAATCCTTACTTGTTGTTTTTGCTTGTAAGTTTAGTATTGATTGAATGGTTATAGGAACAAAATTTCATAATAAACTTAATCATTATTCGGTTTAATAATTGTATGTTTGGTTGTGCTTGGCTTTGACCAGTAAAGACCTAGCAGACAGTGATACTAGTGAGGCACCCTAATGATCTTGGTATAAGGTTGTCCCTAGTGGACTCGTGCCTTGATATGATTTCGGTAGAATTAGGTGTTCTGGATTCGGGGTGTTTGGGGAGCACCCACCCATCTATATATGTATATGATTATTATTTTCAAAGAGTTGTTCATTTTTCAATGGGGTCAGAGTGACTCCAAGTTCGGGATTAGAGTATACCTAATACTGGACTGTGTTGTTTTGTTGGCTTAAGGAAGATAATAATATGATTGTTTGCATTAGTTTAAGTTGCATGAATTATCTGCCTGTTGTATGTGCATATGTATTTGTTTTTAGATTGGAGTTATCGTACTGGGCGTCACTGCTCATTCTTTTAAATTTCAGGTACAAATGAAGAAGATATAGTATATGATCTTTCCGGATATGAGTTATTCTTTGATAGTGGGAATGGCGATAGTGAACCCGACTACCTAGCAGAGAGCTAGTCTTCAAATATCAGGATTTCTAAAGAAAAGACATGTTTAGATCATTTGGAGTTGTAGTTGGATGTTTATGTTGGTTTTAAATGAAAAGATTTTAATGTAAACAGTTTTTAGTTTCTGTTGAATTTGTTGGCTATGATGTCAACTTGGATTTCATGCTTTAACCAGGAGATTATGTTTTATGAAGTTTTTTTGTTTTTAGTTTTAACAGGTTTCGTATCCTATGTGATACCCTGTGTGTGTTTACAGGTGATAATTGTATTATTGTGGATATTACAGCCTTTGCGTGTCCTATATGAGAGAGGATACGTGGCGAGTTGTAATGCCTTATTTTAGGGCGTTAGAATTATCGCAATAATATACTTACAATGAGAACATGGCAAAGTTAATAATAGGAACATAAAGATAGCAAGAATGAACATAAAAGTCTTAGCTCATAATCAAAGCTCCACAGGACTTAAAATAATTTAGTCACCATATAAAATAAATAAAAATGAAACAAGATGAAATAAAAACAAGTAGGAGTCTTAAATTTTTATCAAGGCTTCTCGAGGCTTGAAATTATACAATCACCTTCGAACTTGAATATAGATAAGTTCAAGACTTGAAATGGACAAGTCTAAACATGAAAATAAATTACTTGAAAGTAAAGAACATAAATAAACCATGTTAGATTAGTGAGCATTAGGCTTTAAAGAATATATATATATATATATACTTATACATACAATTACTTATATAAGAGATACATTAGTTAACATAAAAATAAATGAACATAAACATTACAAAGCTTGAGTCATGTATGATATTCATACATTTCCATCCCTAGCCTTTGAGTATCATGGGGAATATTTCCCTTAGGATCTTGCATGAATAACTATATGATCATAATATAGGATATAGATGTAGAGGGGTTATCTAAACAAATGAAAAAAGAAGTTATGTGTGTAAGGAAGGCAAAGGAGGGTGGCATCAACAACAAAGGGGAGAGGAAGAAGAAAAGAGAAAAAATTTGAGAGAGAAATAAGAAAGTTTTGAGAGTGTAATGAGAAGTTGCAAAGTGAAAATGAAAGGGAGAAATTGTGTTACACATAGAGATAAAAATGAGTGAATTAAAATAGGAAAAGAAATTTAAAAGGAAAAATAATGTGGGGGGGGGGGGGGGGGGTGGGGGGTCGGTGTGGGTGTGTGGGTTGGCCTAATTTAGTAAGAGAAAGAAGATTAAGAAAAGTATATGTAAAGTATGTTACATTATATGTGTGTAAGAATAGATTATGGAAGTGTAAGAATATGTGTGTAAGAATGTAAGAAAAATGATTAATGTGAGCAGTAGTGAATAGTAATTAAATAGTAAAAAAGACAAATCGTTTACCAATAGAAAGTGAAATACACGTATAAGTTGCTATAACTAACGTTTTACAAATCAATAAAATTTTTATCTAATATGACAACGATGAATTAATGTTATTTGATTATTAGTTTTTAGGAATATCTTACATTGATTGTGTGTTGGTGATCAAATACGAAAAAGTTATCGAAAAGGTTAAGGTTTCGAAACTCCTACCAGTTTAGAGTATAAACCTATACTTGACTTATTCTTAAGGTTTCCATCACTTATCTAACTTGTCTAATATTTTTAGAGTCTCAAAATAGTCTGATCGAGTCTAGGTTTCTAAGGTTGGAGTTAACTCAATTTGACTTTAGGGTTTTGATTTTGATATCGACTTTAGGTTTGCTCATAATATTGCCATAAATTCCAGGGGTTTACAATAATATACTTGTATGAAGCATCAACAATCATTTACATATACTAAATTAACTATTAAAACTTGAAAAATACGAATCGGAGTTTGAAGAAGGGAAGGAGAAGGTCCTCGACCCGCAACAGATAGAGAGGACTTATTCAATCACATAGTTTGGCTCCTATGAATATCTAAGGTTTAATTGATTATTAATCAAAAATCAAACTTTTAGTTATGCTTTGAGAATTACAAAGATAAAGAAGACATCTCATTTCATTTATGGAAAACAAGGTATAACATTGAAGTCAGCATGCTAACCCAAGTACAAGTGAATTACAAAAAATTGAGAAAGAGCTCACCTGACAATGGTTTCATTACAACTAAAAGAATTGTGCTGAAATCAAGGGCCAAGAACACAAAAAAAGTCGCCAGATCAGAAGGCCGCTAGTAGAAAAAGCTCAGTTGCACTTGACTTAACCCATGGAAGGTAATGTGAAGTGGATGGAGCTTTTAATAAGTTGCTTGAAAAACCACCCGAAGGATTCGAGTGAAAAGAGAGCATCATGCAACAAATACAAATCTCATACATCTTTGCCACACTACGGGAGGGAGATGGGGTGATGAAGAGAGGAAAAGAAAAACAATGTTGGTGTTCACCCTCCATCCCCACACCCTCAATGCACCCATGCAAGCTCCCAATAGAGACAATACTCAAAGACCGAAGGTGACTATAGGGGTAAAACCACCAGTCTCCTTAGCTTCATGAGCTTGCCAACCTCCTTGCGGCAACCAATATCTTAGTGCTTCCTTGTCATAAAACTCACCGCATAGACAATAGGGCAAATGAGACACGGAAGGGATCTCCACGTGCCTTTGGTTCTTTAAAACGATAAGGAGTTCGACCTAAAGCGAAGGGAGAAACCCCCATGAATACTCTTCCTTCGTGCACAATGGTTGAGATATGCTTCAGTTCTTCAAAGCAAATGGGGCAACAACCCCTTAGACTATGGAAAACTATCACTGTCCTCATGTTTCGTAAAGTAAGGATATGTTTAGTCTAATTTAAGAGCTCTCAAATGTGCAAAATATGTGGGGCAGTAGGAAGCTTGAGAGACGAGGCCACGATAAGCCCTCATTCGTAAGCAAAAAAATTGGAAGACAGAAAGACAAAGATCTTGAACAATCATACCAAGTCAGCCTCATTAATGATATTGACTAAAGAATCTCTAGAGAAAGGATATAATTCCTATTTCTTAAAAATTAAAAGCAACAGTGCGAGCTAGACCAAAAGGTAGGATCCTATTTATTTACCTGCTATAGATTTCTTAACAAAAAAGAGGCTTGGGTCATGTGAGCCAATTTTTGTATTAAACACCAACACGGAGCCAAAGGCATGGTGTTCAGGGTCAAATCATGCTAACAGTTGCTAAACAATTAAGCTAGGGGACTAACGGAGCATAATAAAGTGTTGATTATAGTTGAGCATGCCCTTTTAGCTGAGCAGCTTGCCATCAGACAAATTGACCTAAAACGTGAAGTTTCTGCCTGACTCCTTGAATGGGGAACCTAACAAAAAAAAAAAATCCCTTCCCCCCTCCCCGGCTTCCTCTCTTAAAGGTCTCGCCCCATGCATCCTTAAGATATCAAAGAAGTTGAATTGCGACCTAGTCGATCTAATTGCCAAAACTCCCTCCCTTTGAATCAAGGCAGTGGGAGGCATAAATATTGATTGTTAATTTTCATTATGAGGCTCTTAGGTTTGGTCCAATTACTTTATCATATGGGCTAACTTGCCTAGCATAGAACCAATCGACCCAATGGGATATTTGATCCCGTCCATGACGCATAAGTCCCACTTTGATGACCTTCCCTTAAATAAGGAACTTCGTTTTTTTTTTTTACCCCTCACCATTTTAGGCATGCACAACAACTCAAAATTCACTAATAACTTGGAAATCTCACTTTCTCTCTCTCCTTGCTTTATCTACAACTCCTTTCGCTTTGTTTTTCTCTCATTTGTGAGAAGTATGAACCACCATCATCAAAAGCTTCTCCGATGCTTTAGCTTTAAACCCTCTCTTCATGTTTAAGTTTTCATCAAGATTTAGCCACTCGCTTTCAACTTTCAAATTAGCATTCAAGTTCCACTAGTTTGGGTTTCAAAGCTCAATTTGAAATATTTCCTAGCCTCCAATTGCTAAACTAATGGAGATATGTTTCGTTTCCCAGTTTGCATCCTTCGACAACACCAAGTACCTAATTTCAACCAAGCTCTACTACCGCACTTCTATTTTACTCCACCAGCTAGTGACTCCTCTATTCTTCTTCCTTTTGCATTCCGTTTTTTTTTTTTACTCATCATTATTTTAATATTAAAAATAAAAAAAGGGGAAAATGATGAAAAGTTGGAAATGAATGCTTACATCAATTTGAAAATTAAAGAAAATCAAAATTCTTGAAAATTAACGAAACAATTATAGAAAAAGTGAAAGTAAGCAAAGTAATAGAAAATTCAAAAAAAAAAATTAACGGTCTTAGGGGATTATTTTTCAAAACCAATTCTGGAAATGATTTTATCGCAGGTTAGTAACTACTTTATGAATTCTAATTTAAGTAATTTTTCCAACCACGATCACATGATGACTCCAAACCAAAGAAAAATCAAATTTTCCTTACTTCTTAATTGAGAATTTGTATAATGAAATGGTTTTGAACCGGATTTAAAAAAAAAAAAAAACCATGGGTCTTTTGATCCATCCACCACGGAAGGTGATTAATAACCTTTTTTTGGTGATACAACCCTTAAAGCAGTGGACATCCTTCCCAAAGATAGCAAATAGCAACCTCCTGTAGTAAAATAGAACTCGACATGGCATGAATCTAAACCATGTGGTTTTACCTTGGCCACCCTTGACTAGTAGCCCACACAAGGAATTGGAAATTTTACATCAACTTTTCAAAGTTATTTTTTTTTTTTTATTTGTATAATATCTATTTATTTTATTTGATAATATTAATTTATTTAATTAAATAGGATTCGATTTATTAGAACCCAGAGGTGTTAAAAATGGATAAATTTTTTAACGGGGGTTAATGAAAGACCTTTTTTGTTGGAAAATTAGTTGAAGAATTAAACTGGGAAAAAAATAAAGAAAATGATCTAGATAGAATTTTAAATGCACGTAATAATCCTTAGGGAACTATAAGTTGGGAACATGCAAATATAGTCCAAGACCACGCAATAATTAATCTACTAATTTATTTATTTTTACCAAGAATATATCAGGTCTACTGCTATGTCCACCATGCTGAAGTTCAGCCTGCTTAAAATTTAAGACTCAAGGCCATCTTGAACTGCAAATTCAACGAGCCGAATTAGGGGCCCATATAATTTATAAACGAGATGGTGCAAACAACCAATAAAACCTCATCCAACCAGTTATAATTTACATGAAACTTCAAAGTATGTTGTTATAGTCTTAACCTCAATAAATAAATAATCCTTAGTCAACTATAGTTGGGAATCTGGCCAAAAAGAAAAAAACTGTAGTTGGGAACATGCAAGAGTCTCAACATTAGCTGTCAAATTGTATAAGTTTGAAGAATATAACTAAAAGACGATTTCAAATTGAATAATTAAATGAGGGATCGGAACGAATTTAAACAGCAACATGGCTTAAAGTCAAATATCATACATTGTGGTTGCGTTTAGTTGTAAAGTATTGGATAGGACAAGAAAACTTGGATAATATAGTAAAAGGAATACTGGATGGAACAATTCATTTATACCGTGTTTGGTATATATGGTAATGAATAAGGATTTTTTGGTTGTTTTGTATTTTGTATATACAAGTATAAGATAAAACATCATATTTTGACCATTATACCCTTATATTGTAATATATTTATTTAATTAATTCATGTTATCGTTCAAGAAAGAAGAAAGGAATCATTAAAAGTGAGGATAATTTTCAAATTTTCAAAATTGAAGTTGTTTGTCCTATCCATTTGATTTTTATACCATAAAATATATGAGATAACTTTTTAAAACCTTATCTTACGCCTTCGATATATATATATATATTTTTTTTATTTTTTTTTTTACCTAGTCCAATAACTGATAAAAAAAACTAGACAAAAGACTAGAGATTTTATCCTATCCTATCCCATAAAATTTATGCAACTAAAAGCAACCTATATGTTTTGGAGCACAAATGTCATAAATGATGTAAAATTAAATAGCATCGATTTATTAGAACCCAAAGGTGTTAAACGGGGACAAATTTTTTAACGGGGGTTAATGAAAGACTTGTTTTGTTGGCAAATTAAATCAAAGATTTAAACAGGGAAAAAATAGAACAAAACAAAAAGAGTTAGATAGAATTTTAAATGCACGTATAATCCTCAGTGAGCTATATATATATATATATATATATATATTTTTTTTTTTGGTTGGGGCTTTTAGTCAACTATAAGTTGGGAACATGCAAATATAGTCCAAGACCACGCAATAATTAATCTACTAATTTATTTATTTTTCCGAAGAATATCAGCTCCAACATAGGTCCATTTGATAATTATTTTCTGATCATTTTGTTATCTTATTTCGATCGTTTTTAAATATATATTATTCAAATAATATATATAGATGAAAAATAAATATATTTATTCATAAAAAGATCAAATAAATCAGATATAAATATAATAAAGATATAAATTAGATACAGAAAATCAAACAATCCAGTACACTATGACTCAGCCCAGCCTACTTAAAATTAAGACTCAAAGAGTCAAGACCATCTTCAACTGCAAATCCAACGAGCCTAGTTGAGGGCCTATAATTTATAAACGAGATGGTCCAACCAACCAATAAAAACTGATCGACGCATTTATAATTTACATGGTCAAACTTCAAAGTACTTTGTAATAGTTACAACTCAATAAATAAATAATACTTAGTCAACTATAGTTCGGAATCTGCGCCCCCCAACCCAAAAAATAAAAGAAAAAAGATGGGAACATGCAAGAGTCTGAACATTAGCTGCAAATTGTATAAGTTTGAAGAATATAACGAAAAGAACGATTTCAAATTAAATAATTAAATAAGGGATTAGAGCAAATTTAGGTCTGTTTGTTTTGGCTTTTTTTCGTAAATACAGATACTTTTTCAAACTTTTTACTAACAAATTATTTATCAAGAAATATATATAGATAAAAAAAAGTTGACAGTTCTTATCAAAAGATCAAATAGAACAAATAGATAAAATTTAATGCAAATCGGATATATTATATTATCATTTTGAAAAAGTATAGATACAGATGAAAAACAGACAATCCAAATAGACAGCAACATGGCTTAAAGTCAAATCTCAGGCTTTGTATGGTTTGGAGCATTAATGTCATAAATGATGTAAAATTGAATCTACACCTTTCTTTCGTCTTTATTATCTCCTTGGAGTTGCAAGGTCAGTTTATTTGGATCATCATATTTTTATATATTCTTTTTCCATTGTGTTTCATTGTTTTTTTTTTTTTTTTTTCCCTTTTTCCCAGTATTACAATAAGAAAAGAATTCGAGATCCCTTATTTGAGATGAAAGATGTCATTAAAATACAAATGTTATTTTACAGTTACGAACAATATAAATTATAAGGAAGGGTATAACTTGGTTTGATTCGATTTAGGGCTATGAACCAAATTTACACAATTTATCTTTCTATCATTTTGAAATTAATCAAAAGGTTGGCACCACGCTCTCATAAATAAAATTTGCCATCCAAAATTAGACCGGCAAGGTACTCTAACTTACTTAGTTTTTTAAACTCGAACTCTATTAGTAAACAAAATGAGTTTAAACTAAAATAAAGTTTGTTTATTGAGCAAGATAATAAACAATTTAAGTGTTTTAATGTATTTTTTTTTTTATCATTATAATAGAGGAGGGAGGATTCAAGCTCGAGGTCTCTCACTTGAGAAACCAGAGAGATGCCATTAAGCTACAATACTATTGGCAACTTCTAAACTTATGACTGGGCTCATCTAAACTTATGAGTTATATATATACATATATTATATAATATATAACTAAAACCGAAATTTAATTCCCATTTAACATACACATATTCCACAACTCTTATATATTTTGTTTGGATTAAATAAAAATGAAAATATGAAAACTTAAATAAAATTTATTTTTAATTATTGTGCTTCATTTATCTTGTTGGCTATATTTTTATATTGTA
The DNA here is from genome assembly GCA_024138025.1 of Combretum micranthum. Lineage (NCBI taxonomy): Eukaryota > Viridiplantae > Streptophyta > Magnoliopsida > Myrtales > Combretaceae > Combretum > Combretum micranthum. Next base: position 304,869 of record JAMXBD010000015.1, on the reverse strand, counting down.
TATTTATTTGAATTTAATTTTATCTCATCTTAAGGTTAGATTCAAGCCAAATTGCTTCGACCTCCTAAGCTCGCCTATACCAGAGCTTACTGTAAAAAATTGAGTTTGAACTTGGAATAAAACTTGTTTATTTAAACAATTTAAACTTGAACTTAAATTCTAGCCTTAATAAAGAAACTTGACTTGGAATCAAGCTTGATAATTTTTAAAATGTATCAAGTTCATTTAGCTCATGCTCAATTTAAGTTAGCTTATTTACAACTCTGTTTAAGATGGATAGTCTTAATTGTGCATAAGTAATGGTGTAGTTTAAACACTTAACCCATCTAAAGCACAAAATGCTTAATAAGGGTAAGCAGATCCAGGACGACTTAGAGGGTACAAGTTTTATACCTAGAACTTACCTATAACACTTTATATCCATCCTAGACCCTGTATTATGTACCTTATAAAACTCATAGGACAAGTGGAAACTATAAAATTTTTCTTTCTTTTTCAATTTTTTTTCTTTGCTGAAACTAGACAAGGTTTAAGGAGACAAAAAAAACATGCAAAGTTTCTTTCTTTTTCAAATTTTAAAATTATTATAATATACAATATATGTAATATAAAATAAAAGTAAAATTACCTTATATTTATATATCATTATAAATTACCTATTGAAGGAAATATATATATATATAATATATATCTTTTTATCATTGCAAGTTTATAGTATGTAGATTTTGATTATGTGTTAATGTTGAAATTTGCAACAAACAACTGTAGAACTTGGTTATATGATTTCAACAAAATTGTACAACAATTCGTAAATACTAAAATAAAAAATTTGGTGGCACCTCTGTATTAATTAGCCACAAAATAATAAATAAGAATTCTATATAACCTAAAAATTCAAATCCATGTAATCAAAGATTTTCCAAAATAAAAATTGTATGCATTTTCGAAATAAATTAGTACAAGTCTTTCTAAATAAAAATTTTTAAAAGGAAACCTACGAATTATAGTCTTAAACAAGGTAGTCACAAAATGAAAAGTAATGTATTGTCATTTATTTATATTATCTTATAATTTTTAAATAGAGTACTTGCTTCAAGGTATGTACACTATATAACAAAGTATAGGTTTAAGGGTATGTACAAGATATGGGGATCTCATGCACATATTATATCTTGTGAGAGCGGATTCCAAAAAAACAATGCACAACCCCTATTCTATAACCCTCTATACCTACCTGGATCATACTCGGCAGAGTAGAGCATGTGTAAATACCATGTACAATAGAATTATCTGCCCACTCCTTACACTCATTATCCATTCACTTCGCTGTAATTTTAATTTCATTACAGCCTTATTTCTTACGAATAGTTATTACAATGTTTAGTTTTCTGAATAGCGATTCCACAATGGATCTCTATTACACAAAGCATTAAATGGCCTTTTTTATTTAAACCTACTAATATCAATTCAATGCTGGAATTGTCTTTTTTTTTTTAAGATACCACCATTTAAATAAAAAAATTTATAAAGAAATATCCTATTACAACTCTATTCCATTCCTCCGTAATAGGAATTCAATTACAACTTTATTATTCAGCAAAATGAACAAGTGGTCAATGTCACACATATTTACTAAGTGTAGTGGTGTAGATCTGATAATAATAGTCGTGCGTGTAGCATACGTTTCATGTTATACATGACTTAGAGGAGTGACATGAAAGCATACACAGAGAATGACAAAGAGTGAGATGGTAGGGAGGAGAGTTGGGCAATCTAAGGGAGTACAAAACGCACTAATAACAAGTGAATGAGCTATATAACATCAATCTCATTGTTTTAGAGTAGAGGCCATATGTTCTTTGCTCTAGCTCTATTTGATTTATTGTGAAATATTCCGTAACACAATGACATTGTTTCTCCATGGGCTTCTTATAGCCCATGAAAGGCCTCTTTAAGTACATGAACTCTTTAAGAAATGATGAGAACAAACAAGTTGGTCCAATCCAACAATCCCTACTCCAAGTCCATCATGTTCAATCTCCCTTAGTCATTTCAAATTTATAGACTTGACTTTTTGGGCCCCATCAATCACCTCAAAGAGTCAAACCCAAGTCATTTATGGACTTTAAGACCTAAGATCCAAATTTAGCCCTCTACACCAAGTAATCAAGTGTGTTTATCAAATGCAAAACATCGACCATAGGCTAAATTGTCCATCTCTTTCCTTGATTGTTTATGTCATGATGACCAAAGCTAGCTCATCTTAATTTATTAATCGTATCTAGCCATTGATAATCAACATGCTAAGTATGCTACCAACATTAGACATTAGGGCCCTCTTTGCAATTGATTTTCTTTAATTTCGTAAAAAACATTCAGCAGACTAATGCTCATTTATAATTATTGGCCTAGGTGATGCCATAAGCCTATGCCTAATATTAACATAAAACCAACCAACATAGATGGTATGCAACAATCTTGAATCATTATAGACTTTGATCTTAAGATTATCAAAGCTAAAGTGGTTTCATCCCAATTTTTCAATTGCACATCCAAACATAATTAGTTGCTTCACAACCTATGTACCCAACCTTACATTGGTGTGTAATTTACTTCTTACTTACCCTTGATGTTGACTACCAAAAGATATGGATACTAGTAATTACAATTTTTTTGGTTTTAGCTAACCAAGGTTAAGAAGACTAAACCTTTGATTAACCTTGTTCTACTTTAATTAATTGTCTTCCACGTAGGACTACTCCTCTCTACCTTTGTACCACTACCTCTTCAATTTCTAGTTTAATAAAATAAAAAAACCTTACCTTCTTTTAATCAAAGCTTTTCATGAAAAAATGACAAACTTTTTCCTTTGAATTAAATTACGATGTCAGGTCATGGCTATGTTGGCAAAGAGATATCAAGGTTCTATTTTTCTAAAAATTTAGTGATTAAAGATTTTGAGACATTAGGATTCTTAATTTTAAAGCGTGGCTTCTTTTATTAGAGTTGGAATAGTTTATGACTATGATAGATTTTTCCTAACTTCTTTCTTATCTTTAGTTCCCACCCACCAACCCACCCCCCCCCCCCCCCCCCCCCCCCCCGGGGGTTTTCTCCTTAGCAAAAAGTTTGGCATTCTTAGGTTGGCTTGGTATAATGATTGAATTATGGTTTATTTTTTATTTTCCTTTTTTCTAATATAATGAAAGTTTTAGGTTTAAATTATGGTTTGGCTGGCTCATCTAATTTAATGGGGATACTACCAGAGTTTAATAAAAAATCCTTTACTGAATTGTTTTTAGTTACTGAGGTCCTGAAAAAAAAAAAAAAAAAACCGAAAAACATAGATCTTAAATCGAAAGAAAAAGTAGAAAGCTTAGGTTCTTTTACTGTATTTTTACCTCTCACAGAAGGAATGTAAAGAAGATGCACCATTCTAGCTCCTTCAAAACTTATTAGGGGAAGTGCATTCACGTTTGCAACAGAAATATCAAATTTTTAAGTCATGAAACTTTATCTTATACGATATCAAAGCAAATGGGAGAGTTCTAGTCTCTTATGTTTGTGTATTTTTAAAAATAGTCCTTATTTTGGTGATTATATAATATAAAAGAAAAAGATATTAGAGAAAATTATTTAGAGTATTTATATAAATGGATATGTCCATTATTCGATATTTTAGAAATTTATATTTAGTGGGCCTATCATTGTGTTTAAAATTCTTCTATAGAAAATTATAGAAGTACATCAGTTGATTAAAGCGACAGCCATTTTATCCGACTTTCATAAGAGTGGTATCCATTTCTATATCCCCATTGATTGCGACACTGAGTCTACCGAACACCGACAGTAGTCTGTGTGTATATATAAATATATATTTGGTACCAAAGTTGAAGTGGTTAATGTAATATATAATTAAAATTTTTATGATGATGCTTACTATATTAAATGATGTTAAAATTAGTAGTAAAAATTAATAGCAAAAAAAGTTTTTTATGTCTGCAAATAAAACAAACTTTATTAATAAAGTAATAAAATAATCATAAAAATATTGATTGGTTATTAAATGCTTTAGTTTAGGTACTAAATTAAAGTTTTATAAAAAGTTCATATACTGAATTTGACATTTACCCTTAGTAACATAGGATAAAAAGAGATAATATGATCTTCTATTTTTATAAACTATTATATTTTTAGTCTAATAAAATAAACTTTAATTTTCTTTTTCCTTCTTACTAATATTACTTTGGAGCAACCATAATTTTTAATTTTTCCTTTAGTTGTTAAATCAGATACTTAATCTTTGGAGTCCATATAGTTGTTATTGTAGAATTAATTTATTAAAACCTTATTAAGTTTATTATGAATTATTTGATTTTTATCTATATTTATGTTTATATATATTTAGTTTGTTTAATTAGTTTAAAGTAAAAATATCTAATCATCTATATCTATTTTTTAACAAACAGTCCCTTTAAAAAGATGCCAAAATGAAAAAAAAATAATAAAACAAACGGAGCTAAATAAAAACCAAAATAAAAATAGAAATAAATCTTCTAGAAGGCAACCTAAATGCTGAATAGGCGCTAATGCTAAATACCCGAGTGCCTATTAGCTTTTTCTGTCGTCCTTTCGTAAGGATTAAGGCCCAATTTGAAGAAGGAAGATTTTTTTTTTTTTTTTTTTTTTTTTTTGCCCTTTTTTACAAACGCAGTTGGTGAAGCTACTTTGACTTTGTACGCGGACATCATACCAAGTCATACGCACCATAAATTTCATAAAAAAATATATAAATGTAAATAATTCCCATTATCTCAGACCACGTCGTCCCCCTCAAGTTGAACCTTCCTTCCTTTGTCTTGTTATAAAGCAAAACCCCTCTTTTCCCTTTTTCACTCCATATTTTTTTTTTTTAATTTTCAACCAAATCCTAGAACTCCATCCTTGACTTTCTGATCGAAATCTGCAATAGAGATCGTTCCTTTGATTCGATTGCATTGTTAAAAATGTGTCCTTTGAGGTTTATTCTGGTGTTTTTCTCAGCTGTTTTGGCTGGGTATTTCGCATGGAGGACCGTCCGATCTTCCCCAGAAATCGATGAAGCTCTTCAGGAATCTGAAATTGAACCCAAATCAAGAAAAGACGGTCAAGAATTCAGCTACAAAAAGGTAGAATTTTGTGTAATATTAAGACATTTTGAGCTTTCCCCTTTTTTTTGGTTTCGTGCCCTAATTTTCTTTTAGGGTTTCTGGGGGGTATTTTAATTGTTTTTCTTTTGGTTGTGAAAACAGATGGTGCAAGATGGATTCTGGGTATGTGTCGACATGGCTAGTGGAAGATACTTGTGGAGGAATCTGAAGGAGATAAAGAATCAAGACAAAGTGAAGAGTTCGTAGTTTGAATTCCTTTTCTAAACGTTGTAATCTTGTACCGATATTGTGAAGATAGATTTTTTTTTTTTGGGGGGCTTTTTACGATGATATTGAAAATTCCACTGTAATGATGATTGATGATTTGATCTTCTCCATTTGTGTGACTTGTGAGTGCCTTCTTTATTGGATAATCAATAATTCTGTTCTGATAGTATTAACTTATCCATGTTGAATCAAATTAGAAGAAATCAAAATGTTATTACAAGGCTTTATGGTACCTTAAAGCTAATTTCTTTGGTAAAGTTATTACCTATGGTCTCCACTAATATCTGAAGATTATTATTTAAGTCCGAAATCCCTACTGAACCAATATTAATCATGGGCACTGCAATGCTGTCCTAGTTTACACCACACATGCTGGTCCTTTGTAAATATCGTTTCAGATTATTGGTTTTAAACATTCTCGGTTTCTTCTTTCTTTCTGGTTGAAGTTAAAAAGTTTTAGTTAGTGCATTACAGCTTACAGAAATCTTAAGGCTTGTTGATGTAATTGGAATTTTTGAGTTTCAATAGCCTAAAAAATTCAGTTTTTGACAGTCTTTTGATTAAACCATTTTCTCCATTTGTTCTTAGAATGCCCTTGATCAAGGAAAATTACTAAACCACCATTCATACAACAAGAAGTTCGGATTCAACATTATACGTGATGTGTAATACGTACCGAAGCATTTCTCAGCATCCATAAGGGTGTCATCCATTGGCAGATCAATTTGATGCCACAACTGCAGAGATTGAGTCAAAACAAGAAATGAATGTTAGGGATGTGTTTGTGCTTTCTCTAGGCAGTTGTGGATGCTGCATATCAGGTAGAAATTCAATCAATGGTTTTTATTAATGCTGTTTGATATCATTACTCAAAATCATTATATAGGTGAACAAATTGTTCATTGTAATTAAAATTCAAACTGAAATTATTGGATTAATAAAAATCTTGATCTGCCTGTTTATACACTCAAATTTATATTTTTGAAGACTTGGAATTAAGCTGGTGAAGGGTCCTTTCCACCCGGTTCGACTATAGTGGGGAAGATGTGGAGATTGACCTAACTAATGACGTAGCATTCCACTCTGTTGGGGGGTGGCCATCAGTAGCTGCTCCGTATCACTCCCAAATTCCACCACACCCCCCCCCCCCCCCCCCCCCACACCACTCTTTTTTTTTTTCTTTTAATTTTAAATTTTCTTTTTAAATAATTATTAACAAAGGATAGACAGAAAATCACTTAAAAACTACTACAATAGAACCCTTGTTAATAACATGAGTTTTCTTTGGACTAATTCATTATTAGGCTAACACCTTCAAAGGCTTTTCAGTTTTCTGATTTGGGATATTCTTCTCATTTTGGGCTTTCCCCTTAATTTCTATTTGGAGGGGTTAAAATTAGAAAAACAAAACTAATTGATATTTTTGCATGTTTGTATATGTATTATGTATTGCGTTTGTTTGTTTTATTATATTATGGTCATTTCGGCATAATATTTTTGTCATTTTTGAATAGATATTTACAACAAATAGGTACCAATGAAAAATCAATAGTTTTACTCATAAAATAATCAAATAGCTATGATAAAGATATAACACAAACAAATTACATATGCAATCAAATATAGATACGATACAAATAAAAATCTAACAATTCAAACATGAATTACAGTTCCATAACTTATTAATTACTTGCGAATGAATAAAAAACCTAGAACCAAAGCCATTATCTTCATCATTTTATAGAAAAACAATCCATATGGGCCTGTTTAGATGATATGTATTTCATATGTATCTTATCCATATTTGATCTATATCTAGTCTATTTGATTTTTATATAAGTAAAATTGTCTGTTTTTTATCTGTATCTATTTATTATAAACAATCTGTTTGAAAACATCTGGGTGTTATCTGCACATAGACGAAACATAGATACCTCGAAAGATAACCTGGTTGCAAATTAAAGTTTTTTTTTTTTTTTTAATCATCCGGCATTCTAATTGGTGGTGATTTGGTGAATGAGTACACCAATGAAAGAAAATTTAAAACATTATTTATGAGGATGTAATTTACCTTATCTCTCTCCTCGCATTGTCCCCTTTCGAAAAATACGTATATAGATACATATTACATGTTATATATAAGACGATTTAAAACTTGTGATATTGAGCGTACGTATTTAGTGTGTGTATATATATACACACATTTACAATGATGAATGTAGAAACATGTGACTTGCTTGAACTTACTCTTTATTAGAATTTTTTCAAAAAAAAAAAAAAAAATTGTCTGCCTTTTCTTATGATTATATTGCATATCATTCGATCTTAATTTACGCTAACGAGATCTTTGTTTGTAGAAATTATACCAAGTAGACATACAATGATACATTATACAACATACATGTTAAAATAAAATTATTAGATGCCTCACAATGTAAAATTTCTTGATGGATTTTACGAGGAATGTTGTGAGTAGACAACTTGAGGTTCCCAAAAGACGAGCGTGAGCGTCATACTATCCATACCGTATCTATAAAAGTGTACAAATATACAAAATTTATATTCGGAACCTACCTTGTGTCACTTTGTAACATATAACCCGTACCATGTAAAACCTATAAGATACTCTATGAACATGCGCAAAAGCAAAATTATTTTTGGAGTGTGGAAAGAAACTTAAATATTAGTTAATATTGATACTATTGTTAATTGCTTTTACATATAAATTGAAGAATTTTGATTTATATATTTTTTCTCAAAAATCTCATACCATCCTTGCTTTTATTTATATTAATAATAAACTATTTCGATGTACAATGATACTAGAAAAATTGAGTAACTTAAATTTGTGGACATGGAACAATAAAATAAAAATTAAAAAATATATATATATAATATAGCGGTATGAGGAAAATATTAGCATTGTATCCATATAAGAATGCAATTTATTTTCAAGGAAAAGAAAGAGGGAAAACAATAAAAACTGTAAAATAATGAATAAATGTATCAAAAATTTATTAAAAGATTTACATTTTAATTTAATTATCCATTGATAATATATAAAATATTTGTCAAGTTAAGGATAATTAAAGGATTGTAGCACCATTAAAAACTAAATAGTAAAAACAATGAAAAGTGTCACCACTTTAAAAATTGACGTTAAAAAGTTTTAGAAATAAATAGTACTATTTTATTGTTAATAAATTAATATTATTTTATACAATTCTTATAAGGTAGGTACATGATTCCAGAAACTTGTGCCCGATATTCAGTAAAGTACAAATTCCAAGGTGGGTATAGGGTATGGAAAGCCCATACCCATACCCACACCCTACAAACCCTATGGGAGCAGCTTCTAAAATTCTATACTCAAAACCTACACACTAATCCTTAATACCCACCTGGAACATACTCGATCAAGCAGGGTCAGTAGGTACCCTATATAACAGGTTACTCGCTCAGCCAAACCAAAATATAAGATTTGCAATCACCTTAGCCGAGTGGGGCAAGTCCTTACCTATGGATCTATGGTCGGTTTGGATCCTACTTATAACTTTTTTTTTCAATTAATTGAGAATCATAATTTTTTTTAATTTAAAATAAAACTTTAAACTTAAAATATAAATTAGATCTAAGAATGTACTATTCTTTAGTCCATTTTTTGTTTAAAATTATCAATGATGTGCAATTATTTATACACAAATGCATCTCCTTTGAGTTGAAATATTAATAATGCAATATTAGAGTAACACTCTAAAAATGTAGAATTTATAAAATAAAAGAAATTCTCATGTTGTTTAGAAGTGAGATTGCTACTCTTAGAAAAACCTATATATAAAGCATGGGATATGTTTTTAATTTATATTTTTTGCATACATTGGTATTAACAATGAATTAAATCCTTGTGAATATATAATAATTTTTATTCACATGAAAATTAGGCTAAATATAAAATTTTTATTTCTTTTTCTTCCACTTTTCTTTACTTTTTTTTTTATTGCTTATATTTATAATAAATAATACATATTCATTTTTTATTTTTTTTTTAAGAAAAAGGACCTGGTTGGACAAGCTGGATCCATCGATCCTAGAGGTGGGTAAGTTCCACAAGCAAACCCAGTAAGACTGGGTAAGGTTTGGTTTAAACCCCACTCTTGGAGATGTTTAATTGTGAGTTTCCACTTTTTATTTATTATATGGCATTTTCAATTTTTTTTAAATATTAGAGGTGACCTCATAAATATACAAATAATGTCTGACTACTAAGGCACTTGTTAAATTATCTATCAAATTAGACTTAGAATTTGTGTTCAGTACTTCTTGTATTGTGTATAGAACCCTTTAAATGCAATTAGAAGTCAAATTTTTAGTACCATATATGTTAAATATTAAAGATTATGTATAATATTAAGGGTTGATATCATGAACGGCACAAGAACTCTAACAAAATAAGCAATTTGGTATCTAAATTTTGAAATAAGTAAATTACAAAAAGGTGACCTGCATTTTAAGGTATTTACAAACAGGTGACTTGTGTTTTGTTTTTTTACAAACAGGTGACCTGTAATTTCATAATAAGTGTTAAATAATTATTGGACATATGTCACATTTTAATTGGTCTAAATAAATTAATTTGATAAAATAATTTAATTAAATTATTTCATTAAATTCAATGAATCATTATATAGTGATTGAAAATACAAAAAGAAAAAGAAAAATCAAAAGAAATTAAAAGACTCTTTCTTTCTTCACTAGGAACCCGCTTCTTCTTCACCAAGAATTAAATATATTTAAAAAGAAACAAAAAGGAAAAAAAATCATATCAACAATTATCAAAAATGCTCATGGTTGCGTGTAAAGACATGACATATCGAATTCAACAATTAAACATGACAAGTCCCCAACCATATAAAAATTGAGTATTATACGTACGGTTGTCCAAAAAAAAATTGTTTATGTTGAACATTGCTTGCCAGTTTTAAATACTGAAATTGCTTAGTTAGATTTTCGAATGACTGGATTTAGTTACAGAAAAATCAAACTTTATAAAAACATAGTAAAGGTCTCTACTCCTATCATAGTAGATCAACTTTCTAAGAAACAAAATATTATAAAATCATTTTATAATATACTTTCAAAGGTAGATCAACAATACAAACATATAGGCACCACCAAGCCCTTTTAAAAGAATATACAAATTCAAGAGATAAATCTAGCTGTTCAAAATAAAAAAATAAATACATATGAAATCTTGGATCGTAACCCACTTTGCTCATCCAACATCGCCTAAAACCCGAGCCAAGTGTCATCATCAACAACATTATCATTATCATTAACATCATTCAACAACAACAATAACATCATCGGCATCAACTTTATCGTCATCAACATCCACATCATGTCATCGTCATTAATCACCAATATCTGGAAAAAGAACAACCACAACAGAAATGAGTCAAAGCCTAGTACACAGTAACACAGACACACACAGAGTGACATACGAGCTTAACTAAATGCAATGGAGCAACAACAGGTTATTATCTTTACTTTAAGTTAAACAGATCAACACTGGAGCACTCACACTCCAAAGCAATCCTGGAAACGATTTACCATCCTTGACCCAACAATGCAGCAGTGGGGAAGCGTGCCGGTAGCCTCGGCAGGTAACTATCCAAAGGTAGTTACTTAAGGAGTTGATATAAGCAGCCCAAATACTTATACATTCGATATAATCGATAAGAAAAGAAGCCTCATCTAGGGTTCACAGCTGTTACATACACTCTACTCATCTCGGTTCATAACGTCATCTAGTTCAATTGTCCCCATAAAAAGCGAACCAGATCATATTACTTCTTTTAAACCTAAGTAGACATTACACCGATATCATTGGCCCATCGGCCACCCGCTGAGCCACTAACAAATGTCATTGCATCATGATGGGGGTGACCTAAGCACTTAAACTAGTATGTTTGCTTGGACAAGGTTTCCACTCCCCAAACCCGATTCAACGGCATACGTACAATCAACACTTATTATTTATTAAGCCGAGTTTAAGTTTTAGTCTATTTAAAATGCTTATCCTAACATCTAACATGCAAAGTTACCACATACCTTATATTTGTAATCCAAATAGGCTCAAAAGGTAAATAAAAAATAACTCAGAAGATAGATCAAATATTCATATCTGTACATTCACGAATTAAACTCATATAAGAAATTATATTAATTATCCATTTATCTCAAACTTTTATTAAAACCCTATTTGATTAGACACTAAATAGGAACCCCATTATGGCTATGAAGATCACTCCATCGAAATACAGACGGTTCTCCTTTGTCTATAAAAGTATTTCTTTTCACTTTGATTATACTCATTTTATTACAAAAGCATCATCACATCATTCATACTCAAAAACATTCATTTTCTAAGCAAACACAAATTTGAAACAACATATTCACCATATTATGTATGGTTTATTCAAACTCATTAACTTAAGCTAATTATTTATTCTCAACTCATTTTAACTTAATCCTAACCAAATTTATTAGAGTTAATCATTTAATCCAATTTGTAAGTTAAGATGATTAAATTTAATCAATCTAATCCATTTCAGCTTACTAAAGTCTATTTAATCAAGTTAGACTAAGATCGATTAACTAAGTTCGTTTTATATCTAAGATTTAAGTTAACTTGAGTCTATATTAACTTAATCTTAGCCAAGTTGGTTAAACTCAATCAATCTAATTCATTTTAGTTTATTCAAGTTCATTAAGCCAAGTTGAACTTAGATTATTAATTAAGTTCATTTTATATCTAATTCTATATTTAATCAAATCATTTATTAAATCTATAAATCCACTTAACGCATGCTTAATTATATTATCTAACTAACATAACATATCAACTATCATTAATCTATTTCATTTTAGCTCAAAAAGATTTATTTTATACTTTACTATATACACATAACTTATCAAACAAGTTTTTAACTTTGTTTGGAAAACATAGTAGGTGAAAAGAAATAAAATTTCGGTCTTTATACTTTTATAAGTTGCAAAAACTTAAAACATGAAAGCTATAGATGTTTTTTTAAGCTTTCCAAAACATTTTGAATCACCTCAATCCAAGTTCGGATGAAAAAGTTACGATTGGATTACAAAACAATGTTACACTGGAAATTTTTACCCGAGGAGATAATCCCTTTTGTCATGGTAGTGATCTGGCTTGTTTCATTTGAAAATTCTTGTTCCAAGGAGATCACGACCTATATCACGCCCCATGATGAACAAGGGATCCCAACTATGCATTTTCGTTATCTTTTTACCTTACTTTTGTCAACTTATAATATCATACTTTAATCAAAATATTATAAGCTAGTTTTCATACTTTAATACTTCTATACTCATTCAACAACATCAAACACCTCTAAACCATTCCATTAAACCCCATATCCACTATTCATCATCTCCACCAATAATGGATAAACCACATATATCTATCATTCATAAATTTTATCACAAACGCAACTTAAATCTAGTATCAACTCATCATATACACATGTAAACAATAATAAAAACAAAAGAAATAGAAAAACTTATATTTTTGGTACACATGTTGTAAACCCCCAAAGTTTTGTAATCGGTTTAACTTAAACCCTAATTGGAAAGTCAACCGGAAACCCTAAAGTCAACAAAACCCTAGTTAGACGTAATGATTTAAGCCCGGCAATCCCATATTAGCAACCCTAAGAAAGTAATTAAGAGATTAGTATGTAGAATAGTTCGTAATTATATAAGGAAGTTTAAAAAGATCAGATTAGTAAAACCGCAAATCGTTTTGAACCCGAACGGATACAGTTCTTAAAACTCATGTCCCGAGGCTCGGAATAGTAGAAATATTCCGGTATACCGTTGGACTCGTAAAAATATAAGATTTTTAAAAATATCAGTTTTATAATTTTTCAGTAAGTAAAAATATCATATATTGCAATTATACGCATATTTTCTTATTACTGGAACTTTATTGATCATATCTACTTTACATTACACTATTCATTACTATTCTACACTATTATTTTATCTCCACTTTTTCTAATACCTATTCTTACACCTATACACCTATTATATTTACTTTTTACCTTTTCTATAACTTTATTTCATATCTATCTTACTTTTTACTTTTTTTAATCAACAAAAATATAAAAAATAAAACTCATCTCCCCCTCTCTTTTGAATGGCCGGCGCACCATCTCTCTCTCTCTCTCCCACTCAAATTCTTTTAGTTTTCCTTTATTTAAATCACACAAAAATTCACTCCTCATTTCCTATAAATACCCTTCCTCCTCTTTCACTTCTTTCAAATAATTACTACCCACAAATTTACTACCAAATCTCTCCAAAATTTTCCTCTCAACACTCTCTCAAAATTCTCTCAAAAATACTCTCAAACCACCTTCTACATACACAAAACCCATTTCCACATAATACTTCAAAAACCCTCTTTAGGTAAACTTTTCTTTATAAATTCTTCTTCCCATGTCATGTAACTTTACATGACCATGTGTGAGTTTCCAAAAACTAAATGTTATGGAAGCTACACTATGTTCATGTATTGTTCTTGTTTATGAATCTCTATTTATATATTTATATTTTATTTTACCTTGTTCATATTATTGTTATATATCTAAGTGTTATTATCTATATATATATATAATATATAGTTATATCCTTTAGAGTATATAAGCTCACTTACAATTTATTTACTTTCATGCAAAGTAATTTATTTATTTATTTCTTCACAATTTATTTATTTCTTGTTGTTTTAAGATTAGTCTCTAGTCTTAGACTTGTCCTTATCAAGTCAAAATAATTTTCTTTCTTTTATTTTATTCTTTTTAGGACTAGTCTATTTATTAGTCCCAGGAGCCTTGAAGAAGCTAAGACTCCCAATACTTGACTTTATTTATTATTTATGTTATTTTTGCTTATTATTATTTCTCATAATCATGTCCATTAAGATTGTTGTTCAAATCTTTAAAGCTCCAATTATACTTTGACAAAAAGGGAATTTTATCACTTAAGAATGATTTTATATGAAATGTTGAATCCATGGTTTAAAAGTAAATTTATTCTTTTCCAAGATTTAGGAAAAACTCACTACAATTCTAAAAGATACTTTTGTTTTGGAAATTTTTTTCTTATTTCTATATTACTTTGTTTTCCTAACAGAAAATGACTTTTGATACCCAAATGTTTTCCATAAAAACATGACGTAAGGAAATCCCATAAAAAAAATAAAAAGGAATAAGAGTTTTCAAGCCAAAAGATTTTCAAATAAATGGTTCAAGAAAACAAATAGGAAAAATAACATTAATATTGAGAATTTAGAAAAGAAGAAATTTATTTTTATCAAAAAGTCATTTAGGAAAATAGTAAGATAAACATGAAGTAATTCTTTGAAAACAAAGGAATCAAAATATTCATTTTAAAAGGGTTTACAAAATGAATTTCTTGAAAACTATGATTTTCCACACTCTTAATTAATATTGTTTTACTCAAGAAATTTTGTTGGACAACAGACACTTGAGCATGGATGAAATATGAGCTATATATCTATGAAAAAGCAATTTCTCAAATATATAAATAACTAAGTATTTATCAAAGCAATTTTTGAATGGTTAATGTTTGAAACAAAACGCTTTTGGGTTGGGAAAATTAGTAGTGAATCTGATCACCACTGTCTCAGATCCTAAATAATCTAGTTTGATAAAAATAGTTTTAGAAATGGATAGATCTTTTCGAGTAGGTAGAAATCGGTATATTGTATGCGCAATTCTGTGTTAAAATAACCAAGTTATGGCTATTTTAAATTGGAATCCTCTCTTATACGAACTTTGACGTTCTTATGTCATAGTTTCGTCAAATCTCAAGAAAAGTAATCAAGAAATACTCATTTTGGGTATTTTCCTTCACTAGGTGATTCCGAGGAAGAATATCTATACTCCAAGGATTATTACGACTAAGTGGATTGCTTAAACGACTCATCCGCTTAGAAAGAAGTGTCGACTTGGCAACGTGAGTTTATTTTCTTAAAAAGGTTTTACTTGATTGTGTTTGTAATTTAGTCGCATTAGAATTAAGGAAAGATAAATTGATATGTATGTGAAAATTGTTGAAAGTACTATAAGAATATCGAGACAAGAATTGATTGTAAGCAATTGTTTGTTTTAGTATAGTATTTGATATGTATGAAATTTTATGGTCTCCTTAAAATTGTTAATAATGATGATATGATAATTTGAATAAATTGATTCATGCATACCACGATATGAGTCACATTGCATTGGGTTATTATCCTTGGGTGAGAAGGATGGTAGCTCGGTCGAAAGCAATACTTGGCGGTTATGATCGAAAGCGATTGCTTGACGACATGGAATTAAATGCTTGGCGAAAATCCGGAAGCATGGCTCAAATCGAGTAGACTTAATATGCTTGGCGGTATTGATCGAAAGCATAATTTTAACTAAAACTACTCGTTTTGAGGTTACGTATCACCAAACCCCGAATGGAGAGGGTAAATCCATTCAATATATAGTTCTCGGAAAACTATATGCCTTGTTTGCCCACGTGTATGTTGCATTACACTTGATTGCTTAAATAACTTGTTTGAGTTTCACTACACAAGAAGTTTACTTATGGAAATAATTCCCGCTAAGCCTATTAGCTTATACCCCTATAGATATCTTTTGCAGTTTACCTATTTGTCGTTGAGGCCACGTGGATCTTGCAGCTAGATATTTTCCTTTTGGTTAAGGAATCCTTTTAAATAAAGTTTAGTATTGGATAAGATGTAGACTTCATAGAAATATTCTTGTAATAGATTATAGTTAATTATGGTTAGGGAATGCCCTTAAGATTTATAAGACTATTGTTATGAATAAATGAATATTATGAATTCTCTTTTTTTAATTTGTTATTATATCTTCTTAAGCTTCATAATTTCGTGTATGGTCCTCTAAATTTGTAAGAGCACGCCTTACACTTAATATCGAAGCTTCTGGGAATGACTAAGGTTGTCATACTTAAGCTTTGATATTGAATGTGACGAACTGTTACGTCTAGGGTATCCCTTAGGGCATGACACATGCAATTTGATCTTCTTTATTGTTGTTAGGCTTCTCCCAACTTTGATTTCTCTCTCATATCTCATCTTCTAACTTTGATTTCTCTTTTTTCTCTTCTTGAATTTGAGATTTAAAGAGATAAATTTGAGAGAGACAAAGAAAAGGGAAAAAAAGAAGAAGAGGAATAAGACACGGGAAAGAGAGAAGGAGAAAAGAGAGAATAAGAATGAATGAAAAAAGCAAAAGAAAAAGAAGGTAGGGGAAAAAGAAGGATAAGGAAAGGAAAAGGATAAAATGATGATATTTTAAAATAAATGTATTGGGTTTAGAACTTTTAGATCAATATGTTTAGTTTTGGAAATATTTAGAAGATGATTTTAGAATCAATAGGTTAAAAATTAAGAACTTAAAATAATAACTTAATTTAGGAATTTAATTTAGATCAAAATGATATTTAATTTGAGATTGGGTTTAAGAATTAATATTTTTATACAAACAAATGAACTCAAATTTTATGAAAATTAAAGAATTGGAATTTAGGCTAAAGTTTAAAGGTTTAAGAATCCGCTAAACATTTAAACAACATGTTTAGGGTTTTAGGAATTGAAATCTCAAATTTCAAATTAATTAATTACTAATCTAATTATATCAACTTGTCTAATTACATCCTATAATTCATTTGACTTGCTTAATCTATTTAAACTCAATTTCTAACTTAGGTGAAGATTTGGGATATTTCATTCTTCCCCTCTTATAAGAATTCCGTCCTCAAAATTTACTTAAATATTTATTGATTGAAGAAATTTCATATCATCTTTAAACTTTATTATTGAAAAGCTTTTTAATCATTTTTCGGATTTGTTTTATCATTACATTTCCATTGCGCACTCTGATAATTTTTCCTTTGAGTTTTGTTGTTACATTTCGCTTCAAAAGAAGTTTTGAATTGTTTAGTAAACAATTATTGATTTCAAATTGACATATGTATTAAGCATATAGTTATTATATCTAATTGATGTCTCTAGTTATTTTTTATTTTGTGAAACATACGAAGATTTTTATCATTTTCTTGGGTCACAAATATTTGAGATTTCTTATCATTCTCATTTTCATGAAATGTATTGGAATTTGAGTTATTTGGTTTAATGTCTTTTCTTCATAAACATTTAGTTACTTATCATTTGTATTTGGATTTCAAAATTTGAAATCTTTCAAAACAACCAATATGTGCAATTTTAGTATATATAGAATAGTAGGAATTAGTTTAGCGATTTTAGCCTTTCACTTACTCGATTTAAAGAAGACTCAGACTCAACCAAAAATAACAAATGACTCTAACTCGACTCAAAAAGACACATGAAAACATGACACAAAAGACAAGACAAAACAAAACAACTCAACAAGCCAAGGTTATGAATTCGCTATTCCATCCGTATCTGAATATATATGACAACTAGCATATGAAATATACAGTGTTTATATTCTTTTAATCATCAAAGATATCACGTTTGATACTTATCTTGATTTGGTTGGAATCAAGATATTTCATTTTATTTTGGTCGTGTATATATGGAATTAATTTCATTTTGGATTTCATTCACCATATGGCATAATATGATGAATGTGATTTGCTATGTTGAGTTATGAGTTAAATTTCTCGTGATATTGCTATGGTTTGTTATGTTACTATCATCACATATATGAAAAATTATATTTGAACTTCATTCACTACATGATATGATATAGTGAATGCAATTTGAGATTTTTGTATTTTGAATTGCATTACTCGTAATATTGAGGATTTGCCATGATATTGATTTTTTATATTTTTTAGATCTCTCTTCAATTATTTTATTTAATCATTACGTTACTATGGACAACTTATCTTTTTGTTTTGAAAGAATTTTGAATTATTTGTTAGATATTCGATTTTGAATTCCATTTTGACAGCTCATTAGATTTTGGTAGGTAGATTATAGAATTAGTAGATTATGATAGGTTGAAGTTCACCTTATAATCTACTTGAAATTTTTGAATCATTCTTTTCATTTTGGACTTTGGTTATTCATTTGATTTTGATGTATATTTGTCACATATACACTTTGATATGTCAAGGTCAATTTAGAAGTTTTAAAAGACATGTTTTATGTCATGACGTACCACTTCAGGCTCACCGCACGATGAGGGGGCACTCCTAAGCCTTCTGGTTACCCTGGACAGGGATCATGATGACAGATACACTGGTCCCTTAGCGCATACTCAGGCACAACTAGGACACAAGAGATATTATTCTCCTAGGTAGAGTTGACAATAAACTGTAGCTTGCATGAGTCAAACCCTGCACCTAGGCTTTTTTTTTTTCCTTAAAGGTACATTTTTCACCAATTGAGTTGGGGCCAGTATACCTGGCATCAGAATCCCTGCCAAGAGTTACCAGAAGGCTTAGGGGTGCCCTCTCATCGTGCGGTGAGCTTGGAGTAGTAGGTTGTGATATAATGTAGCTCAATTGGTGAAAGTCATTCTCTTTGGGGGAAACAAAAGTTCTTGGTCCAGGGTTCAACTCCTGAAAATTGCATTTGGGGTCAATCTTGCCTTGGAGTAATAATATCACTTGTGTCCTGGTTGTGCCTGAGGATACGCTAGGGGACTAGTGCACATGGCATCATGATCCCTGCTTAGGGTGAACTGAGGGCCTAAGAGCGCTCCCCACTGTGATGTGCCTGGGGTGGTAGGTCATGACATTAGGGAATATATATATATATATATATATATATATATCCATCAATTAAGCACCCATTGTTCAGTGTTCTGCTGGTGTTGTCATCATTCATTATACTATATATCTAACAGGTAGTTAATTGTATGGTCGGATCTATTGAAGCTCATGGCATCATGGATGGTCTTATGGTTCTTGGGTGCTAGAGTTGTGTTCATGTATTTAATCTTGTGGTTGATTTTAGATCTGATTAATGTGTGCAATTGTTTCATAAAGGTGCTCAGCAACTAGATTTCAGTCATATGGATTCGCTAGTATTGCTAGTTGGTGGTGCAACTATACGATTAGATCTATCGCGACTTGTGAATCTATGGGTTTGTCTTAATGGTGGTGTGTTGATGGTTCAATGGACAGCACTTGGGTTCATGGGTTGTGTGAATTGCAAATCGTCATTGGTTTTGAGTTAACAAGTGTTTGTGGGTCATGATGATGGTTACAAAGTTTATGGATTTGTCAATGGTTGTTAGTTGTGGTGTTGTATGTTAAAAACTAGGTCAAATGCCAAGGAAGGAAGCCAACGTGGGGGTTCTCGATAAAGAAGAAAAAGAAGCTAACGTGGAGGATTCTTGGTTAAGAAGAAGGGGGATTCTTGTTGAAAAAGAAGAAGAAGAAGGAGTCTTGATTTCTTTTTGTTTTTCTTTTTTGTTTTCTGGTTTTTCTTTTTCCTTTTTATTTTTTCAATCACTTATATAATTATTCATTTAATTTAATTTAATGATCAAATTAATTTATTTAAACCAATTAAAATGCGACACATATCCAATAATTACATTAACAGTTATTGTTAAATTATAGGTCATCTATTTGTGAAAAAGCAAAACATGGATCACCTATTTGTAAATATCCTAAAACATATGTCACCTTTTTGTAATTACTCTTTTAAAATTGATACTAAAAGAACTTTACCTATATGCCAATAGTATTTCCGTCAAGTTCTTTCAGATACTAGATTGATCAATTTCAAATTTTGGCATTATCCCTAAAATTAATCAATTCAACTTTTAAGCAACAATGTGGATTCTATCAATTGTTACATCTCAATGCCATGGGTAAAAATTATTATATTGTCTTTTAAGTCATTAAAATAAAAAATAAAAATCCAACCATCAAATAGGTAAATTAGCACCAATATTCAAGGTCATGTTCAAATAAGACATCAGGATTGTGACAATTGATTGATTAAAAAAATTGGTTTAAGAAGGTGATAAATAAATATCAAAATGGGATTTTTATTTTCATCGCTTTATAACACGATTTCTTTTATTAACTATTTAAAATATTGATCATTTATCTTACCAGCGTTTGTATATAATATATATATATATATTTAAACCACTTGAAATATTGATGTCTTATTTGATTTTATATCGAAACTTTGGTGTCTTATAATTTATCTAATAATAATAGCCACTAAACCTTCTAACAACATTAAATTAATTTATATGATGTGCATCACCTATTAATATAGACTTACTTTTAAAGTCAACTCTTGGATAACTTATTAGATTATGTATAATGGTAAGAATTTTATTTAAAATTTATAGATATCATATTAATTATCTAAAGGATCTTTTTCATTAATGACCTCTTTATCCCAAGGTTCTTCACCTAATATCCATGGTATCTAAGTTTAAAAAAATTATCCTAGGTATCATTTTTTTTTTTTTTTTTGTCGTTACAATGGAAGAGGAGAAAATCGAACTTGAGACCTCTCATATGAGACACCAGAGGATATGCCACTAGACCACGAGGTCATTGGACCTTAAGTTTCATTTAATACCTTAAATGTTTTTCATTTATTTTCTTGTTTTATTCTCAAATTTATCAAAAGTCTTTTTAAAAAGTAAGTAACTTTTGAGGTTTTTGACAAAGGTCTCCAGGTTATGTAAAAACTCCACTCTAAAGGTAAGAGTTTTCTTTTTTTGGTTTTTTTACCATTACAATGTAAAAGGAGATTCGAACTTGGTACCTCTCACATGAGAGATAAAAAAATATCACTAGTGTACAATATTATTGGTTAAAGTTACTTTTAACATGAGGAATTTTGTTTAAACTTGGTTATTCATGCTTGTGAATATATTGGAAAAGGCAACGATTATCTGATGTCCGTCTTTAAAATCTTCACCACAATTATCGACCATGGGAATCCTTTGGCTTTTCCTTCCCCCTGGTGTCACGGGGGAAATCTTATTGATAACAACAGGTTGAATCTATTTAATTTTTATTATCCCCATTTCCTTTATTCTACGATTCAATGAATTATTAAATATTTACATAAGGAAAATGGGGTGGATCAATTTTCAATAACACCATCGCCACAACAACATAATACCATATTCGACATGCAACAACGTTCTTACGTAAAAAAATAACTAAACAAAATGAACCAAAAGCAATACAAACATAACACAATATTAGCCATATAGCCGTCATTGACAAATTGGACAATCGATTATCATACTGCGCTAAATAAAACTACAATACAACCTCGGCTAAATGCAAACCAGTTTGTTTTGTTATATTTATGTCGTTTTAACTTTATTGTTTTTATAGTTTTTAAATAGATTGTTTGTCAAAAATATATACTAATGAAAAACAGATATTTTTGCTCATAAACCAATCAACAGACCAAATACTGATATAAAACAAATATAATTCAAATATTAATACATATATAATACAAATATTAATGAAAAACAGACTATCTAAACAAATCCTAAAGTAAGAGTTCCTATTCTACATAGATTTTTAATCTATCTATTTTTAGTAGTACTCTTCATTAAAAATATATATAATAGATAAGAAATTATATGAGCATGTGAACCGCATGAGTCTCCCTACCTTTTCCCCAATCAAAGACAGGTTTTTAAGATGAAAGAGCCCATAAGATTCGAGCATTTTATCTCCCTAATTTTCGTTTTCAACAATTGATGTGTTATGATATTAAATCCACCGTAGATTGATCATGTAAAAATCATCTTTGAGATTAAGAGTAAAAATTATTAATTGTTGATTTGGCATGATAAAAAGATCTTGGGAGATTATAATTGAATTGAGCTAAATCTAACAATGAGCATGAGGTTATGTAAAGTCGGGAGTAGATTTGGGTGCAGGATGAATGCTAAATGCATAATCCTAATATAAATGGGTCTTAACTAGTAAAAAGGAAAAAGTGAAACATTGATGGAATAACCAACATAAAGGCGTCAATGACTTTATAGCCTAGAGGCATTCAGTTCATATCCTCATTCTTAAAGTACTGAGTTTGATTTTTTGTATTAGCGCATTTTGATGGCCGTATGTGCACTAGTAGAAATGTAGGTAGGGGAGGCGAAAATTAAGAGGCGAATTTCGCCTCTTAAGTATCTGAGGCGAAATTCGCCTCACTTAAACAAAAGGCGAATTTCGCCTCATCCTAGTCAGCTGATGAGGCGAAATTCGCCGCTGACTAGGACGATGAGGCGAAATTCGCCTCAGTAGCCTAGTCAGCGGCGAATTTCGCCTCATCAGCTGACTAGGATGAGGCGAAATTCGCCTCATACTCACAAGGATGAGGCGAAATTCGCCTCATACTCACAAGGATGAGGCGAAATTCGCCTCTGTTTTATGAGGTGAAATTCGCCTCATCTTCGCCCTAATATACCCTCCGCCCCTGCACTCCCACCTCTCACATTCTCTCTCTCGCACATCACACACACACACCCTCGCTCCAGCGCGCACACACACTCACTCACTCACGGACACACTCACTTGCCCACACACACACACACTAGCTCACTGACGTGCACACCCACCCACACAGCACACATACACTCACGCACACACATCAGGAAAAAAAAAATATTTTCGATTACGTAAATTTAATTATACGGTAAGTTTTTATTTTTATTTAATTCTTGTAGTATTTTATTTTATAGTAAAATATATTTTTGATTGATATTTTAATTTTAATGCAGGTATCTGATAATTTGGGTGGATTTGATCGGATATTTATTGTACTACAATTACTACAAGGTTAGTTCAATTTGTTATGAAATTTTTAATTCATTTATTTAAATAGTAGTAGTAATATATTTATGTAGTAATATGTATTTAATTTTTAGTTGTATATTAGTGTGTAGTTGAAAAAATTATAGATTTTTAGGATATGTGATTACATGTTATTATTCAATCTATGTTTATTATGTTTAATATCATGTCACATAGATTAAATATAAATACTGAGATGTTAATTTTTCATGTATATTGATTAATGAATGTTCAATATATAGTTATGTATTTATTGTTAGAAATTGAAAAAACTATGTATGTACTTAGGATCAAGTATTTATATATTATTCAAAGCTTGTTTTATATGTTTAGATTAATAAGACATAAAATAAGTGTAAGTATTGAAATAATACTACTTATATATGTAGTATTTCCTGTATATTATATGTATACTTATATATTTATTATAAGTAAGGTAAAGATATTATATGTATTTAGGATTTAGTGATGGCATATAATTGTCTAATATATGTTATTGTGTTTTCTTTTATGATACGTAGTGTAAATACAATTATTTAAATATTATTAATTGTATGTGAACAAAAATCATATATAGTTACAATATAACAATTGTATATTAATGTTTAATACATACGTAATATGTTTAACTTCATAAATGTATGTATGTATGTGTACAGTAGTAAATGCTCCTATTTATAGGCTTATAAATTAATTTATGTTAAATTTGTAGTAATGTATTTCTTCTTAGAGATTCAATAAAACTATACATATTATCTGTAATTGCATGACACATATAGGGTTAAATAATAAGTAAGTTAAACATATGGTGTTTCAATATTAGATGCTTGCATAGTTATAGGAGAGTTATCCGATGTGACTTAAATGTGGTAATTAATTAAGTGTCAATTTAGGATGTCTGAACGAAGTTGGCATATGACACGTGATTTGAACGACGCAATATAGAAATGGGGTTAGAGAGTTTTTAGAAGCTGCTGTAAACCATAAGCGGGCAGATGGACTGATTAGATGCCCTTGTAGAGATTGCCTCAATGGTTCATGGCAATCTATTCAGATTATTGAGTATCACCTCCTCAGAAGGGGAATGGCTTGGACCTACTCCCCTTGGATTTATCATGGTGAGGATGTAGATGAATTCGAGGTACATGATAATGTTGTTATGGATGAAGGGAGCAATCCACTTGAAGACACGCACTTTGAAGATGAGGCAGATCAAAAACTTTTGGAAGATATTGCTGTTAATATAAGTGACGGCGATGGCGATGATACTGACAGCGAAGATGAAAGTAGTGGGTTTAATGGAGATGGGTGGACTGGAATGTTTGAAAAAGCAAAGAGTCCAGTGTATCCGGGATGTACAAAGTTTTCATTATTATCAGCAGTAGTGCAAATGATAAATCTAAAGATTGATGGTAAGCAGTCTGTGAAGTCATTTAACAATTGGCTTGACTTAATAAAAAGTTTGTTACCTGCCGACAATTTGTTACCTACATCATATTACGAAGCACGGAAGTTTTTGAAGCAGTTAGGCATGGATGCAAACATGATTCATGCTTGTAAAAATGATTGCGTTTTGTTTCGAAAAGAATTCAAAAATCTTGATACATGCCCAGTGTGTGGGGAAGGAAGATGGAAGCTTCATACAAGAAAACAAAAAACAGTACCGGTTAAGGTGTTGCGACATTTCCCACTAGTTCCAAGATTACAAAGGCTATTTATGTGTCGGAAGACGGCTCCAGAGATGAGATGGCACAAGGAAAAGTATATATCGTAGATGGTGTGTTGAGGCATCCGGTGGATTCCGAACAGTGGAAGGGATTGGATAACAAATATCCTTTGTTCGCATCGGACCCCCGAAGTGTACGATTAGGACTTGCCACTGATGGGTTTAATCCATATGCAAACATGAGCACGACATACAGTGTGTGGCCAGTTATTATGTTTGTATACAATGTTCCACCATGGAGATGTATGAAGGAGCCATATATGATGATGTCTCTTTTAATACCGGGGCCGAAATCACCAGGTAAAGATATTGATGTGTACTTACAACCATTGATAGATGAGCTACAAGAACTTTGGACAAGTGGGGTCAAAACACTAGATGTGGTCGAAGGACGGGTATTTCGACTGCATGCTGCGTTATTATGGACTATTAACGATTTCCCGGCATATGGTGACATTTCAGGGTGGACGACGAAGGGTTATAAAGCATGTCCAATATGTAACATTGACTGCACAAGTGGCCATTCAAATAGTAAGTTCCACTATATGGGCCATAGACGGTTTTTGCCTTTGAGACATAGGTGGCGCCATGACAGGGTAAGTTTTGACGGCACCACGGAAACACGGGCACGACCAAGGGATTTCTCTGGTTCAGACATCATCGATCAATTGAGTCGATACGAGCATGTCATTTTGGAAAATTGCAACAGCGCCTATGCCGTCGGAGGAATGAAGACGGGACAAATTGGTGTAAGAAGAGTTTGCTATTCCGATTGCCATATTGGAGTGAATTGCACATACGACATAATCTTGACGTGATGCATATCGAAAAGAATATATGCGATAACCTAGTGGGAACTATTTTTGGTCTTAAGGGCAAGTCAAAAGACACGAGAAGGCAAGACTCACACTCCAAGAAATGGGTATTCGTTCCGAGCTACACCTGCAGCAACGTGGTGGACGCATTTTCAAACCACCAGCTGCATATACACTATCGACTAGGCAAATGAGAGAGGTATGTAATTCAATAGGGATGTGAAGATGCCTAATGGATATGCTATCATCTTGCTTAGGCGCTGATGAAGTTAGTTTGAGAGGTCTTAAGAGTCACGATTGTCATGTCTTGCTGCAACGTATTCTCCCGGTTGTCATTCGTGGGGTCTTGGATAATCGCATTTATGATGTTGTATGTGATGTATGTCGTTTTTTCAGGGAATTGACTGCTAAAGAACTCCGTGTAAATTTGTTGGAGTCTTTGGAAAAAACAATAATCCTAACTCTTTGCAAGTTAGAGATGATATTTCCTCCTGTTTTTTGATATTATGATACATTTAGCCGTCCACCTTCCACATGAAGCACGCATATGTGGTCCGGTCCAGTACCGGTGGATGTATCCTGTTGAGAGGTACATGGGAGTTTTAAAAGCAGATTTGCGGAATAGGGCAAGACCGGAAGGTTCAATTACTGAGTCGTATGTTGTGCGGGAGAGCACTCAATTTTGCTCACTATATTTTGATAACATGGACTCAAGAATAAATAGCCCCACCGACAGTGGGACGAACCGCTGGATGAATGTCCATCATCATCGTTTCGAGTATTCACACAGCCCATACGTTCAATAGGTGCATGCACTATAACAGGCTCGGATGCAGAACTCAACAGGTTGCATTGGACAGTATTGAACAATTGCGAGGAAGTGCAACCCTTTATAAGGTATATCATGTCTTTTCATTCATTTATGACCTGATAACAAGATATGTTCCCAAGAATGAAGATCCGCTTCTAACGAAATATCTTACAGGGAGTTCGAGGCCGAACTAACTGCACGTGGAGCATGCAATGTGGGAGGAATAGTATGTAAACATTTTGCCGAGTGGTTTAGAAATAAGGTTAAAACTTGTTGAAGCCTTCAATTCCATTAATTTATCAATATCTTCACATGTAACTTTAATTGTTTACATGGTATGTAGACTATGGAGCAAACGGCTGTCCATGGACATCAGATGCCAGAAGATCTTGAAGCGTTAGCTTGGGGCCCTGAAATTCATCGATATAGCTTCAATGCTTGTATCGTGAATGGTATCCGATACAACACAGAGGCCAAGGAGGTTGGCCTAAGATCACAGAATAGCGGTGTATATGTCATCGGTGCGGATGGAGGGCAACAACTTACATTTTACGGCGTTCTCACCGAAGTTATACAACTAAATTATGTGGGGTCGAAGAAAGTGTTTTTATTCAAATGCAGGTGGTTTGATACGGAGAAGGATAAACCGGAAATTATCGACGGAGACCTCATCTCCATCAACACCGCAAGGTCATGGTACGATAACGACCCGTACATCCTTGCCGACCAAGCACAACAAGTATTTTACCTAAAGGACCCAAGCAAGCGATACGGCAATTGGAAGATTGTCCAGAAAGTTGTACACCGTCATATGTTCACACGTGCTCTCTTCCAAACTGAGAGTATAGACGATGTTGAATCGATCGAGCCACCTCCAATAGAGGAGGCAATGCAACAGACAGTGCAAAGGCCATGGACAATTCAATCAATCGCATATTTGTCGATCTAGGAAACCTTACACGCTTACCCGACCCGAGTGCGGGATGCAGTAGCATAGGCGATTACGATTTGGACGAATAGATTGTACGGATACGTTTATTTAATTATTATCTATCAAATGTACTTTGTTTGCGTAATGATCTCCACGAAATGTTTAAGTAACCGGTGTTATTTTTTAACTTGCAGGATGAGTAGCTCCGATTTCATGGATCAGCTTTTGGACGACTCTGCGGCACATCCGGAGCAGTACACTGGTGGGATTTAAAGCTTCATTTGTAAAGGTTTTATCTGTCATAGCAATATTATATCTACTTCGGACTCATGCGTTTCATTTTGTTATTTTGTTATACAGGAGGATCGTTTACTGCCTTACTTACTGATCGGCAGGTCCGACATCCCGATGACCAGTCGGGGCAGGCGGCTGACCACAGCAGGCATGGGTAAATGAGCTCGGGATAGGGGAAGAGGTGTTATACGACCTCCCGGATGATATGCCTGCTCAGGTGAACCCAGATGACCCACAGGCCGCAGCAGTGGAGCAGGAGGAGGCCGCTGTGGCAGCTCAGCATGAGGAGGCAAACATCATGGTGACAGACAGGCGCCGGGGTATGTATAGAGGTTACCGGGCGGAGGAGGAGTATAGGCGGACAGGCCGTAGACCGACTATCACTATGCCTGATGGGTTTATGGGTCTCATATGCTCATCTCCGGGGATGGTTAGGTTGGAGTTCTTACTCCATCACAGAGCGTCGACGAAGTTGTTTGTCCCTGGTGGTCGAGGAAAGGCATGGTCAGCATTTCCCGAGGCATATCGACATGGCATCATCCGCCGTGTAATGGTAAGTTAATTTTAAATCTAAAGATATACGAAAAACCAATTTTTGGCTCCTGATACCTTCCTTTAACACTAATTTTTTTTTTCAAACTTGCAGAACAAGTTCGAACTACCTGAAAATTGGGGGAATTCATAAATGGTGGGTGGCACTGGACTTTCTAGCAAGCAAGTCGTATAGTCAGCTTCGATACAGGCTTAAGCGTTATGTCATAGCCAAGGGTGGAGGCGATGCAGCTGCTAGTAAGCCACCACCGGGTTTCGAGCACAGGATAGATGAATGGAGGGCATTCGTCCACTTCCTTGAGACAGATCAAGATTATAAGGTACGCTTCTCCATGTGGTAAATTACATATGCATAAGATATAGTTCACTTGTTCACTTCTTCAAGAAACGTGTAGTTGCGATCCACGGTGAATGCGGAGAACAGGAAGAAGCAACTGTCAGTTCATACAGGTGGTACAAAGTCCATGCTCCAGCATGCACTCACAAATGTAGGTATTCCAATCACAATAAATGTGGGTTTATATGCTATGTTCTTGTACTGACTTTTTTTAATAATGTATTACAGGATCTCACGCCGATACAAAACTACCGACATACCCACCTAAGGAGACAGAAAGGGCAGTTAACGGATCGATGGGAGTCGGAGGTCTCCATGCAGAATTATGTTAGTATTTTCGATTCTTATTTTTTTTTTTGGTAGTAGTAGTTCATATCCATCTGTTTGTACGATTATATTCACCTTGTGCTCATGTTGTTTCAATTAGGAACGAATGGTGGAAAAAAGGAAGCATGAGGATGATATTGCTGCTGCGTCAGGTCAGCGACCTAAGGAGGATAAGGTCATTATGGAGGAGGTTTTGGGCCACCGATCTGCCTACCGACGTGGCTTCGGTTACGGCATGCCGATAGATCAACATAGGGTTGATTACTATGAGCAGCCACGGGAGGAGAATTTGGTCCACTCTGAGTATGATAGGACCAGCCAGGAGGCCAAGATTGAGAAGATGCAAGAGAAGATTGATTTGCTGATGAACTACGTCCGTCCCCCTACTACATCTTCCTCCGGGCAGTACCCTCCATACCAGCACGCAGCACCACAGATGGGGACTTCCACTTATGGCCCTGATCCTAGTCAGCCTGGCTTTACGCCATTCACACCAGTCCCACCTCCTCCGTATCCTTACCATGGGTTTTATGGGATGCCGAGCCATCCATCCATGTTCACGCATCCTCCACACGATCCAGCACATGAGTCACCAGGCAGCTCCGCACAGCAGAGAGGACCACATCCTCAGGGGTTCATCCCATGGGCAGGGGGTCCCGGTTTTTCACAGTTTGCGTCACAGCCGTCCGCGTTTGGATCGTACGCTTTTCCTGGGGCTCCTTCGTCTTCACATCCTCCTGCCTCTCAGCAGCCTCCACATACTCCGACTCAGCCGGCAGCTGTTCAGTCGACACCGGCTTCGACTCCCCCCCATACAGTATCACAGAGGACATCCGTGAGAGGATCTGGTCGTGCTCGACTCCGACAGGAGCAGCGACAGTAGCTGCTACGTTTTTTTCATTTCCTCATCGTTTTTTATTATTCAGGACATGATGTTCACGTTTTATTGCATTACTTGTTTCGCACCTTATTTGTCATGCTATTGATTATGATTACCGTCATATTTTGTCCCTTAGTACTGTAATTTATTACGACGAGTACCATGCACAGCTAATTTATATATGAAACCATTCAACAAACCCGCAGTATATCTCTATTCACCATGATCAAACATATATTAAATAAATTGGAAAGGACAAATTTATTATTTAATGTGTTACACACTGAACGAAATTTTCATAAAAATTACTGGAAAATAAACACAAATTACTAAACAGGGCAATGGTAATTACTTTTAGCTAATTCAAGCTCATTTCGTCTATTTGGTTACGTAACTATACATTACAATTTAACGTTTTCAGATTGGAAAAATGAAGGAATGGTTAACTATAAGTATTTGAAACATTATATTGCTCATATGATTGAAAGATCATCCTAATTCATTCATCTAAGTTAATTACTTTTAGCTAATTCAAGCTCACTTAGTCAAGTTGAACTTAGATTCACTACAAATTCATTATACATGTAGGATTTATGTTAACTTGAACTTACCTTAACTTAAACTAAGTCAAAGATGGTTAACTTAACCTTAATCATTTAATTCAAAATATAAGTCAAAGATGGTTAAACTAACTCAATCTAATTCATTTTAACTCATTGAAGTCTATTTAATCAAGTTGAACCTCGGTTTGTTAACTAAATTCATTTTTTAATTAACTTTTACATTTAATCTAATTATTTGTTAAATCTATAAATGTACTGAACTCATGTTTAATTACATGAACCAGTCAACATAACACATCAAACATCACTTATCCATCTCATTATAGCTAAAAGTTATCCAATTTGTAAGCAAAAAACACATAAAACATATAAAAACAAGTTGTTAACTTTGCATGGAAAATGTATCAGTTGAAAAGAAATGAAATTTAAGCACTGTTAATTTTAGCATTTGCAAAAGCTCAATACATGAAAGTTGTATATCTCTTTCATATCTTTCCATCGTAACTTCAATCGCCTCAATCAGAGATCAGATTAAAAAATTATGGCCAAAATACGAAGAGGCTGAGAAACTGGGATTTAATTTAGGAATTGAAGATCTTAAAATACGATAGGTTATAAATTAACATCTTAAAAGAAGGACTTAATTTAGGAATTTAATTTGAATACAAACATATTTAATGTGAGTTCGGGTTTAAGAACCAATATTTTCATTCAAACAAATGAACTCAAATTTTAGTAAGATTTCGGAATTAGTGTTTAGGTTAATAATCAAGAGTTAATGAATCCTCTAAACTATTTTAGCGGATTTTTAGAGATTATATCCTATAATTCATTTTATTCATTTAGTCTATCTAAACTCAATTTATAATCTAGGTGAACATTTGGGGTATTTCAGTAACAACACCAACGTAGATAATTTCCTCAACAAACTAGCTTCCTAAAATCTACTTTTATCAAGATCTTATTTACATATTAAATATCAAGTAATCTATAAGACTATAAATCACAGATTTTAATTGTAAAAATTTATGTTCGTACGAACAATTTCATAATGAATACGATAAATATATTATTATCACAATCCATATGAAATAATTAACGGTATTGTAATTAATATATGTTAATTTTATATTTTTGTACAAAGTCGAAATCTTCTTTTATATGTTTAATATTATTAAAAATATTCTCAATATACAAAATGTCGAACAAATAAATATCTTTATAAAAATAAATATCCAACTGAATAAGATTAATTTTTAATCTCATGTACTAGTAAATCAATTGATTAACAAATAAATATTTTTATAATTATTATTAAATCTATGAAAATACTTCTTTATAATTATAACTCTCAGTCTTATCTACTAGTAAATAAATTGATTAGTAATATATTTTATAAAATAATTAATATATATAAATATTTTTGTAATTAATTTTTAATGAATAAGAGTACATTACCTATTTGAATAAGTTTTACCTTTAATCTTATCTGCTAATAAATATATGGATTAATAAATATATATTTTTATTATTAAATATTTAATCTATATAAATAATTTTGGTATTTAATTTTTAATAAATAAAAGTATACCACCCTATTGAATAAGATTTTTTTAATCTTATCTACTACTGAATAAATTGATTAATTAATATATAATTTAAATATGAAATATTTAATCTATATAAATATTAAATGTATGTACATATTATTTATAATTAACTTTTAATAAATAAAAGTACATTACCCAATGAATAACAACAACCTTAATTCTTGTTTACTATAAGTAAATTCATTAATAAATATATTTTTTTTATAATAAATATTTAATCTTTATGAATATTTTTTTATTTAAATATTCATAAATATAAGTACATTACTCAATTGAATAAGATTTATTTTTAATCTTATATATTAGTAAATAAATTGATTAATAAATACGTAATTTCAATATATTAAATATTTAATTTATATAAATATTTTTTATGATTCATTTTTAATCAAAATAAGCACATGACACAATTGAATAAGATTAATTTTTAATCTTATTTACTAATAAATAAATTGATTAATAAAAATATAACTTTAATAATTAATATTCAATCTATATATAATATTTTATAATTAACTTTTTAATAAATAAAAGTACATCACTTAATTAAATAAGATTAATTTTTAATCTTATTTAATAATAAATATGTTGATAAATAAATAAATATTTTCAATAATAAATTTTTTAAAAATTATACAAAATTTTGGGTAAAAATTTTTAGCGGGACGACGGGGAGAAGAAAGCGGGGGCGGGAAATTGGAATTTATTATTATGAGGCGAAATTCCCCTCATTTTATCATATGAGGCGAATTTCGCCTCACTGTCTAACTTATGAGGCGAAATTCCCC
Organism: Combretum micranthum; assembly: GCA_024138025.1. Taxonomy (NCBI): domain Eukaryota; kingdom Viridiplantae; phylum Streptophyta; class Magnoliopsida; order Myrtales; family Combretaceae; genus Combretum; species Combretum micranthum. The sequence continues at coordinate 271,890 of JAMXBD010000015.1, read as the reverse complement.
TCAGATTTCAACATATGAGGCGAATTTCGCCTCATCAGCCCAGTCACCACCCCTATAAATACACCCACTTCTCTCCTCTGCTCGCACAATTTCCCTCACAAATTTTTCTCCTCTCTCTCTCGAACGCTGCTCTCTCCACGGTTAATCCTCTATTTTTATTTCATTTATTTAGTTTTTATATTTATTTTTTATTTATAATTATTTATTTGAATTTATTTTTGCAGGATTTTACCATTTCTCATTACAAGTTCAACAATATTAAAATCAAATATAATATAAGGTATAATATTTTTATTTATATTTACAAAGTTTTTGTAATTTTTTCAAATTTTAGATATATTCTACTTTTTATTTTTTAACATTTATGTCAATATAAATATATTTTAATATCATAATACTCTTATTATTTCAAATGTTTAGAATAACAAACTTACATACAATATTTTAAGTAAAATATAAATATATTTGTAATATTAATTATACGTTTTTTTTAAATTATTGCAATAGGTGTTGTATTTTTTATTAATTCTGCAAAAATATATAAATTAATAAATTTTAAGGCAAATATTAATAGTAATAAATTCGTAATATTAATTATATAATTTTTATAATATGTGTTGCATTTTTTAAAATTTTGAATAATATATTAATAATTAAATTAATAATAATTTAAATTCTCAAATAATATGTTACTAATTATAAATCGGGGGATTGTTTGGTAGATGAGGCGAAATTCGCCTCCCTCTTTCTATATGAGGCGAATTTCGCCTCATGCCACGTAGGCTAGTGAGGCGAATTTCGCCTCACTAGCCGACGTGGCGCTCAGAATTTAATGAGGCGAAATTCGCCTCATATAGCATTAATGAGGCGAATTTCGCCTCACGCCACGTCGGCTAGTGAGGCGAGTTTCGCCTCACTAGCCCAGGTGGCACCCCATCCCACGATGAGGCGAATTTCGCCTCACCTTTTAAAAAGTGAGGCGACTTTCGCCTCTATTTCCCTAAGGTGGCCGACCTTCTCAGGCGAAATTTTGAGGCGAATATTTCGCCTCAATAGCATTACTGAGGCGAAATTCTAAGCTACTGAGGCGAAAAATTTCGCCTCTTAATGTCATTTTTTTTACTAGTGGTGGTCGTATTGTAATAACTCTTGTGGCCTAAGTGATTGTATCACACTTATATAAAAACTAATGGATTATAAAAGAAATAAGTGTAAAAAATTTTAAAAGATTGATTATGTCTAAAAAAGATATGGACTATTCATGGATGTAAAGGTACTAGTCCCGTTATAATTGCCGTTTGATCATAGAATTTTGCTAATATGAAGATAACTCGAGTATAAAGTTGTTGGTGTCTCCTTTGATTTTTTTTTTTTTTCTTTGCCATATTGTATATAGAAAGTTGTTCAATCGCTTAAATTACAAGAAATCTGGACTGATTTGATCGGACTCATTATTGTGTTCGTGTAATTGGTTCCATGGACTAGACTTAACAGAGAAATATAACGGAAATAATGTTTGAATCAACTTCGTAAATTTTGGAAGAAGTTTCGGAATAAACTATGCCTTCGGAAATGTCAATGACTGAATTAAAAAATCTTAGTGAGGTTGCTGGTTTGGCCTTACTGCCTTAGTCTTTCTTTGATTAAACAAAATGCTTGGTCATCTATTCGTTTTGAATCTGATTGCTTTCAAGTTGTCCGAGCTTTTAATGGCAACCTCATGGGCTTCATTCCAACTCATTTGGAAATCCTTCCCGAATATATCTGCCATTGCTGATGTGGAAGAACAAACATGAGAAATGTTTTTGATTGTAGAGATGAAGGAGGACATTTACCAGCACATCCTTGAGTGGACATAACTAGAAAATGAGATGGTATACATATGATCGTAGAGAATGCTTCCTACGACAAGGTTTTTTTTTTTAAACAAAGAAAGGATGTGAGAAAGCTTGCTAAAGACAAAGACATTACAGCCCTTCCTATTCTGTCCCATAGGGAAATTTATTCTGGAGTTTGACTTTGAGTTGAGTAGCTAGAGATTATACATACCGAAATTCTTAGCTCAAGTGGCTTTTTTTTTCTTTTTCTTACGATGATCTGTGTAGAAGTCAATATGTTTCAAGTAATATATTTTGTTTTAGATATAGTATATTTTTGTTTTAAGCGTAAAATATCTCAGCGAGTATATTTTGTTGAAAGTCGGTATATTTGTTTTAGTCACTTTCTAGTGAAAAAATGTGCTAGATCAAAGTGCTAGGTGTGTGCTAGGTAAATTTATTTTGTAATAGGTATAACTTGACCCAAGAGTAACCCATTATACATATATAACCATGACAAGTTGACAACCTTGTACTAGTGTGTACTTTTGTTTTCCTCTATCAGGAAGAAAACTTTCTATGGAACATTTTTTATTTTTCATATATTACCCCATAATTTGAAATATTTTATGACGTGGACATTGAAATGAAGGTAATAAGCTTATCTTTTATCTTTATTTTTCTCTCATTATTATTCAACTTGATGTGGATCACAATTTCAACAACTTAGGATTTAATGAAAGACGGGATAGTTTTTTCTTTTTATTTTATTTTATTGTCATGTGCATGTGAAGCATCTTATTAAGGGACACTATTCATGTTTCCATTACAACTTATGAAGTTATTGATGAAATTTTATAGTTTGTGAAATATATTGACATCACAAAGTTGCCACGACCTTTTCATTTTTGTTACCTTATTGTTTTTTGAGTAAATGATAATAAAAGGTATCAATACTTTCAGAAAAATGTGTGAAACGAGGTATTCATCATAAATCGTTGATAAAAATTGTGAAAAATCAATTAAAAAAGACTATCCAAAAGGTATTAGCAATTTGAAACTTAGCACATTGTTTGACTTAGTTTGTAAAATGTTAATTCATATTTTAATCACTCGAAACATTAATATTTTAAATAAACTTATTATAAATATTGATATCTTCTAATGCAATGGTATAATTTATCATTTATATTATTTTCTAATTATTTTATGTAATCTAAAGTAATGATGGTACTACTAGATTAGTTATTTCCAACATTGTATTTCTTAATAAATTAAGTAATGCTTCCATTTATGTGCTTTCTCCATATAAATGAAGAAACTGTGTGATATTATACTTAAATCAGAGAATATTAGAGAATCAATTGCCATTCTGCATTGATTTACGAACCTTTCCATATGACAAAATGAAATTGCGAAATTAAGTGATAGTTTAAAAAATAAATAAGTAAATAAAAGTGTAAATGTCAGTTCCGTAGATCCAAAAACTACGATATAGGCCCATTAAAAAACTGCCGTGGTCCATCAATCGGCATCGAACCAACCCTGGACAAGTCGAGCAATGTTCTAAGATGAGGAGCCTAACAACCCACGGTTTCCAGCCAAGTTAAGTCTGGTCAGGACCCTATGCCAGTTAGCAAAATAGACTTTAGATGCTCTGATCTAGCCTATATGTGATGCAAAATAAAAGCATTTAATTCCATCCAAGATCAGGTGAGCATTTACAAGATAAAAACATATAAAACCCTATCTATGTTCGATTTGGTATTTCAATTTCTAAAAGTCGGAATAGAATCTATCCTGTAACATACAATTGTCATGAAGCTTTTGTTCTATATGACTAACAAGGTGCCTAAGGAGCTTATTAAATTTATTATTATATTTTATAATATAAAAATTTTTAGGTAAATTACCTAACGACCTTCAATTTTCCAACACAATTGAACTAGTACAACGTTTTGACTTGGTAATCCCCAATTGTTTAGTTACATATATTTAGATTATGTATTTCTCTTGAACTTGATAGCATAACTCTTAATGATTTGTGATGGAATGCTATCACAAGATTGTAACATATCATAATAGTAATTTGAGAAGAAAACTAAAGGTTTAAAAGGAATAAATGATTTGATATGGTTTAGGGTAATTGCTTTATGCAATAAGCAATTAGATGTGGGCATTGCGTATGTGTTAAGTTAACGATATATGTGCTATGTGTAATATCATTAATTCATATTTTTCATAGGGTAGGTATAAGAGTCTCTAAAACCTATGCATTGCATACCTTAAAGTGCATTATATACCTTAAAGTACAAGATCCAAGATAACTATAGCTATTGATATATTGTGTCTTAGGTCCTACCCAATAGGAATAGGTTCAAGACAATTGAAATGACAACCTACATTGTCACCTTTAACTTGTCGTGTGCATTAATGTAAAGATAGATCATCACCTGAAATGTTAAAATCCTAACATGTAACCAATGCATCACATATATACATTCATATGCACACACATACATATACCAAACCCCTTACAGACCCAAATAAAAGCATTAAGTGCAATAGACAAAATTCATTAGATTTATAACTAAAGTGAAACATAAAACAATATTTTGAAATCCTAAAATTTAGAAGATTTTAATCGCATACAATTAAACCTAATGACACTAGTATTTTAATAATTGCAAGCAATGATGGTAATCCATAGCCCTAATAATATATAAGAAAGTCTCACCATGAGTTTAGCTAGCTCCTTGCGTCAAAACCTCAACCCCAGGTGGTGCCCACATCTTGCTATCGGGGGCATAATCCATGTACAACACTCAAACCAAAATCTAAAGTACTATTTTTTTTTCTTCATTAAAACTTCTTCCTTATCATTAACCCAAACTAGCTACAATTCCCTCATGTCAACTACTTGTCGAGCCACATAAACATGGCCTAAGTGACTAATTACTGTATTATTCCAATCTTAAGAGACCTAGCACCATTGTCACCAATAGATCTCGATATGGCCTAACATAAGCTATCACATGTGTTTATTACAAGCATATGCATCACAGTCTTAACAACTATGGAAATTACAATAAACAACTAAATTCCATATAGTATATTAATACTTAAGCAACTCATTAAAATCCAAAATCATAGGTCTTGATATTTATTTTCTATATCTTCTAGTCACTTTCAAGTTCATAAAAGGCAACTGAAAAGGTATTATGGTTGTCCTCAATGGAGCTAGTGATTGATGTTAGATTTCGGAGGGATGTTAGTCAACCTCAATGAGGGGATTTGTTTGTCGTGGCCATGGGGTGAACAAACACCTAACTGTTCATACGATGCAAAATATTCTTTCACTATACTTCTTCTTTAATGATTTATTTTACAATCTTTTCATGATTCATTTCATGAATCTTGCTGTAACTAGTAGAGCTGGGCATATGGGCCAAAGCCCGCGGGCCGGCCCGTTGACCCACTTAAAAAAGTGGGCTGCGGCCAAAAAAATTTAGCCCATTTAAAAACGGGCCAAAATTACCAGGCCCGTTAGCCCGCGGGCCAAGAGTTAAAACTTAAAAAAAAAAAATTAATGTTCAGTCAGAACTCAGAACTCAGAAACCCTAAAGGCTAAAGCTAAACGGTTTCTTAGAAAATAGTCCATTGCATCCTATTTGTCCGTCTCTCTCTCTCTCTCACCTAACCATTTAAGAGTACTAAATTGCTTAGGGATCCTGTTGTACTACGGTATCATTTCTTCGTGTTCATGATTGGGTATGGAATCTCCAACGTTGCTTTGAGTTTTGCTCATGGTGCCGATGATTTCTAGATCCTGAAGGTTTGAGCTTTCTACAAAAAGGTATGCTTTGAAATTCCTACTTTTTTTTAATTTTTTCTTCTTCTTTTGAAGATCTTCCAGTTTCATTATGTCAACTCAGCTATAAGTGAGAACCTGATTTCATTTTCTGTTTATATTCTCAAATTGTAGTAATTGACATGTTCCTAAATATTTGTGTGTATTTTCTTAATTAAGATTTAATGGAACACTTACAACCTCGAATATATGTAGTGACTGCTGATACATGCATTTCCGCTCACATGGATATATTTGAAAAAAAAAATTTATCCTATCATTTAAATTATTGATTTAGCAAATATTAAATTTCGGTAAAATTAAATAAATAAACAAATACGATCGTTTTCTTCCAAAAAAGCTTTTTGTGAATTTTTGTTTACAAATTTGTATATATATATATATAGTATATAAGACAAAACAACATAAAAAATTTAGCGTGGAATTCGATGAAGCAAAATCCTGGGAGCTTAAAAAAATGGTACCAGAAGAAAAAGTAGTTTTTTTTTTTAATTTTTAATCCTTCTCCCTTGTTTGTGTTTGGTTGGGTTGAAAGCAAATTAATCAATGACGCCCAAAGTTGTCGAGAAGACTAGCTTGTTCCGGTAAAAAGGAGAATAAAGAAAAATCATTTTTCATGTGTGTCAACTTTGGCATGTGGCTACCATTAGTAGTGTCCTGTCCATTTCTATGTTAAATGTGGAGTCAATATTTGTTTACTAACAACTGGGATCTCACATCCCCGTAACAACCAACAAGGTAACAACTTTTTCCCTCCTTTTTTCTGCCTTACTTTATTGCTGTATATTATTGTTTGTTACATTATTCATTCTTGTTGTGGCTTGTGATTGTGTGATGATGGTGTAAATTTGGAATAAAATGAGTTTTGGATTGGTGAGGTTGGTTTTTCATAATAGCTGATTGTATTTGATTCTTGGCCTGATAAGAAGCTTGATTTGGTTATGGGAATTGGAATTGCCAATTTAGCTTAAACATTTCAGACTTACTAAAAAGGGATATGTTTTCTGATACTACAGCCTATGACATTGTTATTGAGGGATCCTCAATTGTTTGTGGCCATTTATGTGCTTGATGGTATTTCTTAGCCAATGTCTTTTCATAAGTGCAAGTTAAGATCATATTTGTGATGTTTAATGATGTATTAATACGTTTGACTCTGTGTTGGGCATTTTACTGCTTTAATTATTGATGAGCAGAATTTCTGAAAAAAAAAATACTTGTATTATGCTAAACTTTAGAATGGATGATGCTACTGCCTACTGCCTACTGCTCATATATTATAGTCTGATGCATTCTTTTGTGGTCTCTTTTTAGAATGGATGATGCTACTGGTCATGACACTTACACTACCATCCAGGACATTGATGTGGTTGTGGATGATGAGCACGATGCTTGTGGAGGCAATGTTATTATACCATTGGAATTTAGAGTCTGAAGAACCTACAAGTAAGAAAGCTAGAACAAATACTTCTAAAGTTTGGAAAGCATTTACAAAGATTGGAATAGGAGAAGATAGTAAAGAAGAGCAAAATGTAATGGATGTGGAAAAAAATATGTTATTGGGGATCAAAGTATGGGACATCACATCTACAACGCCATATGGACAAGTGTCGTTTGCTTCCTAAGTTCCTTGATGTAGGTGAGATGATAATAGATCATAGTGGAAAGTTAAAGTCTAGAAAACCAAATTATAAACATGCTCGTGATGTTTTGACAATGGCAGTTGTTGAGCATGATCTTCCATTTTCATTCATTGAATATAGAAGGATCACAGAGTTTATAAGAGTTTTCTATCCTGAATATGTTCCTATTTCCAGAAAAACACTTACATCTGATGTGCAAAATTTGTACTTAGCAGAAAAGCAGAAATTGAAGCAGGTTTTGGAGAGGATTCCTAGTAGAGTATGTTTGACTTCTGACCTATGGACTGCTTCTACAAATGAGGGTTATATGTGCTTGACTGTCATTTTGTAGATGAAAATTGGAAGCTTAATAGTAAAATTCTTTCTTTTTGCTATATGCCCCCTCCACATACAGGCTTTGAATTATCAAAGAAAATGTATGATTTTTTAAAAGATTGGGGTATAGATAAGAAAGTATTTTCCCTTACCTTGGACAACGCTTCTGCTAATGATTGCATGCAAGAGCTTTTGAAAGACCAACTTAAATTGCATGGTGGCTTGCTTTGTGATGGTGAATTTTTTCATGTTAGATGTTGTGCTCATATACTTCATTTAATTGTTAAAGAAGGTTTAACTATAGGTAGTGAGGCTTTACACAAGATAAGGGACAATGTGAAGTATGTGAAGGGATCAGAGAGTAGAATGAAAAATTTCTGGGAGTCTGTTAAACAGGTTGGGAATATTGATACAGGTGTTGGGCTACGTTTAGATGTAGCCACCAGATGGAATTCCACCTATCTTATGCTTGACAGTGCACTTAAATATATCAACGTGCCTTTTCTTGCTTTCAATTAAATGACTCAAATTACAAATATTGTCCATCAGAGGAAGAGTGGAAAGAGCACAAAGGTTATGCAATTTTTTGTCTCCTTTTTACACCATTACAAATTTAATGTCTGGATCTACTTACCCAACGTCAAACTTGTACTTCTTACAAGTATGGAGAATTGAGTGTATGTTGAATGAGAATTGATGAGTGAGGATGGGGTCATAAGGGGCATGTGTACTAAAATGAAACAAAAATTTGATAAGTATTGGAGAGAGTATAGCATTGTTCTTGCTCTTGGAGCTGTTCTTGATCCTAGAATGAAGTTCTCCTTCTTAAAGTTTTGCTTTAATAAGATTGATCCACTTACTTGTGAGGAGAAGTTGGCTAAAATTAAGAGCAAGTTATGCAAACTTTTTGATGAATACCGCAAAGGTAAGGCGAGTGAAGAGTGAAGCAAGTTCCAGTAGCTCTATACCCGTGTCTTCTCATTGTGAACAAAGACTTCTGGACGAGGTAAGGATTATTGACTGGGGGATTTGGAAAAAGTTTGGGCATTGATCTTGCTACTCTTAATGTAAGTTCAACAATCACTATTTATTTATAATGTTTCTTTTAAATGATCAATATTCATAACTATCTTTTTCTTCTTTTTTTTTCATTGATTTAGGAGTATTGTCAAGTTGAAGTTGAGACTACCGGTAAGTCTTCTTTAGATCTTTATTTGGAGGAACCGGTAATGGATATGAATTTCTATCAAGAGTTGGATGTTTTGGAATATTGGAAGACTCAACATCAAAGATATTCAGATTTATGTATTATGGCTTCTGATGTGCTTAGTATTCCAATCATACAGTAACATCTGAGTCTGCATTTAGTATTGGTGCTCGAATTCTTACTAAGTTAGGAGTTCGCTTCATCCTAGTAATGTGGAAGCTTTAGTATGTACACGTAATTGGATACAAGGCTATACTTTGGAAGGTAGTTTTTTCATTATATATTATTTAACTTAATTTGAATTTTACTTTTTTAATATTTCAATCTAATTTATTACATTATTTGGTTAATTGCAGATGAAAATGCAACACAGCTCGAGGTAACATTATCAAAGGCGGACTCTAATGTGACCATTGATGATTGATGGATAGACATGTTCACAATCTTCTTTTAGATATTCAAGTGGTTGGATAGTGTATATGAGTGATTTGAGATTTAATTTGCTGTCATATGGAAATTGTACTTGTTCCTTTCTCCTCCTTTTGTTCTTCTTCTTTGTTTAAGTGAGATGGGTAGGAGAACTGTTTTGTTTTGGGAACACATGGTGCGGACTGCGGACAGACATTTATATATTTATATTGTGTTGTCAGTTGTGGTTTTTGGGTTGATGTCACATTGGTGGCATTATATGGAATCAACAGGAAAATGCAGGTGTCCTTGGGAGTTTTGGAGTTGGAATCGATCTATGGATGAATAATTAGTTTCATAATATGTTTTATCATTTTTGCAGGTGTTCCTTGTGGGAGTCTCGTAGATGTAGTTCCAGGTTGAAAGTTGAATTGACACGACTAGCAGGCACTAACAACTTAGTAAAATTCGTTTAGAAATTGCGAATTCTTCGATCCCGCGTTCTCGGACCCCGTTGCCCACAGTAAAATTCGTGGACCGGATAAAATATATTAGAAATATATGTTGATTACAAATTCTAATGAAATCCTTTTAATGAGGCACGGACTCAGAAATGAATAATTAAAGTGCTTAACTTATTTTGTTTAAATTATTATTAGAATTAATTATTAAATATTAAAAAAAAGGAAATTTGATTTTAATTTATAATTATAATACGTTATAGTTTGAGTATTTCAGTATGGTTACTCCTAATTGCTAGTAACAAAATCGATGTTTAAGCTTGGTCCCACAAAGGGAATGGATTTCAGGTTGCATCAATAAATCATAATACACTGCCATTTCCATGGGCAAAGAAAACAACACCAATTGCCGGTAACACAAAGGGAAACGGATTCAAAGATGAAGGACAACCACTAAGTTTACGTGTAAAATAAAAAAGTTTGCATCCATAAATCAGAAGTCGCATGAATAATGACACACTCCCGTTTCCATATGGACAAAGAAAGCAATTGGTGTTTAAAAACTTGGTCCCACAAAGGGGAATGGATTTGAGGCTGCATATCAATAAATCATGATACACTGTCGTTTCTAGAAAGTTTCCCATCATCCTTCTTCGTACTAACAACTTCATAAATTTAAAAAAAAAAAAAAAGGGCATAAAATGCGGGCCAAACGGGCCAGCAAATGGGCCAGCCCGTTAGCCCGCGAGCTAAATGCGGGCCGGGCCAAGTGATTTTGGCCCGTTTAGCCCGGGCCGAAGTGGGCCGGCCCGGCCCGGCCCGCCAGGCCCGTATGCCCAGCTCTAGTAACTAGTCCATAAACATATTATTAAACCCATCAACTTTTCAATTTCATAACAATTTTACATAACTTATTCAAATTACTTATTAATTATCATATTAAAACTCCAACTGTAATATATAATAAATATAATTTTACTTAATTAAGAATTATTCCTCATAAACCCCCATCCATGATTTGAATTATTAGTTGATTACTTTTGGCATCTTCTATGTAACTTACTTTATAATTCCATACTATTTTAGGGTTTTTTTATTAAAGGAAAGGGAAAAGAAAAACACTACAAGAATACTAGGTTTTAAAGTCAAAAATCTTATTTTTGAAAATAAATTTCTATCACAAAAATCATCATTGATGATACTATCTGCAATATAGAACTTTTTTTAACCAATTTTCTATCACATGATTTCTATCTTTAAAAGTCTTCTTTTTTTTGTAGTAAAAAAAAAAAGTTGACATTTGATAACCTTATAAATACAGTGATTCTAATGCATAAAATGTTGATCTCCAATCCAAATGATGCTTTAGTTCTCCGCTATTCCCTTCCATAGTTTGGTTACAAGTTGAAGTTGTCATAAATCTCACAAAAAAAAAAAAAACCAAAGAAATGTCCTAATTACTTGTTACTCCTTTGCATTTTTAAGAGAGATGATCACCAATCCTCACTTAACCACATAATAAGATTAAAGCTAGTATCATAAAAGTAAAAGGGGAGAATAATAATTTGAGAGAGTTTTTCTTTTCAATAATGTCATGCCCCAGGGATACCTTGGTCATGACAACCTGCTACAAATGCTCATGTGATTTATAAAAGCATTCATGAAGTATCTTAGCGACATAAACTTAAAATTTGAATAATGTACTCAAATGAAAGTATGACATCAAATATGTTGTCTTGCAATTACATTACTTGTCTTGCTTAACAAAATTACTAAAATAACAAAGGACTCAATCCGTTTTAAAAGATTTAAATACTAGAACATAACATAGGACAGCTACTTTAACTACTCTCTCATGCAAGAGCCTCTCATGAATCCCCAAAACAGCTAGTTTGATAGAGTGGTTTGCCTAGGTGCGTTATAAACCTATCTTGGGGTACCTACACGATGAGTCACACTCTATGGGAATGAGCAAAAACCATGGCCTAAGGAGATGGGAGTGTAATTTCCTTGTTACTACTCAACAAACAAAGGTAAATAACTTATCAAACATATGCTATACATGAACAAACATATGTAATGCAGACATCGCACACAGTCTTCCAATGAGTAGCATGTAGTTTAGGATTTAAACTCTCCTTGACCTAGGGATGGAGAAGACTAGTTCCGTCAGCATATAGCCATCCAAACTTAAATTCACTTATTTGAAGCCTTAGGGTACTTAAAAGTTTACTCGGGTGAATATTTCTTAAAGTTTACGATTAGACCCGGCATGATGGTTTGACATGGATTCATAGTCCACAACTTCCCTTAATCTTTTAGTTTATTCTACGAAGTCATAACTTAAACTTAACTTACTTAATTGATGTGGATATATCCATAACTTAAATTTCTATCATTCTATCATTAGACGGTGATGGAAAGTAATAATGCAATTTCGTACAATGCATGTTTAGTTTAATCATAGTCTAATAGTCATTAACAAATTCATGGTGACCAATCAATATACATTTCACTTTGAATAGTCAACATGATAGTGTAAGCACCAATTCCACACAAGAGAATATTCAAGTAATTCATTCTTAAATATCAATGTATTATTACTTGTTAGACCCTCCACATATACTTTGTTAGCTTAAACAAATATTCTTAGTATTAACACTAGGTTAATTCATTACTTACTTAATGTTTCATATTTCTTACTTATATGGTCCAAGTTATACACACAATATGCATTCTAAGTTCTTACTTGGTGTTTTATATATTATAGCTTTATAAATAAATTAAGTAAAAAGGATACTAGTTGGAGTAAAAGTTGGTTTCAAGTCTTAGAGGGTTTAATTAGACTAAATGAGGGAGTTTTGGTGAGCTAAAGAAGTTGTATTAAGGATTTCTTAAAAGTGAAAAATTTCGACATACACAAACAAGCTACACAACTTGTGTAGAAAGCCTTTCGATGGTAAAATGTGTTTTTTGTAAAATGGAAAGGCTTACATAACTTAAGAACAAAGGAAAAAGGGTTCTAAAGAGTATACATGATCACCACTACATTGATCATGTTCGGGTTCATGTGGGCCATTGTTTTCATCTAGATTACATTGTTTGCATTCAAATCACATATACACGACTAAAGTATATGATTGCATAAGATGGTCATATATGTTACTAAACACGCTGAACATTCTATGGATTTTAATGCTTACACATCAACAATGTGTAACTAGTCTGAAATCATCCATAAATTATTAATTTCATAAACATAGAATAGAATAGTAGTACAACACACAAATGTGTAGTAAATACTTGGAAATTCCTATTACCATGGTGGGATTGTTAGTTACTCGAAGTAGTCCGAAGGTTGGTCTAAGAAATCAAAGTTTTCACCTATACAATATAAGAAAACATTCCTCTAACCTTAAAGAATACAATGTAGTGAGTGAAAACTAAAGTTTTAAGTATAAAACTTAAGAACGGATTAGATTGACTTATTTGCCATAACTTGATGCTTTGATTCATCCTAAACCTGGAGGCTAGCAAAACCTTATTAAGCATACTCTTATTTTGAAAAGCACAAAGCCAAGATCACAATGTCTCTTGCGAATTTGGAAATAGAGGTGCATTTTATAAGTTATGAATTTTTGAAGTTAGAGTTTTAAGGTTTTTAACATCATCCCCTATAAGCTTCTGAGGTTAAAGAAGATCTAAAATGGAAAAATGAAAAGGAAAGGAAAAGAAGGATGTCGAGGAGGGTGTATATATATATATATTATATATATATGTAGAGGCGGTTTTCAAAAGTGTATCAGATAAATATTCTAATATGGGTTAGATTTATACATAGTATAGTATCTTTATCATAACTATGTATGCATTGGGTTTTAAGGCAAAAAATTATGTGCCTACTAATTTAGATGTCTTGATCACAAATGTACTTAGAATTTTTTATTGAATCTCCTTAAATTTTGACTTTACTATATGCTAAGGTTTAGTATGAATTTAAGGTTTTAAGCCCTAGAATTAAAGTTTATGGGTTCGATTATTAGGGCTTTGGATATTTCGAGGTTTGATCATCATTTAGGTTATTGATCAATTGTTAAATCCTATATTCCAGGTAGGGTAAAATTGTGAGATTCACAAATAAGGTTAAATTCCAATTCACTAAAGAGAGGGATGCAACGCTTATATGCAAGGAAACGATAGGATGACTATCTATGTAGAGCTTTGTCTTTGAGGATAATTGCCTCTAAGAGTAGAAAAGGAAACCTAGTAGTTTTCCAATATTACAAAACCAAACATAAGATGATTTTACCAACTTATATCCTTGACTTTAATTTAACTTTTGGGTATATCATTAAGTTTGTAAGAACTAGTTTTTAACTTTTATATACAAAAGCTTATAGAGGAGCAATCTTGATGTTTTCTCCTTTTCATTAAAATGAGGTTTCATAATCTAATTTTAGGTTCCAATTGTCCTTATGAGCATACATACATTGTATAGTTCGAAACGTATTCAATATAAAATGCAAATAACCTTCGTAGACTTTTAGTTTATTGTTGAATATACCTATAAATATTCTCAAATGCTAATAATAATCCTTCTAAAACATTAATATATTGGTAAATAGCCTGCACAAGTAATAAACAACCCTCTTAAATTTTAACTTTAATGTGAAAATACTTTTTAATTTATCAAAGTGTAACTTAAAATCTTGTAGACTTTAACCAAAACAAGTTTTTTTTTTAGGAAAATGCACATAACTTCTAAACTGTAATCTCGATACAGATAGAACACGGCTCTTAAAGGTAACAAACATCGCTTTAGACTTCGATAGATCGGCAAATAGTCTATAAATTGCAAATAACCCATTAAACTTTGACCTTTGTGCAAATATAATCATCAAATTTATTTAAAAAAATATTTTAACACCTCCTAAACTTGTCTTCAATGATTTTATAGTTACATGAAAATGCAAATATCTTTTATTTTGTCAATTTATGAAGTATGTGAGTTATTTTTAACATTTGAAAGTTCAAAAACTAATATGGCCGTTGGAGTAAAAAGTAAAGATGTTATTTTCTCTCTTTTTTTTTAATTAAAAAGAAGAAAAATCTTTATAAGATATATGTAATTTTTCCTTAACAAAATATCAATGCTATAATTTGTCCTTGATAAACATTAATGTTATAATAGGATAGTTTACAATAAATCTTCATTAGAAAATAAAACTACATGTTTGGTATACAAGAATGACTCAAAATCTATTCGCAATTTCAAGTTTCATTCTCTTCCCTACGTATGGAAGCATTTTTAGAAGTTGGAATCACAATTCATTGGAAACAATGATTTTAGTCTTTTAAGAGGAATTCGATTCTATCTTTTAAAATAGAATCATAATTCTAAATTGTGGTTATTGGATAAATTACTTTTTTATCTTACAAATATTTATCTATATTTATTACAAAAATATTTTTATAAATTTCATTATATTATGATGCCATTTTATTCTATTTCTTCTATTTCAATCAATTTTATTCTCAATGGCGTATCATCATACCTCAAACTATGTTTACGGCGAGATTCTCATTACACTTAATTAATGTGATAAAAATGATATGGTCGAAACCATGAAGGGAGAAAAAAAAAAATCCTTGCATCATATATGACGGTACTTCATAGTTGCAAGATGTTTTGCTTTGAAGATTTAAAAAATTGGACACACGCAAATGGAGCCCATGCATTGCATTGAATGGACCACAAGGCACCAAGAAGTATCGAAATAGACCAAAAAAAGACAATTCAGTCAACACAACCATAGAAAGAATGACAGGGTAAACCAGTAAACAACTGCCACGTATGCAACCAAAGTCATGCAAAAGCACGGGAAGTGGAGATCGCCCAGTTGAACATAGAAATATCCCAATAACATCGCCTTAATCCTTATAAATAAATATTTGATACGTAATTTAAAATAATAATTATTATTTATATTATTTTAAAAAAATTTATTTTTTAGATATGTACTAAACTAAAGCATAGATAAAACAGCATCATGAGTAGAGTAAATTCAAATTGTCATCTTTGGATGTGTATCTAAACATATATGCTCCTCGCAGACAGAAAAAGCAATCAGAGGGTGGACTTGGAATAAATGGGGAGAGTGGTGGGACTTCAGAATGCGCAATAAATGATGGGTTATTATGCAACAAAACGCAAGGCACGTCCAGGTTCATTCATCACCAACAAAGCCTCCTTGATGACACTGTTATTTATTTCCAACCGGCAATCAATGACTTTCGTTCATCCTTCTCTTTTTACCGTTTATTCCGAGGTTTCTGTTTCATTTTACAATTTTTCTTATTTATTCATTTCGATAGGATTTTCCCATTTTTATTACTCACCCATTTTACTCTTTCTTTCTCTCTCTCTCTCTGTGTCCCAGGGCAGAATCATATTCACCCTCCTTACAACGATCCTCTTCTTCGTCTTCTCTTGAGGTAAAAAGGTTGAAACTTTATGCTTGATTTTGAATTTTAGGAAATGGGTTATGGTTATCTTAAACGTCTCGTTCTGTTCCTGGAATATTCACGACATTTCGTGTTTAACTTTTTCAATGCTTTGAACCTGATGTTTCCTTTCGTTTCAGTCAATTGACTATCGAATCTTTTATTCTCTGTTTGGCATTGTTGGGTATTGACTCTGCGGGTATATTATACATACAAGCGGTAAATAGGAGTGCCTTTGTAGGCACGTTAACTTTGTTTATATATGATCAAAAGGTTTAAATTTGTGATGTACTTGATATACATGCTATTGCATTATTAAGCCGAAACCATTATCCATAGTTTGATCTCTTTTGTTTTTGCCGCCACTAACCAGTATTACATTAAGGTTGCGTGCTATCGATAAAGGGCCATAGGAGTAATCAAGCACTTATGCAAACTAGTCACAAATTGTGAATCATCTATGTCAATGCATGCATTCTTCTTGGCTGAGCTCAGAGACTTCAGTCGGTTGCCTCATAAAGGGGTAGGCATACCTTGTTAATCATGCTTCAGACCACACCCAGATCAACAAGGAAAAATGGTTATGATTGGGTCATCCTGTTCTTATTAGGCAGTCAAAACATCTTGATTTGCTTGTCTCTGTCTCCGCTGTATAGGTGCTTCAGTGACCTACAATGTCTACCATTACAAATATAAGATTGTGCAAGCACTTTCGCAAAACGTTAATACTCCCCTAGTTTCTTAATATTTTGTTTGAATTCCTTTCTTCATATTCAAATGTTAATATTCATTCTGGTATCCTTTTAAATTGCTAGATACAGCACCCATCAAATTCTGACCGCATGCATATTTTTAGAGTATTAGGCACCCGTGATTGAGAAGTGCGATCATTTTGCTACTGTGTCCTATACGTGTAGAGTTTAGGGAGTTATTTGAATTGCTGAGTTCCATCTTATGTTGTCTTATTTTCCCTTGTATTCTTAAACTGGTGGAATGTTCTGAGTAAACCAAGTCATCAGCAATAACGTTTCTCCATTCTGACCTCAGGCGTGGAGAAAAAATTCTTATGTGAGGGGAAAGACATTCTTAAAGAAGAAAAAAGTGCGGATCAACTGAACTTCAATTGTCGTTTGAGCGCTGACATTAGTGTTTTTCAAGTGAAACAATGGAATTGGAATCAAATGTTATATCTAAAAATTTTTTCAATATTAAATTAAATTGCAAATTTTTCCTCACCAATTAAAATGCAATCTAATTCAGTGATGAAACAAGTAATAGATAAATCCTAAAGGGATTGTGATTAAGTCAAATTTTCACAATCATTAAACTAAGCAAATTACACAGTGATTTAGAGAATGTATGGTCAACTTTTCTTGTTCCTTTTCTTTTTTTTTTTTTTTTGGATATTATTCACTCTCTTCCATGATTGCATTAGTACCTGGAACAAGTAACTCAATGTTGAAGCTATATTGCCTTTTGATATCTGCTGACCTTCCTGTTGCTTGTTGTTTCTCCTATTTATCTAATGTTGCTTGATAGAGTCATGGTTATTAGTGTCTTTCTACCATTAAGATCTCTCCTAATATGGGTTTTCTTTGGGCAGACAGTGACTTCTTAAAGATGTCTGCTGTGGGAAACTCTGCAAATATATTCTGGCATGAGTTCCCTGTTGGGAAGCAAGAAAGACAGAAGCTTCTTAATCAGAAGGGATGTGTCGTGTGGATTACAGGTCTTAGTGGATCAGGTGTGTTTTGTGTTTAGATTTACTTTCTTTCTTGTAACCTGAGGTGTTGTCGATAGGCCCTGAGAGTTCAGTACACTGACAGGAGTTGTCTATACTGTTTCTGCATTTGATTGTGGCAAAGCTGTACGCTATTGATAAGTATCATCAGAAGAATTTCGATATTTATGGATAGTCATAATTAGTTTTTGTCGTTGTAACACAGTTGGCTATATTTAGTGGACCAGCCTGAGTATTTTTCTTTGAATTATTCAGGAAAAAGTACATTGGCATGCTCAATCAGTAGAGAACTGTATACCAGGGGAAAGCTATCTTATGTCCTTGATGGGGATAATCTAAGGCATGGACTGAACAAGGATCTTGGTTTTAATGTAGAAGATCGTACTGAGAATATACGGAGGGTTGGTAAGTAAATCCTGGATTACTGTACATTGGCTCTTGAAGAGTAACTTAGGAGAATCTAAATGCTGTATTTTACTATTCTATCAATTAATTAAAAGCTTTGGAACCTGTGTTAAACTCTACATCCTACAGTGGTTTGTAGGTTTTTGGTCTTTATTCATGTCCAATGACATAAACATGTTGTTAGATAATAATTTTCAGACACTCAAGCAATTAATTAGAAACGGATAAAAATATATGTAAAATATGCATATCTTTTCTCAGACTTCAACAATGATTGTCCAGCCAATGGTTAAGTACCAATTCAATTTTCTTGGGACATATCGCTTACTGCTTAGAATGTTCACCATGTGCCATTTATTCCTGCTAAATTATTACTTGGATTTGCTTGATCATCATACCTTATGAGTTATGTCATTAATGTTCCAACATGGTAGCTTCTTTAGCAGTTGATCCTTTTTGTCAAGAATTTTTGTCAACCAAGGTCATTGACATGCTGATTGGGTAAATTCAATGGGAAAGATAATGTTCCCTCCTCCTCTATACTTCCATACCCTTTTGCATGTTCGAACATGAGTTGTCCCACCCCAAGGTTTTCTTTCTATTGGTTGCTGCACTCTCCAGTTGTGCCTCTCACCACTTGCCTTCTTGCCGGCATAATGTAAGCCCACCTCCTTGGTTTTTCTGTGTTTGTTATAGAGCTCTCTTCAACTAGGGTTTTTGGTTACTTCCTTTCAACTGGTCACCATGCTCCCTGTGAGGCACCCTTCAACAAGCCTATCCATCTCTGGTGTGGTGGAGGGTGGCCCAGTTCCTAGAAATCCAGTGGCTATGAAACTTGTCGTCTTGTGGTGTTCCCTCTTCTGACTTTAACTGAATGAAGGGAACCAGAATGTTTCATTTGCTTGCCCTTGTTTGTACGTCCTTTTGTTGTCCTACTCAAAAGATCTTCTCCCACCTAGTCACTCCTTGCTCACGCCTTCCCTCCAAGTGGCACCTTGTCCGGCCTTTACGACAACCTCTTCCCTTCTCTACGCTCTAAAATTTAAACTGTTTCTCTCCGCTCATCTCTTTCCTTTCACCCTCCCCTCCCATCTCTTATGGTGTTGGTTGTCTCCAATGTGGAAGCCATATCTGATGCAGATTCTGAACTGAAGCTTGATAGCTCATTTGCTCTTTCTATTATTATCCTCCTATCTTGGATGGGGATGATTTGGTTGTGGGCCTATGGCCACTAGAAGCGATCTAGTTTGTGGAGAAATATTTTGGTAGGTCACTTTATCGGTAAGAGCATTCCCTTACCTCTTGTTTAAAAGATCGTTCATGCATTGTGGAATAGTTACAATTTAACTAAAGTATAGAGCAATGATGGAAACATCATTCAAGTTATGATAGTCCATGGAACTCCTTAATGCTTTGCTGGTCATTTCCTTATTCTTCAACAATGAGAAATGGGGTTGCCTTTCCTAAGTGAAGTTTTTATCCCCTGATCTATTTGTTTAAGCTTTAGAATGTGGCTGTGGAACTCATATGCGAGGCATTAGACAGCAACTTGACTGGGAAAACCTTTGGTGGCTCATTTCTTACATCTTGACAAGATAGGGTGGGATTTGCTTTTGCTTGTATTTATATGAGTGCCAACAATGACCTTGTAAACACGATTTGGGTTAATGCCGAGTCTTTTGTCATACTTCAGTTTCTTGTTCACCAAAGGCAAATGAGTCTTTGCTTCTTACCCATATACATGTTGAAGTGCAAGTGACTCCCTCTCCTAGGACCGACTTCACAGTAGCACAGTTCCTTGATGGTATTGTGATCTCTGGTCATGTCTGTTGCATGCTGAAATCTGGAGTAACGCATGCGAACAAGAAGAAAAAGTAGACACGGGTCTAGGAGCTCGTGTGTGAGTTTTTTGTCTGGTTAACTCTTGCTTTGTTTTGGTGTTCCTTGTTTAGGTGACTTTGTATCCTAGGATATGGGTTTTCTACCCCATTTCTTTGCAATTCTATTTTATTTAATTGGAAAATAAAAAAGATGCTGATTGGGTTTGCCTTTTTTTCTTTGATTTTCTATTCCCTGACTCACTAGTGTCTATCATGAGGAAAGGCATGCCAAAGTAGAAGCATATACTGTGTAGTTAAATGTCCTAAATGACCAAGGGGTTCCCTGACATCTGGATTGCAGCGGCCCTTACACATTTATAATCTTTCATTTTGCAGAATAGATGTTCTCTGTTGGTTCGATACGTGTTACAATTTAGAACTATCTGAATGTTGCCATAATCTAACACAAAGTCCTACAAACAGTTGTTATTTTGCCCTGATACTTCAGGAAAAAGGAATATTCTAGAATGCTTTTGCATTGTCCAAAATTGATTTAAAAAAAAAAAAAGAAAAAGAAAAGAAAAGAGAAAGTGATGCTCTGATCAGATAGCCAGTGAATTCTAATGTTGTTCATTGCATAGAAAGAGGCCTTTTTAAGCAACACAAGAACGGAAAATGTACATTTTGCTTTATCTGCTTGAACATTGACATGCAGCTTATCCAGCACTTGCTTTTTTACTAGTGTATCCTGATCATTTTACATTTTTTGGTATTTACAGGTGAAGTGGCCAAGCTCTTTTCAGATGCTGGATTAATATGTGTTGCTAGTTTGATATCTCCATACAGAAAAGACCGTGATGCTTGCCGTGCCATGCTTCCTGATTCCAGTTTTGTTGAGGTATGCTTCATTTTAAATCTATGTTTAGGGTTTATTTGTTTGGCTTTTTCCGGCAGATACAGACACTTTTTTCAAACTTTTTTCTAATAAATTAGTTATCAAGAAATAGATATAGATAAAAAAGGTTGGCAGTTCTCGTCAAAAGAAAAAATAGATGCAAAACAAACATATTTACACATATCATTTTGAAAAAGATATAGATACAGATGAAAAATAGATGATCCAAACAGACCATTTATTTTGTTTACATCTTTTAACTAAGAATGGACAATATTTTATAATTGTGAACAGGTTTTCATGAATACACCACTTGAATTGTGTGAGGCAAGGGACTCAAAGGGCCTTTACAAACTTGCACGGGCTGGCAAGATTAAAGGTTTTTTTTTTTCCCTGGGACATTCTTGTATGCTAGTATATGAAACTAAATGAAGCAATAGGAGTTTTATTTTTAAATATCTTGATGGATGGTCTCGTGTTATGGCCATAGTTAGGGGCGAGTAGGTTACTTGGCTAGATCCTGAAACTTGATCTTACCCACGTGATCGAGTAGGTTTTCAATGGATACTGAGAGTTGTAAATTCCAATTCCAATTCTCTGAATGAAATTCCCACTAGGTAGGGTACAAATACCCTGCATCCATCTTGGAATTTATATTTTGAACTTATGTAGGGTACAAATTTTAAGATATTCTTATACATCTTACAAAATTTCTTAATGTTCAGCATAACAAAATATAAAAATTTTAGCCCAACAAATACTTGAGATCTAAACCCATTTACTCATTACAAAAGGGTACAACCCTTTTAGTATATCACATCCTTTATGCCTTTATCACATCTTATTCTCTTCCCAAGGCATTATTACTAACCCTACATTGATTTGGATGTTAATTGAAGAAAGATGATTGTACTCAGGTCAAAATTGTTTGAAATTGTTGCATAAATTTTTTTGCCTTTTATAATCATCCTCAATCCATCTAACAGTTTTATCTTTCGATCTTATCAGTTGATGCTTAAACTTCTTAACCTTCTTTGTTTCTGTTTTCCTTTCCCACTTATCACTAGGTGTCAACATTGCAGGTTTCACTGGCATAGATGATCCTTACGAGCCTCCTTTAAACTGTGAGGTATGTACAGATATGAATTTCTAAATACTTTCTTACTCTGAGGCAATTAATTTGACAATTGCATCAGCACTGTCTCCTTTTCCTCCAAAAGAGAAAAATCTGCTAGACTTAAAAATCTGTCTGTCTAAACAGATAGAATTATGGCAAAAAGATGGAAACTGCCCTCCACCACATGCAATGGCTGGCCAAGTAGTGTCTTACTTAGAGGAGAAAGGATTCCTTGAACATAAAGGTTACTGTGAAGTACAGCAGAATTTTACCATGGCACGGGTTCTATCGGAACATACCTGTCATTGCTCAAACCATCTGCCATAGTTTGCTAAGGGGGATTTGTACCTTTTTTTTTTTTTTAAATTTGCGTGCTTATGGATTGATTGGTGAAATATTCGAGGAGTACACTGAATACTCAACTTTGGTCACATAAAATGACCTGGTTGAATTTTTCTTTTCAACTAATTGCTAATGTACAGTGTTAAACGTAGTATAGTTACAAGGGAAATTTTATGATCCTGTCATTTATTTTTTATAGAACCAGTCCTAATATTTCTATTGATTCATCATATCTTATCATGATTGAATTATTAAAATAGTTAATTTTTCAATTACTATATTTATTTTAATAGTTAGATGATTGACTAGACGGTCTCGTCGATGGGATCATAGAAGCTCCTGTAGTTACAATGTTGTTGTAAATTATCAACTGCACAGAAAATTTAATTAAAAAAATCGTCTTTCTTTGGAGTTGCTATCCAATGTGTGTAGGCGAGGTCAAAATACCGATATGCCTCTTGATTTGAACCTGCTCGCAATTAGGTGTATGATCGGACTTTACTTGGTCAGGCGTTGTTTAGTTTTTTGGAACAAGATTTAAGTCTATAGGAATGTGGTGTTACCATTTGGTGGTAAAAATAAAATATGGTTCCGATTACACAAACAATCCTACACTGAAACATATCGAATCCTGTCATTCTTATGAGGATTTCTTTTTAGTGGGCATCTCCTTTTTTAATAAATTAGAGTGTGTATTTATAAAATCATTTAAAAAAAATTAAGGTTTTAGACGTTGGATCTTGAAAATGGGGAAGTTAAGTCCCATTGAGCTTAGATAAAAGGATTTGTTTGCATTTTATGTGGTAAACTATAAAACAATGAATTGTTAATTGAATTTCTAAGTAATTTAGTAATTTGAGTAATGGATTGATGGATTTCAAGATTGGAAGTGAGACAAAACCTAAAATAGTTGCAACTTTAGACCATGGCCTATGAGTTGACACTTGTTCTTATACTATCTTGGTAGATGTTGTGTTTATATTACCATTAGAGTAGATTGAATTTGGACATATTAATGGTTAGTGCTGTGAAATAACAGTTGTTCAATGGACACTTATCAGCCACTCTAACGCTTAAGTTGGTGCCATAAAGAGGGTATAAAGCAAACAAAAGAGTAGAGTTTTGGGAAAATATTATTAGTTGATCGTAAGGACTCCCAAAAGAACCAAGAGCTAGTACACATCTATGAAGGTTGTGGAGTGCATGGTGGTTGCATAACTAAGGGCATTGGATTACTAAGCCACTTCTCAAATTGTTAGGAGTGGATTAAGTGGTCTCTTCGAGTGACCATCTATCCAATGGGATAGTTGAGGCCAAACAAATTAAGTAATCTATTGGTTTGCTCATCTTTGTCATGGACGACTGGGCAAGACTTAAGGTAGGCTTGTGAGTTGTTGAATGGTCATGCTTTAATTAGGTCGGACCAAGCTTGAGGAGCCTTAAGTATTTACCCATTAACAGTTATTCTTCGCAAATTGATAGACATGTAGAGATTAATGAAGAAGCTAGTCGAATATGGAAGTAAGCCTTTATATGGACAACTTGAGTTTGGTAGGTGTAAAGGCGCACCTATGTTCTAAAGAGCACTTATCTAAATTTGGCTTCGCTGATTGGTTGAATGTTTCAAGAATTGACCTAACCATGGTATGTTAGATTTGCCAAAGAAGGGGACAAGTTGAGCTAGTCATGTAGAGTTGCATGACTTCTAATAAGTAATGAATTCTAATTAAAAAATTGTTTGTTGAAGTGGTTGTCGTGCAAAGTAAGTTTGCCTTTTTCAAATTTTGGCGTGAAACGTCTTGGGTTGGTACATGTTGAGCATGAATTAGTTATGCGCATGTTACATGTGTATATGTCTATAATGCATCGTATCATGTCAAGAATCCCTAACTATGTAGCCATTAAGTTTGGCATGAGGGGAAATCAACAATTAAAGAATGGCATTGATCTTGACTCTCCAAATTTGTCAAATATCATCCATGTCTTTATAAATCCATACACTTCTTCCAAATTTTACCTTTCTACATTTTCAACTCCAACTTTATTTTTGTCTTATATTTGTTAACAATTATTTTTCGTTAGAAGCAATCAAGCAAATAATCATGATAAGTGAGTGTCACAATTTATCTACAACTTTAGCAGATGAGTCAATTCTACAACGTAAGGGCAACCTACCAACAACAATAGCAGAGGCAGAGCACATTGTGCCTGGAAAATATTGTCAAAGTTTAGGATTAGTGTTTTGGGTTGAATAATTGGCGGGAAGATAGATATACTCCTTTATTAAGTCTCTTGATCGGGATCTTTATGAAAATGATGAAGTGGATAGCTAAAATGTTGTCGATATTTATGAAGTGACTTCATCGAGTCATACAGCCCCTGACCTAATCAACTAGATTAGCTATGTTGAAATAGACATCATAATGGAGAAATGTTTTAGTAAAACTCCTCCTAAATTTTGCATTTGCAAACCTAAACGCAAGGATAGGTTCCATCTTTTTCAAAGGACTCAATTCTATGTCTATTTGAAATGTTTGTAGTTAAGTTTGTAAATACTATTTCAAAAGTTCAAGAAGACATGGACCATTTTTTAGCATTCCCTAACCATGATTACTTAAATTCTTGGCTATTATTAATATGATTCAAGGCATTGTTTGACAGTCTGCTTGGGAGGCATGTGCTACAACTAGTTTGTTACTTCTTCAGTGTGAAGAAAGACTAAAGTTAGATAAGCTTATCTCAAGTCCACGAACATATGATGTTCAACTGCCTTGGTTTGTCTGTAAAAGTAGAAAATGGAAATTCATTGTTGTTGAGTCTACTAAGGACTTTAGATTTATACTGGATAAATTTATCTCAAGTCTATGAACATATGACATTCACAGTTTAGTTTTGTAAAAAATTTGAAATAGAAATTTGTTGTCATTGAGTCTAATAAGGACTTTGGATTTTGGACAATGTGAGTGGAACCCATTGGGATGAAGTCTCTCAAAGAGCTTGATGATAACAACTAGTGAACTATATAAGAGATCGACCAGTATATAGAATGGAGGAGAAAATAGGGTCTCAGTCTTCTTAGTGCGACAAAGGTAGTGATGTACAAAAAGAGAGGTCTATATCTTGTGGCATGAGAATATTTTTTAGAGATAGAGAGTGAGGCCCAAGGTACTATAATTTCCTTTATCGTACCCAGTTATGCTATTGGGATCAGTATTAAAGATGTTGCATATGGTGGTAAACTCACACAAATTCGCCAGTGTTACATTGTTGTCAAGATATGGACTTTTGTTTCTTTTGTAGGTAGAAAGATTAGGCAAGCAGTTGATTTCATGAAGCTGTTCGCCAAATGATCTGGAGGAGATGTTGATCTTAAAAAGTAAGAACAAGCGATTGGTAGTAAGAAGAGATTGCCTGATGTGGCAAAGGATTTAGCTACCGGTCAACCTACTTTACCTTTTATTAGAATTCAATATAGGTTAACCGATTCCTAAACCTATCAAATCTCACTTTCTTATTTATGACAAGAAGGGGCATGCGAAGTGGAAGGTTGTGGTAGTAATCAAGCCTAAACCAAGCAAGAAATCCAAACCCACTGTCAAGTTACCTCCACAGCTTTAATGAAGTCCTAGCAAGTGATCAATCAAAGATTTGATAGTTAGCAAGAGACTTACGATTGATCAGGCGAGGTAAAGATTGTGGATATAACCTACTCTACGGATTCACATGAGGATTTAGATCGTATGATAATGGTGCCTACTCTTACCTTCATGGGGGAGTTTGTGGACCCTTGTAAGGAAAAGGTAAAATCTTCAATACTATTCAACATTGTAAGGATTCGGATGGACAATGTCTTGTACATGAAGTGTTATGAGGTAGATTCTTTCATTGTTCTTTTCCTTCAATTGTGCTTATTTTAAAATTTTGAAATATACTATCTTTTGTAGCAAATCCATGATTGTTTAAGAAGAGCGCAAGAGTTATATGGCTAGGTGAAGTGAAAGGCAAAAGATGTTGAGAAAAGGGTGGTGAATGTTGAAGGGAGAGCTACAACTTTCAAGTTGGTGCATGGGCGTTTTCTCAATGGTTGTTTGTATCACTACCAATATAGGTGTGAATAGCTGATTACTACGGTTGACCAACTAAAGTAAGAAAGTTTTAATTGGCTGCAAAAAGTTAAGAGGTTCAATGCCTTATTGGATCACGAGTAGTGTGAAAAGAAGGAGCTAAATCATTCATTAAAAGAGACATGGAAAGATGGTCAGCTAGGATTGCACAAGTTAAGAAACATGACACAAGCCTCTTTAATGTCCAAACCAAACTCAAAAACTTGCAATTTAACTTCAACCTTAAAGTAATGGAACTTGAGAAGGTAAAGAAGGATTTTGCACAAAGTATGGAACACTCACTTTATTTTGTCATCAATTTATGTCTTGATCGATTCTTTATAGAATTAGTTATTATCACATGATAAATTTACACCATTATAGTGCCATCTTATTAAAATTTTCAACATGATTAAGCAGCTTTTTTTCAATCATTTTTACAATGCTTCTTGATTGGATTGATTATTTAGATTTTCCTTATATTTGAGCAAATAAAGTTTCAAAAAAAATTTAATCCTTTAGTGAGTATCCATGAAGCAAAGCGCAATTGTGTTAAACTATAAGGGATGAAAAATTAAAATCAAAATTTAAAAAAGTCCATTTTCATATTCAAATGTGTTTTTTTTTTTTTTATGCCTTGATGTATTTTCATTATTTTTACAAAAAATGTTATCTGTTTGATATGTAAACCAACTTCATCTTGCTTTTTATTACATAGCCCATGGGTTATACTAGCATTATTTTATCATTTTTTTGTTTTCTTTTATTTTGTTTCTTATTTTTTATTTATTAAGTCTTATTGTTACTATTAGATTAAAAAAAATTGAAACGCTTAATAACTCATTTACTTGAAAGGAATAGCTATTCATTCTTTTCTCATTCCATGTAAATTTGCTAAACTATGTGTAGTTGAGAAATATAACAATTCATAATGAATTGCTATTAAGTCAAAAAAAAGAAAAAAAAAGAAAGAAAGGATGGTAGTTCATGTCCCCCACACATGAATTGAATTGCTATTCAATGATTTATTTTTAATCATTGTCTCAAATATCCTTATCTTAAAACTGACACTTATAAAGTTATCATCTCTCTACAGAAGGGCATTGTAGATATTTTACTTTTACTCCAATAATTGCTTGTTTTATTTTTTATACCAAGTAAGCATTGTAATAGAAATATACTAGTCATTACAACTTTACTACATTCTTATAATAAGTCTTTTGGCCAATAGGAGTGATTGCTTTTAGACTAAGATTACGGTTGATCATAGGCTCTCAACCCATGTTCCGAGGAAATTATATCTGTATCATATCAATATATGGTCTATTTGATCAGTTTATGAGTAAATATGTCTTTTTTTTTATTGATATCTAATGCATGATGGAGTTGCGAAAACTTCTCGATAGGTACCCTACATCTAAACTGAATTCTTTCTGGTTAAAGAATCTCTTTTCTAGTTGTTTTGAAAAAAATTAGCATATTCTGTAGAAGAAATACGGGGTTCTACTTCTACGGACAACATGCTATGGGGTGGTGGTCCCGCTTATGGGGTTAAATCAATACGCTTTAAGAAGCAATATTTTCATATCAATCTCATCAATATTTTCAATCTCCTAAGTATCATATTAAATCCCATCCATCGAATTACTTTTTCAAAAAATACGAGACATCTAAGTCATACAAGTAAAGAGATCTATTCATTAATAAGAAAAAGGAAAATGTGAATGGTGATTGGATTGATGATAAAATAGAATCTCGGGTTGCAAATAATGATTCGATTGATGATAAAGAAAGAGAATTCTTCGTCCAATTTTCCACCTTAACAATAGAAAATAATTTATCTAAAAACGACAAAAAAATGAAACAAAAAAAAAACTCTTGGTCTAATTCACATTGGTTCGGGTTTATGTATTTATTCACAATTGAATTGTGGGAAATTAAAAATTAAAAAAAAAATGTGTAACTTTGACTTTTTTATGCCAAAAGGATAAAGCAACTAATTGCACTATTCCTACTTCCTACTTAGAAAATTTTATGGTCTTGTAGCAGTTGTCATGAGACCAATTTAGTCACATTAATGAACGGTTTAAAATTTTTTCATTCATGATTAAACCATTAAAATTTTTTATACTATATTTTTATAATCTATTTAATTTTCATAGGAGTAGCGGTATGATCCTATAACAAGACCAACACAAATTAGTAATGGTAAGTTTGTAAATACCACAAAATAGTAATTTTTTCACCTCTTTGTCAATCGTAAAATAATATACAAACCCGAACCCATGTGAATCGGGCCAAGACTTTTCATCTCACAAGCAAAACCGGCACGGTTTCCTCGGAACATGGGTTGAGAGCCTATGGCGAACCGAAATCCTAGTCTAAAAGCAATCACTCCTATTGGCCAAAAAAAACTTATTATAAAATTTTAAAAAACAAAGGGGCAAATGAACCTACCCCAATCCGCTGTATATTGTATTAATATTCTCCAAAAGAGAGCAAAGCAAAGCAAAGGAAACACTTTCCATATCTCTATCTTCTTGGGGGGAGATAAAGATATCCATCCCAATTCCAATTTCCAACAACAGCAACACCACACACAGAAACATTAAAAAAACAAAAAATTTGGGGGGTTTCATATCATGGTAATGAACGCATCTCTTGTTTCAACGGTAGCCAGCGTGTCGGCAAATCTATGTCAATACATAGCTTGCAATCCGGAACGGTTAAGTAGCGACCAGGTTTTGTATCTCCTCTTCTGTTTTCCTTTCCAAAACCTACGTCGTTTTACTCTCTCTCTGTGGGCTTGTCTCTGCTTCCCGCGTTCGACTCTTCTTCTTCCTCCTCATCCTCGTCATCGTCATCTGGGTCCGATTCAGACGACTCCCATTTGGATTGATTAGGGTTTTTTTTCTTTTTATGGGGACGATTTCTCTGTATAATTGTTGTTATTAATAATGAATTGAAGAGATGGGTGTTGATTTTTGTGAATGTTGTTGATTTTTATTGGATCGATTTGGCATGATATGAAATCAGTTAGCCACCATGAGCTGGAATGTATGAATGCTGTTGGAATTGTAATCACCGAAAATTAAAAATCATTGGGCCGCTTTTTTTATCCTGAATGGAATCATTATTTATTGACCGAATAAGAAGACCACAAAAGAAGCAAAGAAGGTCTTTTTTTTTAATTATTATTTATTCTGACCTCATTGATTTACTTGGAGACGATAGATGCTTGATATAATTAAGGTTAAAATTTATGAGAGCATCCCCATCTGGTGCTTGACAGCGAACCCGACCCCCACTTATTGAGGTCCTAATTTCACCTGGTTCTTTGACAAGCACTCGTGCTCCACTTCTCTTCAACCTTTTTTTTTTTTTTAATTTTCCTTGGTCAAAAACTGCGGCTTCCTCCTGTCGCTTGGTTCTTTTTATTTCTTTTTTATTTTTTTTAATTCATTCTTTAACTTTAGGAGTCCGCAAAGGGTTCTTTTTCAATTTTCTATTTTGTCGTTGAGTTTGCAAAACGGCTCAATGTTTACTTTTTTTTTTTTTCCAATTTCACTTCTACAATTAATTATGTTTTGAAATAATAATAAATTAATAATATATTTTTAGGTATTCTTTATTTTTATTTAATTTGTTATTGCATAATTTTGTAGATTATTATTTATATTAATATCACTTAAAAGTAAAAAAAAAAAAAATGAGAAGAAGATGAAGAATATGATGTGAAAAGTGTGATGGTAAAAAGTTGTGAAGGACCCATCGATAAAGTGATATGGTTCTTCAAAATGAGATGTTTTTTAGAAACTTATGTGGTATCCTGAGGTCTTTTCTTAAGGTTGTGGATACTTTGAAATATTTAATTTAGGCCGTTTGTTTCATTATATTTTGGTTCTATTAATATCATATTTCAAATAAATATTTATTAAAAAATAAATACCAATGAAAAACTAATGGATTTATTTATAAATAGACTAGATAAATACGATATAGGTATAATATAAATGAGTTACAGATGTAAATCTAATAGAAATAAAAACCAAACAATCCAAATAGACCCATTTTTAGAAAGTATGTGTTGGTGCTAATGTATATTAAACTTAGACAAAACATCCAATGTCAATTTGTTAATTTTGTATTGATACCTACTATTGGACATTTTGAACCATTCTGACCATTTCCTCCCATGGGTTTTATACTTTTGTCATCTAATGCAAACTATTATATTTTTTATAGGTAAATTTGAATATGTTTATTTGGTGTATGAATATTGTGAATATTTTGTAAAATAAATCAAGTAAGGTACTAATGATTGACCACTAATAAAGATTATATAAACTTCATTAAAAACTAATTTATACGTTAGTATCGTAAATAACTTTACAAAACGTTGATATTTCATTTGAATGACTATTTGTATTTGATGTTTATATGTTAATCCTAAATTTCAAAACAAATATAGTCCGAAAATGAGTAAAGTGAAAATTTTAATTTAGGATTGGATTTAATGTTTAAAATTAATTCTAACTTGATACTAAAATTCCTACTGGTGAAAATAGAAAATTTTTAATATTTTCATATGGGTTTATAATGTCTTTGTGATTTTGCAATCATGGAAAATTGGATGAAGGTGGAGCATAAATAGAGTTTTGTACTTATCAAACTGTTCTAAGACTAAAAGCCAAATATCTAAAAATATTAAAATATAAGAGTGACTTGAGTTATTGTGTTAATTGAAATGCAAACAAGTTGGATAAAGGTAATACAATACAAAGCTATGAGCTTAAGATTTTTAAGGTCAAGTCCTACTTGAATTAACACTATATTCTCTATAAGTTTGAGCTTAACTCGATTTATTAAAAAAATATTTTAATTTCTAATTAAAATATATTAATATTTAGATTTGATCCAAACGTGGAGAACTCGATTTGGCCCTCAAACAAATCAAGTTAAATATATGAAGTTCGAGTTTAGCTCAATAAACTAATTGAGTAGCTTAAATTTGAGCTCGACTCAACCATTGTCAAATCAAACTTGAGCAAACATTGAGTCAAATTGGAGTAGTTCATGAACTGATGTGACCTATTTGCACTGCTAGTGTTAATTAGTTGTTATTAAGAAAAATAGTTTTATTTTAAAGATAATATAGAGGGATGTTATGTTAATGAGAATTACTTGAAGATATGTGTATTGAACTCAAATTATGCTTGATAACTTAAGGTGTATTTGATTTAAAAAAATTCAAGTTGGCAATTTAAATAGAGTGGAGTAGATACTAGTATAGTGTTATAAAATTGGGATATAGTGAGGTAAAGTGATATATCAATGTATTTGATCTATACTACAAATTGCACTTAAAATAATTTGCAATTGTTTTTATTAATAGCACAAACGGCTAAGAAATATCACTTGAACACACACAAACGGACTCCAAACCCTCTCGCTCACAAACTTAACTTAATTGTTGGATTTTGCATTTAAACTCTCCTAGGAATATTTGCGTGAAATACGTAAATTTTAAAGGAAAACAATTAATTCATGTACATAAGACTTTTGCCATTTTTTTTTTTTTTTTTTTTTTGCTAAGCCAAATTCTATTATTTGTCAAATTCATGATCTCTGTGACACTTATTCATTGATTAAAGCATAGGTAAGATGATCAAGGGGCTTAGATGTTAAGGGCATTATTTTATTTAGAATTGGAACATATAGAACTGTGAAATCGTATAAAAAAAATTTGGCATTATAAACCTATAAAAGCATATAGTTAATCAAAAGCTTATACCTAAATGATTCTATATCTCTTATAACGAGGAAAAATATATAAAATTATAGATTTATAAAACTGTATGAGTTTACTCATATTTTTAACAAGGATTAAATACAAAAATATAACTCGTGTTTTAATACTTTTATAGATGAGTGACCCTGGTTTTAGTTTTTGGCAAATACACTACCTGTGTTTTGATACTTCTAAAAATAAGTGACTTGAGTTTTAACCTTGACAAATACATGAATGTTTTGATACTTTTACAAATAAGTTACATAGGATTGATTTTTGACAATACACGACAATATTCAACACTTTATATTAAAAAATAAGGTAATGTATCTGTTAAAAATCAAAATTCAAGTTACTTGTTTACAAAAATATCAAACACACAAGTAATGTATCTGTTAAAAATAAAACTCATGTCACTTGATTGCCAAAATATCAAAACACAAGCTATATATTTGTTAAAAATCAAAACTCATATTACTTGTTTGTAAAAGTACAAAAAATACAAGTCTTTTTTTTTTCTCTTTTAACAACTGTGCAAGGTAATAAATATTCAAATATTTAACAATATCAAACTTCACACATAAAATTAGAAAAAACATAAATGGCACTTATTGTAACGAAATCTTGATTTTGGACTTTATTTCTTCCCAATGTTTTGAAATGCCTTCTTTTTTTTTTTTTAACAAAGGGAAAAAAAAAACTAAAAACAACCTAGACTACACAATGTCTAAGAAAAGTAACACCAAGCCTATCCAGAGAAATAATTTCCATTGCAGCAGCAGGAGTGTGTAGTAAAACATGAAGACCCCTGCTCATATCATTGGCAAGATTGGCAAGCTTATCAGCGACCCTATTTCCTTCATGATAAGTATGTTGAACAACGACCACCCAATCCTTTTTTAGTAGATCAAGAATCAAGCTCATTAAATTTCAGTGCTTCAAATCTGTCTTACAAATACCTATCAACCAGTCAACTACCAGCTTATTGTCCATCTCTAGCACCACATTCTTCAGATTCAACCTTCTAGCCAAACACAACCCTTGAAACACACTACATAACTCCGCAACAATAGAGTTGTTGTTCCCAATATTCATCATAAAACCACCACTGCACACCTAATAACAGTATCGAATCACACCTCTTGGTAAAGCTCTACTATTCACCATCTTTGTTGAACCATTTATATTAACTTTGAACCATCCAAAGTCTAGTTTATTCCATTCAACCATTACACATTCATGGTTAATAATCTACTGACTTACATTTAACATCATCTCTGCATTTGAAAAGTGATCTCCTTAGTTTTTGCAGCAATAAGTTAGTGCAAGGATCCTTCAAACACTATGTTACCATTAAAGACTTCTTATTCTCCAATCCCAAAGAAACTAGCAGCTAACACCAAAAAGAATTGACCACTCCATATTTTCCACGATCTCCTTTGACTAAAGCTGTTGGCTGAACCAATCCTCAAAAGGTTGAGTTAGGAATAATAATCTTTATTGAACAAGAATGAATCTATGCCATAGCACAATTACTTTAAAGCATTTGCGAAACACATGGTCTATGTCTTCGCACTCGACATTATAAATAAGACAACGCCTATCGTTTGTCATATGCTTTTTGTATCTTTGATCATTAGTCAAGAGAGCTCCATGCATTACTAACCATAAAAATGATTTAATTCTTCCTAGACCACGCCACCTCCATATAACTTTCCACTTAGCATTAGCCTCCTTTCTTGTGGGTTAGCATATCTTTGCATAAGCTATTTTTGTGGCAAAAGAGCCAGAATGAGAGTTATTCCATGCAATTTGATATGGAGCTAACATATTCTTATGGTGGTCAAATAGCTACAATCTCAGATAATATGGAGATAGGTAAGACAGATGAAAGCAATTTACAGTTCCAATTCCTTACCTCATTCACAAAACCTTTCACCTTGGCTTGCCTCTCCATATCGTTTAAATTCTTCATGCCCTATTCCTCCAAAATACAATCCTCAACCACCCATTAATCAATCGAGAACCCAATATGTTTACCATCACCAATTATCCACTTAGATCCTTGTATGGCAAAGTCCCATATTTTCACTAACTACTTCCATAACCATAAATACAATGCATTCACAACTCTAAGTTGATTTGGGAAACATCCATCTTCTATCTTATATTTTGCTCACAACAAACATGCCCAAAGGGATTGAGAATTAACTAAAACACCCCACACCAACTTAAGTAAAAGAGCAATTACTTGGATTCGTCAATTTTAGTTTTAAAGGAGATTCCATGATGTTTACTTGAAATAGCTTTTTAATGTGTAATGTAGATATGTTTCATTTATGGATTATGACAAATTTATTTATTTTCTTTCAAATGCAACAACTATAATACATGGATGCAATCAATGATTTCACGGATATTTGCAAGCATAGCACCATTTACCATTTTGTTATCAACATCATTTCATTCCATTCATTCTAGATCTTTCTTATATATCAAAGAAGGAAATTTTATGGTCTCATCATTAATTGTAACGAGATCGATCCTGTCAGCCATCTAACGGCTTATATCATACGTTATACCCAACCATGTTCAAACCACTGAAATAGTTAATATTGAAATTGCTATATTTATTTTAACGGTTAGATGATCGACTGGATGGTCTTGCCAATGGGACCGTAGAAGCTTCCATATCAAATATGGCATGAAAGTCTAAGTAATTTTTTTATACTACATTGAGATGGATCTAATGTTAATTATGTATTCATGCATTTGCTTAAACTTAAGTTTGAACTTTAAAACTAGTTTGAAGTTTTAGGATTGTTTGGATTGTTAGATTTTTATTTGTATTGAATCAGTATTAGTTTGGTATCAGTTCAGTATCAGTATCGACTCAATATCAGTTCGATCTGGTCAATTTATGAGTAAAATTGTCGGCATTTCGTTAATATCATATCTATATCGGTTCAGTACCGGTTCGGTTTGAAAACAACACCAAAACGATGGCAAATTGCCAATCCAAATAGGCCTAATATCAAATTAAAGTGACAATTTTTCTTTTATCCTTTAAAAGAAGTTAGGGCTAAAATTAATTTCAACCAAGTTTAGTATAAATAAGAAGGGAAAAGAAAATGACAAAAAGAGTATGTGTGCTTGATTATCGTCGAACACTAGTTCACTGATAATAAGGTTGCATGTGATATCTAGCAAAGAATTTGGAATGGAATCATGAATTTAAGTTTTTTTTCCCCCTATTTTTAGAAGTGTCTAATATGATTTTTGATAGGATGAATCAATTCTATTTCACCTACATTACGAAATTTAAAACATAGACTTTTATATATAATTTTTTGTATTTCATCAATAATTTTTCATAAATATCGTTTATCATTAATTTTAATTCAATAAAGGCTAAAATAAAGGATTTAGATTGCACTCCCATAGATGGTGTGTCTACAAAACAA
Source organism: Combretum micranthum (assembly GCA_024138025.1). NCBI lineage: Eukaryota > Viridiplantae > Streptophyta > Magnoliopsida > Myrtales > Combretaceae > Combretum > Combretum micranthum. The sequence goes on along the minus strand of JAMXBD010000015.1, from coordinate 235,986 downwards.
AACACGGTCAATGACATGCGAAGGTTGAATTCAACGTGGCCACTCCAATGCTTAAGTCAATAAGCATATGATTTGAGGGTCTAATCGATGTAGGAGAATGGAGTCTAGGTGATATTACCATGGGAATACTTGTGGTCGGCCGATCTTATACTTAGGGGTTGGGTATGCCATGGGATCATGAGCAAATGGGCACTTAGCGATGGTTATGGTGGATGTGTGATGAACTAGTAATCCACATCCACACATGCTAAGTCCAACTATGGAGAGTATGTCGAGAGACACTGGGTGGAATCCTGATTGGGTTCTGTAAGTGTTAGTTGGCATACGAACCTGGGTAAAAGGCATCCTAATGAGGCTTCGGCTTGCTGCTGATATGAATTAGGTATTAAACCATAGGTTGGCCTAAGTAGCAGCTAATAGGCTGGACATGGGATAGGAGCCAGTGGTATATATTGGACTATCAACACTAATATAATATATAAAAGGATTTGAAATTTTAAATATGTAAATAAATTTTTCATTTAGCCCTCACTTTTATTTTGTTGAAATCATTTCATTATAGAACATTTCCTACATGTCAAAGACATATGGGTTTGGCAAACGCAATTTATTAGATTGAAAATAAATAAACAAATTACAAAAAAGAAAACCCTAGATTGCAACTAGAATAAAGACATCTATCACAACTAGCACCGACAATCCGTAATACTGCGTTGTGTCTCGTATCCATGCCCAAATGGGTTTGTGTTTAAGAAAACTCAACCTGTGACCCGACTCAATTATTAATCATGTATGGAAATCTAAACCTATAACCCAACCCATTCATCCAATGTCCATGTTTCATGTCAACCCATTTATTGATTGATAAGATATATAAAAATATATAAATTACACCAAAATTTAAATATATTGTATTGTATTGGAAAGCTGATGTATTAAAATAGTTATTATCCTAGATAGACCTAGTTATATATTTTATTGCAAACATATAAACATATAACATACTCAATTTATATAACAAATGAATTATAACATATATATTATATGTTTATTGTATGTACGTTTGTATATTGAAAAATATGTTATATACATATATACTATAAATATCTATTATATATATTATGTGATATATATCTATATGATATATGTTATACATAATTTATAGTTTATACATACTCTTTAAGTTACATATTTATTTATATAATCTTTACAAACTATAAATGTTATATTTAAAATATATAGTTTAATATAGAAATGTAATCGATATTAATAAATATTCATGTATTAGGTTATATATGATCTGTATTTTATAACATATATAGCATATCCATTTCATGTCACAAATGAATTATAACATTATATACACACACACATATAAATCATAAATATTTGTGATATATATGTGTATGCAATAAGCGTAGTGTCGATCTAAAAGAAATCTTGAACTGATGACACGTGTACAGATGTTGCAAAAAGAGACGTGGGAGGAGGAACAGACAAACTCAGTTTCTCAAGTGCACGAATGTGACACGAGATCAAATTAAATAGATTTGATCGTTCTTGTCTCATTCTTCATGAAGTAGTTACTTTGATTCTCTCTGAAATTATTTTAGCAGAGTTTTGCGTTACTCTCAATCTTAGCAATACACAAAATTTCATCTCAAATGAGGGGAGAAACCTCTTATTTATAGGTAATAAGGATTGATGCTAGCCATTAGATAGCACTTAAACGAACGGTTGAGATCGAGTGTTGTCGGTGACCATTAGATCGTTTTACAATGATCCAATGGCTGGTATTGAAGCCTCGTTTTCTTAAGCAGTAGGTTGGGCAGGAAATGGACTTGATGTCTTTTATTGCATAAAAGAAGCGCATTTTCAATATAGAAAGGATGAAGACTTATTTTAGTCCACGTAAACCCTATTTTATTCAGACAAAGCCTAAATTAACCCGAGAATATATTTTTTGAGTCTGCATTTCACGCAAGAGAAAACCAAATTAAGCTGAGCGAAATGAGTTAGTCCGATTATCCCTGTTTCGAGCCTACCAAGCCAAATCTCCCCATGACATTACTCATTGGACTAGGTTTTCTAAGCCTTTTCACCAACCTAGAAGACCGACCCGTGGCATTATATTGGGTTAAATGCCAAATTACTAAAATGACCCTTCATAATATGTTACGTCATATATGTATTATTTATCTATATTATTTAAAGGAGAGCATAAGTTTGGTGCATTCAATAACTTTTTACAACAATATTCCAATTTAACCTTATTAAATCAGTAATTTTATTTAAAAAAAAAAAACCAACAAGCATGGAAGCCCTTTAGAGTAATTTCTCCAATTCTCCCATCTTTTTCCACTTTTCCAGCTATTGCAAACCATGTTGCTACTCTCAGTTTTAAATATCTAAAAAGAGCACATATCAGATTACTTTCCTTTCCTATTTCCATGCTCTTTAGTTTCTACCACAACTGCCCACTTTTGTTTCTATCTCAATTGCCACTCTTTGACTAATTCCTCTATACATTACTCTATTCATATTCTATCTTAACCGTCCGCTCAAGTATTTACCTCACTCTTCACGTCTTTGGATAAATCTCCCACTAAACTACAATCTATTCAATCAGTGTCACTCACCGCCTTCTATTTCCATCTCTTCCATCATATTTTTTGTGTCACTCTCAAATAAGCTACATGCATTAACTTCTTGTGGATTTACATATCCGGTATTGTTCATCAGGAAATTCTCTCAGCATCTTCTCTCCTCTCTCTCACTCTCTTTGTTTCTTTTTTTTTTTAAAAAAAATTGAAATGTATAATTTTATAACAATGCGTGTGTAGGAACAAACTAAATCTATTCATAGAGTGGCACTGGAATTTACATCCACTTTCGCTTGAAATTTGTTGGATTTTCCAACCTGCAATAACAGGTTGTTTAAATATATGTGTGTGCTATACTTCTTTGTTTTCTTTTTTTTTTTTTCTGTTAAATATTTTTCTTGTTGTTGACACTTTTTTGTGTCTCCAAAAGTCATATGTTGCTCCTTGGCAAATTGTTTTTTTTATTTTTTCACTCATTTGATAATTTAGTGCTGATCTATTTCTATTTCATATAGAAACATGTTTTAATAAACATAGGATGGTCTTATTTTAGCCTTTGTGAATAATTATTTAATCATAATGAATCTTTTTTTTTTCTGATTAAAAAAGTCAATTGCAAATGAGTGCTTCGTTATGCTTAAAGTGTTCAATGCATAAATTCTTTCAGCATCTTTCTTGCTTTCATTCTCTTTGATTCCTTTCTATTTCATATAGAAAATTTTTTTAATAAATATAGGATGGTCTTATTTTAGCCTTTATGAATAATTATTTAATCATAATGAGTGCTTTTTGTTTTTCAATTAAAAATTTTAATTGCAAATGAGTGCTCTTGTTATTCTTAAAATGTTCAATGCAGAAATTCTTTTAGCATCTTTGTTCCTTTCGGTCTCTTTGATTCCATTTCTTAAAAAAATGAAAAATATAATTTTATTACATCTATAGGAACAAGCGAAGTTTGTTCATAAAGCAACACTAGAGTTAGTTTGATGCCATAAGTTTGTTAAACTTGAGAGTTCAATGTAAATTTTGATGAGACAATAAAATGCACAATCAACTATTTCCTTGTTGTAAACTACATTTAATTAGTCGTGTGTGTGTGTGTGCGCGCTTATGCGCGCGCACATGCTTTTATGCATGCTTGTGGAGTTTTCTATAGGTTTTTGGAGAAATAGGGGATGGTAAATGGCAAGCTAAAGTGAAATGTTAAGGCTCAACAAAGCAAATGCCAAAGACCGACAAGCTTAAGAATGTCAAATTAGTGGTCGAGGGTCATGTTGAGGGCTTGACATGCTAAAGAGTTGAGGCATGATCAAATCAAACCCAAGGCTTGGCAAAGCTAAAAGACAACACAATGTTGTTTAAGGGTCAAGTCGATGCCTTAACATATTCAAGTTTAGGGCACGTCAACTCAAATTTTGAGGCTTGAAGAAGGGCATGTGTGAAGCTGTCGAGGGCAAAGTTTAGGGGCGACAGATATTTGAGGCGCGACAACTTAAAGTTTGATGCTGATGTAGCAAGAAAAGAGCCATTGAAGTACATTTAATGTTTGACAAGCCATATACATTATGTCTAATGGACATTTTGAATTTCAAAGGCTATTTATATATAAAGTTCTGGAGATCATAAATAGAATGAAGTGTCGAATTATGTTATGAAGCTCATTAACTGTGATCAAACAAACTTTTTTTCTTTGTTCTCTTGTATATAATATTTGCAAATATTAAGAGGGAGAAAAATACTCTAGTGCTCAGTTCATTTTATTGCTATTCGTACAAAAGCACTTAGAGAGAGTGAGGAAATAGTATATTTTCTGAATTGTGTAATATTACACATCTTAAGCCAACTCTTTTAAATCAATATAGTGGTGGTAAAGACCTGGAAAGAGGCAATTTGGTGGACCATGGAGAGTAAGCAAATGGCCGAACTCTACGTTAAATATTTGTCTTGCTTCTTCTCTTTAAATCTTTCGTATTTATTATTTTTCTATTCGCTGCAAATTTATTTAAGTTTTTTTTATTCTGCTGCTTTAAATTTTCAAATTCCTAAAATTCGAGTTTTATGCAAAATACTCAATTCACCTCCTCTTGCCCCCACCCTCTTTAGTATTCCTAGTATATATTTTCAATTGGTGCCAAAGCCTGTCTCTATTTTTATACGCTTAATCGTGAAATAAAGTAAAGATCATTACTATAAATACATTATGATTTCTGGAGGGCCAAGCAATAAATAGACCTCCACTTCATGTGGGGGTAATTATCCTTACTGGAAATGTAGGATGAAAATATTTTTAAAAGTCCAAAACAAATTGATATGAAATGTTATTGAAAACATGCCTTTTAAATAGAAGGAAAATCAGAAGTTGATTTTACAAAAGATGATAGGAAAATGCTTGATTTAAACGAAATTGCAATGAATATTTCACACTGAGGATTAAACAAAAGTAATTTCAATAGAATTTGCACATGTTCTTCTGCAAAAGAAATTTAGAATGAGCTTCAAAAGACATATGAAGGAACTTTCAAAGTTAAAGACACTATAATAAGTCTCTTATGTGGAGAGTTTGAAAATTTTAAAATGCTTCCAAATAAAACTATTGATGAAATGCACAACAGATTTATTAACATTATAAATCCTTTAAGTGTGTTCAGGTAGATTTTGACTAATTTGGAAATTAATTTTAAACTTTTCGAGTCACCTCCAATGTAATGGAAAGCCAAGAGGACAACAATAGAGAAAGCACGAGATCTCAGTGCCTTAAGCAAAGAAGAATTTCTTGGTGCGCTCTGTAAGCCTTGGAAAATTTCAATAAATGATTACAAAATAAACATTTAAAATAAACCTAAAAAATGACTCCTAATTAAAATCGAACTTCAACTAACCTGAAATCTAAAACAAATCTAGAAATTTCTTAATCTTGAACACAGAGAAAATCTTTAAAAGTAACATAAGAAATTAATAGTTTCCAAATCCAAAGCCACTACGTGTAACGACTCTACGCCTAATCCTGACTGGTAAAATCGGGTAATATAGAACCTAAAAACAATTTATTAAACAATAAGTAACGATAAACCTTCAGCTATAAAACCTGATTTAAGAATTCCAAAAATGTTAAGAGATATAAAATACCTACGAAAATAAAATAATGAATAAATACCCTCAAACTAAATACTTTGTATAAATATAAAACATTAGCTTCCAAGTTGGCAACAATCTAAACCGGAAGGTCACCCGGAAAACCGAAGCCAACAATTTTCGGGAAACCTTAGTAGATTCAACCCGGCAATTCCGTAATCCTACACCAAGGAGTCGGAATATGAGCAAAGAGTGTAGTTTAGGTCACAATAGTACTAGAATGCTTTAAAAATGTAAGAGTAGCGAGTTTCCATCTATTTCAAACTCGGTCGGGTACAGACTTCGAAAAACGTGCCCCGGGATTTGAAACATTAGATATATTATATTATTACCATTAGGCTCGTAAATTTATCAAGATTCCAAGTACCTCAGTTGTACTAATTTTGGATTACTTGTAACCCGGTTTTTCTAGTAACCGAGTAAACTCCGTAAATCGGAAACCAAAACCCTAAATAGGATTAGTATAAGCAATTTAGGAACCCTGGGTCCGGCTTTTCTCCGATTTCTATATATAAGAACCTCTATAGAATAATTTAATGTAAATTATTGTTTATAAGCATATTTCAAACCATAGAAAGTTTTAATTTCAGAAAAATTTCTATTCTAGGCCTTCCCGAGCTCCATTACGGAAAAGCGAGCCCTGGGACTAGAAACTTAGAAAAATATTCTGGAATATTCATTAGAACCGAAATTTTTTAAGGATTTAAAAAGTATAAATTTTATAATTTTCCGGGCTATAAAAATTACAGTTATAGCCTTTTTCTCATATTTTCCTTACTACCTGTAAAGTAGATGTCTTGTCTATTATTTACCACTATTCACAAGTACAACCTATACTACACACTACTCATGCCCTATTCTTACACTTACAACTACCATTATATTTTCTTTTCCAAGACAATTTTGTTTTTTACTAAATTATTACATTTATTACACAAATTACAAATTTAAATAAAATCAACTCACCCCCTCTCTCTCCCTCTTTAATGGCCGGTGCACCCCCACCCCCCCCAAAAAAAAAAAAAAAAAACCCCTCTATTTGATTTATTTTCTTTTTTTATTAATACAAACAAGCCCTAATATACTTAATATATAAACTAATTTTCATTCTCTCTCTTTATTTCTACTCTTTTAAAATTTTTACAAAGTGAAAAACTCTCTCTTTTTCTCCTTTGTGCTGTGAGCTACTGTCACGCCCCAAAGGGTACCCTAAACGTGACAGTCCGCCACACTTAATATTAAAGCTTAAGTATGACAACCTTAGTCATTCCCAAAAGCTTTTATATTAAGTGCAAAGCGTACTTTCACAACTTTAGAGGACCATGTATGGAATTATGTAGTTTAAGAGGATACAAGTAACATATTTAAGAAAAGAGGATTTCATAATAATCATTCCTTCATATCAATGACTTTACGAACTTAGGGATATTTCATTTGATAACTAATCTAATACATGGATATCTGCATATTAATACTAATGCTTCACTTTTATCTATTATCCAAAAGAGATTACCTGATCGCAGGGTCCTCGTGGTCTTAACCATAAGTAGGGAAACTGCAAAAGATATCTATTGGGGTATAAGCTAACAGGCTTAGTGAATAAATCCCAAAATTCATACTCAAGAAAAATTATCAACCAAGTTTATTATTCAAACATATGAGATGCAACAACCGCGTGAGCATACAAGACATATGACTTTCCGGGAATCATATGTTGAATGAATTACGCTCTTCATTCGGGGTTGGGTATTCAGGCCAATTACAACCACAACTTTTAAAAACACTTTTATAGATCTTACCGGCTCCTATACGCCATCAAAAACTTGTAGTTATTACAGGCTCCTACGAGCCACCAATTTAAGTAGTTCTTACTGGCTCTTACTCGCCACTGATTTAAGTAGTTCTTACTGGCTCCTACTCGCCACTGACATGATATACCGGTTATGTCTACCATCACTATTATACACTTGTCCCACCAATTGTATAGTAGTGAATGCAATGTGACTCAACATATGAAGTGCATGAATAATTTTCTTAATTAAAGTCTAATAGTTAAATATAACTTCTTTTGAGTGATCAATCAATTTCAAACATTCCAAGATATTAATTCACATACAACTTTATTACAAACAAATCGGGTTTCGATATACTTAGTATTCTTTCAACATATTATCACACACTTCCTTTTGATTTTTCTTAAATTCTAGTACAACTAATTTTACAAGCACAATCAAGAGTATGAAAAATAATGGGGAATAAACTCACGATGCCATTGTCGTCTATTCCTCTAAGCGGATGAGTCGTTCACACACTCCACTTAATCGTAATAATTCTCGGGTAAAGGAATCCTTCCTCGGGGTCACCTAGCCAAAGAAAATACCCACAATGAGTTTTTCTTGAAGATTTTCTTGAATTTTGACAAAATAATGTCAAAGAACGTTAAAGTTCGTATGAGGGAATGTTCAACTTAAAATGGCCATAACTTGGTCATTTTAACTCGGAATCGCGCATACAATATACCGATTTCTACCTACTCGAAAAGATCTACCCATTTCCAAAATTACTTTCAAAAACAAGGCCATATAGGCTCCGAAAAAGTAACGACAGAATTCACCACAGATTTTCAAGTAAAAACAACTTTGGTTCAAGAAATCAAAATTTGTTTGATAAATACTTAGTTATCTATATAGTTGAAAAATTCTCTTTTTATAATTTTATAACTCATATTTAAGCATGCTCAAGTGTCTTGTTGTCCAAATTATTTTTCTTAGGTAAAACAATGTCTGGTTGAAGCTTTTCGGAAATTGTTTTTGTAAATTTCTTTGAAATGAATACCTTGTTTTCTTTATTTTCTAAAATCGTTTTATGTTGGTTTTATTTATCTTTTTCTAAGTGACTTTTGAAAATAAAATTTTCTACTTTCTAAGTTACATTAATACTATATTTGAAGTTTTCTAGGAAATATGCTATTCTTCATTTTTCTTGTGTAAATTCCTTTGTTTACTTGTTTTGCAAAAATTCTTACTTGATATTTCTCATTCTTTTTCTCATGTCTCATATGTTTCAAAAATAATCATCCATGCATGGAAATTTGTTTTCTTCATAAAAACAATGTGGAACAATTAAGGACTTTTTGTAAAAACTAATTTCTATAATCTTATTAACTTCTTCTTGTAACTTGAAAAGAAATAACTTTATTATTTTCAAACCATAAATTTTCTTTGCCTACTTGTTTGTAAAGGTCTTTACTTAAAAATTTCCTTAGTCATCCATCTTATTTTCTTTCTTATGAAAAGAACCATTTTTGTCAACAAAATATTTTCTTTTGAAAACAAGGATCTAAGTGGCTTTTTAAAGTAAAAGTAGTTTATAAAATTATAATGGGTTCTTTTGTAACATAAAAGAATGAGTTTATTTTGTGTTATCTTATAGATTTTATTCTTTACATAAGCTTATTTCTAAGTGACAAAAATTCCTTTTTCTTTAGAATTTAAAATTTTGGACAATAATCTAAATGTGCATGAACATGAGAATAATAGTGAAAATAATATATAACATAAATTATAAATCCCGTATTGGAGTCTTAGCTTTTTCAAGGCTCCCGGGACTAAGAAGTAAGCTAGTCCCATAATAAAATAAAATGAAAGAAAGAAAAACTTGTTTTGACTTGATGAGGACAAGTCTAAGACTAGAGACTAGTCTTATTTCAACAAGGAATAAATAAATTGCAATGGAAGAAATAAATAAATTGCTTTGCATGAAATAAATAAATTGCAAGTGAGCTTATATGCTCTAAAGAATATATATATATATATAGATAATAATATATTAATAATAATAGAACAACATAAACATAAATGGATTGGCATGAACAAGAACAATACATGAACATAATGTAGTTTCCATAATTGTAGTCTTTGGAAACTCACACTATGGTCATGTAAAGTTACATGACATGAAGAAGAAGAAAGAAATATAAAGGGGTTACCTAAAGAAGACTTTGATATGGTTATGTGATTATGGGTTTTTGTTGTTGGTGGAAGTTGTTGTGGAATTATTTTGAGAGAGTATTTTAAGAGAGTTTTGAGAGGAAAAATTGAGAGAGTTTTGGTAAGAATTTGTGGGTAGTGAATGTGTGAAAGAAGTGAAAGAGGATGGGGGTATTTATAGGAAAATGTGGAAAGATTTTTGTGTGATTAAAATAAAAGAAAATTGAAACAAATTGAGGAGGAAGAGAGGGGAGGGGGCGCCGGCCATGTTGGTGTAGAGGGGGAGGTGATTTATTTTTTTGACTTTTTGATAAATAAAAGATGTAATATGTGAGGTAGATGTGATATAAAGTTATGGGAAAGGTAAAAAGTTAATGTTATAAGTTATGGAGTGTGTAAGAATAGGTGTAAGAAAAAGTAGAGATAAAAGAATAGTGTAGAATAGTAATAAATAGTGTAATGTAAAGTAGACATGACAATTAAAGTACCGGTAGTAAGAAAATACGCGTATAATAGCTATATCTGTTATTTTTACTTACCGAAAAATTACGAAACTGATATTTTTGGAAAACTTATATTTTTACGAGTCTAACGGTATATTCGGAATATTTTTATTATTCCAGGCTTCCGGACACGTTTTTCGAGAACTGTGTTCGATCGAGTCCGAAAGACATCCGAAATTCGTGAAACTGAAACTTTTATAAAACCTATGGTTATTACGAACTATTCGAGCTAATTATCCCAACTTCGTTTTTCAGGGCCAAAGAAAACGGCAATGTCGGATTTAGATTGATACGGTGAGCTAGGGTTTTGTTGACCTTTAGGGTTTCGTTTGACTTCTGGTTTAGGGTTTTATGCTAAACCTATTCCGAAAATTTAGGGGTTTACAGCTACACCCCCTCACACACACTCATTCCAAGTTCATTTCTTCTCTATTTCTTCATCAAATCTTTCCTTAGGTGATATTTTTAAGCTTTATTACTACTTAATCTTGTAGTGGCAAGATTATTCATGTGTGTTTTCACTTTAAATTCCCATGAGCAAATGCCAGGGATAAGAAAACACTAATACATGAATATCAAGCCATCACAAGAGTAGATCTTGTGTTTGATGAGCTTTTGTTGAAATATTATCATGCTCATACATGTAAAAGTAGAGATCTTGCATAGAAAATATGTGTTCATGTCTTTAAACTCATTTTCATGCACTATAAGTAGTAGATCTAGCATTTAGACACCCATGTTTTTCTTGACATTTATGTTTATATGGATATTTTATGTTTTCATGCATTAATGTTCATAAAGGTTTAGTCTTGTATATATAAATGTGATAGTTGGTAGATATTTATGAAGATGAGACAAAGAACTTAAAAAGAAAAGGTTTTTGTTAGAAATGTTCAAAAGAAATTCGTATGATTTTCAAGACCTATTTTAAAAACCCTTGTAACCACCTTGAAACTCATATTTTATATGAAAAATGAAGGGTATAAGTAATAGGTATCATTAAGTAATGATTTTTATAAGTTGAAATGAGTTTGGATATGAGTAATGTGTAAAACAAGTAGTGGAATCAAGATGGAAAATTTTGAGTTAATGCTCAACTTGTAAAATTCGTAACTTTAGATGATGCCTATGTAAACACCTAGTATTCAAGTTCAAAATGAATGTTTTATGTGTTAAATGAAATCTTTAGGTAGTAGATATAGTAAAGCCTTAAATTTTGATGCATTATACAAGTTTTCTCAAAGGAATCATTCAAAAAGTGAATTTTCTAAAATTCGGATCTTTGAGAAAACCCTATCTAAAAACATATTTGCACAGTGGAAAATGTAAATTTTTATGTAGAAATGAAGGTCTTGGATAGTATATATAATGAAGACTCATTTTATTTGTATAACAAGGAAATTATAAGAATGAAATTCCAAAACACTAGTGAGATGTCAAATTGGAAAAATTAGACTTTCAAGAAGTGATTATTGTTGGAGTCTTGTAAGATTTAGGAGTTCTCAAAGTTTCATTATCAAAAACCACCAAGATCATGCATACGTTGGACTCATTACATGTCATTCATGTTAGGAACTCATTCATATTTTATATATATACTTGAATCATCAACTATATACATTTTAAGTAAGTGCAAAACAATTTTTTGGAAAATGGAAGAGGTTACTAATCAGATCTGATCCCTCTGTTCCGTAACCTAAATGGTTTTAAAACTTGAAAATAATATTGGAAATAGATAGATCTTTCGAAGTAGATAAAAATAGATATAAAATTTGCGAAATTTCGAGTTAAAATGACTAAGTTATGGCCGTTTTAAGTTGGAACTTCCGCAAATAGCAAGAATCACGATTTTGTTTAGTTTTGATACATAGTTTGGACTAGTTAAGTGATGAAGTTCTCATTAGGATATTCTTATTTGGTAGGTGATCCCGAGACTAACGAGTCTCTACCACCCGATTATTACCACTAAGAGACCGGCATACCATGGCCGAGTGAGTATCACTTCCAATTTCAATTATTGCTTGTGATTATAATGATAGTTGCACTAGTTACTTAGCAAAGAAAAAAATGAATATGCATGATGGGGCTAGTTGGGAATTGTATTGGTTTGCTGTTGTTATGTGAAGTTGAATTTAAGAATATCGAAGCTAGGTGATAATTCATTGCTTGTATAGAGAGGAGCTAGAATTGATTGTCTGCGAGTATTGCTTGATCACTTAAAAGAATTGGTCTAATTGATTATTAGACAAAAAAGATAAACTTGAACCCATTCATATCACAATGGGGATGGAGCATTATCATTTGTTGGTTTTTCGTGACCCATAAAACGAATATAGTTGGTCAATCGTGATCCATAAAACGAATATAGTTGGTTAATCGTGATCCATAAAACGAATATATGTTGGTTAATCATGATCCATAAAACGAATATATGAGTTTGTTGACCGTGATCCTAAACGGCATCGTACCGCAGGATTCGTTAATCTGCTAACTCAGGATGGAGGGCGCAAGTCCATCCACATATAATTTCCAGCTGGTCATATGTTTGTTGAATCCACGTGTTGATGCATTTCATTTGACTGATTAATCACTTGTTTGAATGTTATGTTTTAATTGCAATATGGAAGTTTTCACTCACTAAGTTAGTGTAGCTTATACCCTAATAGTTTCCTGTTGCAGTATGAATACTTATGGTTATCTCCGAGCCGCTATCATCAGGTACAGCTCTTGGATATCAAGGAGCTTTTGATGAGGCCGGGACCTAGAAGTAGGCATGAACTTCTAAATGAGATTCCTAAATCGGTAGCTGAAGGATAACATAATAGATTTTTGAGAGTCTGAGAAATCTTGACGTTTTGAGGGGAGTATGCCTCTTAGATCATGCAATAGATTAAATTTAATTGTAATTGTTATGATTCACATTCGTGTTGCTATGTATGTCACCTTAAACTATTTTGAAGCAAAGTATGGTCTCTATATGTTGAAAGTGAGCCTCACACTCGATGTTCAAACTCATGGGAAGACTAAGGTTGCCTTACTTGAGTTTAATATCGAGTGTGGCGAACTGTCACGTTTAGTACACTCTTTGGGGCGTGACACGCTCAAAACCCATGAGCTCATTAAGAAACAAGGTAAAAAAGGCAACAAGAAGGCTATTTCTCTAAGGGCCACAAGACATGAATCAAGCAATGAAGAAGAAGAAGATGAACAAGAAGATCTTGTCTTGACTCTTAAGAAGTTCAAAAAATTTACAAAGACAAAACCAAAGAGGATAGAGAATGATGGCAGTTCATCCAAGCATAAGAGAAAGGATGTGGTCACATGCTACAATTGTCAAAAGCCAAGACATATCCAGTAGTATTGCTCGCTGCTTAGAAAGAGATCAAAGGAGGAGGACAAGAAGGCCTATATGGCTACATGCTGTGATATTAGGGATCCTCAAGCGGTAACAACAACAAATGGTACTTGAACAGTGGCTGCTCGAGACACATGACAAGAGACGTGTTCAAGTTCACATCATTTGACTTGAAAGATCATGGACTATTACCTTTGGGGACAATAGAAAGTCAACTATTCTAGGAGAAGATAACATTCTCATCAATCAAGATTTATGTATTAAAAATGTTTTTCTTGTAGAAAATTTAAAACATAATTTGTTGAGTATTGGCCAATTGTGCGATCATGATTTTAAAGTAACTTTTTATGCTAAAAGATGTCCTATTGAAAGAATCGATAATAATCAAGTATGCTTTGAAGGATATAGACAAGGAAATGATTACAAAATCAATTTAGATGATTTCGAATCTTCAAATGAAACTTTTCTATATTCTAAAAATGATAATAGTTTTCATAGCATAGAAAACTAGGACATGCTACCATTGATATTATCTCAAAACTTGTTAAAAATGATCTTATCAAAGGTTTACCAAAATTAAAATTTCAAAAAGACAAGAACTGTCATGCATATTAAAAGGGAAAGCAAACTAAGACTTTTTTTTAAGTCTAATGATGCTATTTCCACATCTAGGCCGTTAGAACTATTATATATGGATTTATTTGGTCTTACCCAAACCTTAAGTTTGGGAGGAAAGAAGTACAACTTTGTTATTATTGATGATTTTACTAAATACACATGGACTTTCTTTTTTACATCTAAAGATAAAACCAATTATGTCTTTTTTAGATATTGCAAGAAAGTCCAAAATGAAAAATGTCTTAATATTATTACAATCCGAGGTAATCATGGGAGAGAATTTGAAAAATTATGAAATTGAAAAATTTTGCAGTAATTATGGCATTGAACATACTTTTTCAGCTCCTAATACTCCATAATAAAATCGTGTAGCGAAAGGAAAAACAGAACATTAATTGAGATGATTAGAACCATATTGTATGAAAATAATTTGCCAAAATATTTTTGAGTTGAAGCTATAAATACAGCATGCTACATTTCAAATAGAGTTTTTATAAGACCAGTTTTAAACCCCCTATGAACTTTGAAAATAAAAAAGGCCTAACATATCATATTTCCATCCTTTTGGCACAAGTGTTATATTTTAAACAATAGCAATGAATAATTGGCTAAATTGGACTCTAAAAGTGATGAAGAAATTTTCTTAAGATATTCTTCAACAAGTAAAGCTTATAGAGTTTTTAACAAAAGATCTTTAGTTGTTAAAATATCAATTCATGTTGCTTGTGATGATTCCTTGTCTAATGCATGTTTGAGTGATGATGCTGATGATGTGTGTGTTGATTTGAATAGAATTTCTCTTGAAAATGATAACAAATAAATTAACGAACAAAGATTGGATGTTGATATGAATGAATCTGATAGTGCCGATTTGCCTAAAGAATGGAGTTTGCTAAATCACATCTTAAAGATTTAATTATTGAAAAATCTTTTAATTGTGTGCAAACAATATCATCTTTAAGGAACTTAAGCAATCTACTTTTTCTATCACAAATTGAGCCTAAAAATGTTGATGAATCCTTAAAAGATGAATTTTGGATAAATGCTATGCAAGATGAACTAAACTAGTTCACAAGAAATTATGTATGGTTTGTGGTTCCTAGACCTGAAAGTAGACTTGTTATAGGAACCAAATGGGTTTATAGAAACAGACTCAATGAATCTGGTTTAATAACAAGAAATAAGGCTAGGTTGGTTGCTAAAGATTACACTCAAGAAGAAGGAATTGATTTTGATGAGACTTTTGCTTCGGTTGCCCGACTAGAATCTATTCGAATGCTCTTGGCATTTACAGCTTTTAAAGATTTCACTCTTTTCAAATGAATGTCAAAAGCGCTTTTTTAAATAGTTTTATAAAAAAAGAAGTCTATGTAGAGCAACTGCCTAGTTTTGAAAACAATGAATTCCTTAATCATGTTTTTAAGTTGAACAAAGCCCTTTATGGACTAAAGCAAGCTTCTAGAGCTTGGTATAAAAGACTCAGTAACTTCCTGTTGAGCAATGGTTTTACCAAAAGAAAAGTTGATACAACTTTATTTATTAAAAATTATAAGTATAATACATTGATTGTGCAAATCTATGTTGATGACATTATGTTTGGAGCTACAAATATGAGTCTTATAAAAGATTTCGTTGAGTCCATGAAAAATGAATTTGAATTGAGTATGATGAGGAAAATTAATTATTTTCTTAGTCTCCAAATCAAATAAGATGAAAATGGAACCTTTATCAATCAAGCTAAATATACAAGAGATTTGTTAAAAATATTCAAAATGGATAATTGCAAATAAAAAAAACCAACACCTTTGAGCATAAGTATTAAACTTGATAAAGATAAAAAAGGTAAAAATATTTGTGAAAAGATATATAGAGGCATGATAGATAGTTTATTATATTTGACAACTTCTAGACTTGACATCATATTTTCTGTATGTGTATGTGCATGATTTCAATCTTGCCCTAAAGAATTACACTTGAATGTTGTAAAACGCATTTTTAGTATCTTGCTTACACGATTAAAATTGGCTTGTGGTGTCATAAATTTTCTTTTTTCAATCTTATTGGATACTCTGATTCTGAATTTGCTGTGTGCAGAGTAGATAAGAAAAGCACAAGCGGCATATGCCATTTTCTTGAAAAAATTTTAATATATTGGCACTCTAAAAAGCAAAACTCGATTGCACTCTCAACCACTAAAGCTGAATATATTGTAGTTGGTAGTTGTTGTGTATGAATTTTATGGATGAAAAAATTTTGCTTGATTATGGTTTAATTTTTAAAAATGTTCCAATTCTCTGTGATAATACAAGTGCTATAAATTTAACTAAAAATACGATCCAACACTCAAGGACCAAGCATATCGAAATTAGACATCATTTCATTAGAGATTATGTTGTAAACACAGATATCAGCTTATAATTTATTGATACAAAAATTAGATTATTGATATTTTTACTAAACCCTCGAGTAAAGATTGTTTCTACACTTTAAGAAGAGAATTATGAATAATCAAGCAAGATGAGTGCTAAATATTATTGAACCAAGTTGACATAGAACATAATTTTAGGCTCAATAAGCTATTAAATATGATGTATGCCTAAAAATCCGATCTGTGCTTGTATTGGATCTGTTTATGTGCTAATATGTGCTAATCTAATTTGATTGTTGCATTTTCATGAAGATAATGCTTTGATGTGATTACGGATACATGAGCTTGCTATTTTTGGTGAAGTCCTACTGTGTATAGGCATTGTCGTGTGAAGTCCTCAAGTGTTAACGCATTTGTGGTGAAGTCCTACAGTGTGTAGGCATTGTGATGTGAAGTCCTCAAGATTTGAGGCATTTATGGTGAAGTCTAATTTGTGTATAGGCAAATGTGTGAAGTCTTATCAAAGCATAGGCAAGCAGTGAAGTCCTATATGAGCATAGGCAAGTGTGGTGAAATCCTATTTATGTATAGGCAAATGTGTGTAAAGTCCTATAAGAGTATAGGCAAGTAGTGAAGTCTTATCTATGTATAAGCAAGCGGTAAAGTCCTATATGGGCATAAGCAAGTGTAGTTAAGTCCTATGTGAGCATAGGCAAGTGTGGTGAAGTCATATCTAAGTATAGACATATAGTTTAAGTCCTACACGGGAGTAGGCAAATGTGAAGTCCTTTGTCGAGGCATTTTGTTTTGAGCTGAATGTTATATATCTCTGCATCTCTCCTTATTGACATATATTAAATATGTTATCATATTGTTTTTTATGAGTACAAATGGGGAGAGGAGTGGATGTACGATTAAAAATATGCATAGAGTCTATTTTGATAGGGGAAGAAAATGATATATTAAGTATAGTTTGTATTTTCCCAAAATTAAGCATCAAAAATCTGTTTTGACAATTGGAAAATTGAAAAATTTCTTAGAACTCGGATGCTTGATTAAGGGGGAGTATGTTGTAGTGAATATGCGTTAATTATGCATAAATTGTCATTATAAAAAAGGTGGAGATTATTGAACTTAAGAGTTTAAAGTGAATTTGATGAGACAATGAAATACACAATCAACTATTTGTTTGTTGTAAACTATACTTAATTAGTCATATATATGCATGCTTTGTGTGTGTTTGTGGAGTTTTCTACAGATTTTAGCAGAAACAAGGGATGGTTGAGGGAAAGCTAAAGTCAATTACTAAGGTGTGACGAAGCAAAGGCCAAAGATCAACAACCTCAATAATGCCAAATCAGTGGTCAAGGGTTATATCGAGGGCTAGACATGTTAAAGAGTTGAGGCACGACTAGATTAGACCTAAGGCTTGATAAATCTAAAAGACAACACAGTATTGGTCAAAGGTCAAGTTGAGGCCTTGACATATTCAAGTTTAGGGTGTGATAGCTCAAATTTTTGGGCTCGAAGAAGAGTGCCGTAGAGGTTGTTGAGGGCAAAGTTTGGGCACGACGAATATTTGAGGCGAGACAGCTTAAAGTCTGATGCTGCTGTCGCAAGAAAATAGCCGTTGAAGCTCATTTAATATTTGGCCAGCCATAAATGTCGTGTCTAATGAACTTTTGAATTTCAAAGCTGTTTATATATAAAGTCCTAGAGATCAAAATAGAATGAAGTGCCAAATTATTTTACAAAGCTCATTAACTGCGGTTAAATAAACTCTTTTTCTTTGTTTTCTTATACATAATATTTGCAAATATTAGAGAGAGATGATAATACTTTAGTGCTCGGTTCATTTTATTACTATTCATACAAAAGCACTTAGAGAGAGTGGGGAAATATTATATTTCCTAAGTTGTATAATATTGCTCATCTTAAGCCAATTCTTTGAAATTAATATAGTAATGATGAAGACCTCGAAAGAGGCAATTTAGTAGACCGTGAAGAGTAGGTAAAGGGTTGAACTCCACGTTAAATATTTGTTTTACTTCTCTTTAAATATTTTGTATTTATTATCTTTTTATTTACTGCAAATTTATTTAAGTTTCTTTTATTTTGCTGATTTAAATTTTTAAATTTTTAAAATTTGAGTTTTAGGCAAAATACTTAATTCATCCCTCCTCTTGAGTATTTCTAGTGTATATTTTCAAAGTTGTGTCCATAGTTCTTTCTTTTTTTCTTTTTTTTTTCCTTTTATATTATTACTTCACGCAATTGACATCTTAATGCTCTGCCAACAACATTCAGATAAAAGGGAGTTTTTCTTCTTTTTTCTCGGTTGGTGTTCTTATTTTTTGTTTGGGTTCTTTGTCTGCTATATTGACATAAAAGCATATTGGTCTTTCCATTTAAAGTACATATGTCATTTTGCCAATGCTTTGTGTTGTGCAGCAGAGCAAGCCAAGTTTTATGAATGTTATTTCTTTAAGCATCTAAAATTTTAATGATGCGCTTGCTATATTGACATAAAAGGGTTTTTTCTCTTAATTTTTGCTTGGTATTTCTATTTTGATTTTGGACGAATCTCATATACTAACCTACAAAGGGGTTGGTGTTCTTATTAAGAGTACTTTTTACATTTCTTATTTCTCTAATATTTTTCATTCCGTCTTCCTTATTTTTAAATAAAAAATATTAAAATCATAGTTTCATTTCAATGTGTACAAAAGCAAAACAAGTTTGATTAGAAATGAGCCTGCACTGAATTTAGTTTGATGCCATTAGTTGATTATTCAAATGACTACGTATTACCTAATTTTAATTATAATCAGAACGGTTCATGCTTCTCATTTTTTTTTTCTTATTATTTTCTTTCATGTAATTAAATATACTATATAAGAAATCAGCTATTACTTTGGGACATTTGATATATTAATGTTGCACATGACATATAGCCATAAAAGGGAATTTCTTTTTTAAGTTAGTACTTCCAATTTTATTTGGGTGATGTGTAGCTATTTTGACCCAAAAAGGAGTTGGTTTTCAATTTCTCAACGGGTTCCTAAAATATTTTATCTTATCTTAAATAATATATTCCATGCTCAATTATATCCTACTTTAGTGTCACAACTGATAAATTCCTCATACAAAATTAGCACATGTTCATATGTTTTTCAAAAGATTTAATTGGAATTGTATTGTTGGTCCCAGAATAAATATTACTTTCCTGTTTCTTTGCTCTTATTTTTTTTATAACACAGAAATGTATAAAAATTTCTCAAAAAATAACTTTTTATACCAGTGCCACGTTATGTAATTTTACACATATTTCATACCAAATGTTCAATGTCATCAAATAAAAAGACCACCTTTGCTTTCAAATGGATGTATCCCATCCCATATCACATATAACCTATAATATGGATTTATTGTGCGATATGTCCATTTGTCATGGGAAAAAAAGACAAAAAAAGGAATAGTTGTACCCATTCTGATATTTGTATCCATCTTAGATATGCAGTTTGGCTCATGTGCTGTCGTATAAACATAAAACGACACGATGCTCAGTACCAAAATGTGACTACATTGCTTCCATATCAACTAAACGTCCCGAGTGCAGACTTCGGGTCATAATGCTTACGAAATAAGCTGGGGCTTGTCCTCAAGCTTGCGAGCTGGCTCGTGAATAGGCTCGTTATGAGCTCGAAAACAAAGCTCGTGAATAGGTTTATTAAGAGCTCGTGAGCCAAGCTCGTGACGGGCTCGTTTAATATATATAATATTGATATTATATTATTAATATAATATTATAAATATAATTATTTATATTAATTTAATATTATAAATATAATTAAAAATAATTATATAAGCTAAACAAGCCGAGCTCAAGCTTGTTTAACGTAACGAGCCTAAGCTGGAGCTAGGCTCATTTAGCTAAACAAGCCAAGCTCGGGCTTGAAAAAGCTTAACGAGTTTGGGCCCGAGCTTATATTTTCAGGCTTGTTAAAAGCTCGGTTCGGCTCGAGTCCGTTAAAAAATAAACGAGCCGAGGCTGAGCTTGCAAAAACCTGGATCGGCCCGGCTCGTTTGCACCCCTAAAGGCAACTTAGACTCATGACCTTTTAGCATAATGACATTCGGTTCAGATCTTTATCTTTAAGGTATCAAGTTCAATTCTCTGTATTAGTGTGTTGTAATGACCCTATATGATCGCGTTGTAATTATCCTTGTGGCCTACCGAAAAAAAAAAGAAGTAACTTAGTATGACTAAATAGCAAAACTTAATTCTATCATAACAAATTGCTATAGAAGTTTATGAAATTTAGCATCTAATCGAACTCAAATTAAAAAAGTTAAAACTTTAGCACAACCTCGGTATCAATTTTAGGAACACATTTCACTTAAGTCAATACTGCGTGGTACATTCATCTGATTAACATTGGTTACACAACAAGCTGATGAGGAATTAAACCTTACCTAAAGGAAAAGTAAAATAAAACAATCCAAAAAATACAAGGGCTTCAAAACCAAGCTCTTTATCTCATGAATGACACTCAATTAACATAGTGATGGTGTTATGACCCGAGAAAGACAAATCAGGTTAGATATTTGATACATAATACATTTGCAGTGAATTTTACAATCAACTCACTGTCACTTAAAAAAAAAGTATGTCGAAATTTTTTTTAAATAAAATATTCATACACATAACTACACATTCCCATCAAGATTCTAGTTTTTTATCGGCGTATACTGCCATTTTCCTATAACCTCTACATGATATTAAAACTGGAAAAGAAAAAGGAAACCTCCACCAACATCATCTAAAATTATCTAAAGCAAATTATTTTTCACATACTCATATTATTGTATTTGACATTAAAATGATATTTTCATCTAATTGACCTATGAATACGCATGTGGAGAGATTTATAGACGTCTCAATTGCCAATGTTTATACATGAAAACAAATTTTATATCAGAATATAATAAAACAATCACTTACCATGCTCTTAATTATTTTTGTAAGTTTATGCCATGTATTACAATGAAGTAGACTAATTATAATTGGCTTTGGTTAATGAGTTAGGATAAAGCATAATTAAAATGGGAAATATGTTGTCTCGAATATGTGTTTGCTTAGGAAATGCGTATTTTTGAATATGAATGATGTGATGCTTTTGTAATAAATGATTATAATAAAAGCGAAAAGAAATATTTTGACAGACAATAAAGAATTGTTCATATCTTGTCTGATCAAATATGATTTAAAATGAGTTTGATGTAAATGAATAACTAATTTAAATTCTTACATGAGTTTAATTTCTTGAAACAAATATGGATATCTGATTTATCTTTTCTAATGGCGTCTGAGTCTCTATCTAGATTTCATATATACAAGGTACACAGTGATGTGCTTGTTGTTTGTTAGGATAGGTATTTCCTAATGAACTAAAACTTAAAGATGACTTACATAAATGAGTGTTGATTGTGCTTATATCGTTTAATGTGGTCCGGGGAGCAACAACCTTATCTGAAGCGAGCACGGTAGTTTAGGTGCTTAGGATACCCGGTCATGATGCAATGACATTTATAAGTGGCTTAGCAGGTAGTCGATGGGGCAAATAGTATCGACATAACATTTACTTAAGCTTTGAGTAAAGTAACATGATTTAGTTCACGTTTATGAAAACAATTGATCTAAATGATATTATGGACTACGATTGAGTAAAGTGTGAGTAACAGCTATGAACCCTAGATGAGGCTATTTTCTTGTAAAGTTATGTAGGAGATATAGGTATTCAGACTATCTATATCTACTCTTTGAGCAGTTGTCGTTACTTAGAACCCCTAAATCCCCTAGAGTGCAATCAAAGTGTGAGTACTCTAATGTTGATTTGTTTAATTTAATTTAAAGATAATAACATGTCATTGTTGCATTGCATTTAGTTAACCTTGCGTGTCTCTTCACATGTGGTTATGTACTGGGCTTTGGCTCATCATTGTTGTTGTTGTCTTCTTTCTAGGTATTGTAATGATGATGATATTGTTGATAAAGATGATGATGATGTGATCATGGTGAGATGTTGATAATGATTTGATGATGATGATGGGTTGGATGATGATGATGTTTGACTCAGGTATGGGATGAAGCGGGAAGAGTTGTGGATAAGTGAAGTGAAGTAAGGCCGATATATTATTTGTGTTTTATCTTATTTTGTTTAAAGGGATAGCTTTATATTTTTAGAACTTGTATTATTCTTAAAGAGCCTTGTGAATCCCATATGTTTGTATTAAGATTTTAAAACTTTGTTTTTTAGAAAGTTATTTATTCCTGTATGAGTGGTAGGTAGAAATGTTTTTATAAAGTTGTTTTCCAATCACAGATCCAGTTTTCTCCAAAATCTAACTAAACAATTTCAGAATTTAAAACCGATCGACAATGTTCAATAGAAAAAAAAAATCCTTTAAGGAGGTCTGTGTGTGTAAATAGTTAAGATATTTATACGTGGCTAGGGGATTTGGCTTACCTGAATTTTAGATGTAGGGTAAGTTGGGTCCTTACACATGGTTTATGGACCTTGCAGTATGTTCAACTCTTCCGCATCGTGTATGAAATAGGGTCATTGTAAACGGCACTTCCCTACACCATTTGTTAATTCAACAATTTAAGGCATTGACTCTTATCTAATGTATAGAAGATGAAAAAACGTGTCTGCTCCACTTCCAACTTGTCTAAACATCATGGTAGACAACCGTTGGATAATCCCTTACAACTTATAGTTACTCTTTAAGTATGATTATCATATAAATGTAGAGATTTGGGCAAGTGTTAAGAGCGTAAAGTATTTGTACAAATACATTCACAAAGGTCCTGATAAGGTGTCTCTTGAGGTCTGCATTGGATTTGGTAATGATGAAATACAAAAATTTATAGATGCATGTGTGCTCCCAAAGCTGTTTAGAGATTATTTAAGTTTCCAATGAATCGAATGAATCCAAATGTCATAAGGTTGCAGATACATTTGCCTAACATGCATACAATTACCTTCAAAAGTAGTGACACTATACAATCAATTTTGGCTCACAGTCTTATTCCACGAATAATGCTCGTGAATTCTTTTGTATTAATGTGATGAAACCTTTAGCACGATAGTATTTGTATAAAGATTTGCCAAAATATTACACATGGAGTAGCAAGAGTTGGCATCATAGAAGGGGTAATTAACAAAGTAATTAGAAGAATACATGTTGTACGACCAGTTGACTTAGAAAGATTTTATCTTCGGATATTACTTAACCATGTTTGTGGCCCTACTTCTTTTGATGATTTGTAGACACATGATGGGATACGGTATGGCACGTTTTGAAAGTCAGTTGAGAGTATAGGTCTCATTGAGAATGATCAAAGCATATATCACTAGTTACTTGAAGCTATGTCCTTTCAAATGCCATACACACTTTGAAGGTTATTCATAACAATATTGGTATATTGCCAGCCAAGCAACATTAGGTCATTATGGGATGAATTTTATGAGACCATGTTACAAGATTACTGCTCCTCATCTACGAATTCAAAAGTTTTCATGATAAATAAATTGTTACATGACATTAATGAATTATTGGGTCAACATGAGAAAAGTTTATTGGATTATGACTTTCCACATCTTCAATATGATCTAACGGAATTCAATGACATACCAAAAGCCATTCAAGATGAGTTATCTATTCCTATGCCTAATGAAGACATGAATGCAATTGCAAACTTAAATGTTGATTAAAGAAGTGCATTCGATTTAGTTACGATTACAATTGAGCAAAATAACTTTGCTATATTTTTTATTGATGGTCTAGGTGGCACTGGTAAAACATTTCTATATCATGATATTTTAGCATTCCTTCAAAGTAATGTCCACATTGCCATAGCGACAACAACCTTTGGGATTGCTTTGACAATATTACTTTGTGGTAGAACAACACACTTAAGATTTAGATCCCGTTAACACTGGATTCAAATTCTATTTGTGCAATAAGTAAGCAATCTGACTTGGCTGCACTTTTGAAGATGTGCAAAGCAATTCTATGGGATAAAGCTTCCATGGCTAATAAGTATGCCTTTGAATCACTAGATAGATCTTTTACAGATATCATGGAAGTTGACGCTCCATTTGGGGTAAGATCATGATATTAGGTAGAGATTTTAGACAGATTCTTCTAATGGTCTCAAAGGGCACAAAAGCTTAAATGGTCAATGCATGCTTAAACAAATCACCCTTTAGACTATTAATGCCCTTCGATAACCCAAAACATGAGGTCACATATCGATGTAGCTTTTTTGAATTTCACATTACAAGTTGGTGATGGTATAGAACCAATCATACATGATGACTACATAAAAATACCTCCATCCATGAGCATATAATGGCAAGATAATAGGTCAATTGATTGTTTAATCAATGCAACCTTCTCGGATTTGTCTAAACATACAAATGATGCCTCTTATTTCATCAATCATGCACTTGTAACCCCAACAAATGTTGATGTTGGCAAATTAAATAGCGAAATCATTCAATCATTTCCTACTGGAGAACAAACATATTATTCTTTCGATGCTGTTATTAATGATTATGGGCACCAATAAGAATACTTGCACTATATATCCCCAGGTGGAATGCCTCCTCGTATGCTGACACTAAAGAAAAGAGCACCAATTATGCTCTTAAGAGACATAGACCCAAAGGCAAGACTCTGTAATGGTACAAGGTTAATATGTATTGATTTCTTGCCAAATATAAATGTTGAGGTCTTAACTAGTCATGTAAGAGGGTTGGAAGTATTCATTCTATGGATATCTTTAAAAATTTCAGAAAGTTTAAATCTTTCACTTGAGATGACAATAAAGCAATTTCTTGTGCGTTTGAGTTTTGATTTGATAATTAATAAGGCATAAAGTCAAACAATACATATCATAGGTATTTACTTTTTAGAACATGTGTTCAGTCACGGACAAGTTTATGTAGCCTTATCATGTGGTATGTCAATGGAGTCAACAAAAGTTTTGGTGAGGAAGGGGGAAAATACCTAGGGAAGATGGAACATACACATAAAATGTTGTTTGCAAAGATGTTTTATTGACCTAAAGGTGCTCCTACATTCAATGTGATGTATTTTCATTTTTATTTTTTCGTACCATATGCATAGTTATATATTCTCAAATCTACATCTAAAGTTGTCACTTGCTTTTCTCCTAATAATTATTTGCAGATTATCATTGGTACTATTGTTTAGCAAATGCATTTAAGATGAGACGCCTTAGACTATATCATGTAAGAATTTTTATTGAGTTTTTTCCGGTTCATAGAAAATGAGATAGATTCATTCATGTACCTTATTTTATACGTTCACTAATCTACATCTAAAATTTTCATATAAGATTCTCCGTTAGTTGAAATGGATCAAAGAGATGCATGGCTATCTAACTTAGAAATATCCACAATCATCCCTTAATGCACTCCTCCTATGGTATGTTTGTCCTTTTCGCTCTTTCTTTTGTGGTACTTGGCATCTTTTTTTTTTTTTTTTCTTTTTTCATTCTTTAATTGATCATATCATTTTGACATTCTACCACAGAGAAATTACCTTAAGGTGTACGGCTTTGATTGGCGATTTTCTATTCAAATAGATAGATAGACTTTCGTGTCATTATTTAAACATGAGATTAGAAAATTGAACTACAAGTGGTACCATTACTATTTCTCAACACAATAAGCTTTATATTCATAAAGCTTAAGTTCTTCAAAAAACTTTTAAACAACCTTTCTTTCTTTCAGTTGCATTTGCTGAGATTCAACACGTGGGTACATAAATGAAGACACGATAATTCATGGATCATACCAGCAACGTGATCACCATTTAGCTACATAGTAAAAATAATAT
Organism: Combretum micranthum; assembly: GCA_024138025.1. Classification (NCBI taxonomy): domain Eukaryota; kingdom Viridiplantae; phylum Streptophyta; class Magnoliopsida; order Myrtales; family Combretaceae; genus Combretum; species Combretum micranthum. The sequence continues at coordinate 209,482 of JAMXBD010000015.1, read as the reverse complement.
ATTCTACGTCTAATTTATTACTATTGTACGATTAATGTACACCTCATTTTTTTAATTATGTATTGTAGAGTTCATGCCCATATATCTATGCACAGTTGCCTTATTAAGGTTCCCTTGATTTTTTTATAGCTCACAGTATATCTTTAAATAAATGTTACTCTTTGTATACATTGCATAAATTATTTTATTAATATAGTTTTTTGGTACATTGCAAAGCATACATACTTTGATGTATAATGAAATTTGTGATTTGATTACTAGGTTAATATATCAATGTATAGCTTTTTTATATACCTTTATCTAAAATTAGACATCATTATAATTTATTTATTTATTTTGACAGCTATATGGTAGCTTCGGTGATGCAATAGATACATAATAATTAGTCTTATTGTCCATGTTATTCTTAGGAAGGAAAATACTTATGTAGTTTTCTATTCATTGATATTTTTCATCAACTTTAGGTCATGTGTTCTTTTTCCTCCTCTAAACCTATGTTTTCTTCTTATACATTTAATTCATCGTGTACACTATTTTATCGTTCGTTACCTATTGTATTTGCATATGCATCACGAGTGCGTCGTCTGCTAATATAAATTTAAGCGATATACGTTATGTGTGTTCCATTCATTATATGTACTCTATGAGTTATATTTGTGTTATATGCAGTCTACTCACTTTATAAATATTTGTATGCAATCTCTATTTTAATATAGATATTTATATAATATATTATATTCACAATCTTGATATAACATGTATCATGTATTTATAATGTATGGATTTGATTATACATGTGTTATATCTATACATATAATTGTTATATATAATTGGTTTACATATTATATGGTATGTATGTTGTGTATATATATTATATATGTTATATATGTAGCAAATAAAGCAACTATTTATTAATATGAAAATGATATATTTTTTATTTGTTAAATAAGATCCATATTTTAATATGTTATATGTATGTTCTATATATAGGTTATAATATGCTATATATATATATATAATTTTTTTTATATGGATAGCTTTTTTCATTTTATAATTTGCTTATATATAAAAGCAAATTATAATTTAACAAAATGAGCAAACAAAAAATAAGGGTTAATGTCGCGATTAGTACCTAAACTTTGGCTAAATTTGTAATTAAGCACCTCAACTTTTATTATGATCAATTTTGTACTTAGATCGCATTTTTATGTACATAAATACTACCTAACTAACTTTGTTAGATGATGTGGTACTCTCACCTATGTAAAGTGCCATGTGTTGCTGATGTGGCATCTTACTAGTTTTTTATCATTTTATCATTATAATTATCATTTTATTTGTTTATTATTATAATTACAATTAATAAGGATTTACTTGTTGTAATAATATAATAAGCGTACATTAACTGCAAACAAGCCTATCCATTACCTTACTCATATCCAATTAACATAACCTAGCAAGCCTACCTCCTACATTATTACCATTTCAATAATGGGTTAGCAAATAGTTCATTATAAAGGTGAATGGTAGCTAACCTCCTATAGGCGCACCAAAGCTATGACATGAACTTGAGGGGGTTAATATTTTATCTTATTTTTAGGGTTTTCTAAATTATGAAAGAACAATGAATTTAAAGGATATGGATAAAATTATTGCTCGATAGTTGCACAAACAATAACTTAAATTGGATTGCAATTAGATAATTGAACGATAGGAATCATGATCTATAAAGTAATTATGGTGTTAAAAGAATAACAATTTTCTAATAACAAGGTTTGCCATAATTTTATATTACTTAAGAATTGATAAGAACTTAGGAATAAAGAGAATCAAATCTCAATACTCATAAACACCACAAGGGTTCACACACAAAAGTGTTATCAAATCTCAATAAAGGAAAAACTTCTCTAAAGCAAATGAATATGGCTATTTATATTAGCCCATAAAACTTGCCCTAATATCAATAGAGAAAAACTTAAACAAAAAAAAAAGAAAATAAGAAAGGAAATAAAATCTATAATGCAAGGCCAGCTCAAGGTCGGTGGCTTTGAGGCTTTATCCTCCTTCTTGAATCCTCTTCCTGTTGTTTTCCCTTTTGACTACTTCGAGCTTGGGTTTAAGAAGATTCATCCACGAATCTTGCCCTTAAATCTTTGAACTTTCGGAGTTAAGTTTGGAGTTGTCATTCAGTTAGTCCGTACAAACAAACTCCCCGATCCTTTAATCTTCTTAATATGCACCATCTTTGCTTGTTGAACCTCTACAGGACTTATAAGTAAACTTGTATGTTTTCCCATTGTTGAATAGTATATTCGTTCTTATACCCATCAAAGGTGATGATACTACCATGATCTTCCAAGGATTAAGTGTGCAACATCCATAGATACTACATCACACAAGAATTCATCAGTATAATCACTAATAGAAAGAGGTACACAAACCTGTTTATGCACACGAATAGCTCCTTGATGACTAAGCTAATGAAGAGTATATGGCTTTGAATGTTACGCCACCTGCAACCTCAGTTTAGAAACCAGTCTAGTAGAAATAACATTGGCGCAGCTGCCACTATCAATTACATTTAAACAAGATTTTCCCTGCACTAAACTTTGAACATAAAATAGATTAGTTCGCTGATCTAGAATCACATTCTCCTGCTCAAGTACCACATCCTGGAAACTTAAAGGAATATTCAACATGTCAATCTCTTCTTCTTCACTCTCAATATTATTCCCCTTCATGACCATAACTTTCTCATTAAGGCACTGAGAAGTGATGTGGCCATGTACCAAACATTTGAAATATTCAATATCTCGATTCTTTCACTGTTGTGTCTAATCAGGCACTTTGTCATCCACCACTTTTCCCTTGTTCTTCTCTGTCTCATCCTCTTTCATCTTTTCCTCATCTGACTTACTATAGTGATATGATTTTTGGGACTGTCCATGTTGATGTCTCTCAACTCTGTTTGCCAACTTAATTACATCCTCCTGGGTCTGATAGTGCTGGAGCTCTACTACACTGGCGATATCTATCTTTAACCCGTTAATGAACTGACTTGTAGATTCATATGAAGATTTTCTAATGTTGCACCTCGCCATCAAAGTTTCAAACTCCTCCACATATTCCTTTACACTCTTTCCTTGCCTCAAAGACTGTAACACCATTAGCATCTCTTGTTTATATTAGTCTGGCACAAATCTATATCTCATCAATCTTTTTATTAAAGCCCATGAATGCTCATTTTCTTCATCAGACCTTTGTCTCTTAATTTGCAACTTACCCCACCACAGACTAGCATAATCAGAAAAATGCCAGAGATGTTATCTTCACTTTCATACGCTCATCCCACTCGTGGTAGCTAAATACCTTCTCCACCTGTGGCATCCAATCTAGAAATTCCTCTAATTTAGTGATATTAGCGAAAGGTAAAATTTTTAGTTTAATACTCCTAATTCCCTTTCGCCTATCATCTCTACCTCCTTGCCTCCTACTCCTTTCACTATTCCTATTAGACACACTACTATAATGTCTTCTATGACCGACTCTACTATGATTCCTTCTATCCTTAACTTCTAATATTTCTAGAATCCTTCTCATATCTTATTGCATTCAATTAAACCCTGTTTGCAACTGTGTAAAGTCCTGCCTACTCACAAAATCTCCTCCACCACCATTGTTGTCGCAGTTATTTCTTTTAGCCCTGCGTTATTTCTATTCACGTTACTGCTACCATCAGACAACTTCTCTCCAGCAAATCAACAACAACAACACAATTTCACATCTAAAGGAAAAAGATAAATCAACCTAACAAACCTGGAGTAAATAGCGTTGAATGACAAGCTCTGATAACAAATCTGATGTGAACTTGAAGGGGTTAATAATTTATCTTATTTTTAGGGTTTTCTAGATTATGAAAGAACAATGAAATTAAAGGATATGAATAAAATTATTGCTCGATAGGCTCCATGAACAATAAAATTAAATTGGATTGCAATTAAAATATAGAACGATATGAACCACGATCTATAAAATAATTATGGTGTTAAAAGAATAACAAAATTCTAACAACAGGGTTCGCCACAATTCGACAGTACTCAATAATTGATAAGAACTCAGAAATAAAGAGAATCAAATCTCAATACTCATAAACACCACAAGGGTTCACACACAAAAGTGTTCTCAAATCTCAATAAAGGAGAAACTTCTCTAAAGCTAATGAATATAACTATTTATAATAGCCCACAAAACCTGCCCTAATAGTATTAGAGAAAAACTTAAACAAAAAAAAAAAGGAAAATAAGAGGAAATAAAATCTACAGCACAAGGCCAGCTCAAGGTCGGTAGCCTTGAAGTATCGACAACTTTGATCCTTAAGCTGGTGGCTTTAAGGCTTTGTCCTCCTCCTTGAATCTTCTTCCTTTTGTTTTCCCTTCCGACAACTTTGAGCTTGTTGATTTCTATCAAGTTGCCACTAGGGGTGGATACGGATCGGTTTGATTTGGTTTTTCCTAAAACCAAACCAAACCATAGTTTGCGGTTTGTTTCTTTTTTTCCATCCCTGACCAAACCATTAAGTAACTGTTTGGTTCAATTTAAAATTTTTTTAAACCATTAAATAACGATTTTTTTCGGTTTGGATTACAAATTAAAATAAAAATTCTAACTAAAATTTTTCTTTATTCTGGTTTTTTTACATTCGTGTAGATACTTAAATATTTATATAATTTTACAAAATTATATTATAAACCACGAAAAAATTCTTTATGAATTCATCGTATGTTTAATCTATAGTTCTTTATAAAATCAGTTATCCATTAACTAAATATATTCACTAACCAATAGATAGTAAGTTATAAATTATAATTTTTAATAGAACCATTAAATTAATCATCTACCAATAAATTAATTTAAAATAAGAAAATCATCTATCAACAAAATTCATCAACGAATAAAATGATCTACTGACAAAATACATTAAACAATTAATATATAATAAAACTTTATAACTAAATAAATAAATTTCATACTTTATAAAGTTAAAAACTATTAAAAGAATAATAGTTGATCATCAACAAATATATATTATATATATATATATCATGAGCCTAAAAAAATTTAAAAATGAACAAGTTGATCTTAATCAATATTCACCAAATAATAAATATCAAATGAAACCATATAAATATATATCACCTTTAATAAATCATAAAAAAAATCTATAGTTACGATTTACAAGTAAAATACTATTATATTTTTTAAAACGGTTTGTTTCGGTTTTACGGATTGGTTTGGTTTACCTTCCAAACCATACCATAAATTTATGGATTGGAATTTTTTTATACCAAATTGTTAAAAAAATCATTTTTTCAATTTGGATTGGATTGGCTCGGTTTGGTTGGTTTTGTTGCCTACCCTAGCTGCCACTATCATGGACAAAACAAATACAATGTAATCGATAATCTAATCATTTGTAAATTGTCTATATTTAGGACGAAAAGCGACATCCTTGATGACCAAACCCTCTTTCAATTGTTGCTTGTATCGGTGAGAGAGAAGCTTATGTGGTTGACAATCTTCGCATTAGTCACGGACTTGCCTACAACGATATCGAGCCACTATCCCTTGTGCTCAGTCCCAAAATTCACCTTACAGTTCTGTGTGGTTCCATTAGGCTGGGTAAGAACGGGATTGATTAGCTTGTCTCATCCCTCGGTAGCTTTGGTCGTCATCAACATGTACATAACCTCGTAGGTAGTCATTAGAGAAAGCAAGTTAGATGGAAGACTTCTGGCAATTTATAACTAGGACACATAACCTCATAAAATTTAAGGATCAATGGTTTTTAGAAGTTTCTTTCTTGTATTGTTAGTCTACTTTTTACTAGTGCTCTTGCAGACCTAGGTCCTCTTCAAGATTTCTATGTAGCATATATATATGTGTGTGCGTGTATGGAGAGAATGTTATAGCATGTAAAATTGAAAATTACAAATGATATAGTGTCCACATGTAGCTGTTTTATGATTGTAACTTCTGGAATTAGGTCCAACTTTTAATATACTCCGTTTTACTTTGTAAAAGTAGGGGATGAGATTATTAGATCATCACAAATTTAATTAGTGGCAAAAACTTTCCCATGAAAATTTGTTTTTCTATATTTATGATTTATGTTGTTGCTACTGCTGCTGCTGTTGCTGTGAAATTAGGTGTTAAAATTAGATTTTATACATCTCATGATGGTTGTCTAAGAAGACAACATCGTCTCTTTACTGATGTTAAACCATCTATTTCTCCCTTTTTTAGCACTTTTACATTTATTTATCTTTCACATATTGCTTTCATTTATTTATTTATCCTTTATCCTGATTTTTGTTTTTTTTTTTCTTTATCCTTTGAAATTTAAATTAAGAAGATAAAGCACGATGAGGAATGCAAACAGAGCAATATACATTAAGATCTATGGATTGCTCATACATAACATTTTATCACGCGTTCCTTTTCTTGATATTACATATACATGTATTTATTATTCATTTTTTTTGTCTTGAAATTTTTTGAAATTCTGCTTGCGAAGTGGAGTGTTGGCAAATTGAAATTAGGATTCACGCATAATAGAATTGAGCTCGTGGTGGATTGATTGAGTTTGAAATGCTCTAGTGAGCAATTTAATAATTTCAAGAGCACACAAGTCCCACATTGCTAAACTTTTAGAAACTAGTCATCTTTGTAATGAGCAATTTGACAAATCATATGAAATGTTTGTATTAAGGGAAGTATGAGCTTGTTGGGTTGTATTCTTTAGGTTTAAGATGGTTATGGGCTAGTTGGATTGAAATTACATAATGGGCTTTTGAGGGTTATTTTATTATTAATAATTAATGTAGTATTAATTATAATTATGATAATAATAAGTAAAATAAATAACATAATAATTATAATGATAAAAATAAATAAAAAATCAATAAGATGTTATGTAAATTACACTGGCAGATTTCTATAAATAGAAGAGTCCATGTCATCTAATGGAGCTAATAAAGTTAGCTCATGTAACATTTGTGTACACAAAAACTTAATCCAGGTGCCAAACTGATAACAATAAAAGTTTTTGTATTTAATTGCATATTTAACCAAAGTTGATATACCAATCACAATATTGACAAAACAAAAATAATAATATATTTTAACAAGTTCGCGAGTTTGTAGACTTGTTTGGGTCCTAAACCTAAATCTAAACACGTTTAAATTCATTCTGTTTTCGGGTTTAACTCGTTTATTATTCATGTCAATTTTTCCTTATTTAAACCTTTTTAGATTCGTGTAGTGTTGTATTTAGATTCAAGAGTCATGTCCTAAATCATGGACTCTAATTATACCTCACCTTGAAATGACTAGGAGGAAGCTCATAACTTGTTTCAACCGACGGCTTTAGAGACTTTTTATATTTATTTTTTATTTTCTTTCGTTACAAAGTTGCCCAAGGGTGTTTCAGCTTTTAGGCCCATTTACGACGTAGCTTGGTAGCGTTAGATGGGCCTTTAATAAGCCCATGAGCAAGCTTCACATCTTGTCTACACTGCCAGCAATTTGTTTCCTTTTATTTTTTGCCCTTTCTAACTTTACCTTTTTCCTTTCCCTTCCCCTGTAGAACAGAACAAGACTAGGACTAGAAAGTGGAAACCAAGCCAACGTTGTTCAGCTCCTGTTGGTGTTGGGGCTGGGGGTTGCTTCTTTGGTTTGGCTGGGGACGTAAACATAAACCCCAAAACACGCGCTAGCACCTGCACTTCCACTTCAACACTCACCATCTTCTTCCCAGTCCCGCGCGCGACCATGACACATCTCACATCTTCTCTGCAAATATCGCCCAACTCCTACTCTTTCACCCTCCCTTCGCGGTGCCGTTTTACCAATCCTTCCGCGCTTCGAATCCCTTCCCTTCACGATAAACCCAAGTCTAGGTCTCTTCTTCCTTCTACCTTCTCCTGCCAATGCCTTAACAGACCCCACTCTTCCCTCAATCTACGAAACAATGGAACCGGTACTAATTAGTTTATTCTTATTGATTAGAATCTATATTATACTTGTTTTGTTGTATGAGTTAGTAATTTTGTTGAATTGATACTGATTCCCTCGTGAATTTGTGGTTTGCAGCACTACCAGATCGATTTGCCAGCATATCGTCACGGGGAGGTAAGCAAACTACGTCAGTTGGTGTGCCTCCGCCTGCTCCAGTTCCGCCTCCTCCGTCGTCCTCTGTGTAATATATCCTGCCCCCTTTGCCTTTTAAATTTGTTTTAGTTCCTGCTATGTGGTTATGAAAAAGTATGACTATGAATGAAAAGATTGAGTACATCCGAATGTGATTACATTATTGCAAATTGTGAGGGGATAGGGATGAAACAAGATCATGGATTAGTTTAGTGAAGAGAAAGCAGGTTTTGATACATGTGACGGCTGTGTTGATTGTGGAGAAGATGGCAAAAAAACTAGTTGTGGGTGATTGGTACTTGTAATGGGACCTCGCTCCATGTATCAAGTTCTAGGTCCGAAGTCTGCTTTGGACATTGACATTTGGTGTGAGATTGACCTGAATTTCTCAATCTCACTAAGCTTAACCATTGGACTTGGTTGCACTGGAGAAATAAAAAATAAAAAATAAATAAACAATTGTTGAACTTGGGAGACATGACAAGCCACCATTCTGTCGCCGCCATATTATGTGAAGGTATGAGAATAGTAGAGAGAAACTCTTTAGTTAAGAGTGAATAGCTGTAGAGTCAAGTGAGGCTGTGTGATTGAGATAAGATCAGATGCCATGATATGGACGTATGATATGGACGTGTAAGTGAGTTGGGACATTGTCGCATGATTTGTTAATTGCTTTACCAATATTACATCGAGCCAAACTCATCAACATGAAGCTCGCAACACACACCCAGAGAATAAACATCAAAGCCATTGCCAAAGGCAAAACTCAAAAATCTATTTGAATATTGATGACATGAATGGGTTCTTTACTTGCTGATCCAATCATTCTCTTAAATTTTTTATGAGAGTAGAGCTATTGCATTTCACAAACAATCACACCACCGTATGTGCCTCTATTGTAATCGCATAAGCAGCAAGCGAAAACCAAAAGTTAGAAAACATAGTTGATGTGGTGTTCTAGAGGAGCAGACCAGCCAAGCTAGTTGCTATGTTTGCTGATTGACCACTGACGGAGTAACTGTAAGTGTCTAGGTTGTAGGTTGTCAATGCCATTTTTAAGTGATCTTATTCCCACCTCTGACTCTTTTAATCAATATAATTACTTATTCGAAATGATTCTCTCCTTCTGTTCTCATGCTTGCATGTTCTGCGTATATTGCTGGGATAAGTATCTCCTTTTGTTTCCTCATAACATCCATGCTCTTCTTCTGACCATTTATCGTTCCTTTTGCTGTATTTTAGAGGTTCTCCACTATTTTGGATTGGGGTTGGTGTTGCCCTTTCTGCTCTATTTTCATGGGTGGGTATAAATTCAATCGCAACTCCTTTTATGATTTTATATTTAATCACGATTGTCATGATTGTGTTGATTCTGTCCATGCCACTAATGAGTATAATATAATGGCAGGTTGCGGGAGCCTTAAAGGTATTCCTCTTCTTTGATTAATAAAATGTTTTACATTATTTTTGTATCTTGTGAAATTTTGTTGATGCTGGCTTGGAGGTATGTAGCACTTTGAACATACCTTTGTCTCACTCTCTTTGATGATGAGATTAGCTACTTAGAGTGATTTATTCTGATATCTACCTATTAAATTTTTTTGAGTTGCTCTTTGATCATTGACTTTAGTGTTTGTACGCTTACCTCTCTTCAACTTTTAGAAAGTGTGCCCATTACTTCCCTAACGTGAATCTTCCTTCAAAACCACAGCTAAAGTCTCGAAAAATTACCTTCAGTGGCAGTTAGGATTCTAAACACACTTTTAAAAGCTAATGGGGTAAGTGCATAAGCATACATCTTAAGAGATGATATGTCATTACCATATGCTTTTGTTTCCACGGGAAAAAAAAAAAAAAAAAAGAAGGAAAATCTAGCCCTACAATGAGTTAAAAATGATTCATGGCAGAAGTTCAAAGTCACGAGGCAGTAGGAAGTAGATATGGTGTTATTAGTTATTGATCCTTTACCTTCTGATATTATAGTCCTCCAATTTCAGGAACTTCCAGTTACCTGAATAAGCTATAGAGACTTTTATTGATCAAGATTTTCTAAAAATTTTTCAAACAAATGGTTCCATCCATCCAAACCTATTGTCAAAGCATCAGATGTGGCATCAGGCTTTCATTGTAGATTTGCTTGAATTGTTATGGGATTACACTTAGAAAATGTAAAATGTTAAACTCAAATGTTCATGAGATTTGTAGGGCCAAAAGAAGGTATTTAAAAGTTAGGACTAATATTCTTATTTTCCTTTATGTGTCCATATAGCTCAGGCAAATCCATGAATGTAATGTTGAATTGTTGTAAGTCAAAATCCTAATAAGCATTTGCCAAGTAAAGACAATGGCAATGGTTGATGTTTGAGCTTTACTTATGTGCTGCAAAACTATAACAGGTCTGATCGCTTTGAAGGAAAGCATGGAAATCTTAGGCATTAAACTTTTCACTTTCTTGTCTCTTGAAAAGTTATCTACCTTTGTACTTCTGCTCTGAGCAAGATTCCATGTGCTACCCCTCACTGCATTCACAAACTGCTGCAACTATTTTAGTTCCATTGAGCTATAGAATATTGGAATAATTTAAATTATCTTCTCTCTTAATCATCTAAAGTCTCTTTGCCTTTTTTATAAGCCTGATAATTCATTTTTTTTTTCTCCCGATAATTCATTTTTTTTCTTTCTTTTTTTATATTTTTATCCTTTTGTCTTGGAACAAGTTGTCAAAGGATTGATGAGATAATTGTAGCTGAGAGATGCTGCCTCCGGGTAGTAAGAATTCTTGGAGAATTAATGTCATAAATGAATTTGGAATATAATTTTTTTGATGCCATTGCCAGACCACCGTTCTAAGGTCTTGTCAATTTAAATTTATAAATTTGGAATATAATTTTTTTGATGCCTTGCCAGACCACCGTTCTAAGGTCCTGTTAATTTAAATTTATGTCTATATTCATTTTTAAAGCTGGGCACCCACAGAAGGTGGTCCTTTGGTGAACTTTTCCTACCTTGAAAGAGAGGTATCCTGGTAGAAACTGCAATGTCCATGCCAGTTAAAGTCACAGGACAATGATTGCCTTCATTCTTTGCTTAAATAGAGTAGCATAATCATCAACATCATTGCAGTAGTAGTAATAATAATAATAATAATATAATATAAGGAACATATGAAAGACAAGGATGAATCATTTCACTAGAATGCAGCTCTTCTGAAGATTGTGCTCATTGTCATTTTCTTTAGCCATTAGGTGTTGTCTGATAAGAAATGCCTCAATTACTGAGATAACCATTTTCGCTTATCAGTTACCGGTAAAATATGATCATAATTGGCATCATGGCAATGTACCTTTTGGGTAGGGTCTTTTTGTGTGATCTTATTTTTGTCGATATCTCATCTTTATCTATTCTGTCTAATCTGTATCTGTTTAAATATGATGTTTTAAAACTATTTAATCTTTATTTGATTTATCTCATTTCAAACATGATATAAGGATAAATTGTCTTTTTGTTTCACATGATAATTGTGGTGAAGATAGTATTTGGATAATGTGGGTTAGGCAGGGAAATTCATGAATCTTTAGGAAGTTTTTTTTTTTTTTAATATATACATTTAATTTATTGGGAAAAGAAAATTTTATTTTTATTTTTTTGTTTTGTAAAACTAAATAATTTCATTAGACCTGTTAGGTATCTAATTTTGTATAGGGAATATATATGTATTTATACTTTCATTTCTTTGGTATCTAGTTTTAGCAAATATATGATTTTAAAATGATGTTGTAGTGATACCAGAAGGATGAGCCAAAAAGGCCCATGAATTTACTAAAAAATGCCATGGTTATATGGCCATTGATATTATTACAAGATGGAAAAAATGCATAATTGTTAATTATGTGGTTGAGTTTATTAAGCTTAAAATAGTTCACATTATTTTCCTCATTTGGATGCATTTCACTTATTTCTCCTCTTATAATGAGGGGACTGGGCATGCTGTATGCTTCTGGAGGATCTTTATGCATAGATTTTATTCTCCTATAGAGATATTTCCGCTGTGTCAAACTTCTCCATCTTCTTTCTACTTGGAAAAGCAGTTGCTTTCGACAATCATTTTGGTTTCCTAGTTGTCCAGAAGTTTGCAACTTCCTCTTTTTTTACTTCCATGTGATAATAATTCTTCACTGTCTTTCTTCTTCAAAAATCTGTCAAAACTTGCTGAAGGGTTTGCTTGCCAAATATCTGGTGAATTTATGTGTTTGGTTAGGATTCCATTTTTCGTCTGAAGATGCAATTAAACAGGGAATTTTTCTAGATGGATTGTTTCCTGATTCCCTTTGACATTTTTGTACATATTTAGGGTTTAGTGTTCAGGATAATGAAAAAGCAAGAATTGAAGTGCTGTAGGAAATAATTGCCTTAGTTATTATCAATTGTTTTTTGCTTCTTAGATTATTCCATATCTCGAGGATGAATTGGGTTTCATCATTTTTATTATGCATCTACCATCAAGTAGACTAGACTTATTGTACTTGATTCTTCCTTTAATTCGTGTTATGAGGCAGTTCAACTATGAGAAATTACCTATGTTTATTGCTTCTCACTTTCCTCATGTTCTACATTCAAATACAAATTTCCCTCTGTGCATCCAGAAATATGCAATGCAGCAGGCATTCAAGGCGATGATGGGCCAAATGAACCCTCAGAGCAACCAGTTTCCTAGTTCTCCCTTTCCCAATGTGCCACCTAATCCTTTCGCAACCTCAACACCTCAACCTTTTGCTCCATCACCACCTCCACCTCCCTCAAGACCATCAGTTACAGTGGATATTCCCGCAACAAAGGTTGAAGCTACAAAAGTAGAAGCAGCACCAGCAGCTGATGTCAAAAAGGAACCAGAAACAAAAGAGGAGCCAAAAAAATATGGTAATGAGTTACTTCCTTTCAATGTGTGTACCTTTTTGTGTGAGTATATCATTCTTCCAAAAATTTTGAATGTTGGTTGGCTGTACACTAGAAAATAATGCACAAATCAAGGCATTAATCCTCAGAAAATTGCTCCAGTTGAGCTTTGCAACATTGATAACTTTGTTGATCTGCCAATCCATCATCTTGTATTCAAGGAATCTTTTAAAAATAAGAAGGTGCTACTGGGCAAAAGATTTAGCACAGCATCTCTGTTCAATACTTTGTAGCAAGAAAAATTTTCCAGAAGATATGCTAGGGTCTTCTCTTGAATGAGCTCTAATTTTATCTGAAAAACAGTTAATTGGGTAGTAAAAATGGAGAAACTGAGAGAGATTCCCTAGATTTTAACCTAGGCATTTTAAAAGAAGATCACAAACTCGATCCTATAGCAATTTGTTACAAGAGATGGATATTATGATGCATCTTTTGTTCTCTTCAACATCAGTTTGAAGCTTGCATGCTGTGTATCAAGATGCTCATGCAAGAGAGTGTGCTGTTGACAGTGGAGAAAGGCTTTGTGAGGTGCATGACAGCAAAGGGTTATGCATCAACTGGAAGAATAGTGAGGGAATTGATGACCTTGCACAGGGCTCTGCTTGGGGTGGATTAAGGCTTCACTAATCAAGAATGAGTGCATAAGGATCAAGACCAAATTCAAGAAGCAGGGAATACTTTTCTGAAATTTCCAAAGTTGGATTTTCCATCATTCGTCTAATCACTTGGGATGGATTATCACCAGCAGATGCATCATGGAATTTGGTGATTATATTTGCAAAAAATCCAACTCCTGCAACTGAAATCGGCGGTGTTTAGGAGTAGGGGAGCGATATTATATGCTTTGTGGTAAGAAAAATTTCTGGTAAGATCCTAGGATTCTCTCTTGAGGGATCCCTAATTAGATTTCACAAAATAGGTAAATTAGGTAGGAAAAAAGGAGAAATTAGTGGAAAGAATGTGCGGATACGAACCAAGGGAGTGAAATAGTATTGAGCTCTACTTGAAAACTCAAAGCTCAGGGTTGGCTTGAGCTCGATTGCTTCTGCACATTATTGGCTTGAGTTTGCTTAAAGTGCTATTTAGCATGCTTGAGCTCAGTTCATCTAATAAATTTTATATTCCTTTTATTTAAATTTTCATTAAAGTGTTGATTTACTATAATTTGACAAAGCTTGATATATACTCTCTCTCAATTTGAGCTCAATTAAGTTCAAGACCTTGTTGAGCCAAATAGGATTAAGCTTGAACTTGCCAAGCTATTTGAGTAGCTTAATCTTGAACTAGGCTTGGCTGTATTTGAATCGAACCTTAGCAAATGTCTAGCTGATTCTGAGTATCTTGCAAGCCTTGATTCATTTACTACACTATGAGAAGCTCCTTTGGAATTTATCTTAGGAAGTCCTAAAACAAGTTCACAATCTTGATCAGAACAGATGGATGGTGAACAACGGGTAATCTTCCAGAAAAGTAATACATCAATATATTTGTATATGTCCACTTGCACACACACATCAATATCCTTTATAGATTGGTAGCACTGATCGAGCGCTCTTGCGCCGAAGATGAACGGGGCTAAGCGATCTGCCGAAGCTGTGGGATGTAAAAATGCATCGGTATGGGAGCGTTCCGCCTTAGAGGAAAGCACCCGCGAGAGCGGGGGTGGACGAAGCGGAAGCGAGACACACATCAATATCCTGTATAGATTGGTAGCTAGTTACTTTCTCTGCATCTTGGTTGACTCATTGTTACGACAAATTTTTGTGCCATTAATTCCTTTTGGATTTGGTGCTTGCAAAGTATGATCACCAGCATTGTCACTTGCACATGGAATCTGGAGAGTATCACCTGATAACTAGTTCTTACAGCTTTTGTAGATGTTTCTCCTGAGGAAACCAAGCAAGAGAGCCCTTTTGAAAGCTTCACCGAAGTAGCAGAGGCTACTACATCCACAGATGCTCAATCTGCAAGTGAGGTAAGCCATTTATGGAGAAATGTAGAGACATATTTGATCACTCCTAAAAGCTATGCTTGGTAGGCCGTAGCATTTGGTGGAGTGATAAATTTTTGCTGGTAGCAACTAATCTGGTGTCCTTTGAAGGTTTCTCAAAATGGCGCTGTTTCTAGTTCAGGTTTCACTTCGTCGGAGGGGCCCAAGTCTACTGGTAAGTACTTAACCTGTGCACCTGTTGCTCTGCTATTACTCTTTGTCATAACTCTGCCAGTTTCTTTCCAAACAGAGCTGCAAATAGAGCTATTACGACTTTCTAGGTTTGTTGGATTTATTTGTTTTCAAGAATTCTGGTAGAGGAGTTTTGTTGCATACGTGAAGTGGGCATCTAGGGGAGTGCAATCCTCTATCAGTTTTGTTTTCCTACTTACCTCTGTGTATGCACATTGGCATTGTTGTAAGATAGAGGTAACATGAGCAAAATGTCTAGTTTTATTTTTTATTTTATTTATTTTTTCAAAAAGTAAGGCCAATTTCTTGGCCTTTTTCATGCTTAAGAACTTATCCAAACTCTAAAATAGATGCTTGGCCTTTTTTGAGAGTAAGTAAAATTGATTGATAGAAGGCCAAGAGTTGGGAGACACCCCGCAAGGTTATGAGCTTTTTTTGGCACTTATGGGTTTTGAATATAATCAACTCTATAACTGCATTAACTTTTTGTATAAATCCTTCTTTTTGGCCCATGTTTGGTGCAAAAGATCCCCATTGTAGGAGACCCAACTCTATCTACCTTCTGTAATTATGCATCTTGCTAATGTCTTACTAATAGCAGAATCACATTGGTGAGATGCCTCATCAAACTAACTTAAATTCATTCTTCTTTTGCCAGGAAAAGGTCCTGCTTTATCTGTTGATGCTTTGGAAAAAATGATGGAAGATCCAACGGTGCAGAAGATGGTTTATCCGTAATGGATTTCTTCTCTTGATAATATCATAATTGTTATAGGCTCAAGTTGCATCCATTTCTTTCTCAGCATGCTATAAGCCTACTGTAGTGATTGCATATCAGTTTTACCAATTCAAGGTGAAGTTGCTTCTGTTTTCTTTCCATGTTTAATTTGTCTTCAATGGTTTTAACTCATTTACTTTGAAGCCCCACCCACACTAGAAAAAGAAAAAGGAACCTACCTATTTATGGACCCCAGCGGATTGGTATTGCGGTTAAGGTCTAGTAATATCCAATTATCAAGACCATTTCTAAAATTTGGGTATATAGCACGATCTAGATTTACCTCATGTATGTGCTTGGATGTGGCAGGTCCATTTATGCTCTTTCCCTGTGAATTAAACACACAGGCACATGCTTGCATGTAGCTGGTCTGATTATGCTCTCTCTCTCTGTTAGTTAAAATGCCATTCAACTGTTTATAATTGGCAAAATAAGGCAACTTTTCACTAATTTTGAGTACCTTGTCAGCAATTTAAGCATAATGTCATGCATTTGTGGATGGATATTGAGGCTGACATTAAGAGCAATTGACTACTCAATGCCCTACTATGGACATGCTCTGTGATATATATAGGAGAGCTGTTATTGCATAAATTTACTTTTTCAGATTTAGCTAGCTCTCTTCAACTCTCATGAGGGTCATTATCTTCTTGCAGCCATCTGCCTGAGGAGATGAGGAATCCTGAAACCTTTAAATGTAAGTGTATATGGATTAGATAGGTTTCGATAAATGCGGCTTTAGTTTTACATTTGATAGACCGGTAATCATGATCTCTGAGTTTGTTTTCATTTTCATTAGCCTTAAAGTTATCTGATATCCATTAAAAACATGGAAACCAACATTAACTTGACAGTTCTAGATTTATTTACCATGTTATTCAATCTGTCTACAGGGATGCTTCAAAACCCACAATACCGACAACAGCTTGAAGAAATGCTGTAAGTTTCATTATTCCATTCATATTTTGTTGTCTTATGATATTGCACAAAAACATTCTGATGATTTGTTATTTAGTATCTTTTTCTTTTTTGGAGATTCTATTTATTATAGGACAATGCATCATGGTTTAGAATTTTTTTTCTTTTCCCCCCTACCAAAACCAGGTTTTTAAAAATATTTTTCTTAGTTTAAGTGCACCCATATACCATGTTGAAAAGATAGATCATCTCCATTTCATTATTCTGCAGGCTTGCATCTTTCATATTCAGCAACTGCAAGGTACATAGTTTATAATAAAGTTCTCTTTTTACTTGCTATTAGGAATAATATGGGTGGAAGCAGTGAGTGGGACAGCAGAATGATGGATTCTTTGAAAAATTTTGATCTGAGCAGTCCTGAGGTCAAGCAACAATTTGGTGAGTTTCTCTTGCATGTCTATAGTCTGCTTCAAAACCCTGTCTTCCAGTAAGATTTTGCAGTAAGGACTTGTTCCGGAATTGGTGGCTTTAATTGATGGAATAAGGATATTGGAATAGGTGGAGAGGAATTTCTCCTTGATTCTATACACACTGTTTCATGGCATCACCAGGGATCTTCAGATATTTTATGTTTAATGACAGTATCATTGTGAAATGAGAATAGATAATAGCTGAATTTGCTGGATATGGATGCTTATAGTAATTGAATCGTGGTGTGAAATTTTACAGATATATTGGCTGCTTGATAGTACTTAATTTGGTAGCTTTCTGTGCGAATTTATATTCATAAGTTATATTACATGCCTTTGTTCTGCGTTCAATTAATTTTGGCATTCCACAGATCAAATTGGTCTCACGCCAGAAGAAGTCATTTCCAAGATAATGGCCAATCCTGATGTTGCCATGGCATTTCAAAACCCCAGAGTTCAACAAGCCATTATGGATGTGAGTATAGCTTGACTAACATCATTTCACATTTCAGCCCTGTGCTTTTATATTAATATTATGTTTTCCTTTTAATTCTTGTTCTGCAGTGTTCCCAAAACCCACTTAGTATTGCCAAATATCAAAATGACAAGGAGGTAAGCTGTTTTCCATCATTTTGGTGTTGTTAATAGTAAAAAAGTTTAACTCCGCTGGAAATAGTGGGATAGAGAGATGAGAATGAAGCATCAGTAGTTTCCTAAGAAAATAGAGAAACATCGGTGAATCATAGCTGACTTTACAATCCAAGTTAGATAGTAGTCATTTCCTTTATTGTCAGAGTAGACTCGTGTTCTTTAGAATTTTTTCTTTAATGTGTGCATGTCCACACAGGCTTGGTTCACTTTCCCTGTAAAATCTGGATATGCAATTGCTTTTTATTCATTTTCAGGTTATGGACGTTTTCAACAAAATATCAGAACTCTTTCCTGGGGTGACTGGTTCCAATTGATTTGTGAAGATCTTTATTGTTCCTGGTCCTTGTTGTCCGGTATTTAGCATGATGAAAAATTGTCAAAAGACAGAATTTGGTCATACTACTCCATTCACATAGATGACACTCATCCCAGAAATATGTCCTGCTGAGATATATCCTTTCGGAATCACATGCATTCTCACCTTAGCTGTCGCAAAAGTATGTGTTGCTGGTGATAATAAGATCCAAGATTTTGTAATGACTTTTTTTAGTTTGAATCAGCCGCCTTGTCTCTAGTTAGGTTAATCTATGAACGCCATCAGTATATTTTTACCTTTTATGTAGATGTACATAAGGCAGTTCGAAATTTGGATAAGGTGCAGTTTTCTGTTCATCCTGACGCATGCATTTGTAAGGTGTGCCTCTCAAATCCTTTTAGTGGTCTTCCTTTTTATATGCTTTAAAGCTTGGACGAGGTGAAGCAGTATATAATATATTAATTTTGTTGGATCCGATTGGTGCTCTTTATATGATACTATAATAAGCGGAAAATTGGTTTTGAGCTAATGCAAATTATAACAGGAGAATCCTCACCAAGGTCCTTAGGCTTCTTCTTTTTTTTTTTTTTTTTTTTTTAAATTCAAATTGCTTTTAAATAGAAAAATTTTAAAAGTAAAATATTAATGAATTATTGGTAACTTGAGTATCAAATATAGAAATAATGGTGAATAAAGAAAAGAAGATTGCGGATGGATACATTGAAAAAAATGGTAAGTAGAGAAAAGAAGACTGGAAATAGATAACATCGCTTAAAAAGATAATCTTTAAAGTAAATAAATAGTTTTGAACTATAAGAGTTTTGAACTAAAGATTGTCCATTAAGAAATAAAACTTTGATCCATCTTTATTTATATATAATTGGGTAAAGAAGACAAGTGTGGGAAGGTTTATTTTACAGGATGTTTCCAAGAGTTTTATCGCCCACATTAAATAGTATGAATGAAAAATTTTCAAATGGATAATAAAGCATACAAAATAAATGTGGATATTCATGTTATCATCATCTTCTATTTCTGAAGTTTTGTGTTCTAAATGAATGTTTGCATCTTCTATTTCTTAGGAATTTTATGATTTCTCACATGAATAATCAAGATATAATGGAAGATGGTACTTGTAATGATGATTTTGAGAAGGATTTGATTGAAGATTGCATAAGAATGTGACAAATGGATGTACAACTATTATGCTATTTGATAGAAAGGAGTAGAGTGCGTACGCAACCATGCATTATTGAAATACCAACAAGTAGTATCGCTTCATCATTAGAAAGGGATTTAATTCGAAAAGAACTTTTGATACAACTAAAAGACGATAGAAAATGTTGTAATATTACACACTTGGGTTCTATGGTTTTTGAAAAATTATGTGGAATGTTAAGAAGTAGTGCGTGCCTTAAAGACGCTTAATAGGCATCTAGCAATCCGATGGTATGATGGTGCCACAAGAAATATTGAATAATGGTAGATTCTATCCTTATTTTAAGGTAAAATACCATCAATTATTTCATTATTATCAAAGTTGAAACTTTTCACTTTGATGAACATCCTTTCATTACTGTATTAGGATTGCATTGGTGCCATTAATGGAACATACACTCATGTGAAGAGACGCGATAGGTATCCAAATTTTGTGGTAGAAAAGAATATATGACATAAAATGTCCTAGCAACTTGTTCGTTTGACTTAAGATTTACATATGCATTACTTGGGTAGGAGGGTTTAGTTGTGGATTCTAGAATAATTAAGGATACTTTTTTTTGTAGAAAACATAACTTGAAAATACCTTAAAGTAATACAATAAACTACAATAGTAGATTCTAATATAATTTCTTCATTCAATAGTAAAATATTACCTTGTTGATGGTGGTTACAAGATAAGAAGTGGTCTAATACCTCCTCACCGAGGTGTACAATTTCACCTTAAGGAGAATTCGATACGTACATTAGAGAATCCCTGTGCCCTATTGGCATTCATCTCTACATAATGCCATTGAGAGAGCATTTAGCGTACTAAAAAAAAAAAAAAAGGTTTCCTATCATATTGAGTACCATGGACGTTATATATTTGGAACATAACGTGAGATAATTTTAGCTTGTTTTATATTACATAACTTTTTAATGGGCATTGATCCAGATGAAGCACTCATATATGAAATTGACCATGAGCTTTTGAATATGGAAGTAGAAGATCATGGTTGGGTATGGGATAAAGACATAGAAGATGCAAGAATGGTATAAATTTTAAGAGACAACATTATAACACATTGTGTAAAGACCGGATATGCTCAATTCTCAAATTAAGCACACCAAGTTTCCAACCACGTATGACTCTTACGAATTATACGTAAGGTTGTCTTAAAAGAAGGTGCTTATGTTGAATAGGGATGCAACCGGGGCGGGTTTGAGACGGGTCATACAAGACCCGAACCCGCCCTGCTTCCCAATAGGGTTTCTCAAACTCGCCCCGCGACCCTACAGGGTTTTCTATTCAATACTCAAACCTGCCCTTGTAGGGTTTTGACCTCGCTCCGCCTCGCCCCTCGATCCGCTTAATTTTTTACTTGTCTTCAAAATACATTAACAGCAAAAGCAAATACAAAACATCATCAAATGAACCATTGAATAATAAACATAAACTCCAAGCTCAGTCTACCATACCAACTAGAATAAACAATGCATCAACATCACCGGATCAACAAAAATAAATTAATAGCATAATTATGAAGTCATCATCAATCATTATCTTCACTTGTCATCTTCATTGTTGTATTCCACTTCTTCACCCCCCTTCTTCAAGTCCTTCAAATTCAAGTATCTCTAAACCTACAAAATTAAAAGAATAAAAAGAAAAGAAAATAACTTCATGACATATATTAGAAAAATGCATGGTAAAAAGAACTTTCAACAATAAATTAAACAATTTTATACCAATTCCAGAATTTAACAGCCAACTTTGAGTACACATCAATGCTTTTATTGTATCTGGATTGAGCCAGCTCCTATGGGAGCTAATTATCTGTCCACCAGTACTAAAAGCAGACTCAGAAGCAACTGTTGTCACTAGAATAGCCAACAAATCTTTAGCTATTTCTTGTAATGTAGGATATTTCATTCCATACATTTTCCACCAACATACATTTTCCACCAACCAAGAATATCAAATTCAGAATTTGCTATCTAGGGAATTGCAGGCTCTTCTAAATAATGGTCCAACTTAGACTTCACATGAACTTGAATATCATCTTTGCTAGAAGTTATCAAATATTGTTCAAATTCATCTGCCTCCACCATAGGATCACATGATAATGCAAGACCAGTATTACTACCACCTCCTAAAGGAATTGAAGAAGAACCAGCAGATAGAGCACGACGAGACTTAGGCTTAGATTGATATTCTTGAATCAATTCATAACAAGTGTTTTTCACATTTTGCAACTTTATAGTAGCATTCTCTCCATACACAGTTTGAAACACGGACTCTACACCCTTAATCTTAGAGCGTGGATCCAATAAAGTACAGACAGCCATGACAGTGTGCACATCTCCCCAATACTTTTCAAACTTTTCAAACATTTTCACAGCCATTGCATTAATATTCAAGTCTAAAGAATTCTTCCATGTAATCAATGTTTTCCTAATTGTAAATACTTTACCAAAAAAATAGTTTGCGGTGGGATATCGGGTGCCAGAGAAAAGGTTAGTTACCTCGTAAAAAATAGATAACTTATTGCAAATCTCCCCAGCCATGTCCCAATCATCATATGAAGGAAGGCATTTGTAGTGTCTATCCATTAACTGAACCCTATAGAAGACCTCTTTGTATCCAATTGCAGTGACAAGCATGTCATAAGTAGAGTTCCATCTTGTTTTACAATCCAAATAAAGTTTCCTACTATATGGAACATCAAGCTGCTTGCATGCTTTAGCAAATTTCTCAACCCTTGATGGTGTTGCTGACCAAAATTGAATACTGTCACGAATCTTCTCTATTGAATTTTCTATCATGGCCACACCATCCTTTACAATCAAGTTCAAAATATGTGCACAACAATACATGTGTATTATCTTGCCACGAAGAATCATATCATCTTTTCTTAACTTCAATATTAAGTTTGCAATCATTGCATCATTTGTTGAACAATTGTCCACGGTGATTGTTGAGATTTTTCTATCCAAATTCCACTTCATTAGTGAATTGAATAAGCACTGACATAGAGCTTCGTTTGTGTGCAGAGTAGGCACATATATAACACTGCATAAAGAAAGGTAAACAAGGCAAAAAAAGGACTAGAATTTTCTATTATATGAAATAGAGATACATTGTTAAAGAAACTTACTTCAAGATTCGACTGTGAAGCTTCCAACTACTATCAATGAAGTGAGCTGTAATGGTCATATATCCCTTCTTTTGATTGGAAGTCCACATATCAGTTGTTACAGCCACCCATGAATTAAGCCTTTTAAGCATCAACGTTAAGTTGTCCTTTTGCTCATTGTACATCTTCAAGATATCCTTCTTTATTGTTGTATGACTCACATGCTGCACAGGAGGTTGTATACTGTGCACATACTCTCTGAAGTACTTGTGTTCAACAATTGAAATGGTATACTTGTGCACAACAATAGCTTTTGCAAGCTGTGAGTGTATGAATCCGGATGCAACTATCACGTGCGTGCCGCGTGACTATCGCGCTTCACGTGACCTAGGGAAACAACACGTGCAAGGATGATCAAGAGAGAATCGTGTAGGGAGGAGGAGTAGGCAGTCTCAATAGGCTCTAACACACGTGTGACAGGTGAGGGAGCTAGAAAGCATCAACCTCACTAGATACCATGAATGTCGTGTGCGTTCTTGAGTGAGTCGAATACTTGATTCACAAAGATGGAAATCCGACAGCACGACGGTGTTTGTCCAAGATTTCACTTGTCCAAATGAGGTAAGGACTAAGAGTATTTATAGAGAATCTGGCTGTCGATGTCGTCCGTCAGATGAGACCGACGACCAACGGCCAGGATGAGTCCCTCTCATTGTGGATATGGATGTGGGCTCCCTTATGGACCCAGGCCCATTGAGGCCTTCATTGTAATGTGTGTGAGCCAATTTGAGAAAGGTTGAAATTGGGCAGGCCAATTCTAATGAGCCCTACTCCAAGCCTTCCATGCCAATTCTCCCATGATCATCCCAATTGGATTGGGCCTAACTCTTTAAGCCCTGTCACATTAGCCTAAAGAGTTAAATCCAAATAAGAATTAGGCTCAAGGCCTTTGTAATCAAATTTGTGCATCTACACAAGCTTTTTCCTAGCAATGTGTTGATCAAAGGTCCAATTTTTCACTGTCACACTACTCTCACCCTCGCTTTGCTTTTGCTCTATAGCTAGAAGACATTGTCTTATATCCTGTTGAGTCTTTCTCTTTGTGCACCTCAACAAATGATTGTGTAAGTGCTTTGTACCATTTTTGCTTTCTGCTTTCAACTTTCTCTCACAATGGTTACAAATAGCAAATTCCTCCCCATTAATTGTTTTCTTAACCATCTCATTCCATACAGTAGAAGTCCGCTTACGCTTGTTAGGATTGTCTGATTCATTTGCTGCGCTTGCTATACGAGAACCAGAAGTAGATGTTGGTTTTCTTGCAGTAAGTGCTGGAGAAGGACTATCAACATCTTGAAGGTCATGGACGTTTTCCTCCATATTTATTTCATATCCATCCATTTCCTAATAATGAATCAATCACCACTTGAAATGAAATATCAGTTATTGAGATAAAAGTATTGTACACAATAAAAATATCATAATTATACTATTGAAATATTTAAGATATTGTGCATTGTATGTCTGTATTGAATAACTCCAATTCCAACGCCAGCTAATAAAGATCCTATTCCTACCAGAATGTGCCTAGTTAAGAAACAGGACAGTATCTAGGAATACAACCTCTTAGTACTAAAGATAACAACAAACCTCAATTTTTGTTCTGCCCATGCCCATGCAGGGGCATCGTGACTGGATAAATGAAAAAATGAAGGCTTTGCAAGAACTCATACCACATTGCAACAATGTGGTTGCCTTGATTGGGGGTTAATAATTAGTATTTTGTTCTATGGCATTCAAAGATTCATTCTCTACCTTTGTTGATTGAACTTCTGTATAAACTTTCATTGTGATAATAGGAATCTCACTTTGGCTTCTCGTTTCCTATTCCTATGTACTTAGGCCGACAAAGCTTCCATGCTGGATGAGGCGATTGAATACTTGAAGTCACTTCAGTTACAAGTGCAGGTTAATATTCATCTCACTATATATATATATATATATATATATCTTTTTTTTACCGTTTAAATGTTATGTGCTTCTTATTTGCTTGCCTTCTCATTTATTTTGTATTAAGAGTAAATTTACGGATTGAACATTGACTCATCACAATCCTTATAATAAATTAGAAATACAGTGGAATTTTTCTTATTCAACTTAAATCATGTTGTCTTTGTAAAATAGACAAGATATAATTCAGGATCTCAATGCGTGACTATAACTTCGATTACAACAAAAAGTGATTGAGTAATGAGCTAACGTTGAATGTCCATTGTTGATAGAAAAAATGCAAGTTCGAATACGGAAATGCTGAGAAGGAATATCAAACAATGAACTAACTAATGAAGACACGACAATCTGATATAGATAAAAAGCTAATTCTGCTACTAAACGAGTTCAAATTTTTGTATATTCTATGATACGCTTGATGAGAATATAAAATAAGATTATATACTATGGGTCTGTTTGGATTGTCTGTTTTTCATCTGTATCTGTATCTTTTTTAAAATGATATGTGTAAATATATCCGATTTGCATCTAAATTTTATCTATATTTTTCTATTTGATCTTTTGATGAGAACGTCAATTTTTTTTTATATCTATATCTACTTCATCATAAATAATTTGTTAGCAAAAAGTTTGAAAAAGCGTCTGTATCTGCCGGAAAAAAGCCAAAACAAACAGACCCTATATCTCACAATTCGTAGGAATTGGATGCTCTCTTTTCTTCCTAATTATCAAAACTTTTATGGGATTCAAAAACTCTAAGATACTATTACTTTATATATATATATATATTCTATTAATTGCTTAGAAACTCGTTGCCTTTTCCAATTCAAATTTCATAAAGATCAACAAAGTAAATGCGAAGAGTCAGGTCCTTCTTAGAGATGCCCTTCTTCATAAAGGACCTTCCTTTACTACTGAAATTCTTACTATGGGTTCAGTTCTAAGAAATCTCAAGTTGTTATGAGTGAAATAACATGAATTATTATTTATATATTTATTTTCCTTGGCGCCCAAAATGGGCATCTTCCAAAAACCCACTTAAGACTCATACTGTACAGGATCTTGGGTCAGAAAACAAGCTCCTACTGGAAGATTCAGTACCCAAAAACCTTATACAATCGGTTCAAACATGCCATGATAGAATGATTCACACACGAGAGCAGAAATCAAGAGCAATAAATTGATTAAGATTCTCATAAACAAACCTGGAAGCTTTAAGAAGTAACCTGTCCAGTGGCAGATCCTGCAGAGTACAGTAAACAAACACTAGGGTTAGGATTCGAAGAAATTAGGTGAAATCGAATGAGGAAGAGAATGAAACAAAGATATTGGGTAAAATTCAAGAGAAATCAAATTGCAAGTGAGAGAGAACCTGGCAGAGTCCCAGTTAGGGCTAGGGTTAGGTTCGGGCCTTAGGGTTCAAAAATGTCGATAGTGAGGGAAAACGAAGAAGCAACAAATAGATTAAACACAGATACGTTGTCAAGTGATATGCAAAGTGATATCGGCGTATCGGATCAACAAATAGATATTAAAGAGAGGAAAAATAAATAAATGAATTAGTGTCTGTCCAAATAACCTCCAATAACGATATGTCCTATTATGTTTTATTAATATATTACAATGTTTCCTATGAAAATATTTTTATATTTTTTTCTTCCGCACTAACGTCAAAGAAATAATAAAAATATATTACATGATTGTGATTTTTAAATTTCAGACTTAATTTTTTAAATCATTTATATTATGACGGGTTCGGGTTACCCATCGGGTTTTTTAATGACCTGAACCCGCTCCGAAACCCTATAGGGTCAGCAAGTAATTTTCCAAACCCATCCCGCGACCCTATAGGATCAGACTCTATAGGGTTTTTAACGGTTCGGGTGGGCCGAGTACCCTATAATGACCCGCCCCGGTTGCATCCCTAATGTTGAACATTGCTATCCGATTTTAGGTTATGAAATTGTTTAGTTAGATTTTCAGATAATTGGATTTAGCAGCGGAAAAATAAACTTTAATAAAAACATCTCTACGTAAAAGCATTTCAAAATTCCACTATTACAAGTGGAAAAACTTTCACTCAAATAAATCATTACAAAAGCTTATTTACAAAACATGGCACTAACAAGCCCTTAAATGAAAATACAAATAAAAAATATCCAGTTTCTATAAAACAAACAAAAGAAGAAACAAAACAACAAAACTAATCAACGCTCCTAACTCACATTACTTATTCACAATCCTTTCCGAGTCAATAGAAGCACCCAAAAACCAGAGACAACATCATCATCAACAACGACATCATCAAGATCTCATCATCATCAACTTCATCAACATCAACATCACATCATCTTTATCAACAAAAAAACCTGTAAAAAAAACAAACAACAAGAATGAGCCGAAGCCCAGTACACAGCAACACAATCACACACGAAGCGACACACGAGCTTAACTAAATGCAATGCACAATCAACAAGTTATTATCTTTTCTTTAAAATAAACAAATCAACATGGGAGTATTCAAACTCCGGACATCAAGGATCTAGTATCACGTCCGCCTCCTTGAGTGGTCCTTACTATTCATATAACTAGACAGCCCCACCTTCCGATGTAGCCCATAATACTAGGGATTCTGAGTAACGCATCACGACGCTCAGGGGGTTGATATGAGTAGCTCGGATACTCATATCTCTTAGATGATTTTATCCAAAACGAAAAAGTAATCTCATTTAGGGTTATCAGTCTTTTCTCGACTTCGCTTAACTCAATCCATAAAATCACCTAATTCAAGTGTTGCCATAAACATTGAATTAAATCATATTACATCTTTTCAAGAATAAGCAATTATTATACCGATATCGAATACCTTATCAATTACCCATTGAACCACTTATGAAAGTCATTTCAGTATGACAAGGGTGGTTTAAGTATCTAAAACTACCATGCCCCCAATCTGAGCAAAGTACCGCTTTCCGAACCAGATTCAATGGTTTAAAAGACAATCAACAATCATTAATTATTAAGTCAAGTTTAAGTTCTTAATCCATTTTAGATGTCTATCCTAACATCCAACACACAAGTTACTGCGTACCTTGAAAATGAAATCCAAACAGAGGCAGAAGCTATCTCAGAAGATAGATCAGAAACCGTCTCAGAAGATATGTTAGACATCCATCACTATTTAAGGAAAGAACTCATATAAGAAATTAAACTAACATCCACTTATATCAAATTTATATAAGAACTTATATCAAACTTTTATTAAACTCTATTTGATCAGACACTAATGTGGGACCCCACCATGGCCGTGAATATTGCCCCGCCAAAATATGGATCGTTCTTCTTTATCTGTCAAAGTAATTCTTTTCACTTTAATTATAGTTTCTTATCACAAAACATAACAGATACAAAGCATTCATACATAAAAGCATTCATATTCAAAGCAAATAAACATTTGAAACAACATATTGCTCATGTTATTCAAAGATCATCTTAACACATTCATCTAAGCCAATTATTAGCTATTAAACTCATTTTAAATTAATCTAAGCCAAATTGATTAAAATTAATCATTTAATCTAAAACTAGTTCAAGTTGATTAAACTTAAGTAATCTAATTCCTTTTAGCTAATTCAAGCTCATTTAGTTAAGTTGAGTTTAGATTTATTAACTAAGTTCATTTTATATCTAACTTCTTTATTTAATTTAACTATTTCTTAAATTTATAAATCTACTTATCTCATGTTTAGTTATATCAATCAACTTACATAACATATAAATCATTATACAAGGTCAACTCATACATACAAGATCATATTTCAAGCTTTGGAAAAGATTTGAAGATGATTTTAGAAATTAAATTCGAAACAGGGGATATGCCGCAAAAGTCCGACATTCAATGCACTAATGCCCATAGTGCTGAAGTCTACGCCAACGCTTCTACATTGGTAGTGTAAAGCTCAATGCTGGTAGCGTAGAGGGTCAACATCGGCAGCATTGGAGGCAGCGTTAGGAAAATGCCTTCTGATCACTTCAACACCGGCTCAAAGCCGGCAGCATAGAACCTCCAGGAGGCGGCGTTGAAGACATAACAACTTTGCAAAAACATGGTTTTTTTACACTTTACTCTAATCAAAACTTCTTCAAATCATCTACTAAGCTTCCTATATCAATTATAACATCAAATAAACACCTATAACAACTTCTAACACTTCAAACTTTATGCAACAACATCAAACAAATCCAAACTTCATCAAATCCCAACTTCCACTATTCATCCTCTTCCTCATCTACTCAACTTCCATCAACATTAATCCAACATATACAAATGTAAACAGTACTTCCAACTCAATTCAACATTAATTCATCAATTACAATTGTAAATAACAAGTAAAACAAAGGCATAGAAATAGAAAACTTAGCTTTAAGCCTACTCATGCAATTCCTTCTTCTTCATGTTGTTGAAGCTTTTTCTATTTGATTTCTCTTCTCAAATCTTCATTTCTTACTCTGATTTCTTTTCTAGTTTCCTTAAAATTAATTTGGAGAGATGAAGTAGGAAAAGAGGGAAATGAAAACGGAGAAGAAAAAGAAAGATAGAAAGAAAGAAATGTAAAGTATAAAGAAAAGGATGGCAGTTAAGGAAAAAAAACAAAATAAAGGGAAAGGACAAATATAAAGGTATTTTTAAAATAAGTATTAGTTTTAGAACTATCAGATCAATATCTATAGTTCTAGAAATATTTAAAAGATAATTTTAGAACTAGGTCAGAAATAAAACTTATAATAAGAACTTTAATTTGAGAATTTATTTTAGATAAAAAATATTTAATTTGAGTTCGGGTTTAAAAACTGATATTGTTATACAAGCAAATGAACTCAAATTTTACTGAGATTTAGAAATTAGTATTTAGGCTAAGAATCAAGAGTTTTGAAATCCTCTAAACAATTTAGAAACATGTATAGGAGATTTAGAATCAAAATCTCAAATTTTATTTAATTAATTACTAATCTAACTTTGTCAACTTGTCTATTTATATCCTATGATTAATTAATTCATTCAAATCTATCTATACCCAATTTCTAAGATATGTGAAGGTTTGGGATATTTCACATTGGTTTATAAGGGATCATTTATGTAATTTTTCATGTCCTATAAGGAATTAACATTAGATTTTTTTGGCATATGTACTCAAGTACTTGGCTTCCTTGGTATATGTTGTAAAGGAGAGATAATGTAATTTTTTGCATTCTAAGTACTATGCTGTGATGAATATTTGTAGTTTGCATTTGTTTGTTATTTTTAACAGGAAAACGATTAAAGAAAAGGACAATCATAGGATACAAAGAGTTCTAGTGGAAAAAGGACAAATCTCCATTGGACAGAAACAATGGATGAGTATCTGACTAATGCATTTTACAACCAAATGGTTGATGGGAATAAACAGGATAGGACATTCACTTTATTAGCTCATGATAATGTTGTGATGAAACTTCGCGAGAAAACAAAAATGTATATATTAACAAGGAGAAGATCAAGAATAGATGGTTGATCTTTTCAATAATTCAAGTTGTTTTGCATGGAGTCTTGTCACATGTCTATTTGAGGTTGAATATGAATTTTGACAAACTTTAATAGAGGTACTGATTTTTGCATAAATTGCAAAATTACATTAGCCATATGTTGTTTACTAAATAATGAAATACTTATTTTAAATTTTTAGAAAAAACCAATTGCAAAAAGGTGGATGACTAAACTAGTAATGCATTATAATAGAATTCGAGAGATATTTGGCAATGATCGAGCCATTAGCCAAGGTGCTGAAATAGTAAACGACAAAATTGGAAGATGGGCTTGTGAGAAAAATGAAGTAGGAGCTTCAAAAATATCAGAAATAGATTTGATGGTTCTTGAAAATCAAGTAACATTAGAGAGCTCTTTCCCTAGTCCTTGTAGCGATTTTGATGACTAAATGGCCTCTGCAACACAAACTCTCCCAAATAGAAGTCCTACGACTGTGTCAATCGCTAGAATTGCTACTCAAATGGAGCCTCAAGCTTCAGTTAAAGCAAGAAGCAAAAAGAAAAAGTTATGATTGCAGAACTCCTTGTAAAGCGGGGTGAACTTGATCTCGAGGAAGATTTCGCTTTACAACATATGATTTTTCTCATAGAAAAACCCACATCAGTAAGAAGCTTTTTTGGATGCCCTCCCAAAGATCAAAGACCAGTGACTACTGGTAGTGGTAATCTTCAACATATTAGCCCACATGACGCGCAACCTCCATCTGACTCACCAACATTCTAGCACCACTAGTGCACCTACGGACCCATATGTGCATGATCCACACAACTACTGAAGTTACTACCACAAACCACCACAATTGTTGTCAAGTTCTCCATGGAAATTTTTATTGAGTGCTTTTTATTGTGGCTATGTTTGGATACATTAGTTTGGCATCATTTTCAAACCAAACAAATACATATAAGCTATCGATGAAAAACTGACAGTTTTACTCATAAACTAATCAAACCAAACTGATATTAAACCAATACTAATAGGTTAACCAATATAGATAAAACTTACAATCTAAATAGGCCTATTCATTGTTTTGTTGCACACATATGCGTGTCTCTAGTCTTGTTCTGGTAGCATTGTATAGTCCCTGGGTAACCAAACTTACATTTGCTCCACATTGAGCCAGATTGGTGTTTTTTTTTTCCCCAAAATGCATAAAACCAAAAAGAAATAAAACCATAACAAGCCTTAAATATATCCTAGAAAAACTTAAGCTATGATACCATCATAATCATAATCCTGTGTCTGAGTAAATGCAACAAAAGAGTTAATATTAGGACTTCAAGATTTTGGGATTTTGTAATTTTTATGGATGTTATGAAATTATGAATAATGAAAAAATAAAATATGAACGAAGTGATTTGACTAATAAATTAAAAATACCACGATTGAACAAATTTAATCTAGAATATTATTTAATTTAATCGATATATTTAAGACTATGCAATAAATTACATCAATCATATAAATAGATGTCTCTTTAATGAAAACTTCTAAAAGCATATATATATATATATATATATATATATTCATAATATTAGAGTCCCTTCTTCGAGGATTCTTCTTGCATTTTTATTGTAATAGTGTAGGGGTAATTTTTCATTAGTAAGATCATCATGTAAAATAATTAAATGTTTTTACTTTAGAAGTTAGGATAAATAAGTTCCTTGAGGGGGATGAGTTCAAAATTTAAGTTAATAATAATAATAATAAATTGTTAAGGGTTAAACCTAAATTATGAATCTAAAAACTCAATAATGACTTGGGCTTGACTCCTTGAGTTGAGTGGCATGATCTAGAGAGTTAAGTCTATGAAATTGAGGTGACTAAAAAATTTGACATAATGCATTTGAAATAGGGACCATTGGATCAAGTCAACCTGTTCGATATCAACCTTTCTCAAGAAACTAATTCATTTAAAGAGGCCTTCCATAGACTAGAAAACCCATATAAAAATCCATTAATAGAAAGATTCATCTCATCTTTTAATGGTCAATACGGTTCGAGAGACATCATCAAGTGCCAAGGTCTACAAATAATCAAAGCTCCTCCTCATTCGATGGATTTAGAAATTGGAAAAAAAAAACGTTATGGTGAATAATAAAGTTTTTTTTTTTTAATTTAGAAATTTGATTTAATATTATCTAAACCAAAACAATGTCATATAATGATTTGGTTTTAGATGGAAAAAACCAAACCATATTATGGTTGGTTTTTAGATAAAACCGAACCAAATCTATCTCTACTTACAATTAGTCACAACACATCATTATTAGTATGTTTTACATAATGTAATGGAGTGGATTGATCGTAGTGGTCACGTGCATACAACGTGAGTCTCGCACTATACATAGCATCAAAGGAGTGATATGGAAACACATGCAAGGGATGACTAAGAGTGATGGAGGAGGAGGAGTAGGCAATCTCAAATCCTGCATGTTCTTCACTTTGAGCTCTGTTTGATCTTTTGTAATAGTATTCCTGCAACCTAAGGACATACCGTCCAATTCTAGCCCCTAAATGTGAGAAGCTGTGGGTATTTATAGAGTTTGACTCTTAATGACATCTGTTGGATCGTATTGACTATTAATGGACGAGATGAGTCATTCTAATGGTGGATTTTTCCATAGTGTTTGGCCCATGAAGGCCTCTTTAAATGCATGAGCTCCTTAAAAAGGTTGAGAGTGGATAGTTGGTCTAGTCTAATAATGCCATCCCACTTTGACGGACTTTAATTTTTGGGCCTTGTCACTTGCCTAAAGAGTCAGACTCAAGTTATTTATGGACTTTGAGATTAAAAATCCAAATTTATCCCTCCACACATGACATTTAATAAACGTTACTAAAAGATATAATAATTAGTGCATTATTAATTGTAAAATTTCTAGTAATTATTTCAAATCACAATTTTTTTCCTCAAGTATTTCACCCTTTTTTTTGGCAAAAAGTAATTTACCTTATATTTACCAATTAATACCTTCATTGTTTTGGTAAGTAAATGTGGACTTTGATGAAGCAAACTAATTAGTGTTATACTCTTTTCATATATATATAATATATATATTTAATAAATTTATTTATAACGTATTATCACAATTATATTTTTCTTCTTTTTTAAGGATTTTTTTTTTTTTTGCCATATTTCTTTTCTAAGGATTTCTTAGACTTTTATACATTATTGTCTACTCTTTCATTGCTTAAGTGTAATTTTCTTTTCCTTTTCCTTTTCCTTTCTTTAATCAATTGCCATACGTTTACTTTCGACATTTTAATTTGACCGTGTCAATATTATATTTAATTTTTCCACATATTGGACATTAGCTAGCTATCTTAGAAGTTTGGATTTGGGAAAAATATTTTCCACACAAAACCATGAAAATTGCTAATAAATGTTTGGATTAATCACTTTTTTTTTAGTTGAATTGGATAAAACTGAAGGTTAACAATTCTATTTTCAACTTTTTATCTCTAAAATCTACAACATAGTGCATGCCTAGTAATATATATGTGTGTGTATTATTTTAAAATTTATGTCTTAAATTGATCAATTTCAAATTTTAGGTATTCAATTGCATATTTTGCCAAAAGTTCAAAGAATAAATTTTACTAGAAGTTATAAATATTCAGAGATAAGTTCTTTTAAGATATCAACGTTTGAACAATTTAAAAGAGGAATCAATATTTCGTAAAATAAATCAAATAAGTTATTAATGTTTTATAAAATTTAATTAAAATTAATAAGTTTTCTTAATTTTGTTAATAGTTAATTATTAATATTTCATTTGACTTACTTTGCAAAACATTAATTTTCTTTTTTAATCACTTAAAATATTGACACCTTAAATAAGCATCTCTAAACATTGGTACTTAAATAAATTTTACGAAATGTTGATATCTCAAATACCTTCTAGTAAGGAGAACTAGGGAAAACCCAAATAACTATGATTTAAGCAAGGGATAACATATGATTTAAACAGAGACCAAAAGGATGTTAATAGAGGCAGAGGACTAATAAGATATCGATAAAGAATAACAGAATATAACCACCATTGCCTCATATGAGTTCACTTACAATTATATACATGCATGCACGCACCAAAATCAGATAATGAGACACATCCGTCCCTTTCCCCCAACCTAATTCTAACCACCCCTGACCACTCCCAGATGCATAATTCAGAAATTCTAACAAAAAGTTGAATAGAGATAAGAGAGATGAGACTTCTCATGTCATTCTGAATCACTTTCTAAGCTTCCCATGGCCTTCAATCCTCTTGGTCTCTGCATCTAACATCAACATATCAGTTACAATTCACCAAACTAGGAAAAGGGTCAAATCTCAACCAGACAAAAGTAAAGGGAAAAGGGACAACCTTAGTCCTAGATTTTTCTTTTAAAAGTTTGGCACTCACCTTCTTAGTACTCTTCTTCTCTCTAACTTCATATCTCTCTTGAGACATATCAGTCAACCATGCCCCTGGACTGACCAACTTCTCACCCCAGATGAAAAGAGGAATAAGAAAACTCAGATAACAAACCTTAAGAAGCAGATGCACTAAGAAAAATCAAATGTTTCATAAGATAACTTACAAGTAAGCTTCTTTGGATGATCTTGGCTCTCTTTTTAGGCCTTTGAGGAGGTTTGCACCCTTTCATAGCCAGGAAATCTTCTTCCTTCTCTTTACTTGAAAGCGCAATATATAGCTTAGGCCACACAAACCCTCTCTTCTCTTCCATTACCATTAACATCCATTGAAACCTTCCCAATCTCATCCACACAACTTACTGATCCTCGTCGTGTATAGAATCTATCCTCCCTTTCTGAGGATGGAGACTTCCGGTTCTCATTCACAGTCAGTGAATGATTCACTAAAGACCTCAGTGTTGCACCCTCCGAGTTTCTGCAACCCCACAGTTAGTGTCAGTATATAGCACGACTTATTTGGATAACCTAATGACCTATCAATTATACAAGTATCATCTTTGGCAAGCAATAAGCAATTAAATGAAAAAATTCAAGTGTGACGTCTTCTTTGTCAATATCATCTTTCCCACGTTACATCATTCTATAGCTTCACTCTCATTGAAACTGAGAAATAAATGGTATTTATACACAAATTTAGTTGTTTTTAGATGAAAACAAAGAACAATTGATAGATTTTAACCTATGTTTGGATAATTCTAAACAAAGATAGATCTATGCCGGGCCAAATGCAAAGAAGAATGACTGAAAGAAAGAGCTTATCTCATCACCATTAACATTAACAACATGGGTGGATTCCTCTTACGACCAGATCATGAATTCCTTTTACCTCCGATGTACTAGATCTGATGCATTTTTAACAATCATTAATTCTCTCTTGAGCTAAAAATCCATGGATCATTTTCATGATCTACTTATACAGCACTCAGATAGATATTTATTACAATGCTTCAAAAACTGGTAACTCATAATCATTATTAAAAATAAAATGGCAAAAGCAGGACAAAAATATTCATAATTCTGATACCACCGAGCTGAAAACCCAACTTTCACAGTTCTAACAATAAAAAACACACAGATTTCTCTTCTTAGAAAAATAAATAAATAAGCGACACAAGAAGAAGAAGAAGAAGAAGAAGAAGAAGAAGAAGAATTAGGCCCAAATCCATCAAACTCTTGTTTGTGCTTACAGGGGGAAAAAAATGAGCATGGAAACAGCATAACGCATTCAAATTGCTTGATTCATCTTCTATATTTTTCCTTCATATATGCCAAAATCAAAGGAAGGCATACATATCGAGTCCAGCCTAATTCTCAATCGTTCACAACACTCCATCATCATCAAACAAACATAACACAACACATCAGCACCAAACGAAAATAAAATCAAATAAATCACCTGGTAAAACGGTTGGATTGAACCTGGGAATTTTCTTTGTCGGAAGAAAACAGAAAACCAGATGAGATCTTCTTTCGAATTCCACTTCCCCCATTAAATTTCAGAGAGACTTTAGGGTCTTTGACTCTCACACATCTTATCCTCTTCCTGTTACCCCACTGCACCAGAAAATCAGGACTCAATGCTTTACTAGATTTCTCACTCTTATTTCCCTTCTCCATACCTATTACATGCAAGACAAAAACACAATTATTGTTGACCGGTCTCAAACAAAGACTATATCTCTTTTATCTAAACTTAAAACTCCAATGAACTCAGCAATTGAAAGATCTAATCTTGGTGGTCAAACCAAGTTAAAAATTGGAGTCTTTACACAGAGATTCAACTAAATTTTGCTTTTGAGAACAGAAAACGTTCTCATAGCATCAAATTTACGGAGCTTTTTAGCCACAGTTAAAAATGCTATGGCCATTTTTTCAATACCCAACAACCGGATTTCATGAAAGATGTAAGCCTGGGGTTTGAAAACCATTGATTTAGAGGTACCCAGTTGAATAACCAGGACAATTGAGATGAAACTTGGTTGGGAAACAAAAGGAAGAAAGAAACTAAAGCTGGGCTTCTTCTTACCTTAAGATCTATAAGAAAATCCACTCAGAAGCCCCCCAAAAGGACCAAACTTCACCAAAATTCAACAACCTGATTCTTCAGAGATTGAAGAACAATGGTATTGAAACACAGAGATAACAGAAGTGAAGGAGCTTCTTCTCCTGTTTTTTTCCTTTGGCCTTGTAGAAGACAAGAAGATGAGATGGTTCCACCTTTAAGTAGTCAGTATTTAGAATTTTTTTTAATTTTTCTTTCAAAGTCTGTCTTCTATCTCTCTTCCTCTCTCAAATAATCTCAATCTTGTTTCAAGTTGCAAGTTGCAAGTTGCAAGTTTTTTTTCTCTGGGGGTGCGCTCTAGCAGTGGGTCTGGGGCTTTCAAGTCTTCTGTTTGTGTGTTAAGAGGTATCTCTATCCATCCGTGTAATAATGTTAGCTGAGTTAGTTTAGATTAGTTGGTATGTAAATGAAGGTTCGTTTAAGCGTCAGATCAAACTATGGAATGGACGGTCCAGATCCCTCCATCCGTTTATAACTATATGGGCTAGTTAAAAATAAAATTGAACTAGTAAATTAAAAATAAATAACCTATATATATTTGCAAAGAGATAACCTGTAATTTATGTTTAATAAATAGATTTATCTTTTTTTTTTTCTAATTTTGCATTAATCTTACTTAAAATGCACATGGTAATATTTTTAGTAGTAGGCACAATTAATAATCTATTTAAATAACATAACTAAAGCTTATTAAATATAATGTTAATATTATGTATGATACATAAACTTTGACAATATATGCAATTAAATATCTAAATTTTGAAATTCATCAATTTTGTATCTATACTTTGAAATTGATCAATTTAACACAAAAAATAACTTTTTATGCACACTAACAATACCTTTATCAAGTTCTTTCAATAACTAAATTAATCAATTTTAAAATTTAGGTTTAATTGCATATTTTTTCAAAGTATGATGACATTTGTGACATTATCTCTAGAATATACATATATACAAATTAAATAATAATAACAAAAAAAGATAGAAACAACCAACGCTATACCTATCAAGCCTAAGAATGAAGGTAGCTGGTGACTTGCTTGGCAGCCTAAGGCTAAGAGGTGGATAAGGAAGTCGGTGACCATTAAGAGGGGTTGTGCGACTTCCACACTATAATTGTTGTTGCTTTTTTTTTTTATCTTTTATTCTTTCTATTTTTTTCCTTCCTTAACTCATGTATTTTTTTCAAAAAATTTTAGTCATTTCATAATCATATGAATCACAAAAATAATGAAAGGGATATCATGCATTAAAATAAAATCAAACTAGTAGTGTCATTTAGATCTAATTAATATGACCACAATCACAAAGGAAATAAATAGGGTGTAAATTAATAATTGATGTGATGCACAATTGACTAACCAAGGTTTTTCTTTATAATTCTTGTTAGAGAACGAAAAAGGATGAAAGAATAAGTTTTAAATTCATAAATCTCGCTCTCTCATAAGAATATGTTATTACAAACCTATATAATACATCTTTAACAACCTTAAAGGTATAAGTATCATGAAATAACTTATCATAATAAAATATATTAAAAATACACAAAAGTTGAGAACTTAAAAAATGCATAGGTAAGATCACGGATTGTACTCAAGGCATACACTTGTGCATGAATAGAATATAGGCACGGTACTCCTATATAAGCACTATTTCTCTTCTTTAAAAGCTTTATTTAACCCAATGCTTGTTCCAATCTTAATTCATCTTTTTAACAAAAATTGATCTTTATCGGTCCCTTATGGAAGATTAACACAAACTTAGAAACACAAGTCATATATTTATTAATGATTGTCCTAGGCCAATTACTAGATATTGTCATTATATATTATTATATAGAGACATTAATATTATATTGTTTGCATGTGTACTTTATAATAGGATCCATAATAATTTAATTATTTTAAAAGTCTCTATATGCTCATTGTTGTGGAATGATAATGAATTAAATCTAGTATGTGTTTTTTGTTTGATAGTCATGAGATGTCTATTTATATAGGGATACAAATCAAACTCATAAGCATATATTAGAGGACTATGTACCAGACTGACCTACTATGAGATCACTTCATGGTTAGTGTCGTAAGTGATTCTCATAATAATGATGTTAGCATATCCTTAGATCTAACATCACCATAGGTTCCAACATGAAGAATATTATGATTCAACTCAATCAAACACTGTCTTTAACCAGATAATTATAAAGGTTGTGATTGGGTGTAATATGAATCATACAGAGGCAGTTGAGTGATTAAGATGGGATTTGTCTCTCTTGTTATGAGAGATATATCTATAGGCCTCTTGATAAGTAAAACTGAGAAATGCATGATCGTGCTCAAATAAATTGATAGTGTGATCAATTTTATTTGTTTTTTTAGTTCACTCGGAGATCCAGAAATGATAAAATTAAACGATATAAGGGTGACCTTATCCATGTCTTATGTGCAAACCCTTCAATTTCTAGGGTAAAGTTGGAATAAACCTTATCCCTAGTCAAATCGGAATTTCAAAATCAACTATGATTAAGACAAACTA
This sequence comes from Combretum micranthum, assembly GCA_024138025.1. Classification (NCBI taxonomy): domain Eukaryota; kingdom Viridiplantae; phylum Streptophyta; class Magnoliopsida; order Myrtales; family Combretaceae; genus Combretum; species Combretum micranthum. Next base: position 169,995 of record JAMXBD010000015.1, on the reverse strand, counting down.
GTAGTTTCAACTCTAGCAATCTCGCGCTCAAAACCTAAGGACAATAGAAATGAACTAATGGTGAATTATAGTTTGGAATGATGCAAGGAAGCTTAAGAAGACCATATTTGCCCAAAAATCATTCGTTTTAGAACCAAATGGGATCAGTTCTCGAAAAATGTACCTTGGTGCCCAGAATAGTAAAGACATTATATAATGTTAGACTCGTCATTATACAAAGACTTCAAAAATGTCAGTTTCATAATTTTTCGAATCCTAAGAATATAATATAGCGTTTTTACACGTATTTTCTTTACTACCGGTATTTTAATTGTCTATTCTACTATTCATTATTATTCATTACTATTTACGTATTTCTAGTTTTGTTACTACCTATTCTTACAACCTATATACCTATTTCTTATAATTTTCTTTTCCCATAAAAATTATATGCCACATATTACTATAATTCTCTTACATTTTTCTTTTAAAATTAATTTTAATCACTCTTCCCATCATGCCATCATTTTCTTTTCTTTTTTTTTATTTAATCTACAATTTTCCTCCACATTTATCTATAAATACCCTCCCTCTCCCCACTTCTTTCACACATCTTCATTTCACTAACAAAACTCTACCAAAATTTCTTCATAACTTCTCTCTCCAAAATTCCTCCAAACACTCTCTTTTTTCCTCCTCCATACCACAATCATCTTCTTACAATAACCAATATACTATTTTCTCTTTCATCCACCATTAATCTTAGGTAAAAAAATTCCTACAATTTATTTATGTTCATGTAATTTAACATGATCATAATATGTTTTCTAAACCCATGAGAATTAAAAAAATAATAATATGTTCATGTTTTATTCTTATTCATACAAAATTTTATTATTGTATTGTTGGTATGTTATGGTATATTATTTTTGCTTTTAATCTAGCTCCTATATGTTATTAAATATATTTATGTACATATGTTCTTAAAGCCTATGCGCTCACTAACATAAATTTTATTTACCCATGCTCTTATATTTATTGCAGTTTACTTATTTATTTCATGCAATTTTATTAAGACTAGTCATTTTAGTCTTAGACTTGTCATCACCAAGTCAAAACATTCTATTTTTCTTTCTTTAGGGCTTGTCTATAATCTAAGTCCGAGGGACTTTAACATAAATCTAAAATTCCCATGTTTTTCTTATTATTTTCTTACTTTTTTTTCGTAACTAGTTTGTTCTAAGTCCAGGAAGCCTCAATACAAGCTAAGACTTCCCAATACTTGATTTTTCTTATATGCTTACTTAATTTTCTATGATTTTTTTTTATGAACATTATTCTCTTTATATGATTACAAATTCATAGTTATGCATGAACGTGATGTGTTGTCATCATAAATTTTTCCAAAGAAACAAAAAGGAGTTATTTTCTCTTACTTAAAAATAAGAACTAAATTCTCTAAAAACATGATTTTAACACCTAGGAAAAATTTCCATCAAAACTTATAACACGATTCAACAATATTCTTTACAAAAACTTAAATAAATTCATCATAAATTTTAAGTGTTGATATTATGCAAAGAATTCTTCAAAACCAAATTATGTGGTTCTCTTACTCTCTTTTCAAAATACTAAAATAAATTATTAAATCTTAAGGTTAACAATTCTTTGTTATACAAATTTTTCTTATGAACTTGTTTATAGGATTCACGCTCACATATTGAAAAATATTAAGAATTAAATAATTTTTCTAAGACAAGTTTAATATCAACTCACTAGTTGAAAATCCACTTAGAAAATAAAATGTATACAACTTAGGAAAAATAGTTCATCTAAGATCTTTTTACTATATAAATAGGAATATTATAAATTTTTTATGTTGATAATTTCTTACTATGCAATATTTTCTTAAAAACTTATTTGTAAGGTTTATATCAACACCTTGAAAAATATTAAAAATAAAGTAATTTCTAAGTCAAGATTAATTTACTAGTTCAACATTCACTTAAGAAATTGTTAGATAACTTAAAGAACCAAGTTTTAAGAAATAAATCTATCCTTGTAAAGTAAAAAGTATAAAAATAATGGTTTTATAAGAATAAATATACATTAGCAACAAACCCAAAATTTTGATTTTTCTTCCAATAACTTAGAGAAAGATTTTGTCAACTTAATTTTCCAACTTCTAAAAGTAAATTGTTTTATGAAAAACCATTATTAAGACAACATCATTGAATCATACATATAATATGAGTATCTATATCTATATTAAGTGATTTTTCAAACTATATAAATATTTATGTGTTGTTATAACTTTTTGGATGAAGTAAGATTTTGAAAAGTTACAATTTAAGGGCTGAGCTTTTCATGCTAAACATGTACCGACCCGTTTTAGAACCCAAATGACTTTTAATGTAAAAATTAACCTTAGATATAGATAGCTTTTTTCGATGAGGTAGAAAGCGACAGCTTATAGGCGAAATTCCAAATTAAAATGAGCAAGTTATGACAATTTTAAGTTGGAATTTCTATCATCCGAATTTTGACGAAAATAAGTAAATAGAACTAGAAGGTTTGAGTAGAATTTTCATGAAATACTCATTCCAAATATTTTTTCATTTAGGCGATGAGAAGTTGGAGGATCTATCAGGAGGACTTTTTACAAGTAAAATGACTTTTTTGGTAAGGATGGCTGAGCAGTTTATCTCCTACTTTATGTACTTATTTGTGCTTATAGCTAGAGGAAACTAGAAGTAGAAAAAGATAAAATGGAATAATGATAATATTGATTGAAAGTATACTAAGCATATCAAAAATGAATTTTGTTAATTAGATTGTGTTTTATTATCATGATAGAGTATCTGCAAATTCTATGATCGCCTTTACATTACCTTAATCATATTAAGAGTTATATTAATTGATTCATGCATATCACAAATGAGTAACATTGCATGTAGCTACTATGCCTGGTGGACGGAGTATAATAATGAGATAATTGCAGGAGCGATAAGACTGCCAAGTGGACAAATAGGAGCCGGAAAGAACTATTTTAGGATGGACAAATAGGAGCAAAAAAACTACAAGGTTGATGATAAGGATGGGTTTTAAAGAGCCAGAAATACCTAACCTCGGATAAAGAGTGTAATCCATTCAAACATATGATTTTCGGTAGATCATATGTATTGCTTGCTCACTTGCTTGATGCATTTCATATGCTTGATTAATAACTTGTTTGAATTTATTGATACGAGTATGCTAATTCGAAATATTCTCACTAACTAGTTGAGCTTACACTCCAATAGATTTATTGATGCAGGATCAATTTATCTATACTGAGCCTCCGGTTATCTGGGGAAGCCTATGCCTTTGAAAAGCTTTAGGGGGAAATCCTTTTGAAGATCTTAGAATAGATTCTTTAAAATCTTTGTAGTTATAGTTATGTAAGACTCAGACTATCTTTTGGATATCGGAGAATTATCGAGGGAATGCTCCTAAGTTTATGTAAAGACCTTATTATGATTAATCTAGTGAATGTGTGTTTATTAGTTCGTGTATGCTTTATATTACTGCTTAAACATCATTCCACTGGTGTTTCCTATTGCTGTATTAGACGTCTTACATATAATATCGAGATTTTTGTGTGACAAAGGTAATCATTCTTAAGTCTTAATATGGTATGTGGCAGACTGCCACGTTTATGGTACATTTTGGGGAGTGAGATTATGTTCAATCTAGATATCATACAATAAAAGAATAATGATATAAGTTATAAATCAGATAAAAATCATATAACTGATCTTCACTTGATTTAGGTAAACAAAATGTTTTGCTAGAGGATGCTTATGTTTTGTTGACAAAAAATGGTTTTAAGTCAACGGCTAACATAAGTAAACCTATAGGCTCACATATAAAAGAATGAACAAAAATGATCGTGGATTAATTTTAAACAAGTCCAGCGAGAATAATAAATTTATTTATTATTAATCTTAATTTGTTAAGAATAATAAATAAATATAATTTGTTAAGGACAATAATAATCTTAATTGGACTAGGAATTCTTATGTTAATAAATTAATTTATAATTAATATATCTCTAATAGGGGGTATTAATGTAATTATTCATATTGACATTAGCATAAATACGACATAAGAGGTTTCTTTTAGGGTTAACGACATGAGTTGTCGACATTAGACTAATTGAGAAAACCTGTGAACCTTAAAAGAGATAAACACGAGAGTCGTGAGTAACTTTCCTGATCAAATCTAAAAGTGTTATAGGCACTAGCAATTGAATGATCCTTTTAAAGGCATGTTCATTCATGTGGATACCATAGAGGGAGTTGTGATATCGTAGCCTTAAAATCCGACAAGATTGAGAATTGAAAAGGTATAATCATATATGCCTTTCAATTTAATTGAATCACATGGATCCGTCTGGGAATTTAGGGTTTTATATATAAAATAAAATAATTCCATTGCAAGATCGACTTTTGGATGTCTAAATTCCCAATATTTGTAAAAAAAAAAAATGAATAAATAAGACACTAGTCACCTTTTTTACAAAGCTCTTTTAAAACAAGTTACTCTTGTATTTTAGTGCTAATTTAAAACATAAAAATTTGAGATGTTAAACTTTATATTCAATTGAGTTTTTTAAACATTTTATTATAAAGTCTAGCTTGATTAAATATCATACCCAACCAAATTGTTACTTGTTAAATTTTCTTAACCTAATATCTTTGATAAATGACATAACAAATGCTCATTAGACAAAAAGTATAGAATATAGAAAGATGTAATAAATTTAAAGTAAAAGTTCAATTAGATCTAAATAAAAACTGGAACTTTAATTGAGAAATTGACTAAACACCAAAACTTCAAGTAGTGATTTACATTATCCTTAATTTTAACTAAAATACCTTTGTTATAATTTAAAACTGAGGACAAATTTGTAATTTCCTTAGACCCTCTCATGAATGGACTTCTTTATCTTAGACTCTTTTTAGTAAAGAAAATAACTTAAATCTTTTAACAGTTCCCTAAAACCCTATAACACCATTCCATTACCCCACTTGGTTTCATTTGAGAATAAATAAATCGAAACCAAGATCTCAACGACATAAAGGATTTCCTAATCTTTTCATTTTTTTCCTTATAATCCTTAAGTAACTATTATCGTTTGTTGAAAGGATTTTGTAAGCTACAAATAGGAATTGGAAAAAGATGATTAAAGTAAGAGAGTGCTAATACCTGCACAAGTAGTAAAATAGATTTCTAGTATAGCAAATTTATGTCAGAAAGACTAAACACAAAAAGTGTTGAAAATGAGTCTCATTAAAGAAACAAGCTTATTATATAACAATCCAGAGATTAACAAGACCTTAAACCATCTTTGCATCACGACTTTTAAGATTCAATTTAATTATGATCCACAATCTAATATTTGATCAAAGTTAAGGTTTATCCATAAGATGGATCAAGATTAAATAAGTAAATTTTGTAGAAGATTTTCTAAATTCATGTTTTAAGGACGAAATAAGTGATTTTCAATGATTAATGATAGATAACAATTTATGAGTTGATCATAGAAACAATATGATGCATATCAATGTATTCTACTAAAGGAATCAATTAAGTGCAATATTCTAATTGGATTTTAACAGTAAGAGCTTAGTTAGAATTTAAAGTTAAGCAGATTTCAAGTTCATAGGTTATGCTTGTTTGTTAGTTGTGTGTGTAGGTTTAGAATTTCATTGCAACTATTTATATGGTATGTGTTTGTTGCTTATGTTGATGGAATTGGTTTATTGATATATTATGAAATCTTGGAGTCTTGAAACTCATTGTTATATTGAGGTCTTAGAGTTTTTAGACCCATTGGTTATTGGGGCTCTTACCATCTTTGGATCAACTATCATAAAGATTATGGAATCTTCAATTCACAAATATGCTGATCTTAGAATCATCAGACTCACTATTATGCTAAGACATTAATCTCCAAAATTTATTGTTATGTTGAGTTCTTGGAATCTTTAAATTCACTATGCATTATGATATTAGAATATTAGGATTCACTACTATACTAAGGTTTAGAGTATATAGACCTACTATTGTTTAATAAGACTTATGATACCTTCAAGATGCACTAGACTACAGTTATTCCCATTCTCTTTAAGGGATGAGTTACGCATTTGAATTCTTCCAAGGAAATCCATTACCACTTGGCAAAGGATGATGGAGAAGAATCTAGATAAATATTTTTCCTGCCAAAATCGCTAAACTATCGAATTAACATATCTATTGCACATAGATTGAGTGTGAGATATGAAGCATTAATAAGATTTATTGAAGAAGTGCCACCTTGGCCTGCTTGTATGGATGCAAATTCGGACTTTTACAATAGTTTTAATTACTCAACCAAGCAAATGATTGACATAGCTATTAAGTGCACTCTTAATACCAAATGCCAAAAGTAGCTCAAAATTAATTAAGGAGATGGCTATGAATAACTATTAGTAGGAAGACACTATGGTCGGATACAAGCTAGCTAGTGATTATGATGTTAATGTGGTCACCTTGTTGGCAACTAAGATAGAGGCCTTGAGTAAAACGATTGACAAATTTGTGGTATTCTAATAGCCATAATTTGTTGGCTGAGACCCTATTATCATGGGACATGTAGCTTAAGACCAATAGGAGCAAGTGGATTATTTAAAAAATCTCCCAAAGCCTTAAAACAATCCCTATAGTAATGCTTACAATCCAAGGTAGAGCGATCATATGAACTTTCCATAGAGTAATAAGGATACCTAGAGAAAACCTATCACACTAGAATTCCAACATCCCTCAACTTAAGAAAAGAAATTTGATTGGAAAAATTATTAATTAAATTTACATAAACTTTAAAAGCTAGTTTTCAAAGCACTAATAACATTGAGAAATCAAGGGGTTCCATTCATAATTGATAAAATCAAATAGGTTAGCTTGCTAAGCTGTCTTAGAAAGACCATAAGGATCATTATCAAGAGTATTGAGATAGATCCCAAAGAGCATGTAAAAGTAGTAACCCTTAGAAGTAGAAAGGAATTGTAAGTTGAACTCATGGTAAAGAGGGTTGGGGCGAATGATGTTGTAAAGAGAACTGAAAGTTAACCAAAAGGGAAACAGAAGGAAGTTCAACCATAAAAAGTCAAGGACTATAGGTCACTGGTTCCATACCCTACTTGCCTTAGGAAAAAGTACATGTATGCACATTTTGGTAAATTTTTGGAACTATTTAAACAATTGCGTATTAAGTTACCTTTTTGTTTAGGCTTTGTTATAGCTGTCAAACTATGCAAAGTTTTTAAAGGATTTGTTATTCAATAAGAAGAAGCTAGATGAGCTTTCAAATGTGACCCTTGGTAAAGAGTGGTCAACGATTATTCAAATAAGTCACTAAAGAAGATCAAATATTCAAGGAGTTTTTCTTTATTTGATTGGTAACTTATCTATTGAGAAAAAGTTGATTGACTCAAGCAAGCTATTTAAGGAGTTAAGGTAAGGAGAATCAAAATATACATGTATGAGCTCATATGCAGATGCATCTATTAAATTTTCTGAGGGAATTATGGATGACATGTTAGTTAAAAAATATTTTTAGATTTCTTGTTGATTTGTGACTTCACATGGATGGGGATTTGTACCTTTGATTTTAGGTAGGTCATTTTTAGCTACAACTAGGGCAATTATAGATGTAAGTAATGGAAAGCTAATCTTGAGAGTATAAGACAAAGAGCTAGTGTTTAAGGTTCTTACAACTATAAAACAATTTTTAAATCAAGATGATACCTATTATTTCATTAATGTGGTTCATCTTTCGATTTCTAGTCATTTGTAGGACGTGATTATTAAGGATCTTTTAGAGTTATGCAAACTACAAGTAAAGGAGGAACATTCAAAAAAGTCCTAATTTTATTTGCCATGAGTAAAAGCTGGCATGAATGCCAAGCTAATGACATTAAGCAAAGCACTTATTGCGACATAACTTATGTTTCATTTATCTTCTTAGTTTTTTCTTTCTAGTAGTTATGTTGGTTTACTTTAAATTTTCTATTATTATTATGTTATTTAAGTGTCTTGTAGGACTTAAAGACTCATAATGAAGAGTAAAAGACACATGTATACTAATTGAAGCCAAAATATGGATTTGTTCAAACTTCAAGTGTGGGGAAATGGACTTTGAGTAAAATAAGAGAAGTCAACATAATTGTGTTTATTCATGTGTTACTCAACAAATCCACCAGTCAGTCGTGTTTACTAAGTGATCGAGGTACTAAAAAAGGTTAGAAGAGATATATGGTGTTGAACTTTATGTTCACGAATGATTTTGATGAGAATAATTATTACACAATTAATTATTTAAATGTCTTTAATTATTCAAATACTTAAAATATTTATATATATATGCTTTGTATTTGTTCTGCTGTTGTTTAAGTTTTAACAGAACAAAAAATTGAAGAAAAGTCCAGATAAAGGTATTGAGCCCAATAGAAGAAAGGTGGAGGCACTATTCATCAGATAAAGACAAAAGACTAAGTTTTAGGCAAAACTTATAAAGTCAAGTGTTAAGTTTTGAGCAAAACTATAAGTCAAGGGCTGAGTTTTGGGCAAAATGTGAAGTTAAAAGCTGGATTTTTGGGCATAACTATGAAGTCATGAGCTAGAGTTTTGAGTAAAATCGTAAAGTCAAGAGCTGAAATTTTGGGCAAAATTGTAAAGACAATGGCTGGAGTTTTAGGAAAAAATTTTAAAGCAAAGGCCTAAAGTTTAGGCATCGACTTCAGACCTCGACTTCATAAATTTATCCTCGACTTTAGAAAGTTTGGCCTTGGGCAAAATTTATAAAGTCAAGGGCTAAAGTTTAGACTCGACCACAGATCTCAACTTCATAATTTGCCTCGACTTTAGAAAGTTTGCCCTTGGGCGAAATTTATAAAGTCAAGGGCTGAAGCTTAGGCCTCTGCCTCAGACATCGACTTCAAAAAGTTTGCCCTCGACTTTAGAAAGAAAAGAGCTGTTGGAATGCATTTAATATTCTTTCACTGCTTTTGACTTTTACACGTTTTTAAAACGTTAAGTATATTAACATAAGTATGGGTTGTCATAAACTTTTTGAAACGGGCAAATTTTTATCAAGAGCTATAAATAAATTTTCCTCTTCTCTTTGAAGAGAATAAAAAAATATTAGATTTTTGAACGCACAGTAAAAACGAAAAATAACGTTTTGTAAAGTTTTTTTTTACTTGTGTTATCGTTCTCGTTCTCGTTAATTTGTAATTTTTTTAAGAGAAAATTAATGCTCTATTTTGAAATTTATTGATACACTCTAAACAAGAGTTTTTTGGCACTGTTGAAGATTTACAAAGGTTGATTATCTGCTCATTTAAGGAGCTCAGTTTGTAAAAGGAATTTGTAAAATTCTTAAAGTATTTTTTGTTGCAAATCTGCTCAAGTAGGAATGTTTCTTTGTAAAAGAAATTTGTATATTTCCCTAAGAGCTTTTTAGTTTGTAAATCTGCTCATATAGGAGCAGTTTAAGAAAAGTCCTCAAAGGAGGCATTTGTAAAAGAAGTCCTCGTGTGAGGTATTGAGAAAAGTGCTCATAGAGGCAAAGAGAAGTCCTTCGTTGAAGGTAAAGAGAAGTTCTCAGTGGGAGGCATTTGAAGTCTGGTCTGGAGTTACCAGTATCGTCCTAATTGCGATTAGGCGGAAAATCCTTGTAGAGACGAAGAGAAGGAAGTCCTCAATGGGAGACATTTGAAGTCTAGTCTAGAGTTACCAGCATCATCTTAACTACGATTAGGCGGGAAGTCCTCAGTGGGAGGCATTTGAAGTCTGGTCGTGTATCACCAGCACAACACTTGATTTATCAAGTGAAAGTCCTTTGTGAAAGGCAATTGTAAAAATCCTATTGTGATAGACATTGTTGTAATTCCTCATCCAAGAGGTGTATTGATTTTAGAATAATCAATATAGTGGTAAAAGTCCTCTTTGAGGCATTTGCACCATGGAGAGTAGGCAGAGGGCCGAACTCCACGTTAAATCCTTGTGTTGCTTTCTCTCTCTCTCTCTCTGTGCTTCTTTATCTCTGCTTATTTGCTAATTAGTTTTAATTAGTTTATTCTGCTGCATCTGTTTGTTTAAGTTTTCTCTTGTCTTTTCTTAGTTAATTAATCTGGTTTGATAAAACAAAAAAAATTGTAATATTTAATTCACCCCCACTCTTAAGTATTCATTGTGTATTATTTCTAATATATGGTATAGAAGACAACTTATGTTCGAGACCGTCTACTCCCACAAGTGTGAGATTAAAAGAATAGAGAGTTACATAAGCTTCAACACAACCCGTGTTGAAGGCCGTGTCATGAATAGAGTATCCCATAAAGAAGGTTGATGAGTTACATGAGGAAAAGCACAACCTATGTTTGTGGCCATGCACTCTTAGTAAGAGGAAGTTAGAGCTAAAAAAGATACATTGGAAACAACACAACCTATGTTCATGACAATAATGGAAATATAAGGTTGAATGCACCTTGTGTTCAAGGGCATGTAATCTTAGTGGAATAGAACACATATTTACCAAAGTTACACGAGCATAACTTATGTTTGTGGCTATGTTGTGCCTAAGTCACTTAACACATCTGTTAATATCAAATACGAGCACCAATGGTCTTGTGTTGGTTCTCATTTTACCTCTTATATAGATATGAATGCTCTAATTCTTTTTGTCTTTTACTTATTTATTTATTTTGTTTTGTTTTCTTTGTCCTTTTTTTAGCATGGAAAACCATTTGCCATCAAACTTGCATGGAATCTTACTTATTTGCTTTTAGAATTCTAAGGATAACTTTGCTTTATTTAGACTGGAGAAGTTTCAATTTTAATACCATTTTCCCATTATTACATGCCATGACTTTTTTTTTTTATTATTACTTGAGTTTATTTGGTACATTAGGGATAAGGTACAATTTTGAGTGTGGGGAAGCAAATATTGGAATTAATAAGGGTTTTTGAGTGATTAATTTTCGGGTTTTTGAGTAATTAATTTTCTAACATGTATATTTAAATTGTTAGATTACTACTTATAGAAAACCTATTAGTTGCACTTAGCTAATTATAAAAGTTAGTTTGAATTAATTTAGAAAAAGCAATTTTTCTTTTGCTAATTTTGTTTTAATTTTTATGCTAAATTCCACACAGATGTGTGTATGTATATGTATATGTATATGTATATGTATATACTATTAATACTTTGCTAGAATTGAATGATGAAATCTCAGTGAAGTAAAATTATTTGTTATTTTACTCAAGATTTTAGACTTGAAATTTTATCAATGTGGCTAGTTAAGAGTTAATTAATTGTATTTTTAAACTTACTCTAGTATATCTCATTCCTTAGAAATCTTAAGAGTACTATAATCTCTAGTTAATGATAAATGATAGTTATCACTTGAAAATTTTCATATAACTTAATTGGGTTCTGGAGGAAAAAACAAAAGGAAGAAAGAAGAAAGTTGAAACAAGTGAAGTAATTTAAACAAAAGTGTCTTTCTATTCCAATAGTTCAAAAAATCAAATTATGAGTATCTTTGAACTTTAACCTCTAGTAGGCTTTTGAGTATTTAAAAAGGTACAAAGCTAAATGCAATGAATTAGAATAGTTCAACAGTGGGCCTCATTGACTTGAGTAACTAAACTTGTAGGGTGCTATAGGCAGGATAATAGTTGTTGACTTAGATGACAAACATAGAATTATTGGTTAAAAGTTCAATATATTAGTTAAGAGAAAAGTTTAGAAAAAAAAAAGAATGGAACTTAAGTAATAATAAGTCAAAGTAGTGACGATTGGAAGGGATATCTTGAAAACCTAGTAGCCTACAATCGTATGGCTTGAGACTTATTGACAAAGAAAAATACTTTAATTAAAAAAAAATCAAAATTATAGCTCCTAACTAAAGAGTTTACACTCAAAGGAGATCAGCAAATGAATGCAGTTGTCAAATTAAGTTGCATAAAGAGATTATTAAGGGGAGTGCATACCTTTCAGTAAGTATACAAAATACAATTAATTTTCTTCTTGATTGGTTGACATTGTGTTTGAATTTAACTTTATGGTCTTAGTGTTGGTGATAAGATTGCACTTTAATTTACCTAGATTAGTTGTTGAATTCTAGTAGGTAGTATTATGAAAGAATAATGACATGATTGAGTAGAGTTAAGTAAAACTATAAGCTCCTTCAATTTTAGTTTTTCGTTTGATTGAATGCAAGGTAAGGGAGTTGAAATATGAAATGATTTGAGAATTAATAAAATTTATGTATAAGCTCATTTACTTGGAATAATTATCAAGAATACATGAGAGCAATTATCAAATTTCATAAATAATGCAAAAACAATACCACACATTGAATCTTTACTAAGATTACCTATGTGATTTTAAAATATATTCAAATTCCGTATCAATTTCCCAAGTCATGAAAATTCCTAATATAAGTTAATATCCCTCTCAAGATGATTAACTCCTAAGCCATCATTGATTTTAAAACCAATAATTTTGCATTACTTTGTTATTATGTGAATTCCACTATAATATTGACCCTGATCGTGAAGATTTATGTTGCTTTATTCATAGGATTACATGCAACACCTTCTAATCATGCAAATACATACAAACATATGATTTCTTAACTTATATGAATGAAATCTAATATTGAATTTATGCTACAAATAAAGATTCAAAGAATATGTGAAGGACACATGATTAAATCACAAAAAAATAAGAATCCATTAAAATTGTACATAAGGTGACATAGGATATCTAAGATTTATAAGTTTGGATGCAACATAGCTACACTATCATCGTATATAAAAAGGGTAATTTACATCGAAAGATATCAATGTTTGAGGCTAAGTTCATTTATATTATCAATCTTTCATATGGTTCAAAAGAGGAATTAACGTTTAAGGATAAATTCATTTAAGGAATCAATATTTTACAAAGTGAGTCAAATAGTATAAATTGACCATTAATGAAAATATTAAAAATTTAATTAAAAATTAATCGAAACTTGATACCTTAAATGAACTTTGCAAAACGTTGATACCTCATTTAATTCACTTTGCGAAATATTCATACCTTTTTTTTAAACCACTTGAAATGTGGATATTTAAATGAACTTACTTCCAAATGTTTATACTTTGTGTAATTTACTCTATATAAAATTTAATTGTCAAACAAGAATACATGATGATAAAACTCTATCTACAATTCTTGTGGTTGAACATGATTGCTTTCCTTCCATGAAATCTCTTAACAAGTATTCCAAAAGTTATCTTTAACTTACTCACCAACGTTTATACCTTTTAGCGTAATTTACTCTTATAAAAATTTAATTGTCAACTCACAAGAATAAATGATGATAATATTCCATTTACAATTCTTGGGATTGAATATAGTTGCTTTCCTTCCATGAAATCTCTTAACAAGCATTCAAAAGTTACCTTTTTGTCTCTTGAGGATGTAGGTAACTTTAAAATCCTATAAAGTGTATGGCTTGGATAAAAAAGTTGTGCTCTTAGACATGTTTTCTCTTAAACTAACATCAAACAATAAGTAATATTTTCATGGAGAGCATGGCATGGGCGTGAGAGGTTCCCTTATGTATGCTCTCCATGAAATACACTACTTCTAATTCCCAATGCATGTGCGTAATTATGGGTATATTCTTCTCAAGCTTCCAATTATTTGCAAAATAACTTCAAAATACATAAAACTTAAACTAATTTCTAAGGATCAGCTCTTGAACCCATGAAATTAAAATATAAACCAATTAAACACTATAATCACCCAAAACACACACAAAAGTTATAAGAGCAATATAAAAAAATTTTAAATATAAGTATAATCAAGCACTATTAATATATACATTATGTGTCATATACATGTGGTGTGTAAATAAAATGCAATATAATCTTAACATATATAACATTTTCAAATCACATGTAATACTTATTTTAGTAACTATCATTTCCTTTATTACATACTGAAATTTTATTAGTATTTACACATCACATATCTATATAGGAGGCATGCAACACTTAATGAATATTTTTTTATAGAGTCTCAAAATAATAGATATGTGAATCCTTTCTATTGATTACTTGTCAAATCATATTGTAATTTAAGTGCTTAATTAATGGTCTATCGTATTACCCTAGGAGTAGATGTATCTACAATTCCAATCAAAAGGCATCACATACTGAAACAACAAAGCAAAACAAGGACACACATTTAATTAACTGAATTCACCTATTGTCTATTTTACTATTAGTTGGTACACACAATATGTAGTGACTATCACAGGCTTGTATATCATCCTGATTATGAATAGAAAGTTAATTAGTCCAATTCCAACCATTAAATCTATTAACATGCATAATCTTGTGAGGCGTTGTATAGGTATTTCTACAACAGGCCCTTTTTGTGGTTTATCTGAAACGATGGAACACACTATTTTAGGCTGTGATTGGGTGGAATGTGTTTGTTTGTAGTGCTGGGTATAAAAATTGAGAGGCAAAAAATAGTACCTTTGTTGTTTGTGGAGTGCTTTTTTTAATCAAAAAAACAATAGGTGGCTGGAGTCGGCTATTGTGGAAGTTGCTTGGTTTATATGGAAGGACAGATGTGAATGTCTCCATAATGATAAAAAAAAGAACCCTAAACCTAAAGCTACAATAGAAAAAATCCATGCTTGGTTCAAGGAAAAAAACGAAACTAAACAAAGCAACTTTACCAAAAGTTATAGATTATACCTTTTTTTGGTGAAGATAATTGGATGGATATGAATGCTGGAGATGATGTACTGTCGCATCCAAACATTTCCAGGAGATAATCTCACATGGGAAGAGATTCACGTGATGTACGGCTTCATGTGGGAGGAGGTATTTCAAGACTGATAAATCCATATGGTGCAGCACCTTTTCTGTCTAATACTATCCTCATCCTTGTAGATGGTTCTTGGATTGGACCCACTACAGAAGCAGCTATAGCTCGAAATTTTAGAGGTGAGGTTTTATGGGGGGCCTCGAAGATAGTCTTGACTCCATCAGCTAAAGCTTGTGAAATCTTGGCTTTTTCTCTAGGATTAGAGATGGCAGCTATGATGGGTTGGGCTTCTTTTCATATCTTTTTTTACTATTTGCAGGCCATCCGTACTTTAAAAGGAATTTCTTCGGCTCTTCATTGACAATCTTTGGTTTTTTTTTTTTCGAACCGGCGCAGTTGTTGTTGGGCTCTCCGTCTTCTTTAGATGTTTCCTTTTCTTTTATTAGGAGAAATGCAAATCGTGTTGCTGATTGAGTTGCTTCTTTTTATTGGAAGAGGATGTGTCCTTATGATTGGTGGTTATCCACCCCATCCTCTCTCTTGAAGCTCCTTAGTTTGGATATTTCGTGTTTGTTTGTGTTTTCTTGTAATTTTGATGACCATGGTTGATGAATAAAGTTTCTCTTGTTTGTTGGCAAAAAAAAAAAAAAAAAAAAAAAGAATTATCCATTTACCACAAATAAGATTGGTGTACCAAATTAATTAAGAGAAAAGGTGGCTTGATATGCTAATCGCGCTTAACATATCCTTAAAAAAATGCTACCTTAATAAAAAAATGCTACCTTATTGCTAATTAACCATATATTCAGTCTTCTTTTACTAATTTACGATTATCTATTATTTTATCAATCGAAGACAAACTGATAATTTGATGGGTATCTTATTACTATCCGCTGCAACTTTAAAACTTATGGAATTAAACCTAAATTAATGTTGTTATAGAACTAATCTTCATACCATTCCACTATGATGATTTTGGCACGAGAAAATTAACACTACTTAAGTCTCAAACTACACATATAAAGTATAGCACAAATAACGCCGAGTTTTTTCCTTTTTTTTTCCCCCTGTTTACAGCCCTCGAAGAAATTAATTATCATTATAACATTTACATAAAATTAATCACAATATCATTATTATGAAATTATACATAAAACATGTGATTTACGGTTTCTATATATCACACACGTAAGATGCAATTTGAGATTGTTCAAAAAAATTGTGCACACATTTATCCCATGTCTTTAATGTGATTTTGTGATGATAAAAATTTAAGTAGATTGCAATTTTTATATACAAGTCTTTTATATTGTCAAAAATAGCATGTCTCGCATGAGATTTTGTAATGATAAAATGCTCCTTTTTTTTTTCAAAAGACGCAGAAATCAAGGTAAAATATTTTTAGCATTTAAAAAGGAATTCATTTCTTGCTCGGTACAGTACTGATGAACAAAAGGCACCACCTCTCCATCTCTCTTTCCCTTAGGCCCTCATACATATATGTGATCAATCCCCATTCCTCCTCCATTCTAAATTTTTCCTTCTTTCCTTGTGATATTTCCGGAACTAAATAGAGAGATGGTGCCTTTTGTTTATCAGGAGTGTATCGAGCAACAAATGAGAGATGAGTGCTCAGAATAATGTGGCCGGTCCTTCGTGAAAGGAAACGAAATGATGATAATCTAAAAAGAAAAAAAAAAAAAAAGAAATGATAATTTTAACATAAGTTGCTAGAGATTTGACGGTAATGGCATGGTACATGCTAATGATAAAAAACTGCAGCTAAAAGTGAGTTTTCCTACCTTCTTTTTTCAAAATACAAAATTAGTAAAAATTACAGTGATCTCGTCTTTTTATAACCTTATCTCTTCAAGAGATTAAATCAATTTATTTAAAATTAGAATTATTTTTGTTTCAATAATTTTTTATAATTTTTTTAAAACTAATAATATTATTTCCCTTTTCCCAAAACTTCGATCAAAAGTGAATATTGAAATAAAGAGGGTTATCTTCTTACCTTCTCAACACTGGTCAAAGAAATAAAATAAGCAGGCAGAGTAATTCAATCTTCAAGGGTTAAAGCTACTGTTGGGACCGGAAGTGCTCACCTGAATCGAATTTTCGGAACACTTTCCATGCATAAACCTCCGAAGTGAGCTCAAATCAAACTTCATTCGACATCTTCCATCGTACTTTCGTGGTCTTACCGAAGCTTTAGGATCAACTCCTCTCTTCTCAATTCTTATTGGGATCTCGATCGATTACCGACAAGGTCCTGAACGAGCTTTGAACAACTTCATCTTCTTCACGTCGCCGGAGATTGCTCGGCAAGACGAAAACAATGGTGCACAAAAAATCTAACACAAAAACTAAATAACATTGTGTCTATGAGAACGACATGAATTGGGAGTTTTACACGCGTACACACTTTGCTCAAAGCCTTGTGTTATCTGAAATATCTCGATCCCACTTGTGACTTGACCAACTAAAGTTGACTAAAATGTCAAAAAAATAACATACTATTAAAGGTGGTACGTATCGTTAAAATGAAACAAAAATAGAATAATAAATATATATGTATATATATGATGAATAATTTATAAGGAAAATACTTAAAAAATAAAATAAAAATGGATAAAATAAATAATGACTTGTTAATATTGAAAATTAATTATCCCAATGACCCTGAAAACCAACATATGACAAGTGTTTTTTCGTGTGGCTCTCATTTTAAAGATGTTCTCTTCTTTGATAAATACTTGCACCATCCTTCGTCACTCCTAAAAACATGCCTTTCTTTCTTCGCACAACCCACTCTGATGAGACTTGTCCTCTTCCGACATAGAAAGACGATAAAGTAGAGGAAGAATCAATTATAGGTATGGCATAAGCCCCCTTTTTCATTTTAAATAAGAATCCTTGTCATGTTTCTTATTAGATTTAGCAATTAGAAGCCCTAGTTAATAATCTAATAAAATATTTACGAAATTGAAATACACATCTCTAACAATAACAAAATCTCAATATCCTATGCCTCGTATCGAACCCACAAATTAATCTAAACAAACCTAGTGATTATAACTAATTGAATTGGGATTTGAAATGAATAAGGATGGGTTGATTTAGGTTTTTGTTAGAAAATCAATTAATGTTTCTTAGATAAATTACAATTTAACAAGTTGTAAGATTAACAAGTTAGGTTACTATATAATTAATGAAATAGAATTAGATACAGATTATTAATTTTAAAAAGAAAAGAAATATATATGATCAAACTCTTAAATTAAGCATAACAAGAAAACTCTATGTTAATGGACAATTAAAAGATGAATAAAAGAAAGCATGTAGGCTAAATCAGAGAGCTTAGCCACCCTTTCAACCGCTCCTTCAACGACCCTACCATTTGCCACCTTGTAAAACTTAATGAACTCGCCTTCCTCAATAAACCACCTAAAAGAACTGTAAATAAGCACCTAAATTTAGAAGTATAGCTAACTCAAATAACAATATGGATGACATGACTTATAATTACATGATAAGAATACAAAGCCGGCACGAAATTAGGTATGCAAATTACAGTCAACAAAGATGGCGATGGAGATTATATTATCTATTATTACAAATGGAACATTTTGTGAAATGTTTATGAGCTTTTTATTTTTATATGATTATATTTATATTTTCAATTAGTTATTACACTCTTATTAACTTTTTTATTAAGTTGATAAGAGAGTGTTATTTTTTTTATATGACACTTATGGCCGGACGGTCATTAAAGTTCGTATAAAAACATCTTTATAATATTTTATTCAGTAGTGACTTGAAATTGAAATCAAATCTTCTCTCTGACAACTTTCTTTAATACTCTTTTTCTTACCCATTCTTCAAATCATGGCAAACAAAAACCCTTTATTGAGTTGAATCGTCATGTCAAATTGGCTTGAGTTAATTTCCTTTTTGGTTATGTTGTAATGTCAGCAAGTTATTTACAAAACTTTTTTCGTAATCTTAATTGTGTTGTCATACCAACTAAGAGAGCAAAACCTTAATTTGTATTTCTTTAGTGTTGTCATATTTAAAGATTATACATTTATCTCCTTTTCTTTTTCTTGTTGATAAAAATCACAATACTTATATAAATTGAAATCCCAAAAATAAAAGAAAAATTTCTTTCCTTTCTTAGAATTTGTGGAGTGACTTTTGTCTATCTATTGACTATGCTTGTAGGTTTAGTTTCTAAATTAATCGATGTGGATGGGATATTGGATTATTTAGTGTTGCCTGTGTTTAAATGATTCTAGTTTACTAAAATTTTGGACCACTAAAATCTACATTTAAAAATTTTTTTCCTGAAACCTACATAGTTGCTTCGAGCTTTCACCACATAATTAAAACGTTATCTTGGAACTCGCACCATACTTTCAAAATCAGTGTCATAAGAATTTGTGTATGAATTCCACATTTTCAAAATTGTATCCTTAGTAGTTAGTACACTGTTGGTTTACACTTTCGTAATTGTCCGTGAATTTTTAAAACCAATTCCTGGTTATATAGCTTACCTTCTTAAGGCTGCTACTTTTCCCTTATTTTTGGCTCTTGTGTAGGGAGAAAAACTTGGGTCGAGTCTTGTATCGAAGACTTTTATGAAAGATAAGATTCACTATTGGATTTTGGACAAAGTGGTAGGTTTGTTTAAAAAGACGTAGGTGTGATAGGTCAGAAAAATGGTAATTGTAGTAGGTTACATAGAAAAGATGTAGGTGATAGGTCCAAAAAGTAGTAGTGTGGTAGGTCAATGACTTGATCCAAATAGATCCCGTAATAAAGGGTTTTGCTCATCCGTTTGAATTTCATTTTTTTTTTTTTTAAGATTGTCATCTAAACTTGAAGAAAATAGGAGAGCATAGGATTAAGTGTTATATGTTTTGTAGGGAGATGGTAAAAACTATGACGCCTGTCAGGTTCAAAGCATAAAACTATCTATACCCATATATACATAAATATATATATATATATATATATTGTAAAGGATCATTTCGGTAATTAGGCTTTTGGCCCAATTTAATGTTACAAGATAGTCTTCTGAGCAAGTAACATGGCTTAAAAGACCGAATCCAATAAGAGATATCATCGAGAGACTTGAGTTGGTAGGATCAGAGCAGGGATTATCGAACTAGTTCACTCCGCTCTCGACCTATTTTGATTTTCTCGTACATGAAAAGTAAACTTCAAAAATATATTCTTTGGTTAATTTGGGTTTTATTTGAATAAAATAAGGCTTATGTGGACTAAAATAAGTTTTTGTCATTTTTATATTGAAAATGAACTTATTTTTTATAATAAAAGATCAAGCCCATTTCCTACCAACCCACTACTATAAAAAAAAAAAAAAAGAGACTTCGATATTAGCCGTCAGATTATTATAAAAATGATCTAATGATCACCAACAATAGTTGACCTTAACGTTCATTTGAGTGTTATCCAGTGGTTGGCATCAATTTCCACCATCTATGAATAAAAGACTTCGCCTCTCATTTGGGGTGGAATACTGCATATTCCTAAGATTGAGAACAATGTTGAAACTTTATTGAAATAACTCTAGAAAGAATCAAAGCAAAGCAACTATCGAATCTGTCTGATTTGATTTTCTATCACATTTGCACACTCAAGAAACCGGGTTTACCTGTTCTTCATCCCATGCCTCTCTTTACAACATTGTATACATATCATCAATTCAGAATTTCTCGCAGGTTGATGTCATGCTTATCGCACGTGATCGGGAGCTGCAGCAACCCCCCCCATCCCTCCCAAATATATATATATATATATATATATAAATTCAACCTCATCATAAATCTTTTTTTTTTCTCTAGCCTTGATCTATTCAACAATCGCACTCACATTTGCCTTTGACTTTTGATGACTCAAACAATAAATTCAGCATGCTTGAATAGAGCAAGCAAGAGAAAGAACGCTTGGATTGAGAGAAAGATTGATGAGAGTTAAGGAGATAGGATCGAAAGATTAGCCGAAAGTTAGAAAAGAGATAGAGCGTGCTTAATGTGAGGAAAAAAAATATAATATAAGAGTGAATATAAGAAGGAGAGCAAGTGCTAATAGAAAGAAATGAATTGTTTTTGTGTGAGAATCAAAGAGAGAGATGAGCAAGAGAGATGGAAGACACCGAATAAAGAGTAGGTGTTTTGGTGAGAAAATCTCAACTAAATTGATGAGCATAAGTAGGGCATCTATTTGGATCAGTCATTAATATACCACATCTATCACTTTTTTGCCCAACCACCTACAATTTTCACGTATAACCTATCATATTTTTTAAACTATCACACCTACAACTTTATACAAGATCCAACGATGGATTTTACATCTTCTCTATAAGTCTTCCATATAAAACTTGACCCAAGTTTTTCCCGCATAAGTTGTGAATTCTCCTTTTTTTTTTTTTTTCTCTCCCCAGTAAACAAAGGAAACTTTATCAATAAAGACGAAAGAAGCGAACTTAGTCTTGAGGCTTATTTTGTAACAGATAGAATAAAGGAGATGGCAGCACCGATGCCGTTGTAACCATGCACATGACCTTTTTACCTTGGGTAGCTACGTAATAAGGTTATGTGTTCCCTTTGCACTTAACTCATTTTTTTTTTTTGGCCAGTGCTTTACACTTAACTGAAGGTAAATAAAATGACTCAAAACAACATCTCAAGTTATTAATAAACAAAACAACATGATGTATTCTTTAGTAGCCCACTGTCGGATTTGCCAAGCTCTGATACAAGACAGAGGAATCGATTTTCACGATAATTGTTGCCACTATTCTAATGACAGCTCTTTTAGCATTACATTCAACAATTGAATTAGTGTTTCATTTGATGATTGACTGCTCTGGAGGCAACCATTGATAATTCGAAAATGGTTTTAGATGGTTTCGCATTTAAAGAACCTGATCCTGCAATAACATGCTGCCAAACTTTGTAAGATTAAAGTTCATTCGAGGATAGCCTGACTCTTTTAATAGTAGAATAAAGATTTGGAAACTCATCATTAAAGAAGCATTTCCTTTAATTTTTTTTTTTTTCAAATTTTCCATGCCGTTATTGCTAGGGAAGAAATAAGATGCCTCTGGTTACAACCAGTTTAGACATCGTGTTATTGCTAACACATTAATATGCAAACCAAAGAGACTAAACCGCACAGCACCGGTCCAAGCACATAAAAGTAGGGCATACTCAATTGCTTTATAATTATTACAAAAAAACACATGGAAGATCTTTCTAGAATTCTTGTTTTGAATAAATTTCCATTCGTAACAATAGAATTAAAGCAAATGCGCCATAAAAAGCATTTAATATACCATACAAATTTCCACAATCTATTCTCAACTAGAAACGAAGAAGAGACTCTGTAGGCTATTATTTTTGTTCATTTTCCCCACAGGGTGATATAGCTTAACTAAAAGCTATGTAAAAAAATTGATAAAATCGAACCAAAATTAAAAGATCAATTCAAAAAAAAAAAAAATAGTTAACTAGTCCATCAGTCTTGGTTTAGGTTAAGAATTTTTAATTTTTTCGGTTATGGTTTTGATTTTTGACTATAAAAAACCGATGGTTTCAATTAACCGTCCAATATTTATAAATATATTATAAAAATAAATCTTTTAAAAAATATAAATTGATATAGAAAGAAAGTTAGAAACCTAATTCCTTCTTTTCGCCACAGCCATCCTCACTCTACTCAGTCTCCGACCATCTG
The DNA here is from genome assembly GCA_024138025.1 of Combretum micranthum. Lineage (NCBI taxonomy): Eukaryota > Viridiplantae > Streptophyta > Magnoliopsida > Myrtales > Combretaceae > Combretum > Combretum micranthum. The sequence goes on along the minus strand of JAMXBD010000015.1, from coordinate 147,320 downwards.
ACTACCCATAACTCTACCCACCCAATGACAACCACTTGAACCGCAACCATCTTTCATCTTTACCTAGTAAGTTCATAATATACATATAATTAAGTATAGTTTGAACTTTCTTTCCGGTGAGTTTTTCATACATCTCAATATGCTCTCTTTGAAAGAGAATATTTTTCGGAGGTCTCAAGTATAGTGTATTGTTTATTGGCTGGGGATCATCTACTACTTTAATGGTGTACCTTCCTATGTCATCTTTGCCTACGATTGTAGTTTTAATATATCTATATATATATATATATATATATCCCCAAAATTCAAGAATTGAAAAAGGGAAGTTAGTTAATAAATTGATGGTATAATATCTTTTTCATTAATAAAAAATGAGTAATCAACATTGGCCACGAAATTGCAGTTGAAAAAATGGTTAACCGTAACTTTTGCTTAGCCATTATGTTGAATGATAAAAAATTAAAATCTAAAAAAATTAACCAAAAAACGGTCAACCGTTATGGTGATTAACTATTATTAATGGACTGGTTATGGTTTGAAATATTAAAAGAACTTATTATTACGGTCCAGTTCAAAAAATAGGATCATGGTCTAGTTAATCGAACAGTGAACACCTCTACCTGCCATGTTTAAGGGCCAAATTTTTTTTTTTTTTGTCTTCTAACTCTACATTAATAAAAGTAGTTTCTTAAATGGCCAAAGAATCATAGATAAATCATTTGGCGTTTGGAAATGGATCTTATTTATTTATGTTTTCTCAATTTTCATGCCAATAAAAATTTGAGCAATTTTAAGTATTAATTTGTAAATTGTGAGAAATTGAGTGTCCAAATCTAGGAAGTTTGTTTTGCGTGCGTACGCATACGTGCGTGCGTGCGTGCGTGCATGCATGCGTGTGTGTATGTGTGAGTGAGTGAGAGAGAGAGAGAGAGTACATGTATGTCTAAATTAGCAAAAAAGTGTCCACTTGCATAACTTTGAAGAGGAAATGAGTGTTTTTGAAAGTGAAAGTAAATAGAGAAAGAAAGACAATCTACTATTGAAATAGCTACTATAATAGTACCAAAGTCAATGAGCAAAATCATTAACAAAAAGGAAATTTCAATAGTTACTTTTCAATCAATATATATGACAATTTCATAATCATGTCGAGAATATAAATAGAATAGGTTATAATATCATATAAGTACTATAAACTTAAACATTATCTCTTAGTTGAACTACCCTTTTACAAGAGTATATGTGTGTGTAAGGTAAATTACATATAAAAATATAAATATTTAAGGGTAAGTTCATTTAATATATAATGTTTCGAAACGTTAGAAAAAATAATCAACATTTGGAGATAAATTCATTTAAGATATTTATGTTTCAAGTTGTTAAAAAAATATATCAACTTATTGCAAAATAAGTCAAATAAGATATCAATAATTGACCAATTATAGAAAATTAAGAAAACTTAATTGAAAACTAATCGAAAGTTTGATACCTTAAATAAACTTTACGAAAAGTTGATACTTCATTTGATTAACTTTGTGAAATGTTGATTCTTCTTTTTTTATCACTTGAAACTTGGTACTTTAAATGAAATTAATCCCAAATGTTGATACTTTTTCTCATAACTTGCCCTATATATAGGTAAAATTTGTAATGTCATAATTTTTCTCAACTAAACTTTAGCCTTTAAGACTTTAGTAGTTTTTTACTTTCTTTCCCTTATTTCTTTTTACCTTTTTTTTTTTTTTTTTTTGCTAAGAAAACTTTGATAGTTTGATATCCTGATTTTAAGCCAATTCTCTGAACATAAATCATAGCATGGCATCATGTTACAATTTTGTGTGAAAGAAATCATTATGAAGTGGTTAACTTATTATGGGAAAATTCCTTCCATTTATCTTGTTGTCATGATTTTAGACCCTTGCTATCATATAGAATGCCTCGATGTTTATGTAATTTAATATTATGAATATGTTGATGTATTATGCATAAGATGCTTACACAACTAATGCTACTAATGTATGTCATGTAATCCAAGTGCTAACTTAGTTCACTAAAGGGTTATTTTCTCAATTTTCAATATATATGGTGGTTAAGTTTTAGTAAGTTATCCCTTTGAACCAATACTACTAAGGGCGCACCCTTAACAATTCCCCTATTCCTAATAGTTTGACAAAGTGGGGCAGGAAGTGGGTCATATACAGAATTTGACAACTATTTTACCACCACTTTTAAATCTGCTGATAGTGTTGCCATTTATAGCTTAATCATCTTGGATTGATTTAAAGAGGCATAAGAATACTTTCTTGATACTATCTCTTATGGTTTGTCAAGTTCTAGCAACTCTGGCATCAATAATTGTTGTAACAACAATTAGCATTAGAAGGCTTAACTTAGACAACAATTAAGCCTCTTCATCGCTTGTGTTTGCTAAAGCACTTGCTTGTGTTAAAGATTGGTATTAAGTAGAAAAGTGGGAATAAGAAGCATGTGACATGTCTAATTTTAAAAATGAGCAAGCGTTTTGGTACTTCTACTTTGAAACAATGTTGCAAACAAGTTGAACTGCTCGCAAGCTACTCAAGCTTGGCTCAGTTAGACTTGTGAACATGCTCGAAAGTTGGCTCATGAACAGACTCATTAATTAATAAGCTTGTTGACAGATTTGTTAGTTTTATATTTATAATATATTATATCTCAATATATAAAAAAAACACAAACTATATTTTATTTAATATATGTATATATATTTTTTTGGCTCTTATATATTATTTTTAGGTTTAAGAGGAAAAAAAAAAAGGAAAACAAACCATCTAAATGAGTTGAATTTGAACTTAAATTTTAGACTTGATAAAAATTTGGCTAGAATTAGTGAAAAGCTCAACTTAGCTTGATCTTGTTTATCAACGAGCTGAGAATGAACTCAAAATAAAACTTGTTTGGTTAAATGAGTTAAGCTCAAGCCTCAATTCCAAAACTTGTTTGGTTAAATGAGTTGAGCTCAAACCTCAATTCCAGGCTCGATAAAAAGTTCGACTTGAATTTGAGCTTAATAATTTTTAAACGAGCTAAACTTGAACTATAAAAAGTTTGGCTTGATTTAGCTTATTTTGAGTATTAGTTATCACTGGCTCTTTTATCTTTTCTAGCATCTATATATACCTCTGGCTCCTCTCTTCTTAAGATAGGACGGTGACCTACTCTTAATAGCAAACCTGTAATATTTTTCTTTTATCATATTTTTCTAGTTGATTTATGATTAATAATAAATTAAAAAATTAAAATATATGCATATAATTTTTTGTTAATTTTTTATTACTATTACAAAAAAAATTAATGTAAAATGATACTAACACAAGACTTATGAAGCTCATATAGATTTATATATACATACATATATATATTAGAAAAATCTATTAAAAAATATGAGGATATAATAGAGAAATGTAGTTCTTACAATATGAGCGAGGCATTCTTGATTAGGGGTGTGTATGGTACTGTTCGGTTCAATTTGCACATCGAACCAAACCGAACCATATTTTACGGTTTGGTTTTTCTATTAATTTCGAACATCTAAACATACAATTCGGTTTGTAATTTTTTCAAATGGAAAAAAAGGGTTTGATTTGCGATTCGAACAGTTTTTTTTTTCATAAAATTGAAAATATATTATATCGAAAAACTTCCATTACACATTTCTTATCACTAACGTAAATATAAACAAAAATATTTTAAATTAATCATTTAACAAATAAACATGTAAAATTTATAGGAAGGAAGGGATTTTATCTATTATAAAATTATAATTGTGACTAGTCTCATTTTTTTTTTAATTATCTTGAACTATAATGATATACTAGACTTTATCCCAAATGAGACATAAAATTTAATTCATTGTATACTTCTAACTAATATATTACCAATTATATAAATCCGTAAGTAACTAAATAATAGAGGTAGATTAATTAGTAAGACAAATGGAAAAGAAATATGTAGGAGTTAGAATACCAAAGGCTAAAATCTAAAATCTACCTTACCTATAGACAACATAACAATTACAACATATTAATAAAATCTAATTTTATTCTAATGAATAACACATATATAAGTCATAAATTTTAAAAATTAATTGTTTTTAAAATTTGTGATGTAGATATGTATGATTAATAAAATAATTAAGAGTAAAAATAATATATTTATTTTTTTTAATATATAAAATGGTTTGGTTCGGTTCATGATCCCGAACTGAACAATGAACTATTTGCTCTTCACCAAACTGAACCGTGAATCGAACCGTTCCAAAAAAGAACTGAAATTTCGGTTCTATTCATTCCAGTTCACGGTTCGGTCTTTTTTTTTTTTTTTCGCACAGCCCTATTCTTGAGGACCTCAAGATGCTCTTCGGCACCTTCTTTCTCCTTTTTTTTTTCTTTTCCACTTAAAAAATTTCTCTGTGTAGGTTCATTTCAATTATGTTTGGATTATCTTATTTTTATCTAATTTACATATATGACTTATCTATATCATACATGTCTCATATTTATTTATTCAATTTATGAGTAAAACTATTAGTTTTTTATTTGCATCTATTTCTTGACAAATATCAATTTAAAGATGATAAAAATATGATATTAAAATGATTAGAATACGATGAAACAAACAAATTAAAAGAGGATGAGCTGAGTTAGATTGTTGAGCTAAAGGCTATCCTGCCTGGTTTGAACAATATCTAGACTACTACACATTGCATAACTAGTTATTTCTAAAGGTACAGAGGACTAAACGTGTGATATCCCTTAAATATAAAGTAATGGAACTTTAATCATTGAGGTGCATTTTGGTATAATGGCTTAGAAAGAACTCTAAAGTTAAGCGTACTCAGTAAGGAGTACTCTCAGGATAGGTGACCTCTTGTGAGATAGCTGGTATTAAGGATAAAACCATGTAGCATCTTGCCAAAACAGATAATACCTCAATGAGAGGAGTTTTGGATCGTTATAAGTGGAATCAGAGCAGTTCACTAGCTGATAGGGCTGCAAACAAGTTGAATATTCGTGAGCTACTCAAGTTAAGCTCGCTTCAGGCTCGATTTGGTTCGAGCTCGATTAGTAAACGAGCCCGAGTCCAAAGTAAAGCTTGTTTATCTAAACAAGCCGAGTTCGAGTTTTGATTTAGGCTCACGATTCAGCTCGTGAATAAGCTCTTTTAGGCTTGTGAACAAGCTCGTGACTAAGCTCGGTAACAAGCACGTTAATAAGCTAATTTTTTTTATGCATATATTATCTATAACTATATAATAAAAACAATACAAACTAATTTCTATTCAATAATAATGTATATGTATTATAAAAATACTTATTATATATTATATTTTAGGTTTTAATAAATGGAAAACATCTATCTAAATGAGTTGAGCTCCAACTTAAATTTCAGGTCCGATAAAAGCTCGTTAGAATCAATAAAAAGCCTAGCTTGAGCTCGAGCCTTAATTTCAGACTCGATAAAAAGCTCTACTCGAGCTCACTAAATTTTAAACTAATCGAGTTCGAGCTTTTAAAAGCTCGGCTCGGTTTGGCTTGGCTTGGCTTGGCTTGGCTTGTTTGCAACCTTATTAGCCGAAAGTAGGGAAGCTAAGTATTGTACAGGACAAAGTACTTTAGAGTGAGTGTACCTCTTGAGTCTGTATGGGTTATCATTAATGTCCTTCCCACTTGGTGTGGCTCTGAACTTGTGGAATGAAACTAACGAGGAAATCAGTCCTGTAAATAGAGGAATATGTGATATCCTTCAAATATAAAGTGATGGAACTCTACTAATCGAGGCATATTTTTGTATAATGGCTTAAATTTTATTGGAACTCTAAAGTTAAGCATACTCAGTAAGGAACACTCCTATGATGCGTGACCTCCAGGGAAGTAGCTGGCATTAAGGACAAAACCGTACACTATCTTGCCAAGCAGACAATACCTTGGTGAGTAGAGTTTTGAATCGTTACAAAATGTATGCGATATGTCAAGATTTTCAATTGGATTTAAATCGTTCCGATCAAACACACGTTGTACCATTAGAGACAACTACAAGGTCCTATCTAGCATTTATAATTATAATTTGCAAAACTACTGCTAAATTAATCACAGTTCTCTATCTGTCATCCTCACTATTTAAGGCTCCTTTAAATAAAAAATACTTTGAAGATGTCATATTACAGTGCATTTGGTTCGTTGGTTTGACATCAATTTAGCATCTATTTCATGTCTTTTTTAATCAGATTATTCATTAAAAGTAAATACAAATAAAAAATAGATATTTTTTTCTTATAAATTGACTTTGCAGATTAGATACAGATGAAAAATAGACCATCCAAATAAACCCTTAATATGTACAAAAAAAAACAATTTCTTAGTATTTTTTTCTACTTTAATATTACTTAAAATTTATTTATATTATTTATCGGATCAAGTCCACAATATATATCTTAAAAAATAGGGACGCAAAAGAGCCAAGCTGAGCTGAGCTTTTGAAGTTCTAGGATTAACTCATTTAAAATTTATTAAGTTTGAGTTCGAGTCGACCTTTTTATCGAGCTTGAAATTTAGGCTTGATTTCAGCTTGTTTATGAAACAAGCTTGAACCAAGACAAACTTTTTATCGAGTCTAGGATTTAAGCTCAAACTCGACTCGTTTATATAGCTCATTTCCCATTTTTTTGAAAAACTTAATATATAATATACATAAGTGTTGTTACACGCACACACAAATATTAAATAAAAATTTGTTTTTTTTTTGTTTTAATTATGTAGTTATATATAAGATATCATGTATAAAAAATCACAAATCTATGAACGAGCGTATTAACGAGCCTACTCATGAGTATGTAAACAACTCTAAGTGAGCTTGTTCACCAGCCGACTTGTAAGCCTAAATTAAAACTTGACATTAGCTTGTTTAGATAAACGAACTTCACTTTAGGTTTGAGGGTGGCTCATTTACTAATTGAGTTCAAGTTGAACCATACTCAAATAGCTCGTGAGCAGCTCAGCTCATTTGTAGCCTTATTAAAACAATATGTAAAAGAAAGAATTATTTGCTTTTTTTTTATCCTCGTAAGATAGGTTTTCAAACTTGCGATTTTATGTGGAATCGTCAAATGGTTGTATAATCAGAATGTAGAATTGAAACATAAAATCATAAGTTTCTACAATCTATATAAAATAGTTTTGAAAAATTATAGATATCCTCATAGAAATTGTAAAAAACTTGAAATACATAATAGATGTAAAAAAAAAAAAAAAAAATAGATTCCTTTTTAGAATAACTCTTAATATATAATATAGCATATATAAAAAAGTGCAAATGAAGTTATATAAAGTTCTTATTATTTTATTTAAAAAAGAGTAAGTAGAGTCATAATTAAGTTTTTGCTATTTTGTTTGAAAAAAAGTTATGAATTAAAAAGAACAAAACTTTTCAACTTCTTTTAAATTCATAATTATATAAATAAAATCAAGAAGTTTTTTTATAAACTTTACGATATAACTCGACTTGAAATGAATTTTATAAATATAGAATAGGGAGTTGGGGGAGGGAAGGGAAAGTTAGATAGAAGAAAAGTAAGAAAATAAAATTGAAATGCAAGAAAAAAATATATTATTTAATAGTTTGTGAGTTTATAAAAACTCAGTTGTATTTTTTTATATTTTAACCTATTTGACTCAAATAGTTAAATTCTATAAACTCATTAAAAACGTAAATATTCTTTTGATTTTACATGTAGACTCTGTTCAAATCATTAAATTTTTAAAAAGAAAAAGAAAATGATTCCGTATACAACTTACTTGAAAGGACCTCCTAACTAAAATTATTAACTTCTAGAATCATATAAATGAAATAGCTATTTTAGGGTCTGTTTGTTTAGTTTTTTTCGTAGATATAGATATTTTTTTCAAACTTTTTTCTAACAAATTATTTATCAAGAAATAGATATAGATATAGATAAGAAAAAAGTTGATAATTCTCATCAAAAGATCAGATAAATCAAATATAGATATAATATATATATAAATTAGATATATTTATACATATTATTTTAAAAAAATATAGATGTAGATGAAAAATAGACCATCTAAACAGACTCTAATAGCATGATGGTAAAAGCTTCTTTTAAAATGAACTGAATTTAATAAATAAGGGTTAGCGTTGAAACGTGCCACTCCCGTAACCCAACAGTGCAAGTTTGGCAACTATCATGGACTAAACTCTGAAGTACTGTACATGCTAGATACACTGAATTCCTTAGCTATTTCAACTTCATTCTCTGTCTACATCTCATCTTCTTTTCTTCACAGGATCTTGTTCTTGTCAAGCTGACATCTTTAATTCATGAAATATTATATTTTGATCACCACATTACATTGTAGTCACTTAATAACCCTTGGAATTTGATGCTTTATAGTTCTTCTTCATTTCAAGCACTTTTGATCAAATTCGTCTTACTAATCATCACGCTCCTTTTGCCCTTTCCTCTAATCTTTTGACCTCCTCCTCCCTTACCTCTGTTGGGGTACTTTCTACTAGTTCCCATTACTGTTCACTTCAAGTCTTCAACCATGGAAAGGTTATATTACTTTCTCTGTTCCTCTTCCACAAGATTCAAAAGGTCTTTTATGGGACAAACGATTAGGGCCTTATTTCCAATAGCTTTAAGGGATGAATTACGATTTTCACCTCATGGGATATATATTGTAAAAGTATTGGGTTTGCAAGATGTATGTCATGTATGTGCAGCACAAGTTACTTGTTCGTGTCAATTACCAAGGGTTTAGTGTCGCATAAAAACAATGTTCAATACAAAAATGATGATGTAGAAAGGGATTGGATGGAAGGAACAGATACCATTTAAGCCCTTGGATCATCATGAGATCTAAACAATAAGGAACGCTCAGATTCAAGTAGTAATAAGTATGAGAGGACTACATGCATAGTGGTAGGAGTCAAAAAATAATTAAGAGGACTATGCAAATGATAGGAGTCAAACGAATGATTTCGTCCCAAGAGTCTCTAAGTGTGGGGTAATGGCAAGAAATTTGTGAATGAGGAATATGAGCCAATATATATAGGAGAAAACAATTAATAACTGTTAAAATGGATTATTAATTATATGATTTATGATGTAAACTTTGGGTTTGAAAAGCTGATTACCTATGCTAAACATAAGTAAAAAAATGAGAGAATTGTGTAGTTTATATAAAAGCTCCGAACTATTTCTTATAAAGAAAAGAGAGAGAGAGAGATCTGAACTACTTATGCTTGCAATACAAGATGATTTGGATCAATTTGAGATGATTCAAACTTATTAAACACGCAGAATATTTTTAATAATAGACTTGAAAAGTTGCAACTTTTGATTAAAGTGTTTCAAGTCTTTGGTTGCATCCATTCATGATTAATGATATAGATGGGTTCTATAACTGATCTAATTCAAATCTAATGGATATAATTCATATCTTAAATTATGACTCTAAGGAAAAGTCATGATTTTTTAGATTTGTTTTTTTTTTTTTTGTATAAAATGGGTTGCTTCTATAATCTAAAACATATTTTTGTGCAAATTTCATTGTCTTTCTTCTAAATTCTCTTCTCCTTTAAATAGCAACTATGCACAAACAACTCACAAAAATCTAAATTGTGGCTTAGTACTTAAATTTTTGCTATTCAAGTATCAAGACTTACTTATATCTTGGAAGAATTTGGTTTTAAAAGTTTTATAACAAACTTTGCTTAAGAAGCATAAAATCCTCTAAGAAAAGCAAATTGATTCGTACATTTAAGCCTATCATTGTATCTTTTTTCACTAAAACAAGATTTTTCTTTTCTTTCTTTCTTTCTTTCTTTCTTCTTCTTCTTCTTTTTTTTGTGTGTGTAACCTGTTCCTAACAACAATGGTATAAAAAAATTGAGATGCCTATAGGAATGATTGCTTAAGAAGGAAGTTCAAGCTAAGACAAATAAGAGAGTATACTAAATAATTTGAATTTGCATGAGGAGGTTATGAACTTATAGCCGTCTACTAAATAATTCTTTAAATTATTTCAATATATGCTTAATGTATGATCTTTGTCATTCACCTAAATAATTAGACTTTAATATTGGGCGCTTGACCCATTAACACAATGTTCAAGTTTTCCTCTCTCTCTCTCTTTTTTTTTTTTTTTTTCCCTTGGCTCTACTCATATTGATTTGCCGCATATCTTAAAGTATAAGTCAATAGTTTGACAACATTATCAAAAATTTACTAAGCTATCCGGTTGTGATGAACACTAGCCACCACAATTATTGAAGTCTTCGGAATAATTGCATATGTGTCCCTTAATCTATGAAGTCGATAAGATGAGTTTACCAAACTTTTAAAGTGATACATTGCCTCCGCATATCATTAAAAAAAAACTGCAAATAGCTTCCGATTAATGATTGCTAGTACCATATAAGTTATGGAAATTGAACGGCAGTTTGGGCTCTATATCCATTTACTTTAAGTTACAGAAGTAAAATTACATTTTGAAAGTATATGAGCCCGTAAAACTTGATCAGAAGAATTTATAATTTTCCATACAATTTTAATCCTATAAAAAGACGAAAATGAAATTTCTATATATAACCATTAACATTTTATTATTCCTCACAATTATAAGAATATTGATAGAAAAAAGATTCATTAAGCATGATATATCAAATTAATTCAATTCATCTCATCTCATCTCATAACATATGTAAGATGATATGAGCTTGAGCGCACTCCCTGACCAGCTCGTCTCTGTTCGTATCATATGTGACAGAACACCAACCACTGCTTTAGGAATCTTCCACGCCTCCCTTTCTTTCTAGCAGTACCTAACATTCACCCAAGCGGCAACCTACTTTCAATATTCAAAGCCACTAAGCTCCGTTTTTCAATTGAGGTTGGTCGAAGATCACTATTCACTAGCCTATTATATCACGTATCACCCTCTCATAATAAATAAATAGATAGACCAAATAGATTTTTTCATTTAGTTATCTTTACTTTTTAGTAACATCTTCTATTGTCATCGTAAGGGTTAATTACCCAAAAAAAAAAAAAAAAAACCATTATTTTAGTGTTTATGCAATTCGATGGCCCGAATAATATATATTTTTCAAAAAATTATAAATTTGTATTACGCTCCGTTTTATTCCGTGAAATAAACTGTTATTTTCTTAACATAGTAATCACGTGACTATTTAAATAATAATAATAATAATAATAATTCTCAGCCAAATGGACAGAAAGAAAAAAACTTCAAAAAGCTTCCTTAGAGTTAGAGCAATAGTCATCATCACCGACAGACGATAATTCGACATACTAAAAGCTACTCATCTTCATTTTCTTCATTGTCGGACCAACAGACATTATACCAAATAGTAAGTACTCCTTTGAAATCCTACAAACATCGGTCCCTTTTTGTCCAAACTGTAAAGCATTTGTTCAAAATTTAAAACAAAAGAATTTCTAGCATGCCGGTCCCAAGTTTATATACATAGTCTTACAAAACTTCCATCTTTGATTAGATTAAATAAAACCTTGGTTACTTCAAAAAAAGAAAAAAAGCAATATTAAGGGTCAAAAGGACAGACTTGACAAGATGATCTTCACCAGCTTTACTGGTGACCTTACTGCTGTGGGGAACCATCCAGCAAAGGATGAGAATATTTCAATTTCTAGTCACTAGTCACAATTTTATTCTTTCTGTTGCTTGGGATGAGAAAAGTGAGTTTCGGCAATGAAAATAATTATTTATTTGACAAAACAAAATAGAGTGTGGTACTAGTGAATTATTTATCACAAAGAAATAAATAAATAACACGGCTCAGCTAATTATAAAAAAATATTACAACACAGATAAGATTTTTATAATTAACCCTTATTATAATACATAAAAACAGTTTTATACGTAGATCTCATTTCTGTACCATACTTCTATAATAGCTTTAAAAAAGTTTGTTTTCACCCTAAATCTTAAAACTATTTTTCTTATTTATTGTTACAACAACTGATGGGAGAGTAATAAATAAATGAAATTTTGGTAAGGGAAAAAACTAATAATTAATGTTTTTATTAAAAAAAACGTATAATTAAGGTATCAATTACCTTGTTTTGTAAGATATATGACTTTCATACTAAAAGTAAAAGATGCAAAGTCCTCGTTTATTCAGCATTTTACTAATATCTTTAGAGTATATTATATACAAAATCACTGATATTGATCACTTCCAAAACTCTTGCTAAAAACTATTCGCGAGGCCTTACTCTTCCTACATGTGCTTGATATGGATTTCATCAAGTAACCGGGGAATATTCATATAATAAGAAGAATCTATTTTTAACATATAGTACTTAATAAATGAAAGTAATTCACAAATTTAAATTTTCTAAACGCGTGTTTGGCAGATTCACCATCATCAAATAAATATGTATTTTACCATATATTTTTATTTAATTATAAATAAAATGAATCTATCAATAAGTTAAAAAACTAATGATTTGTTCAAAACTTTTTTTTTTCCAGGTTCACTTGAAAACCATTATGTTTCAAGAGCAAATTCGCCCTCGTCAAATATAGAAAAGATCACCATGATGTGTATTTATGTGCATATTTGTTTTTCTTTCAATGAGAGAATCAATTATTTCATAAGCTTGACAAAGGGCCAACCAAATAAACCCCGCACACAATGCCATCTTTCAATTTCCGCTTTATTAAAATAGAATTGATATTTTGTATTATGAAATATTTTTTTTAATAAATTTCACTATAAGAAATATTTATTCTATGTAAAATAGAATAAAAGAGAAATCTTTATTCATTTCCTCTGCAAGAAGAATGAACAAAATGCATACTTTATTTAAAAAAATATACCTAATTATAAAATAAAAAAGTTGCTATTCTTTTTCAATTTAATTTTGTTCCTACGAACTAAACATATCGTAACTTGTAATAGCATTGTTGATGTACCTAAGAACTCCTGCAAAAATTTTAAAATTCAAAATTTTATAGTTCGACCAAAGTCCATGGAAAATTTAATCAAGCATATTCTACTAAAAATTGTGAAAATAAAAAATATTAATTTAGTTGATATTTCATAATAATTTCATGGCTTATTGACCTATGGTTATTCGGTTTTGCAAAAACATGACCAGTATTTTTTTTTTTTTTTTTTTACAGTTGACTCACCTGAATTTTACACCATCTTGTTCCGTTTAAATTGCCATTGATTTGAACACATGTTGTTAGACCCCTGTCATGTAAAGCCAGCCTAGTCCACCCACGAACCTTAAAATCCGATTCTCTCTTCCTCACAGAGTAACAAAGGCAAGTGACTCTCAAACTCTCTCTCTTTCTCTCTCTCTCGTGTTTTCCTATTATGAACCCTAATTCTATTCTAACTGTTTTGATGTTGCAGGTGAAGGTAGATGTTGGTGATGGAAGATGATAGTTTGGTTAATTCGAGAGAACCACTCTTCGTAAATCTCACTCGAGATTTCTAGATTTCACTAATGGGTTTGATAGCCTTTTATTCCCTATTTCCTCATGTATTTATATAAATCCTATGCTGTTACAATCATAACCACTTGTACAACTGATTTTCTGTTTCTTTACCTAACTCTAGTTTATTTTCTTAACTCTAGTCCGTAACATTTTCTCCCCTCCTCAAAATCAACCTTGTCCTCAAGGTTCGATGATATTTTCGACCCACTATTGTGTACAGTAATGTTATGTTCCACAATTGCATGAACAAAATAATTTGCTGCTTGTTGTGAGATGATGTCTGTTATTGCTATGATGATGGAGAAAAATTTGTTGAAGGATAGAAATTTGTGATTGAAAAATCCTCTGAGCAATAGAACCAAAGTGATGGTTCTATAGTCCACTTCCTGTCCTATTTGTAAAATCGCGTGCTGGCTCTTTAGTGAAAGTATCCCTTGCTATAACTTGTAACTACTGTCCCTTGCATGAACTGATTGTTGTGTCTAGAGCTAACCCAGAAGTAAGGTCTACCTGCACCCATTTATCCCCTGTTCTGGTGGGAATATGGCAATGATGATAGGGATTGTAATTTTAAAAGAACACCTAGCTACCCATAGTAATATGAAGGCAGTAGGGTGTGTGTAAAAAAGATATCCCTGAGCCAAAGGAGGGTTATAGCTCCATGTTCCATCCGACATTCGAATGTCCCACAATTAGCTATGATAAAAATAGTGGATGGGATTAGAATCCCTCTGCGCTAAAAATCCCAAATCTGGTGGTCTTGTATTCCATTTCTAATCCCATTGCTGTCTGCTATATATGTAATCCATTGAAAAATGTATCTCATATGGTGAATTGGCTTGATAATTGTGGTACTGAGATGCCTCTGAGCCAAAAGAATCCCTGGTGAGCATGAATATCTAGTAGACTGAGAGTGTTGAAGTAGGACTATATGTCCATGTGCCATCCCAGCTTCTAATAGGCAATGATGAGAGGATATAGAAATCCTCTTGAGCTAATTGTGTAAGACCCTGAACTAGTTGTTGGTTATGACCCCATGATCCGTCCCCTAGATGAAGTTTCTGATAATATGGCCATGATGAGAGGGATAGGTGTGAGAAACAATGGCTACCTAATTTGTGCTTACAAACATAATTGCTGGCGGTAATCGTTTGATGAACTAAATCCTCTTGAGCCACCCTATAAATCTCACAAATACCCCTGATTTCAAAAGTTGCAATTTTCTCCACCAAGGATGTCCTGTGTTGTATCATTTTCCGATTCTCACTGAAATGAAATCTCTGAGTTGCGGCTGCATCAAGAACCCAAGTAATTGCTGAATCATCTAACATATCTTCGCGCATGTGATATTGCATTTCAAATGCATATTGTTCAACATTTTGCGTGAAATAGCCAGGGTTAAAGTCATGATCTTGCAGAAGAACAAGCATATCATCCTTATGCAGCTCCGGATCAACATCAGTAAGTACCTTAACTCTGTCTTTAGATTGCAAGTCGAAATCTTAGTATACTTCATGTTCCCATTGATAATCCTGTACAACTTTATTCTCTACCACTATAGGCTTAGGGTCAACTAGTTGTATAGCATTGAAAATAAATTTTTCAAAATGATTCACCCCAGGTTCTACCGCATCCGCATGCTTATACTGAAGTATTATTGTTTGCTAAAAATCATCCATATGTTGATCTGAACATTCTAGTAATCCTACCATGTTATCTAATGTTAGAACTCCATATGCTTGAGTAAGAGTAATCTCATTGTTAGCAGCACTACTTGTATGTTCATGACATGGATCATTCCTTATATCAAATCTATCTTCTTGCCAATCATACTCAAAAGGACCATATTGCACCATTAAAGCTTTAACAAAATGATCCTATGTATGAAAGTAATTGAGTTTTTGCATGAAATCATACCATGAAAAAACACAATCTTGCATGGCAAAAAATGCTAGTTTAGGGTAGAATTCCTCCTCTATATGATAGAAATCAAAAAAGCATTCCACATGAAGCACCCAAAAGATTGGATCAATACCACAAAATTTAGGTATATCTTCCTTAATGATGACAAGGAGCGATGGAGAAAGGGAAGATAGGGAAACTTCTTGCATTTGTATGTAAAAAGGTAAATTCAATCTCAATCTATCTACCCTTGAATTTATAAACTGTAATGCATAGTCTGGATTACTAACCATTTGATTTATACTTTTTTCATCAGAAAATGGAAGGTGAAACCGTCGCATGGAAGTCGTGGAAGATGACCCGGATGATGGTGAAGACTCTCCTGAAGTAATAAAAGGATCGTGATCCATTTCTGGTCTGGAAATTTGCTTCGAATCCTTATTGTGTTGCTGTTTCGTTACAGATCCCATTGGTGAGTGCAACTTCGAAATCCAAGAATCCAGAATAGCATGAATCCTTGCAAAATTCTCCGCCAAATCGTCATTGGCAGCCATTGTAAAATCAAGAAGAAAACTGGAAGATCAAGATCGGAGAATGAAGATCAAGAATGGAAGATCAAGATCAAGAATGGAGGCTGATTCAGGACGAGAGCACCAATGTTGGACCCCTATCATGTAAAGCCAACCCAATCCACTCACAAACCCTAAAATCCGATTCTCTCTTCCTCACAAAGTAACAAAGGTAAGTGACTCTCAAACTCTCTCTCTCTCTCTCTCTCTCTCTCTCTCTCTCTCTCTCTCTCTCTCTCTCTCTCTCATGTTTTCCTATTATGAACCCTAATTCTATTCTAACCGTTTTGATGTTGCAGGTGAAGGTAGATGTTGGTGATGGAAGATGATAGTTTGGTTAATTCGAGAGAACCACTCTCCATAAATCTCACTCGAGATTTCCAGATTTCACTAATGGGTTTGATAGCCTTTTATTCCCTGTTTCCTCATGTATTTATACAAATCCTATGCTGTTACAATCATAACCACTTGTACAACTGATTTTCTGTTTCTTTACCTAACTTTAGTTTATTTTCCTAACTCTAGTCCATAACACATGTAGACATGCAGTGCACGCGCATCTTCTCATCTTCATCCTTCATCCGAAATGCACAAAAGAATCAAACCAGATCCAAACTTTAAATTCTGATAAATTAAATATAAGGTTTACATTGAAACTCCCATAGAACTCATATTAGATTACGGAGAAGTAAACGGAGTATATGACATTTCATATCAATCTAATTGGAGTATACCCAGAGCACCATTTTATCAAGGATAAAAAAAAAAGGACAACAACATTATCTTCTTCTTCCTCAAATACTCCCTCTCGGCTCTACATCTCTCTCTCTAAACTCTCATATCCTTCAACCTCGCCCTATGAACTCCATAGGTCCGAAAATCCAATACATCAAACTGAGAAACGTCGAACCACCTCCATACTCCTCACAACCAAAACCCACAACATCACTATTAGTAGGAGCAATTTCCTCCCCAATTCAAGACAAACTCGATATGATCTAGAAAATTCAGTTAAAGCCATCTTCTCTCTAAACTTAAACTCACCATAGCCAATAATGACTTGCGTCACATGAAACCCATTGCCATCAAGTTATCTTGGCACAACTCATTGAGTCAACTCATTCACTGGAGCCAAGTTCCTAATTAAAACCTAGAAGTTGAACGACCAAGTTTGACGCCATCATCGCACTTCGAAACCTCCATCACCACCAAAGACCTAACCCAACATGCAAATCATCATTGAATATTGTCCATGCCACTAGAATTCTATCATGCCAAGCTTCAAGTTCATGTAAGTGACTGACCTAACCTCATATGCTAAGGTGACCCATTCAACTAACCTACATGCCTAACTTTATAGACAAATTTAGATATAGGGTGTTTTTTATTATCATATGCTTGACATGTGTTTACATTAACGATAATTTCAACACAACTAGATGAAAGAAAATTCAAGTTAGCCAATTGTCTAAAAAAATAATATAAGTCATGTTTTTATAAAATCACATAATACGAGTCGTTTTTCCTTTTAAATTAATCCTAATTTTATTTTCCAGGCCAAAAAAAAAAAAAAAATCTCCCCACATGAATATGGAGACATTACTCTATGTACCCGTAATGATTAAAAATCCAAAATAATTGTTAAAAGTTTTTTCACAAACCCCAATTTACGCTCCCTACTTTCAAATCTATCCACAGAACATGGACATATACAGGGACACGATGGTCCTTCCAAGTTTAGTTCCACAATAAATTAAATTAACGCGTCCAAGAAAGCAATAGGTTTAGCTGACATCAATAAGTGTGGGACCCACTGACATGATAATAGAGCCGTTGCGGTTGGCAACAGCTGTATTGCACCGAATACAAGGAAAAGTCCTAAAAGAAAAAGAGGACCCTGTCAACTCTCGGTCAGTTCGGTCAGCCCCAGCTTCATATGTCAGAAAGAGCCCCATTTCCCATGTGCTTCAACGGTCCGACCGGGCAGCCCACCCGTTACAAACCCCACCAGTTTCTCTCTCCTCCCAGCACCTATAAATATCACGCTTTGCTTGCCCACTTGCCGTTGTCCCGTAGCATTCTACACCATATCACCAAGTTGCAGCGCCCTTGTCATATTCGAAAACAAAAGGTGTGCTGTTTCTGTTAATATACAATTTTTCAAAAAAAAAATATTCCAAATGGAGGCAATGAGAATGAGACTGTTTCTCGCCGTGGTCGTGGTGGTCATGGCAGCTTCAGCCGTCCAGAATGTGGCTGCCGCCGATGCACCTGCCCCGAGCCCCACCTCCGACGCCACCATCTTCGTGCCCACCCTATTTGCTTCCCTAGCCGCCTTTGCATTTGGATTTCTATTTTAAGTAAAATTATGCAATGAGCGTGGTACTGTGGTTGGAGATTTAATTTTAAATTTTTATCATTTTTTTATGTTGTTTTGGGTATTCTATTCTTTCTTGTAACTATAGGCACATCACACATTGCTAGAGGGATCATTTTGTTGTTTCTTTGGCCAATGATGTTATGGCATTACTTCTGTAAAATTATAATGTGATTTGTTTGGATTGTGATTCTTTGTATATGGTTAATTCGTCCCACTTCTTCTAATTCATTAATTATATTTAGCGCTTTGAATGCTATAAGCATTATATAATAATTATTATTAATTTTTTGCATTAATTTGACCAATATAATAGATGAAACCATATATTTAATAATACAATCGTTAATAAAATATAATAATTAAAATATTTATTATTTTATTTATTGAATCTGAACTTATTAGGTAGTGACAAATGAGCGATTAGTCAAAATTAATAAATTACTATCTATCTTAAAATTCACTTTTTTGCTGACAGGTTGTACAGCAATCTATAGTGGGTCAGGATATATACCATATAATAAACTGCATTTACAAATTACAAATTGGTTTCAGTGGGACGACACAGTATCGTCACCGACATAACCGCCGGCGGAACCGACTGCTATCACCAAAATGGTGGTTGTTGTTGTAATGAATTTAAGTTACTACTCAAATTCATTAGATGGAGACATTGTCGGTGGTCCATTGTATATAATAAGAAGACTTCTGCAACAAGAAATTCACCATCTAAGAAGAAATGATTGGCACCCTGAATGGTCAAATTGATTGGGATGTTTTTAATTTCACTTGATAATTAGTATTTTTCGATTTTACTATCTTTGTATTAGTCTTATTTAAATGGACTATTGTTGGCATGACTTGTATAATATGCTCCGACTCTTTTACTATCTTTGTATTAGTTTTACCTTTTATTCATGTTCTTAACTTTATTTTTGCCCCCTTCTGTGAGTTTAAAATATTTTCAAATTTTTACGAGTTAGTAGTCCTTATATTAATTTCATTAAGTTTTTCATCTATCATTAACATGCAGTGGGGATCACAATTACTTTAGATAAGTAATGTTGTTAAGTGTATTTAATTAGATAAAATAATTAAAGTAAATTAAAAATAAAGACAAAAGCACCCCACAAACCTGGGTTAGCAGTGAGCACTAGGGATGCTACCAGATCAGATTTCGGGGTGGGTCATATGAACCTAAACCCGAACCCACTACATTATAAGGCATACCAAACCCGATCTTATAAGGTTTTCCTTCTACATCCAAAAATTTACTCTAAAATCCGCCACCCATCCAGTTACCCACCTGATTATCAACCTAATTACCCATTCGACCACCCGCTCAATTATCAATCCAAATTTGCCCTGCTTATTTTTTTTTAATAGATTCAGTAGACTTAAACCAATAAAATAATAGTTTAATAATATAGCAATTTACTTTATCTTTGCCAATCTGTTTTTAAAGTTAACCTAATACTATGTTTACATTTAATAAATATATTTACATTTTTTTCTAACTAGAACTAACGGATCGGGTGGATATCCATAGGATTTTAGTAGTATTCAAACCCGATCCTAATACCCCATAAGGTTTTTTACATTTGTTCAAATCCGATCCTATTACTCTATAAAGTTTTTATCGGATTAGATGAATCGGAAACTCATTAATGATAAACTCGATTGCATTACAAGTGAACACCTCCATCGAACTGAAACTGTGTGAGCATTTTTTATTTTTTATTATTTTTTCTCTTCTTCATATAAAGCGCCTGGACTATAAGGGCTGAGCAAAGTTGGATGGCGCATAGGCATTCGCCTTCTCATATGATCCAGATTTCCATGGCAACGGGAAAAGACTTGGACAATTGATTTTTTGATGGATCGCCGCAAGTAAACAAGCAAAGCTAAGTATATGACACGTAAGAATAGTGTCCTTCTGACCCTGCCTTCTTTTTACTGACTATGGTTTGATATATTAATTTCACTTAGGATATCTACATATTTTTTATTTTATTAAAAATGCGTTTAAATAAAATTTTTTTATAAAAGAATACATCAACATTTTAAATCTTTTAATCACGATAATTTTAGCTAGAATCCAATAAAAAGTCCGAAAACATATTAACGTAATTGGGATTATACGCTGAAAATTTAATTTTTCCCTTCCATGTTATTAGCATTAAATCGAACAATCCATGAAAAAACTGCTAAATTTTTTTTTCTAGCAAAACATATGTAGCTGACTCCAAGTAAACCCATTGAAGCAATTTTCATTTTTCACTTTCCTTTGCTTTCTCTTTCTCCGGACACCATTGCTAATACTACAACGTCCTTCAAACTTCACCAAATTATATGCATTGCCATTTAGGTTCTTTTCAACTTCTCAATTCCAAGCTTCAAACCCAAAGTTCACACCTTTGCACAAAAACAATGCAAATCCCACATTCCTAGGGCATCGACATCATCTGGGATTGTTGACTGTGTTAACAGGCGACTTGGCGGGTTTGGTCTCTGGTTGATTTCGGCAATGGACTATTCCGTTGTCAAAAGGAGGGATGTGGCTTGGCAGTTGAGATGGTGTCCGAGATGGGTTCGTGACGGGCATGTAAACATGCAGTCTGGTCAGAATCCAAGGTCGGGGTGGGAGATGATTTAGGGTGATGGTTTTTGCTTGATTTTTGGTAAAGTAGCCAATATGGGTTTAGTGAAGGGTTGGAGTGGTTCCGCTGGCTTAGTTGGAGGGAGCTAGAGAGAGAAGTTAGCGAGAGCAAAGGATTGGGGAAGAGGATCAAGTTCAACGATAAAGATGATTCCGGCTTCCCTTCTAACTTTTCTATTACGAGCCATATATAAATCTCCCTTCTATATGCTCGTACCGAACGCTGGTATGAATGAGTAAGAACCCAACCGCATCGTCATTTCTGATCTTTGAGTGTATCGGTCTGGGCATCAATTACCTTTTTTTTTTTTAGTCAAATCAAAATAATCGATTTTTTAAAATTTTAAACCCAAATCAATCTATTATTAATCATCTTAATGGTTAAATATTTTTTTCCATTAATATTTTTTATTTTTAATTTTTAACCATTTGACGTAATAGTTAACAAAAAGTTGTAATTAATCATATTTTCAATTAGCCCATAAAAAGCTAAACCATTTTATTTCATAATTATATTCAAAAATTACAAAATTAATAAGTTAAATATCACAATTAGATTCAAAAATTACAAATCAGTAACTTAAATAACTATAAAACCAATAATACATTAGGAATATAACTCTAATACAGCATTACATAAATTTAAACTTTATAATCTTATCATTTTTTCAAATTACAACACAACAATGACATAATAATTAAAACATAAATGTTCAAGGTCTAAACATCCAGCGACCATTCACAAGAAGAACACAAAAAGTAAGAAAATAATCAAGTGGAACATGAATGATTTAAATATATATATATATATATATGTGTGTGTATGTAAATGTAAAATGTTTTAGATCTAACTTATAAATATAGAAGATCAAATGGGAAAGATTAAAGAGAGAAAAAAGTGATGAGAGTTAGATTTTAGGGTTTCAACTTTATCTATTTATATATATTTTTTAAATTAACTATATATTATATATATACTTATAGATATCAAACTAGTTAACCATTGACCATTATTTTCTCGTGGTTACAAACCAAAACTAATAGACTGATTAACCATGCTTTTTTAGATTGGTTTTTTGGTTTAGTTTTGTTGGTTTTATTAATTTTTTTCCTCCTCTATCTAAGTGTCCACTTTCTTTTCAACTTTTAGAGTTACAAATCAATCCTTTTATTAAAGAAAGATATAGAGAAGAACAAGAAGAAAAAGAAGATGAAGCAACAACAACAGCAATAGAAGAAGAGGGGGAAGAGAGAGAAAGGAGAGAGAGTGTGAGGGAGGAAAAGAAAAAAGAATAATTTATGATGACATGGAAGGAAAAATTTAACTTCTCAACATATAATCTCTACCATGTCAATATATTGCTGGACTTTTGGTTGGAATCTAGCCAAAAGTACCTAGCTGAAAGATTCAAATAGTTTAGGTATTTGCTTGTAAGAATTTTTTTTAAGGTATATTTTTGTTATGGTAAAAAAAACAGGTATATTTTGATTAAAATTGAAAAAGTTCAGATACCGTGAGTAAAATTAGCCCTACTCTTGATATACCATTCTTCATCTTCTAACTTCTATGGATACTAACATCATTCAACAAAATAAACTAATTGCAATCCTATCTAAGTTATTCTTCTAAAAAGTTCCGATAATAGACAAAAAAATTGAGACTTTTGGGTTCATGATACCTTCGAAGAGTGGCATATAACTAGGGATGGATACAGGGTAAGAGTTGTGAACATATCTTAAGGTCATGATCATTTGCAAGTGTTCGATTGTAAAGCCTTTGTGTATATTTCAGAGGATACTAGAATTAAAAATTGAAGCTTTTGGATTCATGATGCCATCGAGGAGTAGCTTATAACTAGGGACAGACGCAGGGTAAGATTTGTGAGCATATTTTAATGTCATGATCTTTTTGCAGGTGCTTGGTTGTAAAGCCTTTGTGTATATTCTAAATGATAATATATTAAACTTGATATCAAGACAAGACAGTGTGTGTTTATTAGCTTTGGTCAAGGTTAGTTTGGCTATAGGTTTAATGATCTAGTTCAAAAGAAGTTTGTAAGAAGCTATGATGCAATATTTGTTGGAGATGAGATCATTGAGGACATAGAGAAGGCTCATAAGAATACTTCCAGATCTAGCAGTAGTACAACAAACCTAAAGATAATTCCTATAGTAACAATGCCTAGAAAGGTTGGAGATGAAGTACATAATGATTACCTAAGACAGGTGATGCAAATGCCCCTATTAAGTATCCATTAGATGATTTCGATGATGATGGTGTTCATGATTAATCATCAACTCTAGTAGTTTCTCCATAATTTAGGAGATCTACTAGATATGTTGCAAATCAATATGTTTTAAAGAAGCAATGGATGATGAACACAAAAGAAAGTAGATTAAGGCCATGCAAGATTAAATGAGATCCTTGCATGAGAATGAAACTTTAAGCTAATAAAGCTACCAAAAGGTAAGAGGACTGTGAACAATGAGTGAA
Organism: Combretum micranthum; assembly: GCA_024138025.1. NCBI lineage: Eukaryota > Viridiplantae > Streptophyta > Magnoliopsida > Myrtales > Combretaceae > Combretum > Combretum micranthum. The sequence continues at coordinate 123,763 of JAMXBD010000015.1, read as the reverse complement.
TGTTTAGGATAAAACATGAAAAACATAATCCTCAACCATGATTCAAAGGCACATGAGTTGTCAAGGGAATTGGCCATAGAAAAGAGATTCACTTTGATGAGGTATTTTCACCAGTGATGAAAAAGACATCTACTATCAAGCCTCAACATGGAAATAGAGCAAATGGGTATAAAAACTACATTTATTCATTGATCTAGAGGAAGAGACAGACATGGAGTAGCCAAAGAGTTTCGTGATAAATGGAAAAGAGGACTATGTTTGTAAGTTGAAGACAAGCTTGTATGGCTTAAAGCAAGCACCAAGACAATGGCACAAGAAGTTTGAGTTAGTTGTAGGGGAGCAAGGTTACAAGAAGACTGCTTTAGATCATCGTGTATTTGTGCATAAACTCTTTGATGACAATTTCATGATTTTATTACTCTATGTAATGAAATGTTGGTTGTTGGCTAAAATAATTCTAGAATTAATAGTATGAAAAAGCAGGTAAGCAAGTCTTTTGCTACAGTAGTAGACTTAGGGACAACAAAGCATATTCTTGGTGTGAAGATATTTAAAGACAATGGCACCAAGAAATTGTGGTTGTCATAGGAGAAGTACATTGAGGAAGTATTTCAAATGTTTAATATAAACAAGGCTAAAGCGATTAGTTGTCGCTAATCACTTTAGATTTGTTTATAAGTAGTTCCCTTCTACAAAGGAAGAAAAGGAAGAGATAGATAGGGTTCTGTATACTTTAGCAGTTAAGAGTTTGATGTATGTCATGACATGTACATAGTCAAATATTTCTCACTCAATTGGAGTAGTGAGTCAATTGCATTCAAATCCTAGTAAAAAACACTAAGTTGTAGTGAAATGGATTCTTAGATACCTTCGTGGAACCTCCAATATGCGTTTATGTTTTGGAGATGGAAAACATGTGTTAATTGGCTACACATGCGGATATGGCTAGTAATATTGACTCAAGAAAGACTACATCAAGATACTTGATTTCATTTGCAAGAATGCTGTGTCATGACAATCAAATTTACGAAAACGTGTTGCTCTCTTAACAAACTAAGGAAGGAAAAGTTCTAAAATGGTCTCATCTTCTATCAAGGTCACAAAAATGTATTGTAATAGCATAAACTTGTAAGAAGTTGCTATAGATAAAAAAGTTCTAGAATGAACTTAGACTCCACCAAGAGAATTATGAGCTATTTGTGAGAATCCAAGTGCGATTCACCTTGGGAATAATGTCTTCTTTCATCCAAATCAAAACATATTGATGTAAGATACCACTAGATTAGAGATGTTTTGGAAAAGAAACCTAACTTGAAAAGATCCATACTAATGAAAATGGATCGGACATGTTAACTAAGATTCTTCCAAGAGACAAGTTATATTGATCAATATCAAGGTTGGTGGGGCCCTCCATGTAGTGAGGTGGGGGATAATTGTTAGTGGGCTCATCTTACATGAGGGCTACATCATAACAATAAAAAAAAATAAAAAGAATGAGATGATGTTAGCTACAGCTTAGTTTACAAGTCAAATTTTGCTTACTTTTGTGACCATAAATTTATTAGATTTGCAAGTCAAAATTTTCTTCCTTTTTGTGGCTAAGAAACATTGTCGTTTAATGGCCAAGTAAACTTTTTACCTATAATTAGACATTATTACAAACAAAAAGGGAGTGTATAGTGTGGCCAAAGCACATTACTTTGATGGTTATTTGTGAGAGCCAAAGAGTAATTTATTTTATTTGTTAATTTGTTTTAGAGATAATTTTTAGGAAGTGAAAAAATAATGAGATTTACTTTAGGTATTTGGGAACTAATGTCACTATTTTAGGCTTATCTCAATTATCTGTACTATACCTCTAAAATATTTTCTAAAGAAGCGTCTTATTGTAAGTTAGTTACTTAGTGAAAGAATTTTTCAAAATTTGTCTCATGAACATAGCCTAAATTCAAGGGTTAGCTGCGTTAAATTTTTGGTGCCATGTTCTTTAAATTACTTATTGGTTCATATTTTATATATTATTTATCCTCCTAGTGTTCACCATTTCCAATGTACTAGTCTCAACAATATGTTGAGGGAAAGTTATAACAAAAGACTAATGTTGCACAACCAAATATCATTTGTCAAATAAATTATAATTTGAGACTTTGCTAATTACAATCTATTTGTCTGCCTTCTCAATTTGTTAATTCTATACTAATGATGTAGTTACTTTCTTCTATGATTGGAGAATGCTGTGTTTGAAGCTCTTATATTGTTAATCCTGATTGTCCCATCTCTCAAATATAATTTCTTGTTCGCCTCTACTCTTGTTGGCACTGTTTCTTGCCTTCATTTTGTGTTTCTTAGGACATGATAACTAGAAAGATTCCAAGTGATAAGTAAGACAAAGTCCATTTTTAAATTTAAGGGAGATTGAAGAACAGAAAATCAATTATGCATAATGAAAAGTGGCAATGAAGAGAAAGCTCGTGCAACTACATGGTTATGACAATATTGTTTCTTTTGGATATGTTAAAAAACTACAACACCATTTTCCATTATTATTTCCATGGTGACACCCATGAATTGGTCTAAAACCAATTCTCATCTATCAAATGCATCAAGTTTTTTAGTTTAGCTCAATAATTATTTTAATGCAATTCAATGATAATTAAATCGAATATAAAATGAAATTACTTGAATTTATTGAATCAAACTTGATCTTCTTAATATTTAACTCCAAAAAAAGAAAAAAAAATAAATTTGATCTTGTTGATATTTAACTCAAAACAACATTGTTTTAAGTACTATTGAGCAAGAAAACAAATGCTCTTAGACTAACTTTAATGAAAGGCTCCTGGCGGGACTTTTCAAGGTAAAGAATTATGTTGCAAGTTTCTTCCCAAACAAAGCAAGGTCTTGTTGTTTTTCACATTTCTCTAGTAAAGACCTTTGTATCCAATTTTTTTTTTTTTAATATTTTATATGTTTGCAATGTTCATCCAAAATTTGCTAACATAAATCATAAAAACGAGAATGTTGCAACTAAAGAAAAAATAAGAAACAATGACAGTTCTAAATTTCCAATTCTTTAAAAAAAATAAGAAAAAAAATGATAATCATTCTGGAATTTTAACCAGGTCATTTGAATTTTTGCTATTGCATTTTGTGTACTTCTAATAATCTCTCTTAGCATCAATTTGGGGTAATACAGATATCTTAACAACTCTCAAAATTTACTACCTTTTGATAAATATATTAATTAAATTTTCTAGGACAATAAATTAAACATCAACAATAAATATACCCGATATTTGTACATGCAGCAAATTTATATAATCTTTTTCTTTACACTAAAATGTCCCTGAAAAGATATTAAGATATTGGTAAAAGTAATTATAGCAAAAACCTGCATAAACATTAAAAACTCTTTTAAAAATTCTTGAGGATAAAATAAAGAAATTCTTAAAATAAAAAAAATTCCTTTAGAGGATGACATGACACGTTAAGACCATTATAAAGTTCCTTAACGATAAAGTTAGCTCTTAGATTTTTGCTATGTTTGATAGTGTAGAAGTCGAATGAAATTGATGGAAGGTAAGGGAAATGAAAGGAAATGACTATATTTGGTTACTTTACTTGCAACGGAAGTGGGAAGATGTGGACGGAAATGGGAGGAAAGTGGGACTCAAAAGTTTTCCATCCGACTTTGGGGTGAAAACGGTGGAAATCAAGAGAAAACTCCTCAAATGACAGAAATACGCTTAGAAATACCTTAATGCAGCTAAAAATAATAATAAAAAGGGATATTTTAGTCAATTAAGAATTTCACTTCCCTTTATTTCCTTTATTATCCATAACAAACAACATCATAAACAATAATTTCATCTCATTTCCTTCCATTTCTATCTCATAAATCCAAACAAAAAAATAAACACAATATTTCTATTCATTTTCTTTCTCTTCTTTTCACTTCTTTCCGTTTTGGTCTCCTTAAAATTTCCAAACACAACATTTATATTTTTGTTCTAGCTTTCCTATCAAATCTGCTGCAACCAACTAATCTGCAAGCTTTCTGTGGGACTATCAATAAAGCCTTTTATACTTTCTTCTTCGTTATTAAATTCTTCCACATATTAGAAAAATAAATCATTCACCGATGTACATAAGAAGAATAATAATTAAAAGTAGGACCGTAGACAAGTTGAGTTGAAATGATACAGTATTGAGCTTGAGCTTGAGCTTAAACTCAACTTAAAATGTCAAAACGTGAGCACTACTTGAACTATACTAAGCTTTAAGATTTTAACCTTGGGTTTAGCTCGAAGTAATACTATACAAGCTCGAGTTCAATTCAGTTAAGTTCATTTAGGCTAGACTTATTAAATAAAATATATTTTAAATTCTAATTGAAATAATATCAATGCACAAACTTGATTTGAATTCAATTAATATGTATACTTGAGTTTTGATTAATATCTATACTTGACTCGAGCTCAATTGGGCTAGCAAACTAATCAAGCCGAACATATGAAGCTCAATTTGGCTTCATAAACTAGTCGAGTAAGTTGAGCTCAACTCGATTTTTGTCAAACCAAACTTAAGTAAATATCGAGTTGAGCTCAAATAGTTTGCGAATTAGCTTGCTTCATTTGCATCCTTCGGTGAAAATAGCTTCTTTTTTTTTTTTAAGCATGAACTCTTGATTCCTTTAAGTGTAAGATAATGGGTTAATGTCACAAATAGTATTCAACTTTGGCGAAATGCGTAATTAAGTATCTCAATTTTTTTTTTTTTAACCATTACAACAGGGAGGAGGGATTCGAACCTGAGATCTCTCACTTGAGAAATCAGAGAGATGCAACTAGGCTACAAGGCTATTGGCAAAGTACATCAACTTTAAAATTGAACAATTTCATTACCTGACTCAACTTTTCATGTACATTTTCACCACATGAGCTAACAATGTTAACTCCATTAGCTGACATGGTTTTTTTAACCTATGAGAACATGCCACGTTTCTACTGACGTAGCAACTTATTTAATTATTTTATTTATAATAATTATAATTAATGTTACTTTACTTAGATAATATAACAAAAACATTGAGACTTACTACCAATCAACCTAATCCACCCATTACCTATAACCCATTAAGCCCACATTTCCATAATCTTCCTACTTTTTCTATTCTAGTATGAAGATGTCAAATTGGTCATTCTAAAGAAGACTGTTTATTGAAAGCTGAGCAATGTAGGACAAATAGGAATAACAGTATTGATGAGCTATTCCATAAAAATTCATAAAACCCAACATATCTTTTTAATACAGAACCTACAGCAAAATATTACATGCATTATATATATAGCGAAAAGGAATAGCAATAGAGGATCTTTTAAGATGAGGAAGAAACAGGCTATTATAATTTTGACATGTTTGTTCATTTATTTAGGGGTTTTTTTAATTTTTTTTTCAATACTTTAGTACCAGTTGCAAAAAAAAAAAAATTATGTAATAAACAAAAACTTTAAGTTTAATTGAATAGTGCAATCTAGATTGGTGAAGATGACCAATGCTCCTTAGTGGGTTTTATTTCTGGGTGTAATAAATGGTGATTTTTGCTCTGTCTTTCTATCCTTGAAACAAAGCATGAAAGCAGTCGTATTTAACATATCTTTATAATTAGCAAGAATGTCTAAAACAAAGATAGGTGGTTGGTGATGGTTGATTTCATATTGTGCTAATAATAAAATATTCATCTGTCATTAGCTTGACTTATAGTATTATTTACACTCGATTTAAAGAGGGGGGGGGGGGGGGGGGGGGGGGGGGGGGGGGAGGAAATAGTAATAGTATTGTTTATGCTGCACCTTTTTCCTTAATGGTCTGGTGTCATTATGTACCTAATCGACCATATGGAATCCTTGCCAATTAAAAGTGGTTGGTCTTGTTTTGCAAGCAAATGAAGCATTTTGAACCTTTTACATACGATGATGTTTATGTTTACTACTTGATTATATAGGTCACCTTCAATTGATGCAACAGAGAGTTAATTGTTAATGTTGATCATCATGCCATTTCTTTGGAAAACATTTCCAAAACTTCTTTTAACTTTGAAATTTTTTGTGATAGTTAATTGTCAATGCTAGTCATCATGCCATTTCTTAATAATATTGCTCTCTTGAAATTACTCAAAATATGCAACAATTACAAAGTTTTGATTATAACGGATATTCAAATAAAATCCAGAACCTTGTAGGCAAAACAAATACACTCCAAATCAATAGCATGAAAAATTATGAATACATGGAAACTAAATGTGGCAAAGAGAGATTATCGCATGCTTCAAATTTACCTAAGTTCATTGGGAATTTTTTTAATTTATTAGAGTAAAATGGCTGCTTCCAGCTTTTGAATCTGCTAAAGTACATGCATTGGGAATTTTCTAAATTTATCATTAGTGTGATGCTTCTATGACAATAAAATGCTACCCACAAAAGTCTAGAACATGGTCTAATTTGGGGAAATGTTGCACTTGCTGGAAAGAAAATTTTATAGCTCTGCATATGTTAGGAAGTCCAAATTTGAAGTGGGAAAGTGATTGAGAGATGATCATGACCTAAGGGGCAATAAAAGGTAGTTGTTGTAGGAGTGAATGTAGAGAGGTGGTAGTGAATTGGTGTCTACGGAGGTTCCAGATGAATTATCAAAGACCAAGAGTTCATTTTCATCCATTGTAAAGAAGTTTGAGAGAGAGAGAGAGAGAGAGAGAGAGTGAAAGAGATTTTTTGAACAAGGAGTAAGTTCAATTCCTAGTCCTACATTAGAAAACTTTCAACAACCATTCATCTTTATAACATTGAAATGAGAAAAAGGGCAAAACCATAAAAAAAAAAATGGGAAAATTAGATTTTATTGATTAAGTTCCAATTAGGTGTGCTAGCTTGGTTGATAATGAGACTAATATTTATATTTTATCTTTATTGTAGATTAACACTAATTATAATTATATAGTAATAAGAAAATTAATTAATTAAATAAATAAAATGCAATGGTAATAGACACATGGTATGTTCTCATAGGTTAAAAACCACGTAGCAAAACTAACGCCATTAGCTTAGATAGTAAAAATGTATACAAAAAATTTAATTAGATATAAGATTGTTTAATTTTAAAGTTTGGTACTTGATTAAAGTTTTTTTATTTTTCATTTTTTTTGCCCCGAGAATTATTAAAGTTGAGAGATATAATTTGTAATATTAACCTAAGCTAATAAAAATGCTTTTATGTTGCCATGATGTCCTACCTAAAATCTACTATTAAGTATGACTTACTAACCAAACTTATATAATATTTATTTACTAATTAAACTCAAATTAAATTCAAATCATTAGCTGATTTTTATCAAATCTAGTTAAATTTAATTAGAAAGTATAAATATATATATTATTAATACCATTAAACTCAAGTTTATAAATCCCAATCACATTAACAAACTCCACTGTTCTTCGGCACGGTCAGGTCGGTCCAATCCAGAACCAGCGACTCTGATGCATCAGCCCCGGTCCGGCCCAGCCGGCTATACGAATCATACAGAGAGTTAAAATGTAGGACTTTATCTAGGAAAAGAACAATGAGTGAAATCGTTCCTTACCCTCAAACTGTTTCCCAATTTTAATGTCAGCCCCTGTCTGAACCACAAAAGCGTGATTATATAATAAATAATGCAACCTTGTGGTTATTCGAGGGCTATTATAAACGAAAAATACAAATTAAAAAAATAAATAAATAAATCACTAATTAATAAAAAAAATTGAATTTGGAAAATAAGGAAAATTGTCCAAGGCTGCTGGGAGGACATTTGATTTTTGAAAAGCAAAAGGTCCCCTCAAAACTCAAAAGGCCTTAGCTATTTCATTAAGAACAAAAGATAATAGAATCCATGAGTCTTAAAGCTAGTTAATATGCGCCCCCTAACTAAGCCGATTATGGAACCTTGAATATGACTTCAAACCCTAATGGCTACTCAAAGAGGCACTTCATTTCTAACAACCCAACCAGATCCTCCTTCCAGTGAAGGGAAAAACGGAACAAATTTGATCGATGCGAGTGTGGGAGGGAAAAAACGAAACAAATTTGATCGATGCGAGTGTGTGAGGGAAAAAACGAAACAAATTTGATCGATGCAAGTGAATTCACGTTTTGTCCGGAATGAACAATTAAACAGAGAGAGAGGAGGGAGAGGGAGGGAGAGGGAGAGAGAGAAATTTATCGGACGGCATGGCAGAGTGAGAGGGAAAAGAGACCATTAGGATTAGGGTTTATGCAATGCAACCATTTTAATAACCAAGACATACGGAACTGCACAGCAGAGGCCGTGGCGTGAGCCTCTAGGGTACAACCGTACAAGGAAATAGCAAATGTATGTGGGCTCGTGTCTCCGTGTATTGGGCCTGTAGTTGGGCCCATGCTAAAAGTGGAACGGCTAGGGAAAAAAACCCATGGTGGATAACTCACTTTTTAATTTTAATTATTATTTTAATTTTTTCGGTAATGTTTTATTATAAATTATTTAGGAAAAGAAAAAGTATATATTAGCGTTCTTTCTAAACTAAAAATATAACTATTGGCCGGCAAAAAAAGTAAGTAAAATCATTTACTATTGTTATAGGAACCACTCACTGTCCATAGAAAACCCTACTCTCTTTATTTATTATCTATTACCTTTCTTTATCATATTAATTGACATAATATAGGTTCATATTTTTAGGTTAAATAACCCCATTACGCTTATTTAGCGAATTTAGTTATACACATCTCAAGTAAATAGTTTGTTAATCACATTGAATGGCTTCTTGTTTTTCACATGGTAAAATAAGAATGCTAATATGGGATAATTTTTCTTTTTCTTCTTTCCTTTTATTTTATTATTATTTTTATTTGGGATCCCTTTTAAAAAAGGATATCAATAACAATGTCCATGCACCATCTGAAAAATTGTTTATGCATACATAATATGCACACTCAAGTTGGATTTTGAGACAAAGAAAATATAGAAAAAAAAAGTCTTTTGGTACTAGAACTTTAACAAAATGGATAATTAAGTATCTTAATTTTTAAAAATTTCAATTTTGTGTATAATTGAACATTTCGTGCCTCTAGACACTATCCATTCAATTGTTGTTTGACACGTATTAACTATTATAACAAATAATAAAAGAGTAAGGATAGTACAAAGGGGTATAAAAAGTTTAATTAGGTATGAAATGGATTTTTTAAATATTCAGGTATGAAAAGTTTAATTATGTATGAAATTAGACTTTTTAAAAGTTCAGATACTTAATGATCCACTTTATTAGTATTAAATATAGAGCTTTTTCCCAAAAATACAAACTCAAGTTACTTTTATGTTGATAGAGGGACTTGATCTTAATCATTACACCAAACAATTATATTAGAATGAAAATCCTTTAAAAATAAAGAAGAAAAAAGCATGTGAATAAAAAGAAAAATTCAACAAACGGATTAGGGTCGAATGTGGTTTGTACATAAATATTAAATTGCAAAGAAAGGAAGTCAAGATATAAACATCCTAATTCCTCAATATAATTCGCATTATTAGCTATTGGACAAGTAGGTACACCTTTTTTTTTTTCCCTTGACAAATAATTAGATAAATCTCTATTTATTTGTTTTAGCAATATCTTAATTGAAAGTATGACATATAAAAATGTGATTTCACATACAAATCTTATTATTTTGAGCCGTCGCTAATGGGGTACTAATCTTGATGTTTTATTAGTTAATTAATCTTTTGTTTCCACCAAAAAAAAAAAAAACTACTTGTAAGTGGTTGTGGAAAGAAAACGACCAAACCAAACCAAATTATTTTTTAGCAATTGAAAATTTCTAATTCGTAAATTTATAGTTAGTTCAGATGGATAATCAAACTACTTTGTAAATTAAAACCAAACTGTCTTAAGAAAAACTATAATAATATCTTACTTGCAATTATAATTTTTTTTTATGATGATTGATTAAATGTTATATAATTTTTATAGTTTCATTATAATATTTATTATTTGATAAATAATTTTATCTAATATTAAATCTTTCTTTTCTAGATTTAAAATATATTCTTTCGAAGACCAAAAAAATATATATGTGTATTTTTTCATTGGTGAATTAATTTTATTTTTTTTAATCTTTAAGCTCAATAAAGTATAGAGTTTTTTTAGTCTGTTATGACTCCAATTATGCATTAATTCTTGAGTAGATCAATTTTGTTAGTTATGTAGAGTATTAGTGCTAGTTAATAAATGCACTTTGTCGTGTATGTGGTTCTAATATCTTGATGATTTTTTGAAGGATTATACTCTATGGATTACTTAATTTTATGTCAAACTTTGTAGAGAAATCCTTTTGTAATAACCCAAAATAGCACCATTCATATATAGAAATCATTAAGTAAATAATGTTAGTTTTGGAAATGTTTTAAAAGAAATCATAAAATCATTCATAATTTCGTGTTCTGAAAATACTATATTACAAACAATCTAATATTGATTGAGAATTTGAATGAATAATAATAAAATTTTAAGATACAAATTTTTTTCTTTACATAATTTTCGCAATTAATAATTGAAAATAACTCAATAACATAATGAAATATTCTAATTTCAACTCTAATAAGATAATGAGAATTTGGACAAATAAGTAAAGGAAAAAAATGAGACATCTTGAATCAATCTTGTCAAGATGACCACGCTAATGAAAATTATAAAATGTAATATTAAATAAAAGTGAGAAAAGACTAAAACAAAGTAATCATAATACCTATGAATGATAAATTAAATAAATATGAATATTTGATAGAGGACTCAAGATTTTTTAAGAATGAAAAATTATAACAATACGTGAATTGAATTTTAATATAAAAATGGAACATAAATAGTTAATTAAGTAAAGTAAAGTGAGTTTTAAAACCAAGTTTGATAAATTGAAAAAACCAAATTGATAAATAAAATTAATTGAAATTTGAGATTTCAAATATTCATTTCATGTAGCCAAGTTGTGTTAACTATGCTTTTTAACAAATCAAATTTTTTTATTTCTTATAAATTTCAAACTAAACTTCTTTTCTTTAATTTCAAATCCCTAAACTCTTAGAAAAATTCAATTTCAAATGTTTGATAAATCTGTCAATTCCAAAATTTAGTTTCTTTCATAAACAAGTTCATCCAATTCTTTACCATCAATTTAACTCTCTGTCCTTCAAATTACGAATCCTTAAATTTCTCCAGTTCATTTACCAAAGTTACAAAATGTTCTAAATTGGCTATTTTGGGTCTAAATTCTATTTCTTCAATTTTCATAAATTTTGAGTTCATTTACTTATTTAAAAATATCGGTTTTAAATCCGAACTCAACTAAATATCAAATTTTACAAAATTAAATTTCTATACTAGATTCTCAATTCAAGTTATTGATTTTACTTATATGTTTTTAGTACTTAAGATAATTATATGAAAAGCTTAAATCAATACCCTTAATCAAATAACTTTAATTACCTTTGTCTTTATCCTATTTATACCCTTTTATTTCCTTTTGCTGCCACTCTACTCTTCTTCTTTCCCATTTTCCTTCTTTTTCAATTCCATCTCCTCCTCCTTTTCCTATCTTCTTTTTCTCCCAAATCCACCACAAAATCTCAAGTAAGAAAAGATCAAAAAAAAATAAAAGATGAAAATCAAGATGGCAGTTAGACATCATTAAGAAATGGTTTCAAAGACTAAGGAAAACTAGTAGTGTTAGAGTTTTAGATGTTGAAGCTTTTCTAAACCAAGTGAGTATGTTGTTTTTCTTTGTTAAAGTTGTTATACATAGTGTTAATGATAGATTGATATTAGAAATAGTTTGTGATAAAACTTATGAATGAAGAAGATATGAGCATGAAAGTTAAAAACCTAAGTAGAATGTGTGTGTGTGTGTGTGAAGTTGGGAAGTGATGATGTAATCTGGAGATGTTTTGATGAAGTGGATTGAATATAGAAGTGTTAAAAGTTGTAAATATCAGTCATATGTTGTTTTACGATATTTAGCGTGAAGTAGAATGTGTATCATTTGATAAAATTATGTAAAAGAAACAAAGAGTACGTAACAGGGGAAATCACGAAAGTCACGAGTGTGATTGTGCCCTTACTAGGCTCAGGATGTGGAAATTTTTTAATCATGGGCATGACCTAGCTCTTACAAGCCTCTGATCATGTTTTTGTTTTTTAAATCACGGCCGTGACTAAGGCCTTACCGGCCCCGGATGTGGGATTCCCTACAATGATGTTGTTTCATAATTGGATCATAACATTTTCATCCAACCTCGGATTGAGGCGATTCAAATTGTTATGGAAAGCTTAAAAAGAGATCTACAACTTTCATGTTTTACATTTTTGCAAATTCTAAAATTACCAAGGCCTAAATTGTGATTGATTCTAACTACTACGTATTCCAAACAAAGTTGAAAGCTTGTGTTTGCTTGTTAAATGTGTGTAGCTAAGTATAAAATGAACTTAGCTCATAAACTTAAGCTCAACTTGAGTAAATGAACTTGAGTGAATTAAAACGAATTATATTAATTAATTTTAATCAACTTGGTTAAGATTAAGTCAATATAGACTTAAGTTAACATGAATCTTAGATATAAAATGAACTTAGTTAATCAATTTAAGTTCAACTTGACTAAATAGACTTTAGTAAGCTAAAATAAATTAAATTGATTAAGTTCAATCGAAATGACTTAGTAATTGAATTAAATGATTAATACTAATCAATTTGGTTAGGATTAAGTTAAAATGGGTTAATAACTAATAATTAGTTTAGAATGATATGTTATGATAACCATAATTCATGTGGAAATATGTTGTTTCAAATGTAGGTTTACGTAGGAAATGAATGTTTTGTATATGAATGCTTTGTTGATGCTTTTGTAATAAGAAATTATAAACAAAGAGAAAAGAAAAACACTTTGACAAACAGTGGAGAATTGTTCATATCTTAGTGGGGTGATCTTCACAGCCATGGTAGGGTTCCTACTTAGTATCTGCTCAAATAGGATCTTAAAATGAGTTTAAGATCATGGATATATGTCTTTTTGTTATTTATTCTTCGTAATAGCCTTAGTCAATCTTCTATTTCTATTTAGATTTCAATATGAAGGATGATGATGATTTGATGTCGATGATAATGTTGATGATGACGGAAATGATGGATGAAGGTGATGCTTTGGTTTCTTAGAGGCTTGTAAGATTTAACTTGGATGACAGATAGGAACAATGACCCTATCACCTAGCTTGTGATCATGATATAGTTGCATCTAAATTTAAGATAAACATAATTGAAAATGTGTGGGGATTGGGCATTCAATTGTTACTTGGTTATTGTTGGATTGAGAAATTACTAACACAAAAGTGATCACCCATTGTTTGTAATAATCGAGTTGTTATTGGTGATAAGTTTTTTAATTGATTGATCACCTTAATAAATGTATTTAACCCTAATTGGCTATTTAATGAAACAGACATACATTACACGATAGCATACCTTGTATTAGCATGGTAATCACGCTACGTATTAATATTTCGGTTCTATAGTAACCTTGAGTTTTTCCAATAAATAGACAATGATATTGGTTCTACGAGAGGGGTTAACATTGTTCTTTCAATTCCATAGGAACCAAACAGGCAATGAAGGACATCACCTATGGTGTCAATAGGAAATGTTAATACTTAGTGGAGTTTGTTTGTTCTAAGGTGAAGTGGAGATGATGTTGAGATAAAATAATCTTCAAAAGGAAATCCTCCCTCCTTAGTTATGTCTAAGGGGAAGTTTGAGGTTATGTTTGTTATGTATATAAATATAAATGGAAAGCAGTGCTTCAAAGAAGCAATGGATTGAGAAAATACTCCCTTCCTTAGTTCTTTATTTTTCCTAGGCGTAAATTACTTGAGCCGGTTCCTTCAACCAACCAAGAGAGGGCGAAAATCTTCATTGGTTTGGATTTCGATCATCTAAACTATACATTTCATATGGTTTAGTGTTGCATTGCATATGATTATTAATAAGACTTGTTTGATGAATGTTTGATGTGTGATTTAGTCATTGTTATTCATTGAGCAATGATTGAGCTCACACCCCCATAGTTTTGTGCAGGTATATCTCAGGCCGGAGATGGGCTAAGTGTTGGTCCCAGATATGCAAACAAGAGGGGAGGGGTGAATTGTTTGCTTTTAAAAAATTTGAAAACACTTAACAAATTAAAATTTTTGGAAACTTCTTCTGACAAATAATTTAGAGAATCTTATTATAACTTAGATAAATATTGTTGCTTTGTAGAACTTAATAAGAAAAAGATTTGAACAACAATATAAACAATTATAACCAATAAAAATTGTAGAATAATAAAGTGCAGAAAATTAAATGAGCCCAGAAATTTATAGAGGTTCCTCCTTGCGAGTACGTCCTCTCTTCCAGCTCCACTGCTGAGGATCCGGTTTCCAACCGGGTGATCTACTAATCCAATTAAACAAAAAAAGATTACAAACACCAATCGAATCTTGTTCTGTCTCACAAGCCTATATCTATTGGCTAAACACAGACTACAAGATTATTTGTAATCCTCTCAACAACTCTCAACACACTCAATACAAGAGTAGAGAATCTTCAATCAAGAGTTACAATAGACACTCTAAGTATTTGAGCACAAGAACACAGAAGAAAGTTAGTTTTGAAGCTTTGCACAAAATGTCTGACTAGTATTTGATTAGTGTCTGACTGAACGTCTGATGAAGTAAAATTTCAGCTCGTGTAATTCTGGATTATGTCAATCTCGTATCTTCTGTACTTGTTTTTTCTTGAAACATTATACAAATATATAGACATAAAATATCCTGATCTTTTTTCTTCAGATCACCAGACTTCAACAACTTCATCCTTATTTATCAAAACAAAATTTGCCGTTGGAAGAGGAGAGAGATAGAAAATATCTCGTATTTTGAAAACCAAAACTGGAGAGAGATCCGCATAAGACCCTTTGCTGGAATATTTTCCTGATATTGTGGAATAAAAACTAACAACAAGATGAGTTGTTGCTGTAACTAAAAGGATATTTCACAATTTAAAAAGATCCATATCCTTACGGTTTTGAACAGATTTGAAATTTATTCAAATCTTCCCACAAAATCCGAGATTTTGATATGTACCTTATTCGGAGTATTTTTAACAACAATCTTCAGTTGATACAATTCACGTGATATGAAAAAGTTAGAAGAAATCAATGCACGTCTGAAACAGCAAACTACTTGAAGAAGATGAACAGTAAAAAAATAAACATCGTAAAAAATTCCAAATCCTCATGAGATTTAAATCCTCCTTGTGGAACGTATTAGATATACTCTCTAATATATAATAAAGGAGTTAGATCTTCAATCCATTACTTATGCGAGAAATCAATCCAATAAATCTGATTTAGAAAACCTGATCTGAACTTGACAGCTTCTTTATATATACTGTCTGATATATTAAAAATTCACCATTGAATTTTCTTAGTGTCTGATGTTCAAAAGATCAGAACCTAACTGTCTGACCTACTGCACACTGCACACTTAATACCGTCTGATTATATTTTATTCTTCTTTTGTTATCATCAAAATAAAATAAAAAGAACCTAACACTAAGAAAGTGTGAAATCCTTGAAGATATGAAGATAGGCATTAGAAAGTTGTTTATATGTTTAGTAGCTAAGATAGTGATTTTGTAATATATATATATATATATATATATAAGTTAGACTTAGAATGGACTAGAATAGTTGTATAATGGTTCAAGCTTTGTAATTTGTATATGATCTATTATATTTCATTATTTGATGGTGGATACCGATTCTCTGTGATTCTAGTGGACTGTGGAAATCTGTATTTCCTTAGCTATACAACTATTTTCATGAATTAAAACTTATATAGTATATATTAAGTAAAGTTTTGCAATTCTCTAAATTGCAAAACGGTTATCATATCATGGATGCATACTTGATATGGTTACTATCAGTTTATCTTTCTAAGCCCTTCTTAGGGTTGTGATACCTTTTCCTTTTTAAAACAATTCTTTTTTGCCCAATATGTTTCGACAATTGAATTATATATATATATATACTTCCATTTTATATCAATATTTTTTTTTTCAATCTTACATATTTGAATCTCAACATAAATGTAAGAGATTAGAACATAATTTTTTTTATTATAAATTTAATGTAATTCATAATCCAAACCAAACTAAACCATTATTTTATGGTTTAGAAAATTTCTCATACAAACTAAACTACTATGGGATGAAAAAATCAAATCATAAACTATGGTTTGGTTTGATTTTTAGTAACAATCATAGTTGTCAACACCGGGTCGGGATTTTGACCTAAACATGCTAGGGAATCAGGATCACGGGATCGAACTAGGTTTAGCAAAGAATTGAATCACGGTTAATAAAAAATAAAAATGCAAAGCAAATTTCAATTGCGAAAGACAAATGTATATGAAATCACTCAATTGAATCTTGTTTAGATCAAATCCATCAATTAACTATTTAATCAACATAACGCATATACCTTAAAAAGAGAATAAGCTTAATATAATGATTATATTTTATAAATTTATAATATAGTATGAATATATTTATGGGTATATAACTTTTAAAGATATAATTACTATGTTTTCCAAAAAAGAGTAATTTGTTAATAATTAACTCAAGTAATCATTTTTATATTCTACGAATTTCTTTATACTCCATATTTTTGCTAAATAACCAATATTCCTGTCCACTTATATCGTGAATGGATATCAATTCCTGAATCAAATATGGAACATAACCTAAACAATGGCATTGTGTAAAAAAAATGGATCATGAAACAATAAGCGTCTTCTTCTTATTCAAAAAGAACAAACTATTACACTAGCATAGTACTTATTGCTTCCCTTTTATTTGTTTATTCTATATCCAGCTGTAAAAAATAAAATCTTATTTTGATAGTCCAAGCCCAAGGAGAAATGAATGAGGCAATGATAATGTGGGAAATAAAGTGAAGGAAAAATTTAATAAAAATTTCTAGTAAGTTTTTTTTTTTTTTTTAAATTGCACTTCAACCCCTTTAACCTGACTAGGTTGATCAAGTCATGATCCAACCGTCTAAGTCGACCGAGTTAATCTAAATCAATGTCAATCCAAGCTATATGCATGGATTGGCCCACTATTATTGCCAGCTCTAGTTGAACTGGATCAAACTGGTCAATTTAATCTAGGTCTAACAACATTCATAAACATTGAAAAAAAGCAATCCGTGTCCACTCTTCTCTTAGTTACATGAGCTTATTCTGGTTACATTAATTAATTTCTGCTATGAATCATTAAGTGCATGTGATTCACTATTTGTACACCTATCCGAAAGTGTAACATATACCTTCAATTAAGGGTACTTTTATTTCTATTTATCCCCTTGCCATCTTATAGTGCATGTCATATTTTGGCAATTATTTAATTAAGTTTACATGTTAATTAAGTGTAATCTTGCCTTAAAGAGTTTAATGTTGCACAAAAGGTTATTCTTTCTTTGCACTACGAGTGACGTTCATGAAAATTTAGAAATAGAATCTATAGAAGTTATAGGTTATTGAGAAGCCTAAAGAACATTGGAATCTCTTTCATCTTTATTGTAACATATGTGCTCTCATTTGGGAAAAAAGAAAAGGGTACTTATGTACCCCTCGTTTTACTCCTTGGATCTTTATAGCATAAGTGTAACATATATTGAAAATAAATTAAACTTAAATAAAACAATTGCATATTATTATAATTTTGATTTTTAGTTATTAAATATATAAATTATTGGATTGTTGTAGCAAGTAGACCCAAATTATGAATTAGACATATCCCAATCTAAGATTTGATCCAGCAACACAAATCTCAACCTAAGGGTAGGGGTGTTCAAAAAAACCGATCAAACCGAGAAATCAAACCGAAACCAAAAAACCAAACCGAAAAACTAGGTTAACCGATCCATCGATTTCGGTTTAGGTTTATGGTTTTAAATTTTTTCGATCTTCAGTTTTCGGTTTTTGTTTCGGTTTGTAATTAAAAAAAACCGATGATTAATGGTTAATCGGTCCAATAATTATATATATAATATTAGTTAATTTTTTCAAAAATATAACATAAGTATATGAAGTGAAACACGAACACCGTGACCCTAAGCCTTTTTCTCTTTATTTAATTATTTCTTTCCCATATCCTTCTACAGTTCTACTGCTCTACTCTCACAAGTCACAATCACGCCTCAGTCCTCATGCTATCACGCACAACACAGCTCAGTGCTCACCTCTAACCTCGCTCTCGCTGGCCTTCTCTTCTCTTCTCAGATCTCAGTTCTCTCTCTCACGGTCTCTCCCCCTTGGCCCTCTCCCCTCTAGAACAGATCTTAGCTTAGAATTTAGATTCTCTCATTCTCAGTACCCTACCGTGTTCTCGAAGAAGCCAACCTTACATTTCCATCTGATTCCAATCGGCTCACGCCCTTTTTTTGCAAGATCTGGTTGCTCTACATTAGGTTTGTATTGTTCTTGATTTTCTTCTTCTTATTGCTTCGATTTGGTTTTGGGTAGACTGATTTTGTGATTTCATAAGATCTGTTCGTTGAATTTGGTTTTGATTTATTGTGATTTCACTTTAAGGTTTTTCACTTTTGAAGAAGAGGCTAAAGAGCAGCCTTATCACGATTTCCAGGTATGATTTTTGTTCTATATACTAATTTGATTTTATGCATATATACATGTATATAACTATATATTTGAGATTTTGAACTTGTTTAAGAGAGGGGAGCTTTACGCACTGTAAATGTGAGCATGGCATGTAGGTTATTATGAATATTATGGGAAAAAACTGGAAAAATGCAATTGTGGTTAGGAATCCATAAACATCATCTTAAAATCCTTCAGCAGCTTTTACATTAATCTTTGCTGCTGCTATTGGAAGTGAAATTGAGGGTAATATGTTTATAGATTGTGGGGTATGGTAATGTGGCATATAATATTGTCGTGGTAATCTTATTGAGACAGTGTTTTTTTTCTTTCTTTTTTTCTCCTGTACATTAATTGTGAATTTCCATCTGTTGTCCCTATTTAAATTATGGGAAAGTGATCGAGCATAGAAATTTGATCTGGAATCAGCTTTCACCCTCTTTTATATGTTGAGACTGTTACTGTTGGAATAGGGCAAAATAATTAATAGATGACTGAATATGCTTTTGTTCAACATGCTGGGAAGCTTCCGGAGAGCAGAAATATTTCTTAGCTTGTTACATCAAGAAAAGGGCCATAACATGTTAAGGCTTTTCTGTTCTATGTTCTGGAGCTTCAATCATTGAGAAAACTTTTTGTTTTGCTTGGTGTAACGTAGAAGTGGACTCGTAGTAGCAGTGGATAATTTGTGACCGTGAGTGTTGCCATACTGGTATTGTTTGTAAATACAAATCTCTCTTTGACATTTTGATAAGTTATTATTATTGTTTGTAAATATAAATCTCTGTTTGTGCAAAGTATAAATATCTGTTCAGTTCATACCTTATCTTATAAGTACCAAAACTCAAATTTTACAATAACTCAGTCCTTTGTATTAATGTTATTTGTTGAATCAAGGATTACCATTGTTATATGTTGGACGTAATCAAAGATGGATGCAACATTGGATTTTATATTACAAATACTTCTGTGTAATTGTAGTGGCATATTTATAATTGAATTATATAAGTAAAATTAAGTGAGTAAAGTTTTCAGATTACTACTAGGCTTTCAGCTGTTAATCCAATTGGGTTACTTTGCAACTGTTGGTACAAGTTTACTACAGGGTTAATGCAAAAAGATTGTTGAATTTGGATGTGTTTTTTTCATGGAGAATGTTTTATGAACCTTTTTTTCGAAATGCTACCAATACTAGTTATTATCTTAATAATCTCAAAATGCTGCCAAATAGTTGATTGCCCTTTGTATATATAATATACATATATTATTGTTGAATACATCTATTTTTTTTTTCAATCTTTGCCTAATATATCTATTTTTTTTTATATTGTTGTAGATGTCTAGCACTGGGGATAATGATAAAACCACTGATTCTACTCCAAATGTGGTCCCTCGAGGTTCAAGTAATGAGAATTTGAGCTCCCAACCTTCAAGTGGTGATGTAGCAAAACCACCTCCCCTCAACCCGCTAATTCAAAGGTGCGTAAAAGAAAGTCATGGGTTTGGGAACATTTTGAGAAGAATAATGATGTCAATGATCCTAGAGCTATATGTAATTATTGCACCAAGTCGCTTGTATGTCCATCTGCTAGTGGTACAAGTTGTTTGAGTAATCATCTAGGTAGGTGTAAAAAATATCCTTATAATGTGGACAAAAGACAAGCAACATTATCTCTAAAACCTTCACCTAAATTTGACGAGGGGACTTGTAAATTTGCTTGCTACTTGGAAGTTTGATCAAGAGGAATGTAGAAGATATCTTGCTAGAATGATTATTGTTGATGAGTTGTCTTTTAATTTTGTGGAACATGAGGGGTTTCATGATTTTTGTCAAGTGATGCAACCACGTTTTCGAATTCCTTCACGTGTAACTATAGGAAGAGATTGCTACAATGTTTACAAGGAGGAAATGGGAAAATTGAGAAAATATTTTAAAA
This sequence comes from Combretum micranthum, assembly GCA_024138025.1. NCBI lineage: Eukaryota > Viridiplantae > Streptophyta > Magnoliopsida > Myrtales > Combretaceae > Combretum > Combretum micranthum. Next base: position 103,008 of record JAMXBD010000015.1, on the reverse strand, counting down.
AGTTGCCTTCAAGAATTTGTCTTACAACTAATACGTGGACATCCATTCAAAATTTGTCTTATATGTGTCTCACCACCCACTTTATTGATGATAATTGGAAACTACACAAAAGAATTATTTCCTTTTGTCCTATTGCTGGTCACTCTGGGGAGGTAATTGGAATGGCTATTGAGAGATGTTTGCTTAATTGGGGAATTGATAGGGTGTTAACTGTAACCGTTGATAATGCATCTTCAAATGATTTGGGCTTACAATATTTGAAAAGAAGACTAAATAGTTGGAAAGGAAGTGTCTTGGAGGGTGAGCACTTGCATGTGAGATGTGCTGCACATATTTTGAATTTGGTTGTAAAAGATGGTTTGTGTGAAATAAATGATTCCATTTTGAGAATTAGGCATGCAGTAAAATATGTGAAATCTTCTCCTTCTAGGAACCAAAAGTTTAAAACTTGTGTTGAAAAAGAGAAGATTGATAGTAAGAGTCTTTTGTGCTTAGATGTGGAGACTAGGTGGAACTCTACATATTTAATGTTAGAGGCAGCCTTGAAATTTCAAAAGGCCTTTGAGTTGTTAGAGTTCACTGATAGTAAGTACTCTTTGGACCTTGCTATGAAAAAAGGCACTCCAACTTTTGAGGATTGGGAATATGCTAGATCATTGCTGCCTTTTCTTAAGATTTTTTATGACACCACTTTGAGCTTGTCTGGCACACTTCATGTCACTAGTAATGAATATATGAAGAAGATTTATGGTCTTGGCATGATGATATCAAACATGATTGAAAAGGGTAAGGATCCTAGTTTGAAAGCAATGGCTCTTAGGATGAAGAAGAAGTATGACAAGTATTGGGCTAATATTGATAATATCAATGTTTTGTTATTTATTGCATTAGTTCTTGATCCTAGATGCAAATTGAGATATGTTGATTACATGGTTGGTGAATTTTATGATGTGGATGTTGCAAGCAAACTGAAAGAAAAAGTGAGAGTTATTTTGGAATCTTTGTTTGAAGCTTATAATGTTTCCAATCTTAACCTGGTGTCCAAACTAGTGGAGAACCACAAGATGTGGACTCGCCTATAATGGTTGATGAATATCAAGATGTAGGCCAATATGGATGATATGTACATGAAACATGGTGGGGATGAAGGAAGTGATGAATCTAAAAATGAATTAGAAAAATATTTGCATGATGATTGTGAGAAGAAGGTACCTTCTTTTGATATATTGAGTTGATGGAAAACAAATGCATCTAAGTATCCAACAATTTCTTTGATAGCAAGGGATGTGTTGGCTATTCCTGTGTCTACAGTTGCTAGTGAATCCGCTTTTAGCACTGGAGGTCGTGTGCTTGATTCATTTCGCAGTGCTCTTACTCCCAGACTTGTGGAGGCTCTAATTTGTGGGCAAAATTGGTTGAGGAATTCAAGTAAACCCATATATCTAGAGCATGTCTTGGAACAACTTGAGTCGGTATCCATAGGTAAGTTTATTTCTACTTCTTTTTTTTTTTTCCTTGTTTTAAATCTTTTTACTTATATTGAAACTCTTTATTGTTTTCTTTTTTGTGTTTTTCCTAGAAACATCTTGCATTACAGAAGATCATCCCCTTTGCACAATTGATGATTGAGAGGAGAATCAAGAATGTAAGTCAATTTCTATTATTGAGGCTCATATATTATTGAATAGATTTTTTTGGATAGATTCACATGTTCTTTCCTTTTTTTTTTTTTTCAGTGTGGCTACACCTTGGTGTCAGTAATGGGGAATACAAGAAAGTGATGGAGAATATAGGAAATGCTCAATTTTGGAATTTGGATATTGAGCTATTATAATTTGGAGCATATGCTGTTTGAAACATTTATGTTTTAATTATTGTTTGTTGTTGTGTTGCACTTTATTTTAAATTATTATATTATGGAGAACATAGGAAATGCTCAATTCATTCTTTCTTAAGCCAAGAGGAATTAACATGTCTCTCGCTGGAACTTGTTGATTGTTTTCATTAAGAATTGTATACTATGAGGGCAATGTCAAAATGTTGTCGTGGTCAGATTAGGTGATGAGCAGATGATGATGATTGGTGGCTGGTAGCATTAGTTGGTGTACAAACATGAAGATGAATGTCATGAACTGCCTCTTTTATTCTTTTTTCGAATCCAATAATGCCAAACAAATCACACCCAAATGCCACTTGATACCAGTTTTAGACAAGCACTCAGCAATATACAAAGAAAAATCTAATTGGAGGAAAAACCTATACAAATGAAGAATTATCACACGACCATTATAAAGACAGATCCAATACATCTAAACTCTTCTTGATGCAGCACCGTGAATTGCTACAATGTACACAAGCTGTGTGACTGAAAGGATGATTAAAAATGCCTCCATTGTTCTCTGAAAATATGAACAAACGGAAATTTATCAGCTGTAAAACAAAAAACGGATAATTATTATATTGAATGGTTAAAAACCAAAATCCAAAAAAATTAACTGAAAAAAATGATTAACGTTAAGGCGGTTAACCATTAATAATGGACTGGTTACGGTTTGCATTTTAGAAAAACCGATAATTATGGACCGGATCAAAAATAGAGTCATTGACCGGTTAACCGGTCCATGAACACCCTACCGGGCAGTGGACCCTTGGATCATACATCTAATGAGGTATAGGTTTGGATTGTGATTCCATGACCTACCTAACAAGGTGTTTTGTATAACTTAAAAGTTTAGAGAGAGACTAAATTAAAAATAAATTAAACTAAACCTAAAATGAAATTATAGTCAAGCACCTTGAATTTTTAAGTCTAGTTTCTAAAGATTTGTAAATGATATGTATTTATTTATATACAATTATATACAACTTTAGTTATAGTATTAATAATGTAGAACTATAAAAAAAAAAAAAAAAAAATTCCCCATTAGTATCTTCTACAACGTTTTGAGGGAATGTTAGGAGATCATTCCACTTACCTGCAAGGGTATTAGCTGATTACAAAAGGTTTAGAATATACATATATATATATATATTAAAAGATAAAAATAGTCTCGAAAACACGTTACTGAATTAAAAATTCTGGCTCGAAGATTGCCTATGATCCAGTTTGAGGTGTCATGTTGTGGACCTTCAGATACTAACATGTATCCCTTGAGTGACATTAGCTGATGAAACACATGACTGGTAATCCTTGCTCTGATGCTGATAAATCATTTGCATCCTTTTCCCTTTTGAACTTGGTATGCGACAGCAACACCTGATATCAAGCCCTTTATTTTACCAAAATATTAGATTGCACGATGAAAAGGTTTATTTTATTTCACAATGCTTCTCTAAACAATACTCATGAATCTTTGATCTTTTTTTTTTTGTTCCTAAACTTATATTGTGCAAAGTGATAAGGAAAAAGGATTCCAATGCACTCTCAGAACAAAAACTTGCAGCATAAGATTATCTAAATTAAAAGAAAGAAAAGCAATATTTCATATTTGATTTGATATTTTCGAATAATGAGACCTACATTATTTTGCTCAGTAAGTAGAAATGGGCAAATATCAAATTTGGTACTTAAATATTATACAAAAATTTAATTTGGTATATAAACTTTAAAATGATCAATTCAATTCCTAATTAAACTTTTAATATTTATTTTTACTATCTTTCTAGCATCATTTACTTCGTTTCTCAATCTGGAAGAGGCAGCCTATAAATGAATTTTCACTACCTCTTTTAATACTATATAACAATGGTAAATTGTCTTTTCTATGTTAGTAAACAATGTGATAGTAAAAAATAGGTACAAAAAGTTTGATTAGATATTAACTTGACCACTATAAAGTCCAAATATCAAATTGAATCTCCAAGTAAAGTTTAGGTACCAAATTTAATAATTTTCCAATTATAATTCATAAACCTATAGCTACCATCCTACTCCCAGACCACCTTATACCTACTATTCCATGAGCTTAGGTGCACTTGATTTTACTACTTGTTTAGTTGGCTAAATGCGGTATGATTATAATATAGTAGTTATTATTTATGAAATAGATTAGAAATATAATAATTCATGATTTTTTATTACATCATTTAGTGGACTAAGAAACTAATAAAATTTTGTTTATTTGGTAAAATTAACTAAGGATTAAGACCTATATAGTTTTAAAAGTATTATAATACCTCTACATCTAATTAAATAATTATAAAATCATTACAATAAAAAAAAATATAGATATAATGACTTGTATTATAATTATATATTACTATTAAATACCTACAACAATCTACTAACTTATATTTCCACTTATTACATCCCCTTCAATTATGTATCTATACATATTTTGACATATAACGATTATATTTTGACAAATATTTAGAAAGGTACGTAAGATGATTTCAACAAGACATATGGGTGACTATTTAGATATTCTAATTTTCATTTATGTCTATCTCTTATCTATATTTGTATTCTATCCACATCCGGTCTATTTAATCTATTTATAACTAGAAATATCCGTTTTTTATCTGCATCTGTTTTTTGACAAAACAGGCTAAACCGAAACGATAGCAGGACTTGGCACTTCAACAAACCAGCTTGAATGGTACAGCTCTTGCTATATGATGTTTATTTTATCATTTTGTTTGGCTAAATACCTATCATTATGACAATTTGACCTTATAGAGGAGCTTTAAATGCTAGGAAGCTCGATGGCCCAAAAAAAAAAAAGGAAAAAAACTCTAGGAAGCTCCTCCTCATAATTCATCTATCACTGTGGCATACTTATGACAGGGCAAAATAAATTTCTTGACAAAGACAAATTGAATCTAGAGACACTGATTCAGATTCAAACTTCTTTGCCATTATTCTTATTTCTTGAGAGAGTACAAGTTGGATACGCTGTCTGTCGTTCTTATACACATCACGTGGCAAACAATAAGTTCAACTAAGCACATTACAAGGCCAAGTGCCAAAAGAAAACCCCAAATGCATGTAACCCAACACATACTTCCATTGAAGGAGTCACATCTAGCAATTTGCTAGGAAACCCCACGTCTTGGTTTTGATTGACAAGGTATTTGACTCCTTTATTGGGACATCCTGTGTTTGACAGCAAATTTAAAAGTAGAAATGAGCAAAAATGAGCTAAAAGAAAAGCATAAAAATGAAAATAAGTGAAAAGTTTATTTTATGTTTGGTAATTTAAAAAAAAAATAGAAAAAAAATAAGAGAAATAGAATTAGTAATTGATCAAATTATCCCTTTTATTTGATTTTAACTTTTCGAATAATGAGGAGAAAAAAAGGAATTTGATAGTATTATTTATAATTTTCACATCTTTCTTTACAGATTTGGAGAAAAAAGGAGCATGCGCGTTTTCTTTCAATTTCCATAACTTTCAGACTTTTTCTGTGGATTTTCACCGAGTCGTTTTTTTTTTTTTTTCTTTTTGGCCTTTAGATTTCCACCGAGTACAAACGCAGCTTTTTTGTCTCTTACGTTCCGCTTCTGCCACTCTCCTTCAGCTTCCATAGCTGCCAAACACAGCGTTAGTTTTCTTAGTGGGTCAGGACTCATTTAATCCCATTTATCTCGGAAGCTCTATGGATCAATCAGTCACTTTCATGGCCCAAGGAAAAAAAATCTAGAATGGCGGACGTGGTCTCACTAATTAATACAAAATCAATTCCGATCATATTATAGGTGGGTACCAGGCAACCACGAAGGGATCTAAACGACGGCTAGAAGGCTTCTTGTGTAGACTTTCATCGGTTTGTATTCTAAAAATATGACAGTTTTATTTACATGGAATATTAGGTTGGCTTCATCAGAATATTTGATTCAGCCATATGGTTATGCCCAAATACTTATCGTGACGGTTTTGGAACTAAATCGAACTTAAACCAAAATTTCTAATTTATGGTTTTGGTTTGGATTTAAAACTGCAGAACCATCATTTTTTTTTTTCAAAGTTAAAATTTAAAAAATAAATAAATAAATAAATTTTAATTTTCAATAAGATAAATTTTAAATGCAAATAAAAATTAGGTTCTAAACCAAAGAACCGTTTAGAAACAAGAAAACTAACGATGTTTTAGCTGGTTTTGAAACCAGCTAATTGATCCGATTCCTATTTTGGAACCAAATCATGACCATGTCTAACCTCAAATGCCCGAATATATTCAATAAACACATATCTATAGATATGCTAAACTTCAAATATTTGCTACATACCACAAATAAAAATATAAATTCAAATATCCTCATAAATTATCTCTTTTTTTAATTAAAGAATAATGCCACAAATGGTATCTGAACTTTGATAAAATATCTAATCAGATATCTGAATTTTAAAATTAATCAATTTAGTACTTGAAAAACTTTGATATTGATCAATTTAATTACTAAAAGATCTTAACGAAGGCATCATGTGCATGAAAAAGTATTTTCAAGTATTAAATTGATCAATCTTAAAATCTCGATACTTAATTATAAATTTTTTCAAAATCCAAGTACCGTTCGTGATATTAACCCCTTAATTAAATAGTCATAGTTTGTCGTTTTAAGATCAATTGTAGATTGTCAGTGAACTCCACCAGTATTCCAACATAAAATAAACCAACTTCAAATTATAGAAGTCCCATAATAATTATTCCTAATGATTCCAATCATCTTCGTAATAGCATAGCGTACTCACATGTGTTTTTAGTTTATGCGCATAATGTGTGTTAGTATGTCTAGGTATGAGATCACATCAAGTTATTGCAATATTCAAGAGTTCACAAGGTAAATCCCTACCCAGATTTAAATTTAGGGAAGTAACTTACCTTTTTCCTTAAATTCCATTATTAACTATTAGATAGTTTACTAACTAATTCTAACTTATCACCTAACTTATTATTTAAGCTCTAATCATCTATCTATTTAAATTAGGTAAATTCACAAACAAGAATATTGATACTTAGAGAGAAATCAAAGTTTCTAATAATTTCTAACATTTAGTAATTTCAAGAGGCTTCTCGTGTCATATTTCGATAACCCATTTCTAGCATTTCGAGAGACCAAATAATATGTTTGCTTGCACTTCTAGTCGCATAGAGACATTTACATCCATGTATAATTTTAAACAAACAGTATCTTATTAATATTAGCAACTCGATTTATATGATAAACGGTTGAGAAAGTAGATAATTGAAAATTTCCCATTGTCATAAACATAAAGATAACTAAGGGCCCGACGTATGAGTATGACCTGCGGGAATCTAGAACTAGAATCACAAACACCAATGAAAAGTAAGTAAAGAGCAAAACAGATATGAACCTAACCCTTACATCCATGCGTGATGCGTCCAATATATGCTGTATCCAAATATCTATTGGAATATGCTATATACTAAAAGACCCCACAAAGACAACCTAAGAGGAATCTTCGTGACCGACCCATCCCATTAAGGATAATAATGCATACATATGTGGACCCTAAGGCCAGGCCACATGTCATTGTTTCTTATATTATATCTGGTGGACACTGGATGTTCTTGGGGAGATCTAAGGGCAAAAAACCTGGAATTTCAGAGACCATCGTAGCGACCGCCAAATGTGATATGAGCTCTGGTCAGAGGAACACCTCTGGCAGCTGATATTGCTTCATTTAGTTTAGTAGCATGATGTACCACTTCCTTCATCCTCTGTACCGACAAGACAAAATCAGCACCTACTCAAATGTACTTCACTTCTTTTGTCTGTTTGTTTTAGCTGGTCATTTTAATATTATATTTTTATCGGTTTTAAATAAATGATTATTAAAAAATAGATATGATAAAAAACTAAAAGTTTTATCTTAAACAAACCAAACACATATAATACAGATATGATATAGATAAGTTACAGATACTAACCAGATATAAATATGATACAGATAAAAATCCGATAATCCAAACAAAAGTTGGATCTGGATGGTGGGTATTCGTTCTGTATCCACATTTAAGAGAACATTTCACAGGTATTGAAATAGCATACCAGATGCCATACTATTTGCAACCAATACTTCTTGATGGTCCATAACAAAATTTTGCTATAATTTAAGCCTTTTGTTTAATCACATTAATATGTCATTTTTTTTATTTTTGAAATGAAAGAAAATCCATCGTTTGTTTAAACTTTCCATTTTAAGCTGCCTTTTTATTTGGGAGAATTGGAAATAGGTCGCCTTATCTATTTTATGTATCCTTAACCCTTTATATTTAAAATTATCATTTAGACCCCATTTCTTTAAAATTTTTACATTCATACTCCTACATATGTATTTTAGCTATGATTGTATGCAATTTTGAACATATTTCAAAGATAAGACGATCGAGCGTAAATGAATCAAACACATGTATTTGCAATTCTTTTTTTTTTTAATTGTCATGTATCAAGTTGGTGTTTTAACTTTTAAGACGGTAAGAAATCAAAAGAAAATTATCTAGGCAATGCTTGTGTCTGAGATCTTGATCTTATTGTCTAGTACAGCCAAATCATATCCTTACACAGATTCAACCTCAAATAACCATTCTAGCATCACAACATATATTCAGCAAAATATAAAAAGCAACTGCATAATCACATGAAAAACAGCAAGTAAAATCCATACTACACAAAAAGGTCATCTGAAAGTAAGATTTTTTATAACAATTCCACTGTGCATAAGTGATCAAGAAACTTTCTGACCTTGTCATCAGTATAGATCTGGAACTTAAATTTCTGATTCTGCTGATCCTTCTTATTCCTTTGGTGGCTTCCAAGGATGAGGATACAAACGGTAGCAGCAGCAAAACCAAAAGAACAAAGAGCACCAATCCCATTCAAACTCCACTTCCATAAGTTACTAATTCCACCATCCTTATTCCCTTCCCAAGAAACATCCTTTTCACATCATGGTCCAAAACCATGTTGTTTTTGTTAATAAAAATCTCTTTCTCTAGCTTTCTTGGAGAAAAACAACTCTCTAAGACCTCACCTTTGTCATCAAACTGGAAACTACAGACCTTGGTGATGAGTCCATCATTTTCATGTCGACAAATTCGGTTTTTTTGAAGAAAACTTGAGACACCATGTCCCGATCAGCTTCAGATTCAGCTTCTATGTTAGAAGCTTTAGCTTGGTTTGATTCAGTGATCACAGGTGGTAAGTCCAAGTCCAAGTCAATAGGAACTGGATTAACAAGTTTTGCTGGAACATGTGTGTCTCTTTTTGGATTAACTGGTTTCAAGGAATTGGGTGATGGGCATCTAAAGTGATCCATGTCGAAAACACCTCTAGGATCAGAAATACTCCTGCCCACATACATCTTTTTTTCACTACCTTCATTGAAATCTATGTATCCATCAATAGGAAGCAACTCCCACTCATCAAGATCCATTTTTCACTAAGTTTCTTAGATTGGGAGGAACTTGGAGATGGGGTTGGTGTTTTATTGGTATTTGATGTGTTGGAACTGTGGGGTTTGATGGTGGAATTATTGGATCATAGATGGTGGCTTACCATGGAGTTTAGTATTACAATTTTGAGTTAACAGCAGGCCACACTATGGTGTCCTGTTGCTCTTGGAGGTTTTGATTAAAAGTCCCATTAGTTTGCAAGGAAGACAGACATGACTTGATTTAAGGGCTTATCGTTAAAGCAGGAACCTAAAAGTAGGATGGCTTAGTGGTCCTACCAAGACAATTTTAATATTTTTACAAAGCTTTTATTAACTTGTTTTAAATCGCTAATTAATAAATCTAAAAAAAAATGTTAATAGCCTCTTCCTCATCATCCATGTACCGAGTTCGATTTTCATATTAGTACGTTTTAATAGCCCTAAATGTTATAAACTTTGTGGCCCATAAAAAAAAAAAAGATATTTTAAAGATCTATTATGTTTATGTACATCATGAATATGTAAATACATGAAAAAACATAGACTTTTTTCTTTTTTTTTTTTTTTTTGTTACCCATTAATAAGTGTGTGTTTTTCTTTTTAATTGACAATTATATATATATTCTTTATCCAATTAAGTATTAAGTTGATGTATGCTACAGAGACTGGCTTTCTATTATATTAATGATACTTTAGGCGTTTATTTAACATTGGTAAGGAAAGGAACAAAATCTGATTACGTGTAAGCTTTTACCAACCTATGATATTTATTTATGGATCCCTTGAGAAGAGAGAGAGAGAGAGAGGGCTCGTAGTCATGTCAAGAAAGAAGAAAGGAACAAGCAAAAGTTGTGTCGGTTGCTTGGCAGAGGTTGCTTGGAATATTTCCTAATGGATAAATTAATTAAAGTAGATCATTAACAAATCAAAAGCTGAAATACGACATCGGAGGACGTGATTAAACAATTATAAAACACCTACAGTTAGAAAGTTTCTCTATCAAGTTAGTTTATGTGTAAAGTGATGGTCTAAAGATCATACCAATCCATGCATTTTGGCTTCTGTCTTAAGTCAAATATATTTGGTTCATCCTCATATTAGATGCAATGATATAATCATGAAGGATACAAAACGACTTACCTACATACTTAATTAAATATTAATATAAATACGAAAGCTTTAAATAGCTTGCTTAAAATATTATGGTTTTTGATTAAATTTAGAAACAAGCTTGAACCGTCCAATTTGAAAAACTGAAAAATATCCTGATATTTAAAACTTGAATAATTGTGATTCCACCGTCAGTACGTGGCAAGTTTTCATTCTAGTTTTAAAAGAATGGTTGTTTGAAGCGAAAGGAAAAGGGAAAAAGTGGAAGCCTTAACAACCATCTATTTCTTTTTCAGACATTCATGTGACGGAAGTGGTCGAGGTCGACCATCAAACAGATAATACGTGATTTGGCACTAATAAATGATTTTTTTTAATGCAAATTGAGAAATTTGGCAATTTTAATAAAGAGTTCATGCAACAAATATTAATATGTAGAGTAAGCACAAGAGAATGTTCTACCGAGGAACGAGGCAGTGCCACTGCCAGAGCCAGAGGTTAGATATAATCAAACTGTATTCATAATTAAGGTAATTTTATTATCCCCAAGATCCAGGCAGGCAGTAACAGAGTCCGAGCCCAGTGAAACCCCTCTGATAAGCGGAAAATTGTCTCCATGAATTGTATTTAGACACCTAACTAAGGAAGGTGACTTAAATGACACTGCACACTTTGGGCATTTGTACCATGTGCATCAACAAGCCCCTTCTTCTTGTTTCTCAAGAATGCACATCACTTTGAAAGTGGTGTAGAAGCATTCCGGGGAGCTACAGGAGATTTGTCTTCCCTAATATTGAGTGAATTAAAACATGTCTTAAAATGGTATAAAGTGGGAGGTCCATGAAACAAACAGAGATGAGCAACGAAGAGAGAGCACACCCAAACATATGTTCTCCCCAATGACGGGAGAGAAAACGCAAATCCGTTTTGTAACCGAAATAATATACAGAAGAAAGCTGTTCTTGAATTTACATGCTTGTTTGGTTCCTCCCAAAACCCTCAACACAAACAAGGAAAACAGCCCTGGCTGCTAGGACTAGTAATAGTAAAATTCTCAAGTTACATTGAATACATTGGATGAGAGAAAGAACAACCTGTTCAAAACAGCAAGTAGTTAGTAAAATGCTACCTGATTGATAAGCTCCACGTTTCCTACTCTACACACACGAGTATCTTAAGTCCGTGCCAAAAAGGATGGCCTAGCTGAAGAAGATTCTCCCAATGAAACAGATGCTAAGAAGCCCAAACACGAGCACTTTTTGCCCCTTCGTGGAAATTCCTTGTTTTGCAAAGCCGTAGCTTCGTCCAAACCCTTCTAACATCAACCACAAGAAGGATACGTTCTAATGTTTGGCTTGTCTCACCAAATACTTCCAAGTTCAAATGGGGAGCATATGAAACCCACAATGTTTTCAGATGACGTACAGATTCAGGATATATAACCAGAAGAACCCTCAAGCAAATAAACATTATTGCAAATATTAAATAAGGTTCTCTCCTTATCATATCTGTCATTGAACTGGAGAATGGCACGATGGGATCATCATAGCTTGACGGACTTTGCAGCTCATCTGGAGTAAAATACTGCGCCGGTTCAATTCCTGCATCCCATATAAAATAAAATATGCATGTCAAAAAAGAGATGCAGCAAACTCAGCTCTCATTATGATGAACCAGTGGGCAGATGTGCCCAAATATAAATAAGTAAATAAATAATGTAGCAAGGTCAGTCCAGCTTCATAGCAGAGACACAAATATTAATAATAATAATATCAATATCTAGACCGTTTTGTTTGGTACACACAGAAAAGTCTGACAGAACAGGCATCAGCACCATGAGAATTTATGAAATGTTATCCATACCAGAAAATGATTACTTACCAGTATTTTTCTCATAGAATCGCATGAGAGAATATACATCTTTAGGACCAGAATATCGCACCATTGAAGTCTGGTTCACCAGTAATATTGAAGGGACACTATGTATACCATATCTTGAGAATATGCTGCAGCAACCAACTAGAAATGAGAAGACAGTGGTAGATAATCTGAAAAGGAGCATCTAACACCTCAAGTTATGAAAAAAATAGAAACTCAACTACTCATGACCATGACTTGTGTCAGCGAAGCTGCATGATTAGCAAGGCAATCAATTCAATGAGAGATTTTTCGGTTCACGTATGATCCAATGTCTGAGGCATAACATGACAGAGAAACGAATATGATTTCAGTCTCATGGTATAGAAACAAAGAAAATATATGCTTGAAACGTTGTTGAAGGTGCCTAGCAGACAAGGTCACACAAGTCCCTTTAAGTGCCTCAGTGATGTCAACTTAAAGCTGGTATTTTTCTTGATCTATTCATTTTTAAGCAGCCTTTCAAAACCAATCTCCCTCCTCCTTCCTCCGTCTCTAACCCATTAAAAAGGATTGCAACTTTCTACTTGACAATCTTGTCTCCTGCAATCTCTCTTTGTTACTTTTGTTATTACTAGAATATCCATTGAATATATATTATACATATTTCTATATCATTGTTTTAGTTAAGAAATTTAAATTCCATTTACTACTATTTCATTTGCATGTTGAAAAAGAAGCTAGAGCTTACTGTCTCAAATATCAAGAAGCATTGACATCATAAGGGCATTGGCCATTAATACATCCACAAAGTGGGGACATAAGATGCCGATGGATGAAGAAAGAAGAAAAAAGATGTTTACTCACAAGGAAAACGTGAACAGGACAATTATTCTACCACTGCAAGGATGATATATGATCCTAATCCTGGTCACAATGTGAACGATCCACACATTATGTGCTAACAGCATTTCATTTGTTGATCAGTGGTGTCTGAAGATGTAAAATATAGTTTCGAGTATAAATTTGCAGCACAAATACTATTCTAGTGTTTAAATTAAAAACTCAGTTAGAATCGGAAAACAGACCAATGAAACAAGTTTTTCTTTTCAATTGTGAAGTTGTCAACACTCAACAATTGCCTAAATAAAACTTCTCCACAAGTACAGTACTGCAAGTAAATCTAATCTGCAAAATTCAGCCATCCGCAACTAACATGCCAGTCATGTAAAGATACAACAAAATTGAATTACATATAAAAAGTGGTGGCTCGTATGATGAAATTGCCTTGTAGCAATACCTTGGCATTACTGAAGATTGCTCCACTGCAATATGATTAATTTGAGGGAAGATGGAGCTAAGAGTTTCAAAAAGTGGACGCACAGCAAGAGAGAATGGGCTCCAATCAGCATAAAAAAATATAGAGGTATATCCATTGTTATTTTTAGAATTCAAAAGCCTTTCAAGGAAGTTCTCATCCACCTACAGCAACAAAACAAAGAAGGCATTAATAGGAGCTCACCATGAACTGCATGAGTGCTTACCTGAAGAAGGGGGTGTTAGAAACTGTACGAGCGGATTCAACAAATTCGTAGCCATGATAAAAGGGCAACTCTTGTGTGCATTGTGTATGATATACAATTGCGTATTCATCATAAGGGCACATGATGACTACCAACTGCCCATAGGCTAAATGTAGGTCAATATTAAAAGCAGCACAATAGCTATATTGGTAAGATGAATATATGGACTAAAGTCAGCTACATAACTGAAAAGTTTGAGCTCTCTAAAAGCATTCAACAATCCTTTTCTTTAGTAATAAAGATTCACTAAGTTTTGTTTGATTCATCATTTTCAAGTCATTTTGGCATCTTATTTTTATCATTTTCAAACAGACTATTTGTACAAAATAGATACAAATGAAAAAGAAACATTTTTACTCATAATCAGATTAGATACAAATAAGATACACATACTAATCAGATGCGGATAAAAATTAGACAATCCAAACAAACCCTAAAGAACACCAAGGTTTACCAACTTAAAGCAGTACCAACTCGTAGCGAATTAAAAAGATCAAAACTCACAAGACAGCCACATGAAGCTCTCAATAAAAATAAATAATATATAATAAATAAATAAAACATAAACAAGCGTATATCTATAAAGCTAAAATTGAGTCCTTTTTTAAGCCCCCACCAACCCAAAAAAAAATCTGTCCTTTACGAGAGTTTCTATGGCCTTAGGAACTTAGACATTCCCCTGCACCAGTTGAAGCAATGGAATGATAAAAGGGTCACTTGGATAAGCAAACTCTTTAATGAACTAGTGCAAGGACTTAGCCATGCTTTGATCTCATAATGAACTTATTTTGCCACACAACACATGGACATTGTTATAGAACTTTATACAATGGCAGGATCATAGACAAGTGAGGAGTAGTTGATTTCCCATTTTCCCCAAATCCTTCATGAGGAAAATCACAATTGCATTCCGAGTAGCACTGAGGTTGAAATATCCTAAACTACTAAGCTTAATTAAATTGCATTTGTGTATATATTGATTGATTGATATATAAAATTAGTTGTAAATATTTAATTGATAAAATTGTATATGTATGCATTGATTAATTCATGTATGGATTTGATTGTAAATAACTTAATTAAGTTTTGTGCCAATGTGATTTTTTTCTTCCAATGTAAGAAGGAGCCCAACTATGTGCAAATGAAACCCAAGCCCATACACCAAGATAAGCCTACGAAAACCTTTCTTTACTCTTCTTAACGTGCCTTAAAAGTCAAAGCTTGCTTTACTAAATGGAAAAGAATCATTATCATGTTAAAAAAATTTACAAAATCAACTCCAAAACAGACCACATCCACCGCCTCTTCATAAGCAAGGAAAACACCATCAATTTTGATCAAATTTTCTTTCACAACTCATCAAAATCACCATCAACACTTCATCTATAAATCAAGACCATCTAAAGTAAAGTTTTAACTGCTTTTCTAATCATTTTATCACTTGTTTCATCCATGTAAGACAACTTCCATAAAAATGAGTTTTTGTGAATTGAAGTTAAAATTAGGGTTAAGCTGATCATTAAAATTGGATGGATCATTAGAACTTGTAAGAGTAGAGTAATGAAGTTTATTGCAGTTGCTTTGGTGAATAAATGAATGAGTACATCTTGCACTAGCATTGGAAAAATGAAGTTGATGAAGATGATGAACATGTGAATGATAGGATTGTTGGATTGCTTCTATGTGAATGTGTAGGAGTATATATGGATCCTTTAAGATTTAATAGTAAGTTTATAATCTGAATTTAATGTGTTTTGCTTAAATGAAGTCATGTTATTTAAGTTGTGAGAAGTAAAATTTTGAATTAAAGCAAGGAAGATCATTTCCCTGTGCATCATGGGCGTGATGAAAGTCATTATGCCCACTGATCATGAGATTTTGAATGATCATGGGCGTGATCATGCTCATGGAAAAGTCTAAGCAAGTTTTTAAAAAACAATCGCAGGCTATTTTTTACCAAGATCTCACCACGGCCTAGATCACGGCCATTTTTGAAGACGCGATCGTCTTTGATCATATTATTACCCTCAATTTACAGTGCCCATGAAGGCAGTCATAGCCTCCATAACGGACGTGATGGATGCCTGCTTCTGGAAAAAGAATATATATATATATATATATATATATATATATATATAAGAATAAAGGGATATATATTTATATAGATATTTGTATAAATACTAAATTATGAATGACTTGAATTTTATTTAAATTTGATAAAGATTTTAGGATACACCTACTCAATTGTGTTTGTCTACAGATCCATTATCAGATATATCAATTCCTTCTAATACGCAGTTGCTTGATTGATGGATGATAGGATAGGCATTTTCTAAATCGACTATAAACAAAGATGGCCTAAAATGTTTGAAATGTTTGTGCATGTGCCGCTTAATCTGATCCGAGGAGTGGCAACCCTATTTGGCAAGCGCGTAGGCCATCTTCCTATCATGATGTAATGACAATCTATAAGTGGCTCAGCAGGTCGTCAACAAAGGTAACGATATTGGTATAACATTTACTTATTCTTAAAGGGAAGTAATATGATTTAATTTATGTTTATGAAATCAGTTAAACTAAATGATATTATGGATTAAGTCAAGTAAAGATAAGAAACGGTTGTGAACCCTAGATAACACTATTATCTTTGTAAATGTTCCTATAGGTAATATAAGTATTCAGACTGCTTATATCAACTCCTTGAACAGCTACTGTTATTTTTAACCCTCAGTTTCCTATTGGCTTGTTATTGGATTTTAAATATTTTAATGTCGATAGTTACACCTAATTACTGAAATATAATTTAATGGTTGTTGCATTGCATTAGACTAAAAATGTATGCCACTTTATATTTGTTTGTGTTATTGTATACCGAACCTCCGGCTCACGTTTTCCTCTATAAGTGTTGATGAAGATGAATTCTATTATCATATGTGTTATGGCACAGATTTTGAGGAATTCCTTGACGAGTGGGACAACTAGGGGCCATAGGTCCTTAGGTTAGATGTTTTTGTAATAAATTAGGAAAATGTTTTTCCAAAATGACGTAATTTTTCTTGAGTTGAAGACTTAATCAAGGCTTTTCCAACTTCATGTAATTTTGTTAAAGGCTTACTCATAAGCCTTTAGTTTGTAATATTATGTAATAGGTTTAAATTTATGTTTTAAGGCAACAAAACCTTTACAATCTTTTGAAGTACCTACCTAGATAGCACAAATGATATAATAATATATATATATATATATAATTCTACTCTTAATGAGTAGCTTTTGTAAATGTGTTTAACGTGCATTTAAGCAAACAATTGATTTGAACATTGTCTTTAACGGAAGCCTTCCATGTAATGCCTCAGTATTGCAGGTAACTGGGCTATGCATGCCTGAACTTAGGTTCAGGGCATGACAATTCCTAAATAGTATCAAAGCATATGTTTATGTGACTATTTGTCTAAGTGTGATGAATTAGGAGTTGACCTAACCTTAGATGCAATGAGTTTAGTATGGGAAAAGCTTATGTTTTGTTTGAATGATGTGTTTTACTCGTTTGATTGTTTTTGTCAATGTTGAAACAAAAAATAGCAATAATGTATGATTTGATATATATGTCATGAATATGTTATGTGTTTGTATCAAAGATGGATAGGTCTCGTTAAAAATACCAAACAACAAACTGACAGGGAAAATATGCTACCTCCGCCGCCCCAGTTATCATCAACTCCAACTTCAACCGCTACTCCTCTTCCTCCCTCAGCATCTACTTCTCAGATTCCGCAACCCCAACAAATACCACATTTTCCTCCAATGCCAAAAGTACCTACAAGAGACACAGCTACCATGTGCACTATGTTCAAGGACATGTTTGACATGATGCAATTATACCAACAGATGACGTACCAACGGATGACGTACCAACAACAATAGTTTATGCAACGGTGTGCCCCACAAGCTGTCACACGGGGGGAAAATATGCAAGCGGGTGAGTGTAATGATCAAATAAAATTGCATGATTTTGTCAGATTAGTGCCCAACTTTGATGGAACTGTTTCAGATCTAACTATTGTTGAGAGCTGGATAGAAGAGTTAGAAAAAACCTTTGCTGCATGTGATATAACAGAAGATAGAAAGGTTAATCTAGCAATCTACATGTTGAAACATGAAGCTTACAATTGGTGGAGAATAGTAAGTGAAAATTTGCCAACCGATTGCGTGGGTTAGATTTAAAGATACGTTCTTTGTGCAATATTTCCTTGTTGCAAATAGAGAACAGATGATCTCTAATTGGCTAAGTCTAAGACAAGGCGGTAAGACCATTGACGAGCACCATGCCACGTTTTGTAGGTTATTAAGATTTGCTGGTGAGGGCTATCACGACGAATATATGAAGGTTCAGAAGTTCCAAAATGGTTTGAATATAGAAATCAAGGGTGAAGTAAAGTTATTCCAAGTTCCAACACTAGCCGATCCAATAACTAATGCTAAACTTGCTGAGCAAATCCTAAATGAGAATAGGACACAGAAAGATAGGCAAGTTGCATTCCTAGGAAAAAGATCAGCTTCATCTACATCGTATGAAAGTAATGATAGCACAGGTAAGGGAATAGGGTTTCAAAGAAAAGAGAGAAAGCCGCTTTTAGGCAAAAAGACAGGTCCAGGATTATTGGTTAAGACTCCAACTCCTCTTACTATTTTGAAAGAAAGTGTCCTATTTTTCGGACTCCATGAATTAACACAGTGTAGATGGAATCCGCAGTCCTGTTTTTCTCATGGTCAGGAGGGACAGAGAGCTTCAATGTGTAAGAATCTAGTACTCCAACTGATCTTCTGTGTATACTATAAACAGCAAGGACATCATATAGCGGATTATAAGGAAAAACCCAATAATGGTGGGCCTAGTTCAGAAAAGGAAAGACCGCAGCCAGAGTATTTGCACTACAACAATGAAAAAACTCCTTCAGTGGATACATTAGCAGGTACCTTATTAAATTTCAAAACGACATGCTTATGCTTGATAGATACAGAAGCTATACATAAATGCATATCAAAGAAGTTTATAAATGATTATCATCTTGTTCATGAAATATTGTTAATCACGTAATGTGCGTTAATACTCCTATTGGTGTGGAATCTAAGAAAACTTATGTTTGTAGAAATGTTGATATATTGATTTCTAATATGAATATGCCGATCGATATGCCAGTTTTATCCATATCTAATTTTGATGTGATTTTGGGTATGAATTAGTTAAATTTGTATAAGGTTACTATAGATTATAATAAAGCGGAATTAAGTTTCGATTTAAAAAATGAAAAATTCACTTATGCTATTGAAAGGCAAAGACCAAGAAGAATGTATTCAATGGACTTGTGGGAGAAATCTGTAGTGACTGCTGTTAATATTGAAAAATTAAGTGTCAATATGGTACAGTAGACAGTAGTAAAGGATTTTGCACATGTGCTTTCTAAAGAATTGTCTGGTTTACCTCCTAATCGAGAAATTGAGATTGGAATTAATATGATTCAGAGACAACTCTATATCTAAATCACCATATAAAATGGTTTCAATAAAGTTATGGGAATTGAAACAGCAACAGCAATATTTGCAAAACCTTGGTTTTATACAGCCTAGTATTCCACCGTGGGATGCTCCGTATTATTTGTAAAGAAAAACAATGGAAGTTTAGAATGTGCATTGATTATAAAGAATTAAATCAAGTGACCATAAAGAATAAGTATCCTCTACCAAGAATTGACAACTTGTTTGATCAATTGAAAGGTGCAACGGTATTTTCTAATATTGATTTGCGGTATGGATATTATCAATTGAAAATTGAATCTTAAGACGTGTCGAAAACTGCAATGCGTGAGGTATGAGCATTTTGAGTTTTTAGTTATACTTTTGGGCTGACAAACGCTCCAGCAACGTTCATGGACCTCATGAACTGGGTATTTAAGGATTATTTTGATTCATTTATTAACAATATCCTAGTGTATTCTCAAGATATTAAGGAACATAAAGAATACTTGAAACTAGTATAACAAAGATTACAGGAAAAGAAATCGTATGCAAAATTCAACAAGTGTAAGTTCTGGTTTGAGGAAATAGCTTTCTTAAGACGTGATTTCTAAAGGTGTGTCAATGAATCTAAAGAAAGTCAAAGTTGTAATGGATTAGTAGAGACCAACAAATATTATTGAAGTGCGAAGTTTTATTGGATTGGCTAGATACTAAGGATTTTCAAAGATTACGTCTCCAATGACAAGATTAACTCAAAAGCATATGAAATTTGTGTGGGATGACAAATGTAAATGGAGTTTACAAGAATTAAGGAAAAGATTGTTATCATCCCTGTGTTAACCTTACCAGTTAGTGGAAAGGAATTTGTAATTTATAGTGATACCTCAATTCAAGGACTTTGATGTGTTCTAATGCAAAATGGTAAAGTAATTGCTTATGCATCAAGACAACTAAAATCACATGAAAAGAAGTATCCAGTCCACAATTTAGAGCCAACATGATGTGCCTAGATTTAAAAGTGTGTTCCGCTCAACTCACTCGCATAATTGATCAATCGCTCAAATTTCAATTAAAAACAAATAACAATAAAAAAAATAGATAAATCTAATTCTCACTAGATATGACGCACTAGCAAGGAATTAGTCTTAGCGTTGAATTTGCTGATATGACTCACAACAAATCCAAAGCCGTCACTCGCCACAATCTAAGATTGATAAGAGTAGGGTTTGGAGAGAAATAACTTCTCAAATTCAATATTCAACCAAAAGTGATTAGGGTTTCGTCAAATGGACTACTTATAGTCTTCATTATAAAAGTGAAAATACAAATTAAAAGCAAAATAAAAACACCGGAACTGTCTTTCTACGCATTAAAACAACGTGACGGTCATTCAACGCATTAAAACAATGTAACTGCCATTTAATGCCGCCGGCCTTCAAGCTTTCAACAATGTAACATCATTCAACGCATTAAAACAATGTAACTGCCATTTAATGCTGCCGGCCTTCGCTTTCCAAGCCATTTTCCTTTGAATTGCTCCATTTAACTCGATTCCATCCTCTTCAATGATTTCAGGGTCCTCCTGAAGTATGCTTACACTCATTTCATTGAAATCATAATATCCAAACATCGAAAGATCAACGAAATGAACCTCATTCGGTTCCATGCTGTCATGTAGGACTCTTAGTGCAAGATTCTGTAGTCCTTTAGCTCTGGCTCTAGTGATTAGTCCTATGACTTGAGCATTTTGATTCCCATCACTGCAGCAATAATTTAGCTTTAAAGCTATTGAGGCATTATCTGTTCGGCAGAAATGTAAGATATATATGTATCATAAGAGTTTGAAGTATATCTCCATTCAAAATGAATTAAATATGAAACAGAGACGATGGTTAAGAGTTGATTAAAGATTATGATGTTGAGATCTTGCATAACCCAAGAAAAGCAAATGTGGTTGCAAATGCGTTGAGTAGAAAGAAACAAATGAATATAGTAACCATGATTACAGATCAAAATGAGATATTAGAAGATTTCCAAAGAATGGATATTGAAGTGACTTTGAATAGAATTGATGTTATACTTGCAATCTTAATTTACAGCCTATAATAATAGATCAAATCAAGCGAAGTCAGAAGGAAGACCTACAAAGCGAATAATTGATCATTGCCATAAAGAATGGGAAAAGAAAAGAGTTAAGACTAGATGATGAGAATATCATTAGATTTGGGAATTGGATATATGTGCCAAATTGCCAATGATTAATGATTTGAGGAAAGGAAGTCATGAAAGAGGCTCATACATCAACTTATTCAATGCACCTGGGAAGCATCGAAATGTATAAAGACTTGAAGAAAATCTACTGGTGGGATAACATGAAGCATGATGTAGCTGATTATATACCAAAGTGTTTGACATGTCAGCAAATAAGGATCGAGCATCAAAGACCTAGTGGTGAGCCATAAACTTTACACATTCCAGAGTGGAAGTGGGAAAACCAACTATGGATTTTATAACCGCTTTACCAAGAACAGCATATCCCTCTTTGCATCACATATGAATGTAAGGGCGTGTACTTTAATTTCTCTTAACTGATAGGTTAGAATAACACCTTCTTCACAGCCAAAGCTAACTGGAAGACTTTGACCACTGGACAACCAGTCAATTGCATCCATCATTACAACATCTGCATCTACAACTTTTTTTCTCAAGGCAAAATTTGCTAAGCCTACACCCCACAACTTATGTATGCAAGGGCTTCTCACATTCTTCACAAGAGCTCTTTTTTATGGGGGATGGGAGGAGATTCAACCAAGGAATTTTAATCACTCTTCTCCACCTCATCCGTCCTTGCAAAAACTTCCAGCATAACTACCTCATCAGGTTAGGTGCTTTATCTTCAACTCCTTTATAACTGTTCGCTTCATGTAACAAGGATTTGAGTGCAAAATTCCAGACCTGTGTTGTTGCGTTATTCATATTAGTGTTTTCACTATAGACATCTTTGAGACCAAAAATAAAAGGGAGTATAGGCATTTCCCTCATCATCCAAAGCTGCTACCAGGCATATGCAGCATAGCTTCAAGAAACCTCTCTCCAACCATACAGCATTCAAATACACCATGACCACATATGTGTGAGCTAAAACATAATTCCTCCAGGGTTGGCAAATGGTTAAGGCATGAAAAACCCTTAAACAGCATCAATTTTTAGATTTCAAATCATACTGTCCACTCATATTTTTAGATTTCAAATCATACTGTCCACTCTTCTCCTCTTGTCAATTCCTTCTCAAGCAGAATTAACTCATTTTTTAGGTGATTGCTCATATTAACAATCTCAGCAGATATAACATAATTTTTTCTTAATGTGTGAGGCACGCATATCCTCTATGACCTCTACTAGATAGTGTGGACATGATCGTATTGCCTGAGAGTTCTTAAGTTTGATATGCCAATCATTCCCATATTATGGATTAAGCTAAAAAAGATTCTACGAGTTCAGTAGTATTTCCAGGACAAAAAAGGATTCTATGAATTCAAGTAGTGTTTCCAACTGACCCCAAAAGAAAGGAAAAAAAAAAAAAAGGGAGAGAGAGAGAAGCAGTTTTCTATGATGATCTCCAGTATAGACTAAAGAATATAGCTAGCAGATTTGCAACCCACTTTCAGACCCATTTTCTATTTCATACATCATGAGTGCAACAGAATTGCATCAAAATCACTTTTATCCAAATTCCAGATTGCTGCACATAGCTGATTTGAGAAAAAATGGACACGAGAAGGATAAAGCTTTCTTTCAAATATTGTCAAAATCAACAACCATTCAATTACATTTTAAAGCTAGAGCCCACAACCCACTGCATAAAGAAACAGATACCAAACAGGGTTGCAAGACAAGCACCAAATCTGATGAAGTTGCTAGAAAGGTCGATAATAAATATACTTGCAAGCATATGTCACCAAGGGAACATTTAGCAATTAAGTGAAAAAGTATAGGTTGAATTGCACAAGAATCAATAGACTAGCATTCATTCAGTTAACTGCTCAAATTCAGCTGCATTTTTTGGATCAAGAAGGTGCATCTTCCAGTGATCGACTGCAAGAGTAGAGTGGTTGACATATAAGATGAGTTCATTGGGATTTCAGATATGTTGCTGTCATGAGAATGGATAAGCCTGCTTAACTTATAAAGCTATAGTTGTTCTTCCAATTGAATCACCTTTTTTAGTTATGTTTTTATGCGATTCCATTATGAATCTTTCTTTGTTTCCTCACGAATGTGCACCTCATTGCAATTTTTTCCAAATGACTGCCACTGTATCTCTATTTTTCCTCCAACTTAGTGTACTCATCTTCGATTCATTTCGTTATATTGTCAATATATACTTTTCAAGCTAGTAGATACCCATTGTTCCACAATAATGCAGTTGAAATAAAGCAACTGAATAAGAAAACCATGAGAGCCTACCTTGCCCATTACCCACACTTTGTACTAGACTGCACCCTGTCTAGGTCACTATGCCATAGATCCAAAAAGTCAGACCAATCTACACCTGATTCCATTTTGTACGGTATCTTTTTTCTATTATCTATTGCTCATTACTTGAATAATTTCTTTCTGAAAACGTCACAGTACTTTACAAAAAGGGGTTTCATGTGCATGTATCATTAGGACAGGAAAAATAAGGAAAGAGAACTCTAGCCAATTTACCCACAGGTTTGCTGTGCATCACCAAAAATCTTCTTGCATTTCCAAGACAAGCAAGAGAAAATTTGTACTTACCAAAAGGTGTGGTTGCTAGTCTAGAAGTAAAATGCCTAGGTTGGAGTTGTTTACTATAATCATGCAACAGAATATGCTGATAGAAAAGGACATATGTCCATCTTTTTACACAATTACCTGAATCTACTTCTTCCATATTCAAATAAAAAATATGCTATCACAAAAGTCTCCATTCTTAAATGCCAGACCATTTATTCCCTAAACAATGACCCAAAATCCATCTTTTAAGCAAGATTTTATATTAATTTTTTACATGTTCAAATTATCGAAAACATATACCTCAAATATATCTTGTCAAACAAAAAACCAACTTCTCTGGTAGATGCCTGTTTCTTAGTCTCTTATTTGTAAGAGGATATAAAATCTCTCCACTCCTATTATAACAACATAAATCCTTGCTACAAAACCAAACCATTGTACTACATCCTAAAGTATCTATATTATCCATAATTAGACACTGGGCAAACCTCGCTAATTGCAAGAGAGTAAGCATCATGTATCCATTTAGGATAACCACCATTCATATCAAATCAAACAATTAAGTCCACCTCACCAGAATATTGAATTATTATACATCCAATAAATATTTTATTCAGCAACCAACCTATCTAAAAGACAACATTACCCAAAAAATAAAAATAAATTTGTCTAAAAGACAAGAGCATCTTCCCCTAAAAAGATAGTTCTTTCTAGATAAGCAAGAAAGTTTACCAATCAGAAGCAAAAGTTTTCAACTATAATCCCTTTAAAATGCATTCATTGAAGGGGGACAATGGGAACATTTCAACTGACTGACGATGGAAGCAAGTGAAATAACCAAAAGAATTCAAATATCTTCAATATTATATCGATCCATCCCATTAAGAAAACTTCTGACAGTCTACACCTACAACTGGTAATTTTTTTGCTTTTAGATTATGGATTACAGTTCTAAGTCTAATTATCTTGCTAGGTTTTCTTACAAAAAAAACCATCTTAGTGGAATCACATTCCCCTGCTTTCCTAGGTCTATGTAAACAAGCATGTGTTGGAGTAAGTTTGATTGAAGGTTGTCTGCTTGTTGATTTCTTGCTATGTAAGAGACTATTTGTTGAAGTAAGATTAATTATGTTGGTTATTATTCTGAAGCAGCATTGCGTGCTTCTATCATTGGACCTGTTTCTTGAGTTGCGGTTATAATAGCCAGAAGATGAGATGATAACTGTGATGCTTTTAACAAAGTTTGCTTGATGAAGCCTTCTTTTTACAGAGGGATAAAGATTGCATTGATGTGAATAAGATGAAGTGCAGAGCATTGCCCAACTAGGCTTGAAACAGAGCTGCATTAAAGTACTATTCAGAATCACATTAAGGATCATGGTAGCTGATTATATTTGAAAAACTATATCAACCTAGCACTTGGTGAGACATTCTAATACACAAAAGCACTCTTTAACAAAAAGTCATAGGAAGGCTTGTAGATGCCAAGTTGACAGAAGTTGCACTCTGGTAAAGTAGGTAAACCATCAAAGCCACCTGCCATGAATAGATAATGGGTAACTTGATATTGCCACTGCTGCTAATTCCCAAGAAGCAGAAGATCACTCCTTCCACCGAGTGAGACATCCAAGCTGCTGGATCACTTCTATTAAAAACTGAGCAGAAGATTAGCAGGTGGCTGTGACTCTAGTCCATTGCACTGCATAGAAACCATCTGGAATTTTCCACAATACCATATCCTACCAGCTTATCTAATGTCAGTTTTTTTTGCCAAGCTAAGTGGCCACCCAAAGAAGAAAGGAGTACCTAAGGATGATATTGGCGCTCCAACCCAAACCACAGTAGGATGGACACTTTGAATAAAAACACCCAGGTGGAGATCCATCAGTGTTTCATTCCAGGAGCAGCATAGGATATACAAGCTTGTTAAGGAACTCATTAACGATTATAATCTTTATGCTTTTTAATAAAAGTTCGATCCTTCATAAACTCATGCAATGCATCTTAGATAATTCGACCATGTAAGACAGTGTAAGAATTATCCTCCACAATAAGGCCATACAATTTATTTTGCAGAAAATTCACATTTTAGCTATTGATTTGAAAACTATTTGGATTTTACCATCGCTGTATGCAATTTTCCGCTGCAATGGTTAGGATGGCAAAAGCTTCTATGACACAAAATAAACAATCTAACATTCACAAGAAAAACCAGCAAACTGTGGCATAAGATGGAAGGGATAGGGTGATGGGATTAAAAATGACAAAAAATTTCAAAGCAAATAAAAGTAAAAATATAAGTGAATCGAACAACAAACGATGGTCTTGATTTTGTTGCAACTTACAAAAGAAAAGCTGAACAATTAATAAGTATCAGATATCTAGGCAAAGACAACAGTACCAGCGAGCAAATAAAAGTTAAAGCAGTCCACATGTCCCCACAATGAGAAATGTTAAGGCCAATATTTTTGGATCACAAACAACTAAAAAGAAGCTCCCATAAGTGAAACAAGATTTGTTTTGCCACATAGAGAACAAAGCAAAGAAAACAGGACACAAAAGCAGAGTTGTTATATAGATTACACAATGGGTACCAGGTTTTGGCCAATTATCCAAGCAAAAGATTAGAATGCTCAATGAATTAGTCAACACATACTTTCCATGAAAATTGCTAGCCTAAAAGTTTCTGCATGTTTCCCAACCTTATGGACTTAATTCTAATCACGGAGACATGAAGCTCCAGCTTGTGGTTGTATGTTTCATATTTCCTTAGTTTCTAGTGATTCAAGATACCAAACTGATTGACAAACAATCCTGGACACTGGATTTTAAGTCAGATGTCCTAAGAAATATAAACCTCTCCCTTCTTGGCCAAGACCCCACCTTCATATCCTTGCATATGAGCTCAACATGTCAAAAAGAATTAAAAGTTGCCATACATAGCTAGCCAGTCAGAATGGTCCAAATTTCAAGAAAAGGTGTTGCTCAACTATTCTGTAACTGCAAGAAAGAAAGTAAATTTCAACTTCACCCAAGAAAATGGTACCCATCATATAACATCATGCCTTCTTGCAACGATAAAAGCTTGGTCCAATCTGCATAAAAGATGCCGCCAACTGCATTTCTAACCAAAACGTCCCTTGGTATCACCAACGGCATAATTTACAACCCATACATCTTCAATCCCAACATTTGATTCCTCAGAGCCCATCCACACAATGATGAACCGAAAAGTCAACCTACATATAATTCTAATTTCCAAATATAACTCAGCAAACACAATAATACAGTCAGCCACTACTTTTTTGCACAAGTTAAAATCCTACAACAGTAAAACCAAACATCAAGAGTCACAACTAACCGATCCATAATCCACATACTCAGACAAATCAACCACATAACACACATCATGAGATCAAAATCAAGAAAGAAGTAATTGAATAAACTATCTAAAAATAAATCAATATTGATAAAATATTATCTATTATCACAGATTCGTATAAAAGAAAAGTACCTGGAGAGGAAGGTTAGGTGAGATCGAGTTAGGGCACTGAAACTGCAGCCTATTCAAGAACGGTGCCACGGATTCACGAGAGCACGAAGATTCAGATGAAATCGCCGAAGATGCTCCGACACAGAGCAACAAAACCAACAGACCTCCGAACTCACCAGCCATCCGATAACCTTATTTCGATCGAAATCCCACACACACCACTACGATGATAATGAAACCTGAGAAGGCAAAGTAAAAACTACCAAATTATGCTTCTATGGAAATTTCTCTCTTTCTTCTTGCGGTTTCTTAGCTTTCTTTCTCTCTCTTCTTTTACCTAGAAATGGAGGAGGTGGAGGTTGTGTTCAGTCAGTTGAATTGAATGTAATTTCGAATTGATGTGCTAGGAAAAGTAGTTTCTTTTTATTTTTCCAAAATCACTTTTGTTTATTCCATTGATTGCTATGCTAATTGCTAGGTGAGGAGGCCGTATATGCATGTACAAAGCAGCCACATTTCACTTTTACCACAAGTTTTTTATCTTTAATTGATTTTTAGTAAGATTAATTAATTTTTTTATGATAGGAAAAAGAGACTAATCACTAAAAACCACTCAATTCGCTGTAATAGCAAGATTTTATTATGATTTTATTTTTCCTTACAACAATTTTACGTAGAATTCTTATTAAAAAAATATTTAATAGTTATTTATTACTCAAAATTATGAAAATTTAATATTGAAATAATTTTTTCAAAATATCTCAATTAAATGAAAAATAAAAAATTAGCAAATAAAAATCATATAATAGTTCTATTTTATTTTTAAAATAAATTTCATGTCAACCTTATTCATTTATATTACATTTGATACGCATGAATGATATGGATTTGATCAGAATGAAATGTAATAGATTGGAATGAAATGAAATGAGTTTGACTCAAAATCAACTGCCTAAGGTGGTACAAATCATTCATAATAAACATATCAGAAATAACTAGTTTAGTTAACCAGTTCATAGCAACCCAGCAATTAGTTTCAGTAACAAGTTTTAAAATGTTTCGATTATGGGCAAGTTATGGTCTTGTAGAGATGCTTTAATCTCTGCCTTCAGCATTAATACAGCATTGATTCTTCTAATTGTACCCACAATGCATCTTCTATGTTGTCACGAATGCATGTAGCAACATCAATAATAAATTATTAATATCTTATTTAACTCAAATTTTTAATCACTTAAAATTTTGATACCTTAAATAAACCTATCACTGTATCACTTTTTAGCCACTCAAAATATTAATATATCTTACCCTCAAACATTTAATAATTTTACCTAATTATTAATCATAAATGTCTTAACAATTAAATATTTATATTATTAAATGTACAACAGTAACACCCTAAATTGAAGGCATTATCAGCCAGCCACATGTCCTCACTAAATGAAGACACACTAAGACTATTATTTCACTAATTTGCAAAGATAAATTATATAACTTCAATTACTTACATATAAGGATACCTCTTTAGAAACAATTCATAATCATCAAAACTTCTAGATAACTTAGTTGGCATAAACTAAAGCCAACTTAATATAATCTTAAATGGAGAGGGCTAATTTGATTATATTAAAATATTTGGACTGACCTCTTAAGCAAAGTGACAAGGCTTAAAGAGTCAAGTCTATATTTTGGAATGACTTATTGGAGATTTGGCATGGTGGGCTTGGAGTAATGATTATTAGAATAGCTTGTCCGCTTTCAACCTTTCTTAGAGAAGCTCATGCACTTAAAAGAGGCTCTTGTGGGCTTAAACCCAAAATGAGCCCATAGAAGGATCCATTAGAAGAAGGACTCATCTGAGCCACTAATACACCTTGCGATCTAACGGATGCTATCAACAACCAAACTCTATAAATACCTCAGGAGTTCTCCTCATTTGATAAGATTTTCAGATATTCAGAGAAACGCTATTGTGCTGGATTGTGATCACAGAGATCAAACAAGAATCAGAACAAATAACACATCGCCTCTCTCTAAGAACTGTGGGGTTGAAGCTCTATAGCTCCTCCACCTGTCACGCGTACGTTCGAGTTATCTGAGATTGCTTACTCTTCCTCCGTATCATCTTTCCATAAGTCATCATTACATATCATTATGTGTTATTGTCAAGTCACTCTTCTGAAGCCACATATAGCACAAGCCAGACGCTACATACATGTGATTACTACAACCAGATCCAATCACCTACAAACATCTTAAGAAAAGGTCTTATAAAACATTTTTAGAATCATAAAAACATATAAAACTTAATAGGATCTTCAACTTTGTCTATCACTAGTCTAATATGTCTAATAATCAACAGAAAAGTCGGCTCCAATATCATCCTCCCAATAATCCACATATTCATCATATCCAAATAAATCGAATATTATAGGATCCTCACCTATTCCTGGAAAATAAAAGAGTGGGCACAAAGACCCAATACGCTATATTACAATCGCATGCATATGAGCATACAACATACAAACCCACATGCAACCTGGTACTTAATGCAGTAACCACAAGTTATTATCTTTGATTAGCCGGCATACAACATAGTTTAGAATTATTTGCAAATTGTCTTAAACCTAGAGTAACTCACGACTCTGTAAAAACAACTAATACGAAAAAATAATAATATATACATATATTAGTATTGGGAACTCTTACATACTCGAATATTGTTTTCTCTCTACTCCTAGACTACCAGAATCATCTATGTGCATAGCTTCACCTGAGACAACAACACGCACATCTTCAAGGCGTCATCCTAGTAGCATCAATCATCCCGATCTACTAGACCTAGCCATAGACAAGTAACGAATCAAATTTAAAAGTCGGATAGCAATTAATCATTTTACAAATACTAATCCTGCAATCACAAGCAACAAATAAGATAAGATCACACCTGAAACTAGGGCTGGGCAAAAAAACCGACCGAACCGTGAACCGAACCGGACCGGACCAAACCAAACCAAACCGAAATTTTGGTTCTTTTTTTAAACGGTTCGATTCGCGGTTCGGTTCATTGAAGAGCAAACGGTTCGCGGTTCGGTTCGGGACCATGAACCGAACCGTATGGTTCGAACCAAACCGAACCGTTTTATATATTAAAAATTAAACATATTATTCTTACTCTTAATTGTTTTATTAATGGTACATATCTATATCACAAATTTTAAAATAATTAATTTTTTTAAATAAATTAATTGTTTTTTAAATTTTTTACTTAGATATGTGTCAGTCATTAGAATAAAATTAGATTTTTCATAATTATGTTTCAATTGTTATGTTATTTATAAGTAAGATAGATTTTAGAATTAAAGTCTAGTATTCTAACTTAAAAAAATTAATTGTTGTGAAATTTTTTTACTTGATATGTGTTATTCATTAGAATAAAATTAGATTTGTATAATATGTTTTAATTGTTATGTTATCTATAAGTAAGGTAGATTTTAGAATTTAACCTCTAGTATTCTAATCTCTGCATATTTCTTTTCCATTTGTTTTACTAATTAATCTAGTTCTATTATTTAGTTACTTATTGATTTATATAATTGGTAATATGTTAGTTAGAAGCATACAACGAATTACATTTTATGTCTTATATTGAGATAAGTCTAGTATATCATTATGGTTCAAGATAATTCAAAAAAATGAGACTAGTTATAGTTATAATTTTATAATGGATGAAATCTTTTTTCCTATAAGTTTTACATGTTATTTGATAAATGATTAATTTTAAATATTATTGTTTATATTTGCATTAGTGATAAAAAATATGTATTGAACTTTTCGATAGAAATATTTTTTATTTTTTTGAAAAAACGGTTCGAACCGCAAACAGAACCGTACCGGACCGTTTTTTTTCGATTCGAAAAAATTACGAACGGAACCGTATAGTTAGGTTCGAATTTAAAAAAAAAACCGAACCGTAAATTATGGTGCGGTTCGGTTCGAGATGAAAACCGAACTGTGCACACCCCTACCTGAAACAGCTTTAGGAATAGGAACCCTAATTTCACCCAAACACCTGATCATATAAGCAAAACTATATCAAAACATATTTTCATAAAATAAACCTAATCACATCATCATCTAAAACCCTAAACCAAGAGGAATAATAAACTCTAGATTTATACACCTTTTCTTCTTTGATTGTAAAACCACAAAATCACCAATCTTAGGGTTTTCTCTAAAATTTGTCCAAAACTTGACTCCATTCAATATAATTAAAAAAAAATTAAGAAGGTTTCACTTTTAAATCACCAAAGGATTGAAAAGGATCAATCTTACATGTTTTCCTAATTTTTTTTCTTCTCTCATTGCAGCACGTTGAATCTCCAACAACGATTTAGGATTATCTTCAAAACCCCTTTAAGATTAGTTCCTTAGATCTTAAATCGTGGTCCTCCTTGAAGCAAGATCACTATTGATGGGCTTCTTAAGATCTCTAAAGGTTCGACAGAGATTTTCATAATTTTTTAGGTTGAGAAAATGATTTTGGAGAAATAAGAATAGGCTAGGCATATAAAGACAACATGGAAACCTTTCAACTTCCGTGTCTATACGCTAGCATAAAGACCGGGGACATGAACACATGAGCTAGTGACCTAAACACTAAAAGACGAATTCGTGACCAAGGTGGCCGACCCAATGTCCGCAACGTATAAGACAAAAGCCATGACGTAAAGAGAGAAGCTGGTGGCCTTCAAGCGGCATCCAGCTGCTTCTCTTCATCTTCAATCACGTATCTATCATTTAACAAAACATATAATTATATATTATGGTAAACCATAAATCCTCTTATTTTTCAACAAATGACACTTTTACCCTTTATTATAATTTATTTATCTTTATATTACAACAACTCTATCCTCTTAAAATATATGATGTGACATGTTATATCGATCACAAAATATAAATACAAATAAGATATTATATGAACAAATAAAAATATGATCAAACGTGATACTTAACAATTTTAAATATCAAATAGGCACTTCAAAAGACACTTTAAAAACACACTAAAAGTTTCAAATTAGTTTAACAATCCTTTTTTTTTTTTTTTATACCTCCTTTCCTTTCGGAATCTATCAATGAAGTTCGATAGATTTGTTTCCATAACTGGATAAACTCGTGGATTGTTATCAGGTTTTGCAGATAATAAACCTGGGCAATGAAGCTCTAGTCTGCTTAAAATGACTGAAATAGGAGTTCTCAATTCCCCCGGAAGCTGCTCCTCCGATTTTATTTTCACTCTATGTTTTCTTTTCTTTCCTTTTTCTTTCCTTTTTCTTTCCTTTTTAAATATGTTTCCCTTTCCCCTGTACCAGCATCCTGGTTGTGATTTTATTTTGCTAGTTGTTATATAAATTAAATTTTCACTTCTTTCTTTTGGTGTTCGGTCATAAGAGAACACAAAATTTATTCATTTATTTGGCGAAATGTGTATACATAGGAAAAATATTAAGATATTACAATAGAGGAAGCAATACCATAGAAGATGCCATTCAAATTATAGGCTTTAAGTTTAATAAAGATTAGTGGACAGCTAAGAGTCTCTTTATTTCATTCTTTGTTTTTATAGTTTTGTTGTTTTTAATTAGATATTTATTAAAGAATAGATACAAATAAAAAATAAATATTTTTAATCATAAACAAATCAAATAGATATCACGCATAGATAAAATACGAATAAGATACAGTTAAGATACAAATACAAATTAGATACACATAACGATCCAAACAGACCTATCTCTTCCTCTCACTTAAATAATATAGAATACATATATATATATGTATATTGTCATCTGTTAATCATGTTTAGAATAAGTAAATGTTCAGTATATTGTTTTACCTATACATATGCTGCAAACGTACTTATTCTCACTTGTATCAAAGTCAAGCTATTTGGGAAAAAAAAGGTCTCTATTACCTATTGTTCATAATTTTGCTAACTTTGGTTCTTCTAAACATTTAGTAAATATAAGTAATAAAAACATTTTTGTAAAATAAAGTCTATACATTAATTAGTATCTTAAAAAATAACTTAATTTACCACTAAATAATGAAGAACATATTAGTATTACGTATTAGGCATCTTCTACACCAAAAATATAGATATACCCAAATAACATAGAATTTTGCTTATACAGAAATTAGAAAATAAGGTATATTTACATTAAAAACCACTTAATTTACCACTAAAGTGATACGAAACATATTAATATTATGCATCTTCTTCTCTTAAGATATAGATATGTCCAAATGACATAGAATGCTACACATGCAAAAATAAAAAATTTATATAAAAAAAAAAAGATGAGGTAAATTTACCTTCAACCCTCCATCTTCAATTCAAACTCAATATCCATTAGAAAAAGTGAGAAATTGTCTTGAAAAAGAAAAATAATAATAATGCATCAAGATTGGCACAAATGCATTATCTACCTTACACAGATAATATATATATCAAACCCAAAAACTTCCTGAAAAAAATGGTTGACCTAGAATTCAACCACCACCTACACTTTCTATTCTCTATTTCAAAAAAAAAAAAAAAATCCACATAAAAGACTAATTAAACTTGCCTTTTTTTTAACTCCTTTTTGTATAATGTTATCTATTCTTCTAATTTTCCCAAGTAAATAGAATTTTAAGCACCTCAAAGAGTAGGAGCAAGAAAAAAGAAGCAACTATAAAAAAAAAAATGCACTAATTTAAATAACTGATAAATATAGTAAGGTGGGTAATTAAGTAAAAATGCAGATTTATAAGATACCAAGCAAACATCGATATGATAATGATCATATATGTTCGATTTTGAGTTTACAAAAACAGACTTTGTTAACATGAGAGAAAAGGTTACTTTGTGGTGACCACCCACACTTTTATATATTATTTAATAATATATGTATTATAGGAATGCCCCTATACTATTTATGTTTACATTTATATCCTTAACACTCCTCCTCAAGCTAGTGCATAAATATCACAAAGCCTCGGCTTATTACAAATACATCTAACTCTAAAACCTCTTAAAGACTTACCAAAGAAGTTGGCTAGCTAATCATTTGAGCTAACAAAGGATGTTGTAATATCTTCGGATTGTACTTTATTTCTAATAAAATGACAATCAATCTCTATATGCTTCATTCTCTCATGAAAAATAGAACTATATGCAATGTGTATGGCAGCTTGATTATCATAATACAGTCCAGTGGGCTCAATTTGGTTTAATCTTAATTCAACCAGCAGTTGCTTAAGCCAGACAAGCTCACAAGTTCCAAGTGTCATAGCTCTATATTCCGTTTCTACACTAGATCTAACAACTACATTTTGTTTGTTACTCTTCTAAGTGTCAAGTTTCCCCTAATACAACACAATAACCTGATGTGGATATTCTACACCATGGTTGTCAAAACCGGCCCAGACCGGCCGGTTCGACCGGGTTCAACCGGAACCGGTACAAATGCAGGGCCGGGTCTCGCCTAAAACTTTTTTTTAAAAGAACCGGCGAGACCCGGGTTGAACCGGTCAACCGGGGCAGTCGAACCGGGTTGAACCGGTCGACCCGTACCGGTTGACCCGGATTAAAAAAATAAAAATAAAAAAATAAAATAAAAAATTAGAAATTTAAATATTTATTCATACTTTATTATAAATTTATAAAATATAATCATTAAATCATATTTATTTAATAATTAATTGATGAATTTGATCCAAATATAGATTTAATTGAGTGATTACACATATATTGGTCTTTTATAATTAAATTATTCCTTATGTTTTTATTTTTTCGTGACCCCGGTTCAACCCGCGGTTGAACCTGGTCCGACTCCTCGACCCCTGACCCCCTAGATTGTCCGGGCCAAACCCCAGTCCGGTTCTGACAACATTGTTCTACACGAGAGAGATTCAACCCAATCAGCATCAATATAACCTATCACCTGAAGATGTCCTCAATTATGATACATCAATCCCTTACCTGAGGTAGCCTTGATATAATGCAATACCCTCATAGTAGCCTCTCGATGAGCTTCACATGGAGATTTAAGAAACCGATGAACCACACTTACAGTATTTGAAATATCAACTCTAGTTATTGTAAGATAATTCAATTTACTAATAAGTTTATAATACCTTTCTGGATCAAATAATGGCTTTCCAAATCCTGACATTAGCTTCATGTTACAAACCATAGGAGCATCCACTAGTTTGGCACCTAACATGCAAGTTTCCTTAAGCAACTCTATTGCATATTTCCTTCAAGAAATATAAATGTTTCCCCGAGTGAGTAATCTTAGCACCTAAAAAGTATTTTAACTCTCCAAGATCTTTATATTAATTTTTTCATGCAAAATTTAGTAATCCCATTATCATCATCTCTTGTAATAATAATATCACCAATATAAATAATTAAGAAAATCCGCTTCCTCGAATTTGACAGCATATGGAAAATTGAATGATATGACATACTTTAAACTGTGCCACATTCAAGAAGAGTTGAACTAAATTTATCAAACCAAGCTCAAGGAGATTATTTCAACCTATATAATGACTTCTTCAATTTACAAACCAAATTTGGCTCTCTCTGAGCAATGAGCTCGCATCTTCATTTAGATCTCCATGAAGAAAAACATTCTTAATATCTAGTTGATGTAAAGGCCAGTTAAATATGGCTACTAGAGAGAGGAACAATTGAACTGAAACCATCTTAGCTACTAGAGAGAAAGTGTCTATATAGTCATTACCATACACCTAGGTATACCCTTTAGTTACTAATCTTGCAGTAAGGCAATCCACTAAACCATCTGGCCAAGTTTTCATGGCATAAACCATTTACAACCTACTATGGTCTTCCCCGGAAGCAGAGGGACTAGATCCCATGTTTCATTGGAGTATAAGATAGACATCTCCTCTTTCATAGCTTGCATCCATCCTGCCATCCTGGATTAGAAAGTGCCTCTAAGAGATTCAGAGGAACGTAAAATTGTGGATAGAGAGGACACAAAAACAAAGTAATTAGGTGACAAAGAGGCATATGAGATGTAATCAGAGATGGGATAAGGTATATTTCGTTTTCTAGTACCTTTTTCAAAGCAATAGGAAGATATAGATTTGAAAGTGGATTTAAGATTCGATTGGTGTTTAGTAAGGCATCAGAATCTTGAGTAGTAGCTATAATTGATTTTAAACAAGGTCAGTACTTGTAAACTTGCAATGGCATAGCCATAAGCTTACCAATTCTGAAGAGGATGATGGTGATTGTTGAGTTTATGAAGATGGTGGAGACATGGAAAGAGGTATAGGAAGTGGAAGAATCTTTGTAGTTGACTTAAAAGTTGTAGATGAACTAGTGACGAATAGAATGGACTAAAAAAATGTTACATCATGTGACATAAAGGCACGTTGCAACTCTGGAGAATAACAACAATAAAACTTTTAAAGACGCGAGTACCTTAAAAACAAGCACTTAGTGGACCGGGATAACAATTTATCTCTACCGGGGGATGGAATGTGAACAAAGCAAGTACACTCAAATATATGTAGAGGAATGCCATGCAAAGCATCATAATGAAAAAGAATTGAGAATGGGATTTGATCATGAAGTACAGAAGATAGCATACAATTGATGAGATAACAAGAGGTAAGAACGGCATCATCCCAAAATTGTAGAGGAATACTCATATGAAGTAACATAGTATGCACTATTTTAACTAAGTGTTTGTTTTTTTGTTCAGCAACACCATTTTGTTGAGGTATGTATGGATAATAAGTTTGATGGAGTATACCATGACTAATCATAAAAGACTTAAATGCAAAAGAAAGATAACCTCTAGCATCGTCACCTCTCAATACTTGAACATGCATACCAAATTGTGTTCTGATTTCAGAACAAAGGGAAGTAAATATAGAAAAAAATTTAGAACAATTATTTATTAAGAAACATCATGTCATTTTTGAATAATTATCAATAAAGGTTACAAAGTATTTGAACCCCATCTTAGAGGTTATACGACCAGGACCTCAAACATCATAATGAACTAAAGCAAAATGTGCAAAAGCATGTTTATTGACTCGACTTGGGAAAGAGGACCCGTTATGCTTTCCTAGTTGATAAGATTGGCATTTGAAACTGTAGATGTATGAATTCGATTGTGAAAGCTTTAAGCCTGATTTATTATTTAGATTTAACTCTCCGGGTTAAAGTAATAGGGCTTAGAGAGTTAGGCCTAATTACATTGGGATGATCATGGGAGTTTTGGCATGGTAAACTTGGAGTAGGGCCCGTTGGAATTGGCCTGCCCAATTCCAACATTTCTCAAATTGGCTCACACACATTGCAAATGAAAAGCCTTATTGGGCCTGGGTCTAGAAAGGAGCCCATATCCATATTCACTTTGAGAAGGACTCATCTTAGCCGTTCGTCGTCCGTCACATCTGACGGACGACATCGATAGTCAGATTCTCTATAAATACCCTTAGTCCTTACCTCGTTTGGACAAAGAGTGAAATCTTAGACAAGCACCATCGTGCTGTCGGATTTCCATTTTTGTGAATCGATTACTTGACTCACTCAAGAACGCACACGATATTCGTGGTACTTAGTGAGGTTGATGCTTTTTAGCTCCCTCACTTGTCACACGTGTGTTAGAGCCTATTGAGACTGCCTACTCCTCCTCCTCCTCCCTACACGATTCTTTCTTGATCACCCTTACACGTATTGTTTCCCTAGGTCACATGTAACGCAATAGTCATGCAGCACGCACGTGATTGTTGCATCCAGAATCATACCCACACATTTTTATCGATTACTTGACTCACTTAAGAACACACACGATATTCGTTGTATTTAGTGAGGTTAATGCTTTTTAGCTCCCTCACTTGTCACACGTGTGTTAGAGCCTATTGAAACTGCCTACTTCTCCTCCCTACACGATTCTCTCTTGATCACCCTTGCACGTGTTGTTTCCCTAAGTCATGTGTAGCGTGATAGTCACATGGCACGCACGTGATCGTTACATCCGGAATCATACCCACACAGAAAATATTAAGACTAAAAAGACTAAGGACCATTTTCTAAAGACTCTATAATCTCGTAGGTTCCAGACGACTATGAATTTGTAAAGCAGAATATTTTGCCAAAATAGCCATTCTTGATGGAGGCACAACCAGCTAGTATAATCCTCCATACTCTTGCGATATGCCAATCACCTTTCTAGTCTACATATCTTGGATAGAAACAGAATAAGAGGTAAAGGTTACGGAGTATTTCAAATCTTGGGTAAGCTTGTTAATGAGTCCTAAACTTAATGGAAACTTGGGCACATAGAAAACATTATATAAGGGCAGCGAAGTAGTAAGAACAACATTACCAATGCTTTTGTACTGATGATAGTAATCCATTGACAAGTGTGACATTGGTTGGAAAGGAAGGTTCAGTAAGGTTATAGAAATAGGAATTGTTACTAGACATATGTTTAGATGCACTAGAGTGCGAGATTTGGGGGTGGATATAGATGCATGTGCCAAATAAACTAAGATATTCCTATATCACTTTCTGAAGTCACAGAGGGAGTCCCTATGCTATAATAGACATCATCATAGGTCAATTCCGGATTAGAAATCGACCCTACCCATCACTGATGGTTCCTTAACTGGGAACCGACTCGGAGATGATGGGTCCGAACCGGCAAAGGACCTACCAATTCTGGTGGGTCCTTACGATTCTACCCTCCACAATCACCTGATTCAGCAGTTTTAGAACTACCAGTTCAAGAACCAGCTAAAGAACAAGTAGAACTGGCAATTCCCTTGGTTGCATGTCATAAAAAAAAATTTAAAAAAAGGAAGGAAAGGAAAGAAGAGAGAAAATTATTAAATATTATAATTAAAAACAAATATTTAAAACTATTTTCACATGAATAGTAAAAAATTATTCCTATTCACGACATTTGATGTGTTGTTATTAGCTACACAAATAATAAATATATTTGAAATCATGTGTTGTTGAGTTTATGTAGACTTCTAATCAAAGTGGATTTTTTTTCCTTAATGACGTGTGACTTGTTTTTATATTATAGAGACTTATTTGTATATCGAATATTTTATAGTGATAACTTACTAGCATGACAAATAAAAACGTGCAAGTGATTATCTATATCTATATTATTAAAGTAAAAAGGAGGGGTTTGGTGTTTTTAGTATCTTAAATTCCCATTATATGTATTATTTGATTAAAAGGAAAATGGTAACCTTTTTTTTAATTAGTAATCTCATTCTATGACTACTTTTTCAAAATAATAACCACTCCCTTCATAAATGAAAAGTAGAAAAAATAAATATATAATTTTCTTAAATTGTATATAATTTTAATATGATAGTAGATATCATTTGTTAATTTAGAACTTTTTTTTCAGTAAATTTCTATATGTTTTCTTTCTTACTTCTCTTTATAGTTGTAAAAAATGAATTAATCATATATTTAAATATGAATATTTTTTCCTAGCACACACATCGGGGTGCATCGACCTCTAATATATAAATAAATGCAGAACTGTGAATTTTTTTTTAACTAATGGATTATAAACAATTATTGTTATGCTCAAAGTTATTTCAAGTTAAAAGTTTATTTTGCAAACTCATGTATGCA
Organism: Combretum micranthum; assembly: GCA_024138025.1. NCBI lineage: Eukaryota > Viridiplantae > Streptophyta > Magnoliopsida > Myrtales > Combretaceae > Combretum > Combretum micranthum. The sequence goes on along the minus strand of JAMXBD010000015.1, from coordinate 62,595 downwards.
TATATTTATGTGTGGATGAGAACATGGTAATAATCACAACAATGTGTTTCACTCATAAAAAAGAGAACATACATAATTAAATAGAAAATATTATTAAAGTTACATTTCACCATCAATGATCATTTTAAAGTTAACACATTAAATTGAATTTTCATGTAATGTTTGGGTAACAAATACGACATTCAACTTTTATTGCAAGTGTTAATTCGCTAATAGAGTAAGGTGCGAGAGATGTGGGTCAAACCTATCTTATCACTACTTTGAGTTTATAGCTTCGGTTATCAGCCTCTCCAGTCAAAGGATAGGCCATTGTAGACCTATTGGTTGAAAGGGTAATCCCTATTACCGGCCCTTTTGACGTGACACTAACATGTTTAGTCATGCACTGACAGGTGGTCCTGCATGATCATGACAATACTCAAGTTAATTGTGCGTTTTAAGAGGAAAAACATCAAGATAGAGCTAATTGATATTGGATAATACTTATTGTCATACTTTGGTGCATGGGTCTATTATAGAGGATTGCCATAACAGAATGGGGTGACCACAGAATATTTACATCCTACGTGGTGTATCTTTCAGTCTACTAGTTAGCATAAACCAAAAGTAGAGAATAAAGTCGAGAGTAGGGGGTGGTCAGATCAATACCCATTCCTCCGAGGGGATAAAGGCATCGAACAGGTTGTCGTGGTTCTCTAAGTGGAAAGTTGCAACCATTAGGAACATGTCTCTAGGGGCCTCTTTACGAGGTGTTACGCGATGGCCTTGGTCCTTAAGGGGACCAAGGTTCTTATGGAGGTCGAGGATTAGATCGAGGTCTTCGTATGGGTAAGGATCATGTGAGGGCAGCCTAAAGTCGAGATCGGGGTTAAGGTCCTTCATGAGTTTAAGGCTTGCTATGGACCCTAAGCCGGAGTAGTTGGGGGGACTTCTAATAGACTCGAGCAATGGGTTGGTGCTAAGACCATTAAGGCCAAATATTTCCTATTAACGACCCTTAATAAAACAAAAAATTAAATAAATATCTCTTGTTCTTTAATGATGTCTTCTCCACCGTCTCTTCAACAAATATGGTACAATCAATATTACATCTTAAATATGAGAGTTTCCATTGGATTTGGAGGATGATGTGGATGTGAAGATGTCACGACCCTAAATGAGAGTCTAATAAGATGACCCTAAAGTTTATATATCACGTGCGTACCTACAATATAAGGACTGCTTTATAAGATAGAGTTTGCAAGACTTTAATTAATTATACTCTCATTATATTATACATATTATGAAAGTCATTGGAGAGACCAATATTCCACATTCCATTAGGACAATAAAAAATTGGATACGCTTCTAAAAGAAAGTAAAAGGTAAACCTAGGTATAAGAATTATCTAGGTTGAATAAAGAAAGAAAATTCCAATATTAAGTGTCATCTCTCAATGTAGGTTTAGCCTATCAAATTCCCAATCATCTACCTATCTTGCAGGAGTTGATCATTGATGCGCTATGCACTTAAATCTTATCTCATTCAGCATCCCTATTTTCAATTTTCCCACAAAAATTAACTATTAGAGTGTCAGCTACATCTAGTTTGAGTCAAATTTATCCTTCAATTTGCACTTTTAAGCACGATTATCAAATAAAGCAAATCAAACATGTGTAATGTAACAATGGCATAAAGGAAACATATTCGATCATTTAGGTATAACATATATGGTACAGATTTACTCCCTTCATGAATCAAGTTAGAGACTATATTGCGAGGGCCTTCACAACTAAGCGAACCCACCATCTTTGGGTGCTTGCACTCCCAAAGTTAGGTTTAAAACTTTTAAAAAGAAGTTTTATAATATATATAAAACTATTTTCTTTGAAAATCATGTATATGAGCCTAAGATGCTAAATAGATAGAACAGCCACGGTAAGGTACTCAATGCAAATTTGTGGACGAAGTCGTTTTCCTTAAACGATTTGGTTCTGCCTTTATAAAGCAGAGCCTATAAACTATGTCATACTCGCAACTCACCCAAGTTCACTCCCCCACTCTAAATATCCATAAATGCAATGAATCACATGCATATTAGGTTTATTAATTAAGCCTAATAATCCTTAGATCATGTCAAGTGGTCAACCAAATTCACCAAAATTCTTGGCAAATACATCCTTCTCCCCTTAATAAAAGTTTTGTCCTCAAAATTTGTTTGGGTTCATCCAAATTCTAGGGCATTACAAAAGAGACTTAGATTGAGCAAAAAGTAGACAATAGTGGCAATGAAGGTTTGTAAGAAGATATTAGGTTTTTTATTGAGAGAGAATATAATTTAACTAAGGAAGAAGAAGGAGAGGAAAAAAATCTATTTATAAGACATCTAAGAAAGAAACACTAGGAAACAAAAAAGATAATAATAACTAGCAAACAACATACAAGCTATCCATGTACAAAAATTAATTAATGATAATAATATACTACTCAAATTTGTTCTTATTTTTGGATTATACCATCCTATATATACTCTTATTCATCCGTGTTTACTCTACACTAGATTTAGAAAGAGGAAATGATTAGGTAGTAGTAGTACTACTAATTTATTTATTACAAAAATATGATTTTCAATTTCATGCAAATTATATATTTTTAATAATTTCTTTTTATCCATTAATTAAATCTGAATATTCTATAACTATAATATTTAATAATTCATATCCATTTATATTATATTTTCCTCATAATATCCATTTAGAAATTGAAAAAGTATAAAAAAGAACTTTTGACATACTTATAAGGACCTTTTATGGTCCTGTTGACGAGACCATTAATAATATAACAATTGGAATATTAACTATTCTAATAGTGTGATGGTATGAATCTGAGTTATTAAATAGTAGATGTGACCGATCATGTCAAAATAAATAATAGAACCATAGAATTTTCTCATAGTTATATTAGGTTTGGTACATGAGAATAGACTTGTTTGCAATCCCTTCTACCTTTTAAACTTAGGAAAATTCCGTAGTCCTGTTAATTATGGTCCCGTCCTATTTTTTAACGGGATCAATCCTAGTTATTCAATATATCAAATTCATTACTAATCGTGATCACACCATCACATGTTATTATCTGTGTTTATTACCAAGGCCATTTTATATAAGTATTATACTATAGACATTCCATTCCACTTTGTTGGATGCATGTATCCAAATAAATGAATAAATTCGTCATCCATCACTCATTGTAGTGCATTCTAATCCATTTGATTGTAGTCATTTCTTATGTACCAAACATGTTAGACAATTAAAAGTTGAAATAAATAATAAGACTTTAAAATAAAATACACACACACATATATTATGAATGCATAAAATGAGAACATAAAACATGAACAATGGTATCATGTTCCATCTAAATTCATCATAAAGAGGATTAGTAGTAGAAAAATTTCATATAAACATGGATAGTGAAATTTTTTTATACATTTAGATTACCACTTTGAATTTAAATACACATACCATTTATAAGATGATTCAATTTCCACCAATAATTCAGTTCAAAGTGATTTATTCAAACTATTATAATAGTTAGTATATGAATTACTATATTTAATTTAATAATCATATTATCAACTGAACTGAACTATCCCTTTGAAAGGAGTAAAAGTTCACATTTGTTTTAATTCTCATTAATACGTTGGTTAAAAAATCTCATTAATATTTTTTTTTTCATATTTTCCATTATTTTCATTGCATTTATAAAATAAAGCATTTAATATTTGGAATACTAACTAATAAATTATAAAGTGTGATTGCATAAAATATAAGAATTAGAAGCATAGAGAAAATTATTGATAGAGAATACTTGGTGATAATCTAGTAAACATTCTCTTTATTGATTAGTAGACTTGTAAAGGGCCTCACAAGTGCTTGGGTTAATAAACTCCCCAATGGACCTAACCTAAAAGACCTCAATTGCACAGAGACTTCAGTTTCGTGCTAAGGCTCCAAGAGGACCTCATCTCCTTGTTCACCATCACTTTCGCTCTCCATAGCAAGGATCATGCCTCCACGTCACCCTTTAACCTCTATTAGGGGAACAACTCAATGCACGACTACCTCCATTCTATATGAGACCAGATTGGGTCCAATTTCATCTACCTCCATATCGGCGCTAGCCCACGTGGAATAAGATCATGTGGACCTCCCAAATGAGGTATGATTGAGGCCTATAAATAGAACCTCATCCCCAAATGTAGGAGCATTTGATCTTATGCTATCTTAGCGAGTGTCTAATAATGTATTACTCTCTTAAGCCCATCAACTGACTTAAGTATTATAGTGGCTCTATCAAACAACCCTCAGCACTCCACTTACCCGTTTTGTGTATGTATGCAAGTCTATCGTGCTCTCACTCTCCCTTTACTAGTAAATCACCGCCTACAAAAAAAAAAAGGTTATAGTTCAAAAACCCAAAAAGAGAGAAATAGTAAAAGTCTTATCATTCATGAAATTTATAGACATGATACTGTAATTTTAACTTATCTTGTTTACAATAGATCTCACCATAATCTAGGAAAATAATAAAAACCAGGAATATATATAAGAAAAATCAAACATCTTCTAGTAACTGATATATATTTATGGGAAGTTTGAAAAGATTACCATTTCTTATCATTGCATGAGAAAAATTGTGTTGTCTATTTTAATGTTACTTAATGTCACGGTTGGTAATCGGTACACAAGAATTATCTAGAATTGAATGGATTTGAATCGAATAAATGAAATGAAATGAGAGATGAGTAAGGTCTCATTTCCCATGTTTAGATATATGATAGAATTAGAATGAAATAAGATGTTTTTTTATAGGAAAAAAAATCATAATAATAATTATAAATGATAAGTTTGGTTGAACAAAAAAAGTAATTAAAATAGTTAACATTAATGAGAGTAAAAGAAAATTACGATTCTGGCCATTATAGCAAGCTTCTAAACATAGGAATCAAAATGTCACCTTGAATCATGGTTCTATTCCACTTCATTTTCTTGCATACCAAATATAACGTAGTGTATTTAAAAATAAAAAGAAAAACAAATTTATTGATTTAATAAAATGTCCATAAACTTGTTGAGGATATTTTTAAGTTATTCATTACATCAAATCATTTTTGTTACAAAAATACATTCAAAATGTTATTATAATTTCAAGTTATCCTAAAGAAGATTAAAAATAACAAAATACAATATGCTAAGGTTTAACACCATTTTCTTGAATGAATTCATGATTCTTCCATCTCATTCTTGTTTATAAATCAAATAAATTATAAATGAAATTAATTACTCTGATTTTCCACACCACTGGAGTTTGACATTTCTCAAATTCTTTTAGTCTTCAATTTTTCATGTCATGCTTGGTAAGTGGGAATGAACGCGAAGTAGAACCGCAATTCCGAGTTATATTCCCAATCCTATGTTTGGTTGCACTTTTAAAAGCAAAAAATTGCAATTCCCTAAAATTGAGAATCCTTTACATTTTTATTCTTTTACTTATTTATTATTCACATTAATTGCTTAGGATATTTTTGTTAAACAACATATCACTTTCATTCCATTCCATCATATATCCAAATAAAAGAATTGATTCATCATTCTACCTCCTATTCCATTCCATTCCTCTCATTACAAACGATTTCCGTGTACCAAAAGTAATATTACAAAAGTTTTGCATCTCCAAAATTATCCTATAACAATGGTACCATTAATTTAATTGTAAGAGAAAGAGGAATTTTTATTTTTTTCTAATCGAAGTTTAAGGAATTCATTGTGCTATTGACATTCTCTTATTCTCTCAAGAAGTTTAAGGATTTCACTAAGCTAGTCTTTGGGGCACATTGATCATACAAAAAATTATCACCCTAACTCCAGCTAAAGAAAATGTGAAGTTTAGCTAAATTATGTGTTATAAAATGTTTTTTCTATAAAAGAGATAAATTATGAGAAGCCTAGATCTTAACAAGATGTTTACTCTTTAGGTATTTGATTTACATGTATCTAGAGAAGAATTTTTTTTTTTTTTAATTTTAAATTTCTATGAAAGTTTGATTTTGAGTGATTTAGCATTTGAAAAGATGGGTACTTTTTTGTTGTTAATACCAGTCAAGGATTTTAGTGGATGCTTTATAAAAGATTTGGAATTTCTTCGAAAGACTCTAGAACTTCTTCCTTTATTATTATGAATGCAAGGATAGAACTAATTCAAAGATTTGATTAATGGATAGAATACAATCATTAGCAATATATTGTTGGGATGTCTAAGAAGGTGCTCTAGCCCAATGCTTAAGAGAAAGAGTACTTAGAATACAAATTACTAAGAGCAAAGATAAATATTTTGATGCTAGAATGAAGGAGGGTAGAGATGATGGATCCCTATAGTAGAGTTCTCAAGATGAAGAAAATAAATTGAATTTTTTATCATTAGCAAGGACAATGAACCAACCATTACAGATTATTTGTTTAATCTTGTAAGTAAATTTCTAATGGAATCCTAAATAATAAATCTTTTATACGTTGTTTTCATGTTATGTTTTATGGTTAGGTTTCCACTTCTTCATTTATGATCTAGATCATGCATTAGCTCTTAAGCTAGCAAAATATTGTCAATTATAGGGTTAAATGTAAAAAAACTCCCTAAGCTTTAGGGTGGCGCAGATCAATCCCTTGCACTTTGAAAGCGTGGTTTTTAACCTTCTGAACTACAAATAATTTGCAAGTTAAGATATTTTGTACTTTTCCATCAAAATAGTACAAATTTTGCACTGTTTTAGGTGTACTTTTTTGTACAACATTTATACGAATTTGTACAAAAGGATCGGATGTCCTTAACTTGCAATTTGTTTATAGTTTAAGGGGTTAAAAACCATGCTTTCAAAGTTCAGAGAGTCAATCCGCACCACTCTTAAAGCTTATGGGGTATTTTTGCATTTTCTCCTTAACTCTTACCATTTAAAAAAAACGTTTGATTTAAACTCATAATCTTTTTAAAAATTTTGTTGAGCTTATTAGTTAGCGTTTTCGAAAACAAAATTAAATTTGTATTACATGAACTAAAAAGCTAGAAATCCCTTCAAGTTTTTGTGGTATTGTTTTTCAGAATCAAAGTAATAGTTGCAGTTGTATAGACATAAGATACAAGTAAGCCATCAAAGAATTCCATAATTGCCCAATGAAACAGTCACTACATTAGATACCTCTTCGAAAGAGAGACATAACATTTTTTTTTTTTTTTGTGGGTAAAAAAAGTTTATTAAAGACAAGCAAAGATAAATAGAGTCCATATACAAGTACAATCAGGCTTAGCCCAGATCTTCAACAGGATCACTGGGGCTATTCATAGTGTTTGATAACTTAAAAACATAGGAAAACAAGGGAAAGTCAAAATAGACAATGGTCGGGAATTGCTCCGGGTCCTTTCCAGGCTAATCCTTGTTATGAGTGTACATCACTTTGGCGTCTTCTAATATAGCTAATTTATCCCTACAAACATTCACCAGGTTAAGAAAATGAATTGAGGGGAGGGGGTTGTCACAAGTTAAAAATTTAATAACAGATAGAGAATCAGTCTCAGAGATAACATATGTAAGGTGTTCTTCAAAGCTTCTGTTAATCGCCTCTAAAATGAAAAGGATTTCCGCTTCCAGAATAGATGACCAGGCAATTTTCTTACAAAAGCCTATAATAATATTCGCTTGTGATTCCTTGCAGACTCCTCTAATGGATGTTCATTTAAGCCTTCTAGAGCAACCTGCATCACAATTGAATTTTAACCATCTCGCTAGAGGTTTCCGCTATTTATGGTATGGTAGATCAAAACTAGGGGAGGGTTTTCATCCCTTATATAGAGCCTACCATTCGAAAGCCTTGGTTTTGGCTAAGCTTTGCTAGTCTTGATATAGCACTGTGTGGATTCTTCTATTCCTCTCCAGCTAGAAAAGTATTTGCTGTCCTAGAAATATTGTCTTCATCTTGTTCCAGCCAATAGGCAATTTACACATGTTAAACAAACTTTAAAAATAAAAAATAGCCCTAAAATAAAGTAAACAGTACATGTGTCGCATTATTATTTTTTAGGACAAGATTTAGACACAATTTCCAGGACAGTAAAACTTTTTCCCTTTCTAGCCATATCCCTCAAAGGAAGAACGCAAACTCGCAAGGCCATGGGGTTAGCAATTTATTATTAGAGATGGGGTTGCAAGAAGTTGGATCCTTATAAGACACCTACTCCTCCAACTTGATAATTATCTTGGTATAGGATAAGTTTTGAATTTATTATTATTTTTTTATCAAAACCCTAATGTTATGTTTGGTACGCATGAATCATTTGCAATGGAATGAATTGGAATAGAATGAGTTCTGGAATGACAAATTTATTCCTATGTTTGGATGGTTGCATGGAATGAAATGAAATAGAATGTCTATAAAGTGAATTTATCAAAATTGTCCTTAATAATAAATGCAATACAAATATCCTAGTAAATACAAATGTGTGATAGGATAAAAGGGTAATTACATTTTGCACAATTAATGAATCATGGCGGAATCAACTTCTAAAAGTGCATCTAAAAGTAAGGAATGGAATGGAACCTGAAACTGTGATTCCATTCCGGGTCCATTATGGCATACCAGATATAACATAAGTGGAAACAGATGGAAAATGGTATGTAATTGCACAATTACCTTTTATAATAATATTCATATTTTTCCTTAATACAAACTTCATGTCTTTATGGAGTAAACTACATGAAAAGGTATGTGTTTATTTAAGTTATAAATATTCAAAATTAAATAGAGATATCAACATTTTGTAAAGTGAATAAAATAAGACAACATGTTTTACAAAGTTTATTTACAATATAACATTTAAATTAGTTCTCAAGTAATTTTCTTCAACAGTCAATTCTTGACACCTTATTTGACTCATTTTTCAAAACATTGATATCTCATTCTAACTATTTAAAATGTTCATATCTTAAATAAATTTGTCTAAAATATTAATTTTTCTTTTTAACTATTCAAAACATCAATATCATAATATCTTTTATGGTAATTCTTTCTTTTTGTTTCCTTTTTCACAGAACCAACTACAAAAATTATCCTTCCCATTTCATTATATTGCTTCCTATGCTTCAAAATACAAACTAACAACACAATTTCATCTTTCTCCACTCTATTCCTTCACTTTTACTTAGTTTCCATTGATTTCCCTAATATAAAGAAGTTATCAAATGCAAAATTAATGCTAAAGAACTAAGATCAAAATAGCTAAAAGAAGATGAAAAATACATAATTTCAAATTAAAAAAATAACTTCTTTCCGAGGTATCTATCCATTAAAAACACAGACTAGCTTTTCCCTGATAGACCTCTTAATTACAAGTTTATGCACAGATAATAAAGAAAAAAAAGGTACAACAAATAAGATTGTGACTTAAGAAAAAGATAAAATGACCATATGACACTTATAGTCATCAGCATCCATGTCATCATCTATCTCCATCTCAAAATCAGTGTCATCGTAAGCATTCATGTCCTCATCGACATCCATGTTATTGCTTATCTCTATCTCAAAATCAATATCATCGTCAATATCAATGTCCTCGTTTGACCATAAATCTACACTATCTCACTTCACAAAGTCCATGTCCTCATTGACATTCATGGCATCATCCATCTCCATCTCTAAATCTATATCATCGTTAATATCCATGTCCTCATTTGACCATAAATATCCACTATCATGCATCGCAAGGTCCATAGTTTGAAACAACTTGTTACTAAGACAATTGTGTTGTATAAAAGAAAAGGAGAAGTGAAGAGAAGGGAAATGGGTTTTTTTATTTAAATGATTTTGGTTTTGTATTTTTGGTAACACAATTGAATAAATTAATTTCTTTTATATACCTTTTTTTTTTTCCTTCTTTAGGGTAATATAGAGTTGTGATTAAATTAGGAAAGTTTATTTATATTATATACATATATATGGTATATGATAGGTGAGATTAATGGAAAATTCTATGGTCTCATTGCCATCTAACGGTTGCACCATACCAAACCGTGATCGAATCACTAAAATAGTTAATATTCTGTTTACTATACTTATTTGAACGATTATATTAACTGCAGGACGATCCCGTTGATGGGAACATGGAAGCATCGGAGATTAATGGGTATGTGTGTTTTTTATATGTTAAATTTGTGTTTTTTTAGGTAGATGCTTGTTATCATGGGAAAAAAAGGTGGCCTGTTGAAATACAATGTTATTTTATTAGTAACTTGTTTGATTTTATTGTTATTAAAATTTAATTGATATTTATTTAAGATAGTGGAAATTGAGATATAAATACTTTTAGGATTTTCAATTGAACAACAAAAATACATAACTCAAAGATGGAGTAAGCAAAGGAAACTATCTTGGTTAATGATTTTTTATGTAACTCTTTTGTATATAAACTTGGTCATGGATTGGAAAAAAGTTCATATTCTTTTTGCAAATATCTCCCTGCTGCTCACAAACTATATTAATATATATATATATATATATTTCCTTTATGTATATATCATATACTAGTGTATGACGCATTGTGCTGCGTATGCGAAAATAAAAAAGAACGATTTTTGTTATAGAGAATAAAGAGGGAGAAGATATATATAGAGAGAGAGAGGAGCTTAGGATATATGGGAGAAGGGAGATTAGTAATTGTTCGATAAGATAAATAAAAAAAAATAACTATCATAATTTGGTTTTTATTATTTGACACGAATGAAGGGGATTAATTTACTAGTAATCATATATTATAATATATAAATTTGAAATTTTTTTACAAAAGAATTATCATTTTTACTAAAATTGTAGGAAAGCTATGGAGTCGTAATTATTTTAAGTTACATATATTCTATTATAATTATATAACATATACCCATTAATCTCGGCTGCTTCCACAGTCCCGTCCCGCAATTAATATAATCGGTAAATGGAATATTAACTATTTAGTTATTCGATCACAGTTTGGTATGGTGTAAGCCGTTAGACGGTAATGAGACCGGTCCAGTCAAAATTAATGGTAGGACCATTAAATTTTGCATTAATCCCACCTATCATATACCATATATATATATATAATATAAATAAACTTTCCTAATTTAACCACAACTCTAGATTACTCTAAAGAAGGAAAAAACACGTATATAAAAGAAGAATTTCCTAATTTATTCAATCGTGTTACCAAAAATACAAAACCAAAATCATTTAAATAAGAAACCCGCTTCCCTTCTCTTCAATTCTCTTTTCTTTTAGACAACACAATTGTCCTAATAAAAAGTTGTTTTAAACTATGGACTATGTAATGTAGGATAGTGCCCATTTATGGTCAAATGAGGACATGGATGTTGATAATAATATAGACTTAGAGATGGAGATAGACGATGCCATGAATGTTGATGAGGACATGGGCTTTGTGATGCGAGATAGTGTAGATTTATGATTAAATGAGGACATGGATATCGATGATAATATTGATTTTGAGATGGAGATAGACAATAACATGGATGTCGACGAGGACATGAATGCTTACGATGACATAGGTTTTGAGATGGAGATAGATGATAACATGGATGTCAATAACTATGAGTATCATTTGGTCATTTTATCTTTTTCTTAAGGAAAGTTTAGTCTCACAATCTTATTCATTGTATTTCTTTTTATTATGTTCTATTTTTTTTCTACTGTGCATAAGCTTATAATTAAAGGTCTATCAATAGTAACTTTGAGAAACACAGGGAAAAGCTAATTTGTGTTTTTTATGGATAAATACCTTCGAAAGAAGTTATTTTTAATTTGAAAGTATGTATATTTCATCTTCTTTTAGTTGTTTTGGTCTCATTTCTTTATCATTAATTTTGTATTTGACAACTTCTTTATATCAAGGAAATAAATGGAAAACTGAGTAAACGGAAGGAATAGAGCGGAAAAACATGAAATAGTGTTGTTAGTTTGTATTTTGAAGCTTACGGAGAAATAGAATGAAATAGAAAGGATAATATTTATGGTTGGTTTTGTGAAAAAGGAAAAAAAAAAAGAATTATCATAAAAGGTATTGAGGTATTAATATTTTGAATAGTTAAAAAGAAAAATTAATATTTGAGACAAATTTATTTAAGATATGAACATTTTAAATAGTTAGAACGAGAAATCAATGTTTTGAAAAATGAGTCAAATAAGGTGTCGAGAATTGACTGTTGAAGAAAATTAAGAAAATTAATTGAAAATTGATTTAAACGTTATATTTTAAATACTTTATAAAACGTTGATATTTTTATTTAATTTTGAATATTGAAACCTTAAATAAACTGATACACAAGAATTGGCACAAATATCAATACCTTTTTATGTAATTTACCCCATAAAGAGATGAAGTTGGCGTTGAGAAAAAAAACTTCTCACTTTAATGAATATTATTATAAAAGGTAATTGTGCAATTACATACCATTTCCACTTATGTTATGTTTGGTGCACCGGAATAGACCCGAAATGGAATCACGATTCCAGGTTCCATTCCATTCCTTACTTTGGGATGCACTTTTAAAAGCTAGAATCGTGATTCCTGAAATAGGAATTCAATTCCGCCTTCTCAAATGCGGAATCACGATTCGATTCCAATTTCATTAATTGTGCAAAGTGTAATTACCCTTTTATCCTATCACATATTTGTATTTGCATTTGCATTTGCATTTATTACTAAGAACAATTTTGACAAATATACTTTATAGCTATTCCATTTCATTCCATTCTATGTAACTATCCAAATATATGAATGGATTTTTCATTATGGAACTCGTTTCATTTCAATCTAATCCATTCCTTTGCAAACAAGTCTTGCATACCAAACGTGATATAAAAGGATTTCCTATTGGGTGGTGGGACTGGACTAGGAACTGATGAGAAACTAAAACCTGGTACATAATGTGTGTACTATGTGTATCTCAAAATTATGCTAATAGTTACTTTGTGCAATACAACACTTTTGTAAACTCTCTCTCTCTCTCTCCTTTTCTTTTTGCTAAAACATATCATAAATTTAAAATTTAGAACGTCTAGAATCTAAAAAAAAAAACCTAAAAGACCTTCTTTATTGCTCATAACTTCTCACTCATCTCACTTTCCCAAGAATACCTTACAAACTCTGAATTGCATCTTCCATACTCGTCTTTTCCATCCTTTTTGAAAATCGTTGGTTGCCAAAATGGTTTTGTGTTTGTCTCTTACTAAAGTTAGAGAGGCTAAAAAGTCAAAGCTTAAGTTCGCTGAAAGTTCGTCTCTTGCTAGGTTCCTTATCTCCTTTTAGTCCCTTTTTAAAGTTGTCTTTGCAGTTGTAATGTACTTTCTCCATTCTAAGCAAACCTGCTTGTTGTATATTTTTAAAGTTAAATTTCTTTTACTTGTTTTATTAATAATTCCAATAAGATTTTAAGGTTTGCTTAGTGTGATGTTAAAAATTGTTCAGCTTTTGAATTTTATATTAAATGATTAGTTTATAAAGTTGTAGTGTTTTCTCTTTATAATTATTTAGAAGATATTAACGTTTCGTGCTAAATTCATTTAATGTATCAATGTTTAAGTTAGTTTTCAATTAAGTTTCTTTAATTTTCACCATTGCTCAATTATTAATAACTTATTTGACTCACTTTACGAATCATTTATTCATTTTTTAACTATTTAAAATGTTGATACCTTAAATAAACATACTCTAAAACATTGATATCTTTAGACCAAAAACCAATGATAATGCAAATAAATTTGTTAACTTCAATTTCCTATGAATGAATTGCCAATCTTCGTTTCTTTTCATTGTCTTTTTTCCTAGGTTTTATGAGTTATATTACAAAATTATGAATTTGAACAATGAGTTTTTATTTTTGAAATGTAAAGCAGGATTAGTGGTTGATGCTCAAATTTTTTTTAAGGTTTTAGTTAAAGTTTATTTGGTCGATATTTAATCTTAGGTGGTTTAATTGAATGCAATTCTTACTACAATCAATCTTAAAGAATTTATTCTAAAAGTTTGAATTTAATATGATAAATCAATAATGGAGTTGAATTCAAGGTTCTCATTAATTTTGTGGGCGGGTTTCAAGTATCCAATAAAAAATACCATACCATTTGGGATGGGCTTTGCAATGTCCTTTAAAGCATTTAGATGGGTTCAGGTTTTAGTGAATCTATTCTAAACTCATGTGGTTGCAAATCTAATATTTAAGACAAGATTACTTAATATAACCAATTAGGGCATTAAAAAAGTGAGATTTTATAATTCCTTGAAAGCATGACCTGAAAAACAAAATTTACATGATGAAACATGTATGAAAGAGTCCCTATCTAATTTCCAAAGTACTCCTTAATCTTAGCTTTGGCATGATTGGATTTCCTCTCTTTTACAAATGCATAGAAATAATTTCAGTTCTCGATGCTGTCTTTCAGCTGCCTAATTTTTTATCTATATTTTCAAAATGTATCTTCTCATTCAACTAGCTATAATAAATCCTTTTTAACTTTTTGTGATTTTGAAAAACAATCTTTGTTATTATTAGATTCAAACAAGGTTTCAAACCCATTAACTTTTCCTTTCACTTCTTTTACCTTTTCATGAATATTTCCATAAATATTTATATTCCATGCTTTTAAAGGGTTCTTTCAATCTTATAAGTTTTAATTGAAATTTAATAATACCAATAGCATTACAATCCTAATTCCAAGAATTTATAATAAAAGGTAAAAAAGAATGATACTTAATCTACATATTTCAAAACCTAGAATGATAAATTGATAAACATCATCTTTCTGGCCATCTCATCTAGTAAAGGGTAACGTTAGTATAAGTCTTATTGAGAAAAGATACCTTTAGCGGACCAAGTTGGTAAGTCCAATTATTACTAATTAGAGCTCCTTTCAATATAACATGAACTTTTTTATTCACCATGTATAATAATTGTCTATTGGTATTAAGTACAACTCTCTTTAGTACAATATGAACTATTTATTCAACCATGTATAAGAGTTGTAGGAGAAACTAGCATTCGATAGATTACAATTAGACAACATTATTTGGAAATCTATCATTAAGCTAAATTGTGTAGATTTACTATTTTTACTTTCATGGGATGACATTTTGATTACTGTATGTTTCAAGATAAATATTTTCTAGAAAACAATTTTTTTCTTTGTTTGTTATGCAGAAATGACATTTTAAGTATAAAACATTTTCATTGTAAGAGAAAATAACTTCCACTAAAATATTCATTTTAAAAAAAATGACTTGCTTTTTTAAAAATGGAAAGTCATTTTCTAAATTAACCTTTGCTAGTATTCTAACTCTAGGAATGCAATATTTATTTGATTTTTATCGTTATTAACCAATAAATTATAATTTAAACATGGAAATAATTTACTGGAAAAAAAGAAAAAGAAAAATCATTAATGAATTATAAATATCAAATAGTAGTTTGTAAATAAATGTTGTAAAATAATATATATTTTATACTTTTACTTTAAATAAAAGTTTTTAGCATAATGTACTTATATATTAACTTGCTAATAATAAATCATTCACATACAACAACGTGATACATAGTATTAGTAGGTTAAATACCGAAAATTTTTTTTAACATATTTCTATAAATACAACCAAACACATGAAAATATGTCATTTTCAAGAAAACATTTTTATTTAAAATACTTTTCTAAATACAATACATTTTTTTTAAACAAACGGGACGTAACTTTAATTGAGATGCCTTATTAGTAGGGTACTACGGTAGTTAAGACTTAAGGGTTCTTTACGTTAATATCTCTATGTAGTTGATGATTCATAAAGGATTATCAAGAAAATCATAAAGCTTGAATAATACTTATGGAAGCACTTAAGATATTAAAACCAAACCCTTACCTTTTAATACTATAGAAGATCGGAATAATAGTTCTAAAAAAAATTTAACTGGACACCAGTTCATTTAAATCGTAACCTAATACAAATATTACCTAATAATTGATGAGTTCTTACTAGGTTAAGTTGCTTTCACCCATTAACTAATAGAAGAAAGTTGAAACCTATATAATCCCAACATGATACATTTGATTATCATGGTCTTGTAATCTAATAGTATTACTATTTGTCTTCTAGTGTAATGAACTGGGTTCGAATTACTCTATCCCCTTTGTAAATTGTAATGGAAAAAAAAATCACTTCTTATTATATCTATGTTATTAAAGCTAGGAGGCTTTCGTTTTTTATTTCCCTAGTTTTTCCTTTAATCGACCTTTTAAATTAATATCATTCTTTTATTCTCACAAAGTATTAAAAGTAAAATTTTATAATTCAAGGGTTCTTTTTAGTAACTTGGATTTAACTTTATCCTCTCATATTTTAGGAGCAGTTTCTCATCTCATTCTTTTACACAATATCGCTCACTTGGCGCCTTTTTTTTTTTAACCCACTATCTTATTTCTGAACTTCTATTTTTTAAATTGTAATTGCTCTCTTATCCTCCTCCTCCTCCTCCTCTCTCTCTCTCTTGACCAAGTTTTGATTTTGATCATTGATATTTTATGAAACAATAAGACATCTTTCTTCATGAACTCACGAATTATTGCTTTCGATGAAAGATTTTCTTTTATACTTTGTTGATATTTCTATTGATTTTCTCTGTTGATTTCCTTTACTAGTGAGCTTAGACAGGATCTATGCGATTATGTTTGCAAAAGACACCTTACATGTAGTTCTTTTGTTGTCTCATGGATCGTCATTTTTTATATGTAATTGACTTTATATAGGCATAGTTGCATCATGTCTCGTTATATATAAATTCACATATTTATATAAATATATGATAATATGTAAATTTGTATATCAACTGATGAGGTATTTTCATCTTCATATATATATGTATATATATATATTAGAACTATCATAGTGATATGAGAATTTTTGTAATAAAAGAATAAGCAAATATGTAAATTCATATATGCTATTATTATAAATATAAAAATTTTATTGTAAATAGATAGTAAGAATTAGATGGATTACTTAGGGGATATATGTTGGATTTACAAAGTTCTTTATTTCTCTCTCTCTCTCTCTCTCTTTTCCTTTTTAAAATTATTTTATATAATTTACTTTCGTAACAAATAGTGAAGTTATATGTTTGTAATATAAAGATAAATGATTTACAATGAAGGGTAAAGTGTCATTTGATTAAAAATAAGAGGGTTTTATGGTCTACCCTAATGTATAATTAAATACTTTGTCGTTTGTAGACATGTGATTAAAGATGAAGAGACGTTATTAAATATGAAGAGACATTGTTAAAGATGAAGAGATAGTATTAAATATGAAGAGACGTTATTAAAAATGAAGAGACTTTGTTAATAATAAAGAGGTGGTATTAAAGATGAAGAGATGTTGTTAAAATAAAGAGTTATTCCTTGTCTCCTATATAACCTAGGCTTCCTCCTACACCAAAGCCATTCCTAAATATAGAATTTTTTCATAATCCTCTATAATAGTGATCTTTGCATTAAGGAAAATCAAGAAGCGAGATCAAGGTGAGTTATTGATCATCAAGTCTTAACAATCCAAGGCATGATCTAAGTCCGTTGGAGACTAGTGTTCTGCAATCAAAGAAGAACAAGTATCAAGAGATAAGTAAGTTGAATATTTTCTTTTCCTCTAGTGATATAAAAAGTAAGGACTTTTCGAGTTGCTTGATTTTTGTTAAAAGAAGTCATAGTTTTTAGAGAAACCCTATTTTTTTTTAGTGATTTGTGGTTTTACAAATCAAAGGGGAAAGATGTGTATGAATTTAGAGTTTGTAGTCTATTTCCAGTCTAGGGTTTATATGATGATGAATTTATGACTATATATAAGAAGATGTTTTGATTGAATATTTGATGATTTAGGTATTGTTGGAGACGTTAGGGTTCCTGTTCCTAAAGTGATTTTAGGTATGACCTTACTTGATTTGCTGCTTGTGTTTGTAGCATTAGAAATTGTAAACTGATTAATTATTATTCGGCTTTAAATTTGATTTGCTTCTTATCTATGGCTGTGTCTAATAGATTGGGAGGATCATTTCTACTAAGACAACGCCTTGATGATTTGCGTGTGTCGTTGTCCCGAGTGGAGTCATGCACAAAGATTATTCTGGTAGTCAAGGAGTGGTGCGAAAATGGGACCCAGGGTGTGTGGGAGTTCCCAATACCAATATATGCATTTATTATCTAAATTGTGTTGTTTGTCGGTTAATCAAAGATAATAACATGGATTGTTGCATATAACATTGGATCGTATGTGAAATCTATATTATGCCTATTCATACGTATGTGTTTATGGTATGGTATATCGAGCCTTTGTACTCATTCCTTTCTATTTTTTAGGAATAGGTGATGAACAGTAGTATTTGATTTAGCTGGATATGATATATATGTAGATTATGGGGATGACAATAGTGGACCTAACTTTCCTGCTAATGTTTGGATGTTCTGGTTGGGAGATAGACAAAAATTAATATCTTACAAAGTTTTATATGTTTTTATAAATCTAAAGTTTTTTTAGATTTTTCTTAAGATGTTTTAGTTTAAATTGAGTTGGCCTTTGGTTTATGCCAACTAGGTTGTTATGAAGTTTTTGGTTATTGCATAATATTTAAAAGTATGCCTATAAATAGATATTGATGATATTATATCTAATTTGTGGATTAGTGGAATAATAGTTTTAATGTGTCCATATCAAGTGAGGACATATGGTGGGTTGTTATACCTTCAGATTAGGGTATTACAATGTTGTTCCCTCCCTTAATAACTGTAAAAGATAAAGTAAGTGGAAAATTAAAAGGTAAGGAAACAGTATAGAGTTTTTATTTTATTTTATTTATATTTTTTATTATGTTGCTTACATGTTCTTAATGATGAACAACAAATGACACCATTTTAGAGTATATTGATAAATCCATATATTTGCCTTTTTATTTTTAATTTTATTAATATTAAAGCTGACAAGTTATGATTTGTAATTTTCTAACTTTTTTCTAAAATTTTTCAATATGTTTCTCCTATGTAAAACAAATGTACTAGTGATTGTATCAACAAATACAAATAGTTCTGTTATTTGATGTTGTCCATACTATGTAACAATTTTTATAGTGAATTTTTCTTATTTTACATGTTTCTAGTATTTGCTCCTATCATGACCTTAAAAAGGGACCCAGTATGAATAAACTGAAATAATCATATCACGTATGCATTCTTAATATGAGGACTATTTTGCAAGTCAAATACTTGTAAAACTCTACTTAATATTTCCTATTCAACATTTATATGTATAAAAACATTTTGATAATTAAGGAAATACGAATTCCTACAATCCACTAGAACCATAGAGAATTTGTATCCCTCACCGAATGGTAAAATAAGGTAGACAAACTACATATTACAAAGTTAAAAACCATTATACAATTAATCTAATTCTAAGCTTATCTATACATTACAGTATCTCTAACTTAAATACTAAACGTATAAGTTATATTCTAAGTTCATCTTCTTATATTCAAGGTCTTCATTGAAGGTGAATTCTTTCTTCACACAATTTTAGTCTATTCCAGGCTTGAGCTAATCCTACATAAGAACTATAAGGGTGTGAGCTAAACCATAGCTCAGTAAATAACAAGACTAGACCACACAATATCAAGCAAGCAATATTAACAAGCATGTGTAATGCTACACTTAATCATATGATATACAAAGTTTGGATGATCAAAATCCAAACCAATGGAGATTTACTGCCTTTCTTGAGGGTTGAAGGACCAACACTAGTTATTCACACCTAAGAGACACTGAGAACTAAGGAAATGAGAATTCTTTTTAAAACTCGTTTGCTATATATATATATATATATATTATTAACATAACCTCAACTGCACCCTCAAAAACTCCACTAAATATTAGCCACCTCTAATCAACTCTCATCAGGTAGCACCCTTCGGTGTCTACTTAGTTTCTGAATGACTGACACACTTGAGGGTAATATTACCAAATTCACTACACTTTTCAAGCATTGTCCTAGCACCGATGAGCTAATACGTAATGTGAACACTAAATAAATGCAAGTTATGCTTGCCATGCAATGCATGATTGTTTAATTAACTAATAAAATAGTATTAAGTCCATTTATTGACCAATCAATTAACAGACATCCATTAACAAAGGCAACTCAATTATTACAAGCAATATGTAATTGTTTTTATTTTAATGAATTATCACACAACACAATCATCAAACAACACACAACTACCAAATTCCCACACATAGTTAGTTGTGTTTATCTTAATATGGGTGTAGCTATGTTAGTTATGTTTATATTAATATGGGTGTAACTATGTAACAACCACAAATAAGGTGATAAGGTCAATATTACTCACTTGTCATCCTAGCTAATTCATAGCAAACTTCTGGGAAGCCAAAGATTAATATGTTCCTCTTATGAAACAAAAATAGTGACTAACATTACTTTACACTTGATTGAAACAAAGATTTATATTAGAAACCTATTTGATCTGATACTAAGTAGGAACTCTGCCATGGTCACAAAAGTCGCCCTGCCAAGATACGAACAGTTCTCCTCTATTTGTCAAATTATATTTTTCTTTGTTTATAAATCATTATCTTTTAAAGTCTAACATACTACAATTATATCTAAGTCATTAACAAGTTAGATCTATATTAACTTAAAGTTGATTAGACTTAACCACTTAATCCAATTATCAAATCACATTTAATTATCTCACTAGATCACTATCATGTATCCATTAAAATCTTAGTTTATATAATTATTCTATTTTAGATAAATTTTATTTTAGTTCCTTATAGTCTATTAAATCCAATTAAACTTAAGTCTATTAATTAGTCTACTTGATATTCAAAAGCCTTATTAAGTATAATTTAGTTACTAAGCCATATTAGTTTATTCTATCAAAACATTATTATATACTTTAGGCCTATTTGGATACCAGGTTTAGTATTATTTTGGTTTCATTTTCAAAATGAACCAATATTGAACCATTATTAAATCGATACTAAACCAACACAATTATAATACCAATGAAAAATTGATGGTTTTACTCATAAATTGACCAAACCGATCAAACCGATATCGATAAGTTATCGATACAAATGTGATATAAATAAAAATCCAACAATCTAAACGAGCCAAAGATATTAATTAGTCTAATTCATTCTAACACATTAAGATTCATTAAATCATGTTGAACTTAGGCTTATTATCTAAGTTCATTTTATAAACTTAAGTTCCATGTTAAACCAATTTAGTTACAAAACCTATTAATTCATATACCTCATTCAAATATACAAGCTACATATCATATTTATTATTCATCATTCATTTAATTCATTCCATCTATCTTCCTTTCTTTTCTTTTGCCTTATACAATGGTACCGGGGGATGGATTACACCCGTGATGGGGGCTGTAATCCTCATCACTAGCCTTATCATACCCATGATGGAGGCAGTTGTGATAAGGCCAGTAATGGTCATTACGAGTCTTGTCATGCTTGTAACAAGGGGAAAAATGTAATCAGAGGAGATTATGCCCCTCATCACGCCGGTGATATAAAGCCATTTTATTCATAAATCCTTAATCCGAGAATATCATGAGCTGCATCACGCCCGTAATGCATTCGGTACCAAAGTTACGTGTTTTTCTCATCTTTTCACCTCAATTTTATCAACTTATAACATCATACTTCCATTAAAAACGTCATAAAAGCAACACACAAGTTCATATCAAGTTTAAACAACATTCCCAATCATATTTACACTATCATATATCATTTGAATCATTTCAACAACTTTCTAACTTAACTCATATATAAACAACTAGGTTTTTTTAGTTTCATGCTCATATATCCTTAGTTTACTAAATTTATTACTAACCCAACTTATATCTAGTTCTAATTAATCATATTTATGCATTTGCAATTATCAAAATAAAGAAAACAACAAAACTTATCTTTTTAGGCAACTTGAACATCTTGATATTCTCTATTTCCATTCCTCCTTAGTTTTTGAAGCTATTATGTTCGTGATCTCCGTCTTCTAGCTTCTATTTCTCATTTAATCTACATAAAAATGAAGATTTTTGGGATTTGATTTTGAGAAAAGAAAAGAGAAAAGAAGAAGAAGAAGAAAGGAGAAAAGAAGGAACCGGAAAAGAAGAAGAAAGAAAGAAAGGTGGCAAAAGATAAAGAAAAAAAGAAGGAAAATTCAATAAAAGGGATTAGGATGAAAATATATTTATGGGTTGAGACTTTGGGTTTAAACCTTTCGAATTAAGATATTAACTATAGAAAATAATAAGAAAATAATTTGAGAATTTATATAATGGAAATGAATATCTTAAATTATAATCCTACTTTAGAAATTCAATATGTAAGAAATTGATATATAATTGAGTTCGAATTTAGAAACTAATATTTTAAACAAGTAGATGAGCTCAAATTTATGGAGATTAAAGAAATAGAATCCAAGTTAAACCGACTAAATTAGGACATTTTTATAAATTTAGATAATCAAACTTGAGAAATTTAGATAATTTATAAATTGAAGGAAAAGATGTTTAAATTGATGATTACAAAGAATTGAGTAATTCAATTCATGAAATAGACTAAAGTTTGAGATTTACAAATTTACTAAACATTTAAATTATTTGTTTAAGGGTCTAGAAACTTATAAAACACTTTAATTACATATTTAAAAGTTTAGGGAATTAAAATAGAAAAAAAGAAGTTTAAATGAATGATTGGGAAAAATTCAATATTCTTATTCATTTAGTAATTGAAAGAAAAGGAGGTCTAATTAAAAGTGATTGAGATGATGATGAAATTTGATTTGTTGCAAAAGATAATTGAATTAAATATACCAATTGAAATTAAATAGAATTCAAATTTGATAGCTAGAGAAAATTTGACCAATTGGATTGATGAAATGAGTAATTAAGGCAAATAAATAGCTAGAATGAAATATTTGGGTTCTCGAATTTTAATTAAATCTATTTACTAATTTGATTATATTAATCTATCTTATTATATCCTATAATTGAATTTAACTATCTAAGTTCAAAGTCCAAATTAAGTTTAAATTAAAGTTCAACACTGGCCACCAATAATTCTATTTAATTATAATAACTCTTATGGGTATTTTAACTCCTACATAAAATTAACTATATAAGTGATACGAAAGACAAGGGAAGGAGGGAAGGACCAGGGACCAAAGGAGAAAGAAGGTAGGATTATAAGAAAAGGAGATGTCAAGATAGGTAAGGAACAAACTTCCTTCCCTTTTGTTAGTTCCCTAAAAACTTAAAAAGAGAGAGAGAAAATTCTTATAAAGATAATACTTTTATTGATCATACCAAAAGCTTTGTACAAGTACTTAAAGAGACATTATTATAAGGATTGTCTAAAGGAATTTGACGGGTCTTTTTATGGAGCACCGAAGGACCCTACTTCAGTTCTATAATTTGTGTATTTTTGTAATGTAAAAAAGTGTTAATCATACAATGAACAATAAAAGTTGTCTTAAATAGTAGTTTTCCTTCTTATCTCTGACTTTGGACTGCTCCTGGATTCTTCTTTTGTCCCGTCTAGTTTGTTGTGTTTGCATTTCTTTCTTCATTTTGTAAAGGTCTACCAACTTAAAGTATTGGCTTCAATCGTTGGCCAAACTACTTAATAGTGTGAGTGAATATATTGTAGATTTGCTCTGATAAATCAAATAATAGTCTTCAGGCTGCTCAGTTGCATTGAGCAATTTAATAGGAAATCCATTTTTCAAGTTGGATGTCTAAAGGATGTTCACATTCCTCCTTAATTTGCTTAGGATGTGTCGAATTATAATCTCCTTCAGTAGTTATCGGAAAAAGTACATTTTTAGTCTTCAACGTTTTATTATTTTTCTATTTAAGTCCTATACCTATTGTTTTCCTGTTCAAATCCTTAACTTTTCTAAAAACATGAAAACAAGGACTTTTTTAAAGCCGATAGTTTTTTCCCTTAAATTTTTACACTTGGCTCATTTTCATTTGCTGGAAATTATTAATTTGAATTATGAAATAACTAACCTAATATAAATTTAATAAAATAATTAGAAAAATGATTTAAGGCTATAAAAATTAAACGAAAAATACATAAAATTTTGTAAAACTAAAAAACAGTTTTAGTCATTTATGAATTTTTATAGAAATTCAATTACATACATGACAATGTGAAATACCAAAATTAAAAACAACATTAACAAATCAAATGATTCATCGATTTCAATAGAAAAAAAAATGCCGAACTTCATACTAGAAAAGGATAAAATTTGAATACCTTAAATTTCAACACTTTAACACATCTAATATGTTAAAAAAAAAAAACACATCACATAATTTTTGCATTGACAAAAAAAAAATTATAAAAATAAACAACAAAACGTAAACATCCAAAATCACAAACACAAACACCTTAATCGTGTTAAATAATTTTTAAACTACTCATTCCATCACTACCAATTTACTGACTTCTAACTGCTCGAAACCAATATTGTTAGAAATGGATCAAGGTTTGACTCAGACAAGCTAGGGGGTCAAGGGTCGAACCGGGTTCAACCAGGGGACAAACCGAGGTCACAAAAAAGTAAAAATATATGACATCTCTCAATTAAATCTATACGTGGATCAAATTCATCAAGTAATTGTTAAATAAACATGACATAATAATTATATTTTATAAATTTATAACAAAGTATGAATAAATATTTGAATTTATAGTTTTTTATTTTGTTTTTTCTTTTTTTGCCCGGGTTGATCGCCCAGGTCAATCCGGGTCTCACCGGTTTGATGCAAAAAATGGGTCTTTGGTGAGACCCAACCGGGCATTAGTGCTGGTTCTAGTCGAACTAGGTTGAATTGGCCGGTCCGGGCCGATTTTGACAACAATGTCCGAAACACATAACCAACCTACTGTCAATTTACCATCTTGTGAATACATGAAAACGTTTTATGTTTTTGGCTCTTTGTTCCTTTACTCAAATGAGGTTTTTACCCATGTAATCTTAGGTGGTTGGTCTGTTGAGTTGTTGGTTTGAGAATTTAGAAATGGCTAGAGCAATTTTTTATCTCTAGAGAATTTTCTATATTTTTTGGTTTAATTTTTATAATCTTAAATTAATTTGCCAAATATTTTATTATTTTTATTTATTTTGTTAAATTTATCTTAATTTAGTTATTTCAAATTTAAATTAATTTTCAAGGATTGAAAATGTGCAAGCGAAATTTAGCTGAAAACCTAACATCATTAAAAAGTCCTTGTTTGCATGTTTTTGGAAAGGTTAAGGACTTGAATAGACAAAAAAAAATTGGTTTAGGACTAGAATATAAAAAAAAATATTGAGGACTAAAAGTATATTTTTTCGATAATTATTTTATGCATAATTGGCCTTATGTTATGTTTGAACCATTCAGGGGAAATCGATTATATTGTTATAATAATTTTGAGGCAATATGCCTTGTTAGAAAAATCATTTGCTCATGTCTTATTTATTTATTCTTCTATTACACTCAAATTCTATCTTCTCAAGCCAACATGCTTGGTATACCAATCACATTGTTTTGAGAACCTTCATTTGTCAATGTATACTAGTAGGAAATGTTCAAGATTTCTATTGAATTTATATATACATAAGTCTAATTTTTCTTCTTTGTTTTTATAGAAACTTGAAATTATGCTTCAATTATTGTCTAGATTTTTCCTTTACATATTCTTGTATTACTTTGAAAGGTTTCCAAAAGTTCTTTATTGCAAAAAGTTTATTAAGTGTCTACTTTTATATGGTATTTTATCCATGAATGAATTTCTATTAAAAAAGATATAACAATAGGCTCTTTCATATGCTTCTTCATAGTTTAATTTATGTTGTAAACAATGTCTAGATTTATTCGTCTATATGTGCTCCATTCTTTTATGTTGTTTTTTTTCAACTATTTGTTTTCCTTCAGTTTCTCTCAGTCTCAATTTTGGACTAAACTTGGTTCTATACCAAATCTATGACTAAAGTTGTTTCAAGCAACTCTTTTGGCTCATGTACAAAAATAACATCATTCCTATTGTGGAAATCCGGGCTTTTGCTCTTCACCATGATTTGTAAATTCTATGGTTAAAACCATTTATGATTGCATAGCATAAATATATCAAACAATATACTAATAATAATTAAAATAAATATAAAATTTAATTAGGTTGATTACTAATTTGGTTAATAAATACTTTTTGATAATGATTTATTATAAATTTTAATTAAATAATTAATTATTTTGTCTTTATAAAATTTTTTTTATTTATTTTGATACATGCATCACGGATGCACTATCCAATAACTATTCCATTATTTTATTATCTTCGTATAATAATTTTACATGTTGAAATAGAGCGATCAGGAAAAGAGTATTAGTATTTTAAATTTTCTCTGAACTCTATTTTATCTTTTAAGATACAATTACTTAAGATGGGCGAAAAGTAACAAATGAGTAAATAAATTATACAAAACACTTAAAGAAGCTTTTCAAACATAGAAGTCCACATCTTATCAACAATTATATCGTTAAAGGTGAAAAAAAAAAGAAAAATGTATACTATTTACAAAAACTGATGGTTAGTTTTACTTATTCTATAAAGAGAGATTGAACAAACCCTTGATGGGAAAGCAACAGCTGTTATGTGACTATTACGATGTTTAATTAATATAAAAAATATATTAAAATAAAAATAAAATATCTATAATATTTTTTTATGATGATATAAACTATTTATTACATTATTAACATAAGTCTAGGGATATGAGTAGCATTATTAACTATTTATAGACAATTTTCAGGGTATAACACATGTCTAAGGTTGTTTATTAAAAAAAAAAACATAAATACAAATTGTAAAAAAAACAAAAAATCAAATTAGTATTGCTATATCGCATATTGGAATAGAGATATTTTAATTTATACTTGTATCACATATACAAACGGCAATACATTGACCTACCCGTTCAAATTTTATGAGTTTAGGTATCGCATTTTGGAAAGGCGATATATGTGTCGCAACTTGGGATCGTGATATACAATTGACCCTTGAATGTGTTGTTGTTGCTGTGTATTTTGTCTCTTCGTTCTTCTTCTTCTTTTTATTCTCTTGGAGAAAATGACACGAGAGAAGCAAATCTAGTCCGTACTGAAAGATTATGTATCTCACTCCATGACAGTTTTGTTCCTATTAACATCTCCTTCCAAATCGGTGGACTCACTAGACGTGGGAAGATAAAGGTAATTAATTTACGTCAATTTATGGTGAAAGTTCAAACCTTTGTTTTGTCAATTTATGCCGGCTGCTTCCACTTTTTTTCGATTTTGGATCTAGAGATTTTAGAGAAACAAACAGTGTATTTTTAGCAAGAGAGAGAAATCTACGAGAAAGAAAACGAAGGATGTGTGTCACATAGATGCAATGCATGTAAAAACTTATATCGCATATTCCTTATGCGATACTGTAATATTATTTAATATTTTTTCACAATTTGGTTCTTTGTAATTTTTTTTAGAAAGTATATTATACATGTAATATTCTCCAATTTTCAAGATAGAGATAATTGTATAAAGTTGGTAAAATAAATTATTGAATAGTAATTAATAGGATAAAGATATACATTGTTATTTATTATTTTGTATAATAACAGTTTATAAATAATTATTATTTGATGTTTAAAATGTAACTAATACTCTAATAATATTTACATACAAAAAAGGAAATAATCATTCGTCTCAAGTGAAATGCAATAATTGTTTTATGATCTTGACAATCGTTGCGAGTGTCTCCCCACTTTTGATTCTTGTAAATTAACATATAGTTAAGTTATATTGAGAGAGCAGTTGGATTACTTAGATTAGTTAGATATGGTAGATTTTTTTTATTATAAATTTTTGTTTGTACTATTAATTTCTTTTATAATATAGTGGAAACTGATTTGATGAAGGCTTATTTGGATTGTTAAATTTTTATCTATATTGATTTGATATTGATTCGATTTATGAGTAAAATTGTCAGTTTTTCAATTAGTATCATATTTATAATAGCTCAGTATCTGTTCAGTTTGAAAACGATGCAAAAATGACACAAAAATGATGATCCTAACAGGCATACATATTAGAAAAAATAGTTTAATAAATAAAATAAGAAATGAGTAGACGCACTTACCTATTTGGATCATCGAATTTTTATCTGTATCGAATTTATATCATATCTGTATTGATATCGGTTCAGTTTATAAGTAAAACTGTCAGTTTTCATCTGTATCATATTAATATCGATTCAGCATTGGTTCGATTTAAAAATAAAACCAAATCGACTATCCAAGCAGAAAATTGGGCTAATATAATTCTTATGCATTTTCACTTAATCATCTCTGCTTACATTCATTTTTGGGAAAAGGAAAAAAATATTCGTGTTTTTAAAAAAATTACAAAGTTGCCATCGATATCAAAATAATTCTAATTTTATGCAACTTGACCTCATCTCCAAAATTGTTTCATTCCCCTTTTGTTCCTTGAAAAATAGATTCGTTTTTACATTTATAATAAAACCTGTAAAAATTAGATAAAAACAACTATATAAGCAATTAGCCATCCCCCCACGGCTAAACAACTTCCAAACTTCAGTAGTATTCCGAAACTCAATCCAACCAGTCAACTACAAATGTATTTTCAAACTTTTCATCATAAACATAAGATAAAAACTCAAAGAAAACAAAATATGAAATCAATTACCGATTATTTGTTTTCATCAAATGTACAAGATAAAAGGAATACAATAATCGTAAAAAACTAAGAATCTATATCCTACAATAAAAAAAATTGAGAAAATTTCCTATCTACTACTAGTGGTCCCTGCCCCGCCTCCCTCGTCCCTGTCTCACAAAGGTACGGGCGAATGGTGTACGCTAATGAGGATGTTGTGTAGATGGATCAATCTGTGTAACTGTGCCATCCTCATCTCCACCAGCACCACTGTATGGATGAAATGGGACTGGGTCTGGCTCCATCTGTGTGAGGCCTTCCCCCCCCCCCCCCCAATATCATGTGATGGCGATGGTCGCCTCTTCTGTGGAGCTAAAGGGGTATGAAACTCACTATATGACGAGTCTGGCATGAGGGTGTCCAACGGATTTGTATGTGATGATGACAATGGGCCAGCCTCGTGATGAAGGAACTGAGAAGAGCCAGGCTGATCAAATGACGGTACATGGGACGGCTCGGGCTCGTCCATGATCTGTATACCTCGGCCACGACCTCATTCCTAACCCCGTCCCCATCCATGCCTCTCTCTATGTGGACGTCGTCTTTGAATAGCCTGTGTCTGTGGCTCATCGGATGTTAGTCCTGCTGCTGGTGCTGGTGGCGGTGGATCGTTTAAATTGAGCCCCATGAACTCTTCAACTACACGATAGACATCTCATATAGTGGAAGGAGTAATCTTTGGATGCATGTCTGGGACTCTATAAATGAAATTTACCTGCAACAGAAAAAATGTAGAACAGTGAGTCACGAAAACAAAATACATTTCCTTACATAGGTTATCGAGTCGGTGACCTTACCATGTAGCATATGATAACCCCTGTGCGACTGATCCAGCATCGGTGATCACGTGGCACCACTAGAAGTAATCATTAGATGTACTGATAGGCATATCTGGCATATCAATAATACGATCATGCCGACAATCCCATTCAGCTATCCACCTAGCATGCTCCACCTACCAGTTCTACTGGGAACGTCCCCGCATGTCAATCTCTTGGAGGGCTCTTATGTCGTTAGGTAGGTGTGGGATCCCTTGGAATCCACCAAACTGTCGGAGCACTCTATCTGGGTAGTAGTGCTCAACTATATGGAAGCACACTAGCGGGACCCGTGCACGCCAAGTATTGCTGCCGGCTTGGCAGTATGGAGGAAGGGAGTCCAGAATGGGACTGTAAGGGTCCCACACAATCTGTTGAAGGGGAAAAAGTACGCAACCAATTAACAAAAATATTAAAACATTGCAATTTGAAGTGAACAATACATTAGTAATCAATTTGAAGGAAATAAGGCAAAGAAAATCATACCTGGTGCTCGGTCTGTTGATCCAAGGATACCCGATACTCAATTAACAAGTAGGTGGATACATTGGTGACATCAAAAGTCGCACGCCAATGGCTGATCAGTAGGCGTCCTGCTGTACCTATTGTAACATGTCGACTAATTGAAGCAATGTGAGGGAAGTGCTCCCATGCCCATATCTGTAAGATAACCAAGGGTCTTGCAATATCCCCTGTATCCACGTGGGAAGCCAAGCATAACTGCCTATACAGCCATGCCAAATAGGCTTCTCCTCACGCATACTGCCCCACCCTCTACAAGTCCTGAAGTAACTGTAGATACATCAAGTGGATGTAATTTGATGATTTGTCCGCAAGTATGAATCCACCCATCAGCAACAAGATACACGCCCTAGAGTAGCGTCTGATCAAGACATCATCTGCAAACTCTGGTAGCACTCTGAAGTGGCTTTCTAGCGACGGCATCTTCAGATGACTACCATCCATATCCATCTCGGGGACAGGTCGGATTCCCAACAGCTCCTAACATAATGCAGGCCAATCCATCCAAGCCGTGTCTGTAACAGCGTTGCCATCTACAGGTAGGCCAGTAAGAACAAAAATGTCCTCCAATGTAACTGACTACTCTCCCACGGTCATATGGAAGCTATGGGTCTCTAATCGCCATCTCTCCACCAAGGCCGTGATGAGGTGCCAATCCAGCTGAACAAATGGCATATGGGTCGCCCCAATGAAACCCGCCTGAGACAAGAATGGCACTAAGCAATTGTCCACCTGTGCAGGGACGCCATGCTGTCGCCTCAACATTGCCTCTCTACGGCGACAATGCAAAACCACATGCTCCTGTAGAGAAGTCGACAAAGCTATAAGAAACATAAATTACTTGTAATAAGTTATGGACTGCAAAAATAAACTTACTTGCCCCTCCCAAGTTAGTCTTGACCTATGAACAGGTTGCTCTGTAAGTAATGAGCTATCTATCGGTCCTGGATCCATTTGCATAGTAGAAAGAAATGGCTATTGTCAATAGAGGCATAAGTAGATTAAAACAAGCAGATGAAACATAACATAAAAGCATGTCTCATTACTACAGTGGAATAAAGTATTACCACTACGACTGGACTGGCCCGTTACTGTTCTACTAGCCAATCCCCTATTTGGATAACTTCGAATGTTATGCCCTAGTTGCACACATGAATCGCATGAGTAACCTCGTGGGCCCTCTCGAATATCCATCTCATTTTGGAAGCGTTTTTCCCTAGGCTTACCCCTTTTCCTAATAAGTCATGGTATATGATGCCATTTCACTATGTCCAAACAAGTCCAATTGGCCTTATCGGCTGCAGGTATGAAGAACGACCATACACCCTAAGCTGGTTGTCCCACAGGTACCACCGTGCTATGTGGGCAAAACAATCCATGTGCAGTGTACCAATTACTGCCATTGCATGTGAGCATGGAATTCTGTATGTCTGCCACTTGTTATAGGTACATCTACATGCTCTTAACTCCACTTTTTGTATGTAGTCCTCCTTTCTGACTATACATGGTAGGGTGCAAAGCGGTTATAACCTCGAATATTCGTTCCTGATAGTCAAAACAGGTAACTCTATGGGAACTTGAGATGTTGTTTCATCTCTCAAACTTCGTTGTAGCATATTCGGTGAGCAACTTACCCGCATCATTGCCTCGCTCACTCACTTCTCTCCTTTGCTTATTGAATATAGAGTTACAATTGTAAAAGGTTCTCTTCACCAATGCTGCCACGGGTAAGGATCGAGCATTTTTTTATAGCTGAATTGTAACTTTTGGCCATGTTCATTGTACCAATTTCAAATCTTACGACTTCGTCGTACGGTAAAGTCCGCATACATGGAGGCAACTCGCAAAAATATCGTGACGTCTAAGGACTGCTTTGAAGTGCTGCGTTGAAGTATCCATGGAACTTTCTACTATGGGTTTGGTAGGCTGCTCGTTTTACTATTTTCTTACATTCCTTACTTTTGGCCTTTGAATTGAAGTTGCTGGCAACATGCTGGATACACTAGCGCTAAGGCCAACCTCTAGGCAACACAACATTCTCACCTTCTACCGCACTCCTAATACCGCCATGCCAGTCCGATATTAAGCAGATGTTGGATCGATATTTGATAACGTGTTCCAATACCTTCGCAAGCAACCAACACCATGTGTTCGCTTTCTCCTTATCCACAAGAGCATATGCTAGTGGTACTATGTGATTTGCTCCATTTACTGCAACTGCAATAAGCAATTTGTGCTTGTATTTGCCATATAGAAAAGTACCATCAACTGTAATCACGAATCTGCAATGAATTAACCGATATAAGTTAGTTAGTTGATATCAACCATACATAAATAAATTCAATCACATTTAATACACATACCTGCTGTATTGGAAAGCTTCGATACAAGGACTGAATGCCCAAAAAAGCTTGTCTAGGAACATATGTCCTACGGTATCTGAATCAACGGCTCGCCACTCAAGCTTTATTCCTGGATTTGCCTATGTTATTGCATTGAGTAAGTGAGGGAGCTTCACATATGAACCTTCCCAACTTCCATACACCTGCTTAATTGCTTTTCTCTTCGCCTCACAAATTCTATTTATATGAACATGATACCCGAACTGTTTTAAGATATTTAGTTGGAGATCCTTAGCTCTTACATCTGGAGAATTACGGATCTTTAATATGATGCTTCTGGATATGCTAGTGGAATCCAACTGAGAGTGATCTTGTCCAGTGATTTCATTCAAGCAGGTGTGGGGTCCTTCATACTTAGTGATGTGAAACCACCCACCATGTTTCTTATAACTGCCTTTGAGTCTCCACTTACAACCTCTGTTATGCATATCAGTACATTTAACTACCTATGATTTTGGGTATGAGTCCACCACCTTGAAATTGTAATGGTTTACAATGTGCCGCATTTTAACTGCCCATATGAGATGATCTTTTGTGTCAAATCACATCCCAACCTTGAATTCATCATCGAAGCTCCAATTCCCGACACTCATTTCCTGTTCATCATCATATGCAGCATAACCACTACCAACTTCAGCATTGAAAAAGGGAGCTCACTTGAGCTCCTTACTGCATCAATGTTAGTAGGAGCAATGAAGCGGTGCAAATTATTCCTCCTTAGTTGTACCCCGAAAGAAGCATACTGTTAGGGAAAAGCTCCGATATTATGATTTCCATCATCATCATAGTCGCCACTTGATTCACTTGCCGATGAGTCTTGCATGGCATTTGTATCATGACCACCTATCGAGGTGGGTGCATACATTTCCACCCGTGTGCTGCCTATTGTTTGAACTGGAGTGGAGTTTGAGTCTGCCAACCCATCGCTCCCAATATCTCTATCATTGCCCATTTCCCCTGCAGGTGCCTGTGACAATGCATTTTCGGATATCTACATATAAACAGCCACTGACCATTCTGTGTACACCAACATCTTCTGTGCATCATCATCATTCGTTACTAGAATAATATCATAATGTAGCATCTTATCGCCAGTAGCTACCCTATGATATAGATCCACCCGAGTGCACACCTATTTACCTTCAGTGTATTGCAAATGATGTCCACAATTTGCTCATACGTAGAGTTCCTACTAACACTGACCACAACTATCAGCCGCTTATCATAACTAAAACCATCCTCCCTTTGCACAATGTTGTCATGAGCGTATAGTACAAACTTCGCCTTATCTATTTCTTCACCAACCCTGGCATCTCATAAAAAACAACTTCATTGCATGAAATTTGCAACTTCACACTTATGAATTGAACTTCCCTTTTTATTTAACGTAACTCTTAATGCTACTATATATAATTTGATTTTCTAATAGTCTATTGACATGGTGTATTAATAAAATCAGCAAAAGAAGTGAATGATATGGTTTTATTTTTAAACTTAAAATTAATATTACTCATTTCTAATCTACTTTATTTGTATGACTTTACATAAAGTTCATTTCTCCTTTTCACATAAAATTTTAAATGTTGATTTCTATCACAAATTTATAATCTAATTCATATAAAATTGAAATTACTAATTTCTAATAAATTATACAAAATTTGTACCGCTTTAAATGAACTTTGCGTACAACAACAATTATGCGCACATTTCACACAACTAATATTCAACAATTTAACATCGATAATTAAAAAAAATGCAAAAATTCGGAATCTTATAACATATAATATTCCCACAACATATACAACGAAGATTCAATAATGTAGCATCGATAATTTAACAAAAATTTTGAAAATTACGGATTCATACCACAAATTGTCGTCGTTCGTCGTTGTCCTCCGTTCTTGCGCCTCCACTACTCCTCTTCAATAAATTGCTTCTTCCTCAACACCAGCTGATCTAAAAACACAAGTTGACGGTGTTAATTGCGCTCAATTGACAACAAATTAGGGATTGAACACAAGATATTCAATTTGGGGCAGAGTGTTTTTAGTCTCTTGAAGAGACGAGATAAAGTTATCTAAAATCGAGATTATTTTGATCTCGATAGTAATTTTATAATTTTTTTTTAAAAAACACAAATATTTTTTTCCTTTTCTCTTCATTTTTGCATTTATAATTACCCATTTTTATGATTCAGCATTGTTTAGAAGATTCTAGAAAAGTTATTAAAGACATGGTTCCTCCTGTAAAAAAGAAGGGTGAAAAGAAAAGGTAAAAGAAAAAAAAAAAAAAAGAAAAAGTAAAGAAAAGAACGAAATCTAGTAAATGGAACCTTAAAAGGACTGAACCGGGTTATCATCTGCCGATGTTCTTCCACTTATAGGGCTTTCATCTAACTGGTACTCAAAAAAGCAAAGCAAACAAAACTTATGGAACTCGTCGCAGAGAAGAAGGATGTATTAGATAACGAAAATACCAATAACAACAACAACAATGATGCCCTAGATTCTTCAGAGGCAGAGGACCAACGTGAACGCCAAGCTCGTGACCTTAAAGACGGTCTTCATCCTCTCAAGGTCCCCCTTTTTTCCTTCTTCTTCTTCTTCTTCTTCTTCTTCTTCTCTCTCTCTCTCTCATTCTCTTTCTCCTCGTTTTTGAACTTCTTTATATTACTCGCTCATGATGATAACTAGACATCGGTAGTTCAAACTTTTGCCGTGTTCTATTTAATTGTCGATCTACACATGAGGAGCTTGAATTGTTCGATTAGTTTTAGGGCTTTTGCATCAAAGGATTTAATTATTGGGTGAATGAAAGGAGCAGCTTCATTTCAAATTCGAATTACCTAAAAAAAAACTTTCCTTTATTTTTTATCTGTAACATCTGGAAACCGATGAAGGAGGACTTTTGATCTAATACTGTCTTGTTGGCGGATTATTTTCTTATACGAGAGTTAAGTTTAATATAATCGGGAAAACTGAGTTACTAGATAAGTGGGGCTTGTTACAAAGTGGCAGAAACTGGGACAAATGGAAATATTAGTTACTGTTTATTGAGTTTAACTGGAAAGTAATGAGTATATTAAGCTTGGTTTGCCAAGATTATTTATGGTGAATATCATAGTTGAAATGCTCGTTACTCATAAAGATTGAAGTGGGGAGGGGGGGGGGGGGGGTATTGAAAGATAAAGTGGAACTCTTTTGGTTCGACGGAAATGATGATGACATCACTTCAAATGCTATCACTCCGTCCGGCTAGATTTGGCATTTGAATTAATTTTACGGTAACCTCTTGTGCCTCTAAATTTAGTTCTAATTTGATCTCTTCTTATCCTGTTAATCATTCTTCGTGAGTTGTGACGAGCATTTGTAATGCTACCTTTAGCACTCATTGGCAAACATAGAATTGTAAATTAGTTGTTTAATTCTGTGATTTCCTTGCCAATATGGATTCATTTACTATATACCCGTCATGTTTTGTGTCTGACTGTTTTGTTTTACATCCCACACCAGTTCATGTCACATGAGATTGTCTTTACTTTTGCTCAATTCAATTGAGCTGACTTTCTGGTGCCTAGTTTAGCCAACTGGGCTAATCTTAAGTCACTTGTTTGGATTGGCTAGAGCTGAAACTAAAATCATGTCTTGTGCATTGTCATGGCAATAGTTGATTGTTTCTCACCTTTTCTTTTGCTTCTATGTCAGTATAAATTTGTCCTTTGGTACACACGTCGAACTCCTGGTGTTAGGACTCAAGCTTCATATGAGGACAATATAAAGAAAATTGTTGATTTCAGCACAGTAAGTTTTACCAGTCAGACTTTATTCTTGGGTTTTGTGGCTATGAAAGGCGATGAAGTGTAGTCATTTTTCTACTTGAAAAGTGAAATAGTTCAAGACTTGATGAAGATCTTGATCTTGCACAGGTTGAAGGTTTCTGGGTATGCTATTGTCACTTGGCTCGCCCTTCTTCTCTGCCAAGCCCTACAGATTTGCATCTGTTCAAGGAGGGCATCCGTCCTCTCTGGGAGGTAACATCTGTAGTTTATGTAGATAACTCAAATTTAAACATGACAATTCCTGGTCCTCATTTTTTTCTGATTATGAATACTGTTAAAAACTAAAACAACTTAGGTGTGACAGTGACCACTAAATTTCTTTCAGGACTCGGCTAATTGCAATGGCGGAAAGTGGATAATACGTTTCAAGAAGGTCGTGTCTGGCCGCTTTTGGGAGGATCTGGTATGGAAAAGAGAAGATTCACTCTTTAGCAGTTTGTTTCACTTTCTTTCCCTTTTAGAATGTTGAAAGAACAAAAGAAGAGAACAGCAACCATTTTGGGTACCTATTTAATCTTCAAATGGAACCCCTTCTTGAATTAAGAATCATATGAAATTGATCTCTGGCAGCTTCACATCTGAAGCTGGGTAGTATAGATCATAATACAACCTGTGTCAGTCCAAAACATATATGTCATATGCTGACTTTTTCTGGGTAAAGAAAAAAATTTTTGGGTGAGGTGCTAAGGTTTGACTTACATTTAGTGTTGACAAGGTTTGGAGGCTTGTATAGGAATTTACTCAATAACTTAATTGCATTCTAGCTGGGAGTTTGCATGGAAAGCTAATTTAGCAAATCAACTTTGTGGGGAAATATAGGAGTTCCTTGTGGATTTTCAAACCCATTGAGTTGCAGGTGGGGAAGATTGCTTTAAAGAGCTATATTACATGTTTTGACTTAGAGACTAAGCGTCTGTTTGGATAGTCTGTTTTTCATCTGTATCTTATTTGTATTTAATCTACAATTTTTATCTTATCTATATTTGATTTAAATCTAATTTATAAGGTCTGTTTATGAGTAAAAATGTCTATTTTTCATTTGTATTTGTTTTTGACAAATAGTCTTATTGAAATAAATATGAGACAGATGCCAAACTTACGCCAAACCAACAAATTAAATGCACCTTAAGACTCTATTTGGTTTGTTGGAGTGCCATTGACATGCCGTTGTTTTGATTCGAACTATTTGTTAAGAAACAAATACAAATGAAAAATAGATATTTTTACTTGTAAATAGATTAAGCAGACTAGATACAGATTAGATATAGATGTAGATCAGATACAAGTATAGATGAAAATCAGACATTCCAAATAGACTCTAAATGAAAAACCTAGTTGCATTGTTATAGTAACTGGTTTGTTGGTGCTTTAGATGGGCCTTCTTTTATGTTATTGATTGCTTGAGTGCATTGTAATTTGGTTATGTGATAAAAAGGGTTTGGACTGATTTGGAAATGGGACTAAAAGTAGAGATATGGAGGAAAAGAACTTGGCCCATATATCATAGTTGAAGAGGCTATGTTGGGGTTGAACCTAAAGAGGCTTTTTTCAGTAATTTCCTATTAATGAGATTGCTAGCCAGAACTTCTGTCTCATATTTATCCTTGGGCTGATCTGTGTAGGTACTTGCGTTGATTGGCGATCAACTGGATTATAGTGAAAACATTTGTGGTGCAGTATTGAGCATCCGTTTCAATGAGGATATACTGAGTGTGTGGAACCGAAATGCTTCAGACAACCAGGTTGCTATACTATTTCTCTCCTTAGTTTCATTTTCTTATGTGATCAGTAAACCATTTTTAATCATTTTCATGAATATACACAGGCTGTTATGGCTTTAAGAGATTCCATTAAGCGGCACCTGAAGCTTCCGCACAGCTATGTCATGGAGTACAAGCCCCACGATGCCTCTCTACGTGACAACTCATCTTACAGAAACACATGGCTGAGAGGATAGAGAAATGCTGGTTTTCCTTCTAGTAGACGTGAGTTTGCCCCTGAAAAGTCTCCTGTTGTGGGTTCACATAGAATGTGCACAGATCAGTGGCTGATGATGTTGGGGTGACACAAGAACTACGAAGGGCCTGCATTCTTTGAGTCATCCTTTCATATGTACTCAGCCGCAATGAAAACGTTAGTTACTCCTAGAATTTATCTAATTCATTGGCTTTTATTTGCTAGAGAAGTAGTGGATGCCATTTCCTTGTTTATTTCCCTTTTTTCTTGGCTAAAGCGATTTAAGTTTTCTTGGAGACTAATACTAATACCATGTGATAAAGCACCCCATTCATAAGGTATAATGCACTTAGTTTGTATAAAATTATAAGGGAATAATGGGAGAGGGCAGTGGGTGGATTCACCTGAGGAAAAGGGCAGTGGGTGGAGGTAAAGTGCTGTTTTGAGGAAAATATATTTCAAATATCTTTTAATTTCATTATAATTTTATCTTTATAATCATGAGATATGGTACCATAATCTTTAGAGGTTGAGATAATTAGCTGTGGCAGTGGCAGTGGGAGAGAGGAACAGGGTCTGATGCACAATAATTTGTGTGTTCTCTCTTTTTTGTTCTGCTGCTGCATATAATGGTACTTGAGAGCTATGGAATAATGGGTTTTATTATGTTGAAGAACAGATTTTTCTTTTTTAATTCTCTTTTATGTTTTAATTGATTTCAATTTAATGGCTATATTTTAAAAAGATATTATGTGTTGATTTAGTTTAGAAGGCAGCATGGTATGCAAAGTAAGAGCCATGTGGCATATATAATGT
This sequence comes from Combretum micranthum, assembly GCA_024138025.1. Lineage (NCBI taxonomy): Eukaryota > Viridiplantae > Streptophyta > Magnoliopsida > Myrtales > Combretaceae > Combretum > Combretum micranthum. The sequence continues at coordinate 23,262 of JAMXBD010000015.1, read as the reverse complement.
TAAAATAGCTTGGCATATGGGGAGCTCTTTTGATGTCACAAGCCACCTGTATAATTTATTGCAAATTTCTAGTGTGATAGCTAAAGGGTTGATGTGAATGTTTACATTGAAAATGTTTAATTGGCTGTTGAAATTGTCGCATACGAAGATATTATTTTACACATTCGCAGTTGATAATAAAGCTTCCATTTCTCTTGAGTTCTCTTGGGAACCATCGGTGCAAAACATCCAAACATGCACACCATCTTGGTACATCGGGTCCTGTTTGGTCGATTGGCTTTCAGTCGTTTCAACTTTTTTCTTTTTCCCTTCCGTTTTCAAACATGTTGTTTATTAATAAAAAGATATGGAAGGAAAAATATACAGGTCAAACAAGTCTAAAATTTATTAGGGTCAAACTTGATTCAATCAAATTTAAATAAAATGCAGTACCATTTCAATTACAAGAAAAATATTATTTCATGTGAACCAAATCTAAACAATTCAATCGAGTCAAGCCTGTTAAATGGTATTTCTAAGCCAAATTTATTTTTTGAAACTTCAACCCAAACTTTGCTCCATATCATTCTGGTGGAGTAGACGCTGAAATTTCCGCTAAAGCAAGCTTTTTAAGTGTTACAGTCTCGTTGGCAAGGGTAATAACAAGCATTTAGTCTGCCATGGCTAGATGAGATGCACTCCATATGTATGCTCTTATGCCCGTTTATACAGTTCCTTGTCAAGGAAACGGCCGTATACGGAAAGTTCTGATATGTCAAGGGAACAGTATAAAACATATGATAAATCTAAAACGTAGACTTTCAGTTCCACTTGTGAAACTCGTCATCAAAGGTAACAATGCTAAATCATCTTTTTGCAGCATATCTTGGGACAGATGTTATTACATCCTGCGAATTTGAATTATCCACATGACGTGCTTTATGTGCTCAAAATAAGAACTAAACGGATGACTGAAGCCCAATAATGCCTGCCAGGGACAACAAAGAAGAAGGATCAGGCTATATAAAAATGTAAAGGGAAGGATAATGAGGCATGCCGTCAGGCAAGCAACTTGTTCTTGTTTCTGGAAATAAATTGACCATTATATTCTGACAAATGGAAATCCATCAATCATTACTCATCTTATTGAATAATTTCCTAAACCTGCCCGTCTTACAACTACAAAACAAGCAGCATAAAAACAAATAGAGGTGAGAAGAAACCAATTACCGCAGCCAACCCTCGCACCAGCATTTCCAGTAGTTTTGCTAAGTTCATGACCACCTGATTCATCAATAACATTCAGTTATTAAATGGAATATAAATTGATGATCCAAGACCATTACCCAGAGTTAGATAAAAGATGGAGAAGAATCAAAGCACTGTCAACTGTCTGCACTTATATAAAGCAGGCATGATCACAAGTAAAGTGAATTAGAGTAGTTATCAGTCCTCTTATCACGGTAATTGATCGTCCTACAAAGAAAATGATGGATTAATACACAGGTATTCCTTCCTCTAAAACAAGAGGTTCCTTTACCTTCAAGATTAACATTTTTACCTTTTATTGTTGTAGGATCGAAGGCTATATAGGATGGTCGGTTGAGTTAGTCTTAAACATCCTGCTTATCATGATTAAAAGAGTTTGGGCTCATTAAGAGAAAGGCCAACAATTTCGTTGGAATCTAGAGCAAGTAGAGAAATTTGGCCTTGCCCTCTTCTTATGTTCATTCTCATCGTCAGCAAGAGAGCAAATGACAGTTACATGTGTGAGAACTACTACCCCTATCATGCCACACATTTTTAATGCCATCAACAAGCTAACCACACCATTTACATGAGAACAACAAACTGCTATGTACAACACACATAACTGAAACAATACAACAACATGGGCAACAAAATGATACAATAATAGACATAGGCACATTGACAACCATCGTATCTAGCTAGCTTGCTTTTTCTTTAAGACTATGCATGCGCAGAAAAGGGGTGGCAACATATATATTTATGATCAGATCAACTAGGTATATGCAACATTGAGAAGCTCTATTATTAAGGATTGCATCCTGAGCTTGCTGCACTTCAAGGAAAATCTGCACATACCATGATAGATTTATTTTCACACCTCGTAAATACTCCGAAGTGAAGTCTGATGAAGCAAGTCACATGCAACAGATATAACCACAAAAGCATAGAACATTCTAGGCCAAAATGGAGCTCCTATCTCCTAAACTCAGGATGATCTATGAACATTTTCCAGGGGTTCCGCATCATGGCATGATTGATGATTATACAAGTATGATTTTCTCACCAGAAAAAAAAAAAAGAAAAAAGATTTTCTTACCTGATCATCAATACTATAGTCTAGTCTCAGTTACAAAGGTTGCTATGGAAAGAGGATCTATCAATATACACGGACCCTGAAACATACATATATTTCCTGGTGTAGAGCATGTCCACCAGTCTCATCTAATTTTCCTTAGTTATGTTATGATTTTCTCAACTGATCATCAGTACTATAGCCCGCCAGTCTCAATTACAGAAGTTGCTATGTAAAGAGGATCCATCAATATACTAAGACCCTGAAACATACATATGTTTCCTGGTGTAGACTGTAGAACATTTATACTCTTAGGCCTTTTAGGAGAGAAAGGTGTTTTTCTAGAAATAGGATCTAGAAATGGTGAATTGGTTTCTGATTGGCTGGTGAGGTATTGGCTTGGTGACAGTTGACAAGTATTAAGCAAAAAGAGAAGATCTGTTTCTTTATTTATAAAGGATGATGGTCTTATGGAACACCAAAGTTTTGAACACAGAAATTGGCAACATAATACCGGCTCACATTCCAAATATCAAGAATGCACATCTATGCTGAATCAATGGTATAATAAAGCAACACACACAGGTCTCTTAACAGCAATCAAGCCTTACCTTTTCCAAGATCATCAGGATCAGCATGCACAACCACTGCCCTCCCCAAAATGGAATGCTGCCCAATCAGTGGAATCTAATATACAAATTACAACGAGTAAGCAAGGCATCATCAACTAGTGAGATCAAAATTTGAACAAGATGAAGCAGCTAAAACTAAAAGGTCTAGACTATGTATCACTGTGCAAACATCAATTTCAACCTACATTATGCATGCTGATAAGGCGCATCATTAAAGTAATGAGCAAAGTCTGCCTTTATTCTCCATCTTCCATTAAATTTAACATATTGTGACCTGGCCTCTCAGGTCCCTCACACAAACCAGCTCAGACGATCCATGCACCGGTTCATTACAGTTCATTCAATGTAGATAGACCAAAAAAATTCCTCAGTGATTCAAACCAAGACCCTCCTCCAAGTCGACGTTGGGCTGTATCCACTAGGCCAACCTCTTGCATTTCAAAACTAATTTGTTTCAAAGTTCTAACTTTTGATATTTTCCATGTCCACCTAATTATAACCTTTATCAAATGCATGTGCTTACAATCCAAAGCTCAATTTACTAGTTTAATAACGCAGTAAATATACAAATTTGACGAGTGAGCTACTTACTTGATAATCTGAAATGGAAACCTCAGCAACACCTGCAAGAATCATCACTTTTTTAGTCTACAAATCCACATTCGAGCAAATTAAAAGAAACCACAACAAACAACAATTGAAACCCGAACACAAACCATCTGGACCGGCAACAATGTTGCCCAAATCGCCGGCATGACGCTGGGAATCAGTTGGAGCACCGTGATCCTTAATTAATGGATTAAAATGAGGCCCTGATACGGTATATATTCATTTACATGGATTAGATATAATGAAAAAAAAAAAAATCAAAACGATAATGGTTAATATTTAAGTCATCATATATGATTGAAATAGTAATATTACCAGTGGAATTGCAACCATTGGTAGTGTCACCAAGTGCGTGAATATGGAAGCCATGGAGACCAGGTGAAAGACCACTGATTTTTCCCTTCACATGGGTAGGCCCTGTTTAATTAATTAAAATATATTTATATTGATGTCATGATATATTAATTCATCCGTTAAAAAGTAAAAGAATTTTTTTGTTTTTTCTAACAGATGAAACCCATAGATATAGATAGATAGATAGATATGGTGTAGAGATAGAAAGAAAGAGAGAGACCGTTGGGATGTTGGACGAAGTGGATGGAGCCACTAACGTTGGAGTTTCCCGTTATGAGAACCACCGCTTTCACTGTGCTCATTTTGTTTTTCTGCTCCTCGACCCCCTCTTTCTCTCTCTCTCTCTCTTGTGTTTGCCTGTGGATGGATGGAGCTGACGTTTTGGTCCTCTAATAGTCTAATATTTGGGCCTGTGCACATATTTTATATCATTATTATCATTTACGACCTTCATGGGTATATATCATTTACCATCACTTTAGTAAAATTACTTAAAAAATTACTTAACATACCAAATTACAATTTCGATTTTATTTGTAAATTATTTCAATAAAGTTTTTAATACTTTTCTAATTTTTTTTTCCAAGCAACAGCATTGCCATTGCAACACAAACAGCAAACATTCCCACATGTTGTCAAAGAGCGGAAAAAAAAATCTAGGACAAGCACCACTCGTTGGCAGAGTACGGGTGCTTGGGGAGGACCCCCAATAAAGTGTTTAAGCAACTTGCCTTGTCTTGTTTTTGTGATAGCTCTCACGATAAAGTTGCTTTTATTTAAATTATACCCTTTTGTTGGTTATAATCCTGACTTAAAAGTAATATAATATAAAAAAGGGGGTTAATTTCAATTTGGGTATCAAAACATTTTTAAATATAAATTTTTCAAAAAAAAATTCCAAAACTTTTTATTTCTTTCATGATATGTTGATGTGAGAAAAAATCTATATTAAAAAAAATTATTTTTCTCTTCCACAATAACATATTTATTCATTTTTACTTTCCCTTTCTTCTCTTCTCTCTCTCCTTGCTTTAATTCGCCATTATGATGCTGCGAAGGTCAGAGTAAGGTCACCTTTTTGTTTTTTTGGCTTAAAGAAGATAAAAGCTAGATTTTTTTTAACAAAGCCATAGGGTATTAAATATGCAATCACGAGTTTAATTCCATATTCAATGGCATTATAAATTGTTTTGAATTTTTAAACCCTTGATCTTTCATCTTCTAGACAGTAGAGAATCAATTCAATAAGAAAATAAGAACTCTTCCTTTGTAATCTCTTACCTCCTACTCCTCTTACGCTTCTTTTTCCTCCAGCCTTGACTTTCCTCTTTCTCTCGTGTCTCTCTCCTTAAATCCTCCCATCTTTCTTTCTTGAAAAAACTTGACGGAGGTACTGTTAGCGTGCATGAAAAGTTCTTTTAGATATTAAATTGATCAATTTCAAAATTCGGTTACTAAATTGATTAATTTAAAAGTTAAGCTAATTGCATATTTTTTTTAAAGTTTAGGTATCATTTGTGACATTCACTCATAGAATATTTTATAAGACATTATAGTTGAGAAATCTATGTGTTTGTTCATGATGAACTATTTGGTTTAAGCCTGTGATTGCACATTTTTGTGTGTTCATTGTATCCTATACTAGAATTTATTAGCCATTCATTTTGGATTTAAACATCTTAAATACAAAGATCACTTAGATATTCAAATTGGATTTTTGGTGCCATTAAGTTTTAAAGACTATTAAAACGACTTTAAGAAACAAATAGTAAGTGAAATTGACTTAAAGGCTCAAATGAAGTCGCTTTCCTTAGAGAATTTACACTTGTCACACAAAGTTTGCTATTAGAGATATAATGTGGAATTCATTTAAGATACAACTAAGTCTTGATACTTAAATGTTACATGACATCCTTTAGTTTGTATTCCTATTTCCATGTATTAGGCAAAGTCTTTTAATGGCATAAAAAATCTGGAGATACATAAAATAATCTTTTATTTTCATTCATATCTACTTCTATAGTTGCTATAGTAGCTTTTCTAGGGTCTCTTGATCTTTTGTTTATTATTGCTATTAATACTTTTGTTCCTAATTTTTCTTGTCTAATCCTTTAATCCACTATTACTATTAGTCCTAGACGAACTAATCTATAGTTTGTTGTTGTCAATTGATTAATTACTTAAATTTCTTCTTCTCTGTTTACTCTTACATCATGTTCACTTCGATGAATAGGGCGGGAAAAGAATTGGTATTCCTTCACTATTACATGAAACACACTTATTACATTGTTTACTTTACTGTAACTGTCATTTAACGGGGTAACAAATCCCGTAAAAAATTGAATAGCCATTACAAAGGGGGATCTATGAATTGCAATTCGCTAGACATATTCCACCACTGCCCTTCTTGTCATCCTCCTTCTTCCCATCTCTTCAGACAATAGACCACCATCCTCTTCCTTCTTCTTCCCATCTCTTCAGGCAAGAAACTACCACCATGACAGGCTATGGCCACCATGACGACAAACCATAGGTCACAACCATGATAGACCACAAAGAACAACCACGATAGACCACAGACCACCACCATGACACACCACAACCACGACAGAGCACAACATGACCATGACAGACCATAGAACACCACCATAATAGACCACCATGACTACCACAGTAGACTATAGACCATGACCATGACAACAACAGACCATTGCTATTATAGGTGACAAACCACAACCACAACAAACCACAGACTACCATCGTTACCACCACAACAGACCACAAACCATGGCCACGAAAAACCACAGACTACCACCGTGACAAACCACAACATGCCACATCAAATTACACAAAGAAAGATGGTGGCTAAGGTTTGGTTGTATACTATTACGCCTTAGATATAGCTTTAACTTAAAAAGAAAAAAAGGGTATTTATGTAATATTAATTTTATTCCTTATCTATTCAATCTGTACATTTTTATTCAAGTAAACAAGGTAATAACTTATTACTTGTTTATTCCATTCCATGGAATTATAATTCAATTCACTCGTTATTGCATGCGGTGAAGTGAACGAGTCGTTAATATTTCTCCTGTTTTCTCAAATCTTCCTATCATGTATAAAGTTCTGGGATTTAATAAGTCTAAATCTTCATTATTAAATATTTTTATATCTCTATCTACATCTATTACATCTTCTAGTATTGTTTCCCTATTATTAGAATCACTTGACCTTCCTCTTCTAAGTATTCTTGCTAAAAAGCTTGGGGTGCCACTAATACTAGCCTTAGGTTGCTCTCTTATTGTCCTAGAGATTCTTGTGAAAGATATTGTTCCTGTTTCTGTCCCACTTGTCATTTTCTTTGCTTTTTTCCTTTGTCTTTTTGGTCAATACTAGAGGTATGTATTGTGAATAGCGGAGAACTTGGAGTCTTCTTAAGTCTTTCTTTTAGGTTTCCTATTTTAAGGCTATCAAAATTTTTAGATGAATTTTCTATTTCTTTAGAGTACTTTATATCTTTTGTTAATATTTCTTGCAACACTCCTATTTTCTAATGTAATCTTATTTCTAAAGCTGTTAAAGTATTTAAGCTTTTTACTATATCTTTATTTGTAAAAGTTGTTGGATCACTTTATATAAATCCTAACATATTATTTAGAAATTCTTTCGTTTTTTTAAACTTTCTTTATAATCCTGATTTTCTTCTAGATTCATAGAATCTTAAGAGATTTATCTATTTCTAGGACTACTTTCCTACTTCTTGTATGTTTTTTGTATTTTCTATAGATTCTTCTTCTAGTTTTTGAGCTAATTGTTCTAACTTACTAGCTTTTTCGTTCTATTTTTTTAATTTTCTAGTTCTAGATGTTTTTCTTCTAATTTTCTAATAACTATCATTTAAATGTTTTATAAATCTTGTTTTTGGTATTGTTTTACTTCTTTGTATCTTTCTATATCTTTAAATTTCTTTTTCTATTATACTATTTTGATCTTTAATATAATCTAGATTCTTTGTAAGATCTACTATTACTCTATTTTTATTTTTCAAGTGTTCTACTGTTTGTTTCGAAATATTAAAATTTTTCTTAAATTGATTCTCTAAAACTTCTATGGTACTTATATGTATGTCTATTAAACTATTTAGTTGTCTATTATCACTATATAGATTATGTTGGTAGATATTAAGAAAATAACACTTATGTTTGAACTCTAGGTTCCTAACTTCTTATCTATTTTTATTGTAAATTTATAAATTAAGCCCATTAAATTTTTCTATCATATTATCTATTATTCCTAAAATATGTCGAAACTTGGTTGACATGAATAAAAAGTTTTTAACCAATTTAGATGATTTTTGAAAGCTACTAGTAGATTTCTATAAAAATTATCTCTTGCTACAAAAGCTTCGATGTAAACTTTATCTATTCCTTCTTCTTCAACAATATTATGTGAAGGTGTATTGTTACTTACTATTTCTAGTTCTAAGGATTCTAAATAATCTTCTACTTGTGTTGGGAGATATAAGTTTAGATCTTTTATTGCCCAGAAAAGACTTTGCATCAAACTAAGTGTCTATATCAAAATCTTCAAATTCTAATGGCAGATTATTATTGATATCTTCAAATGGTAAACTAATATCTATAATTCATTCAAAAGAATAAGATTCCACTGTTATATACATATGTGTGTGTTTGTGATTCAATAAATATTAGCTGAACAATCATAAAACTTACTAAACCTTGCTCTAATACCAAATTCGTGTGAAAACACATTACAAAATACTCGTGGGGGGAGGGGGGTGGGAGAGGAGGGTTGAATTGAGTATCTGACATAAAATGCTCAAACAATGAATTTTTATGCAATAGATCAATTTAAACTTTAATAGCAGCAGATCTGACAATAATAGAGTACATAAAACAATATTAAAGAGATAAGGAAAGAAGAAATAAGCTTAGATTTAACGTGGAGTTTGACCTGTTTACTACTCTCCATGATCCCACATTCGCCTCCAATAAGAGGATTTCTCACACTTTATTTATCTCAATCACACGCGCTTAAACAAGGTTGTACTCCGGTTTACAACACTCAGAAAATAAAATATTTCATTCTCTCTTAAGATGCTCTTTTATATATAACAAATACAAGATTAGAGCATTAAAAGATTTTCTCTCTCTTTGTAGATTTTGCAAATTTATGAAAAAGAGTAGAAAGACAATGAGAGAGTCTTTTGATTTGTTTGTTTGCAAATAAAAACTCTTAATCACTTTTTCAGTTATCCACTTCTTCTCAATTTAGTGCTATCTAAATCTCCCAAGAAAAGAGTACTAAAATATTTCAAAAGCTTAAATGTCTGTTAAAGATAATGTCTTAAAATCGTCAAGTATTAAATGTGCGTAATAGCTCTTTTATGCCACATTGGCTCGTATTTTAAACTGTCGTGCCTCAAACTTTTTGCACCTTAAATTTAGCCCTCAATCAAGTCTGTACTTATTTGGATTCATCAAGCCTTGGATTTGTTCTGGTGTGCTTAAGCTTATCTTGTCTTAAACTTGTCACACCTTGGATTTTACTCGCGACTGAGGCTGTATTTCTTTAAACTTGTCGAGCTTGAGACTTGAGCTTGTCGTGCCCTTATGAATGGACTTCTCGAGCCCTTGATTATACATACAATCAAGGTTGTGCTTAAAGAATTTATACCTACTTATTTCTGTATAATCTCTAAAGAACATCACATACACAAAACACACATATATATTATAGGATGTTGTTCATCCTAGTTGTTTGACTAATTAAGTGTAGTTTAACATAATTGAGTAGTAATTTTGCAACTAATTATCTCATTAAAATTCATATTAAACATACAAGTTCAACACCGTAAGTGTGATCTCAGACTCCTTGAGTATGAAGCGAATGAATTAATACTTAAAAAACAAAGGTAGAGGATTGCAAAGAGTGAGTTTAAAGAAAAGATGCAAAGTAGATAAGTGTTTATATTTTCAATAATAAACAAATAGTACTTCTCTTACTCAGAGTTTTCGTAACATAGGACTAAATCTCTAGACTTTCTTTTTTTTTTTTTTTGGTAATCGTAGCTACTCACGGGGGGCTTTTTTTTTGTGAGATACCATTTATTCTTCTTAGTTGCAAATCCTCAACTACATCCCCTTTTTTCAGCTTATTCATTATCCAGCCTAGACATGGGTACTTAGTTTCGTAGGACATGATATAAGAAGAACAAAAATCTTACTTTGGGTTTAGAACAAGAAAATATATCATATACTTACAAAGAAAAAGAATATAGTTTTGGAAAGAATTTAGAAGAAATATTCCTTTTTTTTATATATAGAAGATCCTCACAATGAGGTTACTCTAGAGCATGCTTCAGGATATAAAAAACATAAAACCTTTTTGGTGTCTAGAGTTTTTCCTATGATGTTACTAACTCTTTTTGGATTTTCCCTAGCCTCGAAAAGTTCAAAGAGAGAGTGAGGGAGTGTGTAAGAGCGATTTTATTGCAATGAAAAACTTGAGGGCACTCTACTTACAAATGAAACATTTAGTCTAATTTATACTAGTTTCAAAATTTCCTATGGATCAGGCATGCCATTGCATAGGATTCTTAAAGTAAGGGTAAAATGGAAAAGAATAAATTGTATAAAAGAACCTTATAGCTGTAAAATATAACAAAAATTTTACTGTATATTATCTTATCTTCGTACAGATAATAAAAGAATCTATGTCGGTTCTGTCTAAACGATAAAGCTACTATGGTTTAAAGTCTTCCACATCTACTAAAGAATGACAATCTTCTATCCTGTTTGATGAATAGCTGGCATTCTTGAGTTCAAACTTTTTCCAATGTCCATCTTCTCTTGTTTCTGCAAGATGTATCCTTTCTTATTCTGGAATGAATATTTTCGAATTTTGGGCAACATCAACCAAATTAAAAGGAAAATCAGGATCAAAGAAAAATCTTTTGAAATGAATATAACTTCTATACTTTTGAAATTGTTTAATAAAAGGCTTGATACAATGACTTTGTGGATCTCCATCCATTAAATTATCTTCATCTTCTACTGGATTAGCCATGTTATATCTACTTATATAAATATGATGTTGAGCCGATATAAAGCCAAGTTGTTGAGGCTCTGGAGGAGCTGAAATGAATTTTATCTTAACCATGCCTATAACTTTTGCTACCCTTATGTATTCAAATAATATTGTCTAGATCTTTCTGCTTAGGAAAGTGGTGTATGGACAGTTGTCTCAAAAAATAATTGTTTTGATCATCCGATAAATTATCAATTGCTGTACTAAATACCCACTTTTTGATTTAAAATATCCTATGTTGAGCATAATCAGGCAGATGTCTACTACTAAAATGTGAATTGACATTCTCCATTGGCTCCAATTATATGTCTTCTTCTACAAACTTTCCCTTGTATTCTTTTCTTAAGATTATAGATTTCTTTTAAAAATTGTTGGGCCTTTTACATTTTCTTATAGAACCCTTCTACAAAGAAATTTTTATTTTTCCCCCTTATTTCTTAGGTCAGTCTTGTTACAAATTCAATTGGTTTAAAAAACATTGTACTTCAGAAAACTTCTTCTACCTTTCTTCTGGTTTATACTTCTTTCTATAGTGTTCTAACATTTTATTTTTTCTAAATGACTTATTCTATTTCTTAGTTGTTGGATTTGATTATCATATTTTTCTTTTTCTTCTATGGTGATTGTCCTTAGTCTTTCTAAATTTAAACTTCGCCTAAGATGATAAGTCATTCCATCCCTTTGTGCATTTGTAATCTCTAATTAATTCTATCTTAACCATGCCTAAAACTTTTGCTTCCCTTATGTATTCAAATAACATTGCCTGAAGCTTTCTGCTTAGGAAAATGATGTATGAACAGTTGTCTCCAAAGATGATTGTTTTGATCATCCCATAATCCATCAATTGTTGTACTGAATACCCACTTTCTGATTCAAAATAGCCTATATTGAGCATAATCAAGGAGATGTCTGCTACATAAAACGTGAATTAGCATTCTCCATTGGCTCCAATTATATGTCTTCTTTTACAAACTATCCCCGGTATTCTTTTCCTGAGATAATAGATATCTTCTAAAAATTGCTTGTCCTTTTGCATTTTCTCGGAGAACCATTCTATAAAGAAATTTTTAATTTTTTCCTTAATTTCTTGGGTAATGTTGTTACAAATTCATTTGGTTTAAACAACATTCTACTTCGAAAAATTTATCCTACCCTTTCTTCTAGTTTATACTTTTTTCTATAGTGTTCTGACATTTTTTTCTAAATGATTTACTCTATTTCTTAGTTGTCAAATTTTATTATCATATTTTTTCTTTTCTTTTATGGTGATTATCCTTGGTCTTTCTAAATTTAAACTTTGCCTAAGCTGATAAGTCATTATATCAGTTTGCACATTCTGTAATCTCTTATTAAAATTTGCATAGGCTTCAGCAAACTGCTTATTCATCTCTTCTTTTTCTAAAAGTTGTTCATGCAAGCATTTTATTGTTTTGACATTTACATCTGTTACAACCCATGTACAAGTACAAGAAATGGGAACAAGAACAAACAAGATTCGGTTAAATTAACATATTATAGTTGATAACAATAATTGATTTTAGTTGTAGTAGTTAATAGATAACAGAATTGTAATAGATCTATTCTGAATGCACATGTATAAATATCAAGTAGATGAAAGAAAAAGGGCATCCCTAAAGTTTAGTGAAATCTGGAGTCTCTTGAGGCTAGAAGTGTACAAGCTCAATCAAATAAGCTTGGTTTTAACCTGCAAAATACAGGTGAAGCCATTAGTGAGTTGAGAGAGACAATTGAGTGAAAAGAATAGCAAGGTTTCGTTACCTAGAAGTTGAGAGGTGAAAGTGAAAAAACCTAAAGAGCAGTAGGGTTAGTGTAAAGCATAAGATTAGTTAATTGGGCTTAAGTGTGGAGTATAGGTCGATTTTAACAACTTCATAATGCTTACAGAATTTTAAAGAGTGTATTAGATCACTTTCTACTATGTGTGACTATGCTATATTAACTTGTGCTGGAGAATATCTTTGTTTCCAAGAAGTTTTAATGTCAAACCCAGCTTTTCTTTCCATTGGTGATGAGGATGATGCTTCTTGCTTAATTGTCGGTTCTATAAAATATGTATGCCATATGTATTATTTAGTGAATTGAAATACACTTTCTAGTGTTATGAATCCCTTATAGAGAGGATTAGAGAAACCTTGGGTTATTCTTTGGACTTCGCTCCAAGATTTATGAACTCCATTTTGTCTACTATTATAAGCAAGATAATAATCAGATTCATTTAGCTTTATATTTTGTGATAAGTAAAATGATAATGTGTTTAAGCTTCTAAGTTTATGTTTTATATCATTTGCTTATCATAACTTATCTAAAATTATTTTTTCTACTTCACTAACTTCTATTCAACTTGGTAATCTAAGCTGAGATTTAAGCTTGAAGGATAGACTTTGAGCTCCACAGGCTTAATCTTTAATGTACCTATTCTCTGCAAAGACATGGATTAAACTGTTAATCTACGTAATATGTCTACTAAGCTATTATCATTGCCTTTTATATGTTCATAAATTACTCTATATCCATTGTTTATTATTCTGTCTAAAAACCTACACCATCTTTTGGTACTACTCTTTTTATTATTCATATTGTTATGAAATTTTACTATAGTTTCACAATGTTCATATTAATATTTCATTTTTATTTAAAATAAATAATATAAAACTATCTAAACCATATGATACAGCTAACATTTCAGCATCTATGCTACTAAGGATTCCTTTTTCTTTGAAATTTCCTTTAATGTATCTACATATTCTTTTGAAGTATATTTATGGGGTTTTGCTTTTTGAACAGCTCTTAATCCTTTTTCACATCCATCTATTTTTACTATTGAATAATAAATAATCTGAGTCTAAGGGTAATAAAGAGGGAAGCTTTTCTACCCTTAATTTGATTTCTTTTACTAATTTTTCATCTTTTGTATTAAAGTATTTTTGCCTTTTTAGGTTTGTTTTACTATGCAAGGGTCTTACCAATTTACTTAAGTCTTTAATGAATGGTCTTGCACAATTTAATAAACCTAAAAACTATTGTAATTGTTTTGAATCTTCTATTTTACTTGGAAATTCTAGGATCTTTTTACTCATGTGATCTTGTAACTTAATCTTTCCTTCTGCTATTTCTGTTCCTAAGAATTTTATATATTTTTTTTCTAAATAATACTCCTTTCTTTTTGCTTATTACTATCCCATTTTTAATAAATTATGCTAATATTAGTTTTAAATGACTAATATGTTCCCTTTTTGTTTTAGAATGTACTAATATTAATATATCATCTTTATATACAAACAAAATCTTTTTATTTATTGAAGATTAAGTCTATTTTTCTTTGAAAAATTAAAGGGGCATTTTTTAGTCTAAATGGCATAAAAACCCATTTATCATGACCTAATGAACATGCAAAAGCAATCCACTCTATGCTTTCTGGTGCCGTTCTTATCTGCCAAATCTCGCTTTTATAATCAAATTTGCTAAACCACTAGCTTCATTGAATACTATTTATCCACTGTGTGTTTTATCTGGTATATCATGAGAATCATCTTCTGTGTTATCATTTAGTCTTTTGTAATTTATTACCATTATACTTTTACCTTATTATTTCACTATGTTTTCTAATTACTAATGCTGGACTTCTATGCCTAGATTTTGATTTTCTAAGTACTTTTAAGTTTTCTAATTCTCTTATATGCATTTCAAATTCCTTTATTTCATCATTTGTTACTTCTATCTTTTGGCTTTTTATTTCTAAGTCTGGATTTTTTATTTTTAACCTATATTTAGTTTTGTTTCTATCCTAGTGTTTTTGGGGATTTTCCCCTATTATTTCCTCCTCTTCTAATTTATTTAAAAAGCTTACTATTTTAGGTTCTTCTACTTCTTACATATTGTAAATCTTTTGATTTTCTAAGAATTTATTTCCTATTAATGGTATTTCTTCTATATTTTGTATTTCTAATGATCCTAATATTTCACTTTTTAATTCTTTTCCTCTAGTTTCTTTATCTTCTTCTAAATTTATTAAGGTGCCACCACGCTTTTCTATCCATTATGATGTATATGCAATTTGGGTATCTTCTAATAATTAAATTCCTCTCTTGTGACTATTAATCCTTTTATGTCTTTGAGGAGAAAAGATAATCCTATTATAAATTGTATGTATGATAAATTTAAATCCTTTACATAAGTAAAACTTAATCTAGAATCTTTTGTATATTCTTTTAGGTTCCTTTCAAACTTCATATTTACATTTCTAATACAACTATTATAACAAAACATTTGTCCATCCATTTGTTCTAATAATCGGGGTTTTGTTTCTTCTATAAATTCTTTTAGAATTATTTTACTATTTTATTATTACTTTGCTACATCGTTTGTTTATTAGGGCTACAATCTTTTTTGACCAATTACCTTTTCTTACTTTTGTTAAGACTCTCATACTTGTAAGATCTTTACTAAGTAATTCTCTCATAGTAGGAGTTATTTCTACTATTTATCTAATTTATCTTCTAGAATTAATGGTTGTCTTTATATTTTACTTTCTATTTTATCTACCATTGTTTCTAGGATTCTTATCCTCCTTTCTATTGATCTTTCCACCTCCTCTTCTTTATTTCTTTCTTTATATCTTTTTCAAATTATTCTTCTTGTATTTGTACTCTTATTTTTTCTAGATAAACTGATAATATTCTATATAGCATTTACTACACTGGTACTGCATGTTCATACTAGGATATTTATTACAACTTATACAAGATTCATTATCATGTTCTTTATTATTTCTCCCATTATGACTACAAATTAAATTATTAGCCATATATTCTAAATTCTCTTCTTCTATATTTGTTTTTGTTATACTGTCTATAAATTCACTTATGTCATCATTATTGCTTTCTGAATCTGTTACATTTTGTGTATAACTTACCGTACTATACATAGTTTATGAATCACTCATATTATCTGTAAACCCCGATAATTTTTAAGATTAGAAAAAGGTTATAAATAGTAGATGCACGGTAGATATTGGATTTCGGACTCGACAAAACCCCTAATTAGAAGCTTTAAAGTATTATGACTTTGTTCATGACCTAAAACACTAAATAGAAAATTTTCTAGATGTTAAAAGATATCAAAGACAAGATTTCATAATCGGAATAAAAAACCTAGAATACAAGAATAAGTAGCCTTAAATTTCAATTGCACTAGAAAGCTAGTAACTCATAATATGTGTAGAATAAAAATGATAAATTAAAGATGAACCATTAGGATTATAAATACGTAGTAGAAACTATAAAATAGATCCATAACTATTAATCTAGATTTTAAATAAAAGTTTAGACTGCACCATAATTTTAGTTAGAAAATTCAGTCTATAGGAATTAATTTCATATTTTGACCTATTGGGCCCTAAAACCTTAATCGCGTAGGATAAAACTTTAAAAATAGTTAATCGTGTAAACTTTAAACTTAAAATTTAAACTCAACAGTACTTTAGAAATATTTTACAACCTTAAATAAATTTTTGAGGATCAAACTCTCACATAACTAACATAATTATACACGTATGAGCTAGATTTGATAAAATTAGATAGATAATTACCCTTGTAAAATTGTTCTACACGAAATTTTCACACATGGTGAAAAAAATAAACACTTGGCCGAATGACTTCCTATGGGAATTGCTCATCGTATAGTTGCTTGTAGAATTAGAAAATAGTACATTAGGTCAAAGCTAGGGGACACTTGAACCAATTACAAGCCACCAAATAACCGTTTAATTAAGGCAAACTTGATGACTCATTTGGAAAGGCTTGTAGAACCAGCCGTACTTAAATTTTTTTTTCTCTCCTGCATCGTGAATTGCAACACCAACAAGTATTTGATACAAACAAGCTTGTTCCACCGTGTAGTGTAAACTATTAGGACAATTACATATAGACTAGTCAAACACTTCTTTGGCAATTTATACAAGAGTCTAACTCCTATATATAAGTATATACAAACAAACAAACTAATTCCTTCAAGTAACGCAATCTTAACACAACAACAACAACAAATGAAAATTCACAATTCTAACTCCTCATAAAATTACTTGTCCCCCACCGTAAGCTCAAATTGTCCCACAAGACAATTTTGAACAGACCAAAACTCTATTCTCTCTCTTGTAACCCCACTATAACTGACAACAAAAAATAAAACAACCAATAACCCAACAAGATAATAGTAAAAGGTAAAAATATCTTTAGTTAGTTATTTTATATCTAAAATATGATAAACTCATGTCCCTATTTTCATATATAGGTCACGGTCTAAATAGGAAGGAGGATTTATCATCTTCCTCTCTAGTCCAACGGGGTAATAACCTATTATATAACTTATATCTCATACATATGTAGAAGTTAGGGAAATGAAAGTAAAAGTTTATCATAGAAACTCTACACATGTGTAGTTTTCTGAAGTCTATATTCAATAGTAGCATAAGTATGAATAGCATGTGATGGTCATTTTAATTGAGTTAGATACTATCTCTAGTAAATAAAACTATGAAGAAATCAAACATAGAATTTAGAAATTCCATATTCTAATTTTCGATTACTATAGGATTATGACTCTCTAGACATATTGCATATTTTAACTTGGTTCAAAGATTAGTAAAGTATGTCTACAAGACTCTAGATAATAGAACTTAGCCAATATAAACATTAAGATATCTATGAGGAATATTAATCATATGAATACATACGAAATTATAATGAAAAGTATTATCATTAGGCATACTGAAAGTATAATAAAAGTAGAAAATTTGAATAAGCTAAACCAATCCTAAGAAACAAACTATAATTTGGAATACAAAATAAAACTTAGATGAATTTAGAGGATCACTAGAATTGTATATTAATGATCAAAATATAGATAAGACTCTATAAATAATAGAAATTTTAACCTGCATAAATAGATGTGGTCGACAGACAAAGTAAACAATAGTAGAAAGTATATTGTCAGGAAATGCATCAATAGACTAGCTATATTATAAAGATAAAGAATAATAAGACCATCATAAGTAAAAATATGAATATAAATTAGAACCAAGACAAGCCAAAAGAAAATAAATAATAAAGAATATTTTATTTACACTAAAAGACTCATACCATTAATAAAAGCTTAATGATGAAATTATAAAACAAAACAAGACATAGAAAAGTCTTAAACCAACCATAAAAAATTATAGAGTAAGGGAAATATAAATCACAAAGCAAATAAGTTGAGTAACTAACATATAACATGCAAAATAAACCTTCTAACACCTATTTATACACAAAATATGAGTTAGAAGTAATATAAGTTTACTTATAGATTATGCACTAAAAACATGTATTTAAGATTATTTAGGTCACTTTTTATTGAGAAATATATTTGCACGAATTTTATAAATATATAAAGTATAAGCTTTACAATGATTATTTATAAGCTATTGTCGGATTAGATATAATAAAATGGTTTTAACAAGAACAAAACTAATTTTAGGATCCCTGGACACTAATTAGGAATCATTAGTTAATTATCTTATTAGTGAACATTTACTCATCTATTAGGTAAATCTAACCAATTGTGGATTTTTCAGAGGATTATTGCGATTGAGTATCATAAGCAGGTGAGTAACTCCGATCTATTATATTGCTTGTGATTGTAATAGTAATTGCACCTGAAATCAAATAACTAAAATAAATATATGATGCTTGTGGGGTTAAGAACATTGTTTTTTAAGTGGTGTATGAGTTAAATGCCAAAGCCATGCTTATTCAAAGTGATAATAGAATTGTTGTGAATAATTGTTTGAAGTATGTTGAGTACCGTCTATTAACTGTTTGGTCGCCTTAAAGTTGACTTAAAACTAGTAGACTTATAAATTTAAATCATCATGCATTGCACGACTTGCATATTGTATAAAAGACGTTACAGCCCGCTACGTATTAGTGTTTTGGTTCTCGGATAATGCTTGATTTTTCTATGTGTAGATTTCCTAGTTCTTCACAAGATTATCTTTGTTTCGTTCGGTTCCACAAGAACTACCCAGAAAAAAAAGGAACGCTGTCACGCCCCAGCGGGTACCCTAAACGTGACAGCCCGCCGTACGCAATATTAAAACTTAAGAATGACTACCTCAGTCACTCGAAAGCTTCCATATCGGTACAAGGCGTACATTCACAACAAAGGGAGACCGGTGGAGTAATGCATTTTAAGACATTGGCAGCGGAACATGCAAAATAACACTTAATATATTTCATTGAAATAAAAGTCTTACAGCTTCTAAGGGGCATTCCCCCGATAATCATAATAACATGGTTCTAAATATAACATAACTAAAGCTAGAAGATTTTAGAAGAAATCTACTCTATAACTTCAAAATAGATTGCCTCCAAAAGCTTCTCAAAATAAGGATTCTACCCGGGAAATCAAGGAGGTCTCGGGTGCAAAAGATAATCCTGCAATATCAAAAGTCTATAGGAGTATAAGCATGACTAGCTTAGTGAGATATTCCTTACGCAATAGTACTCATAAGAACAATCAAACAAGTTTATTAATCAAGCATATGAATGCAACAACCATATGATCAAACATTACATACGACTATCCGGTTTCGTATGTTTGATGGATTTACCCCTCCATCGGTGGTTAGGGAATGCTTTGAACTGGGTCCCGAACAACCTCCTCAAAGTTTGCGCGCGTCTTGGGGTTCCAACGAACCGTACTACTAGTCCCCGGGCCTTCCATGCCCAAAGCGATCGATCCGGCTCGGCTACACCTTGAGGCCGTATTCCCCGTACGTCCTAACCCTCAAGATGTAGCTAGGCAGCTTACCATTCCGGTCCCACGCTGAGGAGTAGTAGCAAAACTTCGAAATGATATACTAAGTGATATGCATGAGCAATTTATTATATGAGGATTTCAATATGACATTAAATCATTTAAAGCGATCAAACAATATTTGCACACATAACATACATGGAAACATTTATATCAATCACAAATCGGGTTTCGATATACTTATCGTTCATTGATCGCACACAACGAATCACATACATAATTCCCATAATATCCCACATGCATATCAATTTTTATCTTTTTCCTAACATCTAGTGCTCTATTCTACAAGCACATGCGCGAATACGTAAGCGTAAAGGAAACTCACTCGTCCATAGCGTCTAGGAGTCGAAGTAATCCTCGGGGAAGACAAGGTCGTGATCCTCGACACCTAAACAAAAGAAATACCCAACATGAGTATTTCATCCAAGATCTATTCAAGATCTATACTTCTATCTTAAAGAATTTGTAAAAATCGTATGGAATGGAAATTCCAATTTAAAATGGCCATAACTTGCTCATTTTAACTCGGAATTCCGCATATTATATACCGATTTCTACCTACTCGAAAAGATCTATCTATTTCTAAGGTTATTTTATCAAAAGAAGTTATTTGGTCTCGGAATAGTAGCGTACAGATTTGATACGAATTTTCCAAACTTCAAAACTAGAGTTTTCAAACCTTTATTCATTCAAGGGCTTTTGTACAAAAGTATAGATATATTGTATGGTTGAAAAACCCCTTGAATACGTATATACGCTCAAACCATATGCATGAATTTAGTAGTGTTGTCTCAACAATATTCTAGTAATACAATATGCTTTGAAAGTGAGATAAGCTTAATTTTTGTAAAGAAATTAGTTTTGAAATTTCTTATTTTACTAAAAGTAATATCTCCTCCTTTTAACTCCATTTCTTAAATAAAAGTGGATTTAATCTCTTTCAAATTTCTATTTCCTTATTTCTAATGTTTTGAAAAACATACTCTTTTCTAAATACTTCATGGTTATATCCACTTTTAAAAGAAATCATCTTATAAGTAAATTTTGGAAAAACTTATTTTAGACTTTAGTGTAGGTGGGAAAATTTGACAATTGAATCTAAGAAATCCTTTGTTTAAGTCTAAAGAAACTTTCTTATTTATTTGAAAAGAGAATAACTTTACTTTATGTATTTCTTGGTGAAAACCATATATTATTACTAAAACTTGAGCTAGCTTATCTAACTTTAGAAGAATATTTGTTTTAAGATGAATTTCAAATCTTTAAGGAAAATAACTTCTTATGTGACAAAATTTATTTTTATGAAGAGTTCTTATTCTTATTTTTGGAGAAAACTCATTCCTATTATGATTGAGACAATAACAACATATTCATGTATGAATGAGAATATGTAACCATGAAAAATACAAAAAACATAAAAAAATAAATAAGAGCATAAAGGTAAAGTCAAGTATTGGGAACCTTAGCTTCATCAAGGAATCCCGGGACTAAGAATAGACTAGTCCTTAAAAGAAAAGAAAAGCAAGGAAATAAAATTGTTTTGACTTGATATGGACAAGTCTAAGACTAGAAGACTAGTCTTAAGAACAACTTGAAATTAAATAAATTGCAAGACTTGAAATAAATAAATAACAAGTGAGCTTATATGCTCTAAATAAATATACATATATATATAGATAGATAATACAAATAATAACAATATCAACATAATAGTAACATAAAGAAAATAAGAACATGAACAAAAACAAAACATGAATAAATTGTTGCTTCTTTAACTCAATGAGCCTAAGAAACATACACTAAACTCATGTTAAGTTATATGAACATGATGAGTAGATAAGAAAGTTTTACCTAAAGTTTATGTGTTGGTTGAAGAAGAAAAGAATGGGTTGTAGTATTATGTGGGAATGGATTTCCTAAAGAAAAGAGAGACTTGAGAGAGATGTTGGGAGAGGAATTTTGTGGAGTGATTTTGAGAGAGTTTTAGTATGAATTTTTGTTGTGTGAAAGAATGGAAGAGGAAGGGGGTATTTATAGATTTTTGGAGTGGAAATTAGATGTAAAATTAAATAAATTGAAAAAAAATAGATGGAAGAGAAGAGATAGGCGCCGGTTTTGAGTGTTAGGGGGAGAAGAAAAATTATTTTTTGTTTTTTGTATAAAAGAAGTAATGTGTAAAGTGTGATGTGATTAAAGTTGTATGGGGAAGGTAAATTGTAAGGTATAGGTATGGTAGAGTGTAAGAATAGAGTGTAAGAAAAAGTAGAGATAGGTGAATAGTAATGAATAGTAGAAAAGTACTATGAATAGTAGACTAGACAATTAAAATACCGGTAGTAAAGAAAATACGCGTAAAAGGCCTATATCTGTTATTTTTAGATACCGAAAAATTCTAAAACTGATATTTTTGAAAACCTTATATTTTTACGAATCTATTGGTGTTGTCGGAATATTTTTGCTATCCGGTGCTCGGGGCACGGTTTTCGAAAACTGATCCCGATCGGATCCGAAGGACACTAGAAAAATTCGAATCTGATATTTTTAGGCTTCCCTATGTTATTACGAACCGTTTTCCACAATTATCAATTTCGTTTTCTAGGGTTTAAGAACACGGGATTGCCGGATCTAGATTCACTAGACTAATCATAGAACTAGGTTAATTTTAGGGTTTCGTTTCAACTTCCGGTTCTTAGGGTTTGCTAATTATCGAAAAATCTAGGGGCTTACAACCTACCCTCCTTAAAGAAAGTTTTGTCCTCAAAACTTGACTATCGTACCTGATTCCTCGAAAAGATTCGGATATTTGCGTCGGATCTCATCCTCGGCTTCCCAAGTTGCCTCCTCATGGGTGTGATTCCTCCAGAGGACTTTGACATATTTGATCTCTTTGTTCCGAAGCTTTTGGACTTTTCTATCCAAAATCTGTACCGGGTGTTCCTCATAAGTGAGGTTCTCCTTTAACAACACTGGCTCCAACTCTATCACTCGTTCTGGATCCGCGCTTGGCGCAAGACTGATACATGAAACACGTTATGTACACCTGACAGGTTTGGCGGCAAGGCTAGGCGATAAGCTAGATCTCCCACTCGTTCAAGCACTTCAAAAGGTCCAATGTACCGTGGGCTCAACTTTCCTTGTGAGCGTACTCGATGTATACTCTTGATTGGATTTATCTTTAAGTACACATGGTCTCCCACTTGAAATTCGAGAACTCGCCTTTTCATATCTGCCCAACTTTTCTGTCTATCTTGGGCCTCTTTCATTCGCTGTCGGATTATTCTCACTTTGTCTGCTGCATCCTGTACCAAATCCGGTCCAATCAAGCTTTTCTATATCATCCCAAAACAGAGGTGATCTACAACGTCGTCCGTACAAAGCTTC